>CM065374.1:11028187-12520924 GCA_033032245.1 Poecilia picta
GCGAGCTGAACACTTCTTCAAAAAGATGGCACAAAAGTCCCAGGAAGCCAGAGGAGACGACTGTGAAGCTGCTGCCGATCCTGCCAAGTGACATTTGCACCTTAAAAAATTTGGCAAAAATTTCACTATCATGTTGTAGTTGCTCATGTATAGTTTGTTTTCCTGTTAATATTGTTTTGTATTGAAGAGGCTTTTTAAAATACTTTTAATTTCAAAGCATTTCACTTAAGATGTGTAGGGTTTGTCAAAATCCTGCTCAAGAAAATGCAGACTAACCATTATGGTTAAAAGACAAACGGAAAGTCGTTTGACATGCAGGTGTCCTGCCTCTTGAAAGTTAAGTTCTTCTGCTTTTTTTTTTACCTCATGCTCTTCTTTATAAATATGGAAATGCTCCACATAAGTTTTTCTCTGCTCTTTAGAGCAGTGACCTTGATATGTGCGGCTAATTTTTTTTTGTCCATTTCCGTTTTTCTTAATGCTTTTATTAGTATGTTTTCTATGACACTCAACTTTAGATTAAAACCCCTTGTTTGAAACCTTGTGCGTAAGTTTGTGTTGCTGAAATAGTAAAGACTCTTTGGCAGTTTAAAGCTAAATCCCTGATGCTTTCAGATTAACAAAATGATCATGACCAGTTGAGAAATGTTAGGCACATAATCCTTCTCATGTGTAATTGCATGTTTTACTGTTATTAGTTACCATCTCAATAGATTATGATAAAACAAGGTGGCTAACTAACAATATAGAATTTATTTTCTTTGAGTGACCTGAAGATGCTCAACATCTTCCTGTGTGAACTACATTTAGATTTGGTCCATTCAACGAGGAATACAAGAAACCCAAAAAGCTAGCCATGTTTTGGAAACTTTCCCAGCTTATCTGTGATGTTTATTTATTATTGCATACACCATTTACTAGAAAATTTAAAAGTTCCAGCTATTGACTTGGATATTTTGATCTGATCTTGATGTTGAAAATAGAGTTGAAGTTCCTGATATAGATCATGAAAAAAATTGTTTTATGAAAGTAAATTGTATAATTTGCTGATGGTTTAAAATATGACGTTTTACTAGAAATTTAATAATTTACAACAACTCATAACTCATAAATGTGCTTGTAAATTACAACTTTTATGTGCTGTGACATCCTAGGTTGTATGGCGGCAGTTTTTTATTTTAATTTTAGATTAACACTGTAGTGTGAATTACTTTATCCTATAATCTAAGATTCATAAGATTACACTGTTTGGGCAAAACATCCACATTAAGATTAATTTTTTTCATACATCAGCTGTTGCGTGAAACATGTTCACTGGTTCACATTAGAGATGCATAACATTGTTTTTAGCACAAGCTGGGAGCTTTTAATTAAAATTAGGTTTACAAGTAAAGCAAAATTCTGGGCTTGGCTAATTTCAGTTTATTTTGAAGAGATATCATTCAAGCCTGTAATTGTGAAATGAGGTGTAGAGTTTTGCCATGAAATCTCATATAACGATATACACATAATTCACACTAAAGGAGAAACACAACCTCACTCTCGCCATATTAGATAAACAAGGCTTGCTAAAATATTCTCGCATTTTGTCATAACTACAAACTTCAGTGTATGTTATTGGAATCTGACAAATACGAAGAAGTGCATAATTATGAAGGAAAAAGATGAGGTATAGTTCCTCCACTTTAATATGATTTTCTTTAATAAAATCTGGTGCAAAAAATACCTTTAGGATTTGCCTTAGTTAAAGACAAAATAAGGTTGACACAAGGAGTGAGTGGGTTAGGGTCATCCTTATAGATTTCTCCTGAAAAATAGAGAGGATTTAAATACAAATATTTAAAGCATCCTAGGGCAGTTTTCAGGTGTCATTTTAATGATAATTACATTTAAGACTAGCATTATCATTCTGTTTATCCAAATTAGGTCACTGTTTCCTGGAGCTAATAAGGTAAGTATATTAAATACCTCTGCATTCTCAGACATTGTCACTATTTTTAGTGACAATGTCTTTCTTTATTGTCCTGACCTGAATAATTTGAGTACACTCTATCAACATGTGTTAGTGAATACATATTTTTCTCTGTCATATCCATCTTAAGATCTTCACACACATACAGATGCTACCGGAAAGTTATTTTCAATTTAAAAAATCCACCAAAAAAATTAACTTGGTTGCAAAAATATTCATAGCTTTACATATTTTATTGAGATTTTACATAATTGTGATGTGAAAGAAAAATGATATGTTTTTAAATAAATGTGTGTCATGCATCTATATTCAGACTCTCTTAGTTTTCAATACATTTTTACTTATTTTGGTAACACTTTATTTGAAGGGGGGTGAATAAGACTGAGATGACACTGTCATAAACATGACATAACACCTGTCATGAACATGAATTAGCCTTCATAAATATTTATGACTGTTGTCTTAAAGCGTCATTCGGTAAATAATGACACTTTTAATACAAAGTTGACATTATTTGAAATGTTTTTGTTATGACAACTTGACATTAACTAAGAAAGCATTACTTTTTAAACTTTACCTTTAATAACATAAAGATACCTAATTTTTAAAGTGCAATCAGTAATACTTTTATAACAAATTTATATCAGTAATGATTTCCTGGTTAATGTCAAGTTGTCATAATGACATCTTGAATAATGACAACAACATTGCATTGAAAGTGTCATAATTTACCAAATGACGCTTCATGACAACAGTCATAAATATTCATGAAGACTTATTGATGTTCATGACAGGTGTTATGTCATGTTTATGACAGTGTCATGACAGACTTATTCACCCCCCCTTCAAATAAAATGTTACCCTTATTTCTTTTAATAAAGATTCTCAGGTTCATTGTAGCACATAAATAAGATTAGGTCTAAACAATTTCATTGTAACTCTGTACAATCTTTTAAAATCTGATTTTTTTTGTCTGTCACTTTGCTGCTGATGCACTTGAATTTCCCCAAAAAAGGAATTTTCTATTTATTCACTCTTTTCTTTTGCCTGTTTAGAAGGTGAACCTCCACAGCAGCTTTTTACACATTCTCCTCCAATATTACTACATATTTGACACTGTTGAAGAAAAGCATCCCCAGCTAATAAGGCCGCTACTACCATGTTGCACCATGGATGTTCATGGTGATGTACAGTGTTAGTTGCAAGTCAAACGTTCGGTTTTGATCAGTGCACCTTCTACATGTTTGCTGTGTCCCTTAAGGTTTGTGGCAAACAGCAAATAAGACCGAATGTAGCTTTGCTTTCAACAACGGCTTCCTCATGTGCAATTTGTGTTAGTCCCAGTAAAATACATTGATGTTTTGTGGTCTTGACATTATTTAACACCAAACTGGTTCGAGAATGTTAAATTATTTTGTAACGTACGTCTCTTTGGCAACATAGTTGAAACATTAGGGGTAAAAGAGACAGAGCGACGGAGACTCTCGTACCCCCCAGGGGCAAATCTGTCATTGTTATGCAGATTGCTGCACTGTAGGCGTTCTCAGTTGACTTTTCCATTCCTAAGGAGAACCATCGTTATTTTACTTGCTTTACAGGGCCCCTTGATATCAAAATGCCACGCACTACACGTATGACCCAAATCCGATTCAGTCTTGAAGGCAGTTTCTGCATGACTTGACCCTAATACATTCTCCTGCTTTGAGGCTTGTTCTTGCTCCTGTGTAAATTATTCAGGAAATAATAGTGGAGAAAAAGCGAGCAAGAAAGGATGTTTTACTTCAGAGACAATTGTATGTATAGGACTTTGGCAGTCTGTTGTGTTTTTATCCACTTGGGAACATTGGACATATAAGAAGCTGTAAGTTATTTTAATGATGGAAGGAGGTTGGGCCAGTCACATGCATCCGAAACATTTGACTCCAATGCCATCTGCCATCCCCTGTCCCTGCCATCCTAGGGATAATGCATTGAAATGAACAGCAGCTTACTGGGTAAAAGCATCACCCTCCTGTTCTCATGTCACTCATGTTACGTGTGAAGGGGACAGAGGGACGGAGATGGAAGGGTGGGGGAGGAGGACGAAAGGTATCTCAGGTGATGAGGTGTAGAAGAGCTCTCCTTTCCTCACTGTTACCGGAAACTGAAAATACACACACACACACACACACACACACACACACACACACACACACACACACACACACACACACACACAAACAGAGCTATCAGTTCTTTTGCAGACCAATGAGGGAGTGGGAGGAGGGAAAGAAGGAGGGAAGTGATAAAGAGAGAGGGAGGTGGGAGGGAGTGTGTAGAAAGCAAGCAAGCTTGAGAGGGAGAGGAAAAGAAGAAAAGGAGGAGGAGGGAGGATGGATGGAAGGAGCTTCATGATGGGGCCGTGATATTCTCTCCTCACGGACGCTGCCTTTTTCTCTACCATGGCTTTGTCCCAGCTTTGTGCAGCGTCCCCGGGAGGAACCGCCGGCGCACGGTGCAGCACTCAGCCAGGGAGCCGGAGATGAATCAGCCCCAACAAAGAGCCTTTGAGATGGCAACGTGTGCTTCTGCCTGGAGGGAGGAACGCATCAGGCTTTCCCAGGCAAGCGGCAGCCTGCAGCGCGCTCTGGCTTGAGAGCCAGTCCTTCCTCGTCGCTGTGTGTGTGAGTGAGGGAGAAAGAAGGATGGATCGGCTGTGTGTGTGCATATGAGTGTGGATGTAAGGGAGCAAGTGCATAATCGTGCTTCCGATCCTTCCTGGAGGAGTGAGGCTCTCTTCTTTGCTGGACAGCAAGGTAAGAAGAAATGAGTGATTTCCCTTTTTTGTTCTCCTCTGACAATTTATCCCCTCCAGAGAACTGGTTGCCCTGTCTCCCCACAACAAGGAGAGAGGGGGGTAAAGGTGGTAAGAGAGAGGAAGGGGGAGGGAGGAAAAGGGAAATGAGGGTTAACGTCATTGAGAAGGAGCAAAGCTTGTGCATGGATGACATCGCTGAAGCATCAGCCATGGTGGAGGGAGACGGAGACGGAGGTGGAGAGGCGGTGAGCAGAATGTATCGCAGCCAGGTGCAGATGGGCATGGAGGGAAAAAAAAAGGTGGACGACTGGAGGTTGTTTGATGCAACCAGTGATGGATCTAAAAGAGGAGCCTTCACCTTCTGCTCACCCCTCCTCCTCAAAACCCCAACATCCTCTTTCTCCTTCTCCCTCTGCTCTCAGCCTCTCACTCAAGGAATTAGGATGTAGCACAGTGGGACGGATTTCTGAGCGTACCTGAACTTTGCGGCTAAAGCTTCTCTAGAAAAATCGGTCACTTTCTGAATCCTGGAGCAAAAAATGGAAGCGGACGTGTTACATGTGTTCAGAACATTTAGAAAACCTGTTGTACAAGAGCTTGCATAAACGTGGGAGGCAATGTTTGAACTGTGCTTTGTTCGAATGCAGACTGGAGAAACAAGAGCAGTTTTCAGTGCTGCAGAAAGTAGCAGAGTCTCTCTATCAGTGTCTTTATTAGATGCTACGTGTTGAGCAGAAATCAATCTAAGGCTAAGATGTTTTAAGGAAGAGTATGGATTTTTAGTTTCAGTCCAGGGCTCCGAGACCCACACAGGCCACTCACTCTTCCTGACAGTCCCAGCCTCAAGTCACTCTTGGACCTTCAAAAAAGTTCACACCGATGCTGGAACTTTTCATATTTTGTCTCATCACAATCACAAACTCCAGTGTATTATGGTTTTACGTGATAGAATTGAAAGAAAGTGAAATGGAAACTACTCATTAAAAAAAAATAAAAAAAATTTACAAATGCAAATCTGAAAAGTGTGGTTTGCAATTTTATTCACCATCCTGGAGTCAATATTTATTATTGTCAAAAATTTACTGCAGGCTTTCCACTTAATACGGCATTTTTATATGTAAATGGTAAATGGACTGAACTTATATATTTTATATGTAGGCATCAAGCAAAATTTATGCGAAACAGGAAATCGTTTCAGTTTCCTTTTAACCGTTCCATAAAGATTAGATTTGTAGCATGCACAACTAAAATCCATCCTGCCATCCGACGACTGGGGATCTCTGCAGCTCCTCCAGAGCTACCATGGTCCTCTTGGCTGCTTCTCAGATTAATGCTCCCCCTTCTCAATTTAAGAAGTTGGCCATGTTATGTTGTTTTCACTTTCACATGATCATGGTTCAGTAAGATGTCCCAAGCTTGAGATATTGTTTTTGTATTCTTACTGTGATTTAAGCCTCTATAGGACTTATTTCCCACACCCTGCCTGTGGTGTTTCGGTCTTGATGATGCTCTTTGTTCCCCACTGTTCCTTTAGGAATCCCAGAGGTCTTCAAAGAACAGATGAATTTATACTGAAATTAAAATACAAAGAGCTGGAGTATAGGTATGAGTTAAGTGTATTTTACTTCTACTGGATTTAGGGTCATCAGAATAAAAAAAAAAATATATATATACATATATATATATATATATACTGTATATACAGTATATATATATATATATAAAGTGCAGGAAAGATTGTAAGGTTTTTATTCCACTTCATTCTTACACTTCACTTTATGTTGGTTTAGCCCATAAAATCCCATTACAATGAAAGTTGTGGTCGTAATGCAACGTAATATTTCAAGGCACATAGCTCCTATTCAAGGCAATATACAGTATATGGTGTAAAGGTTTATAACCCTGCCTGTCATCTTTGTATTCGCGAACCCAGAAACATAAGGCAGGATTTTCTTTGTGACATAGAGATTAAATTGAGCGACTGGGTTTTGCCATCTCTGGTGATGATGAAACTTGAAGTAAAAGCTGTGCAGTTGTGTCTCAGGTGTCTCATTGATATGCAAAAAGGAGAAGAGGAAAGGGTAGAGGAGGAGACAAAGAAGGCCTGTTGCATGTCTGCACACAACTTTGCATCTGCCTCTGATGGTGGTGTGAACCCTCCAGCATCCTCTGATTTTCTTGGCAGGGTTGCGTCACACTTCTCCTTTTGTTTTATTTTCCATGTGGCCCACAGTAAAAAAGACAGGCAAAGCAAACTGCTGCGCTTGAAGCGGGACACTGACATGACCGGAAGGGATAGGAAGAGGACTTGCTGCGCTTAAGATGTTTTTAAAAAATGTTTCTGTCAGTTTCTTGACAAGGAGCACGCGCAGCCTAACATCACCACCGGTCATGACACAACTGGGATAAAAAAAAAAAAGAATGCCGTTAGCCCAAATTAGTCCTGCATGATTTAACTTTCCTCTTTGCGTTAAATTAGCACCCATGATGTTCAACAGAGGAGGGCAGCAGCCTTGGTGCAGATTGATGCCATAAAGCTTAAAAAATGCTCCCAGCTTCATCCCTTGGAGAGACTTGCTGAAGCCTTAGTTAAAAAAAAAAAACAAAAAACATAAATCAAAACTTTCAAAATCTCCTGCACGTACAGTAAAGCTTGCACCAAGTCCCAGTGCATCAATAAATTAGACCCCGGAGAGAAGAGTGGAGCTCGTGCTATTGGTCCGGAGTGATCATACATCTCTATCAACACAGTGTCAGTTGTTCAAAACACGAATGAGAGCCAAGAGCATCTTCAGTCAAAGAGTGTGGGTCTGTGCTGTGGTGTATATGTTATTACTTTACATGCAGAACTGATTTAGCAGTGTATTTTGTTTTGTAATTTGTCAGCATCCAAAGAAGATCTTACAAACACCTTGTGACACTAAAAGTGTTGCTGAGACGGGAGCTGCTGCTTTCACAGCCCATTTATGTCCACAATGTTCGCCGCAGAGAGGAGCAAACATGTTTTCTTGTCCATATCCTCATCTAGGGGAATCAGTCCCATTATGTCAGACGACAGAATGATGTATGCACTCTGCGTGGATGCCTCTGTATTGTCCTGAAATCTCCCCTTTTTCCCCCCCTGTGGCCTGTTTACTGCAGAGGAGCTGATAAAAATGGTTATATCCTCGAAAGGAGGACATACACTGATCCAAAAGGAACATTTCAAACAACCGGCTTTTTTCATTATGCCATTCTTGTCAATAAGAACAGAATAACTGTGTGAGTTGGACAGAAATGTTGGAGTTTACAAAATGTTTCCAATCCTCAGACTGTCATTTGTTAATTTGAAACAATTACAGTCATACAAGTTTAATTTGGGTGACATACATTTTTCAATTTTTTTTCATTTAACTTTTTTCACATGAGAAAAATAGACAAAAATGGGAAATATTTTGGGAGAAAAGCACACCTAAATTACTCCCACTCCAACATCACACCTTAGTACAAAGGCTTGTCATTGCACAGTTTCTCCATGTTGAATCCTCGCGCCGTCCTCCTCCCCTCTCACCTCCAAGCATTATTGTGTTTTTTCAACCATAACAAAGGGGGTTTCCGACTCGTCCTACTTACTTGGAAAGCCAACCTGAGCTCCAGCCAAATATCGCCAGAATTTCCTTCTTTTCCGTTTCATTTGACCTTTACTATTTCTGCATGGTTTGTATGAGCAAACAGAATCAAACTCACACTGTATTAACAAATTATAAGAGGGCACAAATATTGGAGGGAGATGAAATCTAGTCATTTGATAAAATTGGACGAGTCAACGAAGCAGCTAGTGGGACTTGACCCAAAGTTGTTTTCAACACCAAAAGTAAATCTACAGTATATCTGTGGAAAACACGACTTTGCTTCCATTCAAGAGCCACACTTAAACTGTTAACTGTGTTCAGATGTAAAGGTAATAATGAAAAGACAGGTTTTAGGGGTTCTTTCATGTATTTTATGCAAAATCTGCACAAAAATTACACAGGAGGATTTGCTTTTGTTTGTTTTTTCTTTGTCATTTGGTTGTGTACTGCCTGCCTTTTCTAATTTAAATTCCATGAACAGGATTTTTTCTGTTTAAGAAAATGAGAATTACTCAAGAAGAGGTGAGCCTCTGGCTGGCATAAAGGGACGGATGATTAGCATGGACATCTTGTCGAGACATTAAATATTAAGCCAAATTTGTTCTTAGGAAAAATGAACGTGTAGATATATTCACTCAAAATCTGGTCAAGGCTCCTTTGCGATACATTTCTGAATTAATGTGTTGGGGATAGAGATGGTCAGTCTGTGGGTATCTTGAGGTGTTGGAGAAACCCAGGTGACTTTAATAACAGCTTTCCTCTCTTCTGCCACTCATCTGGACTTCAGGTCAGGTCAGGTTTTCAGTCATTCAGCCAAAGGGATAAGATGGTTTTTAAATCAGGCATGAGTAGTATTTGCAGTATAGACAGTTCTCAAGTCTTGCTAGCGCCTTTTTCTGCCATTCTTCTTCCTCCCACTCAACTTTCCATTGACTAAATGTTCAGATGCAGAGCTTCATGAACAGCCAGCATCTTTAGCAGAGAGCTTCCATGAAGCATCCTCCTTCTGGAGGGTGTCAATGGATGTTTGCTGGACAACAAACATCAGAGGTCAGCGCCTAACCGAAATGCCTAGGCCTGCTTTCCCCTGAGCCAGGCAAGTTAGAGAATGCATGCCATTCTCCAGCATTTCACATATTCCTCGCACTTTGTCATGCACGGCATGCAGCATCAGCCCACTAACATGTAATATAAAAGGCGGCATCATGTTATTTTATGTCGCCGAATGGTGTGTATTTCATCACGAGCAGTCTGCCGTCCTTCAACAGTCATCCCCTGTCTCTCTAGAGGAGACTTCAAAGAGAAATGAGACATAAATCATAAAACATTCCCATTGCCTTGTCCGGTCACGTCCTGCATTCTGTACCTTTTTATGTCCTCACATGAATCTGCGTGCATCAGAAAGCTCAAGAAAGAGATGACCATTGAAGATCTCCCTGCTCCCCCCACGCCCAATCCTCTCCTTTAGAGGCAGGCTTATTACACTCAAAGGGTAAAACGATCATCGTAATGAACCTCCACACTGCATCACACGGTCCAAAAACAGCAGTTCAGGACTTTTCCTGTGAAATACTGTCGCTGCAACCCTCTGTGAGTCGCTATAGCAGCTGGATTATTCTTATAGATGCATTTAGAGAAACAAAAAAAAGAGGATTACCTCATCTCCCACCGTCACCCACCCTCACCTCACTATTTGACATGAATCCTGCACAAAATAAACACGTGTCTGATGCTGGAGAGGATGGGGCAGGGGGGTGGGGGGGTGCTGAGGGGCGATCAGTACTAAAATTAGATCACTGAAAAACCAAACCAAAAATACCAAGCCCGCAAGCACAGTCACCTGCACAATCACTGCATTTCTCTACACGCATGCCAGCATGGGGGGGGGGGGGGGGGGGGGGGGGGTGAAGCAGAAATCAGGGCAAATAGGGAGTGGGGGGAAAAAAAAACATTCAACTGAGCTGGGAGCACTAACGTCGAGCAAATCCAATATCTCTCTTATCTCTCAATCCCCTCCCACTCAACCACAACTCCCGCTCGGGGTGATTTGAACATGAGAGGAAAGCAAGTGTGCCCCCTTCTCTTTTGTCGTGATGCAAGCAGGAAGCATATGGATTTCAAGGCTGAATTTCTGCCTGGCATGAAAGGCCAAGCTGCTGTTCTGGATGAAGAAGCTCCATCCAGTCTCGGGTAAGGTTGTGACTGCATCCTCCTCTGAGCTCTGAGATAGGATGGGATTAAATAATGGCACTCTGGAGTGGAGAATTGTCTGGCTGCATGTTTTTCTCCGCAATTTCAATAGGTTATGGTTTTTTAAAACACATTTTGTTTCATTAAGTTTTGCTCTTTTCAAGTAGAGTTGGAATCAAATGTTTGAATAAAAGACATAACCCTTTTCACTCTGTATTTCCTCTCGTATGTCCGTTTTTTTTTCCACTACCGTCAGACCATTTCATACAGTTCCTTACTTTTGACTTTAAAACTGTATGAAATGGGTCATATCTTTAACTATTATTCAGCATACTTGTCACAATTGCTTGAATTTTGGCCCATTCCTTCTGACAGAATTGCCGCACTGGAGTCAGATTTGTAAACAACCTCACTATAGCGCACACCTTTCCAGGTCTGCCAAAAAAAAATTATCTGTGTGGAACTGAAATTATGAATTTGTATTGGTAGCTTCAAAACTTTTGCTTTGATTCATTAAAGCCTCTTTGAACCTAATTTATCGATATGCTTTGGGGCTTTGCTCATTTGAAAACATCAATTTGGGTCAAGCTTAAACGTCGTGTCTGATTTATTGAGATCTTCTTATGATGGCAGCTATTTCTCATGGAGCAAAACACCCCACAACTTCACGGTTGCAGTGGTATTTTCAGGGTTGCAAGCAAGGATGCAAGATGGTAATTTCCTCATCCCACAAGACGTTTCTCTATTTCTCATTTTTCGTTTCAAAGTTTTGAATTCGAAAACAATCCAAAAACATAGCAACATTTTTGGAATGACGTCATCCTCTCTGGCTCTTCACATCCCTGACAACAGCCAGCTGACTATTGCCTCTACACTTTGATTGCTCCAAGACAAGCCACTGAGGCATAGGGTCAAGTCCCAGCAGTTTTAGAGGAGATGTGACCAGAAAACCAGACCGTGCTCTGTGTGCATTTGCCCCTGCGCATACACATTACCCTGGAAATCAATAGGAAACTGTTATCAAGCACATCATGGGCTCAGCAGAGTCTGAGAGGTCATAATAAGGCGAGCTGCATGTGATTAAACCTTGTAAATCAATAAGTGCATCAACTTTTGGAGTGATTTTGCCCTGTTGGCAATAAATGTGTGTATGTGTGACTGTGTTCCCTAGGTTGTTAGATTTCTACTCACTTTTCAGAGATTAGATACTTTAATTGTGCCCGATTCGCTTCCAGTTTGAACTGAGGATTACTTGGTGAGGGACCATAAAGCCCCCATCCCCCATTTGCTTCTGTGTCATCATTTTTGCTGGCAAGGAAAGACTTTGCGCTGCATTTCACTCTCAAGTAAATCATGATTGATCGGCTTTTAGGGCAATTCATGAATGTAAAACTGTAAATATCAGTTAGGTCAGTGCCAAAATCTGAACAGCTATCTGTAGTGCTTATATCCACTCGTCATTGGTAATATGCAGCTGTCTAGATTCTAAACGGCAAAGTTTTATGGTCAGAGGCAAACAGTGAACTGTTTGCTCACAATCATTAAATTGTGTTTGTCATGTTCAACACATATATACAGATGATGAATCTATGTAAATTTTAAGTAGATGGCTTGATGCTGTTTTTGGAGATGCGATAAAGTAATTTTTAGTTTTGCAGCTTGTTATTGTAAAAAGGGCCACAACTGTGTGTGGCTGCAGGATACTTTCAGGTCTGCCTGTAATTTCAGTCCCAAATGTTCTCTCCCTACACCATAATGTCCCTGTCAGATAGGATTAGGGTCTTTCCCAGCGCCTCGGTATGTACGCAAGGAGAGAGTGATACATTTATGCAACACTTAGCATATTAGTCGAGTGATTGAATTATCCTTGGAGAGGGACACATACTTCCAAGAACCCCCTTCCTGCACTGAGCTCATGTGACCGGTGGGCCTGACCTCATTGCGACGCGGCAGGCCGAGTGGCGCGGGTTAGTCACCGGCGCATCTCCTAACAGGCAGCGTTGATATCATTTAGAGCCATGCTGGTCTCATGGATGGAGGTGGAGGGAGGAAGGGCTGGTGAGCGTGATTGCCTGCTGGGTCACAGAGGGTTGCAAAACTCATTTTCTCAGCTCCCACCACTTCACAGTGCATGGTGGGAGATTATCAGATAAACTCAGGGCACCTTGAAGGCCTCTGTTTTTGCCACATTATTGCTGGTTAAATTCTACGTGGACATAGAATAAGTTTGTGTCTCCAGGTCATGTTGACACAAGGTTATTGTGCTGGAATGATTCTGTTACGCAGGAGGGATAGTTGCTGTTCTTGTTCACTTCTAAATATTTCATAGTTTGACGCAACGGTGATTGCAAACAGAATGTGATTTAAAGTTAGATACTTCTGATGGCCTTTTGATGTTGACTTCAGTAAAGTCTGACGCATTCACCAGCAACATCACGAGTCACAAAAGTAAACTAAAACCTCATAAACCTGAAACATGTACTTCTAGTCTACCGACTGGACATGTGAAAAACTGGTCAGCATGGCTTTGACAGCTGTAATGTACACAAAGAGTCCTCCATGGATTATGTTACAGGGTGTATATCATTTTTAATACCCCATCTTTAATAAGATTTGACAGTATTTCTGAGATTTTCTGTGAGGTTCAAGCAATCTTAAAGAAGGGCTTCGGACCTCTGAGCAACAGTTCTTTCCTTCATTGTCTTTCCACAGACAATGATCTGAACCACAGATCATTGTCTGTGGTTCAGGAGGGGCTTAAGGAATTAACAGTCGTATCCCATGACATGAATGCATCTGTTTGTGTTGACTGTTGAAGCACTGATGTGAGCTGCAATGCACATTTTATAGGTCTCCCTCAAACTCTAGGAATTTGAGTTCTGCTTCAAAATCCTCTCGAAGCTGCAGTTGTCCATGTTATCAGTGAACACTTTTTCTCACCATCAGTATGACTGGAGACAGCACTGAGCTGCCAGATTTTTTTGCAATAACCTTTTGTTGCTAATTCTTATTTATGAAGATGCAGCTGTCAGTGACGAGTAAATACTGTACACATAAAATCTTTTGTTGTAGAGATCTTATTCATCTGTGTGGTTTGTTTTTTTCTTTCTAACACTGAAGCTCATAACTTTATTGTCTGGACAGTATTTATTAGCCCCTTTAATTTTATAGCTAAAATATTCAGAGAAAGCATAAACTGATATCAAGAGAAAATGTTTCATAAGTATTGCTAAATCTGTCAAAGAAGGGATTTTTCCAGCTAATCGTCTGCAGAGGACATCTGCCTGCATCGCTGGCTGGGACGTCCTCTACAGTATGATCTGCATAAGACAGCATTAATATTTATATAGGACTAAAGCATGAGTAATTATCTCCCTGTACAGCTGCAAAGCTTAGGAAATGTGTTGTAATGTAAGTGAATTAGTTCCCTCCATTTAAAAATAAAATAAAGCTGAACACACAGCAAACCTGAGTTAACTGCTCAGCATGCTCATCCACAGATTAACTGGCTAACTCGCCGCAATCAAGGGCAACATGAGCTACTAATTAGGATAGGATATGAAAGGCTTAAAGAGGAGTTTAAAGATATCCTTACATAGTATGATTGTATTTGTATAAGCATATGTGTGTGAATGGGTGTGAGTTTGCCTCCTCAATGCACCGAAAGCCTGTGGGCACCGGCCAGCCTGGCCGCGTGTTCGTCGGAAAAAGGGCAGAGAGAATGAATAAGCCCTAATTGACCAGATATCCTTCATTAAACATGTGCTCACAAATCCATCCACTCTCCCTGGAGCTGTTTTCACTCTAAGAAGCTTGTGACAGCCTTTAAGGCAATGGGAATGTAGGACATTCACATGTCTCACATGCAAGACGTCCACAGGATAGAGGAGCCATTTGAATTACCTCCATGTGGAGGAGATTTTATTTGAATACACCTGAGCAGAAAACTGAGAGTAAAGGGGAGTGGGAACATGTTTTCAGCCATACAGGTTGGAGAGATTTGCTTATATTCAAAGGACAAGATCACAGTTATTTGATGGCGTACCGCCTGCTCACAGCTGAGTAGTTTTTTCACTACTTATTGCTTCTTTCTCTTCAGGGACATACTGAAGGAGGCAGGCTGCCTCTCCTTTGGACCTGAGGATGTTCCGCAAGAAGAAAAAGAAGAGGCCTGAGATATCAGCGCCAAAAAACTTCGAGCACCGTGTTCACACCTCTTTCGATGCCAAGCGGGGCTGCTTCGTGGGCCTGCCGACGCAATGGCAAAGCCTGATAGAAAACCTGCGGAGGCCCAGACCTATGGTGGACCCCTCTCGGATCACAGAGGTGGAGCTGAGGCCAAAAAAGGTATGCCACACCTTCACGTTCAGCAAAGTTTATTTTAATCAACTTTTCACTGTTTTATCCGCACAAATGTTGTTCATTGAAGAGCTCTGTTGCTAGCTGCATCACTGTGGGAGAGTATTTTCTGCCCTGCAGAGGTATTCTGCTGTCTCAGACAATCCCATAATACTCTGATGACAACATGGAATGACTGCTCCCCTTCCCCTGTTTTTGCTTCCTTCTCTATCACAAGGCTGCGCTAATGACCCTGCTGCGTACGCTGGCTGCACAATGTTGAAATCCTCATGGGGGAACACAAGATTTATTACCGCATGCAGGCAATTAATAACAGTATAAGGTGCTTTCCCACAAACGTCATCAAATAAAGAAGGGATAAAAAAGTGCAGGTACTGCAAATGGAAATGCCTGTGAGTGATCCAGTCTGCAAATCTCAGGATTTCTGTGCTTCACAAAGTGTTTGGGTTGATAGTTTTATGGGCCTCCAAGAAAATAAAAAGCACTGCGATGTGGCGGCGATTAGTGCTGTGCAACATGAGAACCACTGTGTCAGCATTTGGGTCGGACTTGTAGTTTTGTTGGGGGGTTTTTTAACCTTCCTCACCGATATCAACGCAAGACCCGGTTCAATGAGGAATCCTGTAAACAACACAAACCACAAATTAAAGTAGCTTTGAGTTCACCACAAAGCAGCACCTAAGGTGAAAGTAAAGAATCCTAATCTCTTAAATAGGTTTGCACAATGTTTTATAAACTATTCTTCCGATGAGGCTTGTTCATAGATTAAAAGTATCTTTTGAAAATAACGTCTGTTATGAAAGCACTAAATATGTGATTTTCTACTTGTAAAAGGTGTGTCTTTATCATATTTAAGTGGAAAATCGTCATAAATAACAGCACAAAAGCTTGAAAACTCAGGTTTGTGTGTGATTAAACTAGTTGATGTGTTTCATTTTGTGAATTAAGATACTGAAATTACCTTTCGATAGTACTCTTATTTATTCAACATGACTCTAGGTAATTATGTGTTGTTCCCCTACATTATCCCAATTATGTGCTACTTTATTCTGATCTTGAACAAAATGAAATACATTGAGCTTTGGGTTAATAACTGTGATGAAATGTGACAGTGTTTTTGAAAAAAAAAATTGAAAAAAAAGCACTGTGATAAAGAAAATATTGCCTAATACTGTTCATGCTTATCCTCCACGTTTTAATAGTAAATATATATGAAAATTTATAATGGCTCACCAAGGCAATTATCCCCAGGCTATGATAGAGATCCTACAAAAGGTGAGATGAGGACTAACCTCTTCTCTACCCCATCTGTGTGAATATAATAGCTTTGAGCCAGAGAAACAGGAGAGGCTGTTGACTGACTGTAGACTGAACATGACTCTGCTATGAGACTGACTAACGAGCCACCATGCACACTGCATGCATGTTTCTGGCAAACCAGCTGATGTTTGCCTGATGATTTTATGTTGAAGCAAGTTTGGGCCTTTTGCGAGCCTACCAACTTATCCATCCTTATTTAAGAAGAATTAGAGCAGTAATCTCTCATTTATCAAAACACAGTGCAATGCACATTGACTCTAGTTTTACTTTATTGAATGTCTTGAACGTAGTGCATATATGCTGTGCATAACTGAGGAGTGAGGATGAAAACTGTGTATGTTTCTCATATTTCCTTTACAACGCTAACACCCCTGAATAAAATTCAGTGCTATCAGTTTCTTTTAGAAATCTCCTAATCAGTAAATATTTCTCAATGTATTTAAATCACAGGATAAATCCAGCTCTTGTGGAGACGTTGAAGGGTAGGGGAGGTTAAAACAATATCAAAAGATGTGAACACCTCTCTGGTAAATCCATGATTTGAAAATGAAAAGTGCTTGGCTCAGGGTGCTGATTTTAAGTGTGCAACCTGATTTTTACTAAAACAAAATATTGAAAACTCTGAATAATTTTTCTTACACTTCATAATTATTCACTACTTTGTACTGGTCTCTTCCCAAAATCCATTTTTGTGTATATGTATTAATAGGACAATATGCGAAAATGTAAAATAGGTATGAATGCATTTTCTATATACAGGAGGAGCTGCTGTAAAATCAGTTTCTCTGCCTGTTATATTTGTCAGCAGACTGTCAAGAATAAACCACCAGGGAAAGGAACTAAAGTCACTGTCTTTGAAAAATGACAGAGATGTCCTTTACACATTCCCACGTCTAAATTTAACTTGCCTCAGAGCAATTATTATGCCACTTTTATCATCCCTTTTGCGCTGAAATCTCTCAGTAATATAATCATGTCGTGCAGATTGTGATGAAGATAACTACCTTTTCTCTTCCAGACCATTGTGCGCGGGAGCATGGTCGGTCACGGAGAATACATCTCTGCCATGATCAACGACATGAGCCGCCTGTCAGTGACCAGCTCCAACTCTTTGCGGAAGAGCAGCCCCTCGGCCAGGAAGAGGGCCCAGTCCCTGGGAAGACTGGGAGAGGTAAACGAAGGGGACGGTTACCAGTATGAGGGCCTGACCCAGGACGACGAGGACGACATGGATGAGGGTCAGGATCACTGGAGGGACAAAGGCAGGAACATTCACAGTGAAACCAACACCCCCTACCTGGGGATGAAGAAGAGCATCACTCTGCAGCCCAATGGAATATTGCCAAAAGCCAAGTCGACCTATGAGGTCGGTGTCGGCTCAATGGAGGGGCCCTCGCAGCCTCCTCCACCCCAGAACATCCCAGCACCAAGTCATGGACCGTATCTGAGCGGAGAGCTGGGAAGTCCTCAGGAAAGGTTGATATGGAAAAAAGATTTTCAGCTTCCCAGAGGAATGCCGCCAAATCAGAGACCTGTAGCATGTTTTTACAGCCCTGCTGTGGCTCTCCAGCAGCTCCACGGCGATCAAGGGAACATCGGACCGGAGCTCCGACCCAATCTACCTATGTACATGCACGCACAGAACAGCCCAGGGAGGCCATTCTCCTCCTATGACCTAAAAGTAAGCACATCTTTGCAAAGACTATAAATTATTCATGGATCACATAATTTATGCATATTTTTGATGCTGAGTATATTTCAGAATATTATGCATGTGGCCCAAATGTATTAAGATGTTTTCTTAAATTAAAAAAGAGCTATTTTTGTGGTTAATTTGTAGAACTTTAACCAACTAGCTTATTCAACCTGTATATCAAATAATAACCACAAACAATATTTTTTATAGACATTTTCATTGGCTGCTTTTAAAAAAAAAATCAGCAAAAGAAAACATTCAAATCATTTAGATTTTTTTTCTAAATGACTCATAAAGTCAAGTATGCATCATTTCTCAACTAAAAAGATAAGCACTCAGGAATCATCACAAATTTTGAAACTCTACCACTTTTTTTATGTATTTGAATTTCCATACAGAAGATGAAGAGGTTGAGATCTCAGAAATGCCCATGTCTAAAACACATGTGACTTAGCCCCTTTAACTATATATGATTGTGACTTTGGGTATTTTATTGAGTCCAGTGTTAAGAAATTAAATGTGGGCTTAAGTGCTTGTGAGGTTGTAAACGCTGCCGTGTTCTCCTTGAGACTCTTGAAGCCATATCGTAGCATCTTAACATGATTAATATCGGTGAAGTGGATGCAGAGTGAAAATGGCGGGCCTGATTTACATCCAGGTTTAAAGTGGACAGTGATTCCCCGGCAGGCGGCCAACACCCTTTCAGCTGCCTCTCTTCTCTTGTCATGCAGGCAGAGTCGTCAGTGAGATGCCACTCCGGTTTCCTGCCGACCGGCACCAGCAGTCCTCTTGTAGGAGGCATTAGACCTCAGCGTATGGTGCGCTCCTCGGCAAGCTACACACTAGGCTTGTCTCCCAATATGGGGCTGCGGCCTGGTGTACCAGACCCCTTCCTCAGGCACTCTGGATGCCCTCACCCCCCCAACCCCCGGCAGGACAGCCCATCTCAACCTCGACCTTCACCCACGGGCTCATTAGCCACCAGTCCTCCAGGAACCTGCTCCCCTGCTTTCAGACCCCCTCAGCATCCTGCACCTCGACCGCCCCCTGACCCTCCCAAGGTGACGCATGAACAGTTCAAAGCAGCCCTGCAGATGGTGGTGGATAAGGGCGACCCGCGGACTTATCTGGAGAACTTTGTGAAGATTGGGGAGGGCTCCACAGGGGTGGTGTGTATCGCTACAGAAAAGCACACTGGAAGACAAGTTGCTGTGAAGATGATGGACCTGCGGCGGCAGCAGAGGAGGGAGCTGCTCTTTAATGAGGTACAGAGATCAAGATAGATCTCACAAGGGGATCTACATGTACAGGCATTGATACCTTAAACCTTTTCACATTTTGTCATGTTACAAACCAAATTTCAACAATTTCAATAAGTATTTCTTACATGACAGACCCAAAGCGGTGCATAATTGTAAAGAGAAAGGGAAAGAATGGAATTTCAAAATACTTTGCCAAAAAAAGTCTATTATTAAAATAGACCCAATCTGAAACCAATATGTAAAGTCCAATGTAAGCAAATACCTTAAGAATTCCTTAAGAATTAGTATATAGAGCCTATGTATATACTACTTGTACACAGAGCACACCATAAGTGTCAGGGATAAAGTTATGGAGAAGTTATAGGAGGGGTTATAGATAATATGCCAAGCTTCAAACATCTAACAGAGCACTGCCCTTAGTCTGAAAATGGAAGTATGACATAAATGCAAGCCTATGAGACAAGGCTTGTTTACCTAATCTGAGAGACTAAGCAAGGAAAATATTAACCGCAAAAGCATCCAGCATGGCAACAGTAACACTGGAGGGTCGACTGAGACCTTGATCGAACTTTTTTGCCGACAGACATGCAGGGTGTAATATGTGGGGGAAAACTAAGGCTGCATCATGCAGCAGCAAGTTGTCACAATGCTTTTTCTTCAGCAGGAACTGGGAAGCTTGTCAAAGTTAACAAACTAATGACAAAGCTAAAGACAGGACAATTCCACAAGAAAAATCTACTAGGAATTTCAAAAGTCTTGAGCTACGACAAGAAAAAAGCATGCAGCCAATGATTTTAATCAAAGCATATATTCATGTTCACTGATCATCTCCATCCAATCTGACTGAGCTCTATTTAGACCAAAGGGTGGAAAGTTAGTAGAAACATACTCAAAAATACATGACAGTGAAAGGCAGTTCTAGAAAAACAGGAGCTGGACAACATAAAAAAAAGTATGATAAAATATTCGGAGGTTTGCATTGCAACATGACAAACTGTGACAAAGTTCAAAGTACTAAGACGCATGGCACCGTATTTTATACTCACAGAAAATCACAATGGGGTTCTCCTTATGGATTTCTCTAAAGCACCATCATTATTGTTTAATAATAATTATTGCTTATTTCAAAGCATTAAAAATTATTTTTGATCAGTGGTTCTTTTGACTTAACACTGCCTAAAGTTTTTTTCTGAACTTCTACCTGTTATTTCCCTTATGTTTGGTTAAGTCTATAGATTTACTCAAATAAGGGAAGTCAGCAAGTAGAGGACAAGAAACAATAATAATAATATTTAAAAAAACATTTGTCATTTGAGAGATAGGGAAATCAGATCGAGCAAAGAGCCTGCAGCATTTTTGATGCTGACCATTTTCATTGAACTACAGTATTTCATTCATGTACACCAAACCATTTACTGGACGAACTCACTGAAGACCTTGTGCTGGGCACCAAGGTCTTTATGCCACAAAAATAAAAGCGAACATAATGGTTTGTAGCTTTAAGACATATATTTTCGCTGCAGGTGGTGATCATGAGGGACTATCAGCACAAGAACGTGGTGGAGATGTTTAAGTCTGCCCTCGTTGAGGAGGAGCTGTGGGTCATCATGGAGTACCTGCAAGGAGGAGCCCTGACCAACATCGTGTCTGAAACCAGGTACGAAAAAAAAAAAATAGCAGCAAAACTTTGAGTTCCGCTTTACAACTCATAGTCAGTGACATGAACAGCCACAAGGGGGCGGTGTAGTATCAACTGGAGAGTGATCGTTGTTCATCCAAACAGCCCGTCTACTGCCTTTCAGTCTGCTCTCAGCTCCCTCTGGAGAAAAAAAGGATAGTAAAGCATTTTTAATTTTTAAATACTGCCTTCAGTCTGATCTAGGTAGATATTTGAGACATCTGTAACTCATTTTTAATATTATAACACCCACACACCAGAAAATTAAATTGTGAAAGTTAACATGTCAGTAGTTTTTCTTTTTCCCATTTCAGGTGATGAACCCTGGATTAGTTCAGTTTAATAAGGACATGCGTCCCCCCCCCAGGTCACATGACATAAAATCTGACACCAGATTGAATTGGCAGAGCAATTAAAAAGAAGAGTGTGTTTTTTCTTCAATAGCTACACATTAGCAGAATGAATTATAATACTTTGTTGTCGTTGGATAAGAAGCTGGTATCTTCCTCATATCTTGCTACATGAAGAGGCTTTGCAAACGTATTCACACTCTTAACAATTTCACTCCAATCACAACCCCAAACATGGATGTATTTTATATTTTATTTGGGAGATTGTGGTGCATAATTGTGTTGTGGAAGCAAAATAAAGCTGGTCCTTTATGGCTGACTTTTCTTTTTTACAAAAATGAATCAGAAAAGTGTGACGTGAATTTGTAATTAAAGCTTTAGCTCTTTTAGAGTGTGTCTATGTACAATACCTCAGGTTCAATTAGATTTGATGGAGGGTATATTTCAGTATCAGTTTTTTGCCTTGCCACAGATTTTGAGTTGATTTTAGGCCTTGACTTAAGTTTTTGATGTATCCTCTTCTGTATACTTGAAGCCTTGTCCTATTTGAAGTTGAACTAGCTTCCCATCGACTTTCACTATCCTCCCTGTCCATTCGGAAGACAAGAGCCTCTCAGGATGATGCTGCCACCACCATGTTTCTCTGGTGTATCAAGGGTGATGTCCACTAGTGTTTCACCTCCTTTAGCTGGTCCTTTATGGCTGATTATCTTTCACTTTTCTCTTCATGTCAGTTCAGGTGAATGGTCATGCTCAGGAAACTTCACATTTTTAGACAATTGTGCAGGACTCAGAAAATTTTAAAGCTTGGGAAACTGTTTCATAATCTAACCCTGCTTTAATCTCCCCCATAACTTTATCCCTGATAAGTCTGATGTATATCTTAGTCTTCATGATCCTGTTTGTTCCCTAGTGCTGTGAATTGGCTGTGTCCCATTTATTCAGGGCTATCATAGTAAAGAAGACTAAAATGAAATTATAAATAATTTAGGGCCTTTTGTTTCCATAAAAAAATATTAAAAAACATATTTTATTCCTGTTTGACTTAATGCGATACACGTGTTGGTCCATCACCCAAAATTCCAGCCAAATACATAAATATTTGGATCAAATGTGCAAAACGTCCAGGTGCACTAATACTATCGCAGACTCTGGAAATGTTTATGTTGCCCTTGTGAAATATCCAAGCCAGACTATATCCGAAGAGGAAGAAGCATTTTCATTCGTCATTCTGCTTGTGTGGGAGTTGTTTTTCTGAACCTTGCACCTTTTATCGTTGCTTCTAACGCACAGTGATTCATAAATTTTCAGCTCTCTCGGGCTGTTGTAGCCTGTAATGGGAACGAGTGAAATGACCATGTAAAGTCAGTCTCGATTTGTGTGAAACTTGTCGTCCTGCAGACTGAGTGAGGAGCAGATTGCCACAGTGTGTGAAGCTGTTCTCCAAGCCCTGGCTTATCTCCATTCACAGGGCGTCATTCACAGAGACATCAAGAGTGACTCGATCCTACTCACATTAGATGGACGGGTATGACACATACTCATCCCCACCTTACTCATGCCTGTCCCCTTCCTTCTGATTTCTCGGTTTTGTAAGTGTGTAATTTTGTTGGGCTCTCCCCAGGTGAAGCTGTCCGACTTCGGTTTCTGTGCCCAGATCAGTAAGGACATCCCTAAGAGGAAGTCTCTAGTAGGGACGCCTTATTGGATGGCTCCTGAGGTCATATCCAAATCGCCATATGGCACAGAGGTGAGGAGAAAACCACTGACGATGAACTTGTGCTGTCAGAGCTTTTACACTATTTGCTTTTGCATCCACCAGGTTGATGTGTGGTCGATGGGTATCATGGTAGTGGAGATGGTTGATGGAGAGCCCCCATACTTCAGTGAAACGCCCGTAGCAGCAATGAAAAGGCTTAGAGACGAGCTGGCTCCAACCGTTCGAAATGTCAGCCAGGTATTTGAAGAGACTTACATGGAGGTTGTTGTTTACTTAAAGATTAATACTTCAGATACATAGGTACAGTTGATACATTTAAAACCAGTCCTACTTTCTTCATGCTTTTTGTCTTTTCTTTTAAATGAACCTTGATCGGATTTTTTCCAGGCTTTCCGAATTTTAGCATATTTTTCATTCAGTCTCCAGTTTGGTAGACATCAGAGATGATTCAAAATATTTGCAAATGACAATAAACCTTCATTAATCTTTCCATTTAAGAAAAATACAAGTGAATGGGACAAAAGATGGGACAAAAAAACACCAGAGCAATAGAGGCTCAGATCTACCACACCAGACAAGACCCAAGGTGTAGGTTGTGCAAGGAGGCCCCTGAGACAGTCCAGCACATAACAGCAGGGTGCAAGATGCTGGCAGGGAAAGCGTACATGGAACGACATAACCAAGTGGCAGGCAGAGTGTACAGGGCTAATGTGCTGTATATTTTACATGTCATATCTCCAACAACAGTATAGAGAGTCAACAGAGTAATTTCCTTTATCATTCTTTATCTTTCTATCCAATCCAGATCTCTCCAGTTCTCAAAGACTTCTTGGATCGCATGCTGACCCGTGACCCTCTAGAGCGGGCTAGCGCCACCGACTTGCTGGAGCACCCCTTCCTGCTGCAGAGCGGTTCACCTCAGTGCCTGGTCCCGTTGGTGGAACAGTATCGGAAACGCATGTCTCGCTGCTGACCCATTTCAGTTCAAAGTCCCCACATGGGCCAACTTCAGCCTGCCCTGTACTGTACGCCTCCAGAAGAGGACTAGCGCCAGGACCCAGCTCTCCTTACGGGGCCGACGTTCCCCCCCGAAGCAGACCCAGGCAGCATTCTGCTGCCGCTGTCATGGTGGCCACATAGTTTGTCAAAGGCGGCATGGTCTCGGGCATGTGAGAAGCACTTTAGGAGCGTGCTAAAGGCAGCATGCAAGTCCTCACCTCTCAACTCAATTGGCTTCCTGCAACTTTCGGTGTGGATTAACACGCTATGCAGCCTGATGCACTGACAGCCGAAATCTGTCTTTCACACATGTTCCAAATAAGTGGTACTCTAAATCCCTTCGTGGTGTTTTTAGTGGGCATTAATGCAAGCTGTGCAAACTCATTAGGCTCAAACCACAGTAGCTCATTGTGACAGGATAAAGGCACCTCTGCACATCCGTTCTGTTGAGGAAATTGGACAACGATACACTCTTTGCATGGCCAAATGGAGGCACACCTGGCCTGATGTGAATGCTTGAATACGTACTGGGGATGAAAAAGACAATTCTCCTATATTAGCATAATAAATGGGTAAATAAAAGCCCAGCTGCTACTATTGGACTACTGGGGGGGGAAAACCCCAGCGCCACTCTCCTCTTTTACTCCACTTTTACATATTTATTTATTTCTAAAAAAAAAACAAAAAAAAAACAAAAAAAGTTGTTGTTTGTTGTTTGTATGATGTGAAATTGCAAATATGGTTGCATAATTAATAAATATGGACTCAAAACATACTCAGACACATTAACAATGTAAATAGAAATTCTGAATATTAGGGTCTTTACCACTGATAAGTTTGAATCTTACTTTTTATTTCATAAAACGTGAGTGTAGTGTATGTATGCGTGAAGGAGCAGGTGTGTGTTACGCAACGTCATTGTTGATACAACCCTCTTTGTACTGTGACAGATGTGACGAAAAAAGAAAAACCACAAGATGTGTGCAGTGATACAATGTGTGTGTGCGTGGGCGTGGGTGCGTGCGTGCGTGTGTGTGTGCGTGCACACGTGTGTGTGAATATGAGGGATTGTTTTTGCATTTGTTTGCCTAGACAAAGCACACAGGCCTGGCATGTAGTGCTGCAGGACACCCTCCTGCCCAGAAAACACTTTGCACATAGTCTTTGTAATCCCACACGGATACACTAGTTTCATGTATTTCTATTCCTGTGTGGCAAAGAGAGCAATGCATTTTAATTTTGTATAAATCAATAAATGACGCGTACTGAACCATAAATGCAACTCGATTTACTCTTTTGTGTACGAAGAAAAAATACAAGTGAATGGGACACATGTACAAGAGTTTACAGTTTTATTGGGCATTCAGCATGTTTTCACAGTCACAAAATCTTCTAAAGCAAAATACAATTTTATTGAAAACACAAAAGCATTTTTTTTTATGTATTTAGGTCCATGTGATATGAATCCAAAAAGAAAAAAAAAATCACAGCATAAAATCCATATAGTGTAGCATAAAATGTGTTG
Source organism: Poecilia picta (assembly GCA_033032245.1). Classification (NCBI taxonomy): domain Eukaryota; kingdom Metazoa; phylum Chordata; class Actinopteri; order Cyprinodontiformes; family Poeciliidae; genus Poecilia; species Poecilia picta. The sequence goes on from CM065374.1 coordinate 11,053,667, forward strand.
GAAATGAGCAATCAGCATTAAACTTTTTTATACTCCAATAAAAATCTTGCAAAAACAACTGGCAACAAAACAGTATATATTTGTCTTAAGAAGAAACATAAGCTATCAAAGAATTGAGACTATCAAGTTTAAAGTGCAATTAAAAAACAACAAAAAAAACAGCACAACCAGGATTTTCTGTTTGCTGGAAAGTGTCCTTTATCTAATCGAGGGTAGACTGAGACGAGTAGCTTTCAAACTCACACTTCACAGCGCTGATGCTGTCAACGCTCGGCTGGCTGTTGACCTGCTGGTGTGTGTGTGTGACAGAGGGTAGGTTTCAGAGCGGGACATCCGACCTCTTCTGTTCGAGGAGCCAGACGAACAGTCGATCACCATCCTCATAAACTCTGGAGCGGTGAAGCGACGCAACAGTCTGGTCCCCAGGCCCACGAACCCCGGGCCGCGACCCGGGATCCTCTCCGCCTCCATCTCCTCTCTTGGGAAAAGGAGTTTGTTGTGTTTGGAAACTGAGCCGAGGCTTCCCCTCTTCTGTTGCCCTCTTCGGCTGAACGGGGCCATGTCGCTAGCTTCCTCGGTTTGTGGCTTGACTTTCTCCTGGAGTGCTTTCCCAGAATGAGTCTTGCTTTTTAAAAGAGGTTTTGGAAATGAAGCGATTTGGCTGCCATCATTTGTCAGGGCCCGGGTTTCCCTTGACAGTCGGTTTTGTCTATTAGGCATCGGTCATCCTGTAGTGAGGCTCTCTTTAATTTGCTGGCCGACAGCCTCATGTCACGCACATCACCCTGATAGGACTGCTTTCTGCTGCTCAGAAGGTCCAGGTTAAATGACTTTGCCTTTCCCCAGAGCGGAAAACTCTCCTGTTCTTGCTCTGGAAACCGAATGTCTCGGCTGACGTCTTTCTGGCTCGGCTCACCAAAAGAGTTCATTTTTGACCCCTTCAGCTCTCTAAGCTGGCAGTTTTGCAGCTGCTTGGCTGTGAAGAGAATGCTGTGATCCTCCTCAGCCTGACTTTTCTCTATCTGAGGAGGCAGAACCCAGCTGTTTTGATGATTGTCCTCTTGAGACTGACTCCTGGGACACCTGAAACGGTTCCATGATCTGCCGCTTTCTCCTATTTTTGTCTGCCTCTGAAACACATCTGGCAGTTGCTCTTCATCTGCTGATTGCTTGGAAAACTTCTCAAGAACATGCCTGGGGAGCCGATTGGGAAGCCGACGTTCTACTTCAACAGCCGTCACATCAACAAGTGGATCGTCTTTGCAAGCGCTCTTTCTGCAAGGAAAATTTAAAATCTGGACGCACTGGTTGTGCCCAAAAAAGTTGGCAATCTCTTTAGCCGAGTGACCAGCACTGTTGGTCCGGTCGAGTCTCAGTCCCAGTCTTTTGAAAGCTCTCACCAGGAACTCCAGGACCTGGCTGTGCCCAGAAAAGGCAGCGTACATGAGGGCACTGTTTCCCCAGGCATCAGAGACGTCCGGGTCGGCATTGAACTGCACCAGAAGTTTGATGACGTCCAAGTGGCCCATCTCGCAGGCGTGGCTCAGAGCTGTGCGGCCGTCTTCATCCTGACAATTGACATTTGCCCCTTTCTCCAGCAGCAGCCGCGTGAACTTGGTTCTGGTCCCGGAATCTTGCAGACACACAGCGTACATGAGTGGCGTGCGACTGTTCTCAGTCTTAGAGTTGATTATGCGCCCATCCAAGGCGTCCAGGATGAAACGTGCGAGGTGGACTTTACCGCCGTGCATTGCATCCAGGAAGGTTTTGGTGCCAGAGCCCTGGCGTAGATCTTTTGGCCTCATCATCTTTCACGCACTTGTGGAGACGAGTCGACAAAAGAAGAAGAGGAAAGTGTGGCGACTTGTCCAACGCCTCTCTGTGATGGCACTGTGCATTCACCACAGAGTACGAGTCAGAGTGGAGCTGCCGGTGTTTTTATACCTCCCTCTCCACATGCCCTCCCAACGTTTCCTTGGCAACAAACGTCTGAGGACCATTATGCAGTGGCAGCATCCATTCAGCCCGAGCACTCTCTGCCTGGAGAGAAATATATGCAATTTGAACAGAATAATTACTCAAGGAGAAAAACATGCCCAGTGTTTTTCATGTCAAGTTTGTAAAATGAAAGTATATCTCTTTGATTTTTGTTTGAAGCAAATGACCTTCCAAGAACCTGTTATTTGTGTTCATTAAAAAAATCAACTAAATATCAAAGATTAAAAGTGATAAGAAATAAGAAACAGCCTTGTGTTTGTGTCTGCAGTTCACTTCAGCTGCAAATCAAATTATGCTCTTCTCTTGCGCTCTAAGTTTTTCAAGGTTCCATAATGGCAACATTGCCTGAAGGATGTTTTTCTTTCTATTCATTTTGTCGTGGTACAGAGATGCAGCAATGAAGCAACGATAAAAAAGTCAATGAAAACTTTTTAGGTAAGCAAGAATCGAAAATGGGGATCAAAAGACTCTTTCTCTTCAATGTCGCTTTTGTATGAGGATTTTTGATGTCTGCTAAAACATTGGCAGCATTTGTCAAATATTTTAGTTTTGCGTTCATCTTGAAACAATCGTCTTATTGCCTCTTTAAGATGTCTCTGTGTAGAATCAGTCACAACATCTACCAGCAATGGTTAAAATGTGCAAGAAGTTTTAACAGCAAATTGCACAACAGGAGCTATTCCTAAGTTTGGCTGCCCTGCAGTACACAGCAACAGGTGGGGGAGGAAAGCGGCACTGAAGTTTTCCATGCTCATATACAGTCAGAGAAAACTTTGGTCACTCCAAGACTTTCTCTGGCATTTCCATAGGAACTGAGATTAAATAACGGTGTCAGGTCGGCTGAGTCACAGTATTTGCTCTAAGACTTTGACACTAGATTTGAAACTGGAGGTTCGCAGATGCTCTTCATCGAATTTGAGCTCCAGTTACTTTGCAAAGAATCATAGGCAAAAAGCTGGTAAAGAATATCTGCAGCTGCAACTGCAGTGAAAGGTATAAGATATTTACTCGTGATTAAGATAAATAAAAATGTTCACTGCACTTTTTTCAAACTGAAAAAATAAACGATTGTATTATTTCCTTCCATTTCACAGTTGTGTGCTATTTTGTGTTGACATGTTCTTAAAGTTTATAGTTGTCTTGTGGTAAAATGCGAATTATCTTCCAGCAGAATGAAGACCTTTGTAAGGCACTGTACTAGTTTTGCTGATTATCTTTATCCTGCACCTCCGCACACAAGTCCTTGCCGTTCATCAAAATGACAACCTGTTAAAGTGAACTCATAGACCCTGAGGTGATCTTGCGTTAATGAGCATGCGTCACATTACTGTCAGAAAAAAGCTCACAAATGATGTGCATTTATTTTTTCAACTGTCTCTCTTCATGCACTAAATACTTTCCTGTTAGTAAACTGCTGTTTTAAACCTTTATTTCTCTTGTTGATTTCTTAAAGTTCAGTCAGTCACAGATTATCTCCTTCACCCAAGAGTTAAAATGTTGAAGACTTTGGTTGCTGTGGAAATGACGTTTGACAAATGTGTCAATGTATTAACAGACAGGCAAATTTATATTCCAGTTAGATGGTGATGATGACATAACCTTCTCTCTGCCTCCTACACAGGGGGTCTCACTGAAACATGTTGCTCATTTCCCCACATTATTCTGATGGCACCATTAAAACCCTCCAAGGCTGTTCCAGGAGAATTACAAATGAAAAGCTGCAGCATCACCATTACAAACAGGAGTCATGCTGTAAAACTGAGCATACATTTAATGATGCCCAGAGCTTGACGAAGTAAAACAGAGACTTCTTATCAGGCGTTCACACTCAGCATTTGGCAGCTTTTTCAAAGGCAGAAATAGAAGTGATCTGCTCTGACTGCAGGCATCTTCAGGCAGGCTTCAAGCTGTGCTTGAGTTATTGTGCAAGCTGGAAGACTTTTGGCTCCTTCCTATTATCTGTGTGTGAAGTGCCATTTTCTGTTAGGGTCTGATAGTTCCAGTAAAAGAACTTCACGATCTGCACACAGTTGTTAAAAATCATCTTCAGGGTTCAGTGTCCCTGTTAAATCAAATGTGATTGTGTGCAGTCTCCCAGCAAAATGTGGATTGGAAGCCGATATGGATACAATTTATGCATTTCTTTAGCATTTAATGTAAGTTTTAAAGTAGAATTTGTTGGAGGGTTTTTTTGGGGGGGAGGGGTGGTTAGAGTGTGTCTGCAACACAGATGTGATAAATGCAGATGGAGTGAGAGAAAAGTTGAAATTGCTGCAAACATAATTATTTATTTAAAGAAAGTTATGGTGGCTTTCTAACCCCAACCAATTAGCTTTTAATGTTTTTCCTGGTAACCAGTAGGTTGTGTGAGCAAACTTTGTGCTACCAAAATATTTTAAATATAATTGCAGGGTTTACAGGGTGACTGTGCTCTGCCTTAGATATTTGGTATAGAGCTGTTGCTCCATGCAAAGGTCTAAGCTTGAGGGCATCTGCGAAGGAAACCTCCAGGGGGCTTCTCTTTGGAGGTTTTCTTTGAATGTTAAATTGGGAACCCCGAACTTGTCTGAGTTACATAACGTTTCCATCCTGGGAAGCCCTTGGGATCTCCAAGAACAAGCTGGAGAGTGTCGCAGAAGGAAGGTAAAGGAGAGAAGGGTGGTATTAAAAATATATTAACTAAACTACATCAATATAATGGCATTCAGCTTCTTTTAGGTATTAGCTCTCACTTCGAGGGTGTACAAGCAAGTCATTCTCTCCTCCATATATAACGTTTTACCGCTTTGTGAGTTAAATAATAATAAAAAAAAGACTGAAAAGAATGAAATGTGAATGGAATATTCAAAATGGTAATGAGTCTGTGCTGTGAGACTTCATAATTGGACAAATGCATGCAATAAAACAGAGATATCGTGGTAAATACTTGATCTCCCATTCACTGCCGGCCCTGCCAGTGCCGAACCCACTCTTAATCTGTGATTAGAAATTAAAGCCTGAGTCAATTAAGGTGTTATCCTCAACTCCAAATGTCTTGATTAGCCACCAGGGAGACTGCTGTCTCATAACTGCGCGAGCAACAATACGTTAATCACAAAATATGTCGAAATGGAAACTCTACATTTGCTGATGCAACTTTGAAAGAAACATTTGGGATTAAATTAAAGTGGGGCACGAGGAAGGAAACTGAGTTCACTTGAAAACAAAGTCAATAACAACCAAGTTTAGTTGCTGAAAATGTTTTCTTACCAATGACTCAACATGCCCACAGTCTCCAGGGCCATCCTTACCCTCTGCATGCTAATTGAGCCCAACTTATAATGATGCTGGCAAGACTATCACCTGGGTTGGACAGTCACAAACAGGATGCAACATTTCTGTTTCCATTCCCTGAACCAATTTGCTATTAGGACATTAGTTACCTTCTCTGAACATGTTATCATTGAACACTTCAAATTCAAAACAAAATGCAGACAGACCTTTGTGTCCTCGCAGTTTCGTACCTCGGGTAACTCTGTTGTTTGATCAGTTGAGGATAAAATCTCCCGCAGGGACAAAAGCACCGAAATTATGAATTCGCATTCAACCAGGACAATAACGTGGGGGAGGTACTGTGTGTCCGCCCAGTACCTCTAATGCCCCTTTGATTTGATACAAGGACACAGCAGTCTTGGGAGAATTGAGATTTCACACGCTTCCTGTTCCTGGAAAGAAGCAGCAGCTGGCCTGCTGTCACTGTGTAACCATGGTGCGAGCATCACCTCTAAAGTTGACAAGAGGTCACTGTTGTTTCACATCACAAACACACTTGTCGCGTTTTACAAAAACCAAAGCTCCAAAATGCATTTCAAATCCGAATAAAAGCTCTTCGTATGTAATTACAGGTTACACGGAATGATAAATAATGGGGGGTAAGATTTGTTTGACTTTTATTTGTGTGACAAGATGAAAAACAACCAAACAGACAAGGACGGAGGAGGACAATTATAAAGATGTAACAGGGCGGCAAGTGAAGGAAGTGACAGGGAGCAATCAGCAAGGCCACTGATATGTTATTGGCTATGAGGCCGACACCGGACTATCTTTGCAGCCTCCGCTCTCAGCAATTATTGCCTTGAATCGTGCTTTGCCTGGTTGCCTCAACCAGATGGTAAACAGCAGGCTGTTCCCTCAGCCTTTCAGCTTAGAGGTCTTTAATATCAACCCCCAAGAAGACATGGTGGACAACTGTAAATTAACACTAACGGAGCACTTTCTGTTACAGAAAGGGGTAATGAAACAGAAAATGTGTGGAAAAGGATGCATGTCCTGGGGGTGGTTTCAAAGAAGTTACATTTTTAAAGGAAAACCCATGATGAGCTTGCATCTTGAAAAGCAAGTGTGTGGTAGTTTTATTTTTATTATTTGCTCAGAAAACATTAACTTCTACTTTCTTAACACTGAGATATTCTAAAAGTGGCTTTTTATGTGCTTATGCATACACAGATGGACACATATGTATACCTATCACTCTCTGACTCAGACCTGTGAAAAAGACCTTCAGTGTGACTTTAGAATCATTTGAAATACTCCTTATCCTGTAGATCCTGTAGATGATGAACTTCTGATTGTAAATCAAGGCTAAACTCTGTGTTTATGACTTTGAAGCTGTTATGATGAACTGTTGCTTTGGATCCATGTAAATACTGTCAATACAGGTTACTCATTAAGTCACAATAAATGTTATGTGAAGGTGCTTTTATAAGACAAACAGGCTTATTTCTTATGAAGAAATAAAGAATAAGATCAAAACAATATGAAAAAGTTATATAAAAACTATTGAAACTCAATCATATGATCAAGTGAACTCAGTTCTTATTGTAACTACAGTATAAGACATCAAAAGCAATGAAGTGCAGTTCATAATGCCATATGGTAAGAAGTTGTAAGGCAACCTAGCTGATTAATAATAATTATATATATATTTGGTTTTTAATACACTTTGCATTTACCAATGTCAAAGAGCTAAACATCCATAATAAACATCTCATAATAGTGGCAGGTACTTAACAGAATAAATATTTGAAAAGTACAGTCAGGACCTCCAACTCTGATCAAACAAAATCTATCTGAATCCCAGACCCATCCATCCATTTTCTTTACACCCTTGTCCCTTTGTGGGGTCAGGAGGTGCTGATTCCTATCTCCAGCTAACATTCCAGGCGAGAGGCGGGTTCACCCTGGACAGGTCGCCAGTCTGTCACAGGGCAACACGAAGACACACAACCATGCACACACACACTCACAATTTGGAGAGGCCAATTAACCTGACAGCCATGCTTTTGGACTGTGGGAGGAAACCCAGAGAAAACCCATGCATGCACAGGGAGAACATGCAAACTCCATGCAGAAAGACCGGGGCTGAGAATCGAACCCAGAACCTTCTTGCTGCAAGGCAACAGCTCTACCAACTGCGCCACTGTGCAGCCTGGATCCCAGACCTTTCCCCGGAAATATTAACAATTTATGCACTTGTTGCATTTCTGTTATTTTCCCTTTTCTTTTAGGTTTACAGATAAAATGTATCCAGACATTGATAAATGATGTCGTTCACCCCAGGTCCAATGAGAGAAATAATTATCTACTGTCCGCTAGAAACCTTCAAGCTATCGTGAAAACCTTCTGGATGTTACCTTGATTAATGATCTAACTCAGTTTGACTCTCCCATTCCTGCTACAAGGTCCTGCAGCGGTAAGGTGTCAAGTAGTAAAAGTCAATCCTTATCCACAACACCTTTTTTTTTTTACACATTTTGCCTCAGCCCTCTTTCCAAAGAGCCACTTGTAGCTCCCTGTAATCTCTCAGGTCTGATGGAAACTCCTTCCCTGCAGTGATGAGGAAGAGATGAAGCGCAGCAGAGCTCCCTCTCCATCTCCTGCCTGACAGGAGCTATTTGTGGTCTCGTAGGCCCGCTTGCAATCTGACAGCTCAATAAATTGAACAAATGGACAACCAATGTATTTGTTTCGTGTCAACAGCGAGCAGAGATGGGCAACACTCAGACGCACCTGGAGTAAATGTGTGCTGCACTGTCACGGTGGAAACAGCAAATGACACTGCTCCGGCTTCTTTGAAGTGGAGGAAATAAACTGGGGAACAAGTGCAGGCAGGCTTTCAGACGATATTAGACGCCACGTTTCGTTTTATAACGGAAGCTCAGATACCAGCATTGTAGTCTGTCATCTTATCATCTCAAGTAAAAAAGCAACCAGATATGTTTGACGTTAAACATGTAATGATTTTACATTTTTTTCCACTTTCCTCCACCTATGAACACACAGCCACATGAACAGTGGAGCAAGACAAGTCTTCACCTCAAGATACAAATGTTGGGTAAATGGCAGCCCACTCTGCAGCTCCATGGAGGAACTTCACTTCTTTTTAGATGACCTAATGGCCTCGAGGCCGTATCTGTTCCTGCTCCCACATGCTCAGCCACTCACGTTGCTCAGTGAGCAGAGGAACAGAAAAAAAGTGTCTTTTTTTAAAATGAACTCTCAATATGCCTGTTATTTATTTATTTTTTTAAAGGAGCCACTTGGTGACTCAGCAGCCTTAAGTGCTTCATATGAAATGCATGTCGTCTTGACATGGTGGGTGTAGAACTCCAGCTGCTGTGCTGTGAAGCATAAAACGTTATATCGAATGTGTCCATACCGCGCTACTGTCATTTCAAAGTTTGTTTTTCTGTGTCCACAGATGTTTTTTTTTTTTGTAATTATCTTAAAAAGCTGTTTACTGTTTTATTTTCATTAAAATTCTTATTATTTACTTTTTATTAATTTTGTCATAAATTCAATGTGTCTGAACATGTGTCAGAATAATATTTAGAAGTACTTTTGCTTTGTTTTTTCACACTTTGTCAGGAATATTTTTAGCAGATGTGCCTTTTCATGTCCTTGCCAAGAGGCACGTGTGTGGATTCACATCACTGACATGTCAGTGTAAGACTAAAGCATGTAGACAGCTGGCTTTTTTTAAAAAAAAATAGTTTGTCTATTTTTGTTAAAGTAATTTAATTTTTAATATGAACAGAGTGCTTTTGCACTTGTGCTTGTCCTTTGTCATTGTTCACTGTCAAGCGGAGAGTCCCTGTACTTTTAGAGGTTGCAGGATTCAATCATACAAAACCACCATAACAGACATATTTAAAGAACAAAAATATTTGAATTCAGAGCCTTTAAAAACAATGTAATTATCAAAAGAAATTAAAGAGATTATCAAGGAAACGTTTGATATTTTATCAAAAAGAACCAAATTAGTAACCATTTACTAACTTGCAGGTTTTTTATTTAAACACTGTTAGAATTTGCTTGAAATGAAGACCTTTCTCCTAAAATCTGAAGTTTGTGGGTTTGTTTGAACAAGCTACACCAAACATTTGATTTAAAAATAGAAGGTGAAACCAAATATTTTTGTATTTATTTCTGTAAAAATTTTGTTTTTGTTTTGGCAATTCAAATTTTCTTTATTTCAATAGACCAAATGTATGCATTGTGATATTTTTAAATGCATTGTTTTCATGGTTTTTAAACATGTTAGGCCGATACGGATGTGAAACAGGAATACGATTAATATGAGTTGAATTTACACACCAAATAAACAACCTTGCAAGTATTCTCCCTATAATACATCATCTGTGTGTTCCCTGATGTCTGATCCCAAGAAATTTTTAACAAGTACAAATATTTTTAATTATTCAAATTAAGATGGTTATTTGGCACTTATTTGTGGTACAGGAACCTATAACACAAACTAAAAAACAACACTGCAGAAATTGACTGTATGCACTATAAGAGCACCTTAAATCAAGCATCATTATGATTATATAACCATGGAGACAGCTGGCGGTCTCGTGTCTCTGTCGTTTAAACTAATGGTTACACAGATGCTTCTAACCCAAGAGAGGTAAGAACCATGAAGACAGTATTATGCAACAAAATAGTCTAATTATAACAACAACAGCTAGACAACACACACACATACACACGCAAACTTATAAAAAAAGGATCAATGAAGTTTGAAAATTGATCCTGTTGCCATTAGCGACCCTTTCTGTCATTACTGTGAAGTGAGTGGGAGCACATGCCTGCGTTTTTAAGTGTAACCACCATAAATGTGAAGATTTGCATCTTTGAGAAGGTGAAGGCACCTCTCACAGCCTCTCAGGTCACAGAAATGATGGAAAGAGCAGGGAGCACTCGTCAACAGCATGATTATGATTTTTTTAGCAGGATTACAGGACAGCCCAGAAAGAAGAAGCTTCTAAAATGAAATTCAAATCATGTCTGAAAGTCCTACTGACATTTCTTGTTGTCTTCAAAGGAACAAAAGATTATCAACAGACTGATGCAGCCTGTGACAGAAAAGCCTCAGCAGGTGGTGTTTATGTGGGTGGTGTGGGTACTTAGTATTCATTCAGGATGGCATCCACTTCAAGCCATGATTCTGGATCATGACTGTGGGTTGTGTCAGCTTCCTCAGACAGGAAACAGCAGTCCGAGATATATAGCTTACCCATGCATCAGATTATTTTACAAATCAAATCTTATTAGAGAAGTATTGTATTGTTTTAGATTTGTAGTTTGCATATTCACAGTAGCTGAGTATTCTAAATCTTTTATTCAAAGGGTTTGGTTGCATATTTTTCATCTCAGTGGAATAACTAAACACAGATCATAAGAACACAAAATAAAGGGTTGCTTTTGCTCTTCTCACTCATTCCACATTTTGTCAAGTTAAAACTACCATCTGTTTCTTATCTGGATTTTATGAGATTTTATGTTACAACTACAAGTTGTTTTTTATGAGACTTTTCACATAAAAAGACCGGAATTTTTTGACTTTTTTTTTTTGCAACATAGCTTAACAAACAACTTGAATTGGAAGTCGCTCTGTGTTCATGTTAATTTTTTTATCTAGCCAGCTGTTTGATGAAAAAATATAAATTGGCGTTCTCTGCAGCTCCCACATATTTCTCCAGGTTTCCCAGCTCATGTGTTGGTGTGTTTCTAGTTGTAATGCAACAGAAGATAATTAATAATGCAAGGAACTATAATTTCTGACATCTGCTAGAATCTGTGTAGAACACTCCACTGAGTAACACTGTTTGTGTTGAGGTGTTTTCCTAATTTATTTTTTGGACTTCCTTCCAATCAAGATGGATAAAGATCACGGGCCGTTCCTCTCCAGCTTGAAGGGGACAGTCACCCGACGTGTGTTTGCCTTATGTAAGATCAGCCAGAGTGATTCAGGGCTGACTGGATTCACACTCCAAACTGTTCATCTGTGCTGCGCATGAGGTGGCATGATTTCTCGGGCACAAGATGTTTTTCCCTGGTGATTTGTCCCGTTCCTCCTTTAAAAAAAAAGAAAAAGAAAAAAAAAGACATTCGTGTTATTTAATTCAGAAGAAAGGAGTAACAGAAGACAAAAAAACTGAAAGAAACTAAATGGAAAAAATTTTGTAGATAGTTTGTCAGAAAAAAGAAGTTTGGGCTCAGTAATGAATGCATGCATGAGAGTGGAAACAAGTGCCTCTCACTGGGAGACAGATGCACTGTTAGCGGAGCTGACATTAAGCTGGAGCGTGTCTCTGTGTTTGAGAGGTTTTTACCTGCATTCGCTGTAATCCTGGTGTCTTTTATTGCCGCACTTGATCCACTGATTCACTGATCTTGCATTTATTGGAGAGAGAAAAAAACATCGTAATTATGTGTTACTGTGAGTCAGCCGAGCCATAATGTTCCCAATGCACCTAATATACAAACTTAGGGAAAAAGAAACAGACAAAACCTTGAGTCTTCAGTCTCAAGTGAACGGACTTTGCAGACCATAAATCCACAGACTTCTATTTCTGATTGAGACGACCTTATGAGTACAGATAGCAGTTATCTGTTGTTCAGAGTGTAAATATGTGTAACTAGAAAATGCACACCTGATTCCGCACTGCATCTACCATATCAGGACCACATAAGGGCACAATAACAAGTCATTTCAAATGTTCTTTCTCTGCAGTTTACTCATCTATAAAACTTTCAAGACAGAGGGAATCAGTCAAACCACACAGAACAGTCATAATTGCAAGGGGGTGTTGTTTCCACCATGCAGTCTAAATAAAATGCTATTTTGTATAAATATGACTCATAATTACATATTAATGAACTGGTCTTCTTCCCAAGCCGTCACAATCTGTGTTAGACATGCAGGGGCTGGAGAGGGCTTTATTTTAGATAAACTTAATTGACTATTGTGATTTCTTTTTGCTTTACTGAACATATCATGTAGTTTAGAATTTATCTTGTTTTTTTTGTTGGTTGATGAGAAACATGGTTGTGGATGGTGCAGGAGTATTTGAAATTGGAGTTGTGCATTTGTATGCGCGTGTGTGGTGTGTGTGTGGGGGTGTGTGTGTGTGTGTGTGTGTGTGTGTGTGTGTGTGTGTGTGTGTGTGGTGTTGTGTGTGTGTGTGTGTGCACAGAGTGACAAGGCTGACTCTGAAGTACACCTTAGATAACTCAGTAAAGCATAAAACCGGAGGGTTTTTGTTGTGGTTGTTAGCGTGATTGAAAAGCATTTTTTTAATTACCTACTATTTTTGAGTATGATGTCAATAATTTACTCCAAATAAATTGAAGAAAAAATAAAACGTATTTTCTTTTGTGATTGCATGCCAAACGGTTCTGTAAACGTTTTAATATTTTTGATTCAAATAATAAAAATAAGGACGGATCCCACAAAAATCCAAGAAGAGGAAGAAGCTGACATCACTATATGTGACACTTACACTCAGGTGAGTAGAAACCTGAATCTGTCAAAATGTTTTTGTACTCTAAAACCAAAAAATAACTCCAAAGTGTTAGGTTATAAAGATACTGATGGTAGTTTAAGGACTTAATGGCAGTAGGACTGCGCTGCGCATGGTTGAAGACACGTTTGTAACATTTTTTTTGCCGGAAAATATACTGGAAGCTAGCTAAATTAGCCTCTTGAGGCTAATTGTACCTGTACCGGTGCTTAATACGTTTAATTAGCCATGATAGTCACATAATAATGTTTATAGTCATGCTTGCTGTTGCCACTTTGTAAAATTGGAGGCTTGCTGAAAACATCAGTGCCCCTAGGATGTGATGATCTTTATAGTTTTGTTTATGATCCCTGTCTGAATACACTGATTGCAGCTAGGTAATTTACTTGAATTAAAAACGAACTTGCATCAGTACAGGCAAAGTTCTTTCGTCCTGTCTATGTTATTTATTGCTGTTACATGCCAGATGAAGAGAAGTAAAGAGCTGAGAACCTGATCTTTGAACAGACAGAGGTCATAGGTCAGGAGCAGCCTGGGATGCTTACTGAGGAGCATCCAATGATGATACCAGAGAACTAGGAAGAGACTGTGATAGTGATGATCTGGTTACTGTTTCTCCTCCTGTTGTCCCATCCTCTCAGTCTGTTCAGAAGAAGAAAAGACCCAGAAGCATTTCTCCAGCTGCCTCTCCTCCCACTCCATCATCTGTCTCTCCCGATAGATCAGCCACATCTGCATTCATGTCACCTGCTAGCCATGCCATGTCCTTAAGTCAGGGTGGCGTAAGTTTTGTTTTCTTTACATCCATCCATTTTCTTACACCCTTGTCCCTAGTGGGGTCAGGAGGGCTGCCGGTGCCTCTCCAGCAAACGTTTGGGGTGAAAAGCGGGGTACACCCGGGACAGGTTGCCAGTCTGTCGCAGGGCAACACAGAGACAGACAGGACACACAACCATGCACACACACCTAGGGAGAATTTAGAGAAATCAATTAACCTGACAGTCATGTGTTTTTGCTCTATGGGAGGAAACCGGACATGTCAATGCTCTTTAATGACTGATAATTAATTGTTTTTTTTTATTTTTGTCAGAGGCTGCAGATCTAAAACTTAATGAAAGAACAGCAAGCTGACGGCTTCCTCTGTCTGAAAACAACAAAGAAGCAAAAACTATACTAGCAACAGGGTTTCACAACCAGAAAATTAAGGCAGATTTAAGAGGACCCAGGTACTTTGTGAGGAGAGTCTAAAATGCATCTGCTACAGGTAAGGTTGGCGTTGCAGTGGCGTATAAAACTGTGGGTAGAGCTCTGGTGTTCTGGGATGCAATGACTGGTCCTGGAGTTTGCTATGCTCCAAAACTGAATGCATTGCCTTACATGCATTCAGTTAGAATTACAATGTTAGGATTACACCGTGTCAAAAAATAGGAGTATTGCTTGACTGGAAGGTTGGTACACTGAGTTATTTTAATGTGTCATCTGGAGGGCTGAGTCTGATTCACACCTTCTATGCAAAATTCACAAAGGAGCACTTTGCAGGTTTCTGGTTTCAGAAAGGCTCTGTAACTTTGTGTGACCATTAGGCATGAGGACTCAGAGACAGACCCTGACTTGGAGACAGACCCTGACTCGGAGACCGGTCCTGACTCGGAGGCTTTTTCCGTCTCGGAGGCGGGTCCAGACTCTGAGGCAGGTCCTGTTTCCGAGTCGGGTCCTGTCTCAGAGGTGAGTCCTGTTTCGGAGGCCGACCCTGACTCCTCCAAGTCAGTACCGACCTCTGAGCAGACCAAACTCCGAGGCCCAGCTAAGCGTGGACTAAACACAACGTTTGTGTGCCCACAAAAGTGAAAAAAAGAGCATGCAGTTCTTAAATGTTTATGAGGTTATGATAAGAAGATATTTTATTTGTTAACAGGGGTTAAATCAAGTTAACAACCACAACAACAAACCCCTAGTTTTATACTTTACTGAGTTATTTTTAAATACCGAATGAAAGTATCATGACTGATAGGTCTGACATGTATTTGTAGTAAATATTCTTAATATCCTGTTCAAGCTAGCACTTAAATTGTAAATAAAGGTTGTTGTTTTAAAAACTAAAAAAAATTAAAAAAGGTTTTATCAGTGACAACCATACGGTTGATAACAACCTGGTGACCCTGCTAGCAGGCAGAGCAGGGACCAACTGAGGCCATTCAATGGGGCTGATAACCACTGATAATAGCCATTCTATGGGATGATAACATCCGAAGCGGGTGAAAACAATACATAGAAATGCTGTTATAATCCTTACTTTGAAAAGCATAATGCTGAATTCTGTATAATTTTGGCCTGAGAGCCACATGTATGCGACATCATTCAAGTGTGTTTTTCTGTTGTTATTTAAAGCATAATTTTACGTGAATAAATGGCATTATTTCAGAGGGATAATTTAATTTTACTCAAAGATAATTGTATAAAAAGTGAAATCTAAAAAGCTAAACTTTTTGCATTGTAATAGTTTATGATTTTTCTGGTCTGATAAAAAAAATAATATTCCCCTGTTTTGAGCTAGATTTGGATTATGTAGTATTCAGCACTGATGTAAGGATTTTATCAGTGATCTGTATTCTGGATGTGTCTGGAATTACCTCATTACTGTCGTCTGCTATCTAAAATTTTATTCTGGTTATTTCCAAACCAGATTTGAACTCGCTCGTTTTGATAATTAGTACTCTGTGTATATTTCTTTGAATTTAATATGTGCAAATAAAACACAAAAGAAAATGCACTGAGTGAAAATGTATGTTTATTAATTCAGAGAGCAGGAAAAGTAACATTTATTGCACCGAGAGACATTGCAAAGTAAATCAGGAAACGTTCAGAAAACAGAAATTGATCTTATTTGTGCCACTAATGCAAATGTTACTTTCAAAATGATGAATTAATTTCTGTTTAACTTTGTCACATTTGCACATGCCGCCTTAGCTCCAATAAAATAAAAGGATTTACAACATTGTACATCAATTAGAAGATGGTCTAGCCAATGAATATTTTTTTTTAGTCAGGTGCCAAATATCTAATCTTACTTACAAGTTCTTTAAATACTTAAATCCTCAAACAAATAAATTTGGAAAAAACCTGCTATCTGGTAACTTAAATATTGAACTGTTTTCATTTAAAACTCTGTTGCAAACCACAATTGTAAAATATGCACGTGAACCTCCAATGTGTTGGGATTTGCACAAGCAAATATAAAGGTTTTATGGGAGATTCCTCCTTTAAAACTCTAATGTTCCAGCAGTAAGTGAAATCACACATGTAAAATCAACAATGACAAAGGAATGTAACCTGAAGACAGTTCTAAACTACTTTAAATGATGCATTTCCTTGTCGAAGGGAGACTGAAATTGCAGCCCTTTAGTTTTTTTTATTGAAGCAGATCTTTCACTGTAATCTCTAAAGTTAAAAGAAAGAAAGAAATTCAAAACCATCTACCTCTGACATAAAATACAGACAAGAGGACATCACTGCCTCTTAACTTCCTAAAAGATACTCCTGCTACAAATATCACATCTAATATCTTAAATTCACTCTGAGCTTGGCTAACAATCCTCGTCTACTTCATAGCAATGTTCCAGTTTTAGGTTACATAACAGGCCGATAACATAAGTGGCAAAAAGCAGAGAGATGAATGGTCGCAAAGTGGATCTAGCCTACAAAGACATTTCCATAGAAGCTCTCACACGGAGGCTTTTTGTCTCCGTCTTCATCGACGTATTCTGGGAAATGTGCCCCGACGCAGACGTTGACAGCATTCCTCACCTCTGCAGACAGTGACCTCGTTTTCTGAGCATGCTCTTTCAGAGCCTCCTGGATTAGCTGCAAGCACATTCACCAAACAGTGATTATCAAATTGCATTAAAAGAATAGTTCAAGACCTTGACATGAGGTTGTGCTGAAAAGTTCTGAACTGGTACAATAATACCTGCAGAAACAAATGATCTTTGCCTCTTCAGTTAGTGTAAATTTAAACTGTGGGACTAAAGTTAGCATGAGAGGAGCCAACGGGGGTGTTTAAAAAAATAAATAAATCAACCAGACTGTCCTTTATTTAACAGATAAGCTTTGGGTTTTTTTCCACAGGTGTTTTCACATTTTCCTCAAGCAGCCTCTGGTACATCATCGGATTCATATGTGGGTGAGCTGACCTGACCCTGCTGTAGAAAATCAAGGCTTAACCATGACACTTCCAACTCTGTGCTTCACAGTTGGCATGATGCTCTGTTAATGTTATGATGTCTAGATAACCACACTTCAAGGTTATCTGTCCAAACAACAATATTGCAAAAGTCTTGGCCTTTAACAGTATTCACTCTGGCAAACTTTATTTTTGCCTGCTTGTTTTTGCTCTTTGTATGTCGCCCATGAAAGTTAAGCTTCATTTATTACTTATTCTTTGAGGGATGCATTTCCATATAAACAGAAGCAAAAGTTTGCTGTAGATTCTGTAATGACATTTCAGAGTTATTGGAGACTTCTTTTAGAATAACCTTATTTATTTGCATTGTGAGACCGGGACACATTGGCTATTCTCTCTGCAGTGGAATGTCTCAAATTCTTCTGAGACATTTTTAACTGAAGTTGCTACAGTCCTCTTCTAGCATTGATAATGGTAATAAAAACATATCAGGAACTGATTTTTAAAAGAATTTTGACTCCATTAAAAGAAAAAATTAACCAGCTGTAATAAAAGGATAAACTCTCATTGATTGGTCCGTATTCCTCCCCTTGTTTATTTGCACTTTCACTTCCACCCACCGCTTCTCATAACATCAGTATTAGCCTACATTTGTAGGCTACCGTCCATCTGGCCTTTACACGTCAATGTCTAAAAAATCTTGCACCTCTTTTCTCAACATTAGCTGCCAAATTCCCTCTGATTCAAAGGGAACCTTTGCAAGAAGAAGAGGTTTGACATCATTTGCAGCTGTGGGAGCTTGTTCAGCTGTTTCTATTTTGTCACTTATTCTGGATGTGTCACACTGACACATTCACTAGAAGGACTAAATAGAGATTACTAATAGCAAATTTTAGGGATCTATTAAGGAGCCATTGGGATCCATTGGTAAAAGCACATAATTTATGGTAGATGTTTAAACTGTGGGTGAACTTTAGAAAATAATGAAATACAGTGAGCTACATGGACTATTTGTTTTTTTAGAAATGGATATCTAAGTAGTGGGGTTGCACATGTATGGGGTCCCTATACACTGATACCCCTAAATAAAATTAATTGCAGATAATTTCCTTCAGAAGTCACCTGAAAGTATTGAAAAAGTATTCATACCTCTTGAGTATTTCTATGTGTTCCCATAGCAACCACAGACACCACTCCATTTTATGAGGATTTTTATCAACACAAAATAAATTATTGTGAGGTCTAAATAAAAGGAAATTAAAATCTGAGGTATTTGTCCTAAAATTATAAGTAATGCAAGTTTTTTTAGAACCCTAGGCTACAACACTGTAAAAAAATATTAAGCTCGAAATGAAACTAAATAACGCCAAGACACAACCTAAGTTAAATCAGTGCTAATGATTTTACAAATAGGAGAATTTACAACTATAAGTTCAACATTAAAATCTTCATAATGTAAGCTTTGTGCAAAAGATTCGTTATGGCATATCACTAAGTCATTAAAATAATTCAAATTTAACTTAAGGGAGCTGTCAGTTTTTACATTAAACAGATTTGAGCCTGGAGTGGAGGTTCTTTTCCCAGGTGAGCAACCCAAAACACACAACCAGAGATTAGATCACAGTATATTTATAATACTATATCAGTCCAAACCTAAAATCAACACGAAACTTGTCACATGAACAGACAGTTGATGTCCACTGACATTTTGCAACTGAGTTTGGAGTATTTTCTCAGAACGAGCAAAAATTTGAGTTTGTTCTTCGGTTTCTTTCTTCAGTTTCTTCTTTTCAATTTATATTATAGGTGTTGTTCTAAACTAGACATAAAATTCTAATAAAATAGAAGCTTGTGCTTGTAGCATGATAAAATGTGAAAAAACTTAAGGAGGCATGAATACTTTTCTGAAAGGAAGTAGTCATCCCTTGTTCACTTTTATTGCTCTGTGAAAAATCCTGAGCCTCTTGATGTCGGTGTGTGTACCTGATTAGTCATTCCCTTGACTTCCTCCAGGGTAGCAGCTTGTTTTTTCATCAGAGCCTCTTGTTGTGGGCTGAAGTCTGCAGACTGTAACACAGCAAAGCACAAAACATCCTCCATTGATTTGTGGTTTTCACACTGCATGAACAGGTTTGAGTATGTCTGTGTATGTAGTGCGAGGGATGTACAGATTAGTTGTTTTGTCTGCAAGTAGTTTATCTGCTCATGTTTCTTCCTGAGAGAGTATGTACACATCCCCATGGGATGCAACCTGAGAGAGAGGATCGATGCAGTTAAGTCGCCAGTTCGGTCCTGCTCAGTAAGATTGCTCAGCCCTTGCACTCCAGCACTCAATACTGTGCCACTGCTGATTAGACGAGCGATAGTGATGTAAATAGTCACGATAATTAATGGATAAATCCTGATTATGTTGATCAGCTTGAACTGCAGTGCGACCAGAAGCTGTGGGAGGGTGAGCGAGGGTTTTCTTTTGCGCTACAGATTGAGTCAAATGTTGCAGCGCCGAGTAAAAGGACCTGGTCATTAACCCAGATGCATCAGATCTAAATCCTGATGAGCTGATAGAGGAACAAGAGCAGAGCTGAGTGACTCATCGACCACACGTGCATTAACTCGCTCCTTCTGAGCAGCTTCTGAGTAATGGGCAAGCCTGGCCAATGGTTAGGGTCTGCTGCACTTTATTCAAAAGGTGAAAAGAGTCTGCCAGCGCACTAGAGACTAAGATCTTACTGTGGGTTGACAAGATACACAGATTCTCTCATGTGTGGGAGTACTTACAGGTCAGAAATGTGTGCATGTGTTCCTGAAAGCAACATGTGGGTGTACGGGATGTGAACATGTTTGCTCTAACATGCCTCGGGTAAAAATTCTTCCATGTTTGATTCAAATATGCAAGCACTTCGTAGTCACAAATTTGAAAATAATCAGTTCGATACACCAGTATAAATGAGCAGAAAAATAGTTGTTTTAGATGTTTAATAGTCCAAACATTAAATAAGGTCTTAGACTGGAGTGCTTCAACCTTACTGAAGGTGTAGTAAACCAAAAGGTTTGTCCCAAATTGGAAAATTAGAAAAAGTACAGCGATGGTGGTGTAATGCTGTAGAGCTTGTTTTCTTTGCCCCCTTTGGGCATTTAGTACAGATTAAGCATCTGTAACCGCCACTGCCTCATTATGGAGCACCTTTTAGATTTACATTATGAATGTGGAGTCAAGAAAATCTGCCTCAACTATGTAAAATCATTACGTCAACATGAACCAAAATCTCTAAGAATTTTGGTCCATGTATATATTTAACACCTTGTTGAATATATTCCACAACAAAATAAGGTCATTTCTGAAGGTAAAAGGGTGTCAAATGCAGCACTAGCATGATGTGCCTATTAAATTGGCAGATTAGTGTACATATTGCGATGTATTTACAGTAAAACTATTAAAACTACAGCTGATTACTTACAGCAGCATCAGACTGACCGGTCTCGTCCAACATCTCAGTGCTCATGGCCCTTTTCAGCCTAAATGAGGATAAATTAAAAGAGATTACCTTCGCAATAAAAAAAGAAACTGCACTTTTTATAAATAATCCAGTTTGTAGGAGTGAGTTGTTTTGTATTGCTTAAGTTCTCATTTCTTTTCATTTTCACATGGCAAAACTAATAAACTGAGGAAAAAGAAAAAGCAATTAAGACCATGAACTTACTTTGACTTCTCTGTGGAGGAACATTTCAGAGCTTTCTTCTTTTCTTTGGCTTCACTATGGATAAAAAGAAAAAGATCATAAAGAACGTAAAAAAAAACAAAAGTAACTTTCTAAACAATTAATCTTTAAGTAAAAGTTGAAGGTCTGATTGTTTTTGGTGTGACCTTATCAGAGTTGCTTTTGCTTCCCCGCTGTTGTTTAAACACCTGTTGAATTATAACTGTCCTAAACTAACCATCTGCCCACTGGGGACTTTAGACGACACACACCTAACACCATAAGCCAGCCAAGGACATTGGACGACCTGCCTGCTAAGGTGATTCATTCAGCATTCGATGTATTCTCTTTGCCAAATGTCAAGTTTTTCACCTCAGATGACACATGCACACACAGAGTCGCACTGAAGCCTCGGGATAAGGATTAGACTCAGAGGGACTCAGCATAGCCTTCTTGATGTGTGCATCATGTCACAGTTGTTTTTGCATGTGTGACCGTACCTCTCCATGGTCTTCAGCTCAACGGTGTGTCTCTCCATGGCCATCTCCAAAAGCTTAGCAAGTCTCTGTTGCAGCAGAACAAAGTGGTTTAGTCTTAGTCGGTATGCAGGCCTAAATGAGACATAAGTGGCTTTAAATAACAAAGTTCTGATGTTTAAATTGATGATTTATGAAAAATGAACTTGGACAGAGTTATAAGTCTATTGAAGGGCCACTGCGCCCTTAAATAGACTGACAATTTGCAGAAAGACCCTTAGCCTGATGCATAACAAAAGTTTTTTTAACACCTTTTCTCATAATCCCAGAAGCACAACAAAGAGAGGTAAAATTAGCTGCTGCAGGCCGAAGACGAATTCACACCAAGTTAAATAAAGACGGTGGAGAAATGAGTGAGTAGTTGTTAGATATGAGAGGAGCTTTATTAGAAACATATTCAGATTTTCTTTTTCAGAGTCTAATTTTAAGATCCTCCCTATAATACACAGTCCAGTCACATTAATGTGACCATCTGTCAAAAGCCAGAATAACCACCTTTCGCAGAGCGAACTGCTACGAGACGTGCAGGAAGAGAGTCACTTAGGTCCCTGAAGGTCTTCTCTGGGATGTTGAGCCATGCCGACTCTAATGCCGTGGCCAGCTGCGCTAGATTACGCGGTTGAGGATCCATGGCGCGAACAACTCGATCGAGATGGTCCCACAGATGCTCGATTGGGTTTAAGTCAGGTGAGTTTGCTGGCCAGGGGAGGACGGTAAACTCATCCTGGTGCTCTTCGAACCACGCACGTACACTGGCAGCTGTATGGCACCTCGCATTGTCCTGCTGGAAGATGCCATCATCCTGAGGAAAAACAATGCGCATGTAGGGGTGGACATGGTCCGCAAGGACAGATGCGTACTTGTATTGATCCATCGTGCCTTCCACAATAATCAGTGAACCCAGAGAATGCCAGGAAAACATTCCCCAGACCATAATGCTCCCGCCTCCAGCTTGGACCGTTCCTGCAATGGTTGCAGGGTGGTTCCTTTCAGAGGTTTCACGCCTTATACGCCAACGTCCATCTGTCCGATGGAGCATAAAACGCGATTCATCTGAAAACGCTACCTGTCGCCACTCAGTGGACGTCCAGCTGCTGTACTGGCGTGCAAATTCTAGCCTTCGTCGTCGATGAACACCAGTCAGCATAGGTGCACGAACCAGGCGTCCGCTTCGGAGGCCCAGACGCAGCAATGTTCGCTGAATAGTGGTTTGGGAGACACTTGTGGTAGCCCCTTGGTTCATTTTAGTGGTCAGTTGCTCAACGGTAGCCCGTCTATCTGCCCGAACGCATCTCCGCAACCGTCGTTCGCCTCTGTCATCTATGGCCCGTGGTGCACCACATTTGCCACGTCGTGGATTTTGGACAGTCCCATTTTGCCATGCACGGTACACTTTTACCACGGCGGCACGCGAACAGTTCACAAACTCAGCCGTTTCGGAAATGCTTCCACCCTTGGCCCGAAAGCCAATGATCATGCCCTTTTGGACGTCGGATAAATCGCTTCGTTTCTGCATTACGCCAACGATTGAAATGTTTTCCGAAGCCCACACACACCCTTTATATACGCTCAACTGCACTGTGCTGCCACCTGCCTTCTGTGATTGGTTATTTAACTCTGAAGTGGAAAGTACGTGGTGGTCACATTAATGTGACTGGACTGTGTAATAGAATAACAGAATAATTGGTTCAAATGTCTTGATATAATCTAATAGAGCAAAACTAACCCACTTATAACTACGGCGTAAAATGGCTAATGGACCGCTTCAAGCTTTCAGGGACAAATAAAGAAGCACAAATCTGAACAACAAAGTAATACTACTTTGCATGGCTATATCAAGCTGACTTCAGTTTGAATGCAATCAAAGAAATGCTGGAAGAAGCTTAAAATATCTTCCATTTAATAATTCATTTCAGTATGACATATAATTATTTCTCTAAAAGGAGATTTTGCTTTCAATCACCATCCACTGATATAATGAACAAGGAAGGGTTAATGAGGTAAAATTAGCAATGAGCCTCAAAACAACTGATACAGAGCTAAGAGCGCACAGACACTAAAATGAGGCATCCAGATCCAAAATGTCCATGACTCATAGAAAGGTTGTAGCAATCAATCTTTTTGAATTCAAATGAAAGACAAGTTTTATCCTGAAATGAAAACCTCGCTTTGATTTTGGTCTTTTGACCAGCTGATAAGCATGTGGGGATAAAAGAGTATCAGCTAAAATACTCAAGTGTCTGTAGCTGTGACAAAACTTATTTTGAATCTTTTGAAACAAGGATTGAGAGAGAATTGCATTATGCGCTTAGAGTTTGAAAACCAGATTGTATTTGTTGAAAGTTTCAGATCACAACTTTTGATAAACTGTGTGAGTTCCTGTAGTGGGGTGGGGATTGCAATACTTCTGGGTGTCATCAGAATAAAAATAAAACTTTGGACAATATTAATATTAAAAAGAAAATAAAATGAAGTGGTTCTGGTACTGAACCTTGAGGGACACCTTTACGGATTTTGAGGTATTTAGAAGTTGTGTTCTGTCAATCAAATACTTTTTAAACACTAAGCTATGCATCAGCAATAAATGGTTCATGAGTCCAGTACCTCAACTAATCAATTAAGAGGGCATCAAACTGTTGCGTAGTGTCAATACACTACATATTATTATCAATAAGTAAGAGCTGCTGCCATTTTAGCATGTTTTTTTTTTCTAGCATGGAAATTTTATATAACTTTGCTTATGTATAATTACCCATTTTTTTTACTATGTATTTATTTATTCATGCCATCAGACACGTTTGATGTGTTCATAGTGGAGTAGCTATCTTTATCTACTAATTGTTGAGCCTGAATTGAGGTTTTCTGGTGGGTCTTCTAGTACTAATGTCGTTTTTTATTCTACTCAGTGCTTATATCTCATGAGTCCTCATGTTCGTCACTTGCTAAAATGTGCTTTTGTTTTTAAAACCACTGTCTCAGAGTGCTCGGTTTGGTACAGGGTGAGTCACCTTAAAAGCACTTCCAAAGCCTTTCTGATGCCATATAAATAAAAGCTTGTTGTCCATCTTGGCTTACAGAAATCCCCCTGCTGCCTGCACATGCTCTTGTAGAAGCAGGAGATAAAACGATAGCTAAAAAAAGACTTCTAAAGCTTGCACGTGCCACAGACTGTCATTTGACACTTTTTGCCTCATTTTAAATGTGATTCTCAAACTACATTCCCTTAGAAAGGTTTTCACACCCTTGACCTGTTCCAGAAATTTTCACATTACGATCACAAATCTCGATGTACTTTATTACGATTGTGTGCTATGGACTAACAAGTAGTGGATAATTGCCAAAATTGAGAAAAACGATTTATAAAATTATGCATCTTTTTCCACCTCCCAGTTATAAATTGCTTTGTCATTTTCCATTCCAAATAAATAATAGATAATGATAAAATACATGACTACTTTTGCAGAGGATGGTATGAACTGTCTTTGACTTGCCTCAGTAGCACACTGCTCTTTCTTTTTCTTCGTCTGATCACACTGTTCCGTCCACAGAGCTTGTAGCTCAGTCTGCATTTTGTCCTTCTGGTCCTGGACTCGTTCTTTCTTCACACTGTTGTCAGAAGAATTGTCTCCTCCCCTGGTGGAACACAACAAAGCAAAGCATATTTGTGAAGAAAGGGTTAATACGAGCACAGCTTGCCAAGGCTGATTCTTTGTGCGTAAAAAGCACTGCAGGCAAAACTCATTTGGTGATATTATGCATCATTTAATATTCAGCTAGGAAATGATGCTAGTTGCAGAACATTATGCATACATCCAATAATATTCTTGCTAATGACCTTGACAAAAAAAAACAGTAACAACTTCCTTAGTGGGTCGGTGCAAATATGCTTCAATATTCAGCACTGCTTTGCAAAAAGGAGAACAGTTTTTGGTGCAAGGACAACACAAATTAGTGAACCAATCGACCCCTGAACACATAGGCATCATCAACAATAGTCAAACATTCTGCTGTTTTTCATTAATAAAAACCCCTGAAAAATCCACATACTCTTTCTTCTTCAGTGAACCCTTCTTCTTGATAGCCTTGAAAGAGTCGGAGCATTTCTGGATCAGATCTTCTGCTTTTTTCTGATATTTCTTTTCAGCGTCTTTCATCTCCTTTTCCTGACGCTTGATGACCTTCAGATAGTTCTTGTGTTGTGTGAGCTGCTCGACAGTCACAGTGCAAGGCTCTGCAACAGAACGAGACAGCGAAAAGTGTCCCACTCTCCCATCTTTTCAGAGCATAATAAAATGTAATCAACAAAATACTTTCAAGATTGATTGATACTTTGTCTTTCCGAAAGCTTTATTAACAGTGTGGCAAGAGGAGGGAACATGTGACGGATGCAGCACATGAAACACTTTATTGTTACCTTCACTACTAGCGGGCGACTGAGATGAGTCACTTGATCCTGCCGATTCTGACGGCAAGCTGGACAGGGACACAGATGCGTCCTCTCCAGGAGCGTCTTCTCCAGAAGGAGGTGCCTCCGAATCTTCTTTATCCTCATTCTTAGGGTTTGCATCAGGATCGGTGCCTTGTTCCTCTTTGGATTCAGGAGCTGCCACTGACTTTGGGTCCACTTCTTTCTCAGCTTCAACCGCCTCAGTGGCTGCAGGAACTTCCGGAGGAGATTGAGATTCAAGATTTCGTGCATCTGGCTCATCATCTTTAGCAGGAGCCGCATCGGGGGTTTGAGACTGCTCAAGCTGTTCTTTAGTTTCTTCTGCACTGGTTTCAGAAGGAGACTGGGGCTGACTGGTACTTTCATCTGTGTTTTGTTTAGGTTCGGATGCAGCTTTTTCTGAAAAAGTAAAAGAATCATAAATCAGGAAGTGATACCTGGTAGAAGAGTCATAGAATGGTCAAAATCAGAGGTTATTACCTTCAGCAGGGGCCTCATTTTCCTTTGCCTTTCCTGCAGGGGGTTGATCCGCAAGAGGCAACTCATAGGGAGAGATGTAGTCAGATGATGACTGCAGGGGTTAGAAAACAGAACAGGAACAACCCAGCAGAGGTTGTCATCTTCCAGGAACAGAATCACTGCTGTTAGATGTTTTCACAGTAAATCAAATAAGATAATTTTACCGTTTTAGGGGTCTTTGAGGTCTTGTCTGCACCCTTTGTTGGGTTAAATAAGTCTTCTGTGAAATCTGAGGAAGGAGTGAAACACTAATGTTCTTGTTCACTGGGATAAGGCTTATCCCATTGATCAATAATATAATCAAAATGTTTAAAAAGTGAAACAGATATATAGATTATATTTATATAGATAAAAAAGAGGCTTAGATATAGAAATGTTGGCTTATTGTTATATGCATTGCATGCTTTTTTAGAGATTCTTTTGTAAAAGTTCCTGCACTATCACAAGTTGGCATGTAAATGATCAGCCTGTGTTCCTGTGGACTGGCTAAGGAAGTATCCCACTTTCAATATGACCCATTTGATTCTCTATGGTGCTAAGATTGGCAATTAATTATGGTGATTAAAGTGGGTGTTGGTATTTTTAGCATGTGTTTGCCAGCTCCAAGGACTACTGGAAAATGAAATCAGCATTTTCATAGCTTTCCAAGTCTCTAACATGAGTTCCCAAGTCATCACTGACGATGGAAACATTGCACTGAACCTCGACACTTCTTCCAGACTCTGGGATCCTGATTTCCAAATAAAATGCAAATTTTCTTTTCATCTCTAGCAATGACCTTTTAGTGCTGACCCTTCTTGTGCAGCGTGTTAGAGATGGACTGCTAGTAATATTTCCTATCATTGTACGGACCACAACATTCAACAACGTAATTCTGTTTTTTAGAAAAATGTTTTGTGTTTAATTTTTTTAGAAGCTACGATAATCAAAATTACCACAAAATGTATGCTTCAGATATATTACTCTGAATATGAAAAATATACAGGCCTAAAGAATTATTTAACAAAAAACATTTTCTATGATATCACAGTTTTCTGACATGCAGCATTCTCTATTGTGTTTCCCCGTGTTAGCAGATACCTTGATGGCAGATTTTAACCTTCTAATTTGGAAACAGAACAAAAAGCCAAGCACCTGCAAAGGCAGCGGGGATGTAGTCCTTGACCTCTATGTACACAAAGAGAGCAGGCAGAGTGAGAGGCATGTTGCTCTCACTGCGCAGGCAGATGTGATGGAAGCCTGCAGGGGACAAATAAAAACTGTGATTTTTAAAAACACAGCCACCCCTTTTGAACTGAGAGCATCCTCAGCAGCTCATGTTCACTGACCTGACTGGATGGCATCGATGGGGATTATTCTGTGTCCCACAAATTTCCCGTTCTCTTCATGAACAACAATTCTTAAAGAAGCCATTTCTGGAAGCAAGATCTATAAATAACACACAAATTCAGTCTGAGAGCTGAGCTGCATGTTTTACTCTTTGGAGAAATCTTACTCTTCCTACCTTCTCAAAAACAAAAGGCTCCTCATTCCACACCGGGTTAATGGCGTTGGGCGTGGTGGACCACTTGGTGCGATATTTCTTTTTGGGGTCACCTGGCAACCCAATCACTTCAACTTCAACTCCGGTTTTCACACTCTTTTCAGAAAGAAACTGTCCTGAATAGATCTGTTGGGACAGGTGCATGAGATTCGATAAAACACAGGTACAAACTGAAAATTATGGGATTGATGATTGATGCTGAGGCCATGCATGCTGATGAGTGAGTGGATATAAATAGAGGTGAGGTTTTCTGTCATGCAGGATCTGATAAAACACCAGGAAAACAATATTCCATCACAGCTGGAACTCCCAGAACTATAGAAGCTAATTTGGTGCTCAAACTAGAGCAACCCAGCAATGCATAAAGAGAAATATGAGAAGACGTTTTGAACCTGCCTTTATGGTTAATGTGCTTGCGACGACTGTGTCAATCCTGTCACAGAAAGGGTCAAACTTTTTGTCGCTGCGGCGCATCACGTCGTGTTTGAGGAGGTAACCCGTTCTGCCATTGAATTCAAACAAGGCCATGTTCAGCTGCATGGGGAAATCTGAAAATACACAACGCAAGACCCAATTACGCCACCTCGCTTCAGTTTCAGGAGCAACAGTGAGCCGCACTGGGGATGCAGATAGCGGCAGAGGTCAGTGTAGCTCAGAGAGGTACACCACTGACCTCCAGTGGTGAACAAATGAAATTTTGTGAGTTTATCAGTAAGGTGGAAAGTCAATTTAAATCTACCCATTGTTTGATAGTTGAGGGCCACCATCTGACAGCCTACGTTCCAAAAAGGCTGAGGGCTGTAGTTGGAAGAATCCATTCTTGTTCCTTTAGGGTAAATTCTGCTCATCTGTCTCTTGTTGTATCTATAAAAAAAGGTTTAGGAAGTACATTTTCAAGTTTCTTAATTAGTTCTTTTTTTTTATTAACCTGTTTTTTTCCAGATTTTTTTAAGTGCAGGAGTTTTTTTTAAGGATACTCGACAAATTCAACAGCAGTCTTGGAAATCATTGCCTCGCCTCTGGTTTCCACAAAAGATGAGATGACATAGCTCTTGTTTTTCTCTGAAGAAAAAAGAAAAAGGAGGAAAAAAAGTCTGACTGTTGGATCTTTAAAAAACTGAAAAAAATGGATTAATGTCATATGAGCTGATGTTATACTTTTGGCATTTTCGAAAGAGATGAATTTGTTGGGCTGGATGTAGTTGACTATGGATGACATCGCCTCATACGCAGTCACTTCCTGTCCAGCCGTGCCCTGTTGGGGAGTTGTCAGGAAGTTAACTGATGTTTGGACCCTTCAAGGAGAAATGTAGTATCTTACCTCATCTGATGTCTTCATTTTCTCCTCATCCTGTTCTTCAGTATCTTCTTGCTCCTCGTTGTCTTCTGTAGCAGCCTCTCCCTCAGCTTCCAACACACAATTATCAATACATTGTAAGCATATGAACCTGGACTGTATTTCAAAGTTCTGTTACACTGGATTTTTAGAGTGGACCTTGATTTTCCTGGGTGGGAGCTGCTGGGTTGCTTGCATCCTGGGAGGAGGCGTTTGGATCCTGGGTGGATTCGGCTGCAGCCGTCTGTTCGGTGACGGCAACAGCAGTCTGGTCTGTGGCGGCTGCGCTTGTTTTCTTAGCCTGGGCTGGTTTCTCGTGGCTGCCCTTCTTGTTCTTGATGAGGATTTTGCCCATGAGTTCTGACGGGCTTGGGATCTGCTGGCCTGGCTTCAGCTTGATGCAAGACATAGGGAGTCGATAACTTCAAGTAAACTTTTTAACTTGCAATATTAAAATGTTTGGTTTTTTTGAAGATAATTACACAAATTACACTGGTATTATTTTTGTCGATTACATAGAGTTTCTGTATAATAGCACATTATTGCATCTAATGTATCACAGATTGTTTGTTTAACAATTTCTTGATCAACTTGATCTAGTATTTGACATAAATCTATATTTCATGATAAACCTTACAGGGTATTTTTCCAGAGGCTCTGACAGCAGAGCGTCACCAAACAGGGTCTTGCAGTAGTTTGCCATTTTCTCCTGCTGTTTCACCCTAAAAACAAACGAGAAAAACACCCAAATCTGCTCATAAGGTCCAAATATGTTCTTTCTTACTATGTTCTATAAATATGTGTGTGTATATATATTTATTTTTTTGTTTTTAAAAGGCAAATTATTAGAACATGTAAATAATAAAAAAGATCTTCTTAAAGAAGGCTTACGAGTCAACGTGGTTCTCAAATGAGAGAACGACAGGATATTTTGAGGTCTTGAATGCACTCTCAGCAATGGCTTCTATCACATCCTGTTGATGACACAAAGTATAAATACATATTTATCAATGTATGTATTGGTCAAAAGTGTTGGTGTTCAACTCAACACTTTGGTTGAAATTATTCTTTGATTTCCCAGAACCTATCTAGAATTTATTGGCTATTTTCTGGTGATTTCCAGAAAGTGTCATTCATATTCCTTCCTCGTTGAGCTTACTTTTTCTCATTTTGTAGAATTCAAGTTCCAATGAGTTACAGATTATTTTCCTGGATCTTAAAGGTTACATTGCAGACATTTCTGGCTATGTGCTTTTTTTTACTTGTCCCTTTCTATGTATTTCTATATATTTTTCTAAGGTTATTATCTCAAAATTACTGTACAGATTCCAGAATTTATAGTACTGGAAAGATCAAGATGACAATCCAGATCGTTCCAGAACTTATTATTATGTCTCTAAAACATATTTATTATCTCCATGGAAGTAACCATCAAAGTTAGTGCCCCAGAACTAGAAATCATTACTTCTCTGGATCTCACAGGTTTTAACCCAGTCTTCAAAAGTAAGCTATCTGAGCTCTAAAAGGCAAGCTTTATATTTAGTAGAGCACCAGGATGCTAACCATATCCTAATCTAGCCCATTCCTGACTAGTACACTTTAAATCCTGGAACGTAACCTGTCAGTCGTGCATGAAGTTACCTGATTTAAGAAGTTGTATTATGTATTGTTCTTGGTTTATGTAAAAGCATAAAGTCAGTGTTACAAGCCTCATGTTTAAAAAAAAACACTAAACAACAGTTACCTCAAAATCTTCAGAAACACAATGAATCCTGAAGTCATTTCGATGCTGAGCACCACTCTCAGACTTAAATAAACTGGACCAAGCCACACTTAGGCCCCTCAGTCCCTGCAGCTGTCCATAAAAGGAAGTGTTGAGTGTAAGAGGGTAACGCCTGCCTTCCTTTATGTATTTGTCTTTTACTGTGAACTCTGAAAGGCTTTCTGCAGTTTAGCTTATTTTTAAACAAGTGAGTCAGCATGGATTAATGACTTAAAACTTCTTATGTGTTTTAAGAGAATATTGTTTTCTGTTGCACATTTCTGAGAATTCATGTTGTTTAGTGCAAAGACGAACCCCCAAATATTGCTAACAACATCTGAAACTACCTTGAAAAGGATCTCGGTGCACATGGTGAAGCCATGGGTGATGATGGGCTCTTCATCAGGAGGCTTTCCTTTCCAGCAGTCCAGCTCCAGACATCTGCATCCAGACAGCAGGCACTGACGGTACATCTCTGGAGACGATACGCCAGAGAACTGTCCAGCTAAGCAGGGAGAGGAGAAACATGTGTTAAGGTTTGCAAATGCATTCACTTGTTTAGGGTTTTAAAGGAATTTGAGGGCTGAAGTCAGGTCAGTGTTTGACCTGTTAGGTATGTGTTGTGAGAGGACTTGATGAAGTAGTGGGGTATCGGTTGGGTCATGTCCTGACACTTGGCCAGCTTGTCCTGCATGACTACTGACGTCTCTGGACCCATCAAGAAGAACAGAAAACCTTCTGGAGAGATCAGACCTGCAGATTGATAGAAAAACAATTACAGCAAAAGTTCAAAAATATCAATGAAGCAAGAAGGTTAACTTCTGTGAGTTTTCACCTCTGTTGGAGTTGGTGGTGAGGGGTTCATACTTGTCGATCAAGGCCTTGATCTGGTCTTGCCGCAGACGTGGAAACAGTTCCTCATTGAACCGAGAGTCCCGCTGCTTTTCATTCAGGAACTTGGTGAAATTTTCCTTCGTCATGGTAGGTTTGGTGGAGCTGGAGTGCAGAGTGAAACAATGAACCTCATGGTGCTCAACCTTTTCACAGTCCACTATCCCCCAAGTTGTTAGGCCTGACGACATTGAGAAAAGCCAAAAGCCAGACCAGAATAATTTAATCTCTTTTCTTCAAAAAACAATGACATGACCTACTATGAAGTGAAGATCTCAAAGATTTCAGGTCTAGGACAGAGATTTGTCAGGAAGGTCTTGAAGGCAGCTTCAGTGAATACATCCGACTTGATTGTGTCATACTGAAACACATTAGATTTTCATATCACATCTTGTTAAAAAAAAACTTTAAAAAAAGAGTTGTGCATGGACAGAAACTAGGGATGGATTTAAAAATAAAAAGCAAGGTATTTTTTGGTTTCTGACCTTTCCTTTGGGGAGGTGAGCTGAAGCTAAAGCACTTTCAACCCTCTTCTTATCAGCAGGAAACATTTTGTAGATGCTTTGGGAACCACAAACAATATATTAGGCCAGACTATACACATGCACACACACAGTGCAAACTGTGAGACAGTTGTTCTATAACTTACTTCTTCACTGGGATTTTGCCGTCCTTGTTGGTCTGAAGAGAAATGCGGATGTATCTGAAATTGATTTCATGAGATTTTCATTAGAATTTAAAGTGCAAGTAAAGACAGAGCTCAGTCTTATGCTGTGCCTATTTTTATTTACATCTACAACATTGTCACGTTAAGTGCACTTACATTTTCTCCAGGAAAACCTGTCTGCATGCATTAGATCTTGCAGCATTGTATGCTATTGCAAGAATGTCATCTGCCCAGTTCTTAGAACAAAAAAATACACAGAATATTGAATTATATTCAAAGTAATTGAGAGAGGATATTTAGAATGCTTTGCAAAACTATCAGTGCCTGTTGATGTTTTTTTCTTTTTTTTTTTTTTTTTTACATTTTATCATGCTAAGAACAAAAACCCAGCATGTATTTTATTGAGGATATGCATACCACACTTTTCGAGAAAAGAAAATGAAAACCATAGATCATTTGCCTTCTACTTCAAAGTAATCCATCAGCAGTCTTGTGTTTGCATGTCATAGAGAAGCAATGAAATACATTGAAGGGTATGTTTGTGACATGACAAAATGTGAAAATTTTAATGGGTGTGAATACTTTGGCAAGGCATCGCAATAAGTGTATGCAAGATTATAAAAATGCACACTTTCACCACTAGATGGTGTGAACATGGCAGCAGTTCAGGACATTATGGTAAATGTTGTGTTTGAACAAAGAAAATTTGTAATTTTATTTCAGCTGATTAAATATAAATGATGGCGCCATAAAGTCTAATAAAGCTAAAAAGGAAGCTGTGAGTGTCTTATTAAAGGGGAAGCAGTGGATTATTGCATAATGGCAGACGGCTTCCGTCTGTGTTTAAGTCATTTCAGGGAACAAGCGACAGAAAGACTCATGCAGGGGTTTATTTTTACCTGAGTCACTTTTTCTTTTGATGCAAAGAAGTTGTGATAGGTCAGATTCACCATGTCTGGGCCTGAGACGATGGTCAGTGTTTTGGCAAGGTGGTTGCTGTCGGGGAAGTCCAGGTTGAAGACATTGCGGACTTTTGGATGCTGTGAAAAGACAAAAGTACCATCAAAATTTGATTGGTCTTAATTCTACTTATTTAGTCTGTTATTTATTGAGCTTAAATTACAAGTTAAATTGTTTTTATCCATTTAAATAATGATCATTTTGAATCTGCACACAGTGGATATCTGGAGGATTCACCTTTGCAAACAAATGTGGTGACAAGAATATGCAAACACATGCACAGGCACTTTGAAATCCTTACAAGCACACACACATAGACAGAGAGAGACACAACACACAGGAAAAAGCAATCCCATGTTTTAGATGGGACCTTCCAAGGCCTCGCCACAATCAATCACTTTGGTTCCTCTCTCAGTGAAGCAGAAATGACGTCAGCCTTGGAGCAGCTTCCCCAAATGCTCCTCAGGGGCCATATAGGAAGATGTACTTCCATCTGCACCCTGACTGAAATTATGCAGCTCTCTCATCTCTCCAGGGAAACACATTTCCCTCTCAGTGAGGCATGACGATGGACGGCTGCATGTTGCAACTCAGTGGGGGCCTTCGAGGACTAGAAATGAACTGCAACTAACTGGCAGCTTTCAGCTCGAAAAAGGAAAAAGAAAAACAAGCCCAATCCCAGAGGACACGGATCATGAGTTAGTCAGAGTGTGCTTATGTTACTTTCCGCACGGGTGCCTCAGTGTGTTTCATCTGGAGTTGGGCGGAAAGCCTCGTGCGTTTGTCCCCTGCTGTTTTTTTGCAATGCAAATATGTTTCTCAAATTAATGGGCAAACTAAGGGCTCAACACCGTATTTGCATGCATGCAGAGATTCCTATACAAGAAACAACTTTTATTTGACTAAATTGCAAAGAAACTGCAGATTATTAAATACTTTAATAAAGTAATTAAGCAATACTTACTTTGGGAAGTTTTGCATATTTTCCTGTCCTTGTGTCCCTGATTGTGGCAACGTCCAGGAACGTTGTCTCCTAGAAACAAGAGTCGGAGTCATATATTGCAGCAAACTCTTCGTATCAGGACTGGGCCAAATACAAATTTATATAGGCCTACTACAACAAAATCTATGGGATTTACTTCACTGGTAGGAATTTTATCCGTCTATGCTTTCTTAAAGTAATATGCAACAGCATACTGTTATTCTGTTGCAGCCCAGAGACTTGAGCCATATATTGAAGCCTCACAGTTGTTTTTTTCTTAATGTGGTGACCTTAATGAGGGGGACAGGGCGCTGGGAGATTGACAATCTAAAAAAATGAAAAGGATCACAGTTCAACCGCACGTCAGCACTAATCAACAGCTGCCTAGGAGGGAAGGAGGCCAAAGGAGCTATGAGTTATCCCACAGACTTCACAGATCGGATTCACATGAATTTTACTCACCGTCTGAATCTGGGACTCACTCACCTGCCTTTCAAATGTGAGCAGATACTCTGTCTAATACAATCCAATGCATCAGCTCTACAACAAAATCCACCTACATGAAGATCACATTTTAAAATAATTCTCAGCTTTCTGAACACTGCGATCCAGCTGTGAGCTGGTTGCAATCGGAGCTTGCCAACTTTATAGCTTGGATACAAAGAGTGTAAACAAATACTGTGCAATTAAGCTGAAAGGTTTGGGGGGGGGGGTTTAAGACGCTGTCATTTGGATTGCACTAATAGTTTTTTCTATAACACTAATCTCACTGGCTTAATGACTGAATCTTGGTTGCCGCTGAAAAATTGATTACCTTGCTTTGGTTTGTCCAGTAGACATAAAAACCTTTCGGATCCATCTTCATGGTGACGGGAACAGTCTTTGTTGTGTCCTTGGAAGAGAGGAGGGAATTGGCTTTCACACAAATTAAATGTGTATTGATTTTAAACAATCCAGTTGTTGCAGTACACATTCATCTGAGATGTACCTGACTTTGAGTTAAGTGATAAACTGATTTTTAGAAGACAACCAGTTTCCGTCCTTACCAAAATGTTCACTCACCTCTGACCACTTGGTAAACCGTTCTCCTTTCACCAGATAGTCTTTGACCTCTGGAGGGTCAAGGAAGTATCTTTTCTTATTCATTCTGTCCTTCCAAACCAATTAAAGCTTAAACAAAAACTGAATATCCACCATGCTTATACCCTCTGACTAGCTTATCACTCCATCTGAATCCAAAAGATGCACTAAGGTGGAGTTCATCCCATCTGACTAGAGTCAGGACGCACCCTAAGTCAATATGCATTGCAAATGAAGTCAGGGAAGACCCATAGCAAAGCGAAAGGTGAAGCCAAACATCCTGTGATTTAGTGACTTATATTCCAACATAAAGGTGTGGTTAACAAGTGATTAAACATAATATTTGTCTTACATTAGAAAGTATCCTTTTAATGCAACAACACAAATATTGACAGTTTTAGTTTAGAGTGGTACCAGCATCTTAAAATCCAATATATAATGATCAAATAATTTGAACAGTCAAGAGAAACTAGTACTCACAAAATGTTATTACTGAACCATAGGTTCAGTCATAACCCCCATGGGTTATGAGGGTTATGGGTTTATGAGGAATCTTCAGAGACAACATAAAAACTACGGTAGCTCAGCTAGGAGATGGGACAGTTTGAGCAGAAGTCCATCCAGTAAGTTCAGTTAATATTACCACACCCCAATTTTGAACCTCAGTAATGTGCTCAATTTGTGTATTTGAAAGTTTATTAGTGACGGTTCCAGAGATTTTTCATCTCCATTTGCTTAACCTTCTTTAGTCAAAGTTAATCATAGAATAAATCGGTGAAAAAAGAAAAAAAAAAAACAATTTTCCTCAAGAAATACATGTTTTCTTCAAGTTTCTTCATTTAGGATATATGTTTTGAAGATATGCATTGGTGACATTATTCTTTTTAAACTCTTCACTTACTTTGATTGTTGTTTTGCTTCAAACTTCAATATTTATCATTTATCAGATTTTTTTGTCAAATATATCCCTCAACAACCACCTAGCATCATTTCCCTGATTTATTACTCCACATTGGGTGCTGGAGGCTGGTTTCTGTTTTAACAAAGGATCCCCGGGTATTTGGATACCATTCAAATGAAGCTCCTGGCTGTGCAACAGCCAGTGCAAACAGTGGATCAGAACAGGGACCACAGAAGGTACATTTAGGGAACCACCACAGGGCCGGTTTATCCTAACGAGACCAAATGTACATGCTCCCTTGTCCCTCCTGATACCGCCAATGAAACAAGGTAGTGAAAACTATCACCTCTTCCAATGTGTTGTCACATTAACCTCAATGTTGGCTCATAATTGCACAGCTGAAATGCATTTGCATTTTCTACCTTGTGAAAGGATGTACTTAAGGACAAGATATTTTTGCTGGTCAAACGGCTGCAAAAGGGAAAGATCTTCACCAAAGTACACAACTTATATGAAACCAGGTTATACATCAGGAATAAAGCTGGGGACCAATATGGCTGTGGTAATTTAATTTGTTTCACAAAGATGCACTACTTTATCTGACACTACAGCCAACCCAAGGCAATAACAAACTTAAGTCAGTATAAAACATGAAGGTCTACCATAAATGTTTACTTTTTGACACAAGCCAGACATCTAATATTTTATATTTGTTCATGTGCTATTAATAAAGATAATTATTTATTGTTAAAAGAAATACACTTGAGATTTCAAGGAATTTGCTTTGCAAAACTGCAAATAATAATCTTATATGGGCAGACAAACATACTGTCTGATGCTATTTAGTATTTCTTTGTGTGTGTGTTTCGCCTTGCTTTTTTTTTTTACAAATATATCTGAGCAATTTATCTATCCTTCTGAGATAGATAAAGGGGGTCAATTAAACCTGGCCTCAGTTTCCCACATTCCATCTTTAAAACCACTGAAGGAGGGGCCTGAAATCAAATTCTGCTTAAGACCCCAACTTTGGGCCAGTGCAGTCTGGCACATTCAACCCCTACAAATTACAGTACAGTTTGTGGTCGGAAAAAAAAAAATCAATCTTTTGAAAATAGCTATAGATATAAATCTCTATATATTTGAGCAGTGAGGGGAAAAAAGATGGACATATTCATGTGAGGTTAAAATGAATAACTGGCCCTCTGGCTGTAGTGTAACATTTAGACCTATAACTCCTTCACTAAAATGAATAAATCGGTATTTTATTTATGTATTTATTTATTTATTTACACTGTTGGCATCCTATCCACTTGGTTGCGCGCATCTAAAACTCTTGAAGGACCGCTCAGCTGATCTGCAACATCCTGGTCTCCATGCCTCGTCCTGATGTACAGGTGATGATAGATGATGGGGGTTTTTTTCCCCCTCCCTTCCTCTTGGGGCTGCCGCACAGCTGCTACTTCTTTAAGAGACACCGCCCGCCCCCTTCGCCTGTATTTTTAGCTGAGCCAGCTTCTTCATTTGCTGGACAAGACAGGCAATATCTCTGAGTGTGGACTGGAAGGACTTCATCGTTTTTAATGCATGACATCAGTTCGCATCCTGTGGATTCGCAGTGGGCCCATGCAGCCAGATGTTCCCTTGGAGTATCTTTTTTTTTTTTTTTTTTTTTAGATGCTGAAACGCGCAGTCACCCTGTGGCTGCTTGACGTGCGTTATGAAACGCAACGCTGCACCGGGTACCTAGAAATGAAGCGAGATCAAACAAATTAAAGGGGAAATCTGTTCATCTACAATCCAAATATTCCTGCAGCGCAGAATCCTGCTCCTCGGCCCGCTGGTTCCTCTTTTCCTTGGACTAGGTTGATCAGGAGAAAACCTTCAAGACGGAGGGGGTAGTGGAGCATCGAGGGAAAAACAGGGGCAACATGAGAGAGCGGGACTTCATGCCCAACATGGAGAGAGGGAAACCTGCCACTTACACGGGGGACAAAAAGGCTAAAATGGCTGCTAAGACTAACAAGAAGTGGGTGAGACTTGCCACTGTTTTCGCTTATGTGTTGTCGGTGTCCTTAGCAGCCATTATCCTGGCTATTTACTACAGTCTAATCTGGAAACCGACCAGCGCATCCTCCTCATCTGGGAAGCCCGTGGTGCCTGGGGGGGTCTCCCCCACCGCGAACATCTCAGCAGTTTCTCCAAACAGCAGCGTCTCAGAGTGGAGCTCCACTCACACAGTGGCGGTGACTGACATGGCTGTGAACCGAAGCAGGCTGGCCGCGACCCCGCGCGATCATGCGGAGCGGGGGCTCGTCTACTCGCGCGGCGCAGCGGGGACAGAAAGTGCGCGCGCGGAACCACCGAACGCATCTTCCCACGGTGACACGCACGCGAGCGTCCCTCTCACCCCGGAGGAGGAGGAGAGCGACGCGGTGACCGGAAGCAGCGGCCCCGAGCAGGCGGCCGCGGACGGAGCCACTGACCCTCCGACTTAAAGCCGGAGCTGAGAGAGGAGGCTGGTCGGGCCGCCCCATTTATAACCCATCACCGCATCCTCTCTTATTTAAAAAACGTAAAGTTTTACATTCTCAAAGCCGCAGGTCGGATTAACTAACACTAAGGTGTTCTTGCTGGAGAGCTCACTTTGCAGAGCGCCCGTATGGATGCCGAACTGCACATACTAACTCATAACCTTGATTCCATGCCTGAGAGCAGAGGACCGCTGTTTTCCTCAAAGGTCACTTTCCCCTGTACTATGCTTTCCTTTTTGTTTTAAGACATCCCTATGCCTTAAATCCACTTTTGAAGCCAATTACCTGCCCGAAAGTGAGGACAAAACTGGTAAAAATGTTTCCAATTACGTAGAACGATGGCCAGAATTATGTCTTTAGTTTTGTAGGACACTCTGTTATACTGAGCTGTAATTTATCAATTTAAATCAATATTACAAGGCCAGCATTTGCTTGTGGGGCCCATTTGAGTTACAAAAGGGGCCACAAATGGGATTGCCTGAGGATTTTACCATAGACATAGGCTGTGTGTTAGATTCTGGTATATGAATATTACCATTTTTGCTGTATTTACATTTACATTGGTCCAGTTGACGGAACCTTGATCAATTCAGTATTACTGCGATGAAATTCTTTGTTTTTCCTCCTTGGGTGTTTCTTTCTACCAATTTTTAATTCTTAGTCTAAGTTTAGACCATGCCTGGTATAAAAAAGTAAAGCAAAATGCATATGTGCACATCAACAGTGAATAGACCTCACACAATTTCACTCATGTCTAAATTATGTCTATGTGCACCCTGAATTTAATTTGTTACTTTAAATTTAATACATAGGCAAAAATATTGAACGCTTGTTAATTTCAGTTGCACATTTCAAGAGCTTGTATGAATATATGCTTTTTGATGTTCTTCCATTTATACTGTAAAATAACAAGCTGGTTTTAGCTGGTTAATTAGTCAAGCTACAGCTGCCCGAGTAGCCTGCCTGCACTCAGGTGCTTTACAGACATTCAAATCAGAGGATGTTAGGTGTCATTTCAAAACAGTGACAAGTGGTGCACCTTTAGTTTAGTTTCTACACCATGACCAGCCGTATCTTTTACCTATTCTGAACAGTTAAATTTTTCTTTCTTGTAACCATGGGAGAAGTGTAGCAGCCATCTTTGAGCCAGCTGAATCAGCAGTGCACAGCAGCAAAACCTGGGGTATGACCACCAAAGGTCAAACTTAAAATAAATGCTGTTCTCTGTTACATGTAATCAAATTAAGTTTGTCAAACTTACTTTATTTACGTTTGGTTTACATGACATCTTAATAAACTTATATTTACTTGGATAAACCTAATTTGACTACTTGTAACATTTTTTTAAAAGTTGGATCACATTTTCTTATTTCACTGTATACAACCAGAGATCACACTGGTAATTCTGGAGACAATTTCAGATGTCATTAAAAATAATTAAAATATATTAATGCTGTCAATTTTTGTGCTTTTCAGGCCATAACTATTTAAAGTTCCATACCTACATATCAGTAACCAGCCTATGTCTATAAATTGTAAAATTAGGCAAAAAAAAGTGGGAAGCATATGGGCAGTAGATGTACTGCAAAATTTGGTTGGGCCATTCAGTATTTAGTCACCCTGAACAAACGGTATATGGAGCCATTATGCACATCTTGGCTGGGTACTTAATTTTTTTTACATACAGCCTATAAACTGTGCTTTCTTTGATTAATCAATCCCATTCTATCCCATTAGAAGAGCCTGCATTATTAAGTTATGCTCAGGTACAGTATGTGCATATAACTATGTAAATGTTATGTGTATTTGGTTCTGTACATATAAGACAGGCATACATATTTTGGCCTTGAACTTTTAGTGGAAATATAGCAGATTTTTATTGAAAGTGACAGTATATATAATAGGCATAACTATATCCCACCATACAAATAAACATCTGTAGGAAATGATTAATTTAAATGGTTTTCTATTAATTATCTGTTATCATTCTGTACGCCGACGATATATTTGTTTATTTAGAGCCTGTTTCTCGAACTGTGGCACAGGTACTACTGGTGGTACTTGTGCCTGTAGTAGTACTCAGAGGAACATATGGTATCAAATATTTACAAGGTAAATGTAATGTAAATGAGCTGTAATGTAGAGCTAATAAGCCCAAATTGCTAAAGAGATGAGATGTTCAAGCACATTGATCTGGACGCCTATTTAGATCACCTACTGGGAATACCGATGAAAACTAGCCTTTTGGTACATTTGCATTTAAGTTTATATGTTTATTGATGTATGCTATCTCTTTTGAATACATGTATACAAATAAATATATATTAAAATAAAACATGGAAGAGAGGAGAGTATTTAGAGAACGCTGTTGTAGAAACAGAGGAAGGTGTGAACTGGGAAGAGGTGCCTTTGGCTGTCATGCTGCGCTTCATTTTCTTCTCAAATTGTAGATTTGATGACTGTGTCTGAAAAGCCGTAAGATTTGTGGGGGTTTTTGCACTGCATTATAGTTAGGAGAGTACTGGGAAAATCCTAAAACCTTTGAAGTTATTGCTGAGATTGGGGCATGTGGGTATTTCCAGTCACTTGGAGAAACTGTCAAAAAATAAATGTAAGGCATAATAGGAGTGCAAATATAACTGTGGATGTCAAAGCCTTATAGTACAGCAATCTTTCTCTGCTTGTTGAGAAAAAAGGTATGAATAATAATACGTCATATCAAAGATATGTCAAAAAACTTTATTTAACATTAAAATGGCAGTAGTTATTGTGCCATTAAAATATGCTGAAAATTTGTCAAAGGATTTGCAGCTTCCACCCTATATTTTATAAGTGTGACTAAATTTTCCTGGTCTTGCTCCAATTGACTTGGATTGTCTCCAATTGATTTTTAACCGGGCCAATCAGCAAACAGAACGAGAAGTTGTGAATAATGATGTAGACTTTCTGCACTGTTTTTGAATTGTAGGCTGCCTGTAGCTTTAGCATGGCAACTTGTCCTGTTGCTGGCTCACACGTAAAACATCTCTGACATCTCTGCCCTAGACAATCACGTCTAGACAATAAATCGCTTTTTATTTGATGACTTATGCATACAGTATTTCAACAAGAGCTACAACTAACTTTCACACAAACACTTATGAATTAAAGGACAAAGTTGGAGTGCCTGGAGAGAACCTAGTCATGCACTGGGAGAGCATTCAAATACCTTTGCTAGAACATAGACTTCAGGCTGGGATTCAATAAAAACACTATCTTCACTATCTTTCTGAAAAGCAACTATGTCAGTGTGTAGAAAGCCACATGTTTTAATTCGTGGGAAAAGTTGATGAGACAGAAACCCTGAAAAATAAATAAAGTATTTCTGGAGCCATCACAGCAATCTAAATGCATGTCAGCCATATTAGATTTGAAAGTCAGTGTTGATGTGAAACATCCAACTTTTCTAGTATAAAGACCTTCCTAAATTTTTTCTTTTACTTTTTCAGTCAGGAACTCTGATTTTCTTTTCTTTTTTTTTTTTTTTTACTACAAACATGCAAATGGGTAATAATGTGTTTATTTTCTTGTGTGATTTAACATCAATTTAAGCTAACTTTTGAGGAGTCTCTAAACAATATGGTGGTAGTTTTGCATAAAAGTTTGACACCAATTAATCTAAACGAATAAATCTAAAGCAGGTCCAAATAAATTTTATTTAATTTCACTTAACATCTTCCATGTTCTTTCAAACATGGTTAAAGAAATTTAAATGAACAGTGACTCAGTTCAGAGTGTATAACAATGAGTGCTGTTTCTTGTGAAGGCGTAGGTACAACAGAAGCAAGAGCAACGCCAGCACAGGGACCTCAGCTTACAGCCAGCCTTGTGATATTAAGTGTTTAAGCAAATTTAAGGAGGCTCTTTTGCACTGTTTACACAGCTGTATGATCAGTAGGGCTTACATGTTTTCATCTCACAGACTGTGTCACAATTCCACTTCATAAAAAGAAAAAAAGCGCACGTGACGAGCTACAAAGTGGAAACAATACCAACACCTGCTCTTCTCTCTCGGCAGAGTGTGAGGGAGGCGTATCGATTTGAGTTCTCTTGTCGTTGCTCAGTTCGGAGCAGAGAGGCACATTACACAATGCTGCTTGCTGCTATTTTGACTCCGCTCTGTCTTAAAGAGGGAATCGTTTGGATGAGAGGTTCGACTTCTGTGGAGTCAGTGACAGCCATTATTCACAACCGCGCTCCAAATTAGATCATTTGATTTCCGCTGAGCAGCCAGCACCTCACTTTGATTTAACAGTGAGGACAGGCCTTGTTGTGTCAGCGTGACAGATTTGCAGAATCAAAGCCAAGGTTGTGTGCTAAACAGGAGGTTCATTCATCAGAGGAGGCAGCAGGAAATAATTACAAAAGCGACTGACTAGTGTCTGTTTACGCTTTTGGTCCTAAAATATGCATAGCCAATGGGTCCTATGGCTTCTTTTGATGGAGGAGTTTATCTGTGCTTATGGTCATTGCTGGGAGCTGCATCTGAGTCAGAGCGCACAGCGTATGACCTCATGCCTCTCAAACCTTTTCAGCCAAGCAGATGATTCAATTATCTGATGTCAACTCAGTCATATGTTTCAAAATGGTCTAATATGAGATTTGTTTGAGTAGCAAAAGGAAGAGAATGGGTCACAACTATTCACGCAATCAACTCTTAGAAGAACAATTTATTGTAATGCAGTGTCTTGCAAAAATATTCACTTTTTGTCACAGTAAAACAAAAAACTGCAATGCGTTTAATTGGAACTTTATGTGATAGGTCAATGTAAAGTAGTCCATGATTGTGGAGCAGGTGTAAAAGTGAAAATTTGAAATTTGCAAAATGACTTAAA
Source organism: Poecilia picta (assembly GCA_033032245.1). Lineage (NCBI taxonomy): Eukaryota > Metazoa > Chordata > Actinopteri > Cyprinodontiformes > Poeciliidae > Poecilia > Poecilia picta. The sequence continues at coordinate 11,097,419 of CM065374.1, forward strand.
CTTTTGCAGTATGGATGGAGAGTTTTAAATGTTCATGTTTTCTCACAGATTCTCAATTGGAATCAGGCGTGGACTTTGACTGAGCCATTCTGACTTTTGAACATGCTTTGATGTAGACCATTTCATTTCTGTCTGTATAATAAGGGTTGTTGTCCTGCTGGAAGGTCGACTTCGACTCTAACCTCAAGTATTTTTCCACCTCTAATGGCTTTTCATTAAAACCTAGAACTCACATGCACAAGATATGATTCCTTGTGCATTCAACATATTAGCTAAAAGCTTCTTGATATTTTTGTACACAATCAGCTGAATAATGATGACATGTCTGAGAAATCTTTTCAGAGACATTGATTCATCTTAAATTTTTAAGCTCATACTTTTCCACATAATGCTGCCATTGCCAGGAACATGGAATGGGGACAAAATAAGATGAAAACAAAATGTCTTATTCACAGTATAAATTGGTTGAGTTAAAGGACTTTCAGTTTAGGTTGATTTGTGCGAGAGACCAATCTAGAAACCCATGTGTCATAATACAGGAGACGTATTCAGGATGCTACTACTAATTGCAATTAACAGATAAAAGCAAAACATTTTGCACTATGAAGTAAAAATCTTAGTCTGTGTGAGTCATACACAATAGAAGAGTGAAATAAAGGAACAATCCAGAGGTGTATCTTTAACTAACAAAAGTGGACTAACAATCAAAACGCAAGTGGGAAATGAAGGTTGGATCACCACTGCAATATTTCAGAATAAAGAATTTTTAATAAAGAGTGCACTAAATAAGAAACTGCTCATTTTTGCTGTGTATTTGTGTTTTGTCTTCCTGGCTGACAGCAACGCATGACCTTTACCATCATATTACGGCTGGTATTGCAAAAAATCTGAAGGATGAATTTGTTTTAACAATAAAACAAATAGAGAATAAAATATGTACAGTTAATCTATTGTCTTATGTGATGTCACGGGAGACATTTGGATTCGGAAGCTTGTATCTCTCACAGAAGATTTTATCTTAACTAATTTATGACTGACAACAAAATACAAAAACACGACATCTTTATATAAAAACATTGTCTAAATTCAGTTGATTCTACTGAGGGGTCCAAATAGCAACTTTAAAACTTGATGAAATGCGACAGTATTCAGTCCTCAATTTCAATGCCTCAAATGTCTCTGTACATTTTAAAAATAAAAATACTTCTAAGGGAATAAAATAAATTATAAATAAAAGGACAGTTCTTGTATCGGATTAATGGTACTGAAGCTTGCTGACCGTAGATCAGGTTGGAGGTGCATGAACATTTTCTCAGTCTTCTTGTTTCTAGAAGAGGAAGAGAAAAGCAGGAAAAGGAGGCAGAGAAGGCACAGTCATCCTGACCAGAGCATCCGTAGAGGCGTGGCTGTTACATCTTGAAGCCAAAACATGGTGGGGATGGATGACTCATGCACCAGTGGGGATGGATGACCTGTCAGGTTCTGTCAGGGTCGCAGTGCAAACCCAGGCCAGAACCTGCTTCCACATAACCTCCATTTATCAGCCCTAATAACAGACATCAGCTCTTACCTCATTGTTCTAAATACCTGGCTGTTAAAACACATCACACACCCAAACAAGAAGCCAAGTCCGCCCTTTGTATTTCACTTCAAAGCGTCTTCTCTTTGCTGTCTCTAAAGACTGACTCTGCAGATGCAAAGTAAGAAACACGTTGCATCTGCAGAGCAAACTAAAAAGCTGGAAGAAGTAGGATTTTTACTTTAACACAAACATGCTCCATTAAATACTGCTTATTGAGCTGACTTTATTATTTAAAATACTTTTTTATATGGAGGGGTCATGATTTTGTGAAAGTGCTGAGAAGAAACAGTGTCACAGATAAACCCTGGAAAATTGCTGTGCAGCTTCTATTATAAGCTTTGCAGTTTTTTCTTTATAGTTGTGCTCCTCCCTATAACTCACAATAGTTTTATCTATTTCTGTAGCCAAAATGAAGAAAAAGCGAATGAGCATTAAAGAAGAAATGAGAGCACAGGAAAGAGAGTTGGAGAAGAGCAGTGGTTTGTTTAGAAAGCTAAACATAGACTTCTGTGGATTACAATGTTAAGTTAAAAGGAAGCAGTAGCACACTTTTCAATTCCAATTTGAATTCATGCTATGAAGATTTATTTGATGTTTTTATCGAATGGAGATGTTTTATTATTAATTTATTTTATAATCTCTGCTGTTCTGCCCAGCAATTGTACTCCAATGTGCACAGACATAAATGTTTCTCCCAGCAACTCTGTCACCACAATAACCTATTTGACATTGTAAGAGTTGTGCAAGTCTAGTTATTTGAGATGATCAATCTGTAATTTAAAGATTAAAGTTTAAAGTTTTGGTGTAATGAATTTGTCAAAAATGTTACTCAAAGCACATAATCCGACATGCCACTCAAACTCTATAAGCCAGTCTGTAGATATCGTACACATAAAAACATTCCCTATGTTGAACAGAGTCTGGGGGAAAGGAAAATTAAAATACTGACATATTATCAGACTAGCTACAGACACTCTTTCCCTCTTTAAGCTCAGACAAAAGAATCACATCTGAAACTAATTATCATGATTTATCATGGCTAAACATGCTGCAGGATCATTTGGAGAGAACCTTTATTGATGTAATGTGATACATGTATACCAGCAGAGGGTTTGTGTTGACAGAGGATAAATAAGGAGGAAAACAGCCATAAACGAAAGGATTTTTTTAAACTGATACATTTTATAATCACAAACAACCGGCGGTACCGAAAGGATCTGGCTTTCAGCTCCCTGCTCAGGATATCTGTTGCTGCCACGGCACGAACTGTGTTGTGTCCTTTTCCCTCAAATTTAGATGCTCATTCTGTTAAATCCAAGATTATTGGATAAAAAGTGATTCGGACACAGAGGCTGGTTAGTGGCTCTTCAGATGTGTACTTCTACTGAACTCATCCATGCTTTCTGAGTGCTGTAGCACAAGTACTCACGCCATCATTTTTGTGTCTTGCCAAAAAGTGGTCACTCATCCATTTATCCATATACAGTATAATACTTACTTCCTGTTTTTAAATAAAGCCACAAGAAGTCCTTCTAAAAATACATATTTCGTTTGAAAAGTAAAGAAAATGCCAATTCTGATATTTATATTTAATTTTCTCAACATTTATATGCTAGATATGTCTAAAGTATTTTGTCATTTTGAAAAAGGCTTTCATGTATTAGATTATTAAAATCATATGTTTTCCTGAATGTTTGTTTTTCATTATCCATTTTTTCATCAATATTAAAAGCTGCACAATGCCAGTACAAAGAGCAGACAGGGTTCTTTGTGACTCGCGATGGCAGACCTCTGCACTAACACCGCTTTAACGAATTTGCAGAGGAACGAAACGAAAAACTATTTTTTTCGTCCTGGAAATCAAGATTATGAAGCTTCCACACTATGTAAAGCTGACATAATCCTACACTGCATTTCAAACCTCTACAACTGCGTACAAGAATAATTTCCATATAACAGCAACACTCCCATGCAGTAGGGTAATGTGTGAAAATCGTATTATTTAGTTTAACATCAAACTGCATTAAACGCAACTTACACACAAATGAGTACCATTGTTTTCCTGAAATTAGAAACAATCAGGATTGTGTAAAAGAAAAAGAGGCGTGCACTACTGAAACGAGAGAGGTTGCTGTTATGAACAGAAGGTCACACACCCAAAAGGCTGCCATGGAGATAGCCCTGGGAGGAGATAATTAAAATACTGGCACCTATGGGAGGCCCCACCTGTTTCAAATGCAGCAAAATGAATTAATCGCATCCAGTATGAAGGGAAGGAACACTGTGCAAACTGAGGCCTTGCATTTTCTGTTTTACCTGCCGATTTTCTCCACAACACTTCATTAATTATCACTATTGCTCAAAAAATGTAGAATTATATGTGTTATCTACAGATGTGGGCAAAATTAAAGAATAAAGAGCCGCTAAATTTGCTAGACATTTTTATGTACTTATTGAACAGAAACATCCCTTTTTCTGGATTGTATGGAGTAACATTGGGAGTCTAGCAAGCTCCTGCTATGGGTAATTAAGTGGATTATTTACTATTACAGCCTAAACTGTAAGAGGCAGCTGCCTCTTATAGTTTCCTGTAGTTCCTCGATGGATTTTTTTTTTTTTTTTACTGCTACTTTATTTATGAAGCACAGCAGCAGCAAAGTGCTGCACAGCTAAAATCAATGACTTAAAACAACGAGGTTATTAAGACATTAAAAGCAAAAGTGTGTGTCAGATGAATCACACAAGGTAAATGAAGTAGCTGAACTCTAGAAATGAACCAAAACTGTAACCATTGTTCTAGTTTATTCATTTAAATACCAAAGATAGACGTATAAAACCTATAAAGAAACTTGAGATTGGAGTCTAGGTTCACCTTCCAGAAGGATAACATATAATTCTCCCAAAGTGTATAAACTCTACACAGGCTGAACTAATTAAAGGCAATTTTATTTAGCGATATTAAGGCTGAAATGTATGTATCTTATTTGAGGCAAAATACCAAAAGATTAGATCAGATGTATACTTATTCTATCATTGGTGTGAAGTGCAACAAAACAGTATTAAACATCAAAAGGTTTTGACATACAGAAACAAACTTTATTGATGTTAGGACTTCTTAGGTTTGCCTTACGGTACATGAAGGCTTGTCCCACATGGATTCACACTGCAAAAAGCTGTGGCAACAACTCATACACTTGAAAATAGTCACATACAACCATTTTATTTTTGCATGTGAAAACTTAAGAGGGCAGCGTTGCACATACAAGGTGAATAATAACCTCCTACATTAGTCACTCCATGAAGTAATACCTTGAAAGTACCTAACAAGGACATGTAACACCTAACTACTCTAGGATCGTACACCCTAAACGTCTTTTTACACTGAATCCCACAGGGACTTTTAAAGGCATCAAAGGTCGCCTGTTCTTCAAACAGATGCTCCTTTGCAAAAAATGTACCATCTTCTCAGTATGAAAATTAAGGCCTCCTGTTGTGTCCTTGTGAATGCATTGAATCCATCTTCTGTTACAACAGATTCCAGACTATTAGTTTTTGTTTTATTTTTATGTAACTTCATCCAAAGTTGATAGTCTACCAGCCTCACAAAGCCTATATGCTGCGTTCTCCATTCAGGGTTATATAACTGTTTACTATACTGCAGCTCTGATGGAAGCCACAAACATTTCTGAGGACAGTGTTCTTGTAAGGCTTCTTATCATGTGATACCAAAAATAACACAGCTGACAGGCAATAAACACAAACGAAAAAGCACACGCTGGTCACAGGGAGACAGCGTTTTTTTTTTTTTTTTGTGTTTTGTTTTTTTTTATTCGCAAGGAACATTCGGATGTCTGCACATAAGGCAAATAAATAAAATAACTGCAGCTGCATATGATAGTTATGATACAAACCATGAATTTAAAATACACCTTCAGTCTGAAGAATCCAAAGAGCAAGGCACAAGAACTGGGTCATTTCTTCACTGAGATCAGCTTTCTGAAAAATGTGAGCTTTCCATAAAAGTTATAATAAAGAATAAATGGCGGAACAATATTAAAGCGGTGTGTCTGCAGAACCGCAGTGCTCTGACTGAAATAGGTTTGCCACACAAGACCTCAAGTCAAGAAGAAGGGGTCAGACGTTATTTGATCTGATTGTATCATGATTATGACTTTAAAAGAAACTGTTTTAGCAAATATCAAAAACATATATCAAAAACAGATGTGTTTTAATGACCACAGTCAGTTTCATTTAAGTCAGAATTATGACCAGGCATATGCTGCATTATAAATCTTACTTAATTATTGTGAATGACTTGTAAAATTGTGTAATACCTGGGTTTATTTTTATGTTTATAGCTAATTGCTTAACCAGGCCTATGTTTTACAAAGTGTTAATGAAATACCTGCAACTCTGTCAGAGTAGCAAATCCTTCAGTCTAAAAGGGAAAATATTATTGTAATAATACCATATTTGGTGTAAAGTTGAACAGAAGGTTGTAATAAACCATTCAAAAACAGTTTCATCCTCCTTTGCTGAAAAAATTAATTAGCAAAAAAAATGCACTTACGGTACGATGCCTCAGTTTTATTACACCAAGACTAAAACATGCATTTAAAGGGACTCTGATATTTTTAAAGTGTGGCTCCCTTAAAATGTTATGAGCAGTTAAAATCTTACTGGCAGCAGATAATTATCTTAGCATCTTCATTTAGTATAAATGGAGGTTAGTTGGACTTAGAGGCTGAAAACAAAAAGAAGACATATGAGATATTTACAAAACTCCAGTCTCAAAACCTTCTAAGCAATTAATGCTGATACAAATTTCAGAGCTTTGATCGTTTGCTTTGGATGTCTTATAGTACAAATGAACACCTGCAATTTAACATTGCACATGCTTTTTATGTCTCTCTTCTAATTACATTAAAAATGTGTTTACTGGACTCCTGCAGTAATTGAATAATTTTATTCTATAGCAATTCCAGCCAAGCGGAGTACATGTGTGAGGCCTTGAATGGGAAAGCAGCTCCACCCTCAGAGTCTTATCTACTGTTTGGTTTGCATTTCATTCTCCTCGTTCTTTCTGAGTTTAAACAAGGTGAAGAAGATGATGATATTTCCTTACTGGCTATGAAAATGGACATGGCTACATGTCAGCTGAGGTCTTCAACCCTGAAAGCAGTAGGCTCCCAGAGCTTTAGATGCTGGGCCAGTCCAAAAGATGTCAAGACGAAAAATAAAACACAGAAACAAATATTCTGTCCAGTCTAATGAAACTGAAAGAGCCTGTAACTTTTTTTCGGATTATACATTATGCATCATTTAGTTTTTAGCAATATTTCGTCTTGTTTTTCCTCCACACCCCGACATCGCTCGCTTTCCAGCTACACAAAAAGATGGGAGTGGAGGGGGATTCCAAGTCTGTGCATGCTATTTAACTGATTTATACACTCCATTACTTTTATATCAGACAGCTTCTTTCAGTTACTTTACATATTCATCCATTTCCTACTTCAGTTTCCAATAAAAATAACTGCTTGGCTTCTTTATGAAAAAAATAAATCACCCAATGCAAACATTTCAAATGTTCATTGACATATAGTCCTGATATTCCCACTTAAACATAAAACACAAGTGGATGTAGGATGTGGGGTTCACCACTCATTAAAATCAGTCAAATTTGGGGTGTGAAAAAATGTTTTAGACACATAAAATACTCTTCAGTTTCTCAACAGTGAACATGGGGCGACAGATAAATCACTGTTATTTTGCAAATCCTGCCCTGGGCAACTTCCAAAAAGCCCTTATTAGGAGCCGCTACTGGCTACCTCTCGAATTATCTGTTACCTTTGGTCTCCTGGACTGTCTCATCTAGATTTATGCCAAATGAAGATGCTCAGTGCCATCCTACCTAGCCTAACATTAACTGCTTACAACCTTTTACTAGGACCTCATTTCAAGAGCGTAGCTGTTCCTATAAAGCTGCCATGTTGGGAGAGTCAGAGTTTGATAATCCTGTTTTTTGTTGTTTGTTTTCTAGCCCTAGGCTAGAAATTTCAAGCTAGCACAAAAGAAACCTTTTTTGATAACCAGCAAGTCCCATTTTTAAGTTTTCTAAGTGAAACATTCTTATCAGAAAATTGTAAATCCAGGTCACTTTGCAGAAGCACTGAGAGTTGTACTGTAGGTTTTGTTCTGAAAGGAGCCAACAAATAACATCCAATCAGTTACTGAACGTAGAAATTAAGACTCTGTTTTGTGTCTGAAGTTAATTCCCAAGGCTAAATCAGGGACTATTATTTCACTGTGGCTTAATTTACTGTCAAAGACTACCTAAGTTAAACTGACTAGCTAGCCTCCAGATATGTACCTTTAACTCTTCATATAAATGTAAACATTTAAAGATATTGCACTCAAGCAGCTTACTAACATACTGAAGAATGTCTCAGTAAACAGTCCTGTATACTCATAAAGTGCTTAGATGTAAAAATATTTGAAATGCTCAATAACACTTCCTAATCTGGTGTCAGAAATTAGATTCAATAGGAGGGTCTCGCTGCTGCAAAATGAAAGGTTGGTTTTTAGCTTGGAGGCCACAGAAGCGAAAAAGTATCCAAAACGCAGCGATTTGGTTTCAGGTCTGATCCTCCAAAAATGTCAAACAACCTTCCCATGCTCTCTCGCCTGCAAAAAGAGAAAACATGCACACAAATTAATGACTAAATCCATTTTTTTTTCTAAGTTCACAATTTATGTAACTCAAATGCACCACTTCTCTATGTGAATGATAAGAGTGGGAGGTTTTTGTGCATGTCCGAGTGGATGATGAGATGAAGAGGTATTATCTGCACTCCACCAGGCCCTCAGGGGTGGTGACTATACTGGGATCAAAGCTGCAGTGCGGATATATTGCACATCGCTCTTCATCCATCTAACTCCTCATCCATTTATACCTCCATCCTCCCATCAGTCCATTTACACATCTATTACATGATCCCCCCCCACCACTCTTCCTGTCCCTGGTACTGACCTTGTCATTGCTGGTGGAGTGTGCTGGGTGTGACTCTCCTGAATCTATTCTCAGGACAGACAGAGTGGAGTCTATCAGTTCTTCTGTGATAGAAAACAAAAAACAAGTGAATATTCACTCTTTAAATGGTGCTTTGGGTTTTATGTGATACGCCAATTCAAAGTAGCACATAATTGTAGCATACATGTCAGAGAGGTGTTTATTTGTATTTAGCAACCCCCAGATGCTGCTGTCTGGATCCAGCTGTCATTGCAACCACAGCTGTAAGTCTCCATCAGCTTTGCAAATCTATTTGCTGTTTGTTTTTTTTTGTTTGTTTTTTGGAAAATACATGCACTCTCAGTCAGACTGGATTGAGATTTTCTATGAACAGCAAATTTTAATCCCTGTCCCCCACTGGACTTTGACTGGGCCTTCTAAGAATTGACTACAAGTAATTTGATTTGAAACCATTCCATTGTAACTCCAACATATGGTTAGTGTGGTCGTCTTGGAGATGTTTTGGTAGGTTTGCGATATTCTTTCTATGCTCAGGTGGCAGCAGACTGAACAGAGTTCAATGAGATGCTTAAAATGTGGGATACTGTTTTTACGAGTAGCAAATTGTTTGAGTTTACTAATTTGACACTGAATACTAACATGTGAAATCTGTTTGAATTCTGATGCCGGTTAGTTGCACAAAATTTTATGTAAAGATGTCAGAGTAAATAGGGCTAAAAGCAGACTGTAATTTCTGGGGTTTGACTTGTAAAAATAAAATATATAATAAAAAAAACTTTTCTCCAAAGGTTTAAGGTCTAGAACATTGATGCGTTCTGCCATCAATGCCATCAAGCGGTTACCTGTGTTCGTACTGCTGCTGTTGCACTTGGACACCTCTACAGGCTGGACAGGGCACTCATGTGGAGAGGTGCTGGTTTTTTCACCAGAGGTAATGCTGGAAACTTCAGGGCTGCTGGTGTCTTTTTTAACGTTTTCAGTTTTAGATGCCTGCTGCTGGGCAACAGGAGGAGAAGGAAGACCCCCTCCTTTATCCTGGGAACTACTATCATCCTGATCTGCTCTTACACAAGCCAGCTGTGGCCTCTGCACCTCACTGTGTTTTGGTGAGGAGGCTTTCAGAGAGCCTTTAGATTCTGGAGCGGCAGAATGTAAAGAGGTCGTAGTTTGCTTAGCGGGAGCCCTCTGGATGAGTTCCTCTGAGAAGCGTACTTTCTTCTCTAGTCCTCGAGGGGATGAGGTTGCTGCTTTCCTCTGAGTAACTTTATCCTCTTTCAAGCTATCAGAATCTTCAGGTGCACTTAAGGGATCTGGCTTTGCTTTTGAGTCTTGATCTTTCAGATTCCCTTCGTTAGCATCTGTTAGAGCATCGAGTTCTTCAAGGAATTCCTCCAGTGTTGTGTCAGCAGTCTGGAAGGTGAAATAAAAAGAATAAAGTGTTTATTGGCTATTTTCTTTGCAATCTGTGCAGTTTATGTTTGTTCTCTGCTAAATTTCATTTCTGACCTGTATATTCTCTCCATCGTCATTATCCTGCCATCTGAAAAACATGAATGTGTTTCAGAATTTCTTTTTAGCTGAAATCCAGAGGCTGCTTCATTACCTCAAAATATCTAAAAGCTGACATATAGGGAGAAATTTCCGAGTTTGCAAACATTTATTTTTTCTTAAGTTTTTAAGTTTAAGTTCAGGGTCCAAAATACCAATAGGATCATTAGATCAGAACTGCATGCAACTTGAATCAGAACTAACATCACAATTTCAGTACGCTTACAAATGTAATGCCCGTCATATTCCAGATGAAAATTCTGCTTGTCAGAACATCTGACACCTTCTCTGAATTCCCAACCAGTATGCTAAAGGTTGCCAACTTAGCAAATTTGTTGCTAAATTTTGTTACTTTTCATACCCTTTAGCAAAATTTTTTCTTCCCAAAAAGTAAATAAATCTAGGCACTTTTTATGGAGTTCTTAAAGATTTTTGAAGAGTTACGAAACCCTTGTCACACTTCTCCATGATCAGCGAATCCTGCCACTCCCCATCACTCTCACAGGCAGCAGAGTCCTCACACAGCTGTACCTTCCCAGGTGCAGGCGGAGGAAGATCATATCCCTCTGCATCCTGCTGCTAATGAACTGAATTTGTGCACAATCACAAATCCTATCACCTATACCATAACATAGACATAAAAATATGTCTATCTTGATCATTTTGGATTATTAATGAAGAGTGTACTCTAGAAAAATGTTTAAAATAACAGCTTTAGTATGAGTGTATGTAGGCTCCCACATGAACCATAGGCTGAAGGACCAAATCCAGACTCACAAAATCAAAACTAATTTTTTAAAAATAATAATTAATGTTAAACATATTAGTTTTTTTTGTGAATGAGAGAAAAATTTAGATTTTTCTTTAAGTCAGCTGACAAGCAGGGTACAGCAACACCAAAGGGAATGCTGCATTATTTTATCTTCCGAATAGTCGTAGCAAACTTTACGTCTCTTTAAAAGGATTTCAAGCCGCAGTATTGACATAATGGACAAGTTCAGCAGTTTTAAAACTGAGTCTGCTGTTGCTGGCAGCACACACATTCCTACTCTGACATTACAAGTGGAGATTGTGTCTGTCTTTAAACCTTGATGAGGGCTTAACTGTATAAACCTTTGTTGATTAATTGAATCGTTTTCCTGAAAGAAAACACCGTTTATTCAAAGTGCTTTGTAATTGGATTCTCGACCAAATGGTCCATTATCCATTAGTGGTGATGATGAGACTGCAAGGAGCAATCTGTACTTCCATTGCCGACTCGGAAAGAGGGAGCAGCGATCAGAAATGTGTTGCAAACTGTGTCAGTAGCACAGCTGGAACCTCTCAGGACACACCTCTGTGTTTCAGTCTGTCCCTGCACTACATTTGCTCTATGTGGAATGAAGATTTAAAAAAAAAAATTAAGGTGTTTTATAATTTAAGATTCAAAGTATGAGGTGTGCACTGCTTCCCTTCATGCCCAGTTCCTCTTGGGTCTGAGTTTGAAGTGAAACAAGCTCTTCCTCCAGTACTCGTACACAGCATTTGTTTTAAAAGCTGGAGGAGACAAGCTGACTGCAGCAGATGCAAACAAGGCCTTTCGGGTTATTTAATCAGCTGCCGCAACATCTAAATCAAGTCTCATGACATTCGGCGAAATTTGTACACAAGGGCACAGTTCAGGGAAAGAAAATGGCCTTCCCACATCCTATTTACGCATTTCATTAGTCATAGTTATTTCTCTCATGACAATTAAATGATGGCGCAGTTGGAGAAATCCGGATGCAGATTATATGTTCTGTTTGTCACTGACCTCCTGGCCCTCCCAGTTAATCGATCTTTGCCTTTAGCTTTGCTGCTCATCACAAGCACGTTTTTAGCTGCCTTGTCTTTGCCTCGCTTGTCGTGACCTAAAACAGACGAGTACAGAAAAGGTACGTTTTTATTCATCATTTCTTGGCAGAGACACAGGACTTTGCAGAGACACTCATACCCCTTAAACCATTTAATATGTCCTCATGGTACAACCATAAACCTCATTTTATTAGGATCACAGAGTGTTAGCTTACTATGAAGTGAGAGCAAGACATGATACAATGGTCTCAATCTTAATAATTCACAATAAATCTGAAAAAGTTTTGTCGCCCAGAGTTAATGCTTTGTCCGGTGATCTTTTGCTGCGACTGCAAGTTTGTTTGTTTTTTTTGGGGGTGAGGGGTTTACCAGCTTTGTACTGAATATTGCACCTTTTATTTTCAGAAATGAATTCTGAAGTCTTGCCAAAAGATCTTAATTAAATGTAAGTCTAGGCTAATCAAATGCACAAGTAAGCTTCGATCTAAACCGCGCTGTTGTAGCTCTGGCTGTATGTTCAGGGTCACTGAATCTCTGAGCAAGATTTAAATCCTTTGCTGTGTCCAACAGGTCTTCCTCCAGGTTTGGCCTATTTTTAGCTTCATCCATCTTACCATCAACTCTGGCCAATTTCCCTATGGTTGCTGAAGAAAACTATCCCATCGTGCACAATCTTGCCAGCTGTATATTTTTCAGATTTGATGAAAAACATGTATAATTTTCCTTCCACTTCATGCTGATTTCTTGCTAATATTTTAATAAAATGCATTAAAAGTTTGTGGTTGTTGCGTAACCTCTGAAAGCAACCATGGGATATGAATACTTTAGGAACGTTCCGAAGCAGTGAACGGTTAAGTACCTTTCGAACCCGCCTTCGAACCTCTTCTGGCATTCCGTCCTCCTGGAATCATTAAAAACAAATATGTGTCTTTTAATTATAGTGTTGTTATGTGAAAGCTTTTCATCCACTTATTTTTTTTTACAGAAATTATCTTAATACCTCTAGTCAAAGCTGCCCAGTCTCTATCAGGAAGAGATTTGTCTGAAAACCTAAAAGGAGAGGCATAATTTAGATAGGGTGAAAATTGGTCCATCTCTGTTCTTTGATATTTTAGTCAGTCGCAGAATTATAGGACTAAATTGTAACATTTTAGACAGCCCATTAAAGATTTTATACCAAGAGTCACATCCAAACAGTTTGCAACCACTGAAACAACGTAAACCGTCAGTTAAAAAGCACATTTCCGCCTGTGTTCTTGCCTGGGGGCCTTGTTTAAGCTTTGCCAAATAAGGCAAACTATTCCGACGTTTATCCTCGGCTAAAAATAGCAGGTCCTCCCTTGTCTCTTTACATTTTGATGCTTCCTTAAACAGCACCAGTAATTTGCTCTCTGCACTACACCTCGACTTGTTTGAAATCCAACAAAACATTTCAAAACGAAGGGCTGCATTTCTGCTTCCAGTCATTTAGGCTCTGTCTGCGTGATTTCACCAAGTGATGAGACTTTTTTTGAACTTCAAATAGCTTTAGTAATGGATGGTTTTACTGACTAATCTAATAAAATTAAGAATGATGCCATTTGTTTTTTTTTCCTCCCATCTGGTCTGAAAGAGCTTTTAGCATTTTACCAAGTACCGTAGTGATTTGAAAGCAATAAAATAAAAAAATGACAGCATGCTGTGTATTTCTCATGTATGGGGTTATATAATATCAATTTCAACAACAATGAAAAAAATCAAGTTACAGGGATATATTTTTCTTTCATGGAGCAAATTTTAACTAAAATCTTGCTGCTAACATTAGAGGTTGCATGTTGGGATAAAACAAGAGCGAGCGCCCAAAATGGACTGATTTAAGATTGTGTGAGGGTAGCCCTGTTGAAAAAGGTTATTGTCAAATAACGTTTGCCGATATTTGTGGTACCCACAATTTAAAGTAGGGGCTACATTGCTCAGTTGGTAGCTCTCACTGGAACAAGAAGGTCCTGGATTTGCATGTTTTCTCTGGTAGATTGACTTCCTCCCATGGCCCAAAAACATGGCTGCTAGGTCAATTGATCTCTCTAAGCTGCTCTTATGTATAAGTGTGTGCAGGAAATTAATAAAATAAAGTAACCTTCCATTTGCTACAACAATACTGATATAATGTTCAACATTTTTTATTTAAAAAAAAGAAAAACGTTGTTGCCTCTATCAGCAAAGGACACTGATAAACCAAGATGTTAGAAGACCCACCATATTTAACGTGCTAAAAGGGTTCAGCAAGAAATAAACAGGTCTTACATGTTTTCGGTTTTGTCCATGTCCCACGCACGTCTCCACTGCCCCTTTGCATTTTTGTGGCGTGCCACTCTCTCCCTGTCAATCTGCTCACGTTCCTTCTTCCACCGTAGATACTCCTCCTGCTCCTCCCTTGATGTTGGGATGTTGAGGTCTGTGCTGGGTTGCGGGCTCTCAGGCTCCTACTTGGACACAAAACACGTCAATGTATTTTAACACACAAAACAAAACAAAAAAAAATGCATTTTACTAAAGCAGCAACAAGAAACTGTGAAGTTGAAGCAGCAAAGAATCTTGATTTTTAGCATATTTATGCTCCTATGGTCTTATTCTGAACACAGAAGGGCAGTAATCAAGAAATGGGTAACGTAGACTTAATAAAACCAGGTCTCCTTCCTCCAGGGGCGACTGCATCCTAAATGTAGATCAGATGCAGGCACTTTAATACATCAAAGGAGACACAGGTTGTGCGGTGAAGTTATAAAGCCTTGGAGCAAACCAGGAGAATAAATGGTACTCTACAGAGAAATACATGGAAAAGTTAAGGGAAAAATCTGCATTGCAATGAAATCTGAAACCAAAAAAAAAAAAAAAAAAAAAAAAAAAAAACTGTGAACAAAAGAGACACGACAAGTGCTGGTAAGCATTGTCGACATTTTCCACCCCGGTTTGTACCAATTGCAGCAGAGTAAACATGTTGTCTAGGCTCATCCTTGTGTTTACCATTGTTTCTGCACCTCCCTTATCTGCGGCCCTCAGAGAAGCTCTGTGGCCACATGGGAGGTCATTCTCTCATGTTCAGACAGGTCGACTCCGACTGCCACCAGCCGTTAATTAAATCTAATTCTCTCTGTTCTGTAGGACCTCACAAGTACAATTTTCAGGTACTGAGACCAGTGATGCTCTTCCATTAAAGCCTGGTTTGAAGACCACGCAACAAATAGTTGCCATGTCAACAGGCTGACATCTCTACAGCTCCTCCAGAGTCTGGGAGGACAATTTGAGTCATTTTGACTGCTTGGATATTTAACTATTGGCAGTGTTTGCAGTGTGGTTATACTTTTTCATTAAAAATGTAATATTTATGGGACCTTTACCTTTCATTTCACATTTACGAGCTGCTTTGTGTTGTTCTATCACATGAAGTCCTAAAAGTTAAAGAACTAAAGTGGTATAAAAATGTAACCAACCATATGGTATTCAGTTTGCCTCCCCAGCCTTTATTATCCTGCTCCTGATTTGCCAGTAGGATGCATGACGATGGGTTAGAAAACACAGAAAAAAAAAAAGACAGCAGCCTCTGAACAACATGTTGTAGCTCAGATGAGGGTAGTGTGCAAATGTGCATTTGCATTTCTGTGTACTTCCACTCTCTTATGGCTTTTCTCAAATCGGAGAGGGTGCTGTTTTCCAAAAGGAGTAACGATAACTATTCTTGTACGAGTCTGTCCTGTCATTAGTTTACCTGCCGCTGCTCTGTATCCTTATGTTGCTCCTCAGCGTTCATCGGCCCTGTTTAATCTCCTCCTGGCAGTGAGCAGAGACAGGAAGGTAAAATGTAAGCGGAACAACACCAGGATGACACAGCAATTTGTTGTCAGGCAGTTTAACATTGTTGCAAAGAACCACGTCTCTGGTGCTGCCCCAAAAAGCTAAATAAAACCCAGGTAGGTCAGTGACTCATCCTGATTAAGAGTCCCACACTGCCCTCCAGTGGTTTCAAAATGCAACAACCGAATGAATGAAGACTGAAAAAACCTGCTCTGCAAAAGGGTCTTCACAGAAAAGTGCAGTTTGTAGGGAGATAGTATTAAAACCTGCCTGACCTTAATAATAATAAAAATAATAATAATAATTGCATCTCACTACAGAAAAATAATTTTTATATTTCTTTTTCTACATGTTTTTTTTTAGCTCTAGTGGACATGGACAGAGAGAAAGGGAAGATGTGCAGTAAACACTCTGGAGCATCAACACTGAGTCATGTTGCGCCCCAAGAGTTTGTATATTTCTGAATATCTGATAAAGTAATTAGTTTATAGTTACACTTATTTACATGCAAGAACTGCATAGACATACTATTAAACATTTCAACAGATTGGATGACCTGCGTTTTTCTTCTGTTTCCCTGTTACCCCACATTCTCCTGTTTCTCGCCGGTTATTTCCCAGAAACCTGCCAGGGGTCCGTCTCTTTGGCAGCATAATGAGCCTTTTTAGAGTGAGAAGGCAGTTGAATGTTAATTAGATCAAATTGGGCCTTTCTGAGTGCTGGGAATGGAGAAACAATCGCGACAGAGGAGCGCAGAGTACTTAAAGCTTCCGTGGAGAAAAACGGAGACGGGAAGCAGACAGACGGTTGGTAAGAGCCCCCTCTGCCCTCCTCACCCCCTTTTGTTTCTCTCCCACTCTTCACATGCCCTCAGTCTGTTTCTTTTCTCAAAGAGGCTGTGAGGCATATAATCTGAATCACCTATGAGATACATAATCTTTAGAAAGTATTTTTTAATAGTTGGGTTGAGCTGTATCAATTGGAAATGTATCATAAGTTTTTATACTACAATCTTTTTTTGCATACATTGAGAAAACTAAGGAAACCTGGATGAAGGATCAGTGGCCATGAATACACAATTTCCAGAAATGACCAGGATTATCCTGTTACAGTGCACTTTAATGAGGATCATCTAGACATTTCTCCATTGCAGTTTTGTAATACTGAACAAGTCACACTTCCAGCTATAAAGTCCCTCAAACAACGTGACGCCATTTTGGTTTTACATGTTCCGACCTTATTAGTGGTGTCCTAAGTGCGGTCCACGGGCCATTGGACTGACTTTTTCTGTGGCTCAACTGTCTTCAGTTTTTGGAGAGATTTTTACTGAACTCTATACTTCATATTGGGTTTATTTCAGTGTTGATTATTTCTATGTACATTATGAAGGGATTTGTCTTTGTATGTAATGATGCTTCAAACAGATTTTCTTCTGATATCCCTGTCCTATGTTGTCCATTTAGCTGCAGTCAACCCTGAGCAGCTTGCTGCGCCTGCTGAAGAGAAGCATCCTGATATTACGCTGCTGTCACCATCAAGCTTTGCTTTTTCTTTATTTTCAGAGCCATGTGAAGTGTTCGACTTCTTTTTTTTGACATTTTAACCAAAATTTATTTGCTGCATCCTCTAGAATGTTTTCAGCAAAAACCAGCAGGACTTCTTAGGGTATTATTTAACAACAGCTTTCTTCTTGTCTTCCTTTCAACCAGCTTTGTAGTGTGCACTTCTACTAATTGTCTTTTCCCTAAGTTTGCAGTTTCTCCAAAATTACCATGGAGCTCTTGGCCACTTTTCTGAAAGTCCAGAAAAATATGGAAAAGGGATCGTAAACAATGTCCATGTGAAAGCAGGGACTGTGGAGCTGCCTGATAACTGGGGTTTTGGCTACTGCTCAAGTGCTGATTCAGCACACATGATAAATAAGGGAGACAGACTTAGTGGGCCTGGAACAAAGGCAACTAAACACCGATTTCATTCCGTGGCTTTTAGACCACATTAATTCAGAACGATCAGAGAGCAGCACTCTGCATCAGCTAACCAGAGAATCGTGTACAAATTTAGAAACTCCCATTAGCTTTGCTTTTATATCCACAGACCCCCCACCCCCACTTTATGTGTACAGTCGTGAGGCATCATCTGCATGCTCTGCAGCTTATTGACTTGAGCAGCTTGTTTGAGGGCCTTTAAGTGTGAGTGTGTGCTTCACACTGAGACACAGCAGCTGCTCCAAGAGTTTCTACATACCCGGGGGGACTGAGTTCAGCGAAAGGGTGGCGTTTCAAAGCCCAGCCGGGGGTACCTCATGTGAGCAGGGTAATATCTGGGTTAAGCATGGGATCACAAGCACAGTGCAGCATGAACTGGAGCTACAAAAAAAACCTGAAACTGAATTTGCATACACTTTAGAAAAAGATACAGGAACAACCAAACTAAATCTTTCTAGTTCTAGGTCAGTTTTGATTTATAAATATTTGCTAATCGCATGAATAATGACAGACAGAATCTCATTCTCAAACTCAGAAGTTAACATACCCTACTATCCTTTAGATTAATAAAGATAATCTTAATTGATTGGAGCCACATCTGTGGGTGTAGTTATAGGCACCTGCTAGTGTGACACCATGGAAAGTCCTTCATGATCTCAGGAAATCTGTTTCTTCCTTGGCTACATGTTCAAAGTTATATGATACCGTAATCACCATGGGATTGGCCAGTAATTATGCTAATCAAGGCTGGAGATGGTTTTAGAGATTACTGTGTTTTAGTGTGAATTATGCCTGTTATTAGAACAGCAAAAGACCTTGCAAAGCTGTTGGCTGAAGCTGCTAAGAGTGAGATATTAACTGACTTGGGCTGGAACAACCACTCAGTATGGAAGAAGCCATTACAGAAAAAAAAAACCCATAAAAATCCAGATTACAATTTGGAAATTGTAATTCTTTGTTCTTTGCGCTGATGAAATTAAAATTGAAGTGTTTATGATAACCAGAGTTACATTTAAAAGGAAAAGGGGCAACGATGCAAGCCTGCATGGAAACACTGCAGCAATATGTTAAGAAAGCAGCTGGAAAGGTAAAGTTTGGGCATACATGGGTTTTAGGGACAATAACCTTTAGCATCCCACCAAATTAGTAACACATGACTTTAGGACAATAACATAAATGTTATTAATAAACTTTTGACACCTGAAGAAAGCAAAAAGTAATCTCTCAATATAACTCTCATTACTGTAGCATTTAGCAAAGAGAAATTATTTAAATTATCCTAACTGACTTAAAATATGAAATGTTTAATCTGATTAATCAGAAGGAAACAAGTGTTTCACAATGTGTGCAAACATCTGTTTTCAAAAGTCCAAAATAAAAACTGAGTTTTGTAGATCCTGTGAAATCTGCATATAAAGCAACATAATGGGATTTCAAATATTCGAAAGTTACAAAGAAATATTAAACAACAATCAACAAGAGAGCATATCTGGGAGAGAAAAAAAAAAGTTCTCAGAATTCCAAACCAAAATTAGCTTAAAAGACAAGTGTTCAGTGTTTTAAAATATATTTAGACCAGAGTTTATATTAGGCAGCTGGGTTTTTACAGAGCAACAGCTCCATCAGCAGGCCCCCTCCTTCCTAATCCCACAGCAGTAAGTCACAGCCTCAGCCCACCTCCTGTCTGCTCCTTATTGTGCTCGGTCACTAGAGGGGACGGGCAGGCAGACATGTCTGACATCTATGTAAAACACATGGGTGCAGCAGGAGAGAATAAACAAAGAGGAGAAGTGCGAAAGAAGGCAGACAGAAGAGTTCAGTGTGTCTGAATCAGACCTTTGCTGCTACTGCTGCTGCTGATGATGATGATTCCCGCTTAGTCGTCTTAGACGGCTGCTTTCCTCTCCCAGCTGACTCCACTTGCCTTGTCTGTCCTTCAACCAAGGGACTCTTGACATCTGTGGGGCCCGGTTGCTTCTCTGGCCTCTCACTCACCACCCTTTTACCCTGAGGAAACACTTCATAATGTCAGAGTATCACATTTAATGTGCTTTGCAGCAACATAAGAGTTGCAAAACAAAGAACCAAAAGTAAATTGTGTCTGTGAAAATTGTGTTTCCAGGAGAGCTGCAGTGTATCACAGAATCTATATTGTCAGTGAAATATGCAACATTGCTTGGATGGAATATGTGGCAGACTTTGGGAATTTCGGTGCCATGAAGTCAGACTCTGCTTGACTCAGATGCAGATGCAGATCTTTCAGTTGAAATATGGAAAAATAACATTAAAATTTTACATTTGTCTTCAGTTACTCAGCCACAATTTTTAGTCATTTCTCAACCAGAAGTCTGTAACCTACAGCTCTGAAGTCCCATGTAGTTTTTTATTTTATTTTTAAATATTCATATAAAAAATAAGTAATTTTTTCAACTATAGAGACAGTAAGAAATGCTACCTTTAGTGTTAGCTTTTTCAGTTTTTAAGCAAAATCTACAACAAACTTTTATCCAATTACCTCAATGGAGCAAAGCATACAACAGCAAAGGAGCATGATATTTGTTGTTCGACTGACTTTGGTGATAAATTTATTTTCCTTTTTTTCTCAACTGACATGATTTTACGCAACGAAGTGTGTTTTCTTATCATTGCTGTGAAATGTAATAATTCTGTGCTGTTTTAAAACCTAAAAACGTTAATATTTGTAGGTAAAATTATTTCAGTTGAACCAATAAGTTCAATAAGAAACTAAATTAACCAATAAGAAAATAAATTAGACAAAACGTCTCTGAAAATACTGCATAATCAAACAATGTATGAGTATTTATGTCAAAAAGTGCTTTATTTTGCATGTTTTCCATTATTTTTCACAATTTGTATTTGATGATGACATTCAAGTCTTTTAGGTTGGAAGGCTTCCTTGCCATCTTTTTTCAGAATTGATACTCCTTTTCTATTGTTTTGCTATCAGGTGATCAATTCCTCTCATATCATCAAACTGCACAGCTGATACTTTAAATGCATAATCATAAGTTTACAACAAGAGGATAGAATCCTTTTAAGACAGTTCTGGACTGAAAAAAGTATTGAGGTTGCGTTTAATATTATTATTAGTATTCATTACAAAATAAAATAAAATGGGTCTGTCAGTGATCATTTAGTCCAAGCTATTTCTCAATATGGAAGCTTCCATATACGTGTACCAAAGCGACTTTACCTTTTTTCCAGCCATTGTGACCGTCAGCTGCTTCCTGGAGCCTCGCCCAGTCCCCTGAGTGGACCCGTCTCCCACCCTGTCAGCCCCACCCTCCTGCTGTCCTGTCCCAGTTGGAGGCCCACTCCCAAAAGGCTTTGTTACCACCACGCGACTCTCCTGCCCCCCAAACAAAAATGAACAGCTCATGAAGTTGATTTTTTTTTAACAGCATACTTTGAAGAAAGAGCTATGCAGGATACACACATCTGTGGACTTGCTGATTGTGATGGTGAGGTCATCAGCTTTTCCTTTTCGGCTCTGCAGCGCCATTCCCTCCTCTTCTGCCTTTCTCCTGTCCTCTTCCACCTCCTTAAAGAGAAAATGTTCCAGTCATATTTAAGAGGCATAAAATCTTTAAACATTGAGAGCATGTAGCGTAATTACACATGTTCATTGTCCCATTTTTGATAAATACTTATTTTAGTCATTGGTGTTTAAAATGTTTACATAATCGTAACCTGCTTTTAATTTATTGCTGAATAAGAGAGTGTTTTAATTCCACTAAATTAACACACTTTAATTTAGTGGGATTTAGTGAAATTAAGCATAAAGCTGTCAGGAGTTGGGACACCTTACTCCTAAGTAGCTAGTGTTATTTCTTTTGACTGAAATGACATCAGTGGGACTCTTACAGACATCCGACAACCCCCTACATCGCCAGTGAAATTTTTCATACCTCTCACTCTCAGCTGTGAGATGTTTCGGAAGTTTCCTGAATGTAAAACCTGTTTCAAGCCACCCCACAGCATTGCGAGGAGATCATAATCTGGGCTTTGACTCAAGAACTCTCTGATATGCTAAGATTTATTCATGTCAAGGATAACCCCTTGACATGTACTGTCTCATTTTTTGAGGAGGTTCTAAGAAATCAATAACGGTACGATTCATATTGCATAGACTACATGTTTAGGTTTTATAAAGTAGGCAATTCTTTGCAACATAATGTCTGCATCCTTCCATTTTTCAACAAATTCACACACGTGTAGCAAAGAATGTGTTGACACACGTCTGTGCTACTTGGAATAACAATGCTGGTCAGAACAGGAGCAGAACGTACAGAATGAAATTATTGAACGTTCCTGGTACTGCTTTTTTTGTTTTATTTGACAGTTTTTGTAATATGCTGCCTTGTACCGTAGTAACAAATTGAAGGTCAACTTGATTTTTCAATAAGTGATATGAAATTGGGGGCGTTTCAAGCTACAGCGGTTCTTTTGAATTCCTTTTTGAACTAGATACATTACTTCATAAAGCTTCACTTTATGAGCACAAGATAGACGTTTTTCAATTTCGATCATGTAAATAAATGAAACAATATTGTGAAATCTATTGAAAGGAAAAGCTGTATAAAAATAATAGTATGTATTATTTTAAAGAAAGACTAGAAATTCAGCTGGATGCTCTGACTGACGTAAAGAGGCAAGCAGCTCTTCCTCACCTTGTACCTCTTCATGAGCGCTTCGTTCTTTCTGCGGAGAGCCTCAATCTTCTTGTCCAGCTCCAGATCTCGTTCCTGATCCCTTTTGGGCATCATGTTGCTGGTGGTCTGGTTAGACACATTGAGACATTAATCAATTGTAGGTTTCAGATTTAAACTTTAGCTCTGAGAGTCACATAAGAAAGACCATCCTTTTTTTTTTAACTTAGGCTATATGCTTAAGTAACTCCTCATCTTCACACATGGAAAAAAAATCTAATTTATAAAAAGAAATAGCTGACATTGTTTTAAAAAAAAGAAGAACAGGATGATTTAATGTTTAAAAGAACATTTCGAGTTCATTTTTTAGGAAAGAAATCATAAAGATCACATGTAAAATATGAAAACTGAAAGGCTCAGGCTGCAAGCAGTCATGAAACCTTAATATTCTGTTGTTCATTAAGAGAGCGTAAACCAAAATGCTTATCATTGAGAGACATCTGTGTCTGAGCAACGGCACACAGCACCAACACAACCTCGCAGCCACCACAGATGGAGCATTCATTAGGAAGCTCAGTTACACATATGCAGAGCATCCTAAACATCCCGGTGAAGTCAGCAGGGCACGCCTTGCCCCAGCACATGAGGCCCAGGGCTAAAAACTCAAATGTGAACTCATGGAGCAGCAGCTTTATCTCTGCAGCAACACCGCTGATATCAACTGGACGGTTGTTGTTAAGTCGAGGCAGCCCAATTGTTGCACAGCATCAAATATCTGTGACTCAGTGATCCTTTGGCCTCCTGTAATTTAATATTCCCTCTACAATCTGGTTTGCCCAGATTGAGGAAAATGAAGCCCAGTTGCAGGTTCCAAGTTTGATGGATGTGTCGAGTTTGGGAAAAACTGATATGTGTGCCACAGTAGAGAAAGAAAAAACTGTAGGCATTTGGATAAACTTAGGCAATATTTAATCGTGAGTTTGTTGTACCTTAGTTGCAAGGCAAATCAACTTAAGCAGTTACAGTTCCTGAAACACAGAACAGTCTTACCTGTAACAAAACATCTCTAACGTTGAAGTCTTGTGTTCTCCACTATCAGTTTTAGTTGACCTGAGGGGTTTTGAGGAGGTGATACGTTACAGTGAGTCAGTCATCCTCCACTGTTGCACCAATGACAACACAAAAGTCAAGGTTGTTTCCATGTGATATAACGAGAACGAAGAGAGATGACTCACAGCAAACCAGTTCACAAAGACCACCATCATTTGCATCCCTGCAAAGTAAAGGTTTTCCCCGGAGATGATTTTTGAAGATCAGGGCTCCTACTGAACTATTAACCATAAATCTATGATGGAGTCTGAGCATGGGTAAAGTTTGGACTCACTCTGCCGAAAGAGACGACAGGCCCGGAAAGTGGTTACCTCACTGTCTGCAGTTGTCAGGGTATCCAAACACAACAGACCATGAGGACATACCACCAAGAATAGGCGCAACAGAGAACCGACTGTGAAATCTCAGCGAGTCCAATGACGAACACAGGCTTCAGCGAAACCAATGCAAGGAGGAGACTCTGTTTGGGGATGTTAAGCCACTGGGTTGGGCTGAGTGTGGAAAACAGTGCACCGGTGCAGCTAACGTTCACACACAAAGAATACACAGAGATGGTGTTGTCGGTCGGACGGCACCCATGCTCAGGCAAGAGGGCAGCAGAGGAGGAGAAGGGGCCTGCGAGGAAAAAGCTGCCAAGGCTTTCCTCCTACCCAGCGTTCCTGCTTCCCACAGGAGCGGCAGCAGGAGAGAAAGAATGAGCCAGAGAGAGGACAGAAAAGATGCATGCAGCCAGAGCTAAATCTGCGACAGAGGCAGAGCAGGGAAGAAGGGGGGTGTGGGGGGATCCGACACCAGAGAGAGGAGAGAAGAGAAGCGCAGAAAGAAGATACTCACAGGTCTTTCCATGTCAGCGGTGGGAGCCGGGCTGGGTCCGGGAGCGGGGCAGCCGAGGCAGCAGAGAGGGCTGCCTCCAGTTCACGATCATGCCTCGCTTGCAATGAGCCAAGTTGGGCAGGCAGCCAAGATGTCTAACAAATGCACAGAGCTCCCCCGTTAACGGATTTTACAGCACCCACCCGCTTGTCCTCCCTCTCTCTCCGAATCTCCCACCCTCCCACTTCTGTGCTCTGTCGCTCCCACTCTCCCCCTCTTTAAAAACACTTGCTCTTTCCCCTCCTCACATACCTCAAAGCATGCTGCTTAGATCCGGAGACTCTGCCCACACAGATGCACTTCAGGCATGAGTTTTCTTTTAGCATACAGTCTTCTCCTGGCTGATTATGAGTGAGATTTTTTTTTAGAGGTCAGTTCTGTGACATATATTTAGAAAAATGTGCTGTAGGTTCACTGATAGCAAAATAACTTTTGAATCTAACAGAAAAGGAACAATTATGTTATAGTTACTTTTCTTAAAGACAATCTGGAGATCTTAACATTGTTACAGTTTGTTGTCAAACACCTAAACGCAAAATCTTTTAACTTTATGATTTCGGCATTTATTTGTCCCATTGTTGTGCTAATTTTGTTCATCGTTGTGTGTTTATTGAATGAAAATAAATAGCTACAATGGTTTGGTATTTTTCCACTAATAAACAGTCTCGTTTCTGATTTGATGTTCATTTTTGGTCTCACTGGGAATCATTCCTCACGGTATTCACAGCCAGACATGATATTATCCAAACCGAGACGTTGTAAATGAGATGCATGTGCTGCCCGTTCTCTGTTCGCATGCGGTTACAGCAGCTGTGTCTCCTTTAAGTGCCTGACTGCATGTTTCAGACACTGAAAAGGCTCCCCAAAGACCAGAGGAAACTAATACCTTACTAGTGTCCGTGCTTGGAGTTGTAGTTAAACCTTCCATTCTGTAAAAAGAAAAAAAAAAAAAGAAAAAAAATTAAATGTTTATCACAAAAACAAACAGATATGGCTCTAAATCACCATGTACCTAAAAGGTCTTTATGTACCTAAAAGACCTAAAACAAACTTAACGCTCATGCTGCATTTGTCTTTATTGTCTCCATAGCGGTAGGATGCAGACATTATGAATGATTTGATTTCTCATGGATATTAGATCATTTCCCCTTTTTTTAAAGGTTCTTTTGTGCCATGATCATTTTTTTATCTAATGGAAAACATTTCCATTGCATCCATTGCAGCTGTCACAGTTTTCTTTTATGCATTTTATTTTTAATACCTTGTTTCATTTATTTGAATTTTCTTTTAAGTCATTCCATTTCATTGGGGTTCAATAATTTCTGACTTTTCACTTTTCTAGTATTTCTTTGTCGGTCTAGATCGTCCTTTTTTCCTCCAGCCACTACTAAATCTGCAAATGCATAAAGAGATGGGTCAGTTTCCCATAACATTTTGTACAAAAACTTTTGTTTCTTCACCCAGAATAAATAAAAAGTGATGAGACGATGGTATAAAAATACCGTCAAGGAAATAATCAAAGTTGCAGAGAAGCGCAGTAGTCAGTGGTGTTGCCTTGTAGCAAGCAAGCAAGAATGTGCAAGGTTTGAAACTATGCATTATAACAGGTGTTCTAATTTTCTGTGCATGCATGGATTATCTCTGGATACTCTGGCTTGCAGTGCTTGTCACTTGCATAGAAATGTTACTTTAATCATTTTTGTACCTCTTCCCAGCCTTTTGTCATTTTTTTCGATGGTTGTTGTAAATTGTCTTTTACAGTGTCGACAAAGTACAACAATAAACGCATAATATACACACCTGCAGAGCCAGAGGATATAAATGACTTGGTCAAAAGAAGTATGTAAATAAGAAAATATTTGCTCACCTCAATGTTTTCACCGCCAAAAAGCTTACGTCATTGATCAACTATAATGCTGTATAATGGCCACAAGATGGCGCCAGATCATTTCCCATCAACTAACCTGAAAAATATGCTCAAAAACGTATTGGAAATTATTTGGAACATTATTTTTATGTTCTGAACTCAACTATGAAAAAACTTCTTAAGATTAAAAAAAACCTTTGCTCACCAAAGACCAAAGAAACTGTTTCTAAGGAGAGAAAAGAAGTTTATTTCTATTTTCTTTTTATAGCAACAAGTAAGCCACATAAGACATGTTTTTTCCTTTTTTTAAATAAATATTTTAATTAATTTTGTTAGGATTTAATGTGGTGGAAGCAGCGGAAAAAAGGCTTCTTAGCATCTGTACTTGCAGAAAAATGTGGATCAACAAGGTATCTTCAGAGAGAAACTTTGCGATGGCACATTGGGTTTTTTTTCACCATCATTTCCCAATTGTGATCTGTCATATACAATTCTAAAACAAATTAAACAAAGCATGAAAAAATATTCAAAAGGTTCAAGGGATTGTGAATACTTTTACAGGATACTAAGCAAAGAAATAGAGCATTTGCTGCTTTGGTAAGACAAAATTGTAAGAGAATAAAGAGAATAGACTGTATGGCATTTCCCTTGCAAGTTGGGTTTATAAAAAAATTCCTTACAGATGATTCAGAGTCACCTGATCCTGATGGGAACACAAACATTTCAACAACTGCTGTTGGAAGGGGAGTTACCTGCAACTCTGAAACTCTAATGAAAGCTGATTTTAGACTAAGTAAAACTGAATTAAACATGATCTCCATGTGCTGCTTCTGACTGCTACTGCTTGATACTAAAATCACAAAGGAAAAACAACTTTATAATTTTGAAAGACACTAAATCTATGCATTTATATTTTTCAGTTTTAATCATTGACCAGATGCTCAGTATGTTCTTTTAAAGGAATAAGTAGTTTCTTCACAATTCTTGTAAAACAAACAGATGCTGAGGCTGAGTAAATGACTGAAATAAAAAGTTTTTCTTTTTAAAATGCATGTTTTCATATGTCATGCTTTAGGTCTAAATTGTAGGTTTTATATGGCCTCATTCTAAAATACACACCCTGATTTCATAAGCATAACATATTTGAAGTTAAAATTCCATGAAGGCCAGTTGAACACAAATACTCACAAGACATGTTTAAAATTCAATTAAAAAGATTCAAAATTAGGTAGAACCAATAAATTCCCTATATTTTTTGACTTATGCCACCTTTACTGGGGATTAAAATTATTCATGGCATCAAAACCTTCAACAAAACGCGGAGGAAGAAAAGTTGCATCTTTAAAAAACACTTGTGGGCAAGTGAATTAGTACCATCAACTAATAAAAAATAAGAACAATTTAAGACTACACAAAATAATGTGGGCCTTCTGTATTTGTATTGCACTTTCCAAAAATATGATTGGAAACAGTTGACTTATGTAAAATCAGGGGTAGAAAATCTGCACACAAGTAAAAGTAGCATAACTTGAATATATTTTTCTCAAGTAGAATTTAAACATAATCATATAAAAAATATTGCAATATGTAATCACCTACCTGTAGCACCTCTACTGGTTCTCCTAAATCAGTGTTTCTCAAACTTTTTCAGGCCATGGACCACTTAACCTATTTAACAAACAGTGACGGACAACCAGACCTGAAATTGCCCCGCGATTGCACAGCTTAATATATATTGCAACCTGAAATAAAAATATTATTTTCTTTGTTCGTCTTAATGAGAATAGTGGTGATGTTTGGTAAATGTGTTTAGGCATGACAAAACCATGAACAGGTCTACTTGCTCATTTTGAGAAATAAAAAAAGAAGTTCTTCTTTACTACTAAGCGTTGTGCATTAATAAAATGTAGGGCTATTTGTGATTCAGAAGTACATTTAAAGAAAAATAGACTTGAGTTGCTTCAGCAGAAACAAAAAATTTAATCATTTAATTAAATGAAAATAACAATAGCTGTTGACCTGAAAGCAGAGCATCATTTATTACCCAGCAAAATCATAAAAAACAAAGACCAGCTCTGACTAACAGAGCCGACTCCTACCGCTCACCACATAGACCCGTTCAAAGGAATCCAGTCACTGAATTCCTTTGAACACTCAGCAGCTTTGACATAGTTTTGTCTGATCATATAATATTCCTGGAGTTGTTTATTTCTATCGGTATCTGAAGTTTTTCTTTTGAGTAACCCTGTATTTTGCCAGTTTTCCGTCATTATTTTTAACACAATCCTTTGGTGAGCTAGCTGTATCGTCGTACTTCGAGCTCACGTCAAGGCAAAATGGTCGTTTATATGCAGTACCTCGCGGGCGCCCCATGGACCATCAGTGGTCCAGGGAGCACAGTTTGAGAAAGACTGTCCTAAAATTGTTACCTCCTTTTGATACTGTAGATAGCAGTTTCTTGATTAACAGGTTTTAGTTCTAGTCAGTTTATTAGGTGCGGCTCTAGAATGGCTGAACTCTTACTGTTCTGGCAGGATGCTTAGTGTATTTTCTAACTAGATAATGTCAGACTCCCTGGAGCCTGCATACAGGGTACCACAAGGTCCTGTCTGGGAGCCTATCCTATCCTATTACATGTAAAGCATTGTAGCATTGCCTTTGTTAAGACCAGAGTTTATGATTTAAAGATTAGAAAGAAAAACTGGGCAAAAAAAGCCTCAAAGTGAGGGTTCCAATGGGAAAACCCTTGCAGGTGGAAAACAACACAAGGGCATCTCACAGTTTTCTCAAAGAAAACCTTGATGATCCCCAAGACTTTAGAGAAATCCTTCTGTGGACAGACAAGATGACAAAGTTTGCAAACTGAGAAGCAGTTCATGGTGGGGAAAAAAACAAACATTCAGTGAGGATGAATTTAAAAAATCCCTCCAAAGTTATGTAAAAGATTCATCACCATTTACTGCAAACACTTGATGGCAGTTGCTGCTATAAAAAAGTGGCACTACCAGTTATTACATTTCGGAACAAGTGCTTATTCACACAGGGGCAGACCAATTGAAGAGGATTTCAATAAATGAAAATCATCTTCTGAAAGCAGCATTTTGCTTTTACTTTGGTTATCTGTGTCTAATAATAAAACTTATTAACATGACACGAAAGCAAAAGGCAGAAGAACAGTTTGAAGAGGCAAACACATTTTATAAAGTAGTGAGAATCAAATTTTAAGTGGTAACTCTGAATTGCTTTTTCTTTTAGTTATAAATCATCAGTGCAAATCAGCAGACAATCTCTGAGAGGTTTGGAAAGGGGGGAGACAAAAAATGATGAGAAGCATGATAAACAATACATTCCCCCTGTTCTACACTCTTCATTGTCAGGTTTTTGTTTTATCAGTTAAACAATTTATAGTTCCAGGAAAGAGAACAACGGCAGCCAATGTCGGCTGGATACAAACAGCCAATAACAAAAGAAGCTTTGTTATTATTCGTCTTGCCCACATTGCTCACATAAGGAGCAGTTGAACAGTGAGAGACATGTTTGTCTTGAAGTATTTTGACATCGTAAAGTTAAAACAGCTCTGCAGCCTACAAATACAAGAATAAGAACGTTCTGAACTCCTTTGTTGCTCAAGAAGAAGAAGACATTTTTGTCAGGTCACAAAGGGTGTGTCTAACAGGAAGAAAACAACTCTCCACCCATCAGTTAACAGAACCGTTTGTCTCCGGGCACATAACTTAGTCCACCTGACTGACTTCTGTCAGGCTTAGGTTTAAAGGAATTCCCGAAGAGAGGGGAGGGTGGATCCTGTGTTCTGATCTATAATTATTGTAAACATTCAAGAAGACGACTATGAGATGTGGCAACAAATTGAACTAGTTTCAGCCATACTGTCTGACATCAAATCCAAATAACCTGATTCTGTTTTATATTAAACACAATCACCATTTATTTTTTTACTAAATGCCAAAGATGGAGACAATGTTTCAAAATTCTAAAGTTTCTGTATAATTAGCTGACATTTGGCATATACCCCTTCAATTCATCGGCTTTGTTGTTCCCAAACAGCTTTGTAACCAATTTGGCTGTATGATTGAGTTCATTGTGCATTTTGGACTTTTGGACTTGAGCCCCATGATCCAGGTTGATGTTTTCGAAGATTGCGTTCATATATTTTTCTTTCCTCATTATGCTGTATTTTGTAAAGTGCACCTGTCCCTTCTGCAGAAAAATATCCACAAAATATGGCACTGCCATCCCCGTGTTCTCAAATCAAAGGTCTGTCCAGAAATGTAATTTTTTTTTCCACTGACTGCATACAGTAGATCATTTATATTGCTTCTAGAGTAATTGCTTCTTTCTTGCTGAGTGGCCTTTCAGCCTATGCTGACACAGGACTCATTTCTTTGTGGATAAAGACAAACTCTCACTAGTTTAAGTAAGGCGCCTGGTCTTTTGATTTAAATTTTGTGTTGAAACACACATTTTGAACAAAAGCACATTCTTCCTTACATGTTGGACGGGCGGGGCAACAGAGGCTTTTGATTCAAGAAAAAGGTTCATCACCCAGAGCAGTATTGCGACTGGGAGAGGCACAAGTGCTCAAAAGCAAAACGAGGGTTTTCTGTCAGTTACATTCTGAACATGTTGTCCATTGCTCTGTGCAAGTTTTGTTAATGTGAAGTGGATCCCTGTCTATGTTGAACACAGTGTGCATTGTACAAAAAATATCAATGGAGATCACCAACTAATTTGGGAATAAAGGTCTATTTACTCTGCGTTGCATTTGATTACGTTGACTGTGAAATTTAGAATGGAGAAAATGATAAGGTTGACGGGTAAAGTCACGTTTAGGTTTGATTGGTCAAACCTAAACAGCATGAACACTGAAAATAGATTCCCTAGAACACAGTTTGAAGAAATTCACAAACTGACTTCCTTTATTTAGTTTGTGAAAATGAAATCTTTTTGGCATGTTTAATTTTAAAGTTCACCATTCACCTTCGGTCTGGTAATCACTCACCTGCAGGTAATTATGAAAGACTTCATATTACGGAGTAGCTGATGACACAAACCGCCATCGTTTTGCAGGTGTGGCTCTTTTTACAATAGTTCAGGTTGTTTGGTTTGGACAAATCTGAAAACACAGCAAATACAAGGACTTGCCCAGCCCTCGGGTGTTTTAGAAAGGCTCTAAATTGTACATATGGGCTGTCATTAACCCTGACAAAAGACTGTCTCTTTTTTCAGGCAGCACTCAAATCTTACCTGTACTGCAACTATCTAAGAGACATATTTGGGCATAAGGGGGCAGGACTCCAAAATACACCCGCTTTTATCAGCTCAAAAACCACCTGATAAATATAGCTGCAACACTGACTTTGGGCACATATTCACTTCATCTTGAGCTCAGGTATGTCCCGGATGATTATTAGACCTTGACTGCAAGGAGTTTGAATGTTTACATTTTTGCAGTTGTCTTTTCTCTTTAGCTGACTTTCTTGCATACTTTGTCTTGTTCTTTAATAGGAAAACACTTGTGCTGTACTTTCATCAACAAGCCAAAATGAGCGATCGTAAGTCTCTTTGATTGTGAAATATTAATGAAATGATTAATTATGAAATTAAATTACTGGTTTGTAGATTTTAAAAAAGAAAGAAAAATGGTACCTTGAAGGAAAGTTAGCTAATCCTCACAGTCCATTTTCTTTTTTGTCTGTTTGTCCCCATATGAAGAAAGAGAACAAAGATGCGTAACGAGATGCTGCAAGCAAAAATTTCTATAACGCTTGCATTCTAGGATGATGTGCTGAGTTTTAATGCTAATTCAAGTTAAAATGCTAATTTATCACCTTTTTTGCCCTTTTACCACAGCAAACCAAGAAAAGCCTGAAGATGTAAGTTAGTTATACTTTCATCAGTCACTATAAAGAAGATATGTGTTTGTATATATTTATTTAATTATTTATTTTTGTCACCGGCACAGAAGGAGGAATCAGGATCAGGATCTGAAGGAGTAAGATTACTTCTGTAGATTGTTGCAAAATTTTTGTGAAGTTTTTATTTTTATTTATTGGAACAATGATAATGTTGTTTACACATGTGCGTGTGTGTTGTGTCTTTCACATGAGGAAGGAAAGGTACAACCTCAACTTCTTGGAATTTAAGTGACACCAGTTTTAATTTTTGTTCTATTTGTAAAATTGTTGCAGAAAGAAGGAAAGGGGAAAGGTCACGGACATGGTCATGGTCATGGTCATGGAAAAGACGGACATGGTCATGGAAAAGACGGACACGGTCATGGAAAAGATGGAAAAGATGGACACGGTCATGGACATGGAGGAAAAGGAAAAAGCGGCAAGTGAAAGAAACCATTGAGGCGACCCTAAATAAACCCTAACACTAACCCTAACCCTAACCCTAAATGATGAAAAGTCATTATTTTTGTCAAAAAGATTAATGTATGATTGTATTGCATTCTTCATTAAATAATCTACAAAATAAGAAGCACAGCTCTTTAATTCCCTTCCAAACTGATCCTTTTTCTTTAATAAATAACATCAAAGTACAATAGAATGAGACAAATCATTATAAAACTGCATGACACCAGTGAGAA
The DNA here is from genome assembly GCA_033032245.1 of Poecilia picta. NCBI lineage: Eukaryota > Metazoa > Chordata > Actinopteri > Cyprinodontiformes > Poeciliidae > Poecilia > Poecilia picta. Next base: position 11,130,361 of record CM065374.1, read on the forward strand.
AGAACCTAAAATAAAGCTTACGTACAAAAAAAATCTTTTCTAGCCAAAAGACGTAACCACTGATGTCAATGTAAGAAAAACAAGGAAAGGTAATTCTGTGAAAAAAGCATGACTGTTTGAATGCATCTGGTGTTTTTTTATGAATGTTTAGAAAATAAGGACAGGCTGCACGATAATGGTAATGATAATAATAACCAAACTTCTAATGAGGGAACTGATTAGTTTACATCTTGCACAGGGTTGCAAGGCAGACAAATCTGCTTCCTGAACTTAACTCAAAAGTGTGGTTTTGTCTACCGCAAAAATATTCATATCACTTAAATGTTTTTTAGAAGTTGTCATGCAAGTAAACTTCAATCCATTTATCAGGGCTGTTCAGACACATTAAATAAATTAGAATATGGCTCCTAGTTGGCCAGATTAAAAGCACTTTTTGAAATGAACAATGCTTAAGCAGGAAGCTTTCATTAAACCCACATCCAGGGGTGAAAGTAGGCAGGTGTGGTCGGGTACTGCTTACCCTAAATGATTTAGTGGAGCTACGCAGTATCTGCAAGAGAGGGGAGAGGCTGTCTGCTGTAAAAAAAAAAAAAAGATCAATGGATTCACTGTGCAGCGTGAGAGCGCCCACTAATCAGCCGTGACTGATTAGTTTTTCAAGAACAATCTAAAGCATGACTTAATCAGTTAATAAATAGCTTTTTTCCCCATTTCATATTGTTTCTGAACTGTTCGTGCTTTGCTAGAGCAGCGGTGCAATACGTGGATCGAGGAAGGTTTTGAGTGACAAACTGAACGCCGCCAGGACGTTGAGACCAGCACGTCCTCCTATGACTCCTTATTAAAATGTTCATAACTTTATTAAAGAATAAAAATATAAATAAATGAATAAAATCAATAAAACGTGTTTAAATTAATGACCCAAGTAAAATAATAATCTTAGTGATTATTGTTTCAACAAGGTGTTGCGCAATTCTGTGCGTTCAGTTCCATGAAAAAAATAACTAGCAGAGCAGGAGTTTAAAATGAACTTATCAACCACCACTGTGTTAAGGGATATATATATCTGAATAGGGTTAGAGAGATCCATAAATCCATCCAAGATCCATAAATACATCAAGGACAAAGCCTCAACGGACGATATGCTCAGGGAATGTCTCAGGCAATGGGGAACACAGGATGAGGGGCTAGAGGTTCCATCATGGGAGAACAAGCCCCTACATGGGATGTACCACTGACAAATAACTGAAGTGGCTGATATCAGGAAATCCTACCAATGGCTGGACAAAGCTGGACTCAAGGACAGCACAGAGGCTCATCCTGGCTGCACAGGAACAGGCCCTAAACACCAGAGCAATAGAGGCTCAGATCTACCACACCAGACAAGACCCAAGGTGTAGGTTGTGCCAGGAGGCCCCTGAGACAGTCCAGCACATAACAGCAGGGTGCAAGATGCTGGCAGGGAAAGCGTACATGGAACGACATAACCAAGTGGCGGGCATAGTGTACAGGAACATCTGTGCAGAATATGGACTGGAAGCCCCGAGATTGAAGTGGGAAACACCCCCAAAGGTGGTGGAGAATGACCGAGCTAAGATCCTGTGGGACTTCCAGATCCAGACAGACAAGATGGTAATGGCGAACCAACCGGGACATTGTGGTGGTGGATAAAGAACAGAGGAAAGCCGTTGTGGTGGATGTAGCTATACCAAGTGACTACAACATCAGGAAAAAGGAGCATGAGAAACTGGAGAAATACCAGGGCCTCAGGGAGGAACTGGAAAAGAACTGGAAGGTGAAGACCACAGTGGTGCCTGTGGTCATCGGGGCCCTCGGGGCAGAAACCCCCAAACTGGAGCAGTGGCTAAAACAGATCCCAGGAACAACATCAGACATCTCAGTCCAGAAATGTCCAGTACTAGACACAGCAAAGATACTGCAGGAACCCTCAAACTCCCAGGACTCTGGTAGAGGACCCGAGCTCAGAGGATGAAAGAGAGAGAGGAGACCACCCGCAGAGGGTGAGAAGGGAATTTTATCTGTGTGTGTGTGTATATATATATATATATATATATATATATATATATATATTATATATATATATATATATATATATCCACATCTCTTTTTTTATTGGTCTGATGCAATATTGTAATCCCATCTATCATGTTTTTGTTAACTGCGAGTGGATAAACCATCAATGAGCAACAATAAAAGCAAAAACTCCAGCCAGTTTTTAAAGAAAGTCATACAAAATCCTGTTTGCAGTTTGCCACAATATATGGAGAAAAAGGTAAACATGCAAAACATGGTTGTCTGAACAGATAAGATCAAAACTGGATCAGTTTAGCAAGCTTGCAAAAAGCTAGTTTGGGTTTAAAGCAATGCACTTAAACGCATCACCCAAATATGAAATATGAGGATGCAGCATCCTGCTGTGGAGATTCTGTTGTTCAGCGAGACAAGTTCTGGCTGCAAAAGACTTGTGGATGTTCACGTTAAGTAAACCTACACCCACAGCTGCAACATATTCATGAGTCACAATGTCAAAGTTTTTAGGGTTTTTTCCCCCCTCTAAATTCAAATGATAATTTGTAGCAAACTCTTTACATGGCACAGAAGACCACATCTCACTCAAAATTAGAGCCACACCTTGTGCAGTCAAACCTGTTTTCTAATGCTGCAGCTCCATTTTATCAAAGAACATCACCCACACAAATAGAAGTTGAACAATAATAATGATGTCAGCAGTGGAATCAAGTTTGTGCGTGTGTAAAAAAATAAGACAACTGTTGGTTCCTAATTATCTTCGTTTGACTGTGAGTTGACAGAATCACAATGCCTGTGCAAGTGTGGAATAGGTTGAGAAACTGCATGTGAGTTTTTTTTTTTTTTTTTTTTAGATAACTCACGTGTAGCTTTGCAAATAAAATCTGCGGAGTATTGGGTGTGTCAGGAATGAGCTCCCATCAGCTGTAAGAATTAGATTTATCTCTATGTCCATAAGCTATATCGCCTGATTGTCATCTTTCAAATCCAGGTTTGTTTCGTATGATTGCCTAAAGGCAGTGACAAGTGTATCCAAAGTTGTGCTCTGGTAGTGAAGGATAATGTTTGCAAAACACTCATAAAAAGTCATATTTTTTCTTTTTTAAAAATTGTATTGTACTATATGATCTGGGTCTACTTTTCCCTTTTAGTTACATATTTCTAACCCATTTGCTGCCTTTATTTGAATTATTAATGTGTGAATGTTTTTATGAGGTTTTTACGTTTAAGCTTAGACAAGACCGAGTTGATGTTATTCTTTTTATTTGTAATGCCAAACCAGTCTGATGTAACAAAAGGAACTTTTCTAAATAAACAATAAAATAAACTAATAATGCACCATGTAGTCTTCAAATTAGATTTCATGAGAACTGGAACACCTTTTATACCTTCACAGTCACGTACTCAGTTTTTTGCTAAACATAATTTGAGTTTAAAGTTAATGAATGGAATGTGCCCAGTTGCAAAAGCTCAAATCATGAACACCTCTCCACTGCATTGCAGATTTTCTAGGTATTTTAGCCAACTTGTTGCGGAAACATTTTATTTTCCTTTATTGCTCTTTCAGGAATTTTGTTTTGAGAACATGTAATTTTCTTTCTTTCTAATAAACATTATTAAAAGTTTAGCATTGACTATAAACCTACTTTTTTAACTTCTAGATTACCTGCCAAGCTGCTCTGCATTTGTAAAGGTCATAGGACATATTATCTGGAGCTGATCCAGATATGTCAGGTTTTGCAGTGGTTAAATCTAATGTGTTCAGAACAGAAACACCCACTTTTTTTATTTTTTTATTTCAAACACCTCCTTATAAATATAGAGGTGACACTGACTTTAAGCATCTCAGATATGCTACAGCCAATCTTCATGAGAAGTACTTTAAATCACCGTCTTTGTTCATTCTTCTTTTTTTGCACAGGAATTCTTTTAGCTTCCCTCAAGAAGACACAATGAGTGATGGTGTGAATTCAGTTTTGTATTTAAAGAAAATGAGAAAATAACTTGCCTTACTGTTTTTGTGTAAACATGACAGTCGCTTTTAACGAGAAACGTTACAACCATAAATGTTGGAAATGCTTGAGGGTATAAAGTTGTTCAGACATATCTGTGCAACAGCTGCATTTTATTATATTATATATTGCTTACCATCATATTATTTTAAAAGCAACTAATTTTATTTTATAGCTTAGTGGATTTAATTATTGCACATTTGATGTCTTGTTTTAAAAAATAACTTTTTGTCTCTTTTCGTGATCTAGAGGAAGTGAGCCATTTTTCTTTTTTCTATCAGCGAGTTGAATACTTAAGGGAAACATGGCAGCAGTCTAAAGTGAATGAAAATACCAATGAATCAATGTCATGTGATATTAGTCTGTTATATATTGTAGTAAATATGATAAATTTGTCAAAAAATAAACGAAAAATGTTGTATTTGTAACATTATCAGAGGGTATTTTCATATGCATCCACAGCTCAATGATGAATTTAAAATGGTATAAAATACAAACTGTTAGTAAGCTTAGTGAAAAAGTTTACACCCAACAAAAGATTTGAATAAATCTCACATAAACTCCCAACAACGTTAGCTGGAGATAGGCACCAGCAACCCTCCCGACCCCACTAAGGGACAAGGGTGTCAAGAAAATGGATGGATGGATGGATGGATAAACTCCCAACATAAAGGTCTCAGTATTTTGTTTTGAGCTACAAACTGTGCTGTACGTTTTATGTTTCCTATTCAAGTTAATTCAAATAACTGCGTTACCTCCAATTACTGCAGATACCTGTAAATCAGTCATTCACTTTAGCAAAGGCGGCTAAATACATACAAATGCAACATTTTCCAGTCGTGAGGCTGAAAAATGCACAACGTTGTTAGTCCAGGACATAAATGTGAAGAAAATTTCAAGAGGCATAAATACTTTTACAAGAAACATTTAAAGGAATAAGCAGTTTTCATGTTAGAGTAGTGATGAGGCAAACAACTCTGCTTGTAAAGGTATCTAAACTCTAAAAGTTGGTTCATGTTGAAGAAAAACTAAAGTAAACTCAGATGAGGATTTCAATTAAAGCCACTTTATTTTGTCCTTTTTTGGTAGATTACAAAAGAAAAAGTGGATTTAAAACATAATGAAGTACAGTATATTTAAAAAAGAGGCAATTACTCTTTAAGAAGAAGACACTAGAGAACTAGCCTTCAATGTAGTGTTAAACATAAACAGAGAGCTAATGTAAGGCTTGAACGGTTGTGTTTGTTGATTTAGAAGATATGAAGTATGTTAAAAACGTCAAAAATAACCTAATGAAAAATGTCAATGATAGTTTGTTCCAGCAAAACGGTCCATCACAGACCAGGTGCAGCATAAAAATCTGTTCTGCAATTATATTCCTTGAATCATCAATTCCTGGAAGCATCTTTCTAGAAAAAGACGCTCAATCACACGATAGGATGGAAGCAGCTTGAGGCGTCTCGAGTTTGAACTCATCCAGTGTTTATTAAGGCCCACCAGGGTTGATGGCTGTTTCTATAGGCTCTGAGAGGGAGAAGGAAGCAGAAACAGAGATATTTAACCGCTGTTAACTCCTTCCTGTATGACAGGCATGAACTTAATCCATACCTGTCAAATAGGAATGAAGTTCATTCCTATTTCCGGTTTGCATTCTGTATTACCTCAGTCAGATTTTGCATTTTCTTCAGAAAAGTCCATTGACCTGTTCGGTCTCAGGGTCCAAGTCAATATCATAGAAACAGGGTCGGGTGGGCAGACCGGGGATTGTAGGCATCTGAAGAGAAAAAGCATTAATATTAGATTAATAAAGTTTTTACTTACTTCTGTCCAATAAACTTAGAAACAAAATATAAACGTCCTGAAACAGCTTTCAATGTTATTTAAACTCTTAAAACAACATAACTTATGACTGATATCTGCAGAACCGACATTTTAATCTATTTATGTAGCTTGCCTGCATTTAAGTTTTAATTATCTTAGAATTTTAGGGGGAAAAAAAACCCCATGTAAAATCAATCTGAAATTTGCAAAACAAGCAAATAGGCTTCCATGCTTATTGAGACTTAGAAAATAGTAATAGGAAACTTTAAAAACCTCTATGCTGCATCTTTCTATAGAAATATGATCATGATTATCATCTATAAAACGTCACAAAAATATAGGAAGCAAATTATTGAACCAAATTATTTAATTTTTTTTTGTTGCAAACTGTAGAAAACTGAACAGGACTACATTTTTGGGGGTTGTTTTGCAAAGTCCACACACAGTTGTACCCACAAATAAAAAGGCCTGTTTAATCAGGTTTGTGATCCTACCGTGCCGACCAATGGGAAGAGAAAGCCCGCGCCGACGCTCGCTCGGATGTCTCTAATGGGCAGGACGAAACCTGTCGGCACGCCCTTCTTCTCAGCCTCGTGCGAGAGGGACAGGTGTGTCTTAGCCATGCAAATGGGAAGGTTTCCAAAGCCCTGAAGCAAAAGACAAAACAGGATCTTCTCAGCACAGATTTCCCTTTCACGGTGGCCTTTGTTGATCAATAGGAGTGACAAGAAAATTTCCGCCCTGAGGCATGCTGACCTGCTTGGTGTAGAGCTCCACCTTGTGTTGGGCCTCCGGGAGAAGTTCAATATCATCTGCTCCGTAGATCTTCTGAGCAATTATTCGAATCTTGTCACTAATTGGGAGCTAAAACATAAACACCGGGCCGTTTAAAAACGAGGAAAGCGCAAGAATACTAGCCAAGTTTAACGTAGGTTGGAATCATACATCCAAATCATAGAGGAACTTGAAGTCGCTGGGAGCCTCGCTGGCCCTCTGAACAGCTTGACCCAGGGCCACAGCGCCAGCGCCACCTTCAGCCCAGTGGGAGCAGCGCACGGCATCGAAGGCTCCAGCAGCTTTGGCCATGCTGCAGACCAGGTCCAGCTCGGCCTGAGTGTCCGTCCTGCGAATAGATGCACACAAACTAAATACAAGCATGAAACATTTTAGTCTGCAGTAATAATGAAACTGCAACATGTTGCGCTCACTTGAATCCATTGACAGCCACCACAACCGGCACGCCAAAGTGTTTGGCGTTTTCTATTTGTTTTCTCATGTTGCTGCAGCCGTTCTTCAGAAGTTCAAGGTTCTGCACAGATGCAAACATGTTTTTTTTTATGCCTACTTAAATTTTCTTCCTGTTTCATTGTTAAATGTTATTTGGAAATTAAACGTTTCTTGATCTTTGAGAGGATGTACTTGCCTTGCATTAGTTGAAAACTGTCTCAAATAGACGATATTATCATTTATCGCAATAATTTCTGGGACAATTTATAGTCAAGCAAAAGTGGTTATTGTGACAGGCCTACATGTGACCAAGCATGAGTGAAAGAATATGCACAGACTGCACAGAGTGGACTGATACTTCAATGTTTTGCTGTTTGCTGCTTCTCAGCCTTACCTCCTCCACGTATTCCTTTGGCAGTGGCATCCCAGCTGTAACCTGTGTTAAACATTTTAGAGTGGTTTTTTTGTTGTTGTTTTTTTACCCAAAAGATGAAATATGAACAGAATGAAGACGACAACTCCTAAATTACAAAACAATGACTCACTGTTGGTCCTCCTCCGTGCATTTTGAGGGCTCGAACCGTGGCCACCAGGACTACCACATGGGGCCTCAGGCCCGAGTAGCGGCACTTGATGTTAAAGAACTTCTCCATGCCGATATCAGCACCAAAACCAGCCTCTGTCACTGTTTGATGGAGGTTGTGAGACAAAAGATTAAGAGCAGTATTGCAGCTTTGAGTGGTGCAGCATAATAATGTGGAAACGGAACAATAATCTAAAACAACCGGGGTAAATCTTTAATTTAGATCTTGGATCTTTTCAGTCCATTTTTAAATGATGAATGAACAATTCACATTCATGCATGTGTGGGTTCAGAAAGAAACCACAAGTGCATGAGGAGAACATGCAAACTCCATGCAGAAAGACCCCAGATTGGGATTCTAACACGAGACCTTCTTGCTGAAAGGCACCGTTTTTACCAACTGCACCACAGTGTCACCCAAGATGAATTCATCTTACCAACAAAGCCCTCGGGTCCAACCAACTTCAGAGCGATTTTATCAGCCAGGATTGATGAGTTTCCATGGGCGATGTTGGCAAATGGGCCAGCATGCACAAAAACAGGCGTTCCCTGCAGATTCAGAGAACCCATTTGTAGCTCTGACACAGATACTGCAATGTATCTAATCTAATAATGTTTAAGTTGTAGTTAAACATTGACAGACCTCCAGCGTCTGCATCAGGTTTGGCTTGATGGCATCTTTCATCAGCACAGCGAGAGCTCCACTGACTCCCTGCAGAACAAAGCAGCTTGTACATGAAGCAATTCATGTAGCAGCTCTCTATTTAAAAACAATTTTTAAAATCCTTCCACAGTTCTCATAATGAGAAGCAACACCATAACGAAGAAGCACTGACCAGATCCTCAGTGGTGACGGGATCTCCGCTGCGGCTGGTGGCTACGACCATCTTGGCCAGGCGCTGTCGCATGTCCTCCAGGCTGCTGGTGAGGGCGAGGACCGCCATGATCTCACTCGCAACTGTGATGTCAAACTGAGCCTGCACCACACATTGTGATCAAAAACAGCTGTTGACTCTTTTTTATAAATAGTTATGCCTTTTTCCGTTTTTTATTGGATGCCATTATCAAAACATATCAGAATCCCACCTCTCTTGTGTAACCCTTTTCGGTTGGCGACTGGCCGATGGTGATCTTCCTCAGGAATCGATCATTTGTGTCCAACACTGCAGTGAAATACATATCCAGTGGAGATTAAACATGAGGTTTGATACAGAAAAAAAAGAAATCTTTGGGGGGAAAAAAAGATTGATGAAGACATTTCAGACCTCTTTGCCAGGTTACAGAGCTTGGGTCAATATCCAAGCGTGCAAAGCGAGTGATCTCTTCATCAGTGAGAGTTGAAGGATCAGTCTTCTCTATACCCAATTTCTACACGAACAAATTAAGACTCAGAATTGCTTCATGTACAAGAAAAACTCTAGTAAAAGTTGAGGAGTATGTAACGTAATCCTTTACTTTCAGTCTGTTGATCTGGACCGGGGAGAACGTCCTCTGCCCTCCACTGAGTGGGACCAAGCGATTATACAGAGCCTGAGTGAGAGTAAAGGGGACATCTTGTTATTAATTGACACTTATTATGATTTTACCCCTCAATTACAAAAACCCACCTTGTCAGACTGCGTTGCCTCATGAAACATGCGAGCGTCGACTGCGGCGGCTACCAAGTTGTTGGCAGCTGTGATGGCATGGATGTCCCCAGTGAGATGGAGGTTAAACTATGGATAAAATAAAACATCAATAACTAAACACATACAGTGTTTTTCTACCACCTCAATAATGTTTCAAAAAGGTATAAAGTACCTCTTCCATTGGAATGACTTGAGAATATCCACCGCCTGCAGCGCCACCTGTTGAGAAGAAAGACTATTACAAATACAAGCTGGACAGACATCGTGTTTTTTGATTGACTGGAGGTCAAGATGGTTAAAGAAGGGTCACCATTTCTGTCTTGGTTTAAATCTTTATCAAACTGTAATGATCCAGAGATTATCAGCTCTCATTTTTTGGTACGTGGAAATCATATCTAAATTTAAAATGCCCCTTTTAGTTCAAAGTTTTTATGATGCCAGGACGTTTTGGAAGAGAAAGAAAGAATCCCACAGGACGACAGATCCTCCATCGTACTTAATGGTCATATTCATCCTTTGTTTTATGACATGGAATTTTCTATAGCTGAAAAGTTCAATGCACTCTTTTCCAATTTTGAAGAGTGGCTCATAGGAAAGGGCATCTGAACCACATCATATTAATACGGCAGGGCAAAATGGAATTAATAGATTTTTAATATAAAGTTCTGATTAATGTAAAATTTTAAAAATTCTAAACATAAATAAGTTAAAATTTTCAAAGATACTGAAGGTATTTATCAGGAAATTGATGGCGATGTAGTGGCGAGCTTGAGAAGAAAAAAAAAAAACTTTCTTGATGTGTGATTTCAGTGTAAGTTTAAGCAAATTCAGTAAAATAAATTAAAAAGTGGTGCCAATATGCATTGGGGTTCCTTATGTTCTTCTAATGCTCACCTTTAATGCCAAAGGTTGGTCCCTGAGAAGGCTGGCGGACGCAGGCAAACACATTGAGCTTCAGGTGGGCTCCCAGGGCCTGGACCAGGCCGACTGTTGTGGTGCTCTTACCCTCACCCAGTGGGGTGGGCGTAATACTGCATTTTAGAATCACACAACATGTCAGCCAATTAATAGATGTTAAAGTGAAAGAAAATTAAACAGTTTCATGGACAGAATAAAACACGCTAAGAAGTACAGAAGTATTTATAAAGTTTGGCGCACATACCCTGTGACCACCACATATTTCCCATCTGGCTGAGACTGAAGTCGTTTGATAATACTCAGCTGGACCTTGGCCTTAGTTTTTCCGTAAAACTCCACTTCATCAGAAAGCAGGCCCACCTCTCTGGCCAGACAATCAATTGGCTTCGGAACGCAGGAGCGAGAAATCACTATGTCACTGTTGAAGATTACAAAAAACCCACACGCATATTTTCACCTAAGTAGAGAACAAAGCTACGCTTCACGGTCAGTACTTTCTAAATACCTTGGCAAATTTCTATGCTATACCATTATCAGTTTTTCACAAGACAGGGACATTTTTGTCATTACACACCGGTAAACTCGACCTACTAATTAGGTAAACAATTCTAAGGACAATTGTTTGCTCTGTGTTTCATTAAGGGATGTCATAGTGAAAATTGGGATGGGGGGATTTTCTTTCCATTTTACAAATCGGAACCACTTAGTGTTGGTCTAAATACATCAAATTCCAACAAACTATATTTGAGATGCTGGTTGCAAGATTTGAAAAAGTTCAAGGTATGTGAATACTTTTTCATGACACCTTATTGGAAAAGTTATAAGAAAGAAAACAAACCTTGGTACAGGCTTCTGAAGGCTGAGCTTGGTGTAAGAAATGTCCCACTTCCCAGCCTGATGACTCTCAAGGAATCGCTTTGCACTCAACACCGTATTCTAACCACATCAACAAACAAGAGACACACTTACTATACATCTTAAGAAATGTGGATGGTATAATGATATGACCTTTAGGGAAATTCACTTGAGATGAATAAAAGATTCGACTTTACCCCCATCAGCATGGCCACAGTCATTGGTCCCACTCCTCCAGGCACAGGGGTGATGAAGCCCGCCTGCTCCTTGGCTGAGGCAAAGTGTACATCACCCACCACGCGCTTCCCACTAGACTTGGTCTGATCTAAAAAAAAAAAACAACGTTTCCATTCAACTGTTTTGAGTTGTCACTTAATTTCAGACCATTTTGAACCTTAACAAATGACCTGGAATGTGATTAATCCCGCAGTCGATGACCACCGCTCCCTTCTTGATCCACTCTCCTTTCACCATCTCTGCTTTGCCCATGCCAACAACCAGGATGTCTGCTTTACCCACCTGGACAGGAATACGAACAGTTGTGTTGCAAGTAAAAAAAAAAAAAAAAAAAAAAACAGACTCGAGGAAGTCAGCAGAGAGAAGTTTCAGATAAAGAATGCAGGAACTGATGGAGCAGGCGTCCGCAATCTGCAATTTACATAACCTTTTGTGAAAAGACAACTTAAAAAATGTCAATAAATATTTACGATAGAAAAGTTGTGGTCATTTTTAAAGACCGGCTATTTTATTCCTGTTTTTAGGCGGTAAACCAAGAAAAACATAAAACATTTACAAAAAGAGGATGGATACATTGTCTTCAATGGGAAGTGGGGATTTGTGGGAATTATTTAACCTAAAAAAAAAAAAAAAAAGCACTTTGTTTACAGCGTAATGAGAACAAAATTAATAAGTATCATTCTGTTGTGGTAATTTAATGCAGGATTTATCCCATACAAAAAATATACAAAACTGCTCAAATCTCCATTTGTTACAACAATATCTTAATTTTGTTTTGTTTGGTTATTTTTGGTTCTCCACCGTTTTAGCCAAATTAATAAGGGCATTCTGGAAATTCCAAAGAACCACATGTCAGTCTGGGTTCACAAGTTTCAAACCCTTGGGCTAGAGACAAGCAGTTGCTGTGAAGTTGCAAGAAGTGACAAGAAGAATTCAGATTTATGTAAATGAACACTGACACCAGTAAGCCTGTGCAAGTGCATTTATACATGTACAAGTAAAACGTTTAGCTCTTCCTAAGGACCGTAACATTGTGGGGAAGACATGGTCACTTCAACCATAATTAGCAAAGACTGAGCAAGTTCAAGTGATGCTAATGTCTGACGCGAGACGTGAAACTGAGAAAGGTAATGACAAGAAACATGCTGATATTTAAAACATACCTCTCCGGCCAGATCTGCAGTCTTGGAGTGGCAGGTGGTGACGGTAGCATGATTCCACAGCAGCAGATCATGCATGGGTGCGCCAACGATCTTACTGCGACCAATCACCACAGCTCTTTTCCCTGCCACAGACACACCTGCAGAGAAGATGGCATCACAGCATTTAACCCAGAGCCACTCGTCTGCATGTCGTCTGTAGGATTTTACGGCAAAAACTACTCCAGTGAGTTTTTTCTTCATGGCTGCACCAACCTGTCTGTCTGATCAGCTCCATGCAGCCGTTTGGTGTGCAAGGGATGAAACAGTCGCCCAGATCTCCACGAGAAAGCTTCCCTGCGTTTATGCTGGTCAGCCTGCGAAGGAGCCAGAAAGTACTGATCAAACCGCATTTATCTCCCTGAGTCTTTAATGAGACTTGTGCTTTACTTTAACTATGATTTAGCATGAAATTAACTCCATTTGGAAATTCTTATAATGAAGTTTGTCAGCTCCTACCCATCCACATCTTTCTCTGGCGCCACGGCATTTGTGACCTTTTCTGTGTTGATCTTGTGGATCGAATCTAAAGGCAGCTGGACTATGAGACCGTGAACTGATGAGTTCTCGTTCACTTCTCTGATGCTGTGAAGGACCTGCCGGCAAAACGTTATTGAAATCCTGTGAAAGGACTGTTTTTATTAAAAGACACATGAGGCTTGATAACAAAAGAAAACTACATATTTTATAAGATTATGATAAATCTTTAGCTAGACAATGCATTGTGTAGATTAAGATCATAAAATTCAATGAGAATTTTACAAGACAGACTTATGTGAATTATAGTTATAAATACATATAATTGTGAAGCGAAATAAAGATTATGTATTATTTTATTATTTTTGTTTAAAATTATAAATCTAAAAACTATGTTGCACATTCAAAATCAGACTCTCTTATTTGATACTTTGTGGAACCACTATTTTTGCATTTCTGAATATCCTTCCCACACATTCTCAGTTAAATTAAGATCTGAATTTTGACTTCAACTTCCAACCTTCAACTAAAAAAAGTGTACTACAAACACATGTTGTCCTTTGAAATTAAAACACTCTTCCAGAACTGAAGCCTATTTTTGTTTAGTCACAAATCAATATTGTTTTTTACTTCAAGATTTACAGTATATATATATATATATATATATAATATATATATATACAACTTACAATTTTATTTCTTATTCTCTTGTTGGAGGTGGCACACCAACAATGTCACTGAGACTTAAAATGTGTATTTTGTGGGATGTATAATATTTTAGTAAAATAGAACTAAATACATACATAAATAAATGAATAAATAAATTTTCTGGTAAAACACTATGTGCTTAGAATAATTATTCAAAAAGGTATCAGTTGCAGCTCCAGTGTGACTATTGCGCTGCATCTGTGTAACTTCAGAATGTAATCTTAATAAAATGTAATTTTACCTCTTCTTCAGTTGCAGTCTTTGGAAGTTTCATATGTATTGCATTTATTCCAATCTGCAAATACAAATAAAATACTTTAACCATTTCAAATTAGAAGTGATTGACAGCTACTCAAAGCAATTCCTTACATCAATAATCTGACTGATAATCTGAAATTACCTCTGCTGCTGCCTTCAGCTTCATGCTGATGTACAGATTGGAATCTTCACGACCTCCAACCTGCCAGAACATAAAAGTATCACCTCTAATATGTCTAATATACAATGCTCATGCAAATGTATCTATGTACACTCTGTGTTTATGTTAGCACATAAAGTAAATAACTGGGACATAAAAAAAGACAAATTTCTGTCTGTCGAAAATAATCGGACCTGTAAAACAACCAGGCCGGGCCTGAAGTTGGGATCCTTGAGTTTCATTTGCTCCACATCTTTCTTCAGTTGTTCCCTCACTTGCCTAAGAAGAAAAAAAAAGACAAAAAAACACCCATGTTATTCCTCTAAATCCTAACAAATGTTCAGACCAGACAGATGCATTGTGGGTATTTTGGTTTTAAACCAATGATTTCTCTATGCTGCCAATTTGGTTGCACAACAAAGTGACATTTCCGAAGGATGATCTAGTTGGAATGTTTTCTTTATCGTTATCTGTTTCATAGTCTGAATACTGGGAAACATTACAGCACTTTGTGGAATTAAATGGCAGGGTCAATTGCACCAGAGGATTTGATAAGTCAGACAAAAAAAAAAAAAGTTAAGTGGACTTTAGCTTCTAATCCATTCAAAAAGCAGTCGTATGTTAGACAATGATTGATTGATTGCTTAGCTCAAGTATGCAGACACAGAAAGATTGCACATAAACCATGAGATGCAACGTCTGTTCATGACTTTAACTAAATCAAGTTGTGTATCATCTTTCTTATATTTATTATATTGTAACATTTGCAACTATATTGGCAACTAAAAGTAAATGAAAGCAGCCACAATACACTGCACAAACCACACTTGCAATATGTATTCAGATTGCCCAACAACTTCTGTTAAGCTTCAAAGTAAAGAATTTTTTCATGTATTGTCCAAAAATTAAGTGACTAATGAGTGACATGAGGGCAGCAAGTTTTCAGTTTTCATGTCTTGTGACAGGCAGTTTGTCACATGCAGCTAAATTTCTTCCATGCTGCTGCAGGAGAAAGAATTAGGATTTGCCCCTTTATATGTGCGAGTCATTTGTGAAACATAACCCTTGGAGAACATCTCTGTTTGTAGGTACTGTTAAAAAAAAAAAAAAAAAGTCCAAATGTGACTTGTGCGTGATATTTTGTCAATCAGTGCACTTGGGGTTAGTGGACCAAGGGGGAAAAGATCGAATCCCACCACAATCACACACATCTTACGTAATCCTGCACAGATCTACATACATTCAGGGTCTGATTTAATCAGACAAAAAGGAAAATGCAAGTATGACAGTCATGAGTTCAATGACCTACATAAGCTGAAAGCAGATGGTTGTCCACTGTAAAACAAACTCTCTCCATCCTTGGTGGCTGTATCACTTTTAACAACTTTAAGATATCAAATAATGAAAAAGCAAAACAACATTTTGCAGTCTCTATACTTTGGAAAACTCTCATAAAATACTGCAAAAGCAACAACAAAAAAAGCTTTGATAATGTACCCAACTGAGCGGATGATCATGTGGTACAAACTAACTCAACAAGTCAGCGGCTTAGTTAGCCAAAAGCTTACTCTGCTCACGCAAAACTCCTAAACATACCAGTTCGAATATGACACTTACGCTGAAACTTCTTTCCCGCTTATGATTTGAGCTGACATATTGTGTCTTCTGTGTCCGAAGTGATGGTGACCTGTGCAGGCTCGCTCTCTAGCAAGAATCAAAGCGTGGCGAGACTAGCTCTCCAAATTACGCTTATTCAAAAGAAGCATGTTTGCAATTACGTCGAATGCATTAGCAAACATAGCACTACGCTTAAAAATAACCGTAGAACTTTCTGGAATAGGCCCAACGACGGAGCGTAGTTCACTGACGACACCTAGAGAGGCGTTACTTTACGTGATTACGGACCAATCAAATAGCTACCTAAAAATATTAGATAGGTCTTTTGACCAATAGCATTTGAGAAACGTTTTTCACGTAGTAGAAATAAAAAAAAGAGTAGATGCTAAATCAGCTGGGTTTGCCACACATGCCACAGCGCGTCTTCCAAAGAGTATAAATCGACAGGAATCACGGTTTTCCTGGCAATAAAAATGAGCAAATATAGTTACAGGTCTATTAAGTAAG
Source organism: Poecilia picta (assembly GCA_033032245.1). Lineage (NCBI taxonomy): Eukaryota > Metazoa > Chordata > Actinopteri > Cyprinodontiformes > Poeciliidae > Poecilia > Poecilia picta. The sequence goes on from CM065374.1 coordinate 11,146,617, forward strand.
CAAAAATTAAGCTTTGTATATAGAGGTAGCAATAACAACACTAACTATACATGAGTATATTTTGATTAAAAATGGCAGAAGTCGAAATACACTCTTTCTTTTCGTTTATTTTCATTTCTCCTTTCTTCTTTTCCTTTCTCCTTTCTTTTCTTTAATTTTCTTTTCTTTTCCTTAAATATATGGCATTACAGTTACGAAAAACGCGACACTCACAATATGGCGGCGATTATGGCGTACGACTAAGGGCACTAACCGGACACCTACTCTGCATGCTCTGCATCTCCGAACAGATTAGGGCGTGGCTGACGTAATTCCTACAAGCCAATCAAATACCCAACTAAATACACTAGAACTTTCTTCCAACCAATGGCGATCCGATATATCTCTTTTCTTTCAGAAGACCGAACTAGTGTAACTCCGCAGAAGGTCACCAGAGGGCAGTACCGTGTTTACACATGATTCTAATAAATATCGTCAGAAAAGCCTCAGTGTTTATGTAGGTCAAACGAAGAGCACGCTGCTTTATTTGGGATCCATTTGGAGACGACAACTCTGAAATATCAGCAGAAAGTGCGAGAAAAATGCCATTAAGAGCTTCTAATTTGATCGAGCTTCAAGTGTGACGGGAGACATGACGAAAGACGGAAAGCTATGGAGAGTAGATTCAGTGGCGTTTTGAACGACATCGAGGAGCTCTCGCGACTCTCAAACACTCGGAACAATTTCCACGCCGAAAGGTAAGTTGAATAAGGAGTCACGATGCTTAAATTAGCAGGTTTCTAATCGCCCTACTGCTCCCCGGAGGCTGGATGTTGTAGCCTTTTAAGATTGCACGTACCACGTCAGTGCTAAAGTAGCCGAGAGGGTCGATCCAGACCTATCAATTGAGCATCTATTCGCGTAACACTGAGGCTATCTAATCGTCTGGTTTGTGTTTGTTCAGGTCTAAAACGCTTTTTGAGGAGATTCGAGCCTCCATAAACAACAATGACGAGGAGGATCGCTCCTTCTGGAGGCCTGTGCTCCCTTGGGGGGGCGTTTTCACAATCAAGGCAGGGCGCAAGGCCATATCCTGCATCCCTCTGTACGTGGAGGTACAGCTGAAGAACACATGCACCATCGATGGCTTCCTCATGATCCTGTATGTGATCCTGCGAGACAACCAGGGCTTCCACAGGGAGCTGGCCGTCTTCCTGGGGAAGCAGTTCGTGGAGCATTTCCTCTACTTGATGGACTCCTGTGACTACACTACGGTGAAGATGCTGTGGATCTGGAACAGGATGTCTAAGAGACAGTACCGCTCAGAGATCCATCAGGCAGCGATGGAGATCGACCTGTTTGGGAACGAGCACGAGAACTTCACGGAGAACCTGGAGAACCTCATGTCTACCACTCAGGAGAGCCTGTGCACCAATCGGGACTGTCCCGGTCGCTTTCAGAAGGTCAAGAAAGCCACCATCAACATCAGGTACCTTGGGTTCAGCAACAGATTGGAAAACATAATTGTTTTTGCCGGTATGCTCATCTTTCCACCTTTCCCTCCAGCCCTCCCCATGAGCTTCCTCACAAAGACCCGATCCAGTCAGCGGTGGATAAATTCTTCAGCCCCAAACTCCTACTCTGCTCAGAGCTAGGGTAAGACACTATGGTAAGACGTTTTTGCTGTTTTAAGATTCATTGCTGCCGTATTTAACCCATCTGACAGGTTGAATATCGTCTTAGCAGATGTGATGGCTTGAGGGAGTTTTCTCAGAGGGTTTTTCTGCCACGGACCCCCGGCCTTTGTGATCCTTAACATGCAGCAGTGGAGGTCGGAGGATCTGTCTTATGTACCTTACCACCTGGCTCTTTGTCAACACAGGTATGAAGCAGTGCAGGATTGTGCATAACTGTGAACTGGAATAAAAATAACGCATGTTTTTTTTAAAAATATATATTTTAAATGTTTTGCATCCTTATTTAGCTCCGAAAGTCAATAATTTCAGAGACGGGTGTTTTGGGGTATGTCTCAGCTAGGTTTGTACTACAGCTGATATTTTTTGTCCATTGTTTGCAAAATAGCTTGCAGTCAATCTGATTGACGGATTGTGAACACTGGTTCTCCAGTGTGAAAATCCAGGTGAATGAAAGCATTATTAGAACAATGCACATTCAGTTAATGCAATACACACCTTGAAACTTACAAATGCATGCGTAAAACATTAAGATCCATGGTAATAGTTGCTCTACAGGCCTTTCAAAATATGTTGGAACAAAAAAAAAATCTGACGTGTATCTGTTCCTTTAGATACTTACTAGAGGGCGCCACACTCTTCAACATGGAAGAGCATCACTACTCGGCAGCTTTCCAGATAGACGGTTGCTGGATGCACTATGACGGTCTGAGAAGCGATAATCTGATCTTGCTGCATAAGCCCCCGGAGCTCCTGCTGCTTTCCTCCTTGGTCTACATCCGTGCATCTGACAAGTGACCAGTTGGACATGGTGCAGCACTTGAGTGAACACATCAAACATCCAGTGTTTTTTTTTTTCAGCATTATTCCTGGTATTGCCATTTAATATCTGTTGTTTTTTTTTTTAATCTTTTGTGAATAATTCATGGTCTTAGTATAGTTAATATGCTAGAAGACAGTTGTTCGTGCTCTGTTTCAGCTGATTGCTTACTCCAAACATGCTGATAATTATACATTTTATGGAGGCATGCTTGGAATCCAAGAGTACAGTGGACTATAATAGTTCTGGGTTGATATGCAGCGGATCCTAAAAGTGTACACATCTCCTTTTTAAAAAAATTTTTTGTTAAAAATTATTTTTAATGTTTTTCCACCTTCAGCTGGATGTATATCCTGCAAAATTCAACTGAAAAACAAACTAATCTGCAGGAAAAAAAACTAGATGCAAAATTTTAAACTGAAACTTTGCTGATGCAACTTTTGATTCAGATTAAGCATCTTTTCTTAAGTACCTATCAAACAACCAAAGTTTAGTAATATTTACCCCACTCTATTACAAAGGTTCTCAGTCTTTTAGGTTATGAAAATACCTCTTGTCCACTGTTGCTTCAGGTTACCATTATGTTGAATAATAAAATCCATACTCATTTTTAGTGTTTTGAGTCAAAGTTGACTTGTACAACTTCCCACTAATTCATTCAGCTTGGTTTTAAAAGCCCTAATTTTGTCTTAAAGTTTTCCTACTGCACAATCTCTTCTGGCGATGTCTAGCGTTGCTTTTGTGCCAAGCTTTTTGCATCTCCTGGAGTTGTCGCCAGATTATCTTTAAATTTGAGTTAATCTAATTTACTATTACTAATGGCAGTTGTAAACACAAATACTGAATGGTGAAATTTGTCAAAAGGCGGTTCAAGAAATGGTAGGACAAAGGTGGACATATTTATTGCCACAGAGACCTTTTTGTTAGTTTCTACCCAACAGATGTATGGTTTTTTTATTGTCTCCTATAGGAAGTATTTATTTGAAGGTGCAAAACAAATTTTTAAATTACTTATTGTAGTTTCATTCTTAAACAAATAAAACTTGACATTTTAATAACGGGTGTGTAAATTCCTGAGATTTGTTGCCTGTTAATAAATCCTCTGTTCTATAAACCAGTAAGTAAAATAGTTTTAGCATTTCTTACATGACTCAAATCTCAGCATATTCCTTAAAAAATAGAGTACTTACAGCTATGATTTTTTTTATATATATATAACTTGGGGTTCTCCAGCACAAGTTTAATGTTCTGATTTAAGCACATCAACCCTTATCTAAAAATTAAACTGGCGCTCTAATTACACTGTGGCATAAAAGAAACCTCAAATTAACTTCTGTTTTTCTTAAGCTGTTAAAGTTTTTACTCAAAAGTTGTGGATGCTAAAAACACAATGTCAGTTAAGTGGTATGAATTGTTTTTATGTTTCTTGCAGAAATGTTTGTTGGATTGATTCGAGCTTTCGTGGCATGAAGCGTTAAGCAAATCCATGCTGAAATGCTCCCATCTCAGCAGTTTTGCAGCCTCCATGTCAGATGTTTAGATTTTTTTAATCCTCTAATAATTACTGTTATACATAGTGCCTCTGTCAAGAAAGCTCCGACATTATTTTTTTTCTTGCAGAATATAAATAAAAATATTTTTGAACACATCTGCTTTAGATTTTTGTTCTCTGAAACATGCATATGAATATAGCAAAACACATGGCTTTGTTTGTTTTTTAAGGCAGGCATTTATTTTAATCTGGGTACAACTGCACCACACAAACTGATAAGATGTATGTAAAATGTCTAAAAACAAAAAGTGAAAAGCTACAGTTTTCTTTATACGCCATGTTATCTTTGACTTCCAGCATTAATCCACAGGATAAGAAAAAAAAAGTTGAGACTCCAGACACACTGAGAAATGGATAAAAAAAAGAGAAGCAGAGTGGTCATTTTGGCTAACACTGACATCAGTTTCACAGGAGTTTTCATCCTCTCAGACACAAATGTAAAGACTGGCAGCAGAATGCAGACTGTAGGTCGTTAAAAAGTCATCCACCTGCTTTCTTTGTACAAGCACTTTGGTGAGAGTGATGGCAGAGGGGGGAAAAAAACAAGATGCTGGTTAGACCTCAACAAAAATGCATACATACTCCCTTTTTTGAAGATTCATATTTGCAGATTTTCATCACTTCTTCCAAAACGCATTAGAATAGCAGTCAGCATTTACCACGGGAAGAAAAATAAAATAAAAAAAGAAAGAAAATTGATGCTCAATCAGTCATGGCAGCAGAAATTAATTTCAATTAATGTAGAGAGGTGAACAAAACTTATTTTGCATTGGACTACAAAAACTAGATAGAACAACAAGTAGGCATGGTCTGGTTGCAGGTGTATAAAGGTTTAAGAAGGTTTCAGTTTTAACAACGCTAAACCTTTCTAGTATAGCTTCCCCTCCCCTACTTGTTGCTGCATACTGCTGTCTAGATGGCTGAAAGAAGGATCAGATGCAAGAAAGAAATTTCCCCTTGTAAAAATCTCAATCTTTGTGTGGTAACTGAAGGAGAACCAATCACTCACGTTCAAAAAGAAGCAGGGGGTATGTGTTTTGTTTTTTTAATGTTTCCACAACTGAAATAAGATTTTATCAAATTCTATTTGGAACATGTACTCGGCCATCCTTTTGCACTGTGCCACCCTGGGCCAAGAGCCATAATCTATCTCAAAACACTGATACTGATGCAGCCAATTATGTTACAAATATCAGCTTCTTATACTTCTGCTACACTATAAGAAATAGAAGAGCAAAAAAGTAGGAATAACTTATTTTCCATTTTAAAAAAAATCTCTAGTATTTTGCTATATTTTTTGTTCTGAACCTTTCTTTTTTGCTTAAATACCATGAATCACTAATCAAGGTTAGCATCTCGATCCTTGCCTAAGGAAAGTATAAATAAATATAAACATAGTCATATTACAAACTGGTTGCTTACAAATTCAATTCATTGAAAAGTACATATGTAAATAAGGAACTAATTAGGAACAATTGGACAAATTTGCAAAGTAAATGACATTGTAACGTTTCATCAAACAACAAAAATTTCACAGAAGACAAAAGCAAAGTGGCAAAGTCTGTAGTGTACCTCAATGTGGTAAAAGCTAACCTGTTTTACTTTAGCCTGTCATCTATAATAAACTGTAACCTAAATGAACACATCCCATGGACAAGAACAAAATGACAAAGGGTCAAAGGTTCCCTCAGATACTCCATTAATGTCCACATGCCATGTGGGGTTCTGTTACAGCAATGTGAGATGCCTTGGCTTTTTAAAGAGACAAACACAAAACATTTTCAGTCGAAAGAGAAAAAAAACGAGTCTTATTGCATCATCTAAATGCCATTAGCTTAAAAAAAAGAAAAGGAGAAAAAGAACAGGTAATCAAATGACAATGTGCGTCATATATTTTGGTAAGTGCAATGCAGAGAGCTTAGTTAAAAGTTGTGCAAACACCAGCACACGCAAAGTGACTAGACTTAAAAATGAACAGTGACTCAGCAAAACGGCACCCACCTACTCCCTATTAGAGGAGAGCTCTGCTGCTTAATGTGTTGCAATATTTCTCTAGAGGATGGGTGGTGGGTTGGGGACAACTTGGCCTGAGTCGCCTTGCACAAACTTTGGTGCTTCGTCTTCGAAAGTCACAACATGAAAGAAAGCAACACTAACAGGTGCGTTTAAAAAATTGAGTGTTTCATTTCAATAATCCTAAAGGATAAAGGCTATTGAGATTTATTACATACAGAGTGATGTATTCAAGTGTTTATTTTAAATAGCATGACAAGTAAGAAAACTTTTTTTAAGATGTGTTGTGGCCCAAAAAATCTTGAGAAAATTGCTGACCTGACTGATAGTCACTGACCCCCTCCACAAGAAGAGTTAAGTCACAAAAGTCGATTGGTAAAGATGTTTCTATACCCATATGTGTGCACATTAATGGAAAGTTAAGTGGAGGAAAAAATGTGATGGAAAAGGGTCCACAGGGAACTGTACCAATTTTTTCAGAGCACTATCCTGTTTTACTAGTTTTATGGAGCTTCAGATTTATTTTCCAGGAATGCTTACCTTCACACAACTACTGATTGGTTATACTACAAACTAAATGAATGCATGGCTATAATTAAATATTCATGAATATAAGCACTTTAGATATATCACTCCGTGGGTAATAACTCCATAAAGTTTTAAAAAAAAATTCGAATTTTTTGATGACATTCCAGTTTTTAAAACATGCACCTTGATAAGAAAAAAAAAAAAAGTATTTTCTTTCCCTTTTTATCTAAACTTATTTTATTGCATGGTGAGGGGCCATTAATGATGTCATGCATTTAAATGCCCATAAAGCAGATTGCTAGCATCAAATGTAAAAATGACCTGGAGATCAAGCATACACTGACTGGAACATGTGCAGCAACCTAGACAAACAGCTAAGTCCTGAATCCTAAATATAGCACCAGTTAATATTGTGGACAAAATTGGCTGAGACACGTTTCAACCATTATAGAGACAAGTGCGTGCATGACCTGACCTTTAAAATTTGTTTATTTTATTTTTTTTTTTATGAAATAATGGAGGATGACGCAGAAACGCGTAGGCGACAAACTAAGGGGGAAACTACTCCCTCTCGAGTGAATCAAATCACACACACATTCGCACACACGTTAGTGACCCAGTGCAGATAAACATTTACAGGCAATGCACTAAAGGATATATTTATCTATATATTTCATTTATACTATTTACAAAAGAGAAAGGCAGCCCTTTGAGGAAAATATAAAGTTTCTAAGTTTGCTCTTTTTTCTTCCTGTGAAGCACTGATTTGGATGCAGAACTCGTCACCTCACTGAGTTCGAGAATTAGTTCTACACGCCGACAACAACAACGACAACAAAAAAAAACGGATTCATCCGACATGCACATACCCCCTCGTGCATACACGCCAACAACCACAGGTTCGCACAAAGACACAAGCAAACTGCAGTGTTCTACAAAAGTGTAACATAGTTCTGAATCCAGCTGTAAATCTTAAGCATTAAACGTATTGACGTGTAAAATAGAGGACATAAATGTCAGCTAATGTAACAAAAATTTCCTACGACCCCCTGGGACATGGCTCGAAGTTCTCGTAGTGGTCCGGCATCACTCGTATTCAAGGTGCCTGCGCCATCATCCATCCAGACATCTTCCTCCCCTCCCTCTGCTGCACAACCTTTACGCTTTTACATCTCTGCAGCGAGACTGGGATCCCCTCCATCCAACCAGCCAGCTATTTGTGCACACCCAGCCACCCAAGCAAGCGCTCAGATGTTCTTTCAGGTGTGCATCTGCTCCTGGAGAACGAATGTGGGGAAAACAGGAGAGCAGGTAACAAAAAAGAAAAGTTTTCTTTCAGAAATGGTTTTACTGAGTCCTAGCTGAACGGGCCATTGGTCAAAGGGCAGTCAGACCAAAATTGCAACGGCAGTACATCATGCCGCTGGAGTCCAACCAGCTGTCTGAGATGGGGTCGTAGCGCTGGACAGTGTTCAGGTAAGACGACCCAGAGTGCCCTCCTACTACATAGAGGTAGTTGTCCACAATGGCAGAACCAACACCTGCGAGAATAATGGTGCATTACATCAGGAGAACAGCAGTGAATTGAAGCGCCACCAAGAAAACCGTTTATTTAAAAACCTACCAGTACGAGGTTCGTTCATTGGCCGACAGGCCGTCCACTGGTTCTGATGGGGGTCGTACCTCTCGATACTGGACAGGTGGGACACTCCGTTGTGCCCACCCACCACAAATATGAAGCCGAGCATGACACCGACACCAAAGTTGATCCTCTTGTCTGCCATGGGGGCTACCATTTCCCAGGCGTCCTTGCTGGGGTCGTACCTCTCCACACTGAAAACAGACCAAACGCAGTAAGAAAACACCAGAACAGGGTCTGACTTAAAGGATGCAAATCCCTCCAAAGTGTTTGCCAGTTTTATGGCTTTTACATGCCATTCATTTTAAAATGACAACATCTATGGCAGCTACCACAATTGACAGCAATTGTGGTCATTATTAACCACAAGAAACATTTGTTAAAATGTTGTCTTTATGAAAAAGACATTTGCCCCATTTATTTTTGCTAAGGCAATAGTTTCTTCTGTGCTGCGACAAATCTTTTGCCTGTACTAAAAAAATAATAAGTCAAACTTCACACAGTTAAAAAAAAATTAATTTATAAAATAAAATGTACATCTTAAGTATTTTTCCTAGATTTATTACCAGACAATTACACAAATATACATGCCACACACTATTTACTTTACTAATTGCTCTGTATTCATGTTTTACTCACAAAATCACATGTTCTTTTTTTATATCGACTCTAACTTGATTTTGTATGAAAGCATTGTCGTTTTCCAACCTTACCATGCACTTAACCACTGCATATCACTTCATTTGTCACACAGTTCACCATCTTTAAAATAATTTCATTTTGTCCTTAATGCTAGGTTTCTTACAGCGAACTAACTCCAATCAGGTAAAGTTAACCAATAATGAGGCAACTGCGAGTCTGACGAAAGTAAGAAAGTCCTGACAAAGTTAACCAAGAGAACATTGGGAATATGGGATTGTTTTGCAGCTCAGTTAAAAGGACATGCAAACCACAAGGGCCTGAGGAAAATGTTCCCAAAGGTTCTCTGTCCAAACACATTCCCCCTGCAGGGCTTTGGGTGTCAAGGAAACAAGCAACTGGGATTCAGCTGCAGGGTGATCAACAACACAAATGCAAGCACCCTCTCCATGAGACATCTCCAACACTTCTGTAAAAATCCTCTCTCCACTTACTAACGAGCTAGTGAGAGTTTTCTCAGCAAGACTTGATATCCTTCACATAATTGCGAGCTCTATGTATAATCCAGCAAGATCATAAGAAAAAAAAAGCAGCTCAGGAAGTCTAAAAATCATCGATGAGATCAAAGATCAGACCATGACCGGTCCAGAGACTCCAGTCACACGTCAACAGTAGATAACAGGCAAACAGTCTTTTTATCCTGATTTTGTTTAGGAGATTCAAAAAAGGATCAAACCTGTAAAGTAATGTTGCTCAGAAAGATTCCCCACAGCATTAAGCTGAACAGCATTAAGGCTTTTAACAAGCGCAAGCAACTTCATAGAGTCTGACAGCACTTTTCAACAAGTTTCTCAGATTTGTGTTGTACTCCAATCGTTACCTGTTCATGTGTGCTGGGCCATACCCTCCAATAGCATAGATCATGCCGTCCAGCACAGCCGTGGCAAAGCAGCTGCGAGACTTTGTCATGGGCGCCACCGGTTGCCACTCCTTCAGCTTGGGGACGTATTTCTCAACAGACTGCAGGTAGTACTGGCCGTCATAGCCTCCCAAAGCGTACAGCTCTCCAGCCTGGACCACCACCCCGAGTGTGCTGCGACACTCGGCCATGTGCTCCACCGAGGACCACGTGTTGCTTTCGGGGTCCCAGGCCTCCACCGTGCTCTCGTGCCTCCGATAGCTGATGCCCTGCCTCATGTGCGTGGCGATGCCTCCCACCACGTACACTTTGTGGTCCAGCACGGCCACTCCAAACTCGTACCGGGGACGCTGAGAGGGGCCAGTCCGATCCACGAGTCAGTCTGAGGGAAATACATTTCCATGCTGGAAGAAGGAAAGATGTGAAACTCACTTAAAAACTTTACACGAAAATTTGAAACCAAGAAGCATCGATAAAGTGCCGAATGATCCCACTTATTTATTTATTTTTTTTTTTTTGATCGGCCCACTCTGACGATTAGAAGGTCAAATCCAGAAAAATCTATTTTTTTTCCTAATCTTTAAATATATCAAAAAATAATGTAACATTCAGAATTTTTTATCTTCAATGCATTAAGAAAGAACACGTATGTTAATCAGAAAGGTTAAGTGCATGTGATTTATGATTAAATGGGAACGGTCTTGTGATCACCTTATTTTCTGTTGAATTCAAAACTACTACCTCTATCAAAAGAACCTGCAGATTTTTTTATAAATAAGTTTTAGCTGTAAGAAAAAAATAATCAAAAATCAAAATGTCAATCAGTAAATTCAGAGCAGCTCTAATTTGAAAGAGCAAGCAATGATTACCTTTCTAGTGTGGCAAACAGTCCAGCCTTGCCTCCTACTGCAAGCAGCACCTTGGGGGCACACCTGGGCCTCGCTGACAACACTGTCTGATAAGAAAGTCTGTGCTCAGGCATAAAATGATATTTAAGGGCCTCGTTGAGCAGGTGTTTGCATGCATGGTCGTCTCGTATAAGGTGGTTGGCTTCATATAGGCGAGTGAGGAATTTGACGCTGAGTAGTGGAAGGCGAACACAGTGTAACAACTGAGCGAGGTGTTGCTGTCTCTCCGTTACGTCATATTTGATCCATGATTCCAAGGCGTAAAACACCGTCTCCTCCGTGTCCACCTTAAGACAGTCGTTAGAAACTATTTCATCCAGCTCCACTCTCGTCAGTTCAAAAAACTCCTCCGTCTGACAGACCTCTTCAAAGTTCTCACAGATGAACTTAGTAGCAGCCAGGCACAGGTCATGGCAGCCATAAGTCTCTGCGAAGCGGGAGATCCCTATACAGTTCCCAGCATCCAGCTGGCTTTCTAAGAAGGAACAGCACTCCTTAAGTACAAGCTTAACCTGGAGTAAATTGGCAGCCGGCAGAAGGGATTCAACTGTTTCCTGGGAGATAAACACCGTTCCCGTGTATGCGTACTCCACAATGGCCTAGGGGAAGACAAAATGTTCGTGAAACAATACAACAACCACTAGTACAGTTACTGTCTGCTGGATCTAAGCGTACCTGCAAAGCAGCCTCATCAATGCACTGGAACTCCACCTCGGAGGTCTCCTTTTCCGAGAGGTTACCTGTAAACATGGCCTTGAAGTAGGGGCTGATGCTGGCCAACACAACTTTGTGGGCATGGATCTTGGCATCACCCACCCGGAGAACAATGTCACACAGTTCGTGATCCTGCCGCAGGAGCTGGAGACCCTGCAGCAGCTGCTCCGAGTGAGGCCGTGTGAGACTTGCAAACATATAGGACTGGTCCTGCTGGTCCATCTGGAAACATGAACCCAGAAATCACTGCAGTGCATGGGATGTGGGCATGGTTAAGGGCTTTGTGTGCCACTTGAAGCTCTAGCTAATTAGAAAAATGCCGTCTTTACGTTTGTTTTTAAGTAGCACAGTATTTATTTTCCTCAAGCCAAAGCAAATAAGCATTATCACGTAAATCCAATCCTAACACTGCTCTAAGACAACCAAAACGTATTACCTAGAAAGTGCGAACAACTGGACATAAGTAAATCCAAATCACCAGCTGTCAAAGGTGAGTGTTTAAGCTACATGACAGATTACAGAAATGCAAAAGTAATGTAAATAATTAGGGCCTATCTTTGTGTTTTTAACGGGAGATGCCACTTAATCAAAACTCGCTAGCAATAAAGAAGCAAACATAGTCAACACAATAAAATCAGGCTAAGAAAACGCTTTATTTTAAACGATTTATTTCTCTGCAATGAACACAGGTTTATCGACTGGTTTTGATCTGAGCAAAAAAACTGATACATTTTAGCATCATTGCATTGTAGGTTAGCCGCTAAAAATAAACACGGATTTATGTGCTGGCTGCATCACTGATTAATATATACAGTAACATGGCTGACAGATACAAAACGAGACGTTCCAACTGGTTTTAGGAAGAATGTGTATTTTGTTAAAATAGGAGAACCAAACCTGTATTATATGGTGCGTGCAGATAGCGACCGAATATGCGGTAGCGACAGCAGACCACAGGAAGGCTAACAAGAAAACAACCGACTGCCAACCAACCTAGCCACAAAGCTAAAAGACGAGCACTCACAATGACGAGCTACCAGGACGGAACACCCACTTCCGTTGCCCTTCATAATAAAGTCCCACGGAATTTATTCTTGATAAAATTCAAAACAAAATAATTGTATTTTATTCTGAAATACTAACAAAAAAATTATTGATTATAAGCAACATTAACAAGTAAATAAACATTATAGTATTAGGTTCGAGAAATTTTTTTTTAATATATAATATAAAATAAATTATTACTACATGCTATTTCAATGTGAAAATATGTTTCTCTGAATACAGTACTGCCACATCTCTGCACTTGAGTTGATCGTTTTATGTAGGCCTTCACAACTTCTTGACATTACTTCATCTCAACATAAGACTCATAAGTTGAAATCGCTTTGTAGAAAAATAATTTAATTTTTCATTAATATGTTAAGTTAAATGTGCATCTATTTTAGTGTTTGAGGACACGTATTTAAATATTTAATTGTGGCACTGATGGCATTTTTTCAATATTTATTTTTCTTGTCTGTGTTCTAACGATAAAATGCAATTTTGTAACATATTTAAATAGGTCATTACTTGTTTATTAGCACTCTCGTACAAATATGTACTCTTTTTTTATTAAATTACGTTTAAATATGTGGCTGTTATGATGGCGAGCATGCATGTCAACAGAGTCAGTCCATTTAAATATGGTTCCGATCTAACTGCTATAGAAAAATTCGACCCGGCCTAAACTAAACTAACATTTAAAAAACAATTTCTATTTATATTAGTAAGATAAAATTTTATAATCGCAAACAAATTATTAAAAAAATATTTTGTTTTTGTCGTAGTGCAAGTATTTTATCACCCATCACCCGCATACATCTTAATCATCAAGAATTTAGTTTAGTAGTAGAATATTTGCTATAACCAAATATGTAAGCTAAAAGAAATTAATGTGGAAAAACAAACCAGAGTGGCAGAAAGCGTGCAATTAAATGTTTACCATTAAATTAACTGATAAACCTAATTATCAGGTAGAGGCTTCAACTTTAACTAAATCCGCATTTTTCTTTTATTTTCTAAATAAGAACTTTCTCTCTCTCTCTCTCTGTTTCCACTGCCTAACTGAGCTCCTTTTCATCTTCATCCTTCTGTAGCTCTGTTATGGTGACGACGATGATGATGATGATGATGATGACGATGATGATGACGATGATGACGCTTCCGCCTGGAGGAGCCAGGACTCCAACTCGCGTCACCATGGAAGCGCTCAGTTTGCGACATGCATTCGCCATTTTGCTGCCTCGGTGTGTGTATGTGTGATTGTGTGCGTGTGTGCGGGGGGCTCCTTAAGGCTGGATACCTTCATAGCTTCCAAACATTCAACTCTTCAGCCAGCGGAGGAAATATCCACATTTACTAAGGGAACTGTCGCCGCTGCAGCATGACACGAAAGAGGCTGGACGTCGGAGCAGTAGATAGTTTTGCGTCGGGTTAACGAAGAGGAGGAGGGCCAGCAGAAATGTAAGGTCTGTTTTCTTTCTAACTTTGATACTCCGCACCTAACACGGTCAAATTTAAGCGGAGTGGCATGTTAGCTACGCTTTGCTTCGGTGCTAACTGATGACCCTGGGTAACGGTAACATGTAATAAAATATGTATTACTTAGCATAAAGCGGGTGAGTCCTCCACTGGAGGCATTTTAAGTACATAATGTTAAACTGGCTTTGTGTAATTAGATACATTTGCAGCAAACGGCGTTTCAACCACTGCGCTCACAAGAGAGCTACAAGTGGTTGTGGTCATTTTTTAAAATTTAGTGGGATCCTTCATGCCTTAACGGGGCAATATTGTGGGTTTGCTTCCATGTGTTAAAGCCTATGTCGTTCCCGTGGTGCTAAAAACGACAACAGACTCAAATTTGTCCTAAGACGTGACAATAATTTAGAAAACGTCTTAAGTTACACAAAGGATTTTGAGAACTCCTGGGGGACACAACAATAGCAATAAAGAAAACATCAGGATTTTCTTTACATAAATGGTCATTTAAACTTACCAAGCCAAACAAAAGGTTTCTTAAAACAGCTTGATTTAAGAAGAAATGTTTAAAAAAGAAGAGAGCACATCCTCTTTAAAAGAAATCCCAACATAGTGTTAAAGGTTCTTTCAATAAAAATGTCACCTTTTTTTGTCTTCTCTTGTTGTTTGTTGTGTTGACAAATAATGCAATCTTCTAACACTAATTAAAGAATTTCTTCCATATTTATATACATATTTTTATACTGTATTTTTTTGAAAGCTCAAAATACTGTCCTGAGCTGTATGCAACGAAATTTCGTTTTGTATTCACCTTGTGCATGCAACATGACAATAAAGTTTTAAACTAAACTAACTAACTAAAACTGTTACTCCAATAATATTTGTTCATCAATGTTTAAAAATGTTTAAAAAGACTTTTTCCTCCAACTCTAAAGCAAACATTTAATGTTTAAAAATAACTTTTCCGTTAGTGTTTTAGTATGTGAAGCCTTCATGTTGGTAGGCATTGCTATCACTTTGTGTGTCTTTGTTCTTTTGTCTTTTTTAAACTCGAAATACATTTTCAAGATGAATCGAGCCACCACACACTGGAGATCTAAAATAATAAGTGCAGATTGAACATTTTTTTTTTATAATCAAAACATTTTTTGTTTGCTTGTCAAATTGAAAGTACTATTAAAGAAAAATATAATAATTAAACAGAAAGAAATAACATATTACACAGTTAGTTAGAGTCCCTCTGTCTAGCCAGATATGATTGGCATGCAGAGTTTGAAAACACGGTACCTGAAATATAATATCCAACCAATGATTGCATCCAAGCAATTTAATGCAACTGCGATGATGATTGAAATTTAAAATATTGGCCTTCTCTACCTTTTGATAGTGTTCTTGCCTGTTTGAATCATCAAAATAAATGTCGGAATTTTGTTGTGGTGTTTTCCACTGTTTTGGTTTGCTTCTTTTCAACCTTTGTGGTTAATCTCTTTTCTTAATTTTCTTAATCCTGTGTGTTGCATTTATAGACCGACCAACAGGACCTCAGTTCTCCATCATCAGCTGCTCAAGATGAAACCACAGAGTAAAGGGGAGGAACATTATTGTCCTCGCTGGAATCTGTTTTCCTTTTTGGATTCTCAAATTTGACAATCCATAAATCCGCCAATAATGATACCTGGATTAATCTCCCAGGAGATACATGACCAGCTTCTGGACTCAAAGAATTACCAGAATCGCACTAACGGGGTGGAAAAGCTTAAATGTATCCTGTCAGAAGTGGACATTAAATCAGTCCCACCTGGGAGTGTTGAGGAGTTCATCAATTTTCTTCCCCGACTTCTAGATGACAGTAACTTTAAAGTGCTACATGGAACCTTTACAGGTTTTAAACCTGCTGATACAGAAGCTGGAGACTGGCATTGACAGATTTTTGAAACATATAGTTTTTGTTGCCCTGAAGGCCCTCGGTGACACTCGTGCTGTCACCAGAAATGAATATCATAATGTGTTTCAGCAGGTGATGAAAACTACTCCACCGCAACAAGTATTGGACCTTATTATCGGCAACTTGAAACACAAGAACTCCAGGGTCCGGGAAGATGTCCTGAACATCATCATGGCAGCTATGCTCACTCATCCTAGGAAAGATTTCAACATCCCCAAGTTATGCTTCGAGGTCGCACCATATCTGGCGGACAACAAAAAGAAGGTCCGCCACGCTGCTTTGGAGTTATTCGCTGTTTTTGACCATTACCTTGACACGGGAAAGAAGCAGCCATTAATGAAAGCTTTGGACATGGTTGAGCTTAATGAGGACGCAGAAGGTCTGATGGCAGCTGTGCACGCAAGACGAGCGAGGCGCATCCTTCCAAAGCTGACCTCAGAGGGGATTGTGGAGTACGGCCTGGTGGTGCCCACACCCGGACAGTGGTCCACTGGACAGCACGCTTCTGGGGCCGATCTGGACTGGGTGATAAACGGGGGCCGGACGAGCAGCGCCAGGAGCTACAGGACAGAGCACGACAGTGATCTACTGTCCGGCTATGGCAGCTTAGGCTCCCTCACTGACGATCCACTGATTCAGAGGAGGATTGTGAGCGCAGGCAAAGGGAAGAACAAGCTGCCCTGGGAGACGTCGACCGATAACGAGCTGCAGCAAAGCACCACACCTAACGGGAAGAGCCTTGAACAGGTGAGCGCTGCCGTTCTGTTCTCAGTGTTTTACACGTTCAGCTATGTCAACCCAGCTAACTGCTGTTTTTGGCAAAACAATAAAGCAAAACGATATTTGCAGTTGTAATGAAATCATCTATAACATTTACTCGTAACTTTGACACAGATATCCATCCATTTTTTTTTACACCCTTGTCCCTTAGTGGGGTCAGGAGGGTTGCTGGTGCCTCTCCAGCTAACGTTCCGGGCGAGAGGCGGGGTCACCTTGGACAGGTCGCCAGTCTGTCGCAGGGCAACTTGGCACAGATATACATAAGCAAAAGAATAAACAAACTATATTTGTTAGTTAGTAGTAATTTCATCAGTTTTTTTTATTTTTGCATAGTAGCTTTTTAGTTAGTAGGGCTATCTGCTCCGATAGTCTGTCTGTTCTTTTTCCTCTATGGCAATTTTATCTTTTCTTTTCATTGAAAGTACTTTAAACTATAGTGACAGTATGACAGAAAATTGCTGTGATTTTGAAACTGGACACCGTTTCACTCCTAGTTTTCATGTTAGTAAATAAAATTTGATGTTTAAGCAGAGATGTTAGGAAACCTGTGTTTTTTTCTCTCTCATGTGTGCCTTTTGTTTTGGAGAATATCTAATTTCGATTTGCTGAAATGTGATTCCCTGCATTTAGCTTTGTGAAAATATTGCTTTCAGATTCTTTTCCTGACCTTCACACTCAAATAATCCAAACAAGCAACAACAAAGTATTAGTGGTTGCACTTTCCTCAGAGACAGTTTGAGGGTAACATTTTCCTAAATATAGCAGCTATTTGTCATGGTGCAGTATGGATGGAGCGCAGCAGCCGTGAGGGAGGGCTGGATCTTATTTTGTTGATCCTCTTTGTGTAAGAGTCATAATATTGCCTCCATGTCCGTAAAGCTATGTATTTGTCGAAAACAATAGAAATGTATCTTCAAATATTTGGGATACATAGAAATAAACAGTTGTAGCTTTGCAGTGTCCCTGACACCACATCAGGTGGAAATAGATGACTCATTTTGTTGCACCATGACGCTGTCTCTCTAAAGGTGAGCAGAAACTGTTTTTAGAGTAAACCCCCTCATTCCTCCTCATTTTTTTTTATTAAAGCAGGTAATCATATTACAGGAACCAACAAAAGAACTTTATTTGCCACTGTAGCTCATCTAAAAATGTGTGCTTGCTGTGGTATGCCATATTTAGTTTTGACAGCAATGTTCCAGCTTAGACTCATTTGGAAAAAGCTTGTGTTTACACTGGCGCGGGTTTCCAAGCAACACCTGTAACACACGGCATACTTATCGACAGAACCGTGAAACATAATTGGTAATATCACAGGGTCACGCTTGTAAAACATGGCTTGTTTAATTTTCTGCAGTTAATTCCAGTCACACAGCCAAGCCTGTGAGTGTTTTTCAGATCATATTTAGTGGGAATAACTTAGACTTAGTGGAGTTGAGTACAAATTCATAAAAATGTTACAGAGTCTGTTATTTGTGGTTATTTTTCATACCTTATGTACATACATGAACAATGCTTTTCAGTGACAAATGAATTCTACAGATTATATCATATCTTACCTGAACTACACATATATTCTGTCTAGAGAATATATTTACACCAAGGCCTTTGTTATGTTTGAGGAACCTTTAATCTAATTACTTAAACTCGATCTGGCATTGTTGCTGCTGTTTAAAATAATGGCATTTCTGCACATCCGTAGCTTTCAAAGGGGGACTCCAGCTCTCTTTCCAAGAAGGCAGAGACCTACATACCAAGTTTCAGTAAGTGCCCATACTTTTTCTCCTCCTTTTCATTTCCTATGAATGCACCAAGACTGGTCATCATGGTCACCTGCAGCTTTGCTCATAGAGAAGGTTTTACTGGGAAGGAGTCACCGACCCATATGCCATCGAAAGCTTTAGGATGAGTGTGCCAAGCTGCTTGGTAGATATGATTCTCACTGGGCTCCAGACATGCCCAGTGAGATGTCTGGGCATGTCTGCAAAGATGTTGTATTTGCTATAGTTGGCGCTAGTTATACTTGTCTATGCAAAAAGAGACTCTGGGCTAAATTCTCATTTTACTATTTCGCATGGCTGTGTGGCTCTTATAGACTTTCAGGGGGACACTTAGAAATGAAGGGGAAGCAGCTGTGCTTTGAACAGAGTTTCTGCTTGGTTCGAAAATGTCATGAAATATTGTAAATTGAGTGATCATAATATTAGAACCTAAAAAATCACTAGATGGCCAGTGGACATTTTTTGTGATGTCATTGCAAATACCCGGTACTGTAGGACAGACCTGAATTTAAGAAGTTTAGAAATGCTTATATTTACAAATTAAAAAACTATTTATTACTCAGTTGTAAATATGACAGTAGTTTTCAAAAAAAAAAAATCAGAAATGTATCTAAACGAAAACCAGCATCACAGTATAAAATACATTCAGAAAAGTAATAAATACTGTAATAAAAGTAATAAATACTGTAACGTTTAGTTTGATGTGTATTTCAATGTTATCACTTTTCATTATTGTTAATAAGCCTAAAAATGCATTTTTCATTTAGAAATAATTTACTTTAAGTCATTTGATGCATGGCTGTGTGCTGTTTAACGTAGTTTCAGTTCTTCCAACAAATCAGAAAAGTTGTATTTGCAATAGTTTGCACTAGTTATACTTCTTTAAAATACACTGTCTATACAAAAACAATCTAATATCTAGTTCTGCAAGTATTTTGAAGTATTATGTTAGTGAGAAGTAAAGGTAATAAGTGTGTAAAACCTTTAATTTACGTATACTTGCACAAATAATTAGTTTACTTCAAATTTGGCTGATTTTATGCAAGTTAATACTATGCTTTATAGTCTTTAAATGTTAATACATTGCCTATGCAATTCCAAAAATCCAAATATTTTTGAAGAATATTAGAAGTAGATATTAGTTCCAAAGTTACACTTGGTTCATATTTTGTTAGTCCTCAATGAGACTAAAAAGCAGTCTAGCAATCCTAATTAAGGGGATTATGGATATATTGGGTGACAAATGTTTGCTTATTTTCAGCAATGAAACCCACTTATCTATAAACTTCTAAAAGAAGGTTCCTGTTTTTGTGAGATATTTTACCACTGCTTTAAGTGTCAAGGGACGGGGATAGAAAAATGGGATTCAGACTTTATATTACAGCCTGTTTCCGCTGATCACTTTTTATACCAATAGATTTATTAAATGTTAGAGGTTATGTACTGAAAATAAGTTAAATATACCTTCGACAGGTTCTGCTGAGCCACAGAAGCCCCTGTCTCCCAGAAGGAGGGAACCCCCTGCAGGTCTCAGAAGAAGTGGGAGCCTCAACTTGGACACAGATATCTTTAAAAACACAAACATCTCTGACCCAGATGTTGGTAAGCAGTTATTTTCTAGGGTGTCTCCCAGCAATAGTTAAGTGAAAATAGCGGTTCACAAGTATTAATTGGTTTGATTTTTTTAATGCAATATCTCATAGTGGCACCCAAAGGACGTGTGCTCTCAAGGAATCCCAGTGTCGAGCGAACTTTCTCTCTTCCCTCCAATGCTTCCGCACCCGGCTCCTTTCTTCTGCCTTCCTACCCTCTGGCTACATGCACAGGGGGCATGCTAACTCCAACACTGTCCCGCCATCATGCAGACTCTTCCCTCTCAATGTCCAACACCTGGCCCAACAAACGAGAAACCAGCCCTCAGCAGCAAGGAACAAGCCCTCGGAGAGAGAAAGAAGACACAGCAAAGGGTAATTTAGCAAAATAGCTTTAGTGTGTGAAATGGATACTGTTGTAATTTTAGTCTCTTTTTAGGCTAACTTGTTTTTTGCCCTTGCCGTCGTAGGAGACCTCTTCAGTGTGCAGTCTCCTAGGCCTCTTCGAGCCTCCCTCGTGAGTTCCTCTTCCACCTCATCGTTCAGGCGAGCTCTGAGCAACACCAGGGCAACCTTCACCATCTCACCGGTGCAAGCCCATTCTCATGACGACCAGAGATCAAACACTCCAGCCAGCCAGCAGCTGGACTTTGACAGCGTCAGCCCCTGGGAAGTTCCTCAGGATGAAGAGCCTCTGGACATGCAGGAGGTTAGAAAATGTGTACTAATGTAAACCCTTGTGTTGAGCAGTTTTGTTGGTTTGCTAATTTTGTTTGCCACTTACAGATGCTGAACTCTCTGCGCTCCTTGCGAAACAGCGCTGCCAAGAAGAGGGCCAAAGTGAGCCTCAGCAGTCCAGATCCTGACAGCCCCGACTCAGCCGTCCAGGTCGACCTGAGGCTGGATTCACCATTGCAAACGTCTCCGGTGCTTACCAGCTCAGCCAGCGAGAGCGGACTCTCAAGTCTGAGTTCAGCTGCCAACTCCAACTTCAGCAACTTTAAAACAATGTAAGGGATTTCCAATTTTTTAAATAAAGCTTGTTAGACATCTGTAAAAAGTATTTGTTTCCATAAATATTTCTTCCTTTTCAGTTTTTTTTGTAATATTTAAAGGTTTTAGATAATCAAATACAGTTAAAATAACGCAAACGTAACTTATCCAATGCTGTTTCATTTCTTTGAACCAAAGAACAAACCCTGACCTGTGCAAATAAAAATTAACTATGCTTAGTAAATATTGTTTTAACTGTGATTAACCAAGTTTTTGGAGAGCTGATACTTTTACACATGCATATGCTGGAATATTGAGAAGGTTCTTGGTGCTGACTAATTTAGTAAAAGAAAATGTGATAATGCAGTTTCCCTGCATAATCGTTCACTTTTCATATTTGTCAGCAGCCCCAGAAGCTCTGCCCCTTCTGTAATGAAACAACGGATTGTAAGAGTGCCTTCTGCAAAACTACGGTCGTCTGTGTCCATGGATTTCAGCAGCCTTCAAGGTACGGAAAACAATTAATGTTTTATGTTTAGTCTTTTTTGGCTCCGTCTTTTTTCTGACTTTGGTTCACGTCTTTGCAAGGAATGTGCCGGAGAAATGACCTATCATCTGAGGTGGGTGTTGTTGGACAAAAAGTTAATTATTGCAACGGAACGATGAAAACAGAGAAAGAGAAAGTGGCACTGTCTCCTCCGCTGGTCAGACCAGTGGTCCGCACACCCATCAGAGCTTTGAAGATTGTCAAAGGTCAGCTAGCAGTGATAGAATTGTTTTTATTTTTTTCCTGGATATACAGTCAAAACCCTAAGTTTACATAAAGTGAAGAAAAAGACATTTACAGACCAAACATCTTCTCTTTTCCTAGATTATTTAGAATACAGAGTATCTACTAAATGACATAGTAATGAAAGATTACGTACAGAATGAGGGAAAGCCCAGCTGATGATGTCATGGATTAGAGATTTCTGATAGGTTTATTGATACATTTCAGTTAATTGGAGTCGCTGCTTTTTTGTTTGACTCAGTGATAAAGTCAAAAGGAAATCAGCCAAGTTATCGGAGAAGAGACTTGTGGAGACCCACAAGTCTGGTTCGTCTTCAGAAACAATTTACCGATGCTTGAAGATGGCGACATATCCTGTGGTCTGATGAAACTAAGTTGGAACTGTTTGGCCATAATGACCATCCTTACAATTGGAGGAAAAACCGGGACGCTTGTACCATCCTCACTGAGACATATGGGAGGTTGCAGCATCATGCTGTGGAGGAACTGGGACACTTCCTAAAATAGATGGCATCAAGAGAAATATTTTACTGAGTGTGTCTTTTTATTCAGTGTATGTAAACTTCTGGTTTTCAACTGCGCCTCCACCAAAGCTTTATATATTATTTTAATGTGAAACTGTTTCTTGTGATTTATAGGGTCCCAGAGCACCAACAGCTGTAGGATTTCACCTGGTGCAGATGTTTCTCTACCTGAAGGAGTGATAGGGAAAGGTCAGTATTTAATTTAGTGTAACAATGCAATAACATTTTATTGGCTGAACGTTTTTCTCATTATTAGTCACATTACTACTTTGAATAATCTGTGCCATTTCAGCCATTCAACCAATAAAACATTGAGTTGTAAGGTGTGCTTCTGCTAGTAATAACTTTAATTCTTGTTAAAATGTCAAACCTCTTGTAAAAACTTATTGAAAATGCATGGAAAATCTTCATGGTTCAGCTAATTGTAACAACTTGCAGATACTTTACACCATTCAGGCTTTAAAACAAGATTTTGTCCTCTTACTGTTTGATTCAGGATTTTCATATCTATAGCCATTTTTGGAAGTCGACAGTCTTAGTTTCAGTTTCGGTCATATCTTTTTCTCTCTTTTTTGTTGAGAAAAAGTAATTTTTATGCAAAAACATATAACATAAACTCATTATGCTTCCTTTACATCAAGCAAAAAATTATATCATTTTATTTATTTTTAAAATATCTCCATCCTTTCAGCTGTAAATGTGTTATCTCAGTGTTTTGTTGCATTTGAGCAATGCTAATGGCTTTCCCTCATGCTTTTAAGGTATGTATGGCACTACAGTATCCTCCAACCGTCCAGGGGCCGAACTGTTACTTGAGCAGGGGATTTGGCTGCCAAGCCTCCCACTGATCCTTTAGCAGGCATCTACAGCCGTCAACTAGATGGTGATGACAGCTCACATCCCAACGAGCCCAAAGTTAGTCACACAGTTTTGGCGTTGATTGAATCAATCATTCGCAGGTGATTTGTGACGCGGGTGCTTTCTTCCCGCAAAATGTGCAGGAAATTATGAGAAATGTCAGGAGGGGCCGGGACAAGACGAGAGCGCAGAATCTGAATCAATTTGAGGATCTGTCAGGTAGAGGAGACGAAACAAGAGACAAGATTCGCCATCGCGTCCGACAAATGTTGTCTGATTCGCCCACAGAAGGAACTGAAGAATTAATCATCAGTGGTAAGTGGATCCTTTGCCTTCTAAAGTATTTGTACCGATTAGGAATGTTCACATAATACGACTTTAAATCCCCAGCGTTTTCACAATTATTAACAAATAAGGATCTGAAAAGTGTGGCAGGCATTTCTGTTCAGCCATCTTTCGCTCTTGTTACAGTTACTATCCTCAGCCTAGTTTGGGATATTTCTCCATTAGCTGGGGACATCTAGACGGGAAATATTGACATTTTTCTCATCAAGATATGATGGAGAACAAAGTCTTCTAAAGTCTCCGCTACAGATTTTTATTTGGGTTTAGTTCTGGATTTTCATTGGACCATTTTAATCGTTAAATAGGTTTTGATCTACAAAAATCCCAATGAAATACATCAAGATTTGTTGAAACGTGGCAAAATATAAAAAAGTCCAAGGGGTTTGAATAATTATAGTAGTTTATAATATTTTTTTCCTTCTGTGTTCTGTGATTCTGATATTTTTTTCTTTTTATTAACCTTCTGTAGATTGGCGTTTCAACGGCAACACGCTGATATCCACCAAGTCAGATCTTCTCTCTGATGAATCTTCCATCAGTGCCACCAGTCCTGCCAGTCCACCAGAACCTCAAAGTCCAGTAAAAAGGTCTACCACACCCCACCATCCCAGCCCCCCTACATTACCTCCCAACTCAAAAAATGTGTCCCGCCTGAGAAGGGCACCTAGCCTGAGCAGAACCCGACCGTCGCTGTCCCACAGTTCAGGTCAGTGAATCAAAAAACCAAACAAACACCACTTGTCATTGGAGATCGAAATTGTTTTATTTTCACCTGTTGTGATGCCAATTCCTATTTAACATCACCTAGAAGTTCTCTTTATAAATAAGGTAGTACTTTAATAAATAAAGTTGATAATTAGATGTTTAACATCCCCAAACTGACTTTTTTGCCAGGATTATGGAATTGCAAAATGAGTTAAAATCTGTCTGTGTTTTGTTTTTTCTTTGCACCTGTTTTAGATGAGTTGTGTCACGCCACTTTAAGACACAAGAAAAATCTGTCCGCTCCTTCGGAGCTCTGTCCCTTTTCAAAGCCCGACCTGGTGCTGACTCAGAGTTTCAACCTCCTGAATTCAGAGGACTGGTGAGAGAAAACTTTCGCTGTCAGCATTTATTAATCTGATGTATTGTTACTTTGATAAATCACGAAGACTGTCTAAAATGTCAGACTGCGCAATTCCTTAATATTTTTCAGGGAGAAGAAGATTGAGGGCCTGATGTTCCTCCGCTCTCTTGCTTACAACCATGCAGACACACTTCAAGGCAGACTTCATGAAGTTTGTCTGTGTCTCATCCAAGAGGTAAAAACGCCCAACCGTTTGACAAATTAATATTTGAAAGCTGAAATCTGGATTACAGATTACAATGCTTGGGAAAAGTATTCAAACCTCTTGTGCCTTTTCATACTTTGTCGAATTAAAACTACAATCTTCCTTGTATTTCATGGAAACTTGGGTGTGGTTACTTTTGCAAGGTGCTACATTAATATGCTAATTCAGATATTGACAAAGCCGACATTTTGCATCTCTAAAATGTAACTAACATAATGGAAATGTCCAATGCTCACAGAAAAGGTCAAATAAATTCAGGTTTCCTGTTTCTTTTCCTCATTTTTATTCACAGTTTGGCAATGTTGTGAGTGACAATATTGCTTGATGGTTGTTTCATTGTTTTCAAAGTGCTACAGACTACGAATGTATTACTTTTGCAGCAATCCCCGACAAATTACTATCAGCTGCTGCTGTTCTGCCATCTATTGGTGATAAAAAACAAACTGCTCTGACAATTTAGCAAATCTCGAACATGTAGTGACAGAGATTATAATAAACTACTTCCTGTTTTCACCAATCAGGTGAAGAACCTGCGCTCAGGGGTTTCCAGGGTGGCAGTGTGTACCCTTGGCGACCTGTACACACACCTGCAGAGACTAATGGACCAAGAGCTTGAGAGGACAGTTAAAGCGCTGCTGCAGAAGGCCGGGGAGAGTAACACCTTCATCAGGCAGGACGTCGACGGAGCGCTGGACCGCATGGTGCAGCACTGCACTCCGACCCGCGGCATTGGTGCTTTGCTTACTGGAGGAATCAGGTTGGAATGAAAATAGGGTGAAAATTCATTTCACATAAAATCTATACACCTTCGATAGCTGAATTTGCTTTTCTGTCTTTCTGACAGCCACCTTAACCCAGTGGTGAGGAAGTGCACTGCTCAGCATCTGGCTAATCTGTTAGAGAAGGTTGGAGCTGCCCGCCTTCTGTCTGGAGGTAAAGATCTTATTGAAAGAATTTTACCCGCCATCACCAAACTTGCACAAGACTCTTCCCAGGAGGCCAGGTATGTACAAAGTTGTAATGTTTCATCGTGTCACATTTTAAATTAACATGTGCAAGTGTAACTTTGGCGTTTGTCACACCCAAGATCTTAAATGGTATGATTATTGTGGGGTTTTTTTGCCCACAGGTACTTTGGTCGTCGAATGCTGCTATTTCTGTCATCTCACCCCGACTTTGACAAGAACCTGGAAAAATATATTCCCACCAAAGACCTGCAAACTGTCAGAGACACTGTCTTGACTCTCAGGACAAAGGTACGCATTTTATTTGCTTACTGACTTTCTAACCTTTGGTAGATGTCACTTAACCTTATGATTGCTGTGGCTTTAGGGTCTCGGTGAGATGCCCCAAGATTCTCAGTCAGCCAGAGGAAGACGCTCACTTCCAGGCAGCGGGACAGTCAGGGCTTCATCTCTCAATGGAGAGCAACTCAACCAGACCAACAAGTGAGAATGCAAGGCTTAGCAAAAGTTGCATTTTGGTCTCATCTGTACAGAGCACATTGGTTTGCTTTGTCTTCTTTGTGGCTACTGACAACTGTGCTAACTTACTGCTTTTCGCTTTCATTTGTCTGTGTTGCTACGTGAGTAATCTGAGTGGTGTGAATAGTTTTGCTAGGTACTGGATATTAGAACAAATTCTACTACCAACAGTGTTTAATTAAGCTTTGTATTTTCTAACTGCAGGGAGTCGAACAGCCATTACGGCTGTAAACATCAGACACAGAGTATCGCCGACAAAAACGAATACATAAAGCAGATCTCAGGTCTGCTGGGTTCAAAGGACTTCCGAGAGCGGATCAAAGGCATTGATCAGCTAGTGGCTGACTGTGAACACAACCCCAACATGGTCGTCAATAGTATATTTCCGGTCGGTGCAATAAATAATTTCTTCACGTCGTAAAAATGATTATTGCAATTAAAGCCATTGTGGATGTTTAGTAAGTCCGTTTCACTGTTGCCTTTTGCTTTGTTGTATTTTAGGTGTTTGATGCCTTTAAAGCCAGACTGCAGGAGTCCAACAGCAAGGTTAACCTTTACGCCCTGGAGTCTCTGCAGAAAATAACCCATTTGCTGAAGGACAGTTTGTCCCAAGTGGTTAACATCCTGGTGCCAGCAATTGTGGACAATCACCTCAACTCCAAGAATAACGCCATCTATTCTTCTGCTATTGGGGCTCTGAATGCACTTATTTTGAATCTTGGTAATTCTTTTACATTTGCAGCGTACTTTCTGATTAAGTGGTGCTCTGTTATAGTGTTTTTTCGTTTACTTGCACAGATAATACTCTTCTTCTTCAACCTTTCTGCACCAAGGCCCAGTTTTTAAGTGGCAAAGCTAAGGTGGATCTCATCGAAAAGGTTGCAGGTATGTTTGACATAATGCATATTACATGTACCTCTCAACAAATCACAATCAGACAGAATTATATATTTTAAGTATATATTTCTATTACTTTTGATGAAGATTTATTTTCCCCCCTAATGTGAATGGGCTTTGCTTGACTTTCCTCTCAAAGTTGTAATTGTTCTACAATTTGTTTTTCCACTGAACTTTCCACTCTTTGAATTGTCATTTAGCAATGAAGTTTAGTGGCTCGGCCTTGATGTGGAGGGTGTCAGTCACAGTCTGCTGGACGGCTGTGGAGTCACCAGTCTATCCAATGATTGAGAAAACGCTGTTTTAGAGTTGCACCAGTATTATAAACAGGCTAATTGATGCATCTTCTCACTCAATGCCAACATATTTTCTGATTCCAGGTCTTGTTAAGGAGCTCTATCCTCGCAAGCCTCAGGTGGTGGAGCAGAAAGTCTTGCCCTTACTGTGGCACCTTCTGGGTACCTCCACCCACAGTGGCAGCATCCATGGCAGGAGTGGCAGCGTTCGGACCGCAACGGCCAAGCTGTGCCAAGTCCTTCACACCCAAATGGGGTCGAGCCTGAACGAGTGCGCTGCCTCCCAGCCTCCTAATGTCCAGAAAGGTTTAAACGAGCTTCTGAGGACCTTAAAATAAAAGGAAAAGCAAGATCCAAATGTTGAAAAAGAACATCAAGACTGATCTTACTTGAAACAAAAGAAATGTTCTACGTTTCTTACAGTGCCTGCACTTTTATATCAATATGAGAAAAACTAACATCTTAGGTTGTTCCAATTGTTTCATCAGTGATATTTACGTCGGTACAGGAATGTTAACATACTGATATCAGGTCTTATTCCTTCTCAACCTGCTCTCTCTGCACTTTGAAAAGTAGCTGATCATCAAAGTTTCCTCCATTACTCACTGTTGACAAATCGGAGACACTATTGCAGAATGTAAAACCGAAATGCACAAAGAAGACAGGGAGCCCAAAGGTGTATATTTTTGATGTTTTATCAAAGGTGATGTGATATTTTTTTTTGAAATGTCATGCAGATGATTTGAAGATTTGTGACAATTAAAAAAATGGTATGGAATACTTTCGTACAGCTCAGTTGTGTATTTGCACAGTATTAGCTTAATGTTTAAGTATGGTGTAAATTGATGGTTATAATTTATCTAATGTATAATGGTCTGAAAATCATTAATGATGTGTTGAGTTTGTACTCTGTTCTTTGTTTGCATGACCAAGACTTTTAAACAGAATCAACCTTGTATAATCTCTGTGGGGGAATGGGTGTACACAGATACCTAAAAGGTTGGAAAAAGTTGTTTTTACACCTGTGATTGCCTGAGAAACAGCAAGAAGTCGGCTCCGTTTCCGTCTCTGTATCGTGCCAGTCTTCAAGTAGCCTTTTAACTGAAATAGTGATTTATATTTAACTCATTTGTGAACTAAAGAAAAGAGATATACGAATAAACGGTTTATTTCCCTAATACTAAACTTCACTTTTTCTTTCAGGGACTACATAATATTTAGAAAAAGGTCAAAACACATTCTGGTTTCAGTTCAGAAAGGTAATAAGAGCTGTTTTGAATTCCAGTTAGTCAGGTATGACCGATTTAAATACAATCAGGAAACACAAATTTTAAAGTTAAATCATCTTTATTCTTGATGATGTTGCTGGAGAGTTCCATAGTTTTGTTTTGTTTTTTATTTTGCAGTACATATTTTCACTGTAAGGGGAAAAAAATGACTCAATTAAAAGCAAACATATACATAAGGAAATATTTCAAGTATAAGCTAAGAGATACACAATCAGAGGGAAGAACACTGACTTGACAAATGTCCACCATAGTTATCGTCGTCCATCACAAGAACAATAAGGATGCCTCTTTGTCCACAAAAAATATGCATCATTGCTAAAGTTGCTGCATCAAACCATACTAATGGAAAGATAAGCGGAAGGAAAAAAAAACTGGTAGAAAACTGCACAAGCTACATAAACAACTACAAGCTTTACAAACATGGTTTCATTTTTCAGAAGTTGACACCAACACGGTTAACGGTGCCGATAACTTGTTTAATAAGTTTGGTATTACTGTGCTTGATTGGCCAACAAACTCAACCAATTCATAGTTCAGATGAAGAAAACACACTAGAGCCACAATGTGAAGCAACTCAGAGCTCTGAGAGCATTGACTACTTTAGCATACTTTTCACTGGGCCATTTATTGATTCAAAATCTTGTTTTAATTGTTCATCACTAAACAATTTTTAGTTTATCTAAAAAAAAGCTTCACCTTTTCAATTCAACTGTTACAGTTTATTTAAAAACTGCAACAATTATGTTATAATTAACTGACATGCACCTGTAGTGTTCAATACATTTTGCACAATTAAGGTAGCTGCCATGTTGAAATAGCTCTGTACAGAGAGTACATACTTCCTACAGAGGTTTTCTTGTATAAAACAAAGATTTTTATAGTTTTCGTAGCAAGAACTGACGTTTGACTCATAAAAGTAATGGCAAATTTTACATTTTGAAACAATACCTTAGCAATATATATAAAAAACAAACATTATGTGCAGTAGATCTCCAAAGTTTAGCTCAAATCGCATCAGTTTTCCAGCAAAGATATAAAACTGTGGGAGACATCGATACCGACAGCAAAGCTACCTTAAAACCTCTGCTGCAAACACCATGCTGCTGTTTAAAGGGTCAAATATGTTTTCCAGTTAAACACTGGTACAGATGCACTTGCCGTCTGAAATGAAGCAACAAGCACTGAATGGCGTACAAGTGGTGGTGTAAATTCACAGCTCATGGAATGTGCTTCTTTTGTCAGACAATTTTTACTTTTGCCAAGTAAATGTTCAAAACCTAAATGCATTTTTTATTTTTTTTCCCCCCCAACATTCCAGTTCAGACTAGTTTGCGGTCATGTTTCTGTGCTATGAATGAGGCGTTTGATTTTTTTTTTTTGGTTGCGCTCTAATTTAATGCTCTGCTGCCTCCAGTCATTGGAATGTCCTCTCAGCTCCACTGACTGAGTGGAAAAATGGCCTCCTCCCTCTCCTTTGGACCTTCCTGCTCCCGTTTCTAAGGCAACTGGTTTAATGCCATGGTAACCTGCTCTTTTCGATATTTTTATCTTTTGGTGATGTTCAGAAAAGATCAGCGCGTCGTCAACGTTCTGGGCACCTCGCTCTGTCAGGGACCAGATGTCTTGGGCAGGTCCTGATTCTCGGCCAAGTGGAGCTTTTGTCTGAGCAAAGACCCATTAAGAATTCACACAGAGTCACTTTGAAGTGGAAACATAATTAAAATACACTTTCCAATGTAAGGGGTGCTGGTGATGCCATTAATATACGAGCTTTCAGTAAGGAAAAGGATACATTGAGGTGCTGAGCTCCTCCAGCTGTAGAAACAAAGCAGTAAATAGATGAGTATTGAAAAATCAAAACCGCTAAAAATAGAACATTATATTGTAGTTCAGGGCCATCCTTTCTGAATCCGATCAGATTAC
Source organism: Poecilia picta (assembly GCA_033032245.1). NCBI lineage: Eukaryota > Metazoa > Chordata > Actinopteri > Cyprinodontiformes > Poeciliidae > Poecilia > Poecilia picta. The sequence goes on from CM065374.1 coordinate 11,177,370, forward strand.
ATAACAGCCTGCGCTTTGTAAGGCAATGTTTCCACTGAACTCCCGTTACCTGATCAGCGTTCACAAAAGCACATGATCATCTTCCTTTATATACACAAATCCACTCAACAGCCCATCAGCTCCAGCCAAAAATACTCCTCTAAGGCAAGGCAATTTGTTCATAGAAGTAAATTTCTTCTTCAAAATGGAAAAGCCACTTGACCTACCCCCAGTTTGTAATAAGCTTTCTGCTCCTGATGCCCACAGCCTTCTTCTCCATCTAAAATTTATTGTGTATAGCTTTAAAAAAAAAGCTATTCAGCAGAAAAAAATTTAATAAAATTTACAATATCTCCAAGATGGTACATTTTGGATATTGAAAGGAGAATTTTCTGGAGAATTTGGGAGTGCAGTGAGGTTAAGGGTCAAAAGACATTAAGCGTGGAAAAAATATATACAAGCAGACAATCCGGCACCAGGACCCGAAAGAAGGCATGGACATAAAATATATACATGTGGTGATTTGTTTATTTTGGGGAATATGTGTTGGGCAGAGCCTTATAAAAAGAGACACTGCCCAAAGATGGGGAGGATTTCGCTACGTTTGGGCCAAGATTTCTTCGCAATTTGGTCACGCAGACTTGGGCTGCAGGATTGTAGTAAAACGTAGCTGTTCAAAGTCTGCAGCATGTCGAGTCTTTTTCCTGCAAAGTCGCCACACAGCATCAAGAGAAGACTTGGATATTGACGGAAGATGATATCCAAAATGAAAACCAATTTTATAAATCTCCAGTACAATTCTGAATAGAACCAAATGACTGATTATTGTTGAAGCTTTAGCTAATGGATTATTATATTTTTCAAAGTCAAAGGCCTCAAAAGTCATTTCAAATCTGATTATTCAGATTTGAATAATCAAATCTGAATAACTGCATCACCATCCACAACAACTCTTGCTACGTGGATAAGTTACGACAACATTTAACTTCCCTTTGGGATAAAGTATTTTTGAACTCAATATCCAAATTTAGTAATTTTACTTTTTAAATTTTTTATTTCAATACAATTCTTACCAACTGAAACACATTCCTAATTTCAATTCTTTACAGTTAAAGTAAAGTTTGGGCAGGAAAAAAAAACATTTTTAAAAAAGTAATTAAATTGTAGTGTGGGATTACATGTCAAAACAGCCTGAAGAGCCCAACAACAAGCCGACAACAGAAACCGACTGCTCACAGGGAGGTCGTAAAACCATTTGGATTGTTTTTAGAATCAGATAAAAAATAATGAAAAAAACTGGTTTTATATCTGTGGCATTGGTGACGAGGACGACAAACGTGTCAGTCTTAGCTGGCAGGTTATCTCTTCCCCATTCCAAAAAGTGTCGAGACATAGCTGTCTGATTATTGTATCTGAACATTAGAGATAATCAGGTTCCCAGCTGCTGTTGGAAGGATGCGCTTTGCTTCGAGTGCTTATGCTGCCTGAAGCTTCTGAAAGGGTCAGGGCTTCCATCAAGACCTCCTCATGACCGCCATTAAAATATGCAAATTACTCCACACATTTACGTTCTATGTTGACCACTAAGCAGCCATTTCAGATGCTACTTATTTTATGCATTTATACGACTTAAGCAACTTTTCACAAAGCAATAAATCAGCTGATGAAAAAACGTCTTTTTGTGGGTATTTTGTGATAAATCAGCACAGAATATACCTTATTATGAAGTTGAAGGTAAATTAAATAGCAAATATAAAATACAAAAATTGTATACGGGAGATGGAGGGAAAAGGTGGGACGTTTTCTGGCAGGCTGGACGGAGAGCTTTCGTGCGTTTACAGGTGATGGATGAGGCTGAGGGAGGAACACCTTTGGGCTGCTTCAGTTGTCATTAAAGTAAAGTTTAGAACCGTTTTGCTTGTAGGTCAAAAAAGCTCTGTTTTGGTCAAATCTAAACAGGAACCCTGCCTTACACTTCTCCCGACCGCTCTGCTGCTCTTTGGTCTTCAGGGTGCCATTTGCTCCTTTTTCAATGCATTTCACAATTATGCTTCACTTTGTGTTGTTCAAATAAATTTGTAACAAAACTACTTGCGTTTTGCAGTTTACTCCCAGGTCTTCATTTGGTTTATTGCCGAGCTGATAATCCATTAGACTCTGTTTGATTGGGGGTCAAAGTTGCAACATTTGTTACATTTTCAGCTGGTGCTGTTTGATTTCAGACTACACTGAGTCAAATGATGCAAACCAATTGAAAAACCTCTTTACCGTCTTACTGCATGAAGAAATACTGAAGGAAACAACAAAAACATCCAAAAATAAATACTACATGAGCGCAACTTCCCTCTTCACAAAATACAAGCAAAAATGGAGTAGCGTCAGATTTAAGCACTTGTAGGATTTCTCTTTTGTGTTCGGTAAACACTACAATCCATTTCCCCTGCTAATGTTTGCTTCTATTTAACCAGAATGCCGTGCGTTACAGTCCTCTTCCTGTTCTCTGATTTGTTTGCATCCTCATTTGAACCACACCAGAGTTCACATTAACTGAACAGAGACCCAGGTTTTTATACTGAGCAGCGATTGCTTTTTATTAGTTTGGATCAGAGATTGATTGCACATTCACATCTCCCCAAACGAAGCAAACTTTCTAGATAAATAGACTGGAGTTCTACTAAAATGGACTACACAGGGCTGGTGTGAGACTGGGTTCAGCTTTAAGCAAAAGTAAAAACCGTGGATCATCTTTCCAGAGTTTGATTTGTAAGGGAGAAAAACATCAGAATTGACCGGACGGACTCGGTTCTCCTTGGGTTTCCGATTCAAGCTTTGCTCAATCGGCTTTCTAAAACGCACATCTCGGTTCGAACCTGAACTCTCTGCTGATCCGACTCATGCTTACGTTGCACAGCAGGTGCTCCAGGTTGAGATCGGAAGCACCCTTCCTCTGGTCCTCGGAAAGCTCCTCCACGTGGCTGTCGAGGCTGAAGTGCAGCCGCGCCAGCTTCTCCTGCATCTCCCGCACATGTTCCAGCTGCTCAAAGGAGCAAACCTTTCCTAGAAGTCGGACAGAGACTCGGCTTGACCTCTTATTTGTAGCAAAGTCAGAAGTATTTCCATGACGGCAGATTGTTTAAGTAGCCTGCACAGCTTCTTCTTGATTACAGCCTGATTCAGGTGACAAAGCAGTTATTTTTAAGCCTGTAACAGAATATTCCCCTAATGGGCTCCCACATGGAGGTTATCTTACCGAACGCCTGCAATTTGCCTGAGTGGAAGTCATTGAGGAGGTTCAGGAGGCCTCCTTCCATCTCTCTCACATCCGAGACATCTGTAAGGAAGGAGTGCTGCAGGGGGGGAGACTGGACCACTTTACTGGGCCCCGCCGGCTGCGGAGCCTTGGGTTTCTCCCTGTGTGGTCTAATGGACAAAAACAACAACAAAAAAAAAAACATGTCATTTTCTCAGATTCCAAAGTTGGGTGTAACTGGTTAAGTAATAAGGTGCAAACCGTGTTGTCTTTGGCGGGGCTACCACAGGCGTGAACGCCTCTTTTGGCTGCCCCGGCGCTCCTATGGATCTCTTAAACTTGCTCCTGTTCTTGGGGGAGGGGGGCTGCGGCAGGCCGAGGGAGAAGGTGGCACTTTTGCTGGCAGGAAGGACGGAGAGCTTGCGGGGGTTGATGGGTGGCGGAGGAGGCTGAGGGAGGGACACCTTGGGGCTGCGTTTCTTACGCTTGTCTTCCATGACAGCTCAGTTGTGTTTGTTGCTTCCAGCCCAGCTGGTGTGCAGGATGTCCTGAAACAACAAAAGTAGGAAGCTGAAGAGCAGCAGTCCTCCTTCACCCTTCCCTTCCCTCTAGGAAGGACTTGGACTGTGCCAAAATCACTACTGCAGAAGAAGAATCTACCTCTGCACATTAGGGGAAGATTTAATTAGCCAAGAGTAAAGCATCCCAACAAATCTCAAATCGCATCTAGGCAAAAGGCTCCGTTGATGCATTTTTTTTTTTGTTATTTATTTACTTAAAAAGAAAATAATCCTCCAAGAATGTTTATGCCTTCATAATAAATAGCAAAAAATTAGACAAAATCTCTAAAAGCTGAACTGCAGCAGTAGTAGTTTTTTAATGCAATCATCTGGTTGCAGAACTGGATACTTTAAAGAGCCTGTAACGTGAGCTACAGAGATAAGCCTTAATAGGATCTGGATGATGCATAAGAGCACTTTATGTTTTTTAGATAAACAGGTCAAACTCCATCTGAACAGAGACAAGCTAAGTTTTTGTGTTGCGCTACATGGATTGTGAGGTTACCAAAGCTTGCCGCAGCGCCAAATTCATCTTGATCAAAAGTGTTACAAGCAGAAATTTACCAATTTTTCCCTGACTGGCTCTGATTGTAGATCTGCAAAAAAAAAAAAAGTTTCATTTTTATTAGTACTTTTTTCAAATCAAAAATTAGGAACTCCCACTATTCCCATTAATAAACCACAACACGTTTTCTCTGTTTCTTCTTAAAAATATGCTTTGATGTTTAATTAAAGATGTGATTCAAGACTACTCCATCTTATTTGTTTCATGTTTTCTCCACAGGAAAAGCATCTGAATCACCATGTCAGAACTCCAAGAAAACCAGTATTATAAACATATTTGTTATGTTTTATATAAATTTTGCTATGGCTTTTGGAGACAGGATATTAACATTGGCTGACAAGAGGCTAAAAGTTATCAAACAGAGGGCTCTTTATAAAAAAAAAAAGTAATGCTCACGTTAGATTTCGGCTCTTGTGGGCCCCCTGCTGGTGGGGGAGCCCTACACACCCGCGTTGCTCGTTTATGCCTTTGGCCGGCTTCAAATTCTAGCTGTAACTTCTAATATTTATTTCTGAAAGCCTGAGATTAATTTAATTAATGTTCAAGACTCCGTGCTTTTTTTTAATGGTAAGCAGCAGGACTACATTACTGGGACAGTGACCTTACTGCGCGCCCTGCATCTAATCGCAGTGGATGACAGCGTCAGGTCGCCTTCAAGTGCGGTCCAAAGATGGCCACTAGTAATAAACAAAGGCAACTTTGTGCGCTGAAATCCTCATTTCTATGCGGTACATCTGGACTATAAAAATAATAAACGAGAAACAATGTGTGAACAGCAAAGATAGTTGTATTCTGGTTAGTTCGGTGTGGCAGAAGACGCGTAAACAGGTTTATGATCCACAGACTGACACACAAAAACCAAAGACTTACCGAATCAATTACACACCACAGTCTGCCGGCTGGGCTCGGTGTCGCATTTCTCCTCCTTCTGTGATCGAAACCGCCAACGCACACTTTGTACTAATTAACCTCTTGAAATCACGACGGAGGTAAATGATCTGTCCAGCAGCTGTGAAATTACTGATGAGACGTAACGCGCGACATCATCCGCGCTGAGCCGGGGAATCTGTTGTCCATATCCGTCTTAAAGGGCCAGCAGCACGCACCGGTGTGGCACGAAATCCTGCGACCGTACCCTGAGGTGACGCAAGAGGGCGCTGTTCCTTCTGTAACCTGCTCCCAAAACTCCACCGATTCACAGGACGTTGGAAAAAAAATCATAGACGTAATACACAGTCCAGTCACATTAATGTGACCACCACATACTTTCCACTTCAGAGTTAAATAACCAATCACAGAAGGCAGGTGGCAGCACAGTGCAGTTGAGCGTATATAAAGGGTGTGTGTGGGCTTCGGAAAACATTTCAATCGTTGGCGTAATGCAGAAACGAAGCGATTTATCCGACGTCCAAAAGGGCATGATCATTGGCTTTCGGGCCAAGGGTGGAAGCATTTCCGAAACGGCTGAGTTTGTGAACTGTTCGCGTGCCGCCGTGGTAAAAGTGTACCGTGCATGGCAAAATGGGACTGTCCAAAATCAACGACGTGGCAAATGTGGTGCACCACGGGCCATAGATGACAGAGGCGAACGACGGTTGCGGAGATGCGTTCGGGCAGATAGACGGGCTACCGTTGAGCAACTGACCACTAAAATGAACCAAGGGGCTACCACAAGTGTCTCCCAAACCACTATTCAGCGAACATTGCTGCGTCTGGGCCTCCGAAGCAGACGCCTGGTTCGTGCACCTATGCTGACTGGTGTTCATCGACGACGAAGGCTAGAATTTGCACGCCAGTACAGCAGCTGGACGTCCACTGAGTGGCGACAGGTAGCGTTTTCAGATGAATCGCGTTTTATGCTCCATCGGACAGATGGACGTTGGCGTATAAGGCGTGAAACCTCTGAAAGGAACCACCCTGCAACCATTGCAGGAACGGTCCAAGCTGGAGGCGGGAGCATTATGGTCTGGGGAATGTTTTCCTGGCATTCTCTGGGTTCACTGATTATTGTGGAAGGCACGATGGATCAATACAAGTACGCATCTGTCCTTGCGGACCATGTCCACCCCTACATGCGCATTGTTTTTCCTCAGGATGATGGCATCTTCCAGCAGGACAATGCGAGGTGCCATACAGCTGCCAGTGTACGTGCGTGGTTCGAAGAGCACCAGGATGAGTTTACCGTCCTCCCCTGGCCAGCAAACTCACCTGACTTAAACCCAATCGAGCATCTGTGGGACCATCTCGATCGAGTTGTTCGCGCCATGGATCCTCAACCGCGTAATCTAGCGCAGCTGGCCACGGCATTAGAGTCGGCATGGCTCAACATCCCAGAGAAGACCTTCAGGGACCTAAGTGACTCTCTTCCTGCACGTCTCGTAGCAGTTCGCTCTGCGAAAGGTGGTTATTCTGGCTTTCGACAGATGGTCACATTAATGTGACTGGACTGTGTATTATGTCTATGGGGAAAATGATCTTTTGCTTTAAACGTTTTGCACATTTTGTGACGTTTCAACCGGAAACTTTAAACATTCTACTGGGATTTTATGTGATGACTGAAACAAAGAAGTAAAAAAAAAAAAAAAAAAAAAAAAAGTAAAGTGAAGACACATTTTATACAAATGAAACAAAAATAAAAATGTCAGTAAGATTTGAAAACTGTACAATTCCGCACAGTGTGTTAACCCGCTTTTGCTGAGAAAACCATAGATGAAATCCAGGGCAACCAATCACCTTTAAAACTCCAACGAGAAATGTCAGTACAGGTTTCAGGCTTTTTCTAGAACGCTGTGGGCACTCTGGTCAAATTAAACCAAACTGAGCTTATTGCCCCATGTACAAAAATCTACAGCTTATAGAATATTTTCCTTGTACAGACAATCTCCAAAATGAGTCATGGTGGTTGCAGTATCACAATGTTGAGCTGTTTTTCTTCAGCAGAGCTAACAGAGCTAGTCAGAGATGATGGAAGGATGGACGCAGCTAAACATGGGGCAATTCTGGAAGAAAACCTGCAGCTCAGCTAGATCATGCAAAATACTTGAGGGTGGGACAGAGATTCATCTTCCAGAAGGAAGATAGTAAACATACAACCAGATCTATAACAGCATGGCTTAGATTGAAGCTCATTTGAATAGCCTAAAATTTAGACATAATCCTGTTGTGACATGACTTTAAAATTCACAGGTCTTCTATTTAGGACTAATCAGATTGACTGAGTTTAAACCTAACAGGCCCAAAGACGTCTTTCTTAAAATCTACAAGGCTGGTATAGACACACCTCAATATGCAGATATTTTTCAGAGTAATGTGTAAGAAAACTATAACAAAAATGTAACCATTTCAATTTTCAGGCACAAACAGGCTATAAAAATTAATAAACCCAAAGGATCTTCAACGACGTCCCTAAAGTCATAGGAACTTAATCTGTTTGTCTCCATTTTGTCCCCTTAATGTTGTTCAATAATTTCATGCTACATTAACCATCCAGGAAAAAGAGGATGTTTCCAACATAAATTATTAATGTGCAGCATGCCAACAGTCTGAAAACTCAATGCTGCTATGAAAAGTGGTTGTAAATCGTTGCATTGCACCTGTGTTGCAGTTAACTTTTTCTGATTTAAGTTCAAATCTGCACAATTTATGAACAATTCAACATCTGATTTTTCTGTAAAAAGTTTTAAAGTCAGGAATTAATAAATATGAAACACTTTTTTAAAGTAATACAAAAATATTTATTTTTCTTATGGCAATTCAGAACAAAACTGACACAAATCTGGCTTGTAGAAAAAATACAGAACTCTTAGGCATGTTTCTCTTGTTCCAAAGTAAGCGTGACCGACGGCAACTGGAGTTTTAGCTGACTTTCTGGTCCGATGAGCTGTTTGAGAACGAGTATGCCTTTCCTAGGACTATTCTGTCTCTGAGGAGCTTGAAGAAGGCGTAGTAGTTGCTGAAGAGGATCAGGGCCAGCGATATCGTCTGATGCCACCTTTCCGAGCAAATGAGCGAGTAGAGCTGGTAAAAAATCATGGCACCTTCGAGGATGATGAGTATGTTTAATATTCGTAAAGGCTTGTTGAAGAAAAACTAGGGAGGGGAAAAAAATGGGACAGGTTAGTGTTGAAATGTGTAAGTTCACATTTTGTCAAACGTCTAAATATTTTATGGCAGTTTTACATGATGCACCAACAGGAAGTTGCAGATAATTGTGAAATCAAAGGAAAATTCTGCACGCTTTCAACATTTTTTTATGCGAGAGGGGCAGGGAATCAGGTCAGAGTTGACACAAGCACTGATGGAGATAGACAGAGAGTAATCACAAGGGGAAACCATGTTAGACGCTGCAGAAGACTTGAGCTTGAACAGCAGCAAAGGTTCAACTTCCAGCAACACAATGATTCAACATACAATCAGATCAACATTTTCATGTTAATCAAAACCCATACCTAAATCTAATTGAGAATCAGTTAAAAGACTTGGAAGTTGCTGTTCAGGCACTATCCAATTAAATTAACCTCCAGCAATTTTGTGAAAAGAAAAACAGTAAAAAATTCAGTCTCTTGACCTGCTGGCACTGATATAGAGCGTATGCATATTTTTGCAAGGTAATGTGGTTTCTTTATAAAACTAAAATTAATGCCATATAACATCTCTTTCTCCAGCAAGACTCACATAGAAGCGATAGTGGGAAACATCTGAGGGGACTGCAACGTTATAGTGGCCCATGGCTTTATAGACATTCTTATTATGTTTTACTAGGACTCCCTGTGGCCACATGTACTCTTCAGTCCATCTGTAAAAGGAAAACAATACACAGTATGACTCATTAGTCTAGAAATTAGTCTGAACTGAGGTAAAAACAAACAGGAGTACGCACATGTGCTGAAGGACGTTGGAGCAGAGAGAGGGGTCAACCTTCTGCCAGCAGCCCAGGTGGGCGGCAGCTTTGTGAAGGAGGTCACAATATCGAGGCGGCAACAAGTGTCTCATAAGGATGACTGACGTGCTGACCGATACCAGTATGAAGAGCTCACAGGACCACCGCTTGTCTACATACTGAGTGCTCTAGAGAACCATGCAGACGAAGAAATATATTAACATTCTCAAGCAAAAGAAGCCGTATCTTAAAAATATACCGAGATTGAACACAATCCTACCTTTACAAACCAAACAGGTACAAACGCCACGTAGTACGCGCTGAGCATGGAGCTGACCAGCACTTCCTTCATCCTCCAGTTGAAGTCCATCTTCAGAAACTCCACCTCTTTTCGAATGAGGTCAGGTGACAGACAGCAGGCGTGCGTGGGCATGGCCTGGACTCCGTACAGCTGGCTGGTGTGCTGCTTCCACGTCTCCTTCAGCACGGTGAAGTAGTCCCTGCCGTGGCTCACGCTGCCGACCTCTTTGGAGCCGATGCTCGCGATCGGCGAGGGAGAACTCGCTCGCCGGAAATCACAGCTCAGCCGGAAGAACGGGATGTACATCCCAAATCTGCGGGAGCCAACGCCTGCCGTTAGATATTTGAAATGTTTCACAGTTTTACAGCAATAATGGTATCAAAAGGGACTTAAGAGGAGAAAAGTGTTTTGTAGCCCATTGGAAACACATTTGTGCATTTACAGTATGTTAACAAAGGTAACCTGCTAATATCCAATTTATTCATATACAGCAGTAATGACTATTAGTGTTGACCTCATTCATAATTAGAGATAAGTTCAAACATAGTATGGTGACGTGTGCTATCTTGATGTAGTGGTGCACTATTAATGTAGTCGTCTTCTTACTTTTTTATATATATTTATCTGCAATTTTTGCTGTCTGCAAAGCAAATTGCTAATTGGTGACAATAAAGCTTATCTAATTTAATCTAAACAAAATAGTAAATTCCTTTACTTTAGCAAATAGTAACTATTTTTGAAAGGACATTTAAAACCTTTATAAACAGCATAAATGTGGGTAGGTATGCTATAAATGCTTATATAACAAGCCAGTAAAGTCTGTAAATGAGAGAAAATGTTGAATTTCTAAATAAACATAGCAGGAAGTTTCTAGTATTTTGTAGAATCATAAGTAAGTTTGTTTGTAAAACCGTTATTACGGGTAAAGTCTTTTGAAATTACTTAGTCATTTATCACTGAAATCATTTTCAGAAAAATTAATGTGATCATAATTATAAGACCACAGAAGAAAACATGAATAGACAGCAACAGATGAATAGCAACCAATGCATCAATGAACACCACTGTCAAATAAATCAGATCTATTAACACATCAAGTATGGAGTCCTAACATAATTTCCAGTCATCTTCAATAAAGATAAAAACCGAGTCATAGATATTGAGTTCTGCTATTCTGACCCTGTTTAATTCGCTTTATAGCAACATTTAAACCAGTGACAATCTGGGTTGTTATAGCAACATTAATTCGCAGAGTTATTCTGGCCAGAAAATATGTCAGAAAATATATCCAAACACTGAGAAGGTAATCGAAAGTAATAAAGATGCAAGGAGCTAACTGTTAAATCATTCAGCATCCATTTCAAACTTCATCAAGCTATTAATATTTACTCATTCTTTTCAATAATGTACATGAAGAAATTCAATATGATATTTAGGAGATAATAACCAACACTGTAGGGAAACAAAGCTTGAAAGCCAATACTTTCCCCCTCAAATCACCCGGAAACATTTTGGGTGAACTAGAGTTACTTAATAGTTACATGGATTAAAACTCGTAACGACAGGAAACGGCATCAACGGGGAAAACGTAGAACTCAACTTATTGCTTCAGATGAACACAGGGTCCAGGAAACACAGGGAAACTGTTTAAGTCATAGCCTTCACTCATATTAGACTTCAACTGTTCTACAGATATAAAATTTGAGTTTGTTTTTTTTTGAGAATACTTACGGGTAGCAAAGGAAAAGCAGGCTGAGAACCGAGTAGGTTCTGAACAGATAAATGAGGGAGCGACAAAGACTCCAGCCTGTCAGTGTTAGCACTGCAAACCGGGCCATCACTAAAAATATTGAGTGGGGGAAGGAGAGTTTCCCACTCTGTGATGCCTGCAGGAAAAGGAGACCATGGTCAGACAAAAACAGAATTATGCTCAGATGAAAATAATGTTTGTATGTGGACATTGTTATCACCCTCCAGTAAACAACAAACTTACCTCTTTTACAATTGCTGCAATCAGCCTTCTTGCCAGTATGATGATTGTGAACACCAGCATGTTATAATCAATTAGATGAAAATTCTGCAAATAACAACACTGATTAATTATTATCATTAAACTACTTTTTTTAATTATTATTTTACATCTACGATTTTATTTTTAAGTTTTGAGGTTATGCATTTCTTGCACAAGTTAAAATGGAAATTCTTCAAATAAACAAAGTAGAAGTTTGTGATCTGCAGAACTGACCAGAGATGTGTGTGAGGGAGGGTGTGACGGTGGATACCACCACACAGTCTTGTAGATGTTGACATAGTGGACAAACAGGGCAATCAGATGGCAGAAGAAGAGGTGAAGCTCAAACAACACGTTTCGATCCATGGACAGCTCGGGGATCTTGCAGTGCTTGAGGGGAACGACAGTCTGAGTGGCGAGCGGGGGGCTGGACATGCAGGCCCCAGAGCCGTTTCTGCAGGCAAAACCTGAGCGTTAAGAAGTAATCATACCCCTTGAACACCTGGACCAGTAGCGGAACAAGTCAGCGTCGGGCCGGGGGGCGGGGCCGATCACCGGTGCCGATCACCGGGCCCCTTACGTGCAGGGGGGCAGAGAGGGGCTGTATATTAACGTTAAATACCAGGTGAAGGCACGTTTCCTCCATCTATAATCAGACATTTAAGCGACTTGAAACAATTCCTCCCGCCCTGGCACCTCCAGACCCGGGTCCCAAGCCGGCCAGGTTTGGGGGGCAGCCACCCCCTCAGCCCCTCAGCCCCTCAGCCCCCAAGTCCCCCCTCCCATATCTCAGTGCCTGAAATGGACTGCATCCTGCATTTGTATTCAGCAAATACAATTTTTTTCTCAAGATGGTGAAGGAGCGGAAAGTAGTTTTGACATAACGGACGGATCAATGTGGATTGTGCCTTTAAATAAGTAAACAACGGTTACTGTAATCCCTGAATGCATTGCAGCTAACTGGAAACCCGCCTTCCCATTGACTTTCCTTCAATTTCTTCTTGCCACTTTTGGTAAGTCGTCAACCTATCGACAAATTCTCCAACCTGAGTGGTAGTTCTCTGCAGTCCCCTCAGAGTACGATTGATCTTTTGGCTCCAATTCATTTTCTCCTTCCCCAAACTTGACTGTCAAGCTGGAAAGTCGTGTCACAGACAGCTGAAGTTGAGCCACAGTCTTTCCATATCTAAATATGATCACTTTTAAAAGCGAAACTGAAAGCTTGAGATCTGATCCCTACCTCAAACTTCTCCACAACTTCATCCCTGAGCTGTCTGTTGAGCTCTTTGGTCTGCATGATGCTGCTTGTCCTTCACAGAGCAGCCAGATTAACAGAGAGAATAAATGTGAACTACACTCTCTACTATGCGACAACTGAAGCACACTGACAATTATTTAGCGGTATCAGAGTACATACACACGACACGCTATTCCCAAAACGATCCTTTACTTTAAAAGTATACGTTTCTCAGTGTTGGTCTAACATCCTAATAAAGTGCATTAGACTTTGTTTTTGTAAAGTAGTGTGCAGTTTTCCAGTTGGCAGGCACTGAACTGTGCAAAGCACAGATGAGGTGAGAAGATAAAACAGGGGGCTTGCCTTGCACGGTTTCGCACCCCCGTGACCGGAGAGCTGGTGGTGTGGTTGCCATTGCTGACGGAGCCTGGATCACTGCTTAACGGGGGTCTGCAGTAGGTGGTCCGATTCGTCCCTCTCCTTCCTCCAGCCATCGCACAGACACCCACTGCTCACCTTCCTGTTCCTGTGTGAACTCTCCCTCTCTTTCCTTGCACCTGTTTACATCAAGACAGCCAGTCAGTAATAGTACACTGAAAGGAATCAATCATGCAGAATATACAACTTTTATACTATTTTTAAAAAAAATCATACACTTATCTTTTGATGTGCACGTACATTATATTATTTCATGTTTAATTTCCTTGTAAAACATTCAAATAGAGCCAAAACAAACACACCCTTCCAACCTAAAAGGGTTCAATGCCATCAATAAGCACCTTAAAATATCCAACAAAACTAAATGACAAGAAATATTTCATGCAAAGTAAGTATGCATGGAGCCCCATGTCGGTGGTGCAGAACAAATGTATTCAAGATGCATCACGTCCCAAATTTGGCTGCAGCTTTTGCGGAAGCTGTCATGACAAGTTAGCAACGCAGCTACAACTGTTGTCTTTCTGCTTTGAAAATATACCAGGGGTCGTTTGCATGTGAGATCCTCGGAGCAACAGGAGGGAACAACGTGGATCGCAACAATGAGACCCCTGTCTTTCCGCCAAGCCACGCTTGATTATACATTAAGATTCAGGCCTAAGCTAACAGAAAGCTAACTGGCTAGCAGGCTAGTATCCAGGTAAACAGAGCACGGAGGGAAATATGCGCTTACCGCTGCGGGTGGTCAGCAGGAAGCTGGTCTATTTAACTTATAACGGACTAAATTGTCGGAGGATTGATCAAAACACTGGCTGTTTTTGCACTGAAGTCAGCCAAGACAGTCATTGTTGATGTGAAGCAAGTCTGGTAGGTGGGGGGCGCGGATATTAGCTGTGGGAGGAGAGTTATTTAAAGGGACATTCAGACACTTCTCTGTCTCTCTTGGAAATTGAATGCAATACCAATATGTACCAATTAAAATACCAAATATAAAAATAAGTTATTTCAGCTATATACAGATGGCTATATAAAATTGACAATTATAGATACTACTTAAAATAATTATGTTTTGTCTGCTTGTATGTTCGTTCAACCTTTATGCCAGAAACACCAGAGCAGGAATTGTTTTCTCTGAAGTGAGCCTTTTCAGTGCTGGGTTTATGGACCATTAACATTCAGTTTTCCAACAAATTCTCATACTTTGTAGAATTGTTTCTAAATTTACCAGAAGGTTCTGGGTTCGATTCCCAGCCCCGGTCTTTCTGCATAGTTTGCATGTGCATGCATGGGTTTTCTCCGGGTACTCCGGCTTCCTCCCACAGTCCAAAAACATGTCAGGTTAATTGGCCTGTCCAAATTGCCCCTATGTGTGTGTGTGTGTGTGTGTGTGTGAGTGCATGGTTGTTTGTCCTGTGTGTCTCTGTGTTGCCCTGCGACAGACAGGCGACCTGTCCAGGGTGACCCCCGCCTCTCGCCCGGAACGTTAGCTGGAGATTGGAACCAGCAACCCTCCTGACCCCACTAAGGGACAGGGGTGTAAAGACAATGGATGGATGGATGTTTGTTTTGTTTTTTTTCCAACATTCTTCACATTTTGAGAACAAAGTAGCAATTTGATAGGCTTGGATAATCTGCACGTTTCAAATAATGTTGAATTTTGCTTACAGTTTTCCCATCAGTACAAGCACATGGGACCAGGAAAAAAATGACATTGTAATCAACTGCAGCTTCTATAAACACAAGCAGTTTGGCTTGATAAAAATCTGACAAGGGATTTAGTTTAGAAATGAAAAACCTCCACGCTTCCATATTTGTCCATTTTTTCTCGAGACCTTTGAACCCTCTAAAAACTAATGACACCAAGGTGTACGTGCAGTGCTGGGAAAATTTACTCCTTTACGCATCCTTTTGCTTTTCATACTCAAGATAAACAGAATAGCTATTTTCAATTGACATCTTCAAAGTCAGACCACTACCCAACCAAACTCGATAGTGCTGAAAATAGACCAACTGCCAGTTGTCTCATCCTTTGCAGAAACCACCAGGAATTTGTGAAGGTTGTCAAAAACATTGCTTAGAATCATTTCAGCCACATTATAATTTTTTATGCATAAAAAATTTATTCAAATTAAATAGTCTGAACTTTGATTATACCACTCTAGAAGTGAGCTTGCTGCTGTTATGAACTGTAGCTAAATAGAATAATGAGTCTGACATTAAAATGTTTTCACATCCTAAGTATTTCTGACAAAATGGAGAAAAAGCAAAGAAACACTCACAACTGGCAACATCTAGCCATCTAAAGAGACTTTAAAAAAACACAACTGATAAATAAAAGTTTATTTTTAGATCTTTTTTTAATACAAAACATGGTTAAATGAGTTGTGAAACATTTTAAAAAGTTACGAGTTCCCCATCCCAAGTTTGGATTTAAAAAGTAAAAATAAAAAAAGCCACTCCAAGCTTCTGCAGCACATCTTCAAGCACCTCATTCATAGAAGAGGTGAAATACGGCCATCAAACCAGACTCATTCACTTGGACAGCATTTGGTCCAAGTAGCCCTTCACGGTCTCAGTTTGCAGAGAATTTAAAATGGACCTGCTGAGCAGAGAAACAACAGTCAAGCAAACTTCATAAAACATCAAAACCTGATTTTGTTCTTTTCCAACTGACCTTACAGGGCTGAGGTGCTGGAGTTGAATCTATCAACTGCACCAACGCAGTTCTGATAACCTAAGAGGAGAAAAAGAAATGAGATCCAGAACACACAAATGTCCAAATACACCAAGTGAGCAACAAAACATGCAAAACTAATTTTATACTAAATAAAAAAAAGTATCATGCAACTCGAGCTGAAGAGTTTTTGCCCATTAATGGAATGTTTTAAGGCTTTGAGTGCAGTTACTCATTTTCATTAAACTACATTCTACAGAAATAACCAAGATGGATATAAGTATTGAGTGGAATGAAACAATTATTGGTTTATTTGAGCAAGAGTTGCATCACAACCACATGATTGTTTTGTGCGTCTTAATTTTGCTCGGAATAAACTACTGAATATCACAGCATAATTTTGTACTTTAATGGTTTTGATGTTTTGGATGACTTGCATTACTTAAACATGTTTTGCACAGAAAATAAAATAAAAAAACAGAACAAATAAATCTAATAAATGAGTGTTGGGGTTAGTTTTACCTTCTTGTGGCGACCTTTAGGCTTTTAGAATCCTCTCCTCTGCGATATTTTTCTTTTATAAAAAGCAGCCAGCATGACTTTGCATCAAAGTCAAGTAAGATCCCTGCAAGCTTGATTTGGGGAATACTGTTGAAATTCAGTCATTTTCAAGTGGCTGGAGATACATTGTGCTCTTGAGAGCTCTGAGAGATACACTAACTAAAGATTAATGACAATACATGTTAAAGAACTGCATCATTGTCAAGTCAAACATGAATTTGGCAGCACATAATCTCAAGTAATGAGCTTTATTATGTTTTTTTTAAGGTGACATTACAAGTGTCATTTAGTTTGGATAAACAGACGAAGAGGGTAAAAAACAAACGCTGCCCCCTTTTTTTTGTATTTTTCAAATTGTGGTCAGGTTGAACGTGTAAACAAACAGCATTGGGGAGCCGTTGAGGACCATTTTCACAAAGTGAAGACAATCCTTTGATACAATAAAGGCAAAAATACCAAGTTTAGATTGATTAAAATGAAACTAGAAACTTTATTGAAACACGCACTGCAGAAAAACATTTTGGGATATGTTTAGTATCCTATTTAGTCAAAAAGGTACACAAGCATTGAGCATTTTGGAGACGGCACGACTTAAACCATACACAGTTATCCTAAGGTTATGTACAAAATATTGAGGTGGCTGCAGCCTTGTATCCTTCAAACTTAACAAGAAATTATATCAGTATAATTTTGCACGTTATAGAATGGCTTAATATACCAATTGTAAAGGTGGCAGAAAGACTGATTTCCGTATTTTAGGAGAAAACTAGATTTGCAATGTTGAAAACAATAATGAGACTTTTGATGCAGATCAAAATATCTTAAGGCTGTGTTTAAATTTGTTTTAGGTATATATAAAATTACACTGAAGCATTAAGAGCAATTAATGTCCGGTCATGAAGGACTTTTGAGAAATGCAGCCTATATGGTAAGGGTTTTATCGCCACAATCACAGTTTAAAGTTAATCATTAACTGAAAAAGCCATCAAATGTCACTAAAATATCACTTTTTCCATTTGTTAAGTTTAAGTAACTAATTCCTTACTACGCAACTGAAACATTTAAATGGAAACAGATAAACAATGAAAAAAAACCCCCTCTGCTCCTCGTGTTTCTTATCTGGCACTCCGATACATCCAACAAAATGTCTCTAAGTTTTTTTTTAAAAAAAAAAAACCAAACATAAAATAAACCGTAAAAAAAGGGGAACAAACGAGAAGGGAAATTACTTTTTGAAAAGTTAAGCCTGTTACAATCGGGAGACAGTTGCCGTAGCAACTCTCTACCGGTAGTTGTTCAGTATCTGACGTATGGATGCTCCCTGTATGCACCCTTGGACTGCCGCGTCTGGGGAGCTTTGCCTCCGGCCCCGGCGCCGGACCACGAGTTATCCCATTCACCCTGACCTACAAACAGGACGCAGTTAACCCTCACAGCGTCGCACACAGGAGCACTTTGACTGTAGTGGTTCGGTAGCACACAGAATCATACCGTAGCTCTCATATGATGGATCCTGGGCTTCACCGTGTCCATAATCGTAGTATTCCGTATCGCTGAAAGCAAAAATAAAAAAAATATGAGAACACATTCAGGGTGTGGGGGGGGGAAGAAGAAGGAAAAAAAAGTGAAAATCTCTTAAATTTGACTTACGCTGGAGCAGGTTGCTGACTGTAATAACTATCATATCCCTCATAGGAAGGCTCTGCGTAAGATTCCTCATATGAACCCTAAATGGAAAAAATAGTATGTTTAACAAGAGACATTGCCATCAAAATAAGCCTTTATTCACTTTGACGCTTACATATTCATCGTAAGGTTCAGGTTTGGGCTGTGACCCTGAAGGACCGGCTTGATGGGACAGGGCTGCGGCGGGGAGCATCCTTTGCGCTCCGCTCGCAGGCGGTCTGGACCGGCCGGAGGACCCTCCTCTAGCTGCAGCAGAGGGCGGTCCGCCCCTACCGGTCGGGGCCCCTCTGGGCGCGTTTCCTCGAGACATCCCGCCACGGGGAGTTCCTCCACGCATCGCTCCTCTGAGATTTCCACGTGGCATCCCTCGTCCCCTAGGAATATATAAATATACATTTTTGTAAAAAAAAAAAGTTGTATAAAAAACTTGATTAACATCCTTTTCAAACTTCCACTCACCTTGGTCCTCCTGCACCAGGTGGTCCACCTCTGCCCCGGCCAAGGCCACCTCGTCCCCTTCCAGAACCATCTTGGGATCCATTCAGGAATTGAGGGTCCATGTAGGGGTCATGCTCGCCAGGCTCCTATAGTTGCATTGGAAAAGTTTAAGAGATTACACAATTGTGCATTAAGAGCAGATTAAGGTTAATGGGATAAAAGATTTCACTAACCGGGATGAGGAACTTCTTGACTTCATCCATGGCGTGAGCCATGCGCAGATAGTTTTCTGGTATGGGTGCTGTAACCTCGATAAACACATGCAGCTCCATGGCCAGGTGCGCGTACTTCGACTCGCCGCCCTTCCTGAGCTCTTCCTCCTGGGAAATAACGCAAATGGTTTATATATATAATTTTTTTTTACATCCTCTGAACTGAACTGAAAAGGAAGAATAAAATAAATCTATGCGCAAACCTTGTTCTTGTCTCTCATTGAGCCTTTTCCCAAAACGGAGATCTTTGCCCCCGTCTCTTCCTGGAGTCTCTTGATTGTGCTGCCCTGAGGCCCCAAAAGCTTCCCAACAAAGTTGACCTGCAGAAGAACGTCCACATCATTCAGCAGCATGTCACCGCAACATTAATCTGTACATTGTTTTTCTCCAATAACACAGCATTATTAAGATGCAACAACTGTAGAAAAGCTCATGCAGAAACAAAGACACATCCACGAAAGGAACACTGAAGCTGCAGCTCCAGTACAAGAGGTTATGGAAGCAGAGCAGAAGGATTCAGATGAGACAAAGGACAGGACACTTGAAGATATGCTCAAGACTTTTGATTCCACTGCTTCTCCTTTCTGTCAGTAGATTTTTTTGATGTGGAAATTTAAAAACAAGTAAATCTGCAGTATGTAATGTTTATTAAAAAAAACAACATTTCATATAACATGCGAGACCAGCACTTTTAGACTTAAGCTACTCATCTTCAGATTATTCTTACAACAGGTTTTAGACAACTGTATGACATATGCTTAGTGCATTTTATTTCAATTACCTCAACATACAACAAAACGATTTCAGCAGAACACAATTTTTTATACAATCAATTTTTTCAAAAAAATTGAAGCCTTTTAAATGGCTAAAGATGAGCATCTCCATATTATGGCCTTACAAAGAAACCATGCAGCAGCAGATGATGCATACCCTGGGATACTGCTTGGTTGGGATGAGCACTCGCTCCTTTAGTTTCATCGTTTTGGTGGCAAAAAGGTCCAGGTAAGTCTCCTTCTCTGGTGTCTTCTTGGCTTCTCCTTTCTGGATCCTCTCGATCTCTGCAATAAGGAATAAAGGTTTTGGCATAAATTAAAAATGAATACACATCTAAAATACAAAATAACCTAAACCTTATATAGTCCGTGATGCTTATCGCGATGCAATACTTGCAATGAGCTAATCGATTCGTTCGATTGTTACACAAACGTAACAATCAAGTTTCATTAGATCTCATAGGACTCGCAGAAATGAGTTAGACGTTAATCCAGAGACGGGTTCTGACCCAAATGTCCACCAACCACGTGTTTTAATGCGCCATTGTTCAGGCCTGGCCGCCAAAGATTAGTCGGTGTCAAAAAAAACCCACATAAAACACGTTTTTTCTTCAAAAATCCCTGTTGCATAATGAAAGAAATAATCACATTACCAGCAGCGATGAGCTTCATGGCGTGTGTAAACGATGAATCCAGGCTGTCCTTCTCGGCCAGGAGCTCGGGGAGGTATTTAGTGTCTTCCATTTTGATTTTCTTTCTTTGCTAAGGCTCGACTATGGCGGACTCGCTGATGCTTGGTTTTCTTGCAGTCGCTGGACGCAAAACTGACTCGCTATTTGGTTACCCAATTAAGTGCGTTTATTTAGTTTATTTTGTCTTTGAAAATTTTCTTGGTAAGGAAAAATATTAACAGACTGCGAAGCGGCGAGCCTGACCGGTGTCTCTCCTCAGCAGACAAAGGAGGGATGGCGCAGCAGCATTTGAGAGGAAAGGGAGGAAGCGACGTCATAGTCAACCAGGGACATCCGCTTGGTTCCCGCTTCGTTTTTATTTTATTCTTTTATTATTTTACGTTGAGGGTAATGGTGTGTTTTTTTTATATTATAAATATAACAATTCCGTGAAAGATTAATACTTTTTACTTATAATTTTATTTTTTTACTTGGCATTTTATTTGCTGATAATGATCAACACAGGAGTCAATTTTTTATTAGATATGTTTTTAACTCTGTATTTAATAAAGCTGCTGATTAAAATGTTTTGGCAATAATATTACAATAACAGAATTTGAAATCAAAATAAAAAAAGAAAGCAATAACTTAATTTAAGGCATCCACAATCATTACACCAAACTACAAACCATTCAATGATACTTAGGCAGTTCATCTGCTATTCCAATTTATGGAATAACAAATTAACTGTGATACTTCCAACAAATGCATTAAAATATAACTTTCATCAGAACCCATATCCCCCTGGATATCTTTTTTCTTAATTTGAAGTTCTACATTACATTTCACAAGACAATATCCTTAATCTTTGACAGACCTAATTAGTAAACAGTTCATCAACGGCAGTAAACTTGATTTTGCTAGTTAATGATCAGAGTATGAAATAAAACAAAAATCTTAATTGAGTGCATATGTCGACTGAACAGTCCCAATGATCCAGGAGTGTTTTCTGTCCTCAGAGGTATCTTCAAATATCAATGATGGCAAATATTTCTGGTTTTACTTTATCGTGGATCTGCATTGCAGAGTATGTGATAGCTTTCACTTCGGTTCCCTTGGAAAAAAAACACAAAGAGCATATCAGGATTAATTAGGTTTATTCTAACTTTTACTGGATATATAAAAGTGATATATAAATAGGTAAAAAATCTCCTCTCCTCTGCATCCTACCTGCGGATGTTTTGTCAGAGAAAATTCTTCACCCCACCTTTTATTAACATTAGAAACAATACGAGTCAAACACATAGTACCATCCAAAACCAGTAAAACCTAAGCTCTGTTTGAAATTATTGTATTGATTGCACATGGTCTTTATATGAATGGCAAAACATTGACAAATAAATTTTCAGTAACAAGAAAAAGTACCTGACTCTTCTTAAAAATACCATTAAGTTGCAGTTGATTTCATGAAAAAATAACTCACATAAAACTATGAGAAAAACTAACAATTGTATCAAAAATATGACTCAATTTATTCAAATTCAGTCGAAACTTACCCAATGGATCGAATCTTAAAATGCATTCTGTCAATGGACACAACTTTGATTTCCTGATGAACAGACACAATAGATTTAAGCACAAAACAACACAAAAAATGGCTAGAGACATTATCAGTTTTCTTAAGCAGGATCAAAGAAATATTCTAAGAAGTGAACTGATCCACACAAAGAATGATTTGAAGGAAAGAAAAGAGTTAATAAAAAATAATAATAAAGTTTCAGTAATAAATCAAATAGCAACAAATAGCAAGCTGACCCACCCTGGGGACAAAGAAGAGATCTGCACAAAACTTGTATAACCAGTCATCTAAGAAATGGAAGAGAAGAGACTCCATGTCTTCACCTTTAGAAAAAGAATAATACAAACACTGTTTAGCTTTATTAATTGTGAAACATCATGCATAAGCTGATTAAAACCGAAGTTAATATCTTTGTTTAATCTTTTAAATCATGTTTTTCAAACATTGTTAGGACATTTTGTACAGAAATGGAACTAAAATAAAATAATACTGTCTTCCATATTGGATTAGATTGGCTGAAACCACTTATTATCAAGCTTCGGGTTTGCAATTTTTAGATCACAATGACAACATACACGGCCCAAAAACACCATGGTCAAAGGTGTAGGTAAGCTGGAGGTTTTGGGCAGAAACTATAGTCACAGCTTTATATACATGGGTTTCTATGGCTCCTAATGTTAACCAACCTCACCTGTGACCTGTTTGCTTAGAATTAACCAGTGAGTTTCTGGGCTCCAATTAGTTACGGCAGCACTGACTTTCTGCCACAACTGCCAGAAAAGCCCACAAAAAAAGTTCACCTGACATACAAGACTCCATGTAAAAAATAATAAAGACAATTGAAATAAAATCGATCATGCTGTATGGTTGAATCACCACATTAAAATTGTTATCGCAAAAATTCAACCTCTGAAATAAAGTTATTTACAACAAAGGGACAAAATTTTTATCTTATGACCTCAATCGTATTGTGCAAAAAAAATTAAAAATCAGACCAGGAACAAGTTTCCTATTTAGAACTGTGGCCTGGAAAAAGCTAAGGCTTTTTGATGGAGAAGAAGTAGACTGGGTTGTGAGATAAAATAAAATGTAAAATTATACAAATGAAATAATGTGAAAACCAATAGACAAATTACAATATTGACAGGTACATGATACCCAGACAAAACATAACTTCATAAACAGTGGAGAACGTCTGGTTGTCTGGCAACCAGACGTTTACTACCAGTAGACAAGTACCAACAACAATAACCACTCGCATAAAACCCGACCGGGGTGATCTGACCACCTTTTACCCATTTTACATACAAATAAGCACAAAGCACTTTCACAGAATGGACTGCTACTGAGCAATGAAAGTGGTTACTATGTTGATTGGAATGTATTCATCTCCAAATAGAGAGCTGAAAATGGAGATTTTGTGCCCTCACTGACTTTTATTTGTCTCCATGAATAATTCCTGCGACCTCGACTAAAGCAAGTTCCAGAAAATGAGAAAAAAGCTGAATAAATTATGCTGTCACCACCATGCCTCCCTACAGTTGGGCGATTTATTTGCTATATTTTTTTACACCACACAGAAGTTATAACCACAATTATGACCAAATCATCTCATTTTCAATATGCTTGTTGGATTGTTTTTAATCAGGATTTTCTTTCAAAAGGTTTCCATCTTGCTCCTCTACCCCAGCACAACCGTCCAACTTTGCTGAAGGCATCTTGAAACCAGCTTTCTTCTTATATTGTACTTCTCTTTTATTTCTTTTATCCTGGTCCTGGTAATTATTGCATATTTTCCCCATTTGATGATAAATATCTTGCTATGTTCCATGGTATTCTCTAATACTTTTTAGTCTTCTTCCATCTCCTGACTGATACAACTTGACCAAAAAAGATCTCTGAGATGCTTTGAAACATATTTGCATGCATCTAAAAAATGTCAGAAAGCATTTCCAACTTTGTTTGAGGTTAGCAGGAAATACATGATGGCAAATGTTTTCTGACACAATGGGGGCAAAATATGACACTGTACAAGCTTTTAAGATTTTTGGAACAGAAGACAGAATATGTATCTGGGCACCATTTTTTTTTTTTACTTTTCTCATATTTTCAGTGAGTTGTCTTCATGATGACACTGGTGAATTCTAAAGGCAACACGTTTCATTAGATTTAAATCAGAAGCACTGGAGTAGAGGCAGCCCTCCTTTGAATACCACATATCAATTTTCATCCCAGTAAAACATTTATTTAATGAAAAATGAATCTTTTTTCATTTTACGAAACAGTTTTTCACTACTTTGCGTTGGTATGCCACATTAAACTCAAGGAAAACGACCTGCTTTCTGCTGATTTCTCACCTTCTGATTCCACTTCAACAGTATCAATGGGTTCCACAGTTTCTGTGTCCGTCATATAGCCAAACATTCCCATCGCACACTGCTCAAAAGCTTCCTCCAAGGAGTCTCCCCAGGAGTGAATTCTGGAATACATAAATACATGAAACAATCAAAGTGATCACTGGACACAAGGCAGACACTCATTTATTAACGCAGGAGACAAAACACTCACTGTACATCTGCTGTATGATCCAGATCTGAAATAAAAAAATGAGGTGTGAGTTTAATGAACTGTAGTTGACATGGGTAAGAAGTTGTAGTGACACTGTTTCACGGGATATATGTGTGATACCTCGTAATTTAAGATGTTTAACATTTGATTTTTGGATCTAAATGCAGTGTAAATTGCTACAAACAAAACTTGGTATTTTTTACCTCATGGAAGAAGCTAAGCTAACAACATTTTTCGTGATTATTCCTGACTTACATTCATATTTCTTGTTGATAGGAGGATATTTTGATTTAATAGCTTTCTGTTCCTCTGTTAGGTCTAGCTGACGGTCATCCATTGAAGCTGGAAGTTGATTTAAACGTAAAAATTGTAATTATTTCTAGTCAACAACATGTAAAAAAGAGCTAAAACAGAAAGTGTTGCGTTCAAGGTCTGAACCATTTGTCTCGTAAATTTATGTCGCGCACAAACAGCTGAAAATAAATCGGAGAAAACAAACGATGATCGTCAGACCATCAGATATACTGTACTGCTGGTAATCCCAATCATGCAGCAATCATATTACGATTTAGTAAAAGCAGAGAAAGAACGCATTATCTGAAAAACCCTAAGAATTCCTTGATTATCGGAAGATAGGACTTTCTAAAGATTTAGGTTACTATTCATTGTTGCTTCTAGATGTTGAAAAGTTACTCTTTATGTTGATGTTTGTAAGACTTATTATGGGTAACACTTTAAAAACTAGACTATGAGTGGATTTTCTAAACACGATTTTGTAATTTCCGAGTTTCCATGTTGCATTTTGGATCTTCCGGATCTAAAGTCATAAGGACTTCCTGTCGGCTTTGCTGCATGCTGATTGGCTGATGGTGTTCTGTGGAGTTGGCGCCATTGCGGACCTCCGTGCTGTGTTCTGTGCGCTCTCCCGAAAAACACTTATTTTCGCCCGACTTGTCTGTGTAGTTAAGACGAAATGGCCGATAAAGACGGTAAGAATGCCAATGGTTCAGGACTAGTAGTTTAATTTCAGAATATTCGTAGCTTTTGATGATTTAAAGCCCGAGAGCTATCGGACCGGCGGCTGTTCGCGCGTCAGCCAGCATCTCCTTTCATTGTTACGGAGCAGCATGCTAGCTGTTAGCTGCTAACTCGCTGGTAACAAGGGGACTTTTAATGAAATAATATATATCATGTATTGGTGAATGTGGGACTGTGTGTTATGTACACGTGTTTCTAAAGTTATCTTGCTATAAATTACCGTGTTATAGTCGTTTGCAACACAGGAAATAACCTAGAATCATTACCATAGTTCTGGGATATTAATGACAAGTAGGTAGTTGGCATAGTCTAAATGCCACATGGTTATTCTCAGATGTCTTCTAGTTTGCTAAGCTAATGTGAGGTTTGTAGCTGTTTTCCTAACAGCACCGTGGATTGGATGTGTTTTTGCAGCTGCATTTGATGATGCCGTGGAGGAAAGGGTGATCAATGAAGAGTACAAGATCTGGAAGAAGAACACCCCTTTCCTCTATGATCTGGTCATGACTCACGCCCTGGAGTGGCCCAGCCTGACCGCTCAGTGGCTGCCAGATGTCACCAGGTGAGCATGAGATGAGCTACACCTTCACAAATACCAATACAGACACAGCTGATCCAAGTTTGTATGGGGCCTTAAGCAGGATTTGATTAGAGGAGCTTCCAATTTCCATTTCTGAGCTCAACTAATTTTTCCAACATCATTTATATTTGGATGTGGATCTGTTGCAGAGCTCCCTTTGTGAAATATTGTTTGCAACTTGAGAGTAATAAACATTTCTGTAGGCTGCTGTATATCTGCTTCAGTCACATGCTTGTTTAGAATAGAATAGAGATTTTCTTATTGTCCCACAATGAGGAAATTCAGGTGCACTATTAGCAAGTTAAATGGAAATAAAAGCTTGCATGCTCAAAATAAGATGGTAGGGCTGAGGGACTGAAAAATAAGAATAAGAGACTGAGATAAGGGCAAATGTACAACGTAAGTAAACAATATTGTATAGTTATTAAAATCATCACTAATGTTACAGACAAAACATTTTTGTAATTGTTTTCATCAACTAACCTTTTTCCAGATGCGGAAAAAAAGAGAAAACAATGAAAATGATGCAGCAAATCTAGAATTATGACTGAAATTATAATCAATTTCATTTGAGAATCAAAACTAAAAATCTGTTTGCTGACTTTTGTTGATTTAAATTTGAGATGACTATGTAGGGCTGGACGATAAATCAAATCTTTTTCTGCTTATGAAGGTCTAATTTTGAGAAAATGTTGGTGTTTATTTCCACCATTGCACCTCTTGGGTTTCCACAGTTCAGAGTGATGTCACTGCACCGAGGGCCAACCTTCTTGTTTTATAGCTTGTAATTAGTTGAGATTGAAATCAAGTCAAATCCTAGAAGGGACAAATCAAAGCAAGTTTTCTGTCATTTGTGTTCTATTTAAAAAAAAAAAAAAAACAAAATCGGAAATACGATTTGGTATGAAAAAAAGTTAATTTTGAGCCATATTGCCTGTTCCTACTTAATTGTGTTTATTTTGCGGCCGTGTTCTTCACAGACCCGAGGGAAAGGACTACAGCGTGCATAGACTGGTTTTGGGGACGCACACCTCTGACGAGCAGAATCACCTTGTTATTGCCAGTGTTCAGCTTCCAAATGATGATGCCCAGTTTGATGCTTCACATTATGACAGTGAGAAAGGAGGTGAGTAATATTCAGTGAAACTATGTTATAACAAAGTCTTATTGCACCAATTGAAGGTAGTTTAAATAAAGGTATTTCTTTCAGAGTTTGGAGGCTTTGGCTCCGTTAGTGGAAAAATAGAGATTGAGATCAAGATCAACCATGAGGGAGAAGTGAACAGAGCGCGCTATATGCCCCAGAACCCCTGTATTATTGCCACCAAAACCCCCACCAGTGATGTGCTGGTCTTTGACTACACAAAGCACCCCTCCAAACCTGGTAAGGGCCCTTCTGAAACAATTTAGACTTTTGTACCACAGTCTCCTTCTGAAACTTTACAGATTCATTTAACATGAGATGAATTTTCTATAATAGATCCTTCTGGAGAATGCACCCCAGACCTGCGACTCAGGGGACACCAGAAGGAAGGCTACGGCCTCTCCTGGAACCCAAACCTCAGCGGATGCCTCCTCAGTGCTTCTGATGACCATGTAAGAGACTCGACTAAAGACTTTGCAACTTTACTAATCTGCTTAATTATTCTTACTTGTCTTTCACAATCAGACTGTAACATTCTTTATGGTTAAACAACTATTTTCACTTTTTTTGACTTTAGACTATATGCCTCTGGGATATCAGCACGGTGCCAAAGGAGGGGAAGATCGTAGATGCCAAAACAATCTTCACAGGCCACACTGCTGTGGTGGAGGATGTCTCCTGGCATCTTCTCCACGAATCCCTCTTCGGATCTGTGGCAGACGACCAGAAACTCATGATGTATGTGACCTTCTCAGAACAAAACCAGCGATTCTGGGCTTTTATCTGAACATCAGTTCATTTTGTCTTTGGAACAGCTGGGACACACGGTCAAACAACACCTCCAAACCGAGCCATGCAGTGGACGCTCACACTGCTGAAGTCAACTGCCTGTCTTTTAATCCCTACAGTGAGTTCATTCTGGCCACTGGCTCTGCTGACAAGGTGGGATGAGATTCTAGTGAACTCTTAAATGGCATCTTGTTCTCTTAAGTCCTATTTCAAATGAATCAATTTGCTTTGGTTCTTTTTTTATATATTTGCAGACTGTGGCTCTTTGGGACTTGAGGAACCTGAAACTGAAACTCCATTCATTTGAGTCTCATAAGGATGAGATCTTCCAGGTAAGACCTAGACTTACTTTATCTTCATTTTTTTAATTATTTTTAAGAAATGAAAACATCTTAAACACAATAGTGCTGGATTTCTAAACTTATTTTGTGGATGAGGAACATATGTACAAACTAACATTGGTTAGCATTAATTCATAAAACAAATGGCATTAAATGTGTTTTAAATAAATGCACACTGAGAAAGGGAATGTGAAAAAATATCTATAGATTAATAAACAAGTCTCTGTTTTGTCATATTAAACGTTCTGTATGCAGTGCGGCTCAGTGGGTAGAGCCATCTGTGTCAAACTATGAAAATGTATCTTTAAGAGGCTTTTGTTCCCCCTCTCCTGTCTTCTACTCACAGGTTCAGTGGTCTCCTCATAACGAGACGATCCTGGCCTCCAGCGGCACCGACAGGCGGCTCAACGTCTGGGACCTGAGTAAGATCGGAGAGGAGCAGTCGCCAGAGGATGCTGAGGATGGCCCTCCTGAGCTGCTGGTGAGCAACCGTCTCAGATTCTGGTTTTAGTTGGATTGATAGGTGGTGTGCTAATCACACCTGCTCTCATTTCCAGTTCATCCATGGTGGACACACAGCTAAGATCTCAGACTTTTCCTGGAACCCTAACGAGCCGTGGGTCATTTGTTCGGTGTCAGAGGACAACATCATGCAAGTGTGGCAGATGGTAAGCCCTGACTGATGAATATGTCGCATCTGGAGTTATTTAGGGTTCCTGAACAATAGATTTATACATTTTTCAGCTCTGGAAAAGCATTTGAATTCAAGAATGTATTTATTTATAACATCCTGTTCCATTTGCATCCATCCAGCTGTAAATCTATACCCATCTATCTGTTAGTTCTTGCATATTTTCATCAGTCTGTTTGTTCATCTATCCTTGTTCCTAATATCAAGCATGGATAATGTGTAGGAACTGGGGCTGCACAATACATTTCACATTTATTACTGCAATATCACTACTCAATAAAAATACCATGCAGGACCATCTGGGCGGTAAAACATTTGGTGAGATTTGATGGTTGCAGCACAGAAAGTTGTTTCAATGCAGAAACAGCAGAAACTTTGAATAAGCTGTTTTTGTTGATGTGGGAATAAAGCATCTAGTTTTTATCCAATAGTTCAATAGATATTATCTGAGGTGTTTCCTATGAAACTATAGCAGAAACATATTAATACTCTTTAAATGGTTTACTTGTCACAAGTGGTATTGTTGCATTTTTTTCTTTGTTTAAAATGAAGTCTAGATGTTGAGAGTATAGTAAAACTTAGAGTGGAATTTAATACTTTATTGTCCCAATTAGTGAATTTTAGCTTATTACATTTATTAGAAACAGTAAATGTACTAAATCCGTGTGAATCGTCTTCCACAGGCTGAAAACATCTACAACGATGAAGACCCAGAGGGCGCTGCAGATTCAGAGGTCCAGGCATGAGTCCAGTTCTGAACTCGCTTCTTTTGACCTGCTTGTTAAAAATGGATCACTTTCTCAGATCTGCTTCCGTAAACAGCAAAACATTTTCAAATGCATCTCAGAGAAAAGTGTTTAAAAGAGTTTCTGCACCATTAACGTGTTGTGATGCATTTCAAATGGCACCGTTTTCAGTCTGATTTCTAGATACCATTTAGTTTTTTGAAGATCATCCGTGGTTTGTAATAAAATCCTCACCAACCAGTCTGCTGTCATTTTATTTCTTGTCATGAGCTGTGCAGAAAACATTTTCACAATGATCCATTTTTAATGTAATTGTACATACTGTAGGGTTTTCCTTTTTATTTGCTTGATATTTGTAGGTGAATTTTCCAGCTTGTGTCTCTTGTTTGTGTTTTGTTCTGCATTTTGTTTCTGTGCTGCACCTGAGCTTTTGTGTATCTAAGAATATTCATAATAAAAATATTTACAGAAATTTGTGAATTTTACTTCTGTTTTTTTTTTTTTGGAGGCAAGACTTAATGTTCTATAAATTAGGAAGTTTGTTAATGTTTGCATTATGCTGCAGTTTCTGTCAGGAGAAACTACAGCACGATGTATGTGGTGCAGAAGAAAATCTAATAAAAACCAGTGGTTTTTATTCTCATGGTGTTGAAGTTAAAAACAAACTATAAACTTGTCCAATTCTCAGAAGCATAATCTGGTCAAATTCTGACTTACATTGGAGAAAATCTGCAACAGCTTAAGTTCAAAGTTGTGGAAATAGTTTCTGCTTCTAAAAGCCACTGAAGTAGATCAGTCAACAGGAAGGTTCAAATGCATCCTTAAAGGAACACGATCTACAAGACCATGATGTAAACTTTTTAGCTGTTCTGGGGTTTGATCTGCGTTCAGCCTCTGGAAATGGTTAACTGTTCTTCCTCTTCAGAGATGTTAAGCGGTTCATTGTTGCCTCTGCGAGACAGAACAGTTTTCAGTCACTTGTCACATGGCTTCTGAGTTGAAGCAAAGCATTTATGTAAATTTACCTTAAAAATGTGAGTTCTGTTTTCAGGCCCTCTGTGAGCTGCTCCAAATCAGTCCTGAAGGTTTTGTGAATCTCAAACTCCAATTTTAATTCTCTCAACGTCTCTTGTAGTCCTTCCACTGTTTCCTGTATAAACAATACAATTTCCTTGAGGTTTCTTTCATTCTAAACATCAATCTTTCTCTAGAGACAAGTCCTACCTTGTGATGTGCTGTCCGCTCCTCCCTCTCTATCTCCATAAGATTGATCCGTTTCAGCAGACAGGATCTCTGCACCTCCAGCCTCCGTATGTCTTCTCTCAGAGGACCCAGGCTGGCTCTCAGGTCCATCGCCTGCTCCTTGCAGTTTCTCAGTGCTTCCTCCCCAGCCTGCCTTCTCCTCAGCAGGGCTACCATGCGTGGCTCGTACCAGCCCTCCAGTGCCGTTACGCTGCCGCTGAGCCTCCGCTGCAGCCTGATGGAAGCTTGCCGACACTGGCTGACATCACTCATGGTCCTTGACCGGCGCGGTCTAGAGGCCTGATCTCTGAGGGAGTTGAGCTGGTTCTGGTGGTCAGTCTGCAGCTGGTGCAACTCATGGGACAGATCATGGAGACTGGCCTTGAGTTCCTCCTATCAATAAACAGCATGAGGAGCAGATATATGATAAATTTTTGAACACATAGTGCCTTATTTCACACCTGGCTACATAAAGACCACAAATTTATATGTGGCATTTAAAGGCACTGAAACATGTTTTAAAATGTTTATTTTTTTAAATAAAATCTCTGTGTTATGCCTTTTAAAGCTACAAGTCTTCTGGAGAGCGTCTCTACCAGCGTTGCACATCTATAGACTTAAATTTGTTAATATTCTTTGCAAAATAGCTTAAGCTCTGTCAAATGAATTCTGAATGCAGTTACTTGCCCTATATATTTTTTTCCGGTGTACCAGAGTAAAGTGCTTAGATCACACATGTACGTCACACTTTTCAGATTTTCATTCTTATCCTTTTCCTTACACTTCATACTTACTACTTTATGTTTGTCTGTCAGATATAATCTCAATAGAATATAGTAAAACCTGTTCTTGTAATGTGACTGGATACTTCTGCAAGGTGCTGAATGTAAACCGGTGAGCACAAATTTGTTAGAATATAATAAAATAAAATGGCTAATTCCAGCAACATCTTGCCTGTGAGCACAAGGAGTTCACTTTGCAAAACATTTAACAAAATGACAGAAATTTTCATTTACTTATTGCTTTTACTTGAAGATTTTAACAAATGTAATGTAAATTATATGTAATTACATTGTTTTATTTCCCAATGACGGACATGGTTCTCATACAGAACAAGTGTTGTGGTGATTGTTTGTCAAATCAAACATCCCATAAAAGTTCAATCCATAAGCCAATGTCCAAAATTTTATGCTTGCTTTTTACCATTTATTTTTTCTCTCAGTTGGCAAGCAAACAATAAAGATAAAACTTTTCAATGTTTCCTGCTGCCTCTCCTTCTCTGGTAAAAAAAATAAAAAAATCATAGGCCCCAACTCAGTGCATGCTGGTCCTATACCAGTCTCTATACTTATAGAAAATTGACCTACTGTTCTACCGATCTAATTTAGGAAATAATGAAATCAAAACAACAACAAAAACAATAAAATGAAAAATTACTAACCTGCAATTAAATTCTGCAAGTAATCAAAAAGAAAAAGTAAACAGAATAAATGTGAACAAATTAAAAGTAATAAAAATAACAAATAAATAGTTCCAACAACAAGAAGAATGATTAAAAGTTGCGAATCAGAGAAACATTTCAGGGAGCGTGAACAGGATGTGCACAGACCTGCGTCAGACCAGACTGAGCCACTTCGTACTCCTGTCCAGCCAGCGTCACCTGACTCTGGATGCAGTCTCTGGCCGCGGTGAACAGTTTCCTCTTCACCTGTTCCACCTCCTCGTGTGTGGGCGACATAATCCAGCTGAGCCAGAGTGAGGAGCCTCCTCGCCGCCATCAGCTTTTCTCTGAGCTGCTCCACAACCTGCAGCATAGGTTCGTTCAGAGCGAGAAGTTCCTGGATCAGCTCGTCCCTCTGCCTCTCCAGAACCGACACTTGCTGAATCCAGTACTCAAAAAGTTCCCCCAGAGCTTTCATGCCCATCTGGTCCATCTTTAGTGTGTTGAGCAGTGTAGTTTCACATGGGGCTGCTTCAGAGTCAGTGTGTACATCATGTCTTGAAATATCCTCCACATTGTGTAATTCCTCAGCGGATGTTGTGTTGCTGTCGTCCTCCATTTGCTGCTTTCTGCTCATGACAAACTGAAGCAGAAAACAACTTTACAGTCATTGACCGAGAAATAATCTACATTAAATCACGTCAGTGGTTTTAATAATCTAATTCCCTATTAAGTAGGTAGTTTAACATAATTATCATAACTCTAACCGCTGTTATCCCAGCAATGACTCTCTACTCATGATCAAATCGTGGAGATGATTAACAACTCAAATTAAGAATACTTTACTCACTGTTTTGGAAATGCCAGCCCCAGTGTTTCAAAACCTGTGAGTGGAGTTTGTTCTTTAGCGCTAAGTACTTCTTTGCTATCCGTATGTCTCCAGGAAAACACAGGATCACTTTGTATTTATTAATAACACAGGAGGTATGGAGGGGAAACTCTATCTAGGACTCTCATGGAATCAAACTGTGTCAGTGCTGGGAGCAGACTGTGTCTTGACCAGCTTATGTGGCATCAAAGTCTATATTTATACACATCAGCAGCTTGTTTTTTTTATGTGTGCACTTAGTTTGACAGTGATATTGTGGTGAAAAGCAACTATTTTCATGAATTTTTAACCATAAATCATCCAGGAATGCGTTGCAATAGAAGAGCAGCGCAACCAGTTGCTCTGGATGTAATATTTGCATGATTAATGAACATATTTGTTTCAGCAGTTTTGCATACAGTCTATCAAGCTTCCCTCAGAAAAATGGAAATAAGCACCAACCTGGGACACATAAAAGAATTTCATCAAGATATAAGCAGAATAAAAGGAATATTGTAGTCTTAAAAACAGAATAAAAGGAATATTGTAGTCTTAAAAACCCCAGTGCCATGGTGCCTTGCAAAACTATTCACACTTATACTTTTACAACATTTTTCATGTTTTGGATTTCTCAATTTACCTCAAACCTGAAGGGGACTGAGGAGACATAGAAGATGGTGCTCTGATCAGACAAGATCAAAGCTGATGTTTTTGGTCAAGATGCAAAACTCTGTGACAGAAATCTAATACTTCCCCCTGAACACACAATGAAACATGTTAGCAGAAGTATCATGGTGTGAGGATGTATTTTTTATTTTTTAAGTTAAAAAGCAACTATCCTTTTCTCTCCATGTTACAGTTACTTCATATATTGTGTTAAGTTATCAAATAAAAAAAACATTGAAGTTTCAGGTTTCAGCATGACAAAATGCGGAAAGGTTAATTTCCAAGGTGATGCGTTAGGAAATTGTAAACCAATTTGAAATATTTCCTGAAATGGGTTCAAGTAAAAATTGAACCCATTTGTTAAATGGAACTAGCTTTAATTCCAGATATTTTTTAAGTAATATGCTCTGTTTATGTTGTATTTTTATTATTATTATTATTATTATTAAATTTTCAATGGATTTTACAAATCTGGGCCACATTACAGATAAATTAAAAATAATATAAAGTCTAATTAAAAGAAAGTTTTGTCGTATGGACATGTGAGAAAACCCCCCCCATAAATATATATTTTTAAAATTTTCAAATTAATTATTTTCCTTGAAAATAACATTTTAGCAGTAAAACATGAGGACCTGTTTTGCGTTGTTTGGGGTTAGAGCTGTTGCAGTTTTGCACGTTCGCCACCAGATGTCCTCAGTTCGCCGACCGCTGCCGCTCTCCTACCTGAGCCCTGCCTCCTCCAGGTGGGATTATCAACTCGGTGGTATTTTCTTCACTCCCTTCCTATCTGCCTTGGTTCATTGGAGCGTCCGCACACAGACAGACAGACAGACAGACAAGCACCTCATGACAGCAGGGCAAACTCTTCTGCTTTCCTTTGACAGAGTGGAGCCGAGTAAATGCTACATTTTCGTGAAGCGCGCTGAAGTTTTCACGGAAATGGTTCACCTGAAGTTTTCTGTCGGACAGTAAGAATAAAAATAGGTTTGGAGCTGGAGAGAAATGAAGCCCCTGAGAGACGTTTCATATGGAGAGTGAGTGAATAAACCCTAGCCGGATCTTTAAAAGTTTTTTAAAAAAGGTAAGATTCTCTTTTCTTTTCACGTTTTGACGCAAAACTCCCTAATATGCTTTTTATTTGTAGTTATTTGAAAACATTTGAGCTATAAACTTTACTTTAAATATTAAAATACAATTTATGTTTTCTTTTATCCAGTCTTTTACGTTTCTGGTCTTGGATTTATTTCTATATTAAAGAGAAACCTTGTTAAGTCCAATGTTCTACTTTGTAATCAAATGAAGTGGAGCACTTTGAAGAATCCAACAGAGGTAATTTAAGACCTCTGACAATAAACCCTATTGTCTCCTTCCTCTCACCCAGCTGGAAATGCTTCCTTACTACATGGATTTTCTCGCACTTGGTTTTGATTGTTTCCCATGCATTTTACACTGTTTGTTAGTGAACCTCTTCAGACTAAGGCTTTCATGCTTTTCTGTCTGTTCTGCTGCATCTGGGGAACTTTAGACAAATTAAAGATTTGGACTTGAACTTTTATTTTGCAGATCAGTGAGGGCTGGGGTTCTGTTTCTTTTTTTAGTTGCAATTTCAGGGTTTTCATACTGAAAAGTAGAGGCCAAGATGAAGCCATTTTTGTTTAGAAAGGGTGTGTCACCTACTGGTGTTTCTTCTTCACCATGTCTGCCATGCCAAGGCTTGCACCCAAGGAAATTACAGTTGTGGTATGTGAGCAGTAGCAAAGAGCAAAGATTCAGCTGTAGATCCAGATAGACATGAAAATCTAGATGATATAACAGGAGAAAACTGAGATGCACACATTTTCCTGATACAAATGTTTGCCAATTCTTCGCAGTCTGACCTGCTCATTCCAATTTTTGCGTTTGAAGGACAATAACTTGAGTCAAAATGTGCTAATGCTAGAATGCTAAACCATTAGCATTCTAATGGATTGCTAATGGACTCATTAACTTGAGTCCATTGATATCAATGGATCAACATTGGCGATCTCAAGTGTTAATGCACAATAACTTGAGTCAAAATGTGCTAATGCTAGAATGCTAATCCATTAGCATTCTAACACATTACATTGCTGTGAACGCTTTGCACTGTGCTAACTGGACACTTTGCTATGTGTTCATAGCAAAGTCATGAACAGAAAAGAAACTGCATAAATCACAATAAATTCAAGAAATCTGCTGAAATCTCTTGTGAAATGACCAGGTACAGTAGTTTCAAACAAATAAATAAGGAATGCACTCAACCACACAATTTCTACACCCATTCACTGCACAAGACTCCACTGTTGAAAAAAGGAAAAAAAAAAAAACTGATAAATCAGTAGATTTTGAGAGGCCTGTGAAATGCGTGTTGAATATCTTCTGGTCTGATTTAGCCAAAGCAATTGGTAAAAAAAAAAGAGCAAAAAATCAAGGGAAAGAGCCTGAATCCGATCCCTGCCTTGGCTGGTGCGTTTCTTTCAGAAAGCCTAAAAGATGTATCGTTTTGTTGTGAAACTACTGTCAGGCTTAGGCTGAGTTGCTCAATGGAGGAAAGGTCATAGCCTCTTGTCCAGACAAGGCAACAGGAAGAACAATCAGTTCTGTAACAGCCACATGACTGAGTGATCTGTGTGTGTCAGTGTGGAAACGTCTGGCTCATGAGTGGGAAACGGGGTGCTGTTAATCAAAGGGATGAGTAAATGATCAGTAACCCTTCATCAGCACTTAAGTAAATTCAAGTGAGTTCATATTGTAAGGAGGCTAGCACCAGGCGGTCTGCAAATGCAAACAAGCTTGTTCCCACATTTGTCTTATGGGCCGAAATGTTTTATTTTCTTCACTATAATAATTTTTCTTTGACTTCTGGCCATTTTTCTGCCTCTTTGGCTGAGAAAGCTTCAATTTAACCCTGAGTCCCAGCAGACACTCAGCAATGCCAGGTTGTATTTTTAAACCCCTTTGCTGTACAGCTGTGTTTGCCCTCTTAGTGACTTGGTCAGTGCTTCTCCACGACAGTTTCTTTCTTTTTTTTTTGTTTTTTTCAAGAGTGACCAGGCAGTGCAGGGGGGCTATAAGACCTGCAGTCCTAACTTGGATTCCTGGCAACCCTTGGAAGCGAAGCTAATGAGACCCTATACGTCCATTGTTTGTGTGGTCCTGTCCTACAGTCTTTGTGTTTCCCTTCTGCCACGCATGTATCTTACACAGATGGGTGATTTAAAGGCTTCTGTAGAACTAGATGGCATACTGAGTAGGTAATACAGTCACTGGATTGGAGAAGAGATGCATCTAAAACATGAAGGACTGTGAG
The DNA here is from genome assembly GCA_033032245.1 of Poecilia picta. NCBI lineage: Eukaryota > Metazoa > Chordata > Actinopteri > Cyprinodontiformes > Poeciliidae > Poecilia > Poecilia picta. Next base: position 11,214,686 of record CM065374.1, read on the forward strand.
CCCTGAGGATCAGGATTGAGAATCGCTGTGCTACAGGAATTCTGAGAGTCTAAAAACCTGATGTCAACATGTTAATTAGTCTGGGTTTCTGCTTGCATGGAGCCTAAAGTCACTGCTCAACAGATATCTTTCCAACTTTTAAAACATTACCTTACCATGAATCCTGTTTGTAAAGGATACCCCCTCTGAGCACTGGGGCACACCTTTAGGAAGCTTGCATAATGAGTTGTCAGCATTTCCTAATAGTTAGTCATGTATGACTCAATATGCCTACATTTGTTGAGTAAACGGATAATAGCCCTGCAACATATATATATATATGTGTGTGTGTGTTATCACATATTGCATATCGGTAATAGAAAAAAACAGAATATAATGTATAGTTGTTTAAAAATGTTGCAATTTATTAACTGTGCAACTTATATTTATTCTTGTTTGGGCAGAGCAAAAACTTAACAGAAGTAATGACATATAAGCAAAATACAAGTTTGAGGACTACGAGGAAACTTCGAGGAGGGTTCCTTTAACTAGTCTTTCTTCTGAGGAAAAGTGTAAAAGCCTGATTTCTGCCACCTGTGAATTGACTGGAGGTGATAAGCTATGCTCCCACCTCTGGTACTTCCTCTGTAATCGAGGACTTTTAAACCTTAGGAAGAGGTGGACTGGAAATATGAGCTGTTTTTTTTTACACACTTTAATACCAGTAACACAATTACCAGATTAGATGATAAACAGTTAGTCCAATGTATAAATTATTAGAAAAAGTTGCAGAACATTGTCCTCTTTGAATGCCAAGTTTCTCTCAGTGGAAACGCACAACTGCATATTATATTATCTCTAAATGACTTCCATGTGCCAGCTATTATCTGTTTTCTTCCATGTGGTCAATTGTGGCAGGGGGGCTGTAGGAGGGACGTGTGACAGGGAGAGGTTGAAGACTCATACATCTGTGTGTGTGTGGTGGAGAGGGAGAAAGCAGACTTGGAGAGAAGAGTTCTTCAGTCGGTAATTATCAATCTCTCAGGAATGCTGCTGCCGCTCTTACCAGACAAGCCGCTGCATGGCTGCGACAGCTTCACAAGCTCCACCAGCTCACGTTACCCCTCCATCACAGGTTCTCCTCCTCCGACATGCACACACAGAAGGCCGTACAATCTGAGAAAACCTTCCAGACTGTTTCTGAGAGTTTTTTTGTGTGTCTTTATTGTCCTACAGTACTTGTTGTTGTTTGCTTTATGTTGTTCTTGTTACCAACATGGCTGTTTTCTGTAATCTTATCCTCTCATCAGCAAACAAAGAGACCACAATATGTCAGAATGAGATTATCTTTCAGCTCTTTTGCGAAAGCATATCATGGAAGAAAAGCAAATGGCTGGAAACTTTTGACCCAAAGTTTGGCTCTTTTTCTTTCTTTTGAGTATTTCCAGTTTCTTTCTTCTTGCAGCAACAATCACTGTGCCGGTCCTGTATGTCAAGCTCTCACAGTTCAGATGAGGTTACTTAAGTTTGCTCTTGAGCACCAATGCTCGTCTTTGTTTGATAAAGCCCAGAGAAGACGGCCAACGCCCTGACTGATGCCTGCAGGTACTTCACTGTAACACCAGTTTTGCTCAACACTTGCTATTTAGCAACAGTCGTAAAAGCTGAAAACTGTTATTTTCCACTCGGGTTTTGATTTAATAAAAAAAAACAAACACCTGGAGTTTATCCAAACCATCCTTTTGACTTCCTATAAGAAGAAATATTAATCTTCAGATCTGTCATTCTGGAAGCTGTGCCATGTGAAACCAGCAGCTGAGGTGTAGATGTGAATGGCTCCATGTATAAACTGAGCCAGTCCTAATACAAACAAAGGTGGCTGTCTGTATCACCGTCACGCCCTCTTACCTTATCCCCATGAGGTAGCACAGTCTGCTAGTCAGGCGGCTTCCCTGTGTGACTCACTGCGATTGCATTTATATTTCCTGGAGCCCCCTCTATTGTCCCCCAGGCCACTCACTACCTGTGAGATTCTTATTTCTCCTGTTTGGCTCCTGAGCCAAAGAGATTACTGAGCAGTGAGTGAGCTAACCTGAACTTTTGAGGGGCCCCAACAGGATCAATACATGCTGAGTGGAGTGCAGAGTTTGCTTTATGAAGTTCAACAAATACAGGGAAATATCACAGATTATATAAATGTAAACATCAGACAAAGATGAGGTGGGCAAATTCAGAACGCAGTTTTTATATTTTACTTATTGAGAGGAAATCTTTCCAAATCAAAGTGGCTCTACCTGGAAATAATCCTCACCCTCTTTGTTAATCAGATATGGCCTTATTGTGTGCATGAGTTTGTGAACACAAACAAGATATCTTTTTCTTGTCATTTTTGTTAAAACATTTCTGAAATATTTCTTGGAAAACGTAAATGTGCATATGCATCCGTCCGTTTTCTTGCACCCTTGTCCATAGTGGGGCCAGGAGGGGTGCTGGTGCCTGTCTCCATAAGACATTTCGGGCGAGAGGCGGGTAAACCCAGGACAGGTTGTCAGTCCATCGCAGTGTGGATATACATTATTTCAGAAAAAAAGAGCGAAGATGATTTGAATTAGTATCGATCTGCACACCTTAACTGTTGGGTATTTGTCAGCTGGGGGAAGGAAATCGTTTCAGCACTGGCTATGTAAATATCACTCTAGTGCCAACCTGAAAGGTAAAAGTCTTAAATGCTTTGTGTCCAGGATGTGAGGGGTCTGCAGAAATTTTAATCCTTCTCCTGATCCTAGACCTATCTGTACAAGTGCTGGATTGAGGGAGATGCATTCTGGTGATTCTCTCTGCAGGCCTAATTATTCTTTGCAGTGTTGACCAGTTATCATGAAATAACTGTGATTAACAAAATTAGTTAGCTGAAGTTTAGTTATTGGCTAAAGTTTCTTTTTTTTGTCCCCTAAAAGATCTCAAAATGCAACACATCATGGCTGATCTTTAGAAATTTAATAACAGATGAGAAACCCTGAGTACATTTCATAAAATAAACATTGTATTCATGTTCAAACGTGACGGTCTGGAGATGATTTAATGTTATGGAATGAACTGCCATCGTAGATGGAACCATGAAATCTGCTCTCTTCCAGAAAGTCCAGAAAGAGACTATTCCTCAATCCATTCATAACTTTAGGCTTAAGTGCACCTGCATCAAGCATCAGGACCCAAGTACACGTAAGCCTACCAGTAAGCTTACCTCTGAATACCTTGAAAAATCACAATGAATATTTGTATTGGCCTAGTAAAAATCTAGATTTAAGTCTGACAAACACCCAAAGTGTCACTGACAGATGCTTACAAAGCTAAAGTTCAGTAGTTGCATCTATGGGTGGAGCAACGGGGAGTAATACTTTCCCACATAATAGCAACTTTGGCTTGGACAGCCTCTTCTCTTAATAAATTAAATATTTTGAGAACTGTTTTGAATTTAAATTTGTCTGATGATCTGAAACGGGTAAATGTGACAGAAAACAGAGGCATAAACCTTTTAACAGCCCTTCAAGTTACAAAAATGTTATGACGGCCTGAACATTCACGGTGAAGACTGCTGACTTGACAGTAGTTTAGCAAGCTTCATGCACAAGCAGAGGAAGCCCCAAAAGGTCATTGTTCAAGAGGTGGTTGTACAGAATGCTGTTTCTATGTGCATTAAGGGAATGTTGAGTGGAAGAAAACATGTGGAACAGTTGCACAAGCGAATGGGAATACACACAGGTTTGAGAGGGTTGTAAAACCAAGCCCATTCGAGAGTTTGGGAGAGATTAAAGCTCCCCATTCAGCTGGTTTAGAGAACCTGCACAGTGCTGTTGTTTTAGACATCTGATTCCCTGACTTCTCTCTCATTCCTTCCACAATCCTTTGTCAGTGGTGGATAGGCCTCTGTGCGACGTAATCCTGAATTAACTCATGTATGAGTACAGCAGAGCCTCGCTTCAGGCAAAGCAGGTGTCGCTGCTTTACATCTCTTCAACTTTACTTGACGTCTCTGCCAAGGAGAGAGGAGATGCAGACGTGTTCTGGAATTTGTGTCCTCAAGCTGCAGAGCATATAGCCGTCAGACGCGCTCGATCGATACGTGGATACTTTGAGTCTCAAAAACTGTTTTCCTGCTGCCGTCTGCTTTGTGTGCTGTCACAATCAATGTTGCAGGTATTATTGACACAGAGACTTGAGGTTTGTGTGGTTAGAGTGGGATCGTCTGTCCAAGAGTAAGGTCTAAATAAACAGCAGGTTGGGTCATATCTATGCCTGAGGCCAGCCTACGAAACCCGCAAAAATTTAGCTGTAGCGTATGTTTGTTTTTAAAGATCCTGCTTTTCTGTTTGTAAACTGAGAACATCGGGTTAAGTTCTGTCTGATGCCACCATGTAGCTCTAATTAGAATGTAGGTGCCGTGGTTTTGAGAAAGCAATCCATTTTGAGCTTATTTTCTAATATGAAAGCAATGACATTGAATGTCTCGTTATTGAATCGAATTGTGAAAAAACAAAACACACACACACACACACACAAAGAGATATTTTTAGAAGTCTAAATTCGGTGCCTCGCCCTGGTAGACTTGTTTGAAAATCTTGGATTCTCCAGGTATTTTTGTGTAACCACAACATTGGTAGCATGACTCAACTCTTCAAGACCAGACTATACGGATAGGGGTCCTCTGGGTGGTCTCTGCCACAACCCAGATTTCTCCTTGATCTCATTCCTGTGTTAGTAACACAAGACTTTGTTGGACTTTCAGCCGCCTGTGGGATATAAGAGAATAAACTGGACTGTCGTTTCCTGAGAAAGCTGTCTGATTATTGGCCAGTGTTGCACATACTGATGCCTGGATGTTAGTCATGCCTAAATGACTGTAATTTGGAGCAGGAGAAACGCGCAGTGAAAAAGAGGCAAGTTACTTTTCCTCAAAGGAGATGGAGTCATTTTACTGTTAGTGGGGTTACTCATTGGAATTCAAATGATTTAATATGTTTCTTGCATATTAAATCATGTCAGATTTGATCAGGAGGGCATTCATAGGAAGGTTTTGGAGCAGCCCCTGATCCACATGTCAAGGATGGCATAAATTTGATTCACCAGCTCATATAGTTAGTTTAAAAATGTTGGTTAAAATGTGTATTTTATGCAGAGCTTTTCAAGTAGATGCAAACAAATTAAAACCTTAAAATGGAAAATGTGAGGTAAACATCAAGTATGCATCTTATTAAGCAAGAGTTTGTGTAAGAGTAGGTAACAGTATACACATGATATCCAGATGAAGATATTAATGGCAAAATTTATGTTTAAATTGAAAATGTAAAAAGTCATTATGTAAGACCTAAAATTGTTTTATTGTTCTCTTCAGGTCAACTCATTTGATATATTTATTGATTTGGATTATGATCTGAAGGCTGAGCTTACCTTAGAAAGAAGGAGATTTTTTTGCAGATTGCCGTTTGCTTTTGATCATTATTCATCAGAATCACCAGACGGTGACTCATTTTAGTTCACCAGGTTTTAATTTAAAATGTCTTGGTCCACCAGTGAGAATATGTGACTGCTCTCTAGTTTAAGACTTTTGGAAGAGAAATGGGCCCACAGCGTTGCAGCTCCTCTGCTTTACCTAACAGGCAACATGAAATGCCTTTTCACATATTTATCTTTTTGACCAGACCCAAATAGTATTTTGTGCCAAAACATACCCATTCAAATTTAATTTTACCAAAGCAAAAAGTCTTGGACAAAGAAAACCTCTACATGTTTACGTTTCTGTTGGTAGGACCACCATGCTTCCCATGCAGCTCAGCGGGCATAAAGAAGATTTCTTAACGGTTGTAAGACTTTTTGCTGAAGATTGTGAAGATGTTTTTATTAATTTATATATTCACAGTGACTGTATTCAAACAAACATTGCTGTTTGTCTAGCCTTGTTTGTCATAGTTACAGTTTTTATAACTTTTAAAAACTCTTCACTATTTATGTGGGAAAATGTAATCAAAAATCTATTTTTTTGTCATATTCATTGCTTGACTTATGTAGATCACTACTTCTTTAACCACATGCTTTAACATCTTTCCCATTTTGGCAGTGGTTAACCTGTTTACGTTTTTCAAATTAAGCTGCTGCAATATGAGATGAATTTACGACTTTTTACTTCTGGTCAGAGGATTGAGGGAGCTCACCCACAAGATGTAGCTGGATACAAATAAACTCCTACAATATGCCTTCATCAAAGTTATCTCAGCTCTGTATCTATGCTGAACTGATCCAGGGAACCGGATCCAGGTTTCTGTGGTTTGTTGTCATGTCTCGTCATGTGGCGACAAAGTGATTCCACAGACAGCAATATGTTTGGTTACATTTCACAAACATCAGTTAGAAAGTGTTTTTTCCCCAGTATAAGCTCTTATAATTAATAAGTGTGACGCAACCTTTCACCACCTGTTGCTTTGCAAATGCCGATTTGTACCATCTTTAGACCTCGCTCCTTCATTTAACCTGTAATTTTAATGACAAGTGTCAAACAAAGTGCACAACTTGGAGAAGCCAAGTGTAAGATCCCCTAAGCAATGCTAGGAAATCCATCTGAGAGTATATAAAAAGGTAAGGGGGGGGTGGAGGAAGGAAGCAATGAGAGCTGGATGAGATCACTGAACGTGTAGTGAAAAAACACGACGACAGTTCAGAGAAGCAACAAACAGAAAATCCACTGAAATCTTAACACGGACCTCAATAAGAATGCTTATCTACAAACTGTTCGATGGTGTTTGTCTTTCTTTTTCTTTTTTTTTTTTAAAGCTCTTCCCAGTCTGTGTGTAAAAGTGCAATGAGCTTACGGGTGCGGCTTTGTGAATCATGACTCCGTGTTATGGAATGAAGGGAGCGGTGCCAGTTTGTTGTTTGCAGGACGGTGGAGTTTGGTTCAGAGGAAGGAGTGGGGGTCTGTTCAGGCTGCAGTACTGCCCACAGATACATGCACTGCCTCAGACATGCATCTCAATTATCTATTGAATTAAGATTCTTCAAACTGATACACTGCACCTGAATGGGTTGATGAATGATAACAAGCTATTGAGTAACTTGATCTTAATCATAACAGATTTGTATTAAAAAAATTACTTAAAAAATGAGGTTGAGATTAAAAATGGAACTTTTGGTTTTTTTTAAAATATATATTTAACAATTTCATGTTTATTTTTCTTTTAGGACGAAGCTCCATCGTGAGGCGGCATGTCAAATCGTGATTCGCTGGGGGTCGGGGATCTGCTTCCCCAAGATGTGATCCATGTTTTTGCCCAGGAAAAACACAGCAGAAGAGGCCGAAAGAAGCGCACTCGCACCTTCGGTCGAGCTTTCAGCTGGTTCAAGAGAAAGAAGAGGAAGAACAACTTCAGTAATGGGCAGAGCCACGTTATGGGCCCCCCTCTGGACCTGAACCTTGATAAACACCGTTCCGGTCACAGTGGACACAAGGGAGGACAGAGGTCAGGGAAGCAGACCCATCAACATGGAAACAGTCATGGTGAGACCCCACAGGATGCAGCATTTGCCTCTTTATTATGAAGTAGTGCACATTTACTCTTTATGTTTGCAATTATCTTGCAGAAAAAAATGAATATCATGCGATGAGGTGCATGTGACATTTTAGGTTTTATTTAAACATACCTCCATACATAACTTAGAGGTTTTCCTGGTTTATACTGAGAAACAGCATTGAAACTTTAGTTTTCCTACTAACATACTTTTATGAGCATCAAATCATCACTTTTATCCAGAAAATAGACAAAAGGTATCTTATTGATTTTTTTTTTTTTTTTTTTTATCATCAGAGGGTCAAAATTTTACAGTTTCTGCTGAAATTGGCCACAAAGTCCCCGATTGGTGCACTTTAAAATATAACTGAAAGGTTTTTTTCTTTTTATCTTCATTTGCTTGTATATTATATGTTGATTAGTGAAGCACAGCCAGATTAAATATACCAAAGCTAAATTCCCTCTTTTTAGTTTATAAAAGCATCAACAAACCCCGCTTTGTTAAAGTCTAGACACATAGCTACACTGTGATTTAAAAAAAAAAATGGGCATAATTTTGGAATCGCCTCATTTTCTGTTGGATTAAAGTGTACTACCTCCATTACCAAACCTGCTTTGAATTTTAATTATATGATCAACGGTTGTTTCATTTAGTTATCCCACTAAAACAGAGTTTACATAAATTAAGCTTGTGACAACTGCTATCATCATGAAACTGCATTAGGTTTGGGAAAAATTGGAATCTACAGACAAGACAACAAAGAAAACCAGAAGATCTAGCAAAGCTTCTTCTGTGGATCTCTAATTAAGATATCTGAGTAAACATTTTTTAATTAACTAATAAACCCCACTTACCAATAAAAAATCAGGTAGAGGGTATGGATGGATAAATGATCTACTATTGAAGTTAGTTAGAGCTTGCTGTAGAGGTTAAACTGAACTTGTAGGTTCACAGATGGAGGGTTTCAGATCACAACAACACTGCTGTCACTCTGCCCTTTCTGCCATTCAGCCCTCTTGTGTGTAATCACACACCACAGTGGCATTTAGCCATCTCTGCTTTCCATGTGAGAATTGCTAAAGGAGAACCCTGCAGGAGTCGCAATGCAGTTGGATAAGATAAAAACTGATGTTTGAGTTTTTGCAGACCATGTTGCTGTTGTCCTTCTTAGGATGGGCTGTGCTTTAGAGAAGGAATGTTGCCATTCGTCATTTACAGGTCGCTCTAGTTATAGTTGATCTAAAATACTTAAATGTATAGAAGAGGCTGTTTGACTTAATGCCTCCAAAATGCTCAGTTCTTTTATCTGCAGATTATCTCCTAATCTACCACACAATCTATCACATCTACCAACCTGACAGAAAGTAACATGGGTCTTTATAAAGTGTTGTATTTGAACATTAAAATCAAACATCTTGTCTTATTTATTGAAGAAACACTTTGTGGTGCTTTCACGTGAGTTTTTAAGAGGATTTCTTCACTTCTAAAGAAATTATTTCTGTTTAATTCTTCTGAGCATTTTATACAATTGGATGATCATTTTCTCAGGTCCACACCTACATTTCTTAATATTTTTTATTGTACAATCACTGACACTAAGCTTTTTGAAAATTAACTTGCCACATTTGTGATGAGGAGCAGGAATTTCTTCTAAAATGTTATTGCTAATTATACTTAAGGATCATCAGCAAAGATCAAAGCTGCATTCCACACTTAAGGATTTTATCTTGGCTTCTATTACAGACATTAGTATGCAAGACATGAAAGAAAAGAAATGTGCATGATAGACATAAACATAGATTATGAATTTGCCTTAATATATGCATTAACTTATTTGTCCCATAATATAGGAATTATTGTTTTTAAGAACATCACAGGGTTGATGGGTTTTGACTTAAAATTAGACTTCATGCATTCAATAAATTGGCTAGAAAAACCCCCTCCTATTTTCTTCCCAACACTGATCAGAATTGACCCAGAAAAAATAAACAGATTCCAATCTCTTGCATCTATCCAAATAAGTTTGATTTGAGGAAACTCGTTTAAATATTGTCTTTGCTGTCTCCCAGAGAGATTTATGTTTGTTCATTGGGAGGAAATCGGATGCTGACTTCCACTCCCTCCTTTGACCTGACAAATCATCTTGTTTGATGTGCAAATGTCTCTGTTCTTCAATTACTCACCTGAATTTAGTGTTCCTTAAAAGCCGAGGACAAGATGTACATCTTGTCGATGTTTTGTGTACTTTACTGCAATGTTGGTGCCAAATTAACTAAGGAGTGCTTCATTCTTTACCCTCTGGATACAACATGCGGCAAGAATTGGGTGTCTCTAAATAATAGTGAGTAGAAGCCTGCTTTGAGAGAGCCTGTTTTAAAGAGAAGTGTTCATAAATTACCAAGAAAGTTGCAGCAACATTTGACTTTTCCCAGAGCTGCTCTTTGCAGATCGTGTTGGAGCTTGTAGAGCCATACTCGTATACCAGCAGGTTTTTCTCTGCCAGCACAGTTTCTCTTTGTGAGACCAATTTTTTTGGGTCCATTGCAATGTGAACTGTCAGTTCTAGCTACAGTTCTAGTAGCAGATTAATTGCACCTTAATGCAGAAGACATGAAATACTAACACTTCATGTTCAAACAAAAAAAAAAAACAGCAACGTAGCTCTCGCTTGTTATTGAGTGTGCTTAGAAAAAACAACAAAACTGAAGGCCGTGTTTAGTTTCTCAGGACTGTTTACTTGTGTTTGCCTGGCAGCACTTATGATCCTGGCTCACTGCTTTACAGATGGAGGAGCTGCCGCTCGTTTATTTTGCTGCATGTTCTCATAGTGGAAGCCCAGATCGTAAGAGGGGAGGGTGTTGGGGATTTCCGTGCGATCCAAAACTCATTCAGTCTCATATCACCAAAAAAAAAAACCTGAACCACAGGGAAATCTATACTCAGTCTTTTTTTTCTATTTTGATTTGTTTAGTCGTCTCTTTTGATGCAATACATTGACGTCAAAGTTGACTCAGACGTACATTTGTGGAGTCGGTTGCAGAACCTTTGCACAGTTCTTTTTTGTTTATTTGGGAAAAAAAAAAAGTTTGAGAAGCAAACTTTGAGAAGAGATAAGGTCCTCTTGTCCTCTCTGCCAAGGTCATTTTAGAGGCTTACACCATCCGAGTTCACAATCTTTGAAGCTCATGCACTCATTTGGATTTTATTTTCTAAAACAAAAAAGGTGAAAAACATTTACGCATATCTATAACGGCACCTACGGACATGCTTTCTAAATTATGTACCATTTCCACCTTAAAGCACCAGGCCTCCGGGAACCAAGCTGCTTATTACTACAGAATTTCAAGTTTGAATGTTTGATTTATGTGTAATGTAGTCTGTGATTGAGCCCTTAGCAATGATCACTGAAGTAGCGCTGGCAACAAGCACAGCATAGCAGATGCTGTTGATGGGGAAAGGAACTCCTAAAATACAAAGTAGCAAGTTTATTACAGAAGCCAGTTATGCTTTAGTGCAACATTTGCCCAGAAAAGTGAGTCCCTCCAGCTAAGGCCTCCCAATCACTAAAAGCCTGGTATGGCAGGCAAACTGCCAGTTAATTAAAAGCCATGCCAGGATTGTTAGGAAGGGGGAGGCACCCGGGGTTTTGGGTTTGCTTACCTGTCAACTGAAACTATTTTATATGAAGCCATAACAAATGTACTTAAGAGGTATGTGCACATATGGGAAAACAAACTAGGATGTGGCTAAAGGATTTGCAGCTTCGACTTTGTGATGAAATGTGTTGTGACGTTTATGACTCTGAGACACATCGGCCACATTACTGTAAAAAAAATTATTTTCACCTCCATTTTTTGAAGCAGTTTCTTATTCTCCAGTTTCCTCTCGATGTTCTTTTAATTCCCATTTACTTCACGTTTTGTGAGCAGTTTTGCACTGTAGACCCAAGTCAATTCAAGTAGCTTAGTGTAATTTGCCCTTAAGTGTCAGTGTCCTTAGTATATATGTTAAAAGTCTTAAAGTATACTTGGTTTTACCACATTAGCTTTATCTCAGACTAATTTAAGTACACATATTCAATAATTCCTATAAAATATCTGTAACCGACTGTAAATCAGTTTTTAAATTTATTCTTTTTTTAAATTTGGTAATTAAGGAATTCCTGTTTCCTTGGGTAAATATGACATTCTTACACATTTTTACTTTGCCATTCAAGTTCACATGATGCATACTGATATTTATAACTCACTGGTCAATAAAAATATTAACAAAATTGTTATACAGAATTGAGATCCAACCAGCAGAAGGACCCAGACCAAACATCCTTCATGTTATCGTCTGTTCAAGGAAGTTCATCTTCTTTAGATGCCGTGTGTGAGACTGATATGTAAACATGACATATATATATATATTTATATATATATATGAGTCAACCAGAATGTCTCCACCAGTAGATATGTAGCAGTTAAGCTGGAAAATGAGATTTTGCTTCACAGAAATTGCGACCAAATCCAAGTTGAGGCTTGTTATGCCCAGAACAGTAAAACAAGTAATAAGTCTGCAGTATTAGCAATGCTCTTCTTTAAGTATTAGTTTATGCTGTAGAAATAACTGTCTGTACCCAAGACAAATTTCCTTTGGGACAATAAAGTTCAACTTATACTCTTATCTTAACTTCAACATGCACACCGAGCAAAGTGATGTCAGCAGATCAGATATTTAATTTTTTTATTTTCTCTTGGACATGATCGAGCAGGTTAACCTGGATTTCTTGTTTGCCGTTTCATCCAAACCTTTTGTAGGCTTATCTTACCCTTTGCTCCTATGGTGGAGCTTTTCGGTAAACATGACAACTGGAGCTTATCCAATCAGAGAAACTGAACAGAAGCAGGCCTTGCGATAAACCCTGACCTTCTAAAGCCTTTAGTTTTGTTAAACCATCGATTCTGCTTTGTCTCATCAGATGTTGTTGCATATCTTGAAACAGTTGAAATTGTTTGTCTTTAGAGTTTATTTTTCATTTTAGTTACTCACTGAATGTTTGTTTGCTGCTCATATCATGCTGTCATTTGACTCAACTTGAAACTAGACAACAGGTTTTTCTCCTCCTTCTCCTGACTTTTCTGTATTGTTGGCTTCAAGAAAAATTGGCTTCAGTTTAATGAAAAACACCCTGGTTAACGGCTGATTAGGCCACACAACCCTGGCTAGATACGTTTCGAAGGTCACCTGTTTGCTCAAAACACTCCCTGAGATTCCTCACATTCCTGATCTTTTAGATATTTCTTTGAGGAAACCAGAAAAACTGAGCCCTTTGTCTTTGATTGAGTTTGTTTACAGTTTGCATGCCAGGATCAGGCCTTTTGAACCGGCTAATTTGATTTCCGTTTTTTTCTTTGTATCTGGTAAAAGACTTTACTTGTCAGAAGTGGAATCTTAAAACGGTCGACTCTGACTAAATCTTGTGAGATATTTGGGAAGCATTGCATATGGGCATTGAATAGAAGCTTTTAACCGCATATGGGATGGATTTCTTTTTTTATCGACACGATTTCAGATTAGAATAGAAATTTACTGAAAAGATTGTTTTTGGACAATTTCCAATCTCTTGTTTTTGTAAAGCTTTGACCTGAGATATCCGTCAACATATCCAAATCCAGCATGTACAATCACAAGTTGAAAGCTCAACAGGGATTATAGTGTACTTCAGTTATAGCGTACTTTGTTCATCCTTTCTATTATCTGCTGAAATTCTTGCTCTCTTTCACTACCTTCTAGCCTGAATGGACTTCGGACACGTCTCAACATGCTACAGTAAACAGTGTCTTTATGTTGTTGCATTTCTGTAGTTAATCTATCATGATCTCCAAACACCTCACTGATGCCAAAAATGTCTGCCTTTTAGTCTTCTTTAAGTAACAGCGCACATACTGAAGAGTGTTCTGGCAACCTGGTACTTATAGGTGTTGCGTTCACTGATGAGTTAAAAAGATTTGTTGTTTTTTTGAATATATTTTCTTACTTCCAAGTTTTCAGGCTCACACTCCAGTCACCAGTTCATCTCTTGAATTATCTTAGATCAAAGTTCACATAAGGCCTACTAGGCTGCTTTTAAAGCTAAATTTTACACAGAAGTTTTTGGAGGAAATTACAGATTGTGTTTTCAGATATGAGAAAAAGCAAGGAGAAAGGAACCGTGACTGGGAGACGCAACTTACAGATTCCATCTTTATCTTTGAAAAAGATTGTGCCTGCAATATATTAGGAAAAAGCTATTTATTACCCACTTTCTCACTTATGTAGGAAAGAAAATGAACAGAAAATGAATACCATAGTTGATGAAACCAGGTTAAATTCATATAGCCGTGTGTTTTATGATCTTGGATGGTATTTGGATCTGGTTTTGCTTTCATACTACTTTTTTGTTCTAATTTAAATGATCAAACAAATGAGGTGTGTTGTACCATCTCATGATAAGATCTGCAAGCCGCAGCACAGTGTACTTCCTGCTTTTGAAAGCTGATGTATTTCTATACATCACTTATTAGGAAAGTAAAGAGAAAGTATTATCCCATCAAGTCATTGATCTTTTATGCCATATGTATTACGAAGGAAGGCCTCTAATAGTTACAGGATGATAGCTTTTGAGGATTGGACTGGTACTTTAAATTGTTTGGTCGTTTTGTAGTTGTTTTTTTTTTTACCTTCGCAGCTGTTCATACTAAGAAAAATGTCCCCAAAGGTTTGTCTGACTGGAAAAGCTGGCAGGTGCAAAACTGTTCAGTTTCCAATGTGGCTGCCACACAATAACATAAATATGGCAAATGTTGCAGGAATAAACTCTGTATTAGCACTTCTGTTGTATTTAAACTGATTAAACCAGAGGGACACATTGTGCTGTAGGAACTGTTTGTTAGGATTCTCCGGGAATGTTTAAATGTTTAAAATCTTAAGAAATAAAATGATATCCTGTTGTCTTATTAACACCACAAGATGCTAGATGGCGCATGAACAGTTGCATCATCTTTATAAGTAGCAGCAGACTCCCTTTAGTCTGAATTTGACCTTTTTCAAAGTGCTAAAAAACATGACACATGGAGCTTATCCAATCAGAGAAACTGAAGCAATAGATAAAACTTTTTGTTTGGCTATGCTCAGTTTGGTTGATCTGAACTTTACCTTTTGAGACAGATGTAGTGAAACATCCCAATGACTTCTGTTAAATGTCTTATTTTATGAGTAGAAGTTTTTTTTTTTTATAACACACTGCACTCCAAACAAATTCTATCTTTAGTTGAAACTTCTTGTCAGGATTGAACAAAAGTTTGAAACTCCATGAAGTGGAAGTCTTTTCCTTTTAAAGCTGTTAGATCCTGATCAGTTTTATCATCACTTAGATTTGCTGCTGCAACTCCATGACTTTGTGTGTGGATTTTGCATGAAAACTTGCTGAAGTAGAATTCCTCAATTGGCTGAAATACCACACTGCAAAGACAAAACATGCAACAGCAGAAGACACCTGTTTTGTTCCACATGGCACAAAAACAAAGAAGAGCAGGAGAACGGGTTTGAGAAAACTGACTTGAGATAGTTTCGCTCTCTCCGATTCTTGGCGGGAAGTGATCAACTGCCTCTTTAATTAACTGTTGCTTCGAGGGAAATTATTTCCTGAAATAGTTCCTGAAATAGCTCTTTGACTACTTTTATTTTAAAACATAAATACTATTTTAAAGCATATATATTTTATAAATAACTTTTTTCCATGCATTGACACAGTAATATTTAATAACTGAGTCAGAAACAGGCAAAAGGCAACACTAAAAAACAGAATGATGTGGACACCCAAAAAATGTTTGGCTTTGATTATCTGTTACCTAAACAGTTGCGCAACAGCTTCACAACAACAACTGGGTTTTCAGACCGTTTCATAGGATTTTCTAACAATAGCTGAAGAGCCACCACACCCACATGTGAGATGCAGTCATATTTAGGTCACTTTTAATAATGAGGATTGCTAAAAGTTGGAGCTATTCATCTAAACTTCCACTAAACGTGCCAGCAGGGTTTTGTTGCATCATGTTCCCTTTACTCTTTGCTGGGTTAGTGCTTGGTTTCATTATTAATGAAACCAGCTAAAAGGAACAGGGATCATTTATGAAATGAAAACATTGTTTCATTGTCGAGATATGCAGATATGTGACTGTGGTGTTACTTCAGCTGCACAGGTTATTGTCGGAGAAGGGAAAACGTTTGCCAGCACACTTCTTCATGCCGCTGATAAGTATGTGCCTTGTTTTGTAAATTTATCAAGCCATCATTCTTGAAATGTGTGGTTTTGTTATTCAATTTCAGAACAACACACTTCTGATAGTCTTGTTGAAAATAGTTTTGTTTATTTTACTTCACCAGTTTACGTTCAAGTCAGTGTTTGATATTATTGCAGTTTTCCAATGACATTTTTCTTCTGTAAAAATAGCTTCAAGAGGCATAAATGCCTGAAAAACGTTGAAATATTATTTCATATAACATAAAGAAATCTTAAATGCATGGTTTGACTTTTTCTTTGCCACTTCTCAAAATGAGAAACAAAAAAATCCTGTCTTTCAAGAAAGACAGATACTCAGTTGATCTTGGTAATTTAGGAAATGGCTACAAGAATACAAGTTTTATGTCTAAAGTTGCTCTTATCAGTCTGAGAAATGGCTAAATCAATACAATGGGCAAACAGGCTTAGCAATGATTGACCAAAGTTCAAGAACTTAAAAAGGTCCTCAACACTCACTGGTAAAAACTATGTCAAATGTTTCAGTGGGAGATTATACATCTCCCATAAATAAACTATTTTGTGGTATTTTTTTTTTGTTTGTTTTACATGGAAGATTACACATGGAAAGCAGCATTATGTCAAACTGGAGCATAAAAAACATAAGATGTTTTGGGCCACACCATTATTTTTGTTTATTTGGGAGTTTTCAGAGCAGGCCTGAAGTTCAAAATATACAGAATTGGTCCAAAAATGCTGGTTTCATACCTAAAATAGAAGTTATAGTAGGCCTGTAGCTTCTTTTAAAAATCTGCACTAGCACCAAACCTAAAAAGCATTAAAGATTGCTGTTGGATCAGCTTTATATAACTTCGTTCAAAATCACCTTCTGTAACCATCTATAAAAAGTTTTTAATACTTTTTCTGACAGGTTTTCAACTCTTCAATGCATTTATTGTATGAATCTGGACAGCCATTGCCTGGCTGGCAGAGACAAAAACCCCTTGAGGTGGTAATTTGAGTATAACTTATAACTATATTTTATTGTCTGTCACACATAAAGTAGAGAGTTTTGGAAAACTAATCTGTCATTAAACGGGCACCAGCAGGTCTGAATATTTTCTGTTCTGCCCAGCATTTTCAAATATGATTTAATTGGCTTTTGGACTTTATTTTAAAGTTAGGAATAAGTTGTCACCTTCTTGCTGTGAGGTTTCAGATGGAGTGGCCCGAGAAGAGAACACGTCCATTGACGTGTGCATTGGGTTTGATTGGGATCTGTTTATTTTGAGAGGAATCCGATACATGCTGGTTTCCTGGGGAATCAATTGTGTCATCTGACGCTGATCATGGAGTGTGTCTGTACACGCCACATGACACAGGAATATCTGTTACCTGGATCCATGTTCTTCTCACAACACTCGTGGTGTTTTCCAGCTGGGACTTTCAAAATTTGATTTAATAAAAACCATGGAAGGAGTTAATGGAGAAGGCCAAGGTTTGACCTGGGTCCATTAGCACGCCTGTCTACCAAAGTTTGATTTCAAAAGCTGTACGCTTTCTGTCCTTTCCCACAGTGATCACATAGCCTTTAGTTAAGTTTGCACTGATTATTGAGGCTTAAACACCTGGCAGATGTCACCCTCTGAGCTGCAAAGAAGATCTCTGCATGGTTGTCTTCCTGATTTTGCAAAACAAGGTAAAAGGGCAAGTTAGGGCAGAGACCGGAGGTGTGTGTATCTGTGAGACTTTGCTTCATTCCCACATCAATACTAGTTTGTCTGCGGCAAGGCAAACTGAAAACTTGTGATTCGGTCTGTTGAGAAGCTGATTGGCTGCAGTTAGCTGTTGTTCCAGGACTTTGAGATGGGCCTTCCCTCTCCTGAGTCCCCCGCACTGCTGGCAGAAGACCGGTGTGTTGTAGAACCGGAAGGAACAGGAAGAGTTTCTTCTGTTGTAACGTACTGCCAACGAAGCTTTTGGTTCCATCTTAAAGATTCATCTAATCTTAAAGAATCATTGTTGCACATCTGAATATCTTTTTATTTTTTAAGAGAACTTTAGCTATTCTATTTTTTAAAATATGAAATAAATGTATCTTTAACTCTCTTTACTCTGATACCCCTACAGGTTAGTAAAATCTATTGGAGTCAATTCCCTTCAGAATTCACCTCATTGGTTAATAGAGCTCACCGGCATGTAATTTAATCTCAGTGTGAATACAACCAATCCTTTAGGGCTTTAAGGATTGTAGAGCATAGGAAAATAACATGAAGAACAAGGAATATACCAGACAGGTGAGGTGTAAAGTTGCTATGAACATCTCGCAGTGCACTGCGGCTGGAAAATCAAAAGATTAGTGCAATCGCGAACCTCCAAGGACATGGGCACTTAGATTGACCAGCCAGGCAAAGAGAGAATTTATTAGAAAATTAGTCAAAAGGTTTATTGTAACTGTAGATGAGGTGCAGAGATCCACAGCTCAAGTTGTAGAGTGCTTGTTAAAAATCCTATTTAAATTTTCCTAAGTCTTGTTGGAGACACGGCAAACTATTGTGGTTTGAGCCAAAAAGGAACTTTCTGAGCTAAATGCAAAAAATATAAAACTACTGCACATCACCCTGGATGGACCATTTATATTGTGAGGGGGCAGCACAATGCTGTGGGGATGCTTTCCTAGAAGGAACAGGCATCAGGTTAGAGTTAATGGAGCTAAATACATGTTAATGCTGGATGAAACTTGTTGGAGGTTGCAAAAGACTTGAGACTCAGGCAGAGGTTAATCTTCTAGTAGAACAACATCTCTAAATGTCCAACTGGAACTATAGGAAATGGTTTAGGTCCACTCATATTCATGTGTTAGAAAGCCCATTACAGATTTGTAACATCTGGCCACCTCTCTTTGTAAAATTTCTTGCCCAGAAAAATTATTTGTCAGCCAGTTTAATAAAAACACGATGGTTCCCATTATGCTCATTTATATCTAATTTTATTTAATTTTAAGTAGTTCTGCATTTTTAGTTTTGGTTCACTCTTTTTTATTATGGTGTCATTATGCCCCGATTCCCTCATTTCACCACATTCAACATGTGTTCTAATCCCTTAGTGTTTCTTGGTTCACAATAAAAAAGGTTTAAGCAGATGTTTGGTTATTTTGTTGTGATCTCATCTGAATTTATTTATTTATGTCCATGCCAAATAAATCCAAACTAAGCTGCTTTTGGCTCCTGTTTTCCAAATCTCTGGAATAGTCACACAGTCAATACAATCAGAATGGATATCCAAGTCTGAGGCGTAAATACGACTTTATTGAGTTCATAAATGATCAGCAGCAGGATTCTCACAATCCAGCAGTGACAGATGGTGTCATTAATATAGACAAGATTACAGAGTGACGGACGAGTGACAGTGTGGGCTTGTGTTGATGAGCAGGCCTGCCCCACCCATCACTACAGGCGTCTCTAGTTCTCTGTGTCCTGTCATGGTAACTAGATAGGGATTTTCCTAAACTCACTTAGCTTTGTACATGCTGAGCAGCTCTCTGTTTACACATGTGGACAGAAGGCTTTTCAGCAGCCAGTCCTGTTAAACTAGAGCTATGTTTTTCTTGTCTTAAAGTTCCGGTACCACTCGTCCATTTCTTTGCGAAGTGCTTTTGTCTGACTCATTTGTTAGGATCACAACCATGGGAATGTTTTCCATTTGCTCAGATGTCAAACATTCCTCCAGGTCATGCCTGTTCAGCACACCAGGAAGTGAAAAAGCTTCACACTCGATGTAAAATTTACAGAGGGCAAATTAACAGAATTAGGAGGGTGAACGGCTTCTGGAGATTCTGGAGCCTCTCCAAATCGTGCAAGCTAAAAATCATATTAAAAATGAACACTCTGTTGTTTTTCATGTGTTTGAGTGTTTCTCTGGAGCTGCAGGCTTATGTAGAAAACATGGTTTTAAGCTTACTTGACTGATTTCAGTTCACTTACTCCATCTTGTGGCAAAACAGCAAAGTTTACATCTCTGTACATGAATTCAAAGGAAGTAAAGAAGTTCAAAATTCTGTTAAGAGTGTAGTCAGGAAATGTAGATTTTTAGTATCTCTTAAACTAATTTAAGAGACTAATTCTAAAGGTTAAAGTCATTATATATATGAATAAATTTGTACAAAATAAAGTATTTTAAGCATTTATTTTTAGTAATTTTATGGTGGTGGTTTATGGGTAAATAAACTTCAAATTATTAATGTTTGCTACAATTATGTTTTAACATTGATTATTCATTAGTTGTAAACCATAATAATAACTAGATGTAAAGGCATAGTCAGTATATATTTGATCCACATAATTTATGACTTTCACTATTTGTATTGCGCCAATGAAAGAAATTAGTGCAATACAATTGTGCTAATTTTCCTAATATTAAAATTTATAGAGTTTACCTGTAGTTTTACACTTTTGTAAGTTAATAATGCAACACAGAGCAACCTCGGTGCCCCTCTACCTTTTAAGCCTTGGCAACTCCTGCTTTTCTCTTTCTGATATGTTTATGAGGTCAACATCAGCAGCATCTGCTTCCTGGCTGACCAATCGGGTTGAGGTGGTGATGAGGAACAACAATGAGATTCAGAGTATCTGTTTTAAGTGTGAATGGAGGGATGTTATGTCAGGAATTAGGCGAAAGAGGATTAGTGTCTGAACTCTGTCTATTGGCTGTCCAGCGGCTCTCCTATTGGACCTTCACTGATGACATCATTGTCATCAAAACAAGCCTGACTGTTTTTGAGGTGCTCCTTCATCTGTTGATCAAAAGTCTGTTTATTGAGAGTATATCTTTGCCTTTCCAGACAATATTTGTGTATTTTACTCTAAACCTTTGGATCACTTTTTATCTGAAATAAGAAGTAGCAATGGTGGTACTTTCAACTAATAACTTTAGCTTATATTTTAAGTGCTTTCCATCTGTTTTGAAGAATAAGGGTAAGTGAAAACAGCCTTATTTGCTTGTTGAAGTAATCTGATGTTTGTTGCTACTCTCTGGAAATCTAAAGTATTTTATTATTCATGTTCAAACAACAAAATTTACATCAAGAGACATTACTAAGAATGCTAATGTTATAGGTTGACATTTAACATCTTTTTCAAGAAACGACAGTTTTTAAAATTATACTCAAGAAATTCAAAGGAATTTAAATTAAGCCTACCTGTAAATAACTAAGCAGATTTGTTTTCTGCATTTCAGAAGACACTGTAATGCTGTTACAGAAAAAGAAAGTGAAAACTGGCAGCAGCCACTAAGCTAATTCCAGTCTAATTAAATCAGTAGAACAGCTAAATGCAGAGCAGTTCTCACTATTGCATAAAGGTCTTGTGATAAGTTGATGATCTGAGTCTTTAATGTTTTGAAGTACAAGATAAAAGTAAATTTGATACTTTTTGTTATTGTTTACTTTGGTGTATTTGGGATTGGTCTACATACACTAGAATTATGGATCACCTATTTCTAATGGATCTCAATGGGGTTACAGTGTTGATAAAAATCAAATAGTCCACACAACCATAAGAATCAAACAAATAAGTCCATAAATAGTATGTAAGAAAATGGAATGGTATAGGGAATAAGTATTGAGCATATAATATGAAATTAGTTCATTTATCTAGCAAACCATTGGTTTGTAATACCACCCTCAAGATGGTCATGTTTTTACACATGTGAGCTAAGTTGAAGTCCTACCTATTATTTGAACTCCCATGTATTTGTGTGCGTCTCATTTCTTACTGTTCTGGTCTCTGTGTTTTGTTAGTGTTTTGTCAAAAGAAGCTTCAAATTAATGTGAGCTAATCCGGTTTTCCTTTTGTTTCTTTTCTTCCCTCCAAGCTGTCCCAAAGCTAAATGATGATGACAAGACTCCAGCTCCCCCACAGTTCCAGGAGAATGTCTTTATCGAGAGCAGCAGGTCCAAGTACGTGGAGGACCTCCACACCGAGGCCCTCGAGGGGCTGAAAATGATGCAGGAAGAAGGTATGCTGATGTGATTAATTTGAAAGGAAGGGATGTTGTTACTTGTATAAATTTGCAGTGAGTCTGAACGTATGTTTTATTGTTTTTATTTTTTGCCAGAAAACAGTAATGGAGTGGAGTATCAAGATAACGAAAGCACAGTTGTAAGTTTGGCACACAATTTTATGTACAAATAAGTGAAATGTTTTTGTTATCTATTAATATATTTTTACATTTCATTTTATCCTAGTCGACTGTGACGGTCCAAACAGACGGGGAAAGTGCGGGATTCGTAACAGACAGCACCATTCCTGACACATCCTCAGTTATCTCGAGACAGTCATCGGTGTCTGGAAGATCGTCCCGCTCTGGACTCACCAGGCAAGGTAATGAGATATAAAGAGTGTTTATCTCCTTATTATCATACCATAGGTTTCACACTTGGATTTGTTTACTTTGACCCTATTTTTCTTTCCTTTTCGACATTTGTTTTCATTTAAACTTTTACCAAAGTTTAAGAATGCACTCTAAATTGTCATAGCATAGCACAACAAATGTGGTTATATGACTCAACTTGACAATATCGTCCACTAAAGATACTCTGAGGTTTCATTCTATAAGGATTTAGAATATTTGTTATATTTCATTAGACTCTGTGGGTCCAGTTTTAAAATCAGGTCTTACCTGATTTTAAGTAAAGTATAATTTAAAATCTTAATACAAATTGAATTCACTTGTAAGTGAAATTTGAGCATTTGAATGGTTATTTACCCCAGTCATTCATCAAACAACTTGAACTAGGAGGGAAAAAAAAACACTGTTCTGCAGTGTAAGAACATTGATTTGGGGGAAATGGGATGAAATGTGCATATGAATTGGCAAAGGGGATAAATGACTCGGTACCAATTTTATTATCCAACTAATTTCAACCCACATTGCAAGAATCATTGTTTCATCATAAATTCAACTTGTTTAAATACCATTATTTTAATTATTGTAGTTTGATTTATTGCATTCCTACCCATCTCATGCATAGGTAGGACATGTAACTTATTATATCTTATTTTGAGAAGTTAAAAGCATCTCTTTTAAATGTAGTTTTCCTGCTTTCCAATGCTTTTTCAGCATCAACATTCAGACCACTGAACTCTGGTAAAAAGTCAGAAAAAAGCAAAACACGAAAACGTCAACGGAGGACTGTTGCAGGGATTCCACGACATGTTCAGAAAGAGCTTGGTATGCAGCTAATTTTTTTTAAGAACATAACATTTTCTGTCGCTTGCCTGTAAACCTTTTATATTTTTTTATTAAATCAGGCTTGGATAGAGTGGGATGGACAGTAACTCAGCGGCTGGATGAAGAACAACTTTTCAACGAAGATACCGATAACAGCCCTTTGACTGGGCCAGAATCACCAGAAGTACTTTGGTTCCAGCCCTCAAGCCTCAAACATCATCCATCCACTTAGCAAAGAGAAGGTGGCACAGCTGAACGCTGCCCATGCAGCCCATGCTGCCCATGCAGATGACCTGGCCCTGCTGCACCGTTTCCCTCATCTTTCTAAAAATGAGCGGAGACCTCGGTCCGTGGCTGTGCCGTGGATGACTACTGCGTCCAGTCTCCAACAAAAGCCCCCTAGCCCAGTCATGACCATGTCACCCCAGGCTGCATACATGTCTAAAATAATTCCCAATGCTGTGCTACCACCCTCCATTGATGTAGTGGAAATCAGTCGCAGTCGAAGTCGCAGCAGTGTCCGCACGGTCAGCAAGAGCAGCCTGATGGTGTCCAGCCCAGCTCCCTCCCGTGCTTCGTCTAGAGCTTCTTCATCCAGAACCACTTCCTCCAATATCACCTCTGTCTCCCGCTACAATGGTCCTATTCTGTCTGACACATCCTGTTACAGCAGTTCAGATTCTTCAGACACCTTGGTGTCCGATTCTTCAACCATCTCCAGCAGCAGCATGCAAAAAATGCCTCACAATGTAGATGCGTCTGCTAAATATTATAAGGTCAATAGTAATTTTTCTAATGGCACCTTCAACACTAAAGTCCTAAATAAGGGAGAGCAGAAAGATGGGCAATTTGTGCGTAGCCTCTCTGTCATTAAGTCCAAACGAGCTCCTCCTCCTCCAAGTCGCTCCTATTCCCTTCACAGCAAAGTGAAACGGCGATCACAGGATCTGGTAGAGCTTACAATAGAACCGCCAGTTCCTAGTAAGGAAAAGGAAAACCATCAACCTGGATCATCCCCATTGCCCTCATGTGTAGACAGCCCTGGTTATCATGGAGACACCAGCTCTCTAGATGACTCTACAGGTTCCACATTATTCGCTTTAAAGAAATCTCAGCTACCAGCACCAAAGACAGAGGATTTGAAAAATTGCAAGGATGCTTCAGAAGAAAAGCAGGAACAGTTTCAAGAGAACATGCACACTAGATTAATGTCTCCATCCAGTGGTTACTCCAGCCAAGATGGAACATCCCCACAACAGCCTCCCAGCACATCTCCAAAGCACAAAAAGGGGTTCCTTACAAAGCTTCAAAAGTTATTCGCTGGGCCCAACTCTTCTAGTTTGGCTCCAACCGTCCCAACCCAGACAGGGATTACTGAACCTAAACATGACACAGTGAGTGTCAGCCCCTCAGTTCAGACCCTGAGAGAACTCTTCAACATCCCTCCCCCACCCAAAGTCCACGCCCCACCGCCGCCTCCCCCTGAGGTATGGGCTCACAGTAAACGTTCATTTGAGTTACTCCTGGGGCCTCCTGCTCCTGACAACCCTATTGCCATCATAAAGAAGAATCCAAAGGACAGGAGACAACAGAGACGGTCTCCCTCCGTGTCTAGAGAAGGATCTGTAAAGAGAATTGGAGTAGAAAGAAAACACAAGGTAGAGCCTATAAATGAATCGCTAGAGGCAAAGAAAGTTCAAGAAAGTGGGATTTTAAATGCAGAAATTCACAAAGAGAAGATTGAAAGATTGTCTCAGAATGGAGACTTGAAAGGTAACGTTAAGGAAGAGAAAGAGAGAGTATGTGACATTTTAAATGGGATGTTGGTGAAGGATATAGACAAGCATGAAAGGAAAGGTCAGAAAACGTTCAGCCAAGCGGCAGTGAATATTTCTTCATCTGTGAGTGGTCCTCTACAACTCGGCGCCATACAGACCAGTGAGGCTTCCAGATCTCTACAAGTTGTTTTGCCTGAATCATCCTGGCCTCCCCCTCCTCCACCAATGGCTCAAGCTGGCATCAGTGGAGCGAATGGGCTAGATTTTCCACTTCCACCACCCCCATACTTCAGTGAGGAGGGAATGATTTCACCTGTCCAGGTGCCACCAAATAGGAACAGTTGTGGTTGCAAATCATCACCTGGAGCTGTGCTTAGTAGACAAGATGTGAAAGGAGATTATGTTGAGGTGCCTCCATCACCAGGTATCCCTCCACCCCCATCCTATACTGCTCCCCTTCCACCAACCACTGAGACTGAAAAGGGCTCTGTCCCACCAAAAGAGTCACCAGTTAAAGAAGTCCATCTTCCAACAGCTGTAGAGGTTTCTAAAGACTTTACCCTTCAACATACCCAGGAAACATCTTACTCCACTGAACAGGCAGGTCCTCTGGGAAAGTATGTTGCACCTCAGAGTATTCCACCCCTACCAACACAGCTCCAATCTTCAGAGCAGAAGATGGATTCTCCAGACAAGAGTGCCCCACCAAAACCTGAAACTAAAGATTTACCAAACAGTATTTTAATCCCTCATCAGAGTATTCCTCCCCCTCCTCCTATAGAGCCTCTCCTCAAGTCTTCAACTGATCATTCAGGAACTGACGAGGCACCAATTTTACCACCATCTGAGTTCAGAAATGCTTCTTCACTAAAAGAGGAAGAAGAAATTGCTTATACTCAACCTATTAACATTCCGTTGCCTCCACCTTTGCCAGCACAGATTCCTGAGAACAGTAACCATAAATATGGTCCTCTGAGCATAGAAAACAACACCAAATGACAGCTTGTGCATCTGATATACACAGAGAACAGTCGAATCTCATCACCCCTTCCCTCTTGAAAATGGTCAAGCTTCGGTCTGTTGAAAACAGTCTGGAACCCCTTGAAACCCAAGAGCAGGCCTCTTCTAAAGGTGTCCTTAAGCACCCCTCTTCTACTATAACATCATCACTTATACAGATGGTCAAACTTCGGTCTGTGAACAACAGCCCTGAACCCACTGAAACTTCCACAGACATAGAAGAGGAACCAACGCCGTCTTTTCTCCAAAACGTAAAGCTTCGGTCCATCAACAACAGCCCCGAACCAGCTGAGGTTGCCAAGGATTCAGGTGAGGCATCAGTGTCCAGTTCCACCCCATCCTCTCAGCAGATGGTCAAGGTTCAGGCTGTTAACAACAGCCCTGAAGCCACCAAGGATGCAAGTGAATCATCAGTATCCGATGCTACACCATCTTCTCTGCAGACGGTCAAACTGCAGGCTATTAACAGCAGCCCTGAACCCGCTGAAGAGGTAAAGGATGCAACCAAGGAGTCTATAAGGAACAGTCCTGAACCCCTTGAAGCTAAAGAGCAACCAAAGTCCAAAACCCCAGTGAACCAACAGCTCCCTGACAAAGAGCTCCCAACCTCATCATCCAGTAGTGAGGCTCCTCAGAAGCCCATCAGAAAATCTCTGATCATGACCCATCCCACTTCCACATCTCCACCTGCCACCATCACCTCACTACCAACTCTGTCTCAGTCTGTTGCAGTTTCAACTGCAACTTCACCTACAGTTGTCTCTCCAATGAAAAAGTCTCCTCCTGCCACAACCTCTTCTGGCTCTATGAACCTGCAAGAGGCCATCCGCCTCAGGACAGCTGCCAGATCGAACCAGGGTCCTTCTTCTCGGCTCTCACCTTTGTCCCCTCTAGACTACCTTAAATCACCATCAAGTACTGCAAGCTTCATCTTCTCCAAAAGCAACAAGAAGGCAGTGATTGAGACGAAACAAAAGCAAGAAGAGAAGGAAAACGTGCAAAACAACGTGGAAGATTCCACTAAGGTGACGAGTGAAGGAGAGTCGAAGATGGTAGGGAGAGTGCCACCACCTGTAGCAAAAAAACCGAAAGCAAAGGGTAAAGAGGCTGAGACCAGTGATGCTGTGGAGCAAACTGCAGGACAGGAAACACAGCTAGATTGTCTCAAAGGTAAGAGCAATTTGAACAAAGAGATTCACTTGTTTTATTGATCTATACCTGAAGGAATAAATGCTTTTAGAAAATTTTCATTTTTTGTTTAACACTATTTAACTTAACAGTTTTTGTCATGCCCAGAGCTCCACTGCTTTAACAGTCGTCATTCAAATCGGCGTCACTGCTACAGTCCAACCCATTTCACGTGCTACAAATCTAATTGTATCTGTCCTTTTCGTCTGCAGATACCACAGAGGAAATAAACGGGACAGCAGGTACTGTTCAGAGCGGGACATCATCAGCTTGAATGCAAAGCCTGAAGGAGACCTTGGAAGGACTACATAACACTGACTTCTTTTTAATGCAACTGTTAAAGAAACAAATGGATTTGAATTGATATGGTTCTTATTTTCAGAATTTATGCATTAGAAAGTTGTTTGAGTTTCATGTTAATGGTGTGGGTCTTAATTTTCATTAATTCATTTTGCATTTTAGAGAGAAAGCAAGTAATGCATATTTTTCTTGCCAGAGGGACTTTTGTTCATGGTACTCGAGACATGGAGGGAATATGCTGCCCTCTAGTGTCAACAAGTGATTGCACCACTTAAAATATGTCCTGCTGAATCAAAGCTTCAGTCTTTGCTTTTATTAAGGGGATCTTTGGGAACTGATTTGTGTTTATATAACATTTTTATCTATTTAACGTATCTAATAATTGTGGATGTGTTCCACAGAGTTCTGTATATTTTCCAAAAGAATTTCCACACCAATTATATTGTTTAAAAAAAAAACTATATTAAGTTATTTGTCTTTTCATTGGACTTCCCTAGAGAGGATTTCACTCAATGCAAAGTACATTGTTTAAATTTGCAGTCATTTGTCAAATCAAAAACTCTTTATGAAGCCCATTTCATGCTGCTTTTCGTTACTGACGGTGGGAAGCGTTGCTTTCCACTCAGTTCCAAATTATTTTTGTTCAAACTGGTTTTGGAGGCTGAAATGGAGGATATAATCATTTATAATGAAAATTAAACACTTAAACACCGAAACTAATTGTGATTTTAATTTCTGTTCCATGAGTGCTGTGAAAAACTATTCCCTCCCTTATAGATTTTCTGCATTTCACAAATATTTTAACAAAGTTGACCTGATTAAGGTGGGTCCACCCACCCAATCTAACCAGGCTCCATGTAAAAATATATCTGCTCTCCAAATCTAACTAGTTCTACCACTCCTGGTCGTAACCACACATGTACAATGAGTCCTTTGGAAAACATTGGAGGAATTTTGCTCCACAATTCTTTGCAAAATTGTTTTCAACCACATAAGGTATAAGGCAAAGTATGTTTTCTGAATTGCTGTTTTGGATGAGCTCAGTCATTTGGCAAAAGTCAGAGGAGCTCTTGTTTTTGCTCTGTAGTATTTTTATTTTACTTGTTGCTCTCCTATAGATGCCATTTTTAAAGTGTTAATTATAACCACCAACCTGAAATGAAGCAAATGGAGCATGCAGTACTTGGATGTTCTGGGATCCACTCTTGCAGTATTTTTGGTAAGAAAACCACTACTGGAGGTTAACTACACTTCCATGTTTTCAGTATTTGAAAATAGTGGCAACTTAGAAATCTCAAATGTTCTAAATTTAACAGAATGAGTCAATTAGTTCCAATTATAAAAAGTTTGATAAAACATGTAAAAAAAAAAACCTACGAGTCCATAAGGGGGCAAATACTTTTCTACAGTACTGCTTAAGCTTTTTTTTTTTTAAGTCCAAATCTTTGTTCAGGTATGGCAAAAATTTAATGTAAATGTTCATAGGGATGGGCAGATTAGGCCATTAAAAAATTAAGTGGCACAACAGAAAAATGGTGAACTAGGCCATCATTTCTCCAGAGTTTGTACTGAATATTTCCCCTTATTCTTAAATAGATTAACTGAGTAAAGATTGAGTTTAAACTTAAGTTATCACAAGACACTTCAGTCATTGGATTTCTGTCATTTATTGTGCACAAGCAAGTCAAAAATCAGATCAATCCTCAAGCAGATGGGTCATCCGTTTCATGTCCATGCGAAATACCACGTTTCCTCCTGTTCCTCCATCTCACCGTGTTCATTCCTTCCTTGCATCATCCTCCTGTTCTCATCGCCTCTACATGCATGTTTCTTCGTTTTTACTTCCTCCGGGTTCGGGGGCTTCAGCGTCCCCTCCGGAAACGTCTCCTTCAAATGCACCCTCGGAAGAAATGGATCTTTCACCTCAGTGATTTCATCTTCACTTGCTTCAGAGGCTTCTTCATATCTTGATTCACCTTCCCCAAACTCACTTAAATCTGATAATTTAGGTTCACTCCACTTGTGCTCCAAGACCCCCTTACTGTCAGCCAACTCTTCCAATTCTGGTCCCACTGTCTCTCCATGGATGGTTTCACTTTCTTCAAGCCATTTATCGTTTGCCTTCTCATGCTTTTCACCAGCTGCATCCTCCCAAAGTTTTTGATGGTCATTTAGGTCTTTGTAATGTAGTTTGCCTTCATCTTCGCTTCCCCTGTTGTCTGCAGATGGGATTATTTCTTGGTACCAAGTCTCAGAAGCGTGTGGCTGATCAGAGATCAGTAATGGTCTACTGACAGCGAAGCCTTTGGAACAAAAGACCAGAAGTGTTTGGTTCACTAAAAATCTAAAGCATGAAATAAGACGTACACATAATATTGCATTCACTGATGATTTAATAGATTTTAAATGATAGCTGGTCAACTTAAGATCAATGGGTCTTGTCAACAGCAGGCTTAAATTGTGGTATGATAGTCAATAGCCATGTTTGAAAATGAATTCAAATTTATATTTAAATTTTGAGACTTCTCCCCCAACAATCCAGTGAAAAGTTAAATTTGACATTTCGGTCAATATTAATTACATTTTAAAGCATGCGTTATGTGTAACACAGAGGAATGAGTGCAAGAAGATATTCATTGAAGAGTACAATCGCCCTATATAGCTGAGCAGAAATGGACGGACTGACAAACCTTCCAATGCCCTCCGTGGTTTAGAGGTCACACATGTTGAATCACAGCACTCGCATATTGAATCTTCACCGGAGAGTGCTCGCCATCTGTAAGAGAAAATTTACAGTTTACCTAGAAACGGTAAACAGATAAATAGATACGCCTCTATTTTTAAAGAAATCATTGCTCACCTGCCATCTTGGTAGGTGCAGGATTTTTGAGCAGGCCCCAGTTCCCCTGATGTGACAAACAACTTGCAAAAGATGCTGACCTAACGAGGACAATAAATTACTCATCAGATGCATTAAAAAAAATAAAATAAAAATCCTTAGCACAATTATTTGCCATCCTCACCTTAGAGTCAGGGTCGGCTGTAAACTGGAATGTCCTCAAGGAGAACCTCAGGGTCTTGTCAGTCCGAGAAACAAACTGCGAGGATCCAGGTTCATGCTTGCTGTCCAGCATACACCTGTGGATTCAAAAGAAAAACATTTACATATATGCAAACAACCAAACACCTAAATTACCATTTTCCTGAATACATACCCAAAGTTGTCTATTAAGGTGTATTTAAGGGAGGATTTGGAGCCACTAGACGGTGCTGCATAGCAGCTGTTGGTGTACAACTTTAATCCAGGAGGTTGATGAGGTGCAGAGACTTGGATATTAACAGTTTGTCCCAGCAGGTACACCTGAGACTTGGCCGGTGTTCTCCACGAACCTGAGCCATTTAGAAAGTCATTTATAAAAGTAGTATTCAGAAAACAATTCACTTAGGGCTTTAATGCAGGAACTCTGACCTAGCAAGATTTCTAATTCTTGAGGTTGATTCTGTATGTACTTTTAAAAATATTTTACATATGTAAACAAGTGTTTTTTGTTTTATTTAACCGTTTCGTTATGGGCGTGTTGTGGACTTTACAATTTCGGTTGGCATTTGTCCAGCAAACAATCACCGACACCCTTCAAAATGTGGATAAGTCACAAAAGCCCACAGCCAGTTGTTCCTACAATACCTTATCCAAGCATGTGAATTGAACATTTTTGAAAAAAAAAAAAAAGATTTCCAAAGCAACAGGGATCATTGTGATGCCAAGTTAATCCAAGAATTTGGGTTAGATTAGCAAGTCAAACGGACTTCAGGACAGGGACTAAAAGTGTCCCAGTCATTATGTTAAGCCACTTAGCCAGAGAAATCAACATAATCTTAACTACACTATTTAGAAGAAGTCCCAAAAGCCCAGAGTCTGGAGGCTAAGTGAGAAGACTAGGTCCAAATTGTGTAAGTTTTCCAACAGTGAAGATGTGTTGAACCATATCAAGTGAAATACTGAAATACAGCACCTTGTGAAAAGAATAAGCCAGAGTTTGTAACAAAATGACCAAAAAATAAATACAATTTACAATAACATTCAAATTGATTGAGCCGTCCACTATGAATGTAGGGATTAATAGAAAAACTGTTGAAAAATAATACTTCCACCATCCATTAAATTGATCTGGAACTCCATAGGACGTCCTTTCAGCTTCTTGCGCAGAACAACAGTTTGCCATGTTGGCTGCACCGCCAATTGGTAGACGGCGTGGTTTCTGAGGGACAAGGAATATGGAAGTCATTTGCATTTCAAACTCACCGTATGCCTTAAAATGAAGAGAAGCAAATCTAACCTCTGATAATGACATTCAATGTCGACATCGATTTGGTGCGCTCTGCTCAGAAACCGTTTTGGAGACGGTTTATAGTGGAGCACGTATTTGTAGACCAGATAGTCGCCCGGCAGCTGTGCGTGAGACAGTTAAAAATGGCTCTGAAACCTAAAAAAAAAAAAAAATTAAAAAATGCCGCACATGGTTTCCTGCTTACCTCCCGCACTCCATCGCACGCAGTCAGGGGATACGTGAAGAGCAGGTCACCGTGCGGCCTGGAGACGCCGTTGCTTCGACAGTCCGCGCCCAGCGTCAGTTCCTGCGCCTCTGCGCCCAGACCATAGAAAGCCGGCTTGACCCGCACCACGAAGTCCGAAGGGGAGCAGGTGACGGAAACGTCCGGTGCGTACGCAGAGTCCGCCTTTATCCAAGCCTCTGGCTCCCCGGGAAACAGAGAGGGGGTCACCAGCGTGTAGGAATGAACCGACCTGAGCTGAGACAGTCTGGACATCCTCTGGGTGGCTCCTCTGGCCTCTGTGGTAGACGGTTTACTGACTTTAGACACTTTTCTCCGTGTGGTAAATAAAGACTTGTGCGAATCCGCCGCACAGCAGATCGAGCCAAGAGATAACGTACAAATAAACAAAATAATAAAAAGATGCCACTTTGTTTTCATCGCAACACACCGCTTGTTTCTGCCCTCCACCATCGAGCCGCGCGCCAAAACGCTTCTGTCGCGGCTGCAAGTAATTATGAGATTAAGCCTCCTGTTGCTCAAAAAGAAAAAAAAATGTGATTCTATCTTCTCATCTTATTTGTTCACCTTTTTAGCAACATCTTAATAGACCCAAATGAACTATTTTAATTTATCACCAGCTTTAGATCACAATAGAAAGAGAAGTTCGCCTCCGTTTTGAATGGGTTTCAATGATTTGTAGCAAGCGTGGACCTTCAATATGAGGGTAAATGGGTGAAAATAATTTTTTGATAAGTTCGATAAAATGGTGAATCGAACTTATATAGCGTTTTCCCAATCATTTTGACCACTAGTCACACACCCATTCACACTCACATTTATACACCGATTGGCAATTTGGGGTTAATTGTCTGGTCCCGGGGCACATCGACATGTGGCAAGTAATTTTACTGCAAATGTAAAATTATACTGTATTTTGTGTTGCTCTGTCACATAGTGAATTTAAAAGACATGGGGTTTGTGGTGGTGACAAACTCTAAGACACATTTCTGCAGTCTGGATGCGTTTTGGGGGCATTTCAAATTAAGCAAAAACACACTAGCACACTGTTTCAACTATTTTTATTTATTGATTTAGAATTTTACATAAAACATTTTTTCAATGATTCAAGTATTGCTCATTGCTGTCATATTTACAATTTACATATATAACAACATGCTAGAAAATCATCACAGATCTTCAGCTTGCATTTTCCACATCAACACTACTAGTGAGACATAATGCACTCCAATTAGTGCCATTTGAAAAATCCTAAAGAAAATACTACACAGTCCCAAGTCCTTCCAGTAATCTTATTGGTTGATCGTAAGTAGCTCGTTCAACTTTCAAACTTTAAAGAATTGGATTTTTTTTGCTCCCCTGTTAATAAATCACAACATTGTGATTGCATGAGGAAATAATATTCCCTTAGACAACTTGCTTGAATATTTAAATAAAGTCTTCCTTCTTAGTATGTGAGAACATTACCTCTTTTACTCACTGACGCTCACTTTATTGAGAAAAGACTCAAAGGAATTGAAAGGCTACTTTGCATCATCAGAAAGTCTTCACCAGATAAATAAAAACTTCAAGCATAAATAGAAAAGCAACTGCCTGTGAGTGAGCTAAACTATGGGTTTTACTTCATTTGGTACAAAAATGCATTTTCACCTTCAGAAAATTCAAGTAAACAAAACATGAAATGTTCTTCAGAAAACCAAAATAGTAAACAAAGCTCACTGAAAAACAGTGAGAGAGTGCTTACAAACCCCATGAACTGAGATATTCTAATAAATATAAATAAATGGAGGCAAAAGTAACATCACACTCCCCTGAATGCACTAGAGTCAGATCTTACAAACCAATAAATAAATATATCATAAGGTACAACAACAAAAATCACGTCTGTAACTACGATTTTGTGAGGTAAAGCAGATGAAGAAGGAAGTGGAGTGTTACTAAGAAAGCTGGTCGGATTTTGGCTTCACATAGAATCAGAAAAAAAGTGGATCTTCTCAATACATTTCTGGGAAAACATGTAGTTGGCATATGAGCTGATCTTAGTGCCCTGTTTAGCAATAGATCATAATAAATAATGGTTCAGTAGTCATTTTGGCTTCAAGGTGATGAAACTAAAGCTGCTTTCTGTTGAATTCAGTCCCAACTGGTTGAAAAGGCAACAAACAAAATACTTTGGCCACTAGAGGGCGCCATGAACCCGCATGATTTATAGTATAAATTAGGTTGATGCTGGTGAAAAGGCAGCTGTGTTGGTCTGACTGTATGCTACCCGTCCTGACAAGAGTCCAATGCAGCTGCTACACACTGCTTCCCAGTTCTGATGTTTCCGAGTCGGAGTCCCTGTTAGGAGTATGAGAAACAACAACAAATCAAAAATACAGACATGTGCAAACAAAGTAAAAAGACATGCAAATACACGAGGCAGGTGTAAAACATTGTACTGCATGTCGTCACTTACAACAAATCCTCCAGTAGTTTGCGGTTGCCTTTTCTCCTCTCCTCATTGATGGGGTAGGTCATAATCACCAGAAGTCCGACCACGATGAGGACGATGGGAACAGGAGAGACCAGGACCTTCAGGGTTAAGCTGACCGCCTCAGGCTGGGAGCACTCACCAGTCACATACCAGCAAATCTGCCAAAAATATACAGCAAGACAGTGGAAAAGCTGAGCTGGTGTGTGAACACTTTGGATACATGAAGGATTGCACAAGCACATGACTGAAGCAGAGCTGGAGTTTGCAGGACTCTTTGCAAAAGTATTCATAGCTTTTGCACACTTTTTCACATTTCAACTTATGTTACAGTTAAAATCTTCTATTTTAAGGGGTTTATGTGACAAAAGTAGTGCATATGATAACTTTGAAATAGAAGAAAACTGATACAAGAGTCCAATGTCTCCTTTTCATTTCCCAAAAATAAAATCCAGTGCAAATAGCAGGGCCCAGGACTCAGTAAATTTGCTATTAAATTCCATTTGTGAGTAATTTTATCTCAGTGTGATG
Organism: Poecilia picta; assembly: GCA_033032245.1. Lineage (NCBI taxonomy): Eukaryota > Metazoa > Chordata > Actinopteri > Cyprinodontiformes > Poeciliidae > Poecilia > Poecilia picta. The sequence continues at coordinate 11,249,580 of CM065374.1, forward strand.
TGTAAAGGTCTTAGGGATTTGTTGGAGAACATTAGCGAGAGTATCACGAAGATCATGAAACACGGCAGACAGGTCAGGGAGAAAGTTGTCTACATGTTTAAAGCAGGGTTAGATTATAAAACAGTCTAAGACACACTTTCAAGGAAAAGTAAAGAAGAAAGCAAGTATACAGTGGAAGCCAGACGAAGTCCAGTTCAAAGTTGCCTCATAACATGTTAGAGATACAGCAAGTGGAGGAAGATGCTCTGGTCAGATGAGAACAAAATTAAACTTTTTGGCCTGCATGTACAAGACTGTCTTTGGGGTGAGCAACACTTGAGAGATCAACATCGCTGAGACGGTCATGTCAGCATCATGCAATGGGAATGATCTTGAGACCTGGACATGAGGATCACTGGCCTACACTTTAGTTTAATTAAAAATATGCTGCAAAACTTGAAAAATCCTGATCAACACACTCTCCACCCAGTCTGACTGATGTTGAAGAACGAACAAAACAAAAAAGCTTGTAGATCAACAACGTTGGATAAGAGACATACCCCAAAAAAACTTGAAGCAAAAAAAATGGTACTAAAGAGTATTGACCGAGTGGGGCTGAATACAAACACACCACACTTCTTAGATTTCAGTATTTTAACTCAGGCTACTTCTTATTTTCTTCCAAGTTCACAACTATGTACTACTTTGCGTTGATTAGCCACGTGAAAATCTCCAAAGAGTACATGAAAGTGTCTGGCAGCAACGAGAGAAAATGTGTTCAAGTTTAAAAGGTTCAAGGGTTTGTGCATGCAAAGTGCAACAGTTTCAATGGTGAAAATAGTCATTTATCTAAGGATAATGCAGGAGATAACAAAAAATAGACTTACTTTAAACTGAGAGTGGAAATGCCGAGAGACAAGCCAGATGCAAACTTGATAAAGAACACATAAAAAGAATAGAAGAGGGCTTCATGACCGTGGACATCTGGATTCTGAACTTTGAAGTCATCCACAACATCCGGAAGCATTGACCTGAGGGGACAAACAGCATTTAGCTCATGATAAAAACCAACAGGAGAAGGAAAAGATGCTGTTGGTAAAACCTGGGTCCTCACCAAGGGAGGAGGAACGCTGCTGCCACACTCACACCTGCTGCCACGGAGACCAAGTAGGAAATGACCAGGTGGCTCTGGATGGAGACAATCAGGATCATGAAGGGTACTGCCCACTGCAGGAAAAGATAGAAAGAAGTCAGATTATTATCCTTATTTAGCACCATAACTTGAAGTTTTCCCAGTCTGTAAAAATACAGACCAACATGCCGCAGTACGTCGCCGTCTTCTTCCCAAACCGAGTCAGGAACCACTGCCACCACGGAATGGTTAAAGTTCCAGATACCTGGGAAGAAAAAAAGGAGGAATGTTTGATACTCGGTTTGGGTTGAGAATGAATGTGGAATCATGACAGCAAGTGTATCAATCAAGGATGGCAAACCTAGATGTGCAAAGATCCAATCACTGAGATGCAGAAGCACCAATGTAATCGAGACTGTTTAAGAATGTTATTTTCTTTATAGAATTGACAGGCAACCTAAATTTGATATTTTCACTTTTTCACACTGGTGGGATGTAATTTACATTCGCAACAAACTTTAGGGCTTCTTAAAATCAAGTTGCTGCCATGTATAGTGTTAAATTTGCAGTAGCTGTGGAATTTCATCATTCCCCATTTAAGATGGTTTTGTTCCTTTTCACCGACTTCAAGAATGTTACATTCACTTTTGAATCTGAGGAGAAAAGGCAAAAAAATTGCAGTTGTAGTAAACTAAAGAAATCAAACTACAGAGGAGAAAAGTTAAAAGTCTCTGTTTGAAACTTTTAAAGCATCCAGATTTTTAGTTATAGTTTAGTTTTTAGAAATAAGAGGAAAAGGGACCAAGATTAAAAAGATGGAAGACTTGCTTGGTTTTGGTCAATTTGTAAAATCATACATTTTAGGATCTTTTCCTTTGAAAGACATAATCAGAAAAAGAAGAACCTAATCTAATACATGACTTATGATTACATGAATAAAATATATTTAGATGTGCAAAAACCGCATTGAGGTTCAAAATAAGCTTTTATAGTGAATTGGTCAAAAGCATCTCTAAGAAAAAACTTAGGATGGTCATCTATTGCCAACTAAAGACAGAAGCTGTATAACTATGTGGTAGAAAACCTTCATATCCGAGACTGTGTCCTCTAGATAAAAGATAAAAACTAACGACTAAAATCAGTCTTTATTCAGCATCTCTGGTGAGTTAAAACCTATTTCCAAAATCCAGCTGCAGTTTTTGCAAGTAATCATCATTGGCAGTAAAATTGTCTTTATTTATGGCTTTCAATGATTAATAGTTAACCAAAATGTGGGAGCAGATGACAGTACTGATGGTGGTACCAACACCTCACACAAAGTGGTTGAAATAATAGAGATTAAGGACTAAATGGACAGAAACTAATCAATTTAAATCAACTAATAATTCTGAGAAAAACTTGTTGGTGAAGATGCAGCTTAACATTGAACATTCAATAAAATATGATCAGTAATTTAACCATAATGTTGACGCTGTGGGGATTAGAGAAAATCCACAATGAACTAAAGCTTGTGCATCCAATTCTTGTTTATCCAACTCCTTCAAGTTGGGGAAAATCATTCCCCCACTAGAAAAAAAAAAAACACTCTTAGGAAGATTTTAGGAAGAAGCAACTTTTGAACTTTCAAGTAATTTGTAGGAGAAGCTTCCACTTTCACACCTTTTCCTCAAATATACAACATAGAAAAAGCTTCAGCTTCCCATCATGAGGAATAGCATGTTGCAGAAAACTGTGAGTAAAAGATGGAGAGTGGACAGCCAATAGTTGCACTGTGAAGGGTTGCCTAGCAACAGAAGCTCTACTGTAACTCATCTCTTCTTCTAACGCACAGTAAGCACGTGGGTGACCGGCCCCCCCATCAGCTTATACGCCCATAAAACTGTCGTCTTTTAGTCCACAGTGTCTTAGTGTGAAAAATGTCTCTGAATTGGCCCAGATTAAGGTTTCAGACAGGAATTATGTCCTCTAAATGTTCAACCCTGACGAAGGCCATTTCAGGAAGGGTCCTTGAGTGGAAAAATTAGAAACACTCACCATGATGACCAACAAGATATTCTGGAAGTCCTTCCTGTGGCCCAGCGCATGGGTGATGAAAAGGGCAAAGTTTCCTTCCAGTAACTGTAAAAAAGGAACATTATAAAACAGGATTATATATGCAGAATATAAACCACATTCCTTTATCAGAAAATGAAGCTGAACGGAACCCCTAAAACTCCTAAACAAAGAAAAGCATTAATAATCTTTACCATGAAGCCCAGCGATGTGAAGAGGAAGCCGATAACCAGTTTGACGTAGGGTCCGTGACTCATGATCACCCACAGGCCTTGACGGAAGGTGAGCGGCGGAGTTGAGGTTTTACAACCGCTCTCTGGAAGACAACAGGGAAAAATAAACACGGCTCCAACTCTCCAAGTATGTGCCTGCCACATTTTGTAGTGGAAACTTTTAATCTGTCAACGATGTGAAAACAAAAATTTAGAACACTGACACATTTGTTTCCAACTAAGTATTTTAAAATGACGCAAAGTCATGCGCCATTTTTAATGGCGCATGACCTTTATGTGCCTTTTTAAACAAAGTTACTGTTTACTGAAGCTGCAAAAGTAATTACAATTTTACAAGGGTTAAAGTTAAACAGTGTCAGTATACTGCACTTGCAGAACTACATATTACTCATACTGTACAGGATACATCTCTCTAAGTGTACAATCGAGAGTTAGAAACCTAAACATTGACATTCAACACTGAGGTTTAAAAGTCTCAAAGCGAGGAACACTTTGGGAATAAAACATAGAAAGATGTAATGGTTCTGTACCTTTTTGCTCCTTCACACCAAAAAACAAGACTGCAGCACAGACGACATAGATGATGCAAATGACCCCGGAAGCAAGCAGGTAGGCTCGTTTCTGAAGGAATGGAAGCAAGGAGAGAAATCAGTTTGATTGTGTTGACGCTCAATGGTTTAGGAAGTAATTTATATACATGGATGGAATGAAATGAAATTTTGAAATGAAATGAAATTTTATTCGAACATGATACAAGTATAAAAATAAGATAGTGCACAGTAACAAGAAGTGCATAAAAAAAAGAAGAAAGATACAGTTTTTGTCTCAGTCAACATATCCTGGTCGAAATGGGGTAGGAAGAAGTGAGAACTTATTAACTCCTACCCCCTAAGCACATGAAAACTTTACAGTCCTACCATCAAAGAAAAAAAAAAATCAAACTCAAATCAAAGTCAAAGTGGCAGTCAACAGTTACTAATATTTACATATACATTTTCCCTTATTATGCTGGTTTATCTTTCCAAACCCTTACACCAAATTGTTATCTTCAATACACACATTATTGCTTTCTCTCACCCATATGTCTATATCTGTTGAAAATGACCTCCTTGTATTTTATTTTGAATTGTATTAAACTATTGCATTAAACTATTGCTTAATGCAATAGTTTAATGCAATAGTTTAATACAACTGGAGACTCCACCTACTATCTGTCCCTTAGATGTCATGACTTAGATCTTCATTTGTTATTTAAACTGTTAATATGGAGAATAAATGCCAAAACTAAAACTTAACTTTATTCACGCCTACATTTATAAATCTAGAGAAAAACCTTTGCCTATTCTTTGGAAAACTGCTGTAGCTCGGCATTTCTGAACATCCATTTTTGTGTTACTTCAGATTCACAATTACAGTTAAGATTCCCACAGCATCATGCTGCCTCCACCATGTTCTATTATTCACAGTATTATTTAGCGGTTCATGATTTTTTTCCCTCCACAAATGTTTTGAATGTTTCTGGAAGAGGAAAAAAAAGATGGTTTTGTGCCATCCTACTGCAGCAGGTCCTTACACATTTGTTGTATATCGCACATCAGAGGTACGACGTACCTGGCCCTAAGGGCCAACTATTCTGCATGTTTAAGGTGTTTTAGTTCTGTCACACGCTCAACTTAAATGATTAGACAATTAAAAAGTCATCAAGTGAAAGCTAATGATATCATTTAACTGTCCCGCAGTCTTAGCTTTATGCCAGGGAAGAGTGAGGCAGAAGTCATTTACTGATAATTACGACTTGTGAAGGAAAGTGGCATCAGAGTAAACCAAATAAAATAAGTCCAACAATTTGGAACCAAATAAAATGTAATATTTCTATCTCACCCAAGAAGAGACACTTACTGTATCTTCCAGCGAAACTATGGTTGTGTTCATAGTGATGTTTGTGCTGTTGAAGTTTTCAGGCTCAGTGGGACAACTGGAGACTCCACCTACTATCTGTCCCTGGATCGCCGTACCCAGCACAGTACCCAGCACCTCCACCGTCATACCTGATTGACCCCAAGGTTTAAAGGTCAGCATATTCGATAAAACACCAACGCTTTACAATCGTCGTCCAGAGAGCGCTTAGCGTACGATAGGCGGTGGCAGAGTCTCGCTCCTTCTGGTCACTGCTGATAAACATGGTGAGGGCTGAATATGGAACATGGAAGCACTGCAATCAGAAACAAACAATTAGATATAGTGAGTGGTGTGATGGAGAGGGGAAAAGAGAAGTCGTCCATGAGGTGCAAACTAACCGTCAGCATAGACTGAAAGAGGCAGTAAAACACCAGGTACCAGATGACTTTTCCTTCCTCAAACGGAGGCACGTACCAGATCAGGAGGTAAGTCAGCACTGCAAACGGAGTCGAGCAAAGGATCCTGCAAAGAAGTGAGTGGGAAGTGTTTAGGACACGTCAGCTAAAGTTTGAGCTTCATCATTACTTGCAGTACCTTTAAAGTGTTAATAAACCATACTGAATGTGCTTAATGAATTATCCTTCCTGCTACTGTAATATATCCGCTTAGTTTCTTATTCGAGTCTGCCTTACAGTCGCTGCTTTTCTTCTCTTTCTGCTTTGTGAATAATCCTGCTAATCCTGCCTTGTTAGAGCTGGAGCGTGCAGAGAGGGTTGAGGCAGGGCAGCATGAGGCGATGAGGGGGCCCTGATCCACCCCACTTCAGTCTGTACCACTGCTTCTCTCAGCTCTGTCAGACCTCCAGCTGACTCCAGCTCCCAGTCTGAGTCGGTTGTTCTTACCTCAGCAGTCCGCTTTTAAAATTCACAACGGAGCCAAGATTACGCCACCTTACAAAGATTTCTATAAAACTCCTTAAAGCTTTTCTTGGCCAAATGGCTTAATCTCAGCAAGATTATGTGGAAAACATCCATTAATGTCAGTGTTCAATCACTGGACTTTGAAACATAGATTAGCTTCAATCTGAACTATTCCATTTTACAGATTTTTTTTTCAGCATTTTGCCAGATTAAGGTCCAGCTTCAATCCCCACAGCATGATGCTGCTACCGCCTTGTTTCACTGTGAGGAGAGCATGTTGAGGGTGAGGTGCAGTTTTATTTTCTGCCACTGTGGTGTCATCTAATATGACATGACTTGTGTGAAACTAATCTTTATATATTTAGATCACTCCTTTGTACATTTTTTGTACATTTTTAAAAATGTGTACAACAACCGAGCGGTGAATTTCTGTAGCTCCCCCAGATTTACCACATGCCTGCTTCTTTGATTAGCGTGTTATATATTTTTTAAACCTGTCAGTTTAGGTGGACGGCCAAATCTTGGTGAATTTGTAGCTGTACCATTCTTTGTTTTCAGATAATGGATTGATCAGGAGGATTCTCAGGATGGTTGCTTTATAATTTAGCTCTGCTTTAAACTTCACTGCAGCTTTCTCTCATGTTTACTAACTTGCTGGGTTCCTTGGTTTTCATTATGCTGTTTGTTCATTAATGCTCTCTAACAAACCTTTGAGCTCTCCACAGAAAAGCTGGGTTTATATTGAGATTACATTACATCATTTCAACAATCTGGTGACATTTGGTTGCACTGGATTGTATTTCAGGTTTTCATAGCACAATAGGCTAAAAAAGACATATGAGCTTCTTTTTATGTAGGAAAATAGGAAAAAAGATCAAAGTACTTTTAAGGCGTTGTCGTGTTTTTTTAAACTCCTTTTGCCTGGGATTTATGAAAACCTGATATAACTGTTTGGAGGTAAATTACTGTATATTGTCAAGCAACCAACAATAAAGTTATTATTACAAATATTAACTGCAGGCTTCACCTTTGTCTACAAGCTGCCATTCATAAGAAACAAAATCTGAGTCCCTCTGTGATGTATCGCTAATCACACCAGGATGTTTCTATATTTGAAGAGAAGCTTGTGAACTTGTACTTTCATATGAAACTGCACCCCCAGCCCTGTAACAATGGCTGAGACGTTCTTGATTTGCTCTTCGGTTTCAGTAAATGAGGTTAGTGAGACCCAACAGTCTCTCACAATAACACGTCTGGTCTAACCCCATGCAGAGGTAAGTGTTAAGGGAAATAACATAAACTTGCTCAAACCTCTAACACTTAGTTTTAAATCTAAACAGAATGAATACTTCATGCATTTGCTAGATTTTTTTTTTGTTTTCACAATAAGCTTTAATTTTTAAATTACTATTGTTTAGACACATATGGCTTTAAACACAATGCTTTCTAAGCTTCCCTCCATTATCAAAAAAAAAAAATCAAACCTACACGTGGCGCTCATTGTTTCTCCTTTTCTAATTGGTCGGATCGGATGGTGTGTTGTAGGTGGGACCAATCACAACTGAAGCCACAAACTTCCTCTTCCCTCCTCCTCCTCTTCCTCGGCTGCCTACGACATGCAACTCATGGCGGCTTGTTTTACTTCTCGCTTTTTAAAGGCCTGACAGCTGCCGAGACTGATGAATTGCAGTTAGAAAGAATCATTTATAGCACCTGCTCTGCTCATCTGCACATTCAGATCACAGGCTTAAGAGATATTCTTGTAACCCCAAGAGTACTTCATGTGCCTTACACTAAAAATTAAACATGAACGTCGCCTATTTTTACAACCCAACTTCCTCACTGAGCTCAGCCGTATACATTTGGCTGCTGGGGGTCATTTGATGCTAAAAAGCACTATATGTAAATTTTACAGCCTGTACTTCTGCTGCCCCTTCTTCGTTGTGTTGAGCTTTATATGCTGGCTATAATAAAGAACAGACCTGCAAACAGGAGGCGGTTCTAGATCCACAAGTCTGACACATGTGCGGCTGACATTTACTGTAACATCCAGCTATGAGCAAGTTTAAAGTCAGTCCTCATTTCTCTGGAGTGGTTCTTTAAGAAGATGGGAGTGTAAGGACTAAAAAGGAGGGAGAATGCAGCTGAAGTTCAGAGAAAACCCTTCAAAACTCCTCCGTACTTCTTCACAGTAAGATACACTGATTAGAAATAAACTATTAAGACATGAAGGGGAATAAATGTTAGAGAAGAGATCTGAAAATTGAACTTCTTGTGTTTTCCTACCAGTTTTAAGGGGAAAGAACATACACAAAGTTTAAGTTTTCTTTGCCCTCCCATTTTCTCTTACATATTCATACTTCTAGTGCAATCTTTCAGTTTAGCTATTTTCTCTTTTCTTTCAGCCTCTTCAACCTTGCTGCCATGGTTACTGATACCAGGCGCTTTTCTGTCAGCCTCAAGTTTCTCCCTTCTCTAATCCGTTGCAGCTCACCTCCTCGTCCTCGTACTACAGCATTCCTTCATATTTTGTATGTACAAATTCTCAACTTTTCCAGATTCCAGTATTCTGGAGATTTCTCAATTTCATAGAGGCCTTTCGGTTGGGGTACAAACTTTCACATTTTTTTATAGCAACTCTCTCTACTCTGACCAGACTTTAGCTAAGGGACTTAAAAAGAAGCATGAATGGGTGGATAGATGTGTGGACAGTTAAATGTGTGCAAGAATGGATGGAATCTAATGAGCAGGAATTTATTGCATCGCTTACTGCGAGGAAATTTCTGGTAATAAAGATTTTCAAGTAGTTGTCTAAAATAAATTAATAAAAAGTTTTAGATACACTTTCTATTGTCACTTTTATTATTATCACAATAAATACCACAAAATATTGTGATAAAATATTAAATCCACCCCTAATGGATGGATGGAAGAACATAAAAGTAATGGATGGATGTACAGATGGATGAATGGATGATGGAAGAAGAGACAGACAGATGTGATCTGTTGTTCCCTCTCCACACAGCTCTAGATCTGCAAAACTCTTGGATCAAGTTCCAGACTATATAGGAACCCTTGTCATTATCCTTCTGCGTCAGCATTTGCTGAACCAAACTTATACCTACCAGGGCATCATGCGGCCGATGCCAGTCCATTTACTCCGGCTCACCAAGAACCCCACAGTTGGGTCTGTGATGGCATCCCAGGCCCGACCAACGAACAGGATGATGGAGGCGTAGGAAGGATCCAGCTGCAAGGAGAATGGTGCCAAAGAAGAATGAGCACAACAACACAAAAGCAGATGCTGCAATGAGGTCATGCTTTGAGCTGCCTGGCCCACTGATAAGTTCCCACTGTGAACAGTGGAAAAGATTAATTCGGCAACAAAGCTGACAGCAGGAGCCCAAGTTCATTCGGTTGACTGAATACTGCAGAACGGATACTGTTAAACTGAGCCAACACACACCTTGGTCATTATCTTGGAGAGCTACTGAAAAGAAGCATAGATAACTGCTTGTAAATCTGCCAGCAAATAACAGGAGCAATATTCTGCAGCCTTGTAGCTGGTTTTGTTCAACTTCCCCTTTTTTAAGGAAGCATATCTTAATCACCTGAGCCACATCGAGCAGGTATATCTGGAGAAAGAAGCCCAGAGCGCTGCCTGTTATCTGGTAGGGAGCTCCTCCAATGGCGTAGCACAGTTTACTCCACACAGATAGTTTCTGTGTGTCCCTCCTCTGTTCTTTTGGCTGGAAGAGAAACATCAAAGAGACAGACGCATAATGGAGTCGACGTGACGGTAAAACAGTTCATGCCTCTGACTGTAAAAACTCCCTGGGGACTCATGAATGGGTCTTTTTTAACCCTGTGGTTCTCTACTTCACACGGTCTCAGTCATCACGCTCTTTAACTGATCAGTTAAATCCCGTCTGAATCAGAGGCTGGGGTTACCTTAGTTCACATGCGCTCAGGCGGCATCACCGCATCAGCCGAGCTCAGCCATTGGCTCCTGAGATGGGATGTTGCAGGTTGTGCGACATTTTTCTGAAGTCTGCACACCACATACTTTTTGCTTTTGGCCAATCCCCTTCGAGAGTACATAATAGAGGGGAAACCCACAGCCGCTGCAATCCTATATCCTTCAAATTCATATCATTTCTTCAGATGAATTTGAAAGAAACCATATCAAGTTATAAATAAATGCCAGCAGCCTGTTTATTTTATTTTATTTTTTTTTAATCAGAATTGGACTGACAACCTTTTACAATGCAATAACCATAAATTATGTTTAAACAAACTTCCAATCTACACTGTATCAAATTTAACAAAACATGGTCGCTGAAAAAAATTAAGTATATCTGAGTGGGGTATTACTTTTTAAAGCCAACACATATTTGTATATAACTCAACCAAAATTGCTTAAAATCTAATTTGACAACTAAATAAATAGGTGCCATTTTGTTTTAGCAAGTTTTGTTATTTTAATGTAAAACATACCTTAAAAGCCAAATCCCAAATACAAGATACAACATGCAAAAGCCTTTGGTGGACATCAAATAAGGAATACTTTTGTAACTTTTCTTCTCTCCTCTCCTTCCCTCTTTATTTACATGTTTATAATCAAACTTCACTTTCAGAAATATTTACTTGTTTTCTATAAGTCTGTAGCAAAAGATTTAAATCTTTTTTTGCCTCTTGTGATGTCATCAGACCAAGAATGCGTGGGGTTATTTTCTTTTTAGAGCAGTTACTTAAAATCTTTGTATTATGTATAATCTTGCAGTGAACACCCATACTTTATTACCCCGCTGTGGTTTAATACCAGAGTAAGCTTGCTAATGAAAAAATTACAACACTAGAGTAAGTATCTTTAATATTAATATGCGGAATATTGTAGCGAGTTTTACCCACATAGCATCAAATAGAGTTCTTATTATCACTTTAAAGGAAATTTGCAACAATTAAAGTACATTTTTCCTCATTTCCGCTCATTCAAATAAAATGGGTTGCAGATCGTGTCTGACCGAGTTCTGGGAATGAGAAGTACTGTGTTCTCTACTTCGTCTGCACAGGACCGACAAAAAAACAAACTGTTTGGAAATTTGTTTGAATACACGTTCATTTAAAACTCATACCGCAAATAAGCTAATAAGCAGGGAAAACAGGTGGAAGGGAAAAACATCGGGTGAAATTCAAATCCCGAGGGCAGGAAAGGACACGATATACGTGGAGCTGCGTGAAAGCGACAGAAAATAAACGCCCACAGCGTTTAAAACGCTACTTCAAAATTAGGCGCCTTCCCCCGAACCTGGATGAAAGTTACGAGAAATTGTTCGCGTTTATTTTAAACATTAAAAACTAAATTTAGACAGGGAAATCCATCCTACCTTGACCGCCTTGATTTCTGTCTTCATAGGTTTGACTGCCGTTGCCAGTAAAGTTGCGGTGTACTGCTCGGCGCCTTCTCCTCGGGCCATCGTTTTTTCGATAAACTGGTTAATTTTGGTCCAGTTTGATATGAATATGTAGTGTTATATTTAAAATCAGAGCTCCTCACAGCAGCAGCATGTTGTACTCTTCTCCTCTTCAAATTTGTATGACTCAACTCTCGTGAGCCGTATCCAGCTCATTCATTCTACTACGCCACGTCAAGACGTCACAGGGATCGGATGTTCACTGTATGGCAACACCCTATACCACATAATCATTCACCACAGACACATTTCGACTAGAGGTGAATAACTGCGAATAGTGTAACTTTCTGTTATGCATATATTACTTCTGAAAGGCCCGAGAGTTGCTAAGCCGTATAAATTGCATTTAATTTCTACAGTTAAGAGAGAATCTTTGTGGCAGTGGTTCTTAACCTGGGTTCGGTGAGTCGGTCTCAGGGGTTCGGCGGAGCCTCTGCCGCGGATGTAAAGACACACTTGTGTAAAGTCGTGATGAAGCCCCGCTTTGCCATCAACTGCTGCAGAGGATCACGTTACATTGCTTAGCCAATCAGTGCTGCGGAGGAGCAAATTCTATAGTCTAAATCTGCTCCATAGTCGCATCTTTTCGGGGTTGCTACTGCCCCTAGTGGCTAATATGATTACATTATTACAATACTAAATCAGAATACCGCAAAGTATTTTGTGTGTGTGTGTGTGTGTGTGGTGGGGGGGGGGGGGGGGGGGGGGGGGGGGATGGTGTAAGAAGGATTCGGTGAATGCGCATATGAAACTGAAACTGGGGGGTTCGGTACCTCAAAAAAGTAAAAAAGGTTAAGAACTACTCCTTTAAGTTAGCAGCTCTGTTTCTCTGCAAATACAGGTCACAGCCTAAGAATGCTGTTACTGAACCAGATATTCTTGTAACTAAATGTTAATTTCACATGCCCTACACTAGAGATAACATGTGAAGGTCAAATACATCATTTTTGTCCACAATTTGCGAGTTTGTGAAAAACACAAAAAGTATTAAAATTGTGAGGAATGAGAGGTACAAAATATTAAAGAGCTAAAATGTAGGAGGCATGTTTGTTAATATATAATTTCTTTAACACCTGCGCCTAAAACTTTTCAACCTCTTCATCACCTTTCGCTGACACGACCTGCTGAAAATTATGAAATCAACTTCTCATGGAAATGAATATTTGATTCGTACATTCTGCATTCTGCAACCACTTTTCCCCAATTAATCTGAAGAGTTTCAATAGGAATTGTGTCTGGCAGCTTCAGAAACCAATCCTCTTGGTGATATTCGTCCATCCACTCATTTGCCTATGCTCACTTAGAGGTAGGCATGGGAGCTGGTGCCTACCTCCAAAGGTCATTGGGCGAGAGGCGAAGGTAGAGTGTAGACAGACGACAATGCATGCATAGACTCAGCCCTAAGAACAACTTAAAGCAGTGGTCCCAAAACCTTTTCCTGTGAGAGCCACATAACTTTTCCCTTCTCTGATGGGAGGCCGGAGTCAGTTTGTAACAGAAAAAGTGACGATTGCTGGAGTGCCTAAATGTAAAAATGTATTGTTTTCCAGAAAGCACCACCAAATAACCCTCTCTGGGTTCTTCACATAAAAAATCCAGGAAATAACATTATTTATGAAATAAATACCGTGTAAGCCGCAACCCCAAAGTTTTTTTAAACCAGTAAACATACACATATAAGCCGCACTGGGCTATAAACCGCAGATATCTCTGCCACTCCAGGTTTTCCACAATGATGCACCGGCAGCAGAGGGGGGCAGACACCCAAAATTTGAGTCATAACAGGTCAATTGAATATCACACTTATTACGGTTGAAAAAGAAAAGTTGCCAAGTTTAGATTTAATTGAATTGATTACGATAGTTTCTGAACGATAACTGTAACAGTAAAAGTGCTGATCCTTAGTGTCTGCTACTATCATGTGCTAAATGAAAATGGGCGCTTTCTTCTTCTTCTTGTTTTTCTTCTTCTTCTTCTTTACATTTCAACGGCAGCTTGCATCCATTATTGTTGCACTACTGCCATTAGATCCTAATATCTATACCTCAAATTCTCATAATGATCCCAGTATTATTTAAAAAGCGAAAAATCTTCTTTTTTCCCCTCAATGTTATTTAATTATCAACAATATTCTCAAATTTCAATTTCCTAATAAAACCTAATTGTGTTTTAATGGGCGCTTTCTTCTTTTATTTTCAATTTTGACTTTCAATGATTCACTTCCTGCTAAAGAGCCCCCTGGTGGTTGGAGAAAAATCCACATATAAGCCACATGGTTCAAAGCTTAGGAAAAAGTACCGGCTTATTTGTCCGGAAAATATAGTATATGAAAAAAAAAATCTAAATGCTCTCTGGTATTGTTCAGGGGGCCGGACCAAATGTTGAGACGAGCTGGATCCGGCCCGCGGGCCGTAGTTTGTGGACCATTACCTAAGAGAAACATAACCTAACAGACATGTTTTTGGACTGCTGGAGGAAGCTAGAAAGAGCCAGGATTTAAACCCAGACCACTGCACAGTCAGTAGATATCAGGATAATTGTTCAGTTTAAACATCCGCCCAACACCGAGTTTCCTTTCCTGTAACGTCATGTTTATCTCCACTTACTGTGGACTTCCAGTAGCAAAGGAAATGATGTAGTCCCGGAGCATTACTGAGCCATTATCTTACTGTAGGCTGTGTTCTGTTTCACTCTTTCTCTTCTTCTGTGCTTACTGCCATCCAGGCACGCAGGGGGGCCTGGGGGGAGGGGGGGCTGCCCCCAGGTCTGGAGGTGCCAGGGAGGGACAAATCGTTTCAAGTCGCTTTAATGTCTGATTATAGACTTAGAAAGTGCGCCCTTGCCTGTTCAGAAAGATTTAAGCACAAGCACCCCCCCCCCCCAACAGTTTCCAGCAGCGCAGGGGATACAGTGAGGGGCCCGATCTTTGGCCCCGCCCCCCGGCCCGACGCCGACTTGTTCCGCTAGTGCTGCCATCCAAAACTTAATGCCCGATTCTTTTACAATCAGTTCAGCATTTTGAAGTAACCTAGGGAATTCCATATGTATATATCTTACAAAGTCAGGTACAAATCGGTAAAAGGGCAAAATGACCTCTGCCCACTTTAAATAATAACCCAGTAAGTTAATATAAATAAAAACTTTATTTATATTGCCCTGAGTTCTTCACAAGAGCCAGCAACGCGTTACAAAACAAAATAGATATCCAAGAAAAGATTTTCACTGGGCCGTTTGGAATTGTATATGTTTTATTTCCATATTTTCCTAGAAGGGACTTTTCATGGCTTGTGAGCATTCAATACTTTGCATGTAGTCTTGCTGCAGTGCATGGACCCAACCTGACACATCTGATGGTACTTAAGATGCTATTGCTCACGAAATGTTATACAGTCCATTTTCCCAATACCTACTGACAAATTACTGCTGTTCTCAATTACAGATTGAATTACAAAGCATATGAAATGGCTTATATTACCAATAAACGCTTTAAATGATATTAAGAGTTCATAATCAAAGATATTTTTGGAATAATTGAGGTCAGCTAATCAACAACAATCATGCAGCCCTTTGGGGAAATTGCACCCATGCATAGGTGTTAGCAATCATTATTTAACTAATTGCATGAATAAGTCACATTATTTCTTGATAACACTATTTTTGGGTATTTTGATTTTGACCAACAGAGAAGGAGTTTCTCTGTTTGTGTGTTTTTACTGTCCGTCTTTCTGTTTCATCACGTCAACACAGTATATTCGTTTAAAATTTGGACACTGAGACTGATGACTGGGGTCACAATCATAAGATAATCTGGATTGGCACAAAATGCAGAATTTTAGATTTTATTCACAAATTTAGAGCCATTGAAATTCTTAGGTTCTTCATGAATATTTTAAGAATACATCTAAACAAGTACTTTATGTAAATATATATATATATATATATATATATATATATATATATATATATATATATATATAATAAAACTTATTATATATATATATATGTCATCTTGTATACATATATATATCAGCTAATTATATATATATATATATATTATATATATATATATATATATATATATATATATATATATATATATATATATGCATTTTAATTTTATAGCATTAGATACAATTATCTTTGATTCTCAGAGTGAAAACTACTCAGCCTTTTTACCATTCAGACTCACACTTACTGCATAAGAACTTAGACCTGAATCTTGAATTAAAAATTCAGCTCTGAACTTTTAACCTGTATTTGCAGTAAGTTTGTAAAACGGTTGTGGTTTTTCATCTATCATGATCAAGTTTTGTTTTATTTTTTTCACTAAATGCTGACCTAAAGCGAAACTAAGAAAACGTGTTTGATTAGGTGTAAGCATCTGGCCGCAGGATTTAGATGTTAGATAAACATCTAAGTCCTACTGACATTGTTGCAGAGAAGCAAAAATCTACAAGGATAATCTATTCTACTTATGTAAATCAGGGATTGTTGCTTTTTGTGTCACTTTTTTTTCCATGGGTTTGAGAACTTAGCTTTGGAACATTTGACATTGCATTTATGGAACACAATTTTTTTCTGTATTTTTGCAGTATAATTTTGTCCCCCATTCCCAGCATAAAGTACTATTAATTTCTTTTAACTTTTTAGTAAAAATGTTTCACAGCAATTTATAATCTGAACATTATCATCCTTTAATATTGCATCGAAACTAGAATATGCAGTGCTGTAGTCTTTTCCTCTTATGGGTTTCTAATGCTCCTCTGCTCCTCCACTTGGGGCAGAGCTTCATTCTCCACATGGAGAAATAAATCAAATTTTATTTTTAGACAATGTGAGCAAATCTAAAAGACAAGAAAGTGTTTAAAAGATGACTTGATGGGTTAAAATACAGCCTTCCAGAGCTCCATTTTATTTAATGTACTTTTTGAAGGACATGTTTGTGTAATGCGTTCTGAGACTATTTTCCTTCAACTTAAAACTCAACCTTCACAACTTACCTGCCAATGTTCAATATTTCTCAAAATGGAGTTGAAGGCCTGCTAGGAAATCCATGGTCAGTTTAAATCTATCTTTATTGGTGGACTATTGCATTTTCTCCAAGATGTTTTATGATAGTCCCTTTGTGACAGTCACTGCCATTAACATTAAGCTCCCATGAAGTGGGTCATAAAAGATAATGTTACTGCTGCCATAGCTGTAAAGCAGAGGCAAAGTAAGAACATCCCAGGCAGGTTCGGTTGCAAAAGCTCAAGCAAACCTTTGGAAATAGTTTTGCAATTTGCATTTGTTTTGGAGAGGGAGGCCTGATCACAGTTAGACCTTTATGTTAACCATCTGAGTTTTTGCCCCAGAACCTGAACTTGCTCTGTGGCATCTATAAGCCATTTTAACCCTCTGTGGTGCTTGATGACTGGTTAGTACAACCTAGAGAAACCTGCATTATGTTGCTTCAACATTTCCTTTCAAATCCCCCTCCTGAAAAAAGAGCAGAAAAGTCAGAAAATTAGCCTGCTGCCCCATGAGCTGCGCAGCTTCAGGAAATATTTTTCATGTGCTGCTAAATCCATGTTAAATGGGCTTAATGCTTTCTTGTTCAGTCCAACTTTAATAAATAATGGCCAAATTAGTCTCTATATGGAAATGTGGGCCGTGGATTTGTTTGTTTTTATTGATCTGTACAGCACTTTGAGCTGCTTTATAGGGTGAACGGTGCTTTATAGATAAAATTACTTAATAGATTGTTTGATTGAAAAGTAGATTTGATACAGGGGGCATATTGTCCAATTATCTTAATGCTTGACAGAAAAGTTTTCTCATACATGTCAAGAAAATAACTAAGGTCTTGGGTGAGTCAGGAATGTACCAAAAATATTAACAGTAATGTTATTTAGTTAATGTGGTTAGCATATATTTAATTCTGTAGCATATTTTGTCAATGTGCCAAAAAAGTGTGAGAAATAAATAAGATATTAATCTGTCATCAGACATCCCAGAAAATTTAACATTATTTAATAATGGGAGAAAATGTGTGTAATTCACCTCTGTAGGGTGAGTCCAAAGCTTTAGTGATGTCGCCATCTTTTGGCCATAGATATAAATGCCATAATGTTTTTCATGAAACTTAAAACGCAATACAATAAATGTTTTTTTTGTGTGAATATTTATTAGTTTCATTATTTATTCATTTGATCATCAACTGCTACTGCTAATCCCTTGCAAACATATTAATGCATCTTGAAATCTTTCACATGTTCTCATGTAGGATTTTTCAAAAACTGTCTAACATTGTGACATGCATTTACATTCAATTATATTGAATCACCAATGCTTCCTACCACTTTTGCAGATAGAGACTACAAATATTGTTTCCTTGGTCTTCATGGTGCTGCTTGTTCTCCAATATTTATTTTGCCAGTAATATTTTAGAATTTTCTTTTTTTATCATAAAACATTTACCTGTGACACAGTTACATTTCTGTTTTTTTTTAATAGAAATAAACATATTATTTAGTCTAATAGTAGGTGATTCCTCACTATATTTAAGTGGCGGAACGCGGTAGTTTGTTTGATCATTTACACCTTTCAAACACCAGGTGGCAGCATAAGTCAATCAAAATTTGCAGCAACGAGGCAGCAGTTGAAATCAATCAAAGCAAACATTTATTCATTATAGCTACTTTCGGATATTTCCTTTAACTCTCACAATTATGATTTTAAAAACTTTGTTTGTGAAGCACATTTCACAGGGTAAAAATAAACTTCAAATTGTCCTCATTCTATTCACAGGCAGGATTTTGTCTTTTATTGGTGACTATTTATAATGTGTTACTTTGGTCTGTTCACAGACTTTGACTGCAATCTTACCACCTTTTACTGCTTTACTGAGGAAATGACAGCCCATAGTAAAAGCCTGATGTAATGTTGACTGATAGAGATCTGCGGTATGTGAAAGCTGCAAGCAGGTAAAACTGGAACCCAGTTGAACTCTGTTTTGCAACATGCTGCGGATGGAAGAGCACCAGAATGTGTTTTGTTTAGTTTTTTTTGTTTTTTTTTTTTATATCCCAGGGGTGCAATAACATTTGTGTGACTTATTTTGTTGTCTTTCCTGCATGTCTTTTCTTTTTGAATGACTGGTCCCATTTTGGACCAGCTACAAATCGTATTTTCTCAGCTGGGAGGAAAGGGTCACAGGTCAGGGCCAAGGGATGTCACGGAGGTCGTGGGGAAAGCGGGTACACCCTCTTGTATTGCACATGTGGGCAATGCTTTAAAGAATCTCTGAAAAACCCTCCAAATTCCTGGACTGCGGTGGGCTTAATGTTCTCCAGGAGGCTGACTGGGAGTTATAGACCACACTGTTACTCAGCCGAGTGGATCCCAAACCCTTCACCCTTTTTTTCTTTAGCTTCCCCACACATATGCAGCTTTAACTAGAAGGAACAATAGAGGCTACTTGAAGTTAAGCTGTGAAACAATTTGAGGGGGATGCTTTTGTTGTTGTTAAACAGGGCTTCCCCTACTGAGGAGAATATCACAAACTTTAAAGGGATAGAAAAGAAAAGGAGTTGAGAGAAGCAGATTATAGTCTTGAATATTTCTGTTTGGGGTAAATGGAATATCCCAAGCATAGAAAACTAAGTGTTAGTGCAATTGTGGAAATTTGAAGGGAATATAAGCACTGAGATCTCTAATCTGTGAGAGGAAAAACTCAAGAGTAATCTAGAAACACTTATAAGTGAATAAAAACGACTTATTTATGCTTCAAAGCAAACTTTTATACTGTAGACTGCCATGATGTAGATTTTCCAGTGTGAGACCAGTCATCTGATTACCGTATTTTCCGCACTATAAGGCACACCTAAAAACCTTCAATTTCCTCAAAAGCTGAGAATGCGCCTTGCAATCCGGTGCACCTTATACCTGTACATGGAGCAATATTGAGCAACAACAGGTCTAGCAACTACGGTAAGCAGCCGCCGACTTCCTTTTCGCCCGTAGAAGAAGAAGCGCATGGTGCATGCTGAGATAGTTGTCAGAACGCTGGTTTGTAATCGATTAATAAAGTTTGACTGACCTATCTACCTACCGACCATCTAGAATCAGGTCGTCTGCAGGTCATTTAGCACCACGTTCTCCACGAACATGCTGCATGAACGGAGAAAGGTGACCACCATCCAGCCATTGCCCGGCCCAGTCGTGGAAGGGACTGTTTTGTTGACATTCTCTTTAGTGCAGCTCCATCTAGTGGATGTATAACGTAGCTCCAGCCTCTACTGTAGCGTCTATTCTATGCGCCTTATAATCCTTGTGTGCATTATAGTCCGGAAAATACGGTAGTCTAATTTCTAATTCTGAAATTAGACTAAGGGCAAAATAATATGTTTATTTCTCTAAAAAAATATACAGCATACATGTAACTGTGTCAGAGGTAAATGTTTTATGATTAAAAAAAAGGAAACAGTTCTAAAATATTACTGGCTAAATACATATTGGAGAACAAGCAGCACCATGAAGACCAAGGAAACAATATTTGAAGTCTCTATATGCAAAAGTGGTAGGAATCATTGGTAATTCAATCTCAGAATATTTTTACCAAAATAACATTGCAGATTTATTGCAACAAATGCAAGAACTTAAAATAGTCTTGATCTGTTTGTCCTACTAAAAGCACATTTGGAAATCATTCCTTAACTGTCTTTAAATAAACTCTAAAGGAAAATTAGCCAAAATATCTTTTCAGAGAAGAATTTGGGTTTGTTGCCACGTTATCTGTAAAATGACAGACAGAACAAATATGTTCACTAATGCATATCTTACAGACATGTGAAAATAAGAGTACATGTTGCAGTGTATGGATGTAAAGAAGATGCATAATTAAAGCATAACTTTAATTTTAGATTCAGCAGAATAGAAATGTTACATTTAACTTTGGATTCTGAAAACACTTCCATATACGATTCTACAAAGACAAGTTTCACTTCAGCTTCTGAAGTGATGCGTCCAAGATTTTAATTAGAATTCAGCAACCTTTTAAAAAAGAAAAAAAGAAACAATTCAAAGTTTAATTTTGGATTCAGAAAAACAAAAATGTCTGATTTGATCCAAAACTAGATATCAAAATTCTAAAACCCAGTTTTAGTGGACGCTATCCACTCTTCTGAAAATCAGGACTTTTAGTCTCAAAGCAATGTGTCTATGGTGCGATCACATTAACTCACAAACAAATGCTGAAATTTTGCTTGAGATGAAGATATTAATATACAACCAAACGTTTCAGGTCAGGGGACAATAAAACCGGTCAAACTGTGAAATTGAAAACAAAACATTTTGCTTGTCTGCTGCAGGACGCAGTAACTGGCCACCAGTGTTGTCAAGAAATAAATGATATCTTGCATATTTGAAATTTCTTATTTTGATATCATCCGTTAATTTATAATTTACAACCAAATGTACACTGACAGTATAAGAGAGCTTGGATTTATGCTGGAGTTTGATTAAAAGCAGATGACAAAAGAAGAAAAAGTCCTCTGGTGAGCTATTTCACCAGATGTATCTGGACGCTTGTTTTTGGGAGGGCAGTTTGTTTCTGCGGTTAAATAAGGTGCAAAAACAAAACAGGAAAAGCTCGCTGAACATATGACAATGACATGTAAACATCAAAGACATATTTAAAGTAAGTTTGGCATGTAGCTTTAAAAACCAGCTAGACATTAGCTGGTTGTGCTAGACATTAAGACACTCAATGACGACAGATGCCCATCACGAATCAGTGCGCCTCGATGTTGAAGGTTTAGTTTTGAGTGTGTGCACAATTAATTAAGTCAAAAGAAACCCACGCTAAGGCAAAGGCAAAGTGGATCAATATATTAGCAGGAGGCAAAAGACACGGGATGGTGGATGATCCTGACCTGCTGCTCTGCAATCACCGGACGTTGGTAAACTCTAACCTCCTGCTCGCCTGTCAGCACCGAGTGCTTAATTACATAAGACATTAAATGGACAAATCAGCTCCCTGTTTAATCACCGCTTGATTCAACACCATTAATCCAACGCTTCAGGTCACTGACAAGAGCATCTGTTTTTCAGGCGTGGTCCTCCTCTTTTATTTATTTTTTTACTTCTGCACTGTAAAGAGAGATTTTAAGAGCAAATAAAGTTATGTTTGTTTTAGGACATGAACTTGTTTAAAGCTGTTGAAGGTTGCTCCTTAAAGAAGATTACTCTCTTTACAGGCACTTACTGAGGTCTTCAGCAGCCGAGTCCCGACACGGCCCTCATTGTGCTCCTTTGTGTCGAAATGCAAGCCATTTAAAGTTGTGCACTCCACCCAACAATGTGAGAATGTTTTCACAGTTTGAAATATAAAGCATCTAGCCTAGGTATCTTGTCTCTATCTGGGTGTGAAACCAATTTGATTCAGTGGCACAATTTACAAAACACATCTCCAAATTCACACGTTTTCACACCAATGGAGCTTCAAAAAAACCTAAAAAAAGTGCTAGTTAGTTTAAAACTGGACCGATCTGACTGACATTAATGAAAAGAAGCCCTTACGTAACCAAAGTTGCAGATTAATTCTTAATTCTGCTAATTTTAACGAGATTAGGGGAAAGTAGGTTAATCTTTCAAGTAATCTTTGGTGTCGAGGTCGACACACGTCGCCTTTACATCTGAGAATTGCAGTCAGAACAATAAAGACATCAAACTAGCCTGGATGTGACCCCTGACTTAAATGCTGACCCCAGTCATCCTGCATGTATTGTGATATGTTAGTAAGTAATCTTTCATTTCTGTGCTGTGTGGGATTTTTGAGATAATTAGGGTATCGAAACCTCACTCAAGTAGCCTTAGCTTTGGAGAGTCAAACATCTAGAGATGCAAAAAATAAAAATAACTAGAAAAAGCATTTCTAGTGACATTTGTAACATTGCTCTTAATTTTGGTTCAAACTGTTTAAAAGTAATTTAAGCTTTTCAGAAAACATATAGGGATAAGTCTAATTGCCAAGCTTGGTAAAGTGGTAAAGTGACCTTTCTGTCTGCATTTTCTGCCCACTGGTTGCTTTTCTTAGCTCCTATTTCCTTCCCCTGTTCAAAGACATGCAACACTGAGGTCAACCTGAACAGGATGTAGCAAACTGCTAGCCCTAATGACTTCACTGACTGCAAAAATTATCAAAATGTACAATACAGAAAAATAAAAAAGAGTTACTTTGTGTAAAACAAAGAGCTGTGAAGTTATATGTTTCAGTAATGTTTTTTTTATTGTACAAAATTATACTTAAATAACTATGTATCATTCCTGCTGATCTGAAGTCAGACTAGGGTGATACTAAGTAACTTTGGTCAAAAATAACCTGAAATCAGTTATCTATATAAGAGCAGTTGGTAAGATATGCATGGAGGTTCAACAACAGAAAGAAACTAATAATACAAACCATGAGGTTTGACCAACAGTGTGCACACTGTGGTCAAACCAGTGGGGCTCTCTATTTTTTTTTTTTTTAAAAAAAGGTGACATGAACCCCATGAACAACATACGAAGTAGGACGGCAGTTTCCAAAGTCGGGAATTTGGAGATTCTCCTGAAAAATCAAAATAAATAACAATGATATAAAAGTGAAAGATTTCTGCAATAAATGTTGCAAAATAGGTAAAACAAACAAAATGACAACAACCTTGTCAGGTTTCAAGAGCAGCTCCAGGAAACCTTGATGAAACACAGCGGGCCAAAAACCAGCGGAGACCTGTGCCTGATCCACTGAAGCACTGACGCCAGCCGCGGTTCACACCTTGTGAATTCCCCTCAAACTCTGTAATGGGCTTAACTTCGCAATCCTCTCAATGATGCTATTGCATAAGGACACTTTTTTCCCGCCACCTAATTTTCCAATCAAAAGCTTGGCAGCAGCACACTATGGAACCAGACTGTTTAGCCAAGACCTTTACTGACTTATCCTAGCTCTAAAGGACTGTCTGGTAGACTACTGTCTTCCCTAAGCTCATATAAGCTATGACTCAATCTTTATGGATTAAAGATTTTTTTTTGTTTGCTTTTGTTGCTGCTAGTCTCATATAGTATTTGAATTATTTGATAAATTAAATTGTAAGTTTTTAGCCATAATTAAAAAGAAAAAAAAAATCCTGGATGATATCAGACTGTGTGAAATTAACCTCTAATTTTTCAACGGAACTATTTTTTTTTAAATACGTTTCTGAATCATATTCCACTATTTTCACTCCATACTATCACCTTTATAGAAATAAATCTACCTTCAATTTTACCCCGACACTGTCGTTGTCGTCCTTAATAGCAATGAAACCGTTATAGTAAATCTGTTATTGTGGCCACGACTGGTGCTGCATACCGGGGCGGGGTTCTGCGCGCCTCCCCCACGTCTCTGATGCAAATAAAGGGGCTTTACCCGGATCTACCGCAGCAGACATTGCTGCGGCTGCGGCTCCTCCCTGCGCCTTTTATCGCCATATAACAGGATATCTCACTGGCGCGAAAAACGCACAGTGGGGCTCTCTATTGTGAGGCGGGCGGGTCTTGCGTGTGTCGTCTGAGCCCCCGGTGTTGTTTTCTCTGCTTCTTCTTCTTTTTTTTTTTCTTTTTTTTTAATTTAAAGTCGTATTTCTTTAACAGTCAACTGAAGCAGATTTCCAGACAGCGTCCCTTTTCGCCGCCGCCTTTACAATCGATGGTGTCAGCTTCTTGTGACTTCATCCGCTGAAACGGGCGGATTTTTAATGTGCTGAGTTGCGCTTTTGGAACCTGCAGAGATCCGGTGAGTACTTTTGATTTTTACACGCTGAGTTTCTGGTGAGGAAATGGAGCTGCTTTGATGCGTTTTAACCCCGGTCCTCTGCTCACTTTTTCTTTTCTTTTTTTTTTTTTTCCTCTAGTGCTTTAGTACCGAACAAAGATCTTAACTGCATTTCAGGAAATGCTTTACTTTGGCTTTGAGATTCCTCAACGCCATTCTTTATTCACTAAATTAATCGTGATTTGAATTTAAACGCAAGATAACGTGAGATATAATGTGTCTGTGTGTTATTATATGCAGTAAGCTTATTCAATAAAAAGCCTGCAAAGAGCGCATCCGCAAGATGGGATTAATAATTAATGGGGTCCCATTTGTTGGAAGTCAGCTGTTCCCGGAATGACGTCCCATTAGATGGATATTTGATCAGTCGGACGGGAGAAACTTTTAGATGAAAGGTGATTAATTGTTATCTCTCTCTGGACTTCACAGGATCTCCATCATTTCTGGGATTAACGTGGATTCTTTTTCTTTTCTTTTTTTTTTTTTTATCACCCTAAACATGGAGTTTGATTGTTTCCAGTCCTATTTTTTCCACGATTTCGACACCGAGGAGGATTTTTATAAGTCCACTGCGCCCAGTGAGGATATCTGGAAAAAGTTCGAGCTGCTGCCCACCCCTCCCATGTCCCCCCACAGGACTCTGTGCGACGCTGCCCTGCACTTCTCCCCGGGGGACAAGTTAAACTGGCTGACCAAGGTGCTGGGTCCGGATGAGGTGTGTGAGGGCGCGTTCACGCCCGACCCCACGGAGCTTTTCGAGAACCTCAGCGCGCACATCATCCAGGACTGCATGTGGAGTAGCTCCGAGAAGGTGTCGGCGGCTGCGGCGCAGAGCCCGGCTGCCCAACAGATCTCAGTCCGGGCCACCAAGACGCAGTGCGCCTCGACCGGTGGCCTCGTCTCCGCGGCTATAGACTGCGTGGACCCCGCCGCCGTCCTCACCTTCCCCGCCAGCAGCTGCAGAAAGCCGGCGTCGTCTGGCTCAGAGTCTCGCTCTGATTCCTCCGGTAAGGACGGCACCACCCTTTCCCTGCCTCTGGGTTATATTGTGCCCACCAACAATGGGTTATTTGGGGGGGGGGGGGGGGGGGGGGGGGGGGAAGCAAGGCGGTACCGAGCCAAAGTGGTTGTCCAGATCAACCTCAAATAAGACTCTTTTTTTTTTTTTACTCTCTCTCTTTCTCTTTCTTTGACACAAAAAGCGCATTCTGATTGCGCTGAACGGGTCATGCTTCCTTTTAAAAAAACCGCGCCCCTATCACTTTAAGGCAAACAGAGCTCGGTTCTTTATCTTTGGTTGCAGTTGGAGGGGCGGATTTACTCTGTCCTCATGATTTATTGCCGTTGCGCACAGGGGCGTCTCCAGGAAGTTTTGTGAGGGGTGACCAAATGGGGGCTACTAATGTCACTGGATGGCACACACTTCAATCAAAAGCCAAGTTGTGTTGCTGCCATAAACCGTGATAACAAAAGAAGAAGAAGAGAAAAAAAAAAAAAAAAACTAGATTCTACCGCTATAAATCTATAGTTTTGAGTAGCTTTTGATCAAAATTGATGCTGGCATGTTTTTTTTTAATCCATGTCAATCTCAGTTTACTATTTCTATTTTTTTATCCTAAATATTTAATTATGATGTTGCCAGAAAAGTATGATACATTTTCCAAATATATATATATATACATATATGTGTAAAAATCATAATACCCGGTTATTTCCCAGATTTGTATTCATTTTGTACCAATTATCTATTTTGTTTTAGAAATAACATTAGCAATAAAAACTGGATTAAACAAGGCACATTTGTTGCAACAGGAATTAATTTTACTAAAGGGCAATCTGTGTTATTATCTGAAACTGCTACTTTCACTTAGCTTGGTTTTGATTCCCATTTAGCCTTCTGACTCAGGTCACATAAGTATGAACCCAGATCCACTCAAAAATAATCTCAAGCTCCTGCTGACAGACTTTATTTACTGGATTCATGCAGCCACATTTTCTTGCCTCAGCTCTAAAAACATTTCTGGTATATTTCAGAAACTGCTACATCACCAGCTATGAGCCTGGCATAGTTACTACAGAATCACTTTTGATTGGTTGAAGAAATACTTTTGATAGTCTGACAAGAAAGCAGTTGGGTCACAAATCTCTAGAAATGCCTCACCACCTCACCTACCCCATCGTGGTACCAACCCTGCACTTCCGCTTCCTGAACACTTTACAGAGTGAAGATAAACATTTACCAGCTCAATTAATGCCGTCTACCTTTGAATCTCCTCATTTAGATTATTGATTAGCCACTGATTGAAGCCTCGTTATTGCGAACGTTTCTTCCTTGTTGCTGTTTTAGTTACACTTTAATCCACTTTGTAGAAACCCGTCGTTTTAGGATGACTGTGCAATGCCCTCAGATGAACCTTCCCACTGGGAATTAATGAGTTATTTTTTTCTGCAATGACCAGATGATGACGAGGAGGAAATCGACGTGGTCACCGTGGAGAGCAAGCAGAACCGCGTGCGGCTGCTGAGTGGGAGGAAACCGGTCACCATCAGGGTCCGCGCGGACCCCTGCCCCAAAAGCTTCCACGTGTCCATCCATCAGCAGCAGCACAACTACGCCGCCCGCTCGCCGGACAGCGACCCGGAAGAGGACGAGGAGGATGACGACGACTACGAAGAGGAGCCCCTGAGCAAGCGCGCCTGCACGACGTCCCACCAGCTGCCGCCCTCCCCCTCGGATACCCCGCTGAACTCGGATGCAGAGGACTCCGACCGCAGGCGAAACCACAACTTTCTGGAGCGGAAGAGGAGGAACGACCTCAGGTCCCGTTTCACCGCCCTGCGGGATCAGATCCCCAGCCTCGAGTCGGCCAAGGCCCCCAAGGTGGCTATCCTGACCCAGGCGACGGATTACCTGGAGGAGCTGCATCTCAGCGAGAGGCGGCACCTGCGGGAGAAGAAGCGCCTCCGATCCAGGCAGCAGCAGCTCCTCCGCAGATTATCTGAACTCAAACGCTCCTGAGACTTGATCACAACTGCCTCATTGACAGCAGATAACTTCTACCCTCACACAAAGATTACTTGTCACTTTCAAAGAAAGCTATTCTTTTATAAGCGCAACTTGCCTCATGTAAATAGCTGTGAAATACTTTCTAAATGAAATCATATGGCTGTGGGCTTCCTGTCAAATCCACTGCCACGCCCTGTGAATCTGCTATAGGGAGGATCAGTTTGCTACGATGTGCTGTTTGTTGTTTGTTTTTTTTTTGCACAGTTTTGAACAATGGGTCATAATTGTTTTGTTTTTTTATTGTTAATGCAAAGCTATTTCCAGGTATGCTGTGATAAGAAATATTTTATATTTTACAAACATTTTAAGCAGTGAGGCAGTCAGGATGAGTAAATAAAAAAAAAATTATTGGATTTCATGTTTTCATTTCATCGTTGCACATTAAATATATGTGTGAATGCCTTTCTGTTTGCAAGCCTGAATGAATAATGACTTGATGTATAAATCCTTTTGTAAATAATAGCATATTTCTCTGGGTAAAGGAGACAAAGCCAGGGTTTGTCTTACAACTTTGCTCCTCTGTGCCACCAGACTTCTATTTTTTGTTAAGAAAGTAGGAAAAAATGATAAAAAAGGAAAAAAGTAGCACCGCTGTACTTTATATTCACACGTCACTTTGTGATTTCAATGCTTTTCTGATTGTTGTTGTTTGTTTGCTTTTTTTATTTTTTAAAGCATGATAACCTCAAAGCATCATTAAATTTTTATACCATATTTACATACAAACATTTTTGTCTTATTGTTTTTGTTCCAAACAAGCAAACACTATGATTTATTTTGGCCTCACCATGTGATTAGGATTGCACACATTTCAACCATTACTGGTTCCCACAGAAACAGCACTCAGCCTGAGCTGGCACCATTGTGAAAGCTTATTTCAAATATTTAATGCTTAAGTAGCCAATTACACTGATCTATCATCCTCCCCAAATAGCCTCCACTGCTTTCTCTAGTTCATCTGAGGCAAAGCAAATGTATTTGCATAGTGCCCTTAGTACACCAAATATAATTCAGAAAAAATATTTTTTTTAAAAAAACTGAAAATTCTTCCCATTATTTAAGACACAAGAGCTTAAAATTCCAACCCACTTTTCCATATGATCTATTACATGTTATCTACTATGTCAAACGGAGCAACAAGATGCTCTACTATTCCGACCAAATTACAAAGATGTACTGTGTCATTTAAATCTCTCACCAAAGTAGTCCCAGGGTTGTGCTTTGATCACAAGCCTGTAGTTTCTGTTTTTTATTACCAGAAAGGAGTGAATCTTTGACTCATTGACTGTTACGGACTTTAATCATGTGGTAAACATAAAGCTGTGAGTAATCAACAGATGAATGGCAACATACTGTAAAGCTACATAATCTGGTTTAATGAGGTTATAAAGACACTAAATGAAAGTGGCCCAAGAATTAGACCCTGAGGAACTCCACATAATATGATCTCTGCTTTCTTTTATATTTATTATAAAGGTATCAAAATAAAATAAAATCATAATACCAGAACATCACCTGCGTTAAATACAGCCCCAAAATCCAAAAAATGCCAGCGCAGACATTTTTGATACAACCTTTTTTCTGTTTCTCTCTATTTGAAGCATCACTATTATAATGTGTAGCTTTTAAAACTTTATGTCATGTTGTCCAAAATCAGTGTAGCTAACACTGATGTCAGTGTTTTTTTGGGGGTAGGGGGGTTAATCAATGGGTCAATTTGTTGATAGAACGTCTTTTCCCATTCAGGACACACATTATCATAATTACCCTAAATATTTTGACGTGTGTCTCTCCTCGAAACATGTATTTCTTTTGCACGCCAGCTGCTGCTCCTAAGGAGGTTGAGACTCTGTCCTTCAGATTTGCCCTTGAGGGGAGACCGCATTTGTGTGGTGGTGTTGTGGATCCTCCCCTCTGCAGTGGCTGCTGCATGCTGGCCACCTGATGTGCTCAGGAAGTAGGTCACACTCACATAAATACAATCGGTACCTTTGGAGGAATGCCCCTGGTGTGAAGAGCTACTTGGAGGTATGCGCTTTGAGGGGAGGAACAATTCAAATATCAACACCGACAAAACCGAGCACCAAAAAAACCTTTGGGCTTAAATTTGCTGCATGCTGTATCGTCAGCTATTAACCGATTATTAAAATGTAGTTCTGGACATCTATATGCAGTCCTGCTTGTCACAGCAGAGAATACAGATCCATACAAAAGTCTGCATCTACACCAGTGTGGTCTGATTTGGCTAAGGTTGTCTGAGACTGTTTCGCCACGCTAAGACAGGCTATAGCTGACCCGTAAGCAGGTCATTTCCCGAACAGCCTCCAGATGCCTGGAAGGGAGTCAGTGTATCAGGGAGTGAGCATTCTTGCTATGTTGTGAATAGATGGGAAGACAGAACCGCTTCCTCCCTGCTGCTGTTAACTCACTGTGACTGTGACCCAGATGGTTGTAAACAGCACAGAAGCAGCTCCGTAGATTAATAAACCGGTGAAAAATTGAGCAAACACACAGAAAGCAAAATGATAGTATTTAGAAAGCACACCGTGTATGTAAACACAAGATAAGTAATTATCAGTAACCTTGTGCTGATAAAAATGTTAAACAGCCCGAAGTCCGGTTCTGATAATATTTACAACACTGTTGATTGCAATGATTACAGCAAAACCAGATAAAATATTATAAATTTGTGCTTTGAACTTGTTTTTTGTATTGTCTTTATTTTGCTCCTTCGTTGTTATCTGTTGCAGTCAATGGGAAGTTGGTGCTCCCACGTTTTGAGTAGGTGTCCCCTGTCAGCTGCTTGCTTTGTTTGGGACCGCACTGGATTATATCCCATTCCAGTATCTCAGATATGTTTTGTATTTTAATTGGTTGGTGGGTGGCAGAAGGAGGTGTCAAGCTGGGTATTTTTCACACAGGACTCCACACATGTGTCTATTTACCCAAACAAAACAAAAAAAAAACATATGTGGTATTGCATATAAATTTTAAATTCAATATATTCTATTAGCTACAACTCCAAACTTTAGTGGATTTCATTTGGATTTTATGGGAAACAAGTAAGAAACAGAAAGTAAATTTAGCATAGTTTTTATAATTTCTTTAAAACTATATTGTGTTCAACCCTCCTTATTCTAATACCTTGAAATAAAACACAAAGTGAAGTACTTTTGTTTGATGATTTGAGGTTTTACCTTATCAGTAGGAACCAAATCTCACATATCCGCTTGCATTTTCTCTATTAAACCTTCAGCAGTGCATCGTCTGTTTTTTTTTTTTTTTAGGTTGCAGAGTTCAACATAGCCTTAATTGAATTCCCGTTACAGAGTGACTTCATGCATTTGAGTTTCTGCTGGCTTCACAATGACTTCAGCAATGATGAGCCTCTACAGGCCTGAATGAGTCATCTCTGATCTCCTGTCACTTGGAGCCGCCATGTGGTTCAGGTAGTCTAGCCTGACAGAAGAGGCCGACACACCCTGAACTCCAACCGTCTTGGGAATGGTTTGTTGTTTTACCCGTTTTGTGTTCACTTTCTCCTTTTGCAACTGTTCTGATGCACAAGATTTCATTCCGCCTGTTTAACTGACGTCTGAACCCAAGGAAATTTGTTGAAAGTAATAAAAGACACTAACAATATCATAAAATCAAGATTTTAAGCCACTTTTTAATGTTTCTCTATGGAAAGTCAAACAGAATATCAGATAACACTAACCTGATGTGCAGCAGTTTTAGTAAGCACCTAGATCCTTCCTAAGATTGTCCTAAACTGCCACTATCAGGAAGTGAAAATGACGCTCAAATGTCAGGTTTTAGAGCAGATAGCAGCAAACCTGCCAAACGCATTTGTTGTTGCAAAACAACCACATAATTCATCCAAATCAAGAAATAATCTACCTGGATGTCAATGCTCGTGACAAAAGCTTTCTATGGTCTTGTCAAGAGATGTGTTTTGCATGTGATGACCTTTTTTAACAAGCAACATGCAAAGGGCTTTTTTCACAGTGAGGTGGACGTAGACGAAAACGAATACAGGTCCGGAATAAAAGATCACATCTCACTGCATGTGCTTTTTGTTTCTGGAGAAGTGAAAATGAAAAGGTTCCTTTTACAAGGTCCGTTACAAGGAAATGCTTGTGAAAAGGCTTCAGATCAGATGCAAAAATTGAGAAAGCATTTTACTATTCAAGTGGGGGTCCTGGCTCATCCCATGTGTGCAAATATTGACAAGAGAAACTCTTGAGTTGCTTTGTCATTGTGTCAAACAGACATTCTCCTTAGAGAAAGAGGATGGAAGACGATCTCTTTATCCCATCGTTTTTGTGCAGCTTTGACGGTTAACTTGCCAGACCAGATTTTCTGGCCACGCTGAACCGCTGAAGTGAATGGGTGATTGGTTGTGTACATGTTCTCCTGTGCCCTCTCAGAGCACCATTTCGTATTAGGGTGCATACTTCTAGCTCAGAAGTCACCCTAATAGATCACGTAGACGGTTGGGAAGAGCACAAACAAGGAGGAGAATGTAGAAAATTGATGATTTGGTAAAGTGGATAGTTCTCCAAGTTAATTTGGACAAATTTTCTAACATATTTTAGGTGATTGGCTTCTGCGTTGTACTGAAGAAGCGAATCACAAAAGCATGCATGAAATAAGTAATGGAATACGTCTATTCTGCCTCTGCATTTTGGACCTAAAACCGTTTCAAACTTGTAAATCTGGCTGAAACAGATGAGCACATATTGTTTCTGGCGTGCGTCCAAGACTGGAAAAATTACTCGTTGTTCTCGTCGATCTGGCATTACTCACAGATAAACCGGTTACGAGATAAATGCAGTGAAAACCTGCAGTCTGTTCCTGTCTCCTGCTAGGCAGAACTTTTCACTGAGAAAATATATATAAAAACGATTAAAAAATAAAACAACAACATTGTGTCTTAATTCCTGAAAGTGAGATTGTCGTCAACTTTCGCAACTGTTAACATCCTCTTGCTGTTGCAGTGGAGATTCTCCTACCTCTGCAGTTTTTCTTTTTTTTTTTTTCTTTTTCGAAGGAATAAGGCAAACATATTGAGCAATATTTGCACCATCTCTGAGTGGGTGTGTTCAGGTCTATGTGTTATGAGTGTAGCTATTGTGTGTGCTAAGACAGCAGAGCAAAGACGGAAACAGACCATAAACTCTCTGCATGGGTTTATGAGTTTAAGGCACAGGTACAACTAGTTGCTTATCTCTGACCCACATGTTGGCGATAAACAGGCCGTTGTGATAAAGACCAAGGAGAGAAAGGTGAAAGTTTAACAGACGAATGAGCTTTAAAAGGGAATGACTACTAGATTTACAGTTTATCTCACAGAAATCTTTCTTTTTCTTTATAGCAGGGCGTATAAACTGCAGTTCTCAGGCTATTTGTGGCAGGCGGTTCATTCAGACGAATACTTTTTTGTAAGTTTAAGGAAGTGATTTACATTGAGGCCTTTCTAAGGCGGTGATGAAAAATTTAAATCTTTTAAAGCAGAAAATACTGGGTACTAAACAAAGTGTTGCTTTTACTATAAATCCCCCACAAGGCACAACCACAAACATCCCAAAATGGATGCATTCATTCATAAAATTTGACTAAATACAGGAAGCACTTACAAAAACAAAGTTTATAGATTAAATTTTGCAACAAAAATCTCATGTCCGACACAGATGACCAGGAATTTTCAAGTTGTGATCATTTTTGTGACATTAAAATGTAATGCTGAAAACATGATAATCCGAATGAATGTCAGGATAATGCAAGCTACCTTTAATATGAATTATTTCACTTTACAAGTTTAAAACTTAAGATACACCGTAAAGTAATTACAGTAATTACATAAATGTTAATATCAAATAACGATAATGTAAGTACAAACCAACCACAATTTTAAAATAATTATTTAATTAAAAAAAATGTTAAATTGGGTTTTTTTTCAAGGAAAAATCTTTCCAGCCTGTCCGTTAGTGAAAAAGATAATTTCACCCCTTGTCAAAGCATGAATTTACAGTGCTAACTACACTTTCTCTTTGATTTTACTCACCACACCCAAGAAGGATTACTACCAGACATTTATAATTGAGAAATCACTTAAAAAGAAGCTGACTCCCAGCAAACCACATTGAGACCCATTATCCCCAAATGGGGCAGACACTGAACAGCAGTGAACCTCCCCCAGGAGCAGTCGTCTTAATAAAATCAGCACAAAAGTATACAGGACATTAAGACCTTACGTGTGACAGTTAAGGTCAATGGTGATTCCAAGATTACAAAGAGGCTGGGCAAAAATGGCTTTGAAGAGAGGTGAAAAAACTACTTCTAAACAAAAAGGAAAAGGAAGACATCCTACGTTTACCCTCCAAATTTTTAATGATCCTCAAATCAAACATGGTGGTGGTAGAAGTGGGATGCTTCTGTTTGCCTGTGCTGCCTGGGGACCTGGATTAAAAGCCATTGTTGACACACACCAGGAGGTCCTCCTCTGAGGATCCCCAACACCCCCAAAAAATTAACCAGTTGCAGTTGCTTTGATAGTGGACTAATCAAAGTCTGGACCTATTGCAGCGCATATTCAGCTGCAATCAGCTTGACTTTTGAGAAAATCTTAACTGGCTGACACTGTCATCGCTTAAGGCAGAAAAAAAGCAAGTTAGCAGCAAAGTAGATGCAAAGAGTTTTTGTCGCAATGTCACTTTAACCAGCAGAGGCTCAATATTTAAAAGGAGACATGACAACAAAAATAAGGAGGGGAATTTATTTAAAATTTGCAGGTCATTATACAATGACAGCAAAAACGGGTTTTTATGTTGTCAGCAGTTTTAAATCTCAAAGAAAATACCAAGAATAAAGGACAATGATAATAATAAAACAAGAAATAAACATTATTGGTAAATTAATTAGACACAACATAATATTAATAATCTTATTCCATTAGTGATGAAATCATTTGTCTCAATCGCACAGAACAACAGGAGAAAACATTGGCAAATATCAGGGGCAGGCTAAACAAAGCAGGCTGCGTTGTTCACCTGCCATGGTTCCATCACATCACACCTGACTCTTTCCTTTTTAAAACGTTGTTTGGAGTAAGTTATCAAGTTTCTTTAGGTTAGACGGTTCAGATCATACTGAAATTGTGTCATTGGAGCGGAGGTCCAAAGTCTTTAATGATTTTATCAAGACATGGTCATTTAATTTTTAACTCAAGCCCGACTTTAAAGTCACTTGAATCGACTCAACACCGGCACTGTGGTGTATGTGGTAACGTGCTTCAATATCCTCTATTGAATGAATTGAATTGGATGAATTAAAAATAATTCTGCAAAGCATAGTGGGGCAAATTTTGTGCAAAGGACTCATTGCCAACTATTACAAACACTTGGTAGCAGTAGTTAATACCAAGGGTGATGTAACAACTCATTATGTTTGGAAAATTATTTTTCTACATTTTCCCAGTTTGGTTTTGACAAACCTTTTTACTTAAATTAAATTATTTGAAAACTTCACTTTGTGCTTACTCGTGTTATGTTGGTCCCATGAATCTGATGACTTGAACATAAATGTAAAATCAGAAGAACTCTATACAGTGCAAATGCTTTTTCACTACACAGCAGTTCAAAGAGGCTTCTCAATGTGGCAAATCAGTTTGTAGAGCTCTGAGCACAAGAGAAGTGGAGATAGTCATCCCTCTCTTACTCAATTCAGATCTCACACACACACACACACACCTTCCCCTTATTCTATTTTCAAGCAGCTGACGGTCAAGGAAGATGTGGAAAACACAAGCGGGAAAAGACACACAGATGGCCAGGAGTGTGCGCTCCACACATATATACCCACACCAGCACTTGTAACAAAACTTTCCTTGGCCTGGTCTCAGTTGTCAAACTCTGCTGCCTACTGACCCACATTCCTGCCCGCTTGTGTCACTATAGCTCACAACCACTCAGATGCTGTTTTCCAGCAAAGCAGAAACCACATGTTGGCATGGAAACTCATCACATTTTTCTTCGTCTTACTTTAATCCGATTCCATGTCTTTCTCTTTAACCCGGCTTTTCCATGTTTGCCTCCCTCTCCTCAGGTACTTATCTCCACCATTTGCTGATCTAGGTCAGTGGTCTGTTTTGGGTTTCACTCCCCCTTCATGCTATATGCCCTTCCCTTGCTAAGGCCCAAGTTACATAACAGCGATGATTCAGACTCTGCATGTTCCTCTCGGATACATCTGGCCCCAGCTGATTGCTCTCAAATCTGTGTTTTACTTTAAACCTTAAACAGACAAGTAAATGAATCCACTGTGAAGTCAAATAATCATAAGGGGCACGTGTAGTGTAATTTGTTAAACCTTTTATGGTTTTCTGGAGGATTTTTAATTTCTTTAACCTTTTACAGCGCGTCTTGCTTGGGAGGTAAGGTTAGTAGTTTCAGAGACAAACTCAAGAAGGTAATAATCTAATCTAAAGCTAATCCTAATCCTGTTAGTGCAAACGCTTGTGCCATCTGGGTCCAGATACACTCTAATTATGAAAAACCCAACAAAAGTTCTTCAAGTCATTGCCCTCTGAGGAGCTGCCTGGAACTCATCTTCATATTAAACCTGAACAAAAAAAGGCTAAAGGGTATTTTTTTAGGGATTATGTGAATCTCCCATACTTTATTACTTTATCCCATATTTTATTTCATTATTAAGATTTTTTTTGTGTGTGCAAATTTTACATGATAAACTAACTCAAAATAAAAATAATTATATTACTTTGAGTTCAAAAAACACAGAGAAAGACAAGTGACCCCTTGAAGGCTGCACTGAATTAGATTTTATTTGAGATAAATAAACTCTGATTCAGACTGTAGAATCTCTAAAGTGTGTATGAAAAGAAACAAAACTAAATCCTATTAGAACGACACAAAAATATTGATGAATGTAACACTGGCAACCAATTATACTGAACAGAAGATGGTTGATGGCTTTCAAAAACAAAAACTGTAAAAACAGAATTGCTTTCTTTTGTTCTTGCAGCCATGGGAGCACACGTGTGTTTGTTCTTGCAGAGATAAAACTTTGGCGCAAATTCAATCTGGAAGACTCTTTAGCCTCACCTGCCTCATCAATCAGCGCCTCCCTCTCTTCAGCCTAGACCTATCAGAGTTAGATCAAGCCTCAGTTTGGCCAATCATCGTTCGAGCTCCAGTTGAAAAGGACCTCCTGGCCTTTTCAACTCCTCCGCTTACCAGCTGCAATCAACCCACCTCCATTTATCTTCACCTTCTGCTCCTGGCTCTCAGGCCACTTCCTTCTTCGACCGCCGCCACCAGTACAGGCCCCGGGGGGATAACATTCCTATGCAGCATCAGGAATGTTTATCAAGCTTATTAAAGTTCCAGCTTGACATCCCCTGCCAGGGCCTGAACACCCAAGGACTTTAATCTTTATTTGTCATTAAACTTTCTTAAATCGCTTTCTTTCTCTGTCTGAGTCTCTCCAGATTGAATATATTTTAGTCCCTGCTCTTGATGGTGGATTAAATTTCTTAGAGCCCCAGAACTCAGCTATTCTGAAAACCACACTTCCGAGAGAGGAGATGGAGTCTTCACAAGGGACTAATCAACCAACCTGAAGCAGAATTGAGGAAACATGAGAGCTACACCCCATCTTACAGCCCATCATCACACTTTCTTCAGTTGTCTGAGAGACCTCGTATCGTACTTCCCAGAGTCTATCACTTTAGCCATTGCAACATCTCATCACTACGGCTGTTCTTACATTAAACCTATTTTAGACATTTACTCATTCCATTAAATAAAAGAGATGTTTACTTTAGAATTTTAAATTTACCAAAAACAGACAAATACTTTGATTTGTCTCATATTTGGAATAAATGTTCTATATATTGGCATCTTTCAAATAAACAGGACAGTAACAACAAGTAAGGTTGTAAATTCATTCATTGTAAAACACAAAATAAAAAAATAATGGACTAATTATAACCCTCAGTCACTAATGGACTGAGGGTTTGCTATTATTAAATCTAATGTTGCCTGACGCCATTCAAATTGCTTAGCCTGCTCATGTAGGTGAGAGGTCAAATTCAGGTGTGTATGTTTTGGTTTGTCTCAGCTTGTGTACGAACCACAAACACAGCAAAGTTTTCCGTTGTAGAGGGAAATAAAAAAAATGTGAATAATTTTTGCACACCTTTGTATGAACACCAAATGTAAGAATTAAAATAAAATAAACATGAAAATGTTATGTTAGGACATGAGAGTAATCTGTTTCTATGGTGCTTTTGGCCCCCAGAGAGGCAGCAGTAACTTTAGTGATTCAGTCATGATGCTGGTTAATGGATACACTACAGGAAACACAGAGGATTGAATCCTAGCAACCCTTTCTAGCCTCCACTTTTCTTAATGTGAGCACTGACTGGAAGCAAAATTAGTAACAGAAGGTGGAAAACTCTAAGATAAATGTTTGTTTCATTTTATGCTCCAATTTCTTTTTTTTCCCTGTCATCTACTCAATGTAGATCAATGAGAGGGCTCAATTATCTACATTGACATTGACTCATGAGTTATGATTCAGTTCACAGATTTTGTCTTGGTAGCCTTCATGCAGCCTATTTGCTTTATTTCATGCTCTTTTTCTTTATGTAAATCATTTTAAGGAAGTCTGGTGCTCCCAAAGACAGCATTAAAGTTTAACACCTTTTTATTCTATAAGCGGATGAAAATGCAGCAAATTGCAAAATTGCAGACACAGTAGAGTTTTAACAGTTTGAATCGTGTGTAAGCATATTGTGGAGCAGATCTGCATGTACAAAAATATATTCCATATGTGAATTCTAGCATTAAACTTGGCACCAAAAAAATCTTGTAAAGTTGATACATATATTTTCGTTAATACAGATTGATTTTTATTTGTCTTTTATAACTTATTGTTATCTAATTCTTTCCAACTGAGAAATACAGCTTAGTATAGGATAAATGTTACTGAGCAAGTTCAAAAAGCAGCTTTCAAAAATGTAACCTGTGTCTTCCATCGACTAGATTGTGTCATCATTCCAGAGTGTTTTCTCAAAGGTCTTAGCAATCATCAATAAACACATATGAAATATCATAGTAAAGCAAAATGTGAACCATTTCATAATATTAATTAGCCATTAAAAGACCTTTAAAGGTTATTTGCTGACTTATTGTCTGCAAATAATCAGTCTTCTTAAATTTAAGAATAATCAGTCTTCTTAAATTTCTTTAGATGGAGGCATGTTGACCTTTTTGAGTACTTCACTCAGTCATCCAGGTTTTACTTACCGGTAATTGATATGTTGATACTTTAGGTGTGACAGTAATCAGCCCTAGGTTAAATCTAATCCGTCCATGAATTGAGCTTAGTCACAATTGAGTCCTGAATTAGAAATGGTGATTATATTTTCACAGGTTGGCAAATCTTATCTGTCTTGATTGATTTGAATGGAGCATTTTTTGAATGGAGTAATTATTTTTTTTACAAATATGAGGTTGTCTTTCTTTGTTGTAAAAATATGTTTGATGATGTGAAACTTTAAGTGTGTGTTTTTGTACGCTTTGTACTTTTGGAAAAGACGCCAACCATATTTTACTTTGAATCCTTCACTGCTGGATCCTCATGTCTTTACCAGTCCTCTTTTCTTTTTCTTTTCTCACAGAGACAGTAACCCCAGTTACACTTTCCACCACATGGTCCGTCTCAGAAATCTTCAGTTTTACTTTCTGTCTGCGCAGTTGGTCTGTTCTTGTGAAGAATATTCTGACTTTGTGGGACCAGTTACGTCTTGTCGACACTGCCAGAAGCTTTGTGGATGAACAGTTACATTAAAAGTTTTCAAGTCAAGTTGCAGTGCATGCCTGTAAGATTTGCATACCCAAAATAACCAACGCAGCTCTGTCAATTTTTGAAAATCTTCAAAATAAAGCTGCAAATAAGTTTAAACCTGTTGCCTCTGCTGAAGAGTGAGTGTGGCTCTTCAAAACAGAGCTACTGATGCTCTTATGGTGAGTGTTAAACTTTTGTCAAGCGGGCAGATGTTCCTTTTGTTAGGCCCTGGGGTGTAAGGTTGCTTCAGTTGAGTTTAGGACTCTTTCTGCATCTTTTGAATTTAGCCCCTTTCAGAGCTGTCACCCTCTGACCCCCCCCCACTTTGAAGACTTTGCCCTTCCCCCTATCCCCTTTCAACCCCTAACAACCCTCTTAGTTGTTGCTCCTCCACCAACCAACATTTCTCTGCTAGTTTTTACATCTTGCTCTGTCAGGAGTGCTGTTTATTTGCGTATTACTGCAGCACTGGGGTGTATTTGCATCATTCTACAGTTAAATGCCTCACTATACCTTGCTGTATCTTATCAGATGGGGAATGCAAGTTGTGTTTAATGGCTCTTTTTGTCTCATTTGGCTGCAGATCCTTCTTCCATGAAACTGCTGTTGTTGTCAGGGCCTCTGATAGATCACCATACCATGCTGCTTATGCAACAATCACTGCCTCTGTTTTCCTTCGCTCACCGCATCGAAGGCTGGTATGTGTGAAACACAAGAAAAGACGCAGCGTAATAAGATCTAGGAAATGCACAAGCTCTGCAGGCTTCCTGTTTTTGTGTTAAACTCATTGGAGGCAGGAAGTGAGGAGAAACCGGTGCTTATTTTGCTCTGTAATGGGTGAAATTTGCCACACTGGCTCCCACTCAGGTGATACCTGTTTTACTGGCAAAATGGATTAGGAGGCTGGGGTAACCCTCAATCTCTGAAGGCTAATAACGACAAATCCAATTATGTGACTACTGATTGCCTGCACTGCCAGGTCTGCAAATTACCTTCTTTTTTTTTCTTTTTTTTGATTCTTTAGTTTGGAGATTGAAGGCTCTTCTCAGCAGTAAAAGAAAGAAAGACCTTTACTCGACTTTGGTTATGTTGCATTCTTTAAGCAGAATCCCTTTGAGAACAAATAATCTAGTGGTGGTGAACATGGCCGAGTAGCTGCTTTAAAGGTCTGATTAAGGTTATAATAGTCATTTGGCTTGCTTCAAGCCTCCAGGCTGTGTGTTAGGGGGGTGGGGCCACATAAAGAGTAGGGGGGGTTGTCCAGGCTGCTACCCTCTTTGTTCTGGTCTTCTCCTCCCATGCTCAGTTCTTTGTCTCCACCCACAGCTATCTTTATCTGACTTCCAGTTTAAAGCAGAAACAAGAGGTAGAGTTGCTTTCTTTCTTCCTGCTTCTTTTTTCCATTGACCTTTGTTTCAAGGGTATCCTCTAATGTCTGACATGCTTCTAAGGTACAGCACAGGTTTTCTAAAGCCCCCTCAAAACCCGCCTATTACCGCTTTTCTTTCCCGCCAGTGTTTCCCGCCACTACAGGGGCTCAGCAGGGGCAGGGAGGGAGGAGTGGCTGCACAGCCGGCATGAAGAAAGACGGCCTACCCTCAGCCTCGCGCCAAAAAGCCGGTGCTATTCAAATCAGCTCAGAGGGTGCGGCCCAACTGTCTCTATGGCCTGTTAACCCCATTTGAGCATTGGGCTCCAACACAAAGGCAGACAGAAATCAGAGGGTTGTTTTTTAACTCAGAACTCCAACACTTTTAAGTGCTTTTATAAGTGTTGGAGTTAATGCATTACCTTTTGATTTATTTTTTTTTTTGCAAAAATATTCAATAAGTAATTTTATCTCTACTACTACAGCTTCTTGTAAATCAGGGAATGTACGTAATATGAAACCATAGATTCAGGATCCCCCTTTTTGTTTGACTCAGCATACTAGTTGAATTTTTAAAGACACTTGAACACAAAGTTTGTAGTCAACTTCCTCTAACAGAGTGTTTCTTTCACATCCTCTTTGTCTACGGCCACCCAAAGACATGAATGAGTCTGCAACATTCAGAGAGGAGCTATTGGCCCTCTGCTGCACTCTAGTGGCTCTAACTATCAGCTGCAAGAGATGAGTGTTTACAGAATCAGCTTTTGCAAATTCGCCAGTCTTACTTCATTCATTGCGTCATACTTTGTAAAGTTTCTAATAAAAAATCTATGAAATTTTTATTATACAGATTGTTGATCTTTTAATCAAATGCATTAAAAATATATAAAATTCTTTAAAAATTTCATAAAAAATGTATCATTTTTTAAAAATAAATTTCATCAAATTTCTCTCTTTCTAATATTGCTAAACCATTTGTATTCATCACTATCTGTATCTATATACTGGTAACAAACATATAGGTGTGCCTTTTCTCTTAGTAAAATTAATTTATTTCCTTTGTTTCTTTGAAATACACCTCTGATACATTAGGTATTAGGTACATTAGGTACAAATATTATATATTTGAAATAAGCTTACACTTTTTCTGATTTTTTAAAAATTCTTTAACTATAT
This sequence comes from Poecilia picta, assembly GCA_033032245.1. NCBI lineage: Eukaryota > Metazoa > Chordata > Actinopteri > Cyprinodontiformes > Poeciliidae > Poecilia > Poecilia picta. The sequence goes on from CM065374.1 coordinate 11,291,587, forward strand.
TTGAAATTTAGTTTGTATTTTATACATTTAGTTTTGGTCCAACACAGAAAGTAACATAAATATCAAAATATGTAACAGTTCAATATTTTATTCTAAAAGTGCTAGTCATATAAAAATGATGCTTGTGATGGTCTGTTATCTTTAAAGGTGTGTCTGTTTTATTTTGTATTCCTTCCATGGTCCTGCTTAGTATCTCCTGCCAGAAACCACCTTGCCTGTCTGGTTTGATAAAAGCTGAATTACCTCTATTAATGATAATTTAATGCTCTTCAAAGCACAGCATATACTTTCATCTTTCCTCCTTGCCTCACCTGCTTGTTTCTGGCTCCTGGGGTTGGAGGATGATGTATTTCAAATAGAGTCCATGCAGCCAATCAGATGTATAGAACGTACAGGAGTGTCCCATTTGCTTCGACTCCACGCTTGTTGCCTAGAAACTGGGACTGCTGCTTTGTAACTGAGTCCCTGCGACAACCTGGCGAGGTTTCAGGAGGCTCTAAACGAGAGAGCCAAGATGGACTGCAGTTCCCACAATGCTATGCAGGATTATGAAATAGTTTATCTTAGAGTATACAGTGCACCTTTTGCTGTAATACTTAACCCCTTCTGATGAACAAATTGTGAGCCAGCTGTTACATGAGGGGAGGTGAAAGATAAAGACATTTCAAGTATCAGGACACTCAGACGGTTAATGTCCCACAGTGCGCAGCAACAACCGGTTGTCATCCAGATTAAATCACATGCTCTGCTATGACTCAGGGGAGTCTGACACTGAAAGAGTTAACGGTGGGAGGATGCAGAATGGCTTGAAGTCAGGACAGAGTGTGCAAAAGAGGAGAGCATAGTGCAGCACAGAAGACCTGATCCAGGATTTTCCTCCAAACGATGGTGGACATATAAAACCAAGGTCACAGCTTGAATGTTGTCTGCATCCTCCGTCTTTTCTGCAGCATGTCATATTTTTACACCCAAGTGCCTCAGGAGCTCCAAAAATATTGAGCTCACCTGCTGATGGCTGCAAGACTGCATTCAATTTGGGGAGAGTGAATTTTGTTTGGAGCTTTTGCTATATCAGAGTATTTAAATAAGAGGGGATCACACTGGGACTCTGTGTGATCCTGACGTGAGCTGTGAACTGAAGCAGCACAATGAGTCGAAGCAGCATTCAGACTCTGACAATCAGTGGACAAGATGTGGTCAAGAACGGCAGCCAGAACTCATCGGAAGATGCTAAGGCTCTTTTGAAGCCATCCACACCCTCAAAGAAAACGGTGAGTATCTCTATAAATTTCATCATCCCTACAGGTTTGGCTGCAGCATAAAGAGGTTTGCTGAAGGCAGATGTTATATGAGGTCAAAATGAAGTCAGACATAGTTCATTGAACTGCGTCAAATAATTTCCGAATGGCCGTAATTTATTGTAACTTAGACAAGAGCAACAAATAGAATGTTTAAATTCCATCTAAAAAATATTTTCACTGAAAAGTTTGAAATTGGTGTCAGTGGCCAATTAATTATTTAAAGGTTCCAGCTCATTGTAAATAAAATTGCATGGTGATGATGCGATGTGAAACAGGATCGGATGCTCCGTTGTACCAGCTTACAAACGAGCAAGTTGCAGAGGTCGTGTTTCAGATCAGGAGGGTAGATAATGACAGGCAGTGACCTGAGTGTGACCGGCTAAAGCAGCTCACATTCGGGCGCAGACAAGCTTCTGCCCCTCAAAGTAAACATTTACATTTAATTGAGATAATTTCCAGGATTACAACAAATAACTGAAAATTCCATTTCTCAATAAAATAAATTAGGTATAGAATAGAAATATCAGCTCAGTTTGTGTAGTGCACAGAATGTTCACCCAATAGTTGCCTGAAGGTTACTTTACATGAATTATTACACCAGTGTAGCCCAGGCAATCAGAAACTTCTGGGTAAAGCAACATAAGGGAAATTTTTATTTGTTTGGTGATGTGAGCAGGTGTTATGTTATACTGGAAAATCAACACGTCCATAAAGTTTGTCAGAGGAATGGAAGCATGAAATTGTCTAGAATCTTCTGGAAAACAACAACAACAAAAAAAAAACGTTTTATTACGCAGCTTTTTATTTTTGTCACAGTTTTTCCTTCCACTCAACCGTCCAATGACATATTTGGATAGAGCGTGCTTAGCACTAACCTTTATTGTCTTAATCTCGTTCCTGTGAAACGTGTCAGTGACTATCTGCTCGATGACTGTCAAACCAATATTATTTGTCATAATGTCATAATTGTGTGAAAATCTGTACTAGAGATATTCTATAGGGAATTCCAGTGAATGAGCAACATATGCCCCCTAAAAAATGTAAACAAAAAATGGATGTTTTAATACAAATGTTGTCTCATCCAGCAAACATATTAAGGCTGCAGTTGAGACAATATTTTAAAATTCTCATAAAAATGTGTTCAAATTGTAATCAAATGAACGCTACAGTGGGCAACAGACACTCAAAGAGTTAATGGGTTCAAAACTCTGGTATGTGAAGCAGCATTATCAGCATTGGGAGGCGTTTCATGTCACATTCACTTTCAGTCACAGCAGTTCTCTCACTTTACTTTTGTTCTGCTTGTTCTTCTCAGCGTAGATTTGGATTGTTAAGTAGAAATTTCAGGTCCAACTTAAAATGACGTGTGTCAAACCTGCCACCCTCCAGCCCAAGCCAGAGAACTCTATCACCATCGCCGTGTCGTCCAGAGTCCTGTTCAACATGGATAAGGAGCAGCAGATCTTCGAGCAGCAGGGCATGGAGGAGTACATCAAGTATCAGGTGGCGCATGAAACCGAGCCTTTCAGCCCCGGACCTGCCTTCTCCTTTGTCAAGGTCAGAGGGCCGTCGAATGAAAGCTGATTTTCAAAGCCAGTGTATGTTGTGTTGTTGTTTTGATTCCCTCTCAATTGTCTGAATTCAGATGATCCTTTACATCTGGTTTGGTTTTACTCCCAGGCCCTGGAGGCAGTCAACACTCAGCTGAGGGACCTTTACCCTGAGAGCGAGGAGCTCTTTGACGTTGTTCTCATCACCAACAACCACGCTTATGTCGGCCTGAGACTCATCAATACCATCAATCATCACCGTAAGTTGTTGATAACACTGATCATTTCTAGCAAGTGAAACTTTCCCTCTTTTGACTTAACCTGCAGGGCAACTTGATGCTTTTTATTTTCCTTTGCAACCCTCCAAAGCTCCCTTCAACAACCACACAGAAGACAGAATACATATTCACTAAAAGTTGAATGAAAGCTAAAAATACAGTGCTTAAACCTCAATCAAGTATTAAGTGAAAAAAAAAACTATTAAAAAACTATTTTCTGGTCTTATATAATAAATTCTAATCTTCCGAGAAACAGTGTTTTGTGTTTTATTAGACACAATCATCAAAATGCAAAAAAATGCTTGCAAAATAAATAGCACTGTATGTGAAAAAAAATCCTTATATGAGTTTGACTTTTAAACCATATAAGTGAAACAAATGTTTTTGATAATATTCTAATTTGTTTTGAAAGAATTGTAAAAAAAATTGGATTTGGTTATATTTTTAAATATTTGATGCCATCTTCCTGACCAGTGCTGCTTTTCATTACTGAACATAAACACAATTTTTATTTTTTTATCTACTTCTTTTTGCTAGTGTGAGGTCAGAAAGAAGTCTCAAAATAAATGGCTCTTTTGATTAAATTAAATAATTTAAATTGTTATTATTACTGTTATTTTGAACCTGTTGAATTTTAATCTGTTTGATTAGATTATATTTGAAAGAAACATTAAATTTAGATATAAATTGGTGCATTTAAAAACAAGCAGGTGTGCAGAAAGAACAGAAAGTAGATTGAGATTTCTAAAATAGAGCAAAAACTGATTATCATGTAGTGTCCTTTATACATTCCCTTCTCTTGCCATCGCTTCAGCCATTATCCTGTCTGCTGTGGAGTCAATTAAATATTCATGACTCCTCACTTCATCCTGCTAAGTGTTTGTTCAAGTAAGCAGCATCATCCATTTTGCTGCTAAACCTACTGATCAAAACAACAGCAGCAATTTTAACAGAACTGCATCCTTAAAAAGCAAACAGTCATGTTTTCACAAGGATTCAGAGATTTCTTTACCATATTCATAAAGTTATGTACAAATCTGGAAAAAGAAAAAAAACCTCCATAGAGAGGTATTTTACATCTCTTTATGAAGTTCTCTTAAAATGTACTCACAATGACCTCACTGACTGCTTTTACGTTCTTTGCACATCACTGAAGTTAAGAGTCAAAAATGAAACAGGACAGCAAACAAAAACCTGCAGATGTGTTGGGAGAGCTTGATGATGAATTGGGTTTTATTCAGGACACTAAGCAGGTGATAAGTGATTTACAAAAGGCTTGGAAACAGATCTGTAGCTGAGATTAAACTGCCACAGTTTGACCCGGTTAGCCCTTCCACTTAGAGATTATTTTTACGTTAATCTGAGGGAATGAAAATATTACATTTAGATGTTATGCTTATTTTATTCTTCCGGACTGGTTGTAGCTCTGAGTTAGAATAGTCTCTGGATCCGTCTGCCGCTGTATAAAAGCGGAGTGCCTCAGCAGCTGGGTCTTTCTATTCCCTCATAAATTCTCTTCAGGTCAATAATGAAATATTATAAATCAAGTCCAGATGGTGCTGCTGACCACAAGATGACTGCAAAAACAGAAATAAACTGAATGTGATCTAAAAAATACACTGTGGAACAGCTATTTTTGAACTATTAAATTACTTTTTAAAGCCTCAGTTGTTCACAATCTCCCAGTTCCTGTGTTGATGTGCGTGTGAAATTGTTGTGGTGTTTCCTGCTGGCTGAATTGGGACTGACTGTCATAACAGTGGGATCTTTCTCATGGTTCACACACAACAATGCAACACAAAGAAATAAATCCTACAAGCTTTGAGAGTGATTTTCTGTCGTGTCTGTGCTAATTTTGATTATAAAGACAGCATTATGTTGGAGTCTTGGTTACGGAGCCCAACTCAGTTGCTTCAGATGAACATTAGTGGTATAACTGGACAACTTGAATCTGCGTGTTGTTTAAGTTTGCATAGGAATCATACTACTGAACAAAACTGTTAAGGCAACATTTATGTATGTATGTGAGTTGTATACTTCCTGTGCAGTTCTTCTGGTGCCATTGCTGTTGTGCTAAAGTTTTGTTGATGGCGACTCCTGTTGTTTTTGGAAAACAGCAATCAGAGTATCTGTAGCTGAAGGATTGGTAGAAGCAGCAACTCTCTCACCCTGACATCAGAATGTTTGAAACCGAGATTTGATTCCTTTGCACCATTTTTATTGGTGCAAAAAAAAGGTGATTAAACTGCCAGTGTAGCCTGTGTCAAACTGTGACAGTTTGACCCATGTGTACAAATGCAGATTTGTGCACATTCATTACGTTTCTTCTCTTCCAGAGTTGTTCATTGAGCGATTCTGTATGACTGGAGGAAACAGTCCCATCGGTTACTTAAAGGCCTACAACACTAACCTCTACTTGTCTTCTGACCCAGTCAAAGTTCGCGAGGCTCTGGAACAAGGTATCACGATCACAGAGGAACCTGCACTCTAAGTCTCCAAATACGATATTTGACGAGTCTGACGAGTTATATGTTTGTGAAATGTGTTGTGAACCAGGTATAGCAGCGGCCACCATGTTCACCCCGGAGAAGATGACGGAAGTGTCAGAGACTCAGCTCCGGGTTGCTTTTGATGGCGACGCCGTGCTCTTCTCAGATGAATCGGAGCAGATTTATAAGGCTCATGGACTGGACAAGTTCTTTGAGCATGAGAAAGCTCACGAAAACAAGCCTCTGGACCATGTAAAGTACACCAAATGGGGCACTTATCGTTGTCATAAACCTGTTTTTGTATAGTTACATAAATGATAAGGCAACACTGATGCTTGTTTACATTATTCCTAAATTGGAGCATAGTACTATGGAAACAGTACAAATATTTGAGTATCTACAGAGAGCTTTTATACTCTGAAGAGAGTCTAATAAGTGCATCTCTCTTTCTTTGAAGCTTTTGAAGCCAAATGCAAATGTTTTGGCTAAATGCAGAATTTCAAATTGTGGAGTATGTCATCTACTTCCATCTACTGTTCCCACAGGGACCTTTGAAAGGCTTCCTGGAGGTTTTAGGAAAGCTCCAGAAGAAGTTTTATGCCAAAGGCCAGCGCATGGACTGCCCCATTAGGACCTACTTGGTGACGGCTCGCAGTGCAGCCAGTTCTGGAGCCAGAGCCCTAAAAACTCTGCGGTCGTGGGGTCTGGAGATCGACGAGGCCCTGTTTCTCGCAGGGGCACCTAAGGGTCCCATCTTAGAGAAGATAAGGCCGCACATCTTCTTTGACGACCAGATGTTTCACGTGGAAGGAGCGGCTGAAATGGGAACAGTGGCATGCCATGTGCCCTATGGGATTGCTCAGAGGGTCCCAGAGAGAAAAGGACTAAAAGACAAAGAGGTTTCTTCGATTAAGTAGCAGAAATGCAGCATTTCAGAGGCTCAGGAGTCCATGAGGAACTAATTTACTGCTGCATGATAAGTGTAATAATTGTTTAAGAGTGAAATATCTTTCATTTTACGTATAATCTAACAGATGCACTTTCTGACATGTATCATTACGTCAACCAAAAAATACTTATAGTAATAACCTTACCAGCACCTTGAGTAGATAAATAGTTGATAAATGTTTATTATTAAATGTGTTAGATGTATGTAAGCAACATTAAGTCATTCGACGGAGAAATGTTTGCATATTAATATTAATTCACCAACATTCATTTGTAATCATTTTGCCAATTTGTGGTAAAGAAATTAAACTGATTTTAATACACTTTTTGAAATGAATTAAAAATTTACTAATATTGCTAAAATGAGGAAATAAGCTATAGGATTCTTCATTATTTCATTATTGGGTCAAAGCTGACCTGGAAATAACCATTTCCATGTTAACAAATACATTTCAAGTATTTATTAACAGCCTCAGTGACCACAATAAATGTTTTATAAGGTTATTTTAAATTGGAAATGTGCCTGGTATACAAAAAGTATGTATTTTTCTGGCTTTTTATACTTTTCCCCCCATCAAGAGATAAAAATGTAATAAAAAAAGAAATAAATAGAGATGTAGTAAAACTGAAAGATCTATCAATTCCAGTATTTATTGAGAAATAACCAAAAGAAAATGATGACTATTTTTGTAAGTTCCAGTTTTATGCAAATTAGGAGATTTGTGCAATTCTACTTCATAAAGTGTGCCTTTTATCCCAGTTCTTTCCTTTATGTGATACTGCTTTGTTTTGTGCCTTTTTTGGTTTTGTGCATTATACTTGTTGCAAAAATAATTAATGTTCATGTTTGTTTCAAAACATGAAATTGTGTGCAAATGTCACTTTTGAATTTGTTTGCCCTGGTTAAATAGATTATGCAGGCCACAGCAGCTTCAGCGTTTGTTAAAATCAGTGCTACATTCTTCATGTTTGCTGCTTGAATGTTAACCATGTCCAATGCTAACGCCTGCCTTATGCGATGTTTAAATGTTATGGCACTTATTGTTCTGGTAATGAATCAGCAGACTTTGTGTGAAGGTAATGTTTGCTGTTAAATGTGGAGTTTGTGTCAGTTTCTGTAAAGGAGTGTGCGGTTTGGTTTTCTCTTTAAAAACCAAATAAGTTTATTAAACAAATCATTGTAGCCGGTTCTCTCATCAGAAAGCTGATTTTATTTATTTGCTTATTTATTAATTGTTGTGGAAATTAGCGTCACTTCAACTTTTTAAGGAAATTATTTAAATAAAGATTAAGAAACTCCTTGAAAGAGTTTTCACAAATATGCCAAAGGGATTTTGTCAAAATATTTGCACTTCTTTTCTGTTGTCAGCAGAGGGCGACAAAGCTCTGTTTTCAAAGATCATTAATTACGTCAGGCTTCTCAGTAAAACATCTGCAAAAGGCTGAAATTGACATTCAGTGGCCTCAGTGACCGCTGAGGTCAGTTTTCACCCAACTTAATGAGTCTTGAAATAATCGGAGCCAGTACTTCACGTTGTTCCCTTGCTTCAAAGTCCATGGTGGGTCAGAAAATACTGCTTTTAATGTTTATTTGGCATAGACAAGACTCCGACCACTGTGGCTCAGTAGAGTGATTAATGATTGTGATTTCATCCTCCTCCTGTCACATGTACTCGGTGTGTGTTTGTATGTTTTGAAAACCTCTTTGAGAGCACTTTATTGAAAAGTGGAACTAGAAAAGCTCTTTGTTGGTGAATCAGAAACAATGACCATAAATGAATCAAATTCTGGTTTAGAAGTTGCTCTGTTTTCTTTTTTCTAAATGTAACAACTGCATGATCATGTTGGGATGCCAAATCACTCTAGGATAGTTTTCCTCATGTGGATAATGTCTTTCTAACTCTGACCAAACTTTGTTTCTTCTCTGTTCTTCAATTTCTTTAGTTTTTAAGTCTTTATTTTATTTTATTTTGTTCATTTTGTTCTTTGACATCCTTCCTGTTGTCAGACAGGTTTTTTTAGGTCATGTCTTGAATGTCCAAGTCGGGTGCTTATCATTCAAAATTGAGCTCAGCTTTCCAGGAAGTGATGTAGGTACTTTATGACGTGATTTAACAATTGGTGTAATTATGTTCCCAAATAGGGCAAAATGAATAGCTATGTCCTCAGATGACTGAAACGATCATTTGAACTACATTTTGAATTTCAGTATGTTTGCTTAATATTAAAATCTGCTTGATAATACAAAGCCTGTTACTGTGACATAGCATAAAAAATTGAAACATCTGTTCAAATTCTTTTCTTGCAGCACTGCAGGAAACCACAATTGTGTTGAGTATCAACATGGGAGGTCAAAGCTACATTTAAACACAATTACCTGCTAACTGGAAGAGATACTTGACTTCCTGCTGCCATTCCGCCTCCATTAGCAACAGCATGACATCATCCCTGCAGCATTAAGAGCCTGCTGTTGTTATTGAGGTCTTGTGTTATACCATATAGTATTTGCACCAAAAATATGATTTTTCTGTAATTTTTAGAAAAGTAAGTTACATAAACAACAAAAAAACTCACTTGTTTCCAAAACCATCAGATGATATTTGTCATGTTAACTAATATAAAGTAAAAGCTGTTTTAAATCTCTACCTTTCAGTCAAATTATCTTCACTTTTATAGCAAGTCAAGGTGCTGAGAATACGATGTAGTAGAGATGAGGTTTACTTGTTTCTGCTATAAAAAATGTTTCAAAGTGATACAGTTCAAAGACCACAACCACAAAAACTGTCAATAAGACTTTTATTACTCATTCATTTTATAGACGGTTTACATTTTGTGAGATAGAGAAAACCTTGTCTCGTCTCAAAGTCCACTCAAGCAACTGTTTTGATTTACATCATAATGCAACATAATGATTCAGTATTAGCACATGTATATACTCCCCTTCACATACACAATATAAGTATGTTGTAGGTGATTTTCAGCGGAAGAAGCTGACCACCCAACCTGCTGCTGCTCCTGCACCGGCTACAGCTGCACTGGCGGCGCCTGACAAACCAGCAGCACCTGCGACATTTGACATTGATGTTTGTCAAGTAGAAACAGCATCTCAAGCAGCCACAAACATTTCTGATCTATTGCTATAAAGAGATTATTACAAGTCTTGCAGCAAAGGAAGATGAATAAACATAATTAAAAGTGTTCCAACATTGTTTCTAACCTGCTGATTGCAGAACAGCCACCGCGCTTCCTGCTGCCACTCCGCCTCCGTTGGCCGCTGCTGCTGAAGACATCATGCTGGCAGCGTAGGAACCTGCTGCTATCCCACCTGAGGTGAAACCTGCAGCTGCCAGAGCGAAAGGCGCTGCGGCTATTGCTCCTACTGCAGGTCGGCCAAAAGAGAAAGATCCCGCATAATTATAAAGCTCGACGCTAAAATGTGATTCTCCGAGAGGGAGTCTCACCTGCTCCTGCTGCAGCAGCTGCAGCTGTAACTGAAAGATACAATCATAATGTATGAGCTCGGCTCTCCATATTAAACTCATTGTTAAATGAATCACAAATGAAGTGGAATCACAGAGAACTCACCTGGATCCATGTCTGCCCCTCTGTTCAACAAGCCTCGAACAGAAAGTGTCTTTTACCAGGAGCATTTAGGTTTTGTTTCTGTGAAAACAAAACTCCGTGCAGAAGATCGCGATAAAGAGTCACATAAACACGCTCATATTTCATATAGAGGAATATGGCAAGACTTCTCCTTTTTTACAGATGAAAATAAACAGGATCTTAACAAAATGCACTTTTAAATAAATATATATTTTTAATATCAGCACGTATTTCCGGTTTTCATAATTAGTGCATTACTGGTTTTCTTCTATGCCTTTTAAGCCAGACACTGCATTTTCTTAAATTCCTGTTGCCGAAAACATATAATTGCATGGCTATACATTTCTAATTAAGCAATTATGATACAGAAACAGTAATTAAAAATGTTTTTGACACTTTTGCACCCTAAAACAAATGCATTTATTTGAACTATACATTACCTCGCTGAAGTAAAGTCTATTATATTATTTATTATTATTATTATTATTATTATTATTATTATTATTATTATTATTATTATTATTATTATCGTTATTATTACTATAAAAAAGGTAGATGTGACACAGTCGTTAAACCATAATTATCCACTCTAAAGAAAAATAATGGAAAAGGTGATTGAGGTACTGTCACATTGGACACGGAAAAGGTGGTGAAAAAGGTAATTTCTTCATTACTTTGCCAAAAGCAACATATGTTTAGAAGATAAATGAAGGTCTTACATTTTTTAACATGCATTATTAGAACAGAAAAGCTAAATCTGTTCTATCATAACTGGCAAATATGATAACCCATCACATTCCTCTGAGTCCTAGAGGCCACTCCCACTTATTCAGATTTTCATTCATAATATACAGATCTTTACTAGTGACAATTAAAAAAATATATAATATTTTCCCAGTTTTTAAGGTTTATTGTTTCTGGAGGCCACAATTTGAGAGTGGTCAGTCAGGAAAGCGGGCAATGAGAACGGCGAAGAACTAAAGCATCCAAACATAGGTTGTGCTTTGCCCCTGTGCCACAATCGCACCCTCCAGATTTCATATGTAAATATGGCAATCTGTGTGCAGATTGACTGCCAGAGCTGATATCTGCAGCTTCGGGTTTTCACTAAACAGGATCTCTACTCTCACAGCAACCTGTTCAGAAGATCCTTCTCACAATTTGTCTTGCAAATATTAGTACACCAGTGATGCCCTTCAGTACAAAACAATGTGAAATTTGTACACTATAAGTAAGAGCTGACATGACAGGATGATTTTGACAGTGTTTGCTCTTATTTTGTAGAAGAGTACTTTAGAAATGAACATTCCTTGGATAAATTCATTTTTACCACAACAAAACAGAAGTAGATTACGTCATACCAACTTTTCAGCTCACAATTACAAGGACCTCCCACTGTCATTTTACTATAAGTTGGACCTTGGTGTCAGTGTTCTAGCAGAACCAGTCAGACCAGCCTCAGGTAAGGGGAAATATAAAAGCTCTACATAAAAGCTTTTTGGTTTATCTACATAATCTTAATTGGTTTATCAAACTAAGTAAAGAAATGACTGCTTAGCTTCTGCGGTTTTAGTTTGTTCCATCGACCTGTGTTGTAAGAGTTTTCTTTACTATTTTAGAGACTACATCTCCTGGTGTTACTGTAAAATTCACAATCTGCAGGTAACACAAAAAGCAGATATGGACTCTGTATTCATAAAAGAAATGTGTAAGTATGATGACTGTAAATATTATTAATTTATATTCATGTCCTCACTTTCTACCATTGTTTTTGTGTTTTACAAACAGGTAAAGTCATCACTAAGTCATTTTCAGCCGGTAAGTATTCAGACACAATGCAACCATCTATTGTCTACACCCGCTTGTCCATTCAGCGTTGCAGGGGAGCTGGTGCCCTCTAGTGGTCATTGAGTGAGAGGAGGGGTAAACCAGAAGAGGTCGTCAGTGCATTGCAGAGCAAAACAGACACACACGGGACAAACAACCATTCAATGCAGACACTCATACACAGGATAATTTAAAGAGAGAAAAAATATTCATGTTTTTGGACTTTGGAGGAAAGCAAAGTACCCAGAGTTTTCTCATACATCACAAGGAAAATATACAAACCCCTGGCAGAAAGACGGTATTCAAACAAAGGACCTGCTTGCTCCTGTGCTACCAACTGACCCAATACAAACAATTGCTGAAAAATAAACTGAAATATCTTTTCTTCTGCTGTGTTCCTGCAGGAGGTGCTGTAATTATAGATCCTGCTCTTGTCGGTGTGCTTGGCATGTCCTCAACTGGAATAGCAGCAGGCTCCTATGCTGCAAATCTGATGTCACTGTTTGGACCAACCTGGCTGATAGCTATATTACAGTCAGCTGGTAAATTAAATATGAATCTTTTTAAAAATAAAAACATTTATTAAAAACATTTCTACATATACATTGTCAGTATATTAAGCAAGATGAAAAAAAGGAAGAACATGCAAATGTTAAAGTGTATGATAAAGTTCTGCATCTGAGAGAACTAAAATATATGTTTGCTTTTAGGTACTTTTCGATGGGATTTGCTTGGCCCTTCATTTTCTGCTTTGGTTGGAGGTGCTATGGGGAAGATCATATGTACTGTTTGCAACGTAACTGTGAAATATGAACTGTGATTCCTAATACTGAGTTAAGACTGATGGTCTTTTCTTCACGATGTAAAACAAAACGGTTTGTCTTTTTGTTGACATTTTTAGGGAACCACTACAAATAGATGATGCAGTAAATAAAATATATTTAAGCAGCATGTTTGTATCTGCACATTTGGATACTACTTTCAGTCTTAAATAAAAAGAAAGGATTTTGATGATTCTACAGGGTTTTTCTTTTAAATAAGAAATGAGATTTTGGGATCAATGTGACTAAACAATAGAAACATTGTAAATCTGAATAAAGTGTAAAGAAGTGAGAAGAAAACTATGATTTGTGTATGTAATTGTAAAGTGTATTTTTACATATTTGTTCAAACACCATCTCTTATGAGGCAGATAACCATTGAAGAGCTCCTCCATCTTTTCCCAGTGCTACTGTTGCTGGTTACAAAAATGCACCACACCGGGTCAAAAACAGACAGCCGATCAGAGCCAGGACATGTCCCTTAGCGCTGTCAATGAAGCTTGTGCACACACTGTTTAATGTGCTGATGGCTGAGAAACAACTAACCTATACAGAAAAATTGTTTATCTGCAGGTCATTGGTGACCATACTAACTAGCCATAGTATTCATGGCAGGCTCAATCTACTTGACTGAGAGGTTTAGGCTGAGAGGCGATTGTCTCATTAAACATTAGTTTTGTATCTGCAGCTAAAACAATGTATAACACGCCTATAAATAGATAAACTACGGGAAGAGCACACCCCAGGGCACACCTGTTATTTTTTTGAAACAAGAACATACTGATAATTAGTGCTGCTATTTACTTTTGTTCATCAAATTTTCAAGTATAAAAGAAAAATATGATCACAATCTGACTATTCTGTTAGCAGCTGACACAGCTTGTTCCTCAGCTGCTGTCAGTTATGCTGTGGAAACGTACAGCAGAACAGGCAGACGTCAAAAAACCCAAAAAACTTTGCACAGTTTGCAGGCAGAACTGCTGTAGACTGTAAAAAGGTAAATATACCAAACATATTATCAGATGCTACTTTTTCCACTCTGTGGTCCATGTCTGCTATTGACTCAAAGCAGAAAGACATTGTTTTAATCCTAACATTCACCATAATTATGATATATTTCAGGTTTTCAGGTGTGCTGCAGCCCTACATGAGCATTGTAAGAACCACTGCTGACTGTGAACATAATACTCACTCTTACATATTATTTTAAAGCAATAATTAAACTTACACAAGACTGACAATCATTCTTCAGGGTAGTTTGCCAGAATTTAAAAATACCTATGCAATTTTTACCTCAGTTATTTCAGTTTTACAGTGTCTTGTTTCATTTATTTATTTTCTTATTGCAAATGTCAAAAGTGCTTTATTTGTTGTGGCATTTAAAGTAGATAAAATGTAAGAGAAAACATTTATTAGGAGTGCCGAATACACTTCACCTCATGTTGACATCACAAACAAAGCAACTGTAGTCAATGAGTGTTGCTTATTTTACTTGTAAGCTACATTTAATTAAAATTAATGAAGCTTGTTCATCAGTTTATACAGCTGAATCCAGAAGAGTACATATACAATATAAAAAGACACATAATGAATATTTAGAAGTGCCTGAAGTAATGTCAGAATAAAGTTAGTAGTACCACTTTTTTTCTACCTGCTAAATGCCAGAATAATGGCATTTAAAGCAAAAACATAATTCATCAATATTGCTGCAGATAAACAGATAACTAAATGCTTGACCCAAGTCATACAGTTGAAAAGCAGTTCTGCAAAGATAATTAGTAAATGTAGGTAAAATTCTGACTTGGGGGAAAAATCTATATTTAAAAAATGCTTTAAAATTAAATACTAAAAACATATTTTGATAATGAACTCACTTCAAGCTGTTTGTTTTTTATCGACCTCACAGTCGCTTTAGGGTTCTTGGAGGAAACAACTTGCACAGATTAGACACGGGAACATTGTGACGAAGAAAACTTGAAATATGACATTCTTCTCAAATCATTGTACCCAAAAACATAATGAATGCATGTCTTCTTTTTGACGTCATAAATTCTTAAATACTTGACTGACATGTTTTTTTTTTTTTTTTTTACATTCTTTAGGTTTTCTTGGTAATCTAAACATAAGCACCAAGTTTTACAGGTTGGTGACTCAACAGAACTGACAACACAAAAGAATCCTGCAGAGCCACAATATAGCTACATTTTAAATTCATTTGAAATATAAACTTAACAAAGTGGATAAATCTTTACATTGGAGTATAAGTACAAATATTTTTTTCTGTATGAATTTAAAAGTTGAATATACCCTACAGTCAAGATCTCTGTTCCAGTTTGACGCTGAAAATGTTTTAAGAAGAACACAAACGTAAAGTTATCACTGGGATTTTTTTCCTTTACTAAAGCAACACGTTTTATCACGTTACTTTTTGAAGTTTTTGATTCTGTTTCTGATCCAAAGAAGAAAACGGTTTGTGCACATTTTATTTTTATAATCAGATTGTGGCAGCATCCATCATCATAGATATCAGATCAAATATCACAAGTTTACTTAGTATCCTGCAGCCCAACATTTATAAAACTACCACTGACAATAAACATGCTTATCTAACAATATATTTTAAAGACCTAACAATTTGAAAGCAACGTCTCAACCCACAGAAGACTGACAGCCATTCTTCACAATGAGAAAGCAGGTTTTAAAATTGTCTCTGTAATTTGTACCTCAGTTCTTTTTATTACACGGTATATCATTGCACTTTTAGTTTTATTTTCCCGATGTGGAGACAAAGAAAGGTGCTTTTTGTCGAGTCATGAGGGGGTCAAATTTAAGTTAAGATGCCCTTTAAAATATATTTGTTGAATACATTCTACTGCCAGAAGATTTAAGCAGTTTGGCGTCACAAGCAGTAGAAAACGGGTGAAGTTTATTTAACTTTATATCTGTAAGTAAACATAATGAATTTAACTCTTTACTAGATGTTCCTCTCAACTCAGATTGAAACATTTTAACATGTTTTACAATCCAGAATGGATCCATTGATAGCAATATGTGTGCATTCACAATGACATTGGATGTCCATAAAAACTACAGAGTAAGTGAAAAATGTCTGCAAATAGAAAAACTTTTCTTCAATCAGCACCTTATGTATCTGATCTGCTTTGCTTTCACCGAGCACATTTCAGGAAACAAAACTGCTACCCAGAGCCAGTGGCACAACTACACATTTTTCAGGTGGATGCAAAAACATAAATCGGTGCCCCCCCCCCCCCCCCTCCCCCCCCCCCACGCGCCCCTATGCGTTGCATACCCTGCATACCCACTTTTTGCGCCACTGCCCAGAGCAGAAGAGGGTGACAGCGACTTGGATAGAAACATAATTAGCATCTTCAGAAATCTGGTTAAATGTTATGACAGCGTTTACTTTTAGTCCATTATACTTTGTACAAGAAAGAAAGAGGCAAAAAGAAAGAGACAAAAACCCTCAGTATATACTTCTCGAATGCTTTTATTTAGAATAATTCACTTAACATTGTTTGCCTTCAGTTCAATTTGATTTTCATTTGCAAAGTTTTTTTTATTTTCATATGAATGACATGCGTCTTAAAAAATGAGGGCCGCAAGTCCTGTAAGCGCCCCTCCTACACCGGCCACAGCTGATGTGGCGGCTGTCCCCATACCAGCCATTCCTGCAGGGAAAACAACACATAAGGATGAGCAAACACACCTAACTCTGATGAGTCATATTTCTTTCTTTCATTTTTGTGTGTGTGTAAGACAACTTGCACGGCATAACCGGTTCTTACCAACTGACTGCAGCACAGCCACCGCGCTCCCTGCAGCCACGCCGCCCCCGTTGGCTACGGCGGCCGCAGACATCATGGATGCCGCGTACGACCCGGCCGCGATGCCAACGCTGGTGAACCCGATGGCTCCCAGCACCACCGGGGCGGCCACCACCGCCCCACCTTATGAGGGCAAGAGGAAAACGCGTTTGTCACTTTATTTTAGCTGTGGTTTCAAAATACACCATAAAAAAAACATTATTATAGCGATGAGCTGATCACAAGATAATCAGCAGACTCACCAGCGCCCAGAGCCGAAGCTGCTGCGATAGTTACTAAAAATGAGGGAAAGGCAGGGAATGTTTTCATCAATCCAAAGCAAAGCAAGTATTTTTTTTAAAAAACAAAAACAACAACAACAACCAGGAAAAAAAATATATACTCACAGAGACCCATGGTTTCAGATATCCGAATGTCCGGAGTTACGTCTGGGCTTTAAATAGGATGCCTACCGGAATAAATAAATAAAAAAAAAATCCTGGAAATAAAAAAATCAAACAACGTCCCTCCTCCCTTCACAGCTTTCGGCTCCCCCTGCTGTTTAGATGACGCTACAATTTCCTGAGAAACGAAACTTATCTATAGAGCCCAGCCCCTTTCCCTGACGTCATCGAAAAAAAATAGAATTCAAAATCATGTTTATTCTTATTTAACAGGTCAATATGCCACTATGGGTGCACCCAAGTCATGACCTGACTTTATGTTTTTCTTAAATGACACTTTTTTTATTAACTCGGAAGTCTTAAGAACGGAAAAAAAATTAATTAATCGTGTTTTTTTTTCTTTGGGCAGGAGGCGTAGCTACTGTAACTGACTTGTTCTTCTGGCTGCACTCCAGAAGAACAAGTCAGAGTTCTTCTGGAGCTGGAATAGCAGCAGGATGTAATGCTCATGTGTTTTTTTTTTTATTTCACAGCTACAATGCCTTAGGATTGTTGGGGGGAACTTAAAGCACAAAACATGTTTTATTAAACATATAATTTATTATCTACTTTGACTGAAGGGAAAGAAAAAAACAAATCAGATTTAAATTAAAATGCATTTTAAAATGAAGAGTGTTGAATAAATACACTCCACTGCCAAAAACCAGAGCAGTTTAAGGTCACAGTCAGAGCCATTTATTTTACTTATAAGAAGATTTTATAAACAGCTATGCTCATCCTTCTTTGGTCTTATTAAATCAGACTCAAACCTTTTGACATGAACACTAAGAATCCTGACACTGAATGGACCTATTGATAGTGTTTGCTTTCCTGATGACTCTGGATTAATGTTCAAAAAGTGACATGTTCTCTCACTGCTCCATGTTTAATTTCTACATTGTTTATGGCACAAATTCAGTACAGCAGTGAACCACTGGTAAAAAAGGTACAACGTAACTAAATTAAAAATAAAAAAAATAGAAACATTTTCTTGAGTCATTTGGATATTTGTCCCTCTAGCACCGCCCATTGCGTGTTTACTACCACATTGCTCTCTCTTCAAGGAAATAAGATCTTAATATACCACATTCATGGAACAGAAAGTTGAAACCTTTGAACACAGACCTAATATTAATCTTCAGAAATATATTTTAAAAGAAAGAGGCAACCGGCTGCACAGTGGAGCAGTTGGTAGAGCTGTTGCCTTGCAGCAAGAAGGTTCTGGGTTTGATTCCCAGCCCTGGTCTTTCTGCATGGAGTTTGCATGTTCTCCCTGTGCATGTGTGGGTTTTCTCCGGGTACTCCAGTTTCCTCCCACAGTCCAAAACCATTACTGTCAGGTTAACTGGCCTCTCCAAATTGTGCCTAGGTGTGTGTGTGCATGTTTGTGTGTCTCTGTGTTGCCCTGCGACAGATTGACGACCTGTCCAGGGTGACCCCGCCTTTCACCTGGAACGTTAGCTGGAGATAGGCACCAGCAATCCTCCTGACACCATTAAGGGACAAGGGTGTAAAGAAAATGGATGTATGGATAGAGAAAGAGGCAAAAGAACAACAACCTTGACACAATATCACCAGTCAAAACTTGTTAAATAAAAGATCAGAGGATTAATCTGCACATCCACTCCAAAGCCAGTACCAATGCTGTGCCCAAACAAAACAAATGCAGGAACAATGACCCAATTCTAACTACTTAAATATAAAACCTTAGAAGAAATTACAGTATAAGTCAGTTAAGCTCCGGTTCCTGCTGTATGGATGTCCTACCCACAGATTTCTTTAAGAAAATCCTGCCTGTCGTTGCTAATGATCTGATCCAAATAGTAAACTCATCGCTCTCTTCTGGTGTTTTCCCCCAAGCTTTGAAGACAGCAGTTATCAAACCGCTGATAAAAAAGAACAATCTGGACAAATCAATACTACAGAATTACAGGCCGATCTCCAACCTCCCATTCATCAGCAAAATTATTGAAAAAGCAGTTTTTAAACAATTAAATAACTTCCTAACAATAATGAATCGATTTGACTCCTTCCAGTCTGGTTTTCGTGCTCACCACAGCACAGAGACGGCCCTTTTAAAAGTGTTTAATGACATCCATAGCAATCAGGCCCGAATCCTGGGAGTAGTGACGGACTCTGACCTGACCCTTCAGAGTCACATCAAGACAGTCACAAAGTCAGCTTTCTATCACCTGAAGAACATCTCTAGGATTAGAAGACTGATGTCTCAGCGAGATCTACAGAAGCTCATCCATGCGTTTATCTTTAGCCGTATTGATTACTGCAACAGCGTCTTCACAGGTCTCACTAACAAATCAATCAAACATTTGCAGCTGATCCAGAACGCTGCTGCTCCCATTCTCACTAAAACCAGGAAGATAGAGCACATAGTGTAGAGTTTTAAAGTCTCTACACTGGCTCCCTGTAGCTCAAAGAATAGACATTAAAATTCTGTTAGTTTATAAATCACTGAACGCACCACAATACCTTAAAGATCTGCTAGTGCCGTACCAACCGTTTAGAACCCTCAGATCTTCTGGTTCTGGTCTGCTCTGCATCCCCAGAACCAGAACCAAACGAGGAGAAGCAGCATTCAGTTTCTATGCACCCCAAATTTGGAATAAACTTCCAGAAAACTGTAAAACAGCTGAAACACTGAGTGTCTTTAAATCTCAAATTAAAACCATCCTGTTTAGACTTGCTTATGGATAAATTGGATAAACTGGCTGCTCTTGGCTTCACCGTAAGTGGAATTGCAGCAGGTTCCATTGCTGCAAAGATGATGTCCTTGTCTGCTCTCCTTTATGGAGGAGGAATTCCAGCTGGAGGCCTGGTGGCAACTTTACAGTCAGTTGGTAAATAAATCAATATATATATATTCATTTAAATGTAAAACTTATTTCAGCTTAATTTATTAATTGTTTAAAATCTCTCACCAATCAGTGATTATATGTGTTGTATATGTCTTCCTATATATATAAAAATATGCTGGAGAATTTCACAGAGATTTTCACCCACCACATCTCATCTTGACTCCTTGGTTTGTTCATTCAGTGCACTGTCCTTCTGCTGAATAAGCATTTTTTTCCAGAATTATGACAATAGCATTCAGTATCAAACTTGATGCTAATTTTGGAACTATCTTAATTTAAAAGGGAAATGATAATCTTTATGACATTTTATCTTTTCATGTATTGGTCTAGATGCAGATAGGTTTCATAAACAGAAACAGGATGTTTAGGAGGCCGTAAACCTGGTTTCTGTTTTGAGAATCGTGTTGTTCATTTTGAAAATGATGCTAAATTTAGGCTAAACTTAAAAGATGCTTAAAGAGGTAAAAGTCCAAATTAAAGGTTGCCCCAAGCTACAAAAGTTAAATGCTGAGTTTTTCTTCAAATGTATCGTTTTATTACAGGTATGGCAGGATTAGGATGGCTTGGAGCTGGAGCAGCGGCTGGTACAGGAAGTATGGTAGCATGGATGATATCAAGCATCTGTAATGTAACTGTAAAAGTGCAAGACAGTCCATAGCACAGAGAAGAACATATTTTTAATCTCTGGTAGAGTTAAAGTCATGATGTTCTTATATAATGTAATCATGTTTTAAAGAGTAGATTCTGAAATTCAAACATGTATAATCAGAGTATGACGGAAAGAAATATTATTTTTTGTTGTGAATATGTCTTGGTAAAGGTCGTTGGGATGTGTGGATATTGTTGCTGGCATTTTCTAAATTTTGAGGGAATACTATTTCTGCTCATTATTCTTAGAGTGGAATAAAAAAAACTTTGTGTTAGAGATTTTTTGGTATTATCATTTTTGTCTATTTCTTTAGTTCATATTCAGTCTAATATTAATCAACATTCAGTCTAATGTGAATCAGTAAACAATGTGCTGTGCGAATACTTTTTGATTGCTGTATAGAATATCTGTGTTCTTGTAAACTGATTGTTCCCTTCAGAGTTTGAAAGAACTAGATGACCTGTGTGTTAGATAGAGCCTGCCAGCCTGCTTCATTGTTTATCATTTCTGACTTCATTGTTCATCTTTTCTGACTTTTGTTATTCCAAATAAAAGTCCTGCTCGAGCAGAGAGACGGCAGAACACTCTGTGATCTACTCGGAGGAGTAGTTTGCTCAGTCTTCTCCTTCTGCAGAAGTTTGGTCATAAAATTCATATACGTTGTCTGTGGTTCTTTAAATTAAGGTTCGAGGAAAAATACCTATCACTTTACATGTGTGCATCAGTTGTAAATCTTCAACCTGTACTCAATATTTGCACTCAATAGATAAAGTAAATAATATATCAATAAATCCAGAAAAAGTGTTTCAATATATTGTGGTATTTGTTTCTGTCTTTGCTGAATCATTTGGGGAAATAATTGGGGCCCAGGCAACATTAGACCCTTAACAGTCATGTTGTTAAGTCTTGAACTTTTCAGGACTTAGCGGTTACAAAACTTTCCAAGTATTTCTCCAGTGTTTATGGAATATAATGGCTACTGTTCTTGAACATAGAGGTTTCTTTTGAAACTTACCATATATATTCCTCAAACTTACAAGGAACTTTCTTGAAACATTCACGTAACTTATTAAATACCAAATATTTTTCATAACATAGCTTGGCTCTGAGCATATTTAGAAAGATCCAAAAACAAAAATCCAGTAAGTTTTTTAAATGCAAATTTTTAAATTTTATGACCAGTTAGACTGTGATGTAATGTCAGTTCATCTATACATAAACTGTCAATTAAAACTACATATACAGACCATTAATTCTCAGACAAGGATACAAAACAACTAGACAAGTAAACAAACAGTGTTATATTAATTCTAATTCTTCCTATTTTTCACTTTTCTCCCATTTGATCATTTTTCCTCTCTTCCTCCTTCTTTGGTGTGCTTGTTTTTCCTGCCAGTTGCCCTACAGCAGCTCCAACTCCAGCTCCAACACTGGCCACAACAGCAGAGGCTGCACCCGAGAGACCAGCAGCACCTGCAGAAACCCAAACATCAACAGTTTGGTTCAAATGACCAAGCAGCAGATGAGCTCTGACGGGCGCAGCTTGAAACAAATTAAACACAGACTATGGATAGCGGGGTATGCAACATTTAAGACTTAAGTTGCATTTAAGCTGAAAAGGATTAGCCATTTAAAATTATGTTTTTATTTGTCCTTTATTAAAAAAAAGGAATGCCCCAATTTATTTACACACTTTTTAATGATTATAGAAAAGATTTTCACTCCTATTTTGGGTGATGAGCTCCAAGTGTCAGTAAATGCTTACTGATCTTAAGCAGTACTTTAGATTAAACAGTAATCTAAAGTACAAGACACAATCCTAGAAGTATTTCACTATGTGTCATAAATTTATATGTGAGTTTAACTTTTTTTAATGAATGCCAAAAATATTGACATTTTGTTATTACATTGTAATTTTAAGATGTACTTGTTTTTTAGAAATAACAAAAAGAGAAATGGCAAAGGATTGTATAATACAAAAAACTGAAACAAAACCAATTTGCCTGATCCTGACATTTAGCATAATTATCGCTTAAAATGAAGGATGAATTCTACACTGAATATGACTATTTCTTTAAATTATGTTGTACTCTAAGAATTGTCGCTTTGTCTATCTGTACTGTTACTATAAAAGCACAATTCTATTATTATGATCAAGCATATTGGATTCACAGCACATTTTAGCAGATTGTGTTCAGAGGCCTCAGTCTTGAAGCGTTAGTAAACACACAGCCTTGTTTGTAAGTCATAGCGAAATATGTCACATCAAAAATGGATGTGACAATAATTGATAATTTTAATAATGCACTCTATTATTGAAAATTATTGAGCATTTTCAATACTGCTATTGAAAATCCTTTTTCAATAATAGCATTTCAATAATAAAATCCAGGAAGAGGGCTGTTGTTATAGCAACTAAGCAACTATTCAGTTAACTTCTTAGTCACCATTCGCTTCCTTCGTCTCCGGGTTTGAATTGGTGCAACCTTTTAAACTATGAGACGAAGCGCCTCCTCTCCAAAACTTATTCAAAATTTTTAGGTTTGCCATGTTAATCAAAGTGTTCCCAGTTACAGACTTCCTGTACCAGCCACTGCACCAACTAAATTAGTGTTACCACTAGACTATTGTTTTTTTTAAACCCAAATTTTCTTTCATCTTCTGCAACAACATACCTGCCGATTGTAACACTGCCACCAGGCCTCCTGCTGCCACCCCTCCTCCGTTGGCGACGGCAGCAGCAGACATCATGCTCGCAGCGAAGGAGGCCGCTGCTATCCCAGCTGAGGTGAAACCGACGGCCCCCAAGGCCACTGGAGCCAGGGCAACTGCACCCACACCTCCTACAACTTATGAACAAGATACAAGATACTTATGAACAATAAGCATTTGGTGTCAACATCTTAAATTCAGTAAACTGAAAAAAACATGGAGACATAATGAGCAGGAGTAATAAACGAGTCTCACATCACTGTAAATGAATTTTGTCCCACTATTATTTTAAAAAATGTAGTCAGTTTTATCTGCACAACTTTCTTAATTGTGTGTGTCATGTCCTTTCCCATTCTAATGGGCAGCGACGCTTGTGGAAGTCATTGCTGATGTCTTTACGCCTTGAGGTGCCAGGTATACTGAAAACCAGTAAGTGGTCAAAATTGTGAAATGATTTAGGATTTTTCTGAAAACTTGTAGAAGGAGAAATAAAATCCTTATTTTTCCATTTGTCAATGAATGACACCATAAAAAAAGTTTTGTACCTACAAACTATCCCCCCAAAAAATCAGCATTTCTGATATTTTGTCACACAGCTTATATGTGAATTGTACTGAAGCATGAGCCGGTTTACAATTATTCAATAGATCAAAAACAAAACTACACTACAAAAACAAAAAGCATTTTTTTTCTACTTTCTGAATAAATTGGAAAAAAAAGTAATAAAATCGTTTTTGTTTTGTTATGCAAAGGCATTGGTGACCAAGGTGATAGGATCTATTTATTGTCAGACTTGACATCATGACTCATTAGCATGCAGGAACATCTGCCTATTTCAAGATAGCAGGCATAAAAAGCAGAAGTCCTACCTGCACCTCCTGTAATGACAAGAACCTTCCCTGAAACACACGCAGATCATTATAAGTTTATTACCTAGCCTTTTTATCAACTGTAATATTTACGACTACAATTAGGCAATAAAAGTCATGTAAAAGAATACTGCAGAGAATTTAAAATAATGACGAAGTATGTTCAAAAGGATTTATCTTTTGTTTGTTTATCTCTTGGTTTAATTTTTAATGGAAACATATTTCAAATCAACGCTTTAAAATCAAGAAATGCATTGCGATGTACTCACTGAGACTCATAGTTTAACTACAGACACGGCTAGAAGTTCAGATTTGAGACGGGACACTATGTCTAATAGAGAGAAAATGAAACTTCCTGTTGGTGCGTTCACTGTCACTCGGAAGTAAAATCACAAAATGTTCTCACCCGTTATTTCAACAAATAATTATCTCACAATTTTTCCTTCTCTCAATTGACGATATAAAATTATAAGGTATTTTGATTCGCATTGTGCGACTTGTTTGCTCATTCGTTCGCACCCCTGAATAAATTTGAAATTCCAGATGCCCACGAATGCAGCACCGCGTTCTGGGGCAAGGCCGCCGCCCAAACCTACAAAAGCAAAACAAGCCGAATCTTACATTGTTGTATGATAAATACAACAATGTAAGAGGGAAAGTTTCAGAAAGTAATCGAAGTTATGTGAAACACGTTATTTGATGTAGAGGGATACTATATATGTCATGGTTGTTCATTTCAACACTTATATCAAACTTCTGGGTCTGAATTGAGCTGAGTTTCCACAAATGTCGACAATGCAACCACTTTTTTTATGAAATCACAATCATGTATAAAAGAGACTAAACAATAAAGTTCAGTTTCCTGAACCTCAGACATTTTTCATGTTGTTCATTCGTCTCTTTAAGGAACCACTTAGGCTTGATAGTTCTACTCAAATGAAACAATCTAATCTCTGCTAAATGTTGGTGTGTTTTATGTTGAGTCACACAAGATGTTGTAAATATCTGGTGAGAAAATAATAAAATACTAAGTTGTGATGTGAATTTTAAAAAACAAGTAATTTATCACCATCTGCTTTCCAAGTGTTTGCATGATTGTGTTAAAATCTTCATTACTAAGCTCAACAAACTGCATTTTCAGATTTTTGACGAACCACTGAAAAGGTTGATGACCAACTATACATTTTGTTTTTCTTTTAAGAAACACACAGTACTACAGAACTATATTTTAAAAATTACAAGTTTATTCGGCAGACAATTTAAAATTTAAAAGCAACAAAACAGGATGACTGCTGTAGTATTTTGGCATTTAGTCTCAGTTCTTGCTAAAACAAGTACTGAGACAATTACAGAAAGTAAATTAAGTTAAAATTAAGTTAAAACAAAGTCCAACATGAAGGCAAGAAAACATGTTAATGCAAAACTGTAGTTATTTATATAATGTACTAGTAATTTCATAGTTAAATGACTAACAGTTGTGTTTCAACAATATTAGAAGTTGTGTGGTGTGAGGTCTCTTGAATTACATAACCAGTGAGTGTTAATGTAAAGATGGACTGTAAATACTGAGACAACTTGATGTAGATTAGCAAGTGGGAAAAAATATTCATGTGGGGAAAAGAATAGGAACATTTTCTAGTTCTTGTCCTTTTATCTTTTGTTTTTTTTTCTACTTCTATTTTTCTTTGTTCTCTTCCTCTGACTCCTCTTCCTCCTCTCTCTTCTCCTCTTCCTCCTCATTCTTCTCCTCTTCCTCCTCATTCTTCTCTGCCTTATCTTTATTCTCCCCATCATTCTTCTGTTCCTTATTCTTGTTCTGCCCCTCATTCTTCTCATCCTTATCCTTCTTCTCTTTGTCTTCCTTGTTCACCTCCTCTTGGTTGTTGGTGCTGCCTGCCAGCCGCCCTGCAGTGGCTCCAATACCAGCTCCAACTGCAGCTCCAACACTGCCCACAACGGCAGAGGCTGCACCCGAGAGACCAGCAGCACCTGCAGGAAATGTCAAATGTAATGGGTACAGGATGAACTGACTTCAACAAGTCTCTAGATTGAGCTGTTCACTACATGCTCGTCTTGAACCAACATGTTTTTTTTTTAACAAGTACTCAAATTACACCAGCAGACCAACAGCGTCTTTTGTTTCTTGGACCTCTTCATATGTTTACTTCAAGTATTCAATCATGTTTCATCGTATGAACAAACTTTCTATCAAAGACATTTCCTAATCCCGTGAGCGATGTTGGAGTGCTACCATTTTGAACAATACTCTACTTCATTCTGTTTTATTGCAGCAAGTAAATTAAGTAGCTACAACTAGAATCAAGCCAAAGCACCTGCAGATTGCAGAATCGCCACTAGGCTTCCTGCTGCCACCCCTCCTCCGTTGGCGACGGCAGCAGCAGACATCATGCTCGCAGCGTAGGAGCCCGCTGCTATCCCAGCTGAGGTGAAACCGACGGCCCCCAGAACAACAGGAGCCAGCGCCACAGCACCGACTCCCCCCAAGACTTAGAACGAGACATATTTGACATAAAGGTGTTAATAAAGTACAACAAAAAAATGGTTAAAACAAAAAATATATAGATTCTGTCTACTTTGTGGTTAAATTGCAAACTATCCAAACAAAATAAGACACCTCAGTATATCAAGATAACAATCATAAAAGAAGAAAAAATGTCATACCTGCAGATCCTGCCAAGAAAAGTTTTCCTGAAACACACCAATATAAAATGTTAGTTTTCACCTGAAGCCAGAGTTAGATTGACTTGCATTAATCAGCAGCAGTTCTACCTCCAGCAGAAATCAGTGCTGGCCACAAAAAGTCAGATTAGTGAATCTCTAAACACCGTCTTAATGGTTTTTATCTTAAAGCACCATTAAAACACCACAACAAAAACAGGGATTTTTTTTGTAGAGTTTTATCTTCTGTGAGATGTCTTTCTTCTTTCAAAAAAAATAAGAAAAAAACTTTGTGATTTATTAAAATAATTTCAAAAACGTAATCTGATAGGGTATGAATAATTTTGGGGTTTAGTTTGTATACTTAAATCAGCCAGATTTTATTGTTGCAGTCCAGTCTTTTAAAGTTTACGACCATCTACATCAAGTATCAGCATTAAAGACATTATCTATCCAGTTTCAACACATTTCCCATCAGTTCTGTTTTAATAAAGAATTACAATAAAATTTATCAATGTGAAAATATAAATAAGTAGTAGAAGATAGCTCAATTCTGTTACATTAGTGTAGGACAATATCTGACCAGTTACAGTAGAGGTTTCTCTGAGCAAATTACTTCCTCCTTGAGCAATATTTTTATAGAGATAGCATCCAAATCATGCAACTTATATCTCGACCTGAGAAGAAGTTTCGCTTGCCACCTCCTGATGGTGAACCGGCAGGACTCTGACCCACCATCTCAGCAGACCCCTGAGATGGTGGGTCCTGTTGCTTCTGAGGATCTAAAAGAGAGAAAATGTCTAATTCAGAGGGAGACATAATCTTTCAAATATATGTTCCTTTCTGTGATATTACCCCTCTTCCGTTTACAGCAGGGGTGTCAAACTCCAGTCCTCAAGGGTCCCTGTCCTGGAGTTTTTAGATTTGCCACAGATACAAAACACTGGAATTAAATGGCTTAATTGCCTCCTTCTTGTGTAGATCAGTTCTCCACAGCCTTGATAATGACCTAATTGTTCTATCCAGGTGTGGTGCAGCAGAGGCACATCTAAAAGTTGCAGGGCAGTGACCTTTGAGAACTATTTTTATATCTGATATGAGTGGATAAACATCTCCGGCTAATCAGTGTTCACCTTATAACTTAACATGTTTTTGAACGTACCAGGGTTTTATTGTCTTAAGGATTGTGTCTTTATCAGTTTCAATAACCTTCATCTATTTGTTTACATAGGTCACTGTATGACACATCAGAACTAAAATACTGTAAGAGAGACTTGTCCCCCATGAAGCCTAAAGTCTCTGTTTATGAGGGGAAACAAAGTTGCAGCATTATTTAATAAAAAAAAGAATCAGGTCACACGCACTAGAAGAAGGACTCCTCTTACCATTTTCTCTTTCTGTAGGTGATTCTGCTGGTGTTGCAGCAGTGGAGGCTCTTGCTGGAGAACCTGATGCATCATGTGTTCTTAGAGGTGTAGTTGGGTCATCTCCCGCTGCACCACCATTAGAGGCGAGCAGGTCACTAATCAGGTCATCCAAGAGAAGCAGCTGGGTCATGCCTTCGTCCTCCAACGAGCTCAGTTTTTCACTTCTGATGAAGTCAACAATCAGGTTGTACAGTTCTGGTGCACTTAAAACATCAAGGTTATTCGCGGGACCATCGTCAATTAAAGACGCAATCCTCTGCAGTTGATCTCTACTCAAAGAAAAAAGCTTTTTCTGGAGGTCTAATATCAGTTCTTGCCGTGGAGTGCTGTTGGCCATGTTCACGTCTCACTGACTGCTTCAGGTCACTGGATGATATATTCAATGCAGCCTTTCCTGAAGTTTCATCAACCGTCTCCTGTTGTCTCAGTGCCAACCTCTCATAACAGGAGACTCAAAATCCCGGACGAGACCCCAATTATTACTGCTTACAAACCTAGGGGATATCAGGACCGGTACCAAGCAGCACAGTGGCAAGAGAGGACAGTGGACTGTGTAGCCAATACACCGAACACACTGTGGATCACAGAAAGAGAGAACTTGTTTATTCTGAGACCCACTCTCTATGCATAGTACACTTATCACAGAAATACAACAAAACAAGGTCCTGAGTGCTCATTACTTGCAAAACAGAAAATCTAAACACAAGTAAAAGAAGAAATAATTAAACTGAAAGTACAACACCTAGTCGCATGATTGCAATGGGCTAAAGCCCATCTCCAGCAGCCATTGGGTGACTGCTGCATAAACTATAAATATCAAAATTATATTTTACAAACGAAAATCGTCATCAATTAACCTTAAATTAAAATCATTTAACAGAGAAAGGGTATTACATCTACTCTTTAGATTTGTTATACAAGACTGATTTGCTGGATGATAAGAGCCAGGAGATTTAATTACCCTTTGCGATGAAGAAAGTATTTTAGAAGTGAATTAAGCTGTCAGTATGTAAAACCACACTGCCTCTAAGCTCGAAAGAATGCTTAGCAGAGGCGTTCCTTCAAGGATTTTTTTCCAGCCTCTGCTTCAAAGAATGCAGAGGCGTTGGAATGACACAAACAGAAGTCTATTAAACACTTAGCGGTAAACAGATAAATTCGTTTATGCCTTGGTTAAATTCACGGGAATAAAATCAGCTTAATTTGGTGCCTTGAGTTGAACCATCTATTTTAAATAAATATTTCAATTTTCTTCTTCACACCAACATATAAAGCTTACAAAAAAACAGACCGATCAACCCAGTTATTTTGACAGATTTAGATCTCTTCTAAACTTTAGATGTACTCACCCACTTGGGACAGTTCTTATTTCTGGCTGCAGTCTAGTAAGCTGAAGGTCAGCTTCTCACAAACATAAATACTCGCACAGAGTCCTCTGTACTGACGTTTTATTGCGCTGCTTCCTGCATGAGAAAACGTAACAAATATGGACGCTTCACTCACTAAACCTCGAAAGTCGGACTACGACGTGATAAAAGTCCTTTAAACGACAGAAATGTTAAAAGTAGGAAATAAAAGAATCGAGCTCCCGATTGCCAATGAACGCATCATAAAGAAACCAGCGTCTAAAAATTACAGCTACTTCCGTTTGACCGAGTTTCGAGTTCCTTAACCAGAGGTGGAGAATCCGAAACTAATTCAACGTATTTCTACTTAAGAAAAAAGTAAAAAGTAGCCGTCCAAGAAATTATTCAGTCATAAAAAGGTTTTCCGTAAAACTCAAATTCTGAATTGAACTAATAAGACTTAATGTTTAATGACATAATCATAAAAACTAAACGTATAAAGTTAGCTTTATATATTTTTATCAAATTATCAAATGAAATTCCTTATAAGAGTAGATTGTGTAGATTTTTTTTACAAAATTAAAAGCTTAGTAAAATTGCTCCTAAAAATATCTTCCAAAAAAATTACTCACGTAAATGTAACTATTACAACTGATATTAATAGGCATCATTATGAGTATCTGAGCGACAATGACACAAAATTCAATCACATGCCTTGTTTTTTAACCAGTTTTATTCAGGAATTTTTTCCCAAATTTTATTGGAAAAGCTAATCATAATAAGCTAATAATGCTGTTTCAAAATTAAGTGGTGCATTAATGTGTTAAATAACTCCTGTTGTGTTTTTGTCCTTTCAGTTCCTCTTTTCCCCAACCTTTCCTCTACCATCTACTTAAGACGCATTGACTTGTAGTGGTGTGATGTTATAGGTCATTTCTAATTCACAAACACATTAAACAGGATTATTGCTGATTATTGTTACAGTCCTTTTACATTGTAGGTCAGTCAAAATGACATTTCCTAATTTCACATAACCTTTTGTTATTTCAACAGATCAAATTTTTAAGTTCTCTTTAAATCTGGACTTCCCATGGGAGAGAGGCCAAACTTTACACAACACACCATTTACCGGAATAAATATTTTCTTTATTCAGGTAGTAGAGGATTAATTTTCCTCAAATAAGATTCCATTCACAGTTGTAACCAAAAGTTTACATATACTTATTTGCTACACGTAAACTTCTGGTTTCAACTGAAAAAAGCAAAATCCAAAACTAATTAGAAATCTGTAGTGAAAGGCAGTTCAAGAAAAAAAATTACAGACCAAGAGGGGAGTGGATACAAATTTAGTTTTACATTACAGCCAATTGGAAATCCATGAATCATGTTTCTTCTATTTTACAACTATGCTTTGTATTGATGTATCACACAGGATATCAACATATTTTAAACTTTATGTAAATTAATGAAAGTTGGGTTCTGACTTATTTTGTTTAACTGGAGCACCAATGAAGCAGAAATTAGATGATGAAGTGGCTCTTTTAGTTCCCCACCAATTAAATGTATAACATGAGGTCACCAATACTGAGAAAGCAAAAATAATAATTAGCGTTTTGACCAGATAAATCAGGGGTCCCCAAACTTTTTCCTGTGAGGGCCACATAACCTTTCCCTTCTCTAGTGGAGGGCCAGAGTCAGTTTGTAACGGAAAAATGCGACGATTGCAGGAGTGCCTAAATGTAAAAATGCATTGTTTTCCAGAAAGCACAATCAAATAACTACCTATGGGTTCTTCACAGAAAAAAATCCAGTAAGGATTATGGTCCATATTTTCCGAACTATGAGCCGCACCGAACTATAAGCCACAGTCCCAAAGTTTTTTTTTTTTTTTTTTTTTAACAAAAAACATGCACATATAGGCCAGTTATCTCTGCCGCTCTAGCGATGCAGCAGAGCAGGGCGGACAGACAAAATTTAAGCAACAGGTCAATTGAATATCACATTTATTACAGTTGAAAAAGAAAAAGTTGCCAAGATTAGATTTAACTGAACCGATTACGATACTTTCCGAGCGGTAACTGTAACAGTAAAAGTGCTGATCCTTCGTGTCTGCAACTAGCATGTGCTAACTGAAAATGGGCGGTTTCTTCTTCTTCAGATCAACAGCAGCTTCCATGCGTCCATTATTGTTGCACTACTGCCATCTACTGGATTCTAATTCCTATACCTCAAATTATCATCACAATCCCACTATTATTTAAAAAACAAAACTGAAAAAACTTCTTTTTCCCCTCAATTCTATTTAACCGATCAACAACATTCTCAAATTTCAGTTTCCTATTAAAACCTAATTCCGTTTTAATGGGCTTTTATTTCCAATTTTGACTTCCAATGATTCACTTCCTGCTAAAGAGCCCCCTGGTGGTTGAAGAAATATCCACATATAAACGGCTTACAGTCCGGAAAATACGCTATATGAAAAATAATCTGAATTCTCTCGGGTATTGTTCAGGGGGCCGGACCAAATGTGGAGGTGGGCCGGATCCGGCCCGCGGCCGTAGTTTGGGGACCACTGACATAAATAAAGCTCCTGCAGCGATGCCAAACAAAAAGGCTGCCATCGCTTCCTCCCTTTTTTTTTGTTCGTTTCGTTTCTGAAAGATGTTTGACAGCCATCCCACTGCAGCTCCGACACAGGTTCCAAGAGCACCTCCAATGCTGGCCAGAAACATGTTGGCGATCTCTGTAAAACCGGATACACCTGCAGGAGAAAAAGACCAAACAGGATTATTGAAGATGTAAAGGGAAAAAAACATAAGCTCTAGCGGGTTTCTTTTTTTAAGCAGAGTTTGCGAAGGTTACAGTAAACATAGTAGTGTGATAAGCCTCGTTAATGCCAATGTAAATTTCAAACGTTCCCCTTTTGATGTGAACAGGAAGAAATGTGCTGCTTCCTTATCTTTGGATGTTGGAAAAAGAGCAATATTAACAAACACATTAAGAGATTAGGGAGTGTTAACTGTATAAAGTTATATAAAATAAATCACTGCTGTTTGCTACTACTTGAAAAGTAGCTTCTATTTTGAGCAGAACTGTATTTTATCTTTTCTAAAATGGCAAGCCAAACTCTTAAAACTAGAATCAAGTCAATTATAGCGTTGATTACACCAGTTGTTCCCAAAACAGGTTACCACATGTTAACAATGGATGAAACAGTTTAAACTGCTGATAAAAGTGACAGGACACAGATATTGGAAGTGTATCAACTACTGTATCAAATTGGCATAGGAATAACAGAGAGTTGGCCATTCTAAGGTAAAAACCCAGCACATATAGCGTTCATGTGTTTTTTTCTTCATCCAGACAGCTTCCCACGCCCCCCCTGCAATGACACGGCGCCCCCCTAGGGGGCGTGCCCCACAGTTTGGGAACTTCTGGACTACAGTTAGGTACCTGCAGATTGTAGAATCGCCACCAGGCTTCCTGCTGCCACCCCTCCTCCGTTAGCCGTGGCAGCAGCCGACATCATGCTTGCAGCGTAGGAGTTCGCTGCTATCCCAGCTGAGGTGAAGCCGATGGCGCTCAAGGCCACAGGGGCTATAAGCACTGCACCCACTGCTCCTACTGCATGCAAAAGCACATATTACTGATGTTAGAATATATATGCTGTATATATATATATAAGCTCTAAATGCAACATGTATCCTGAGTGACCTTTGATAGGTCCTCATCTTATCAGGATAAAATATAAAAGAGATTTTGTCGTTGCACCTGTAATCAGATGTTCACACATTTTTTAAAAGATGGGCAAACTTATCAAACTTTTTTCACAAGGTTGCAAAACTATATATTACAAATAATATATGAGTAACCCCATTTGTCCTGTTATGGCATGAAGAAATAGATAAACCAGGGCATCTGAAACCTACCTGCTCCTCCTGTGATGGCAGCAGTTTCTCCTAAAAAAGAAAAAGCAAATCGAAAATGTAATGTGTAACAAACTAATAATGGTTCGTATACAAATTATATAATAATATATATTATATAAGAGATCTTTGTATAAACTGTATAATTGGTTCCCTGGAGATGATGATGCAAAACTGGATTTTATATAAAAACAAGAACATTATGGATAACCCTGACCATCTTCTTCAGAAGACTGTCAATGAAAAGCAGTGCCTTCAGTCAGAGGCTTCTTCAAATTCAAAGTATTACAGGCAATACAGACATCTACAGGATAACTTTCCTGCCCACAGCCATCAGAATATACAATAACTCCTTAATTAAATGAGTTACAACTACATTTAATTTCCTTTTGGAATCAGCAAAGTATTTTTTGAATTTGATTGGACTGAATTTGAAATACATAGAAAACAGTAAAGTTCAAATGAAATGAAATTTTATTTGCTACAATTTAATACAACTGTTATGTCACATGAAAATCACATAAGTCAAAATGAATGCAATAATAATAAAATACCTTGAGGTAAAATGTTGTACTGAAATGCTAGCTTACACCTTGAGCATGTGCCTTAAAGCAGGAGTTATATCTTGAGACACAGAACCGCACGTTTATATTGCAATATAATCTACTATAAAATCTATTTAATATATCTCAATACAGTACAACAGGGCTGTGCAGAGACCACTAAAAGGGCAAGTGCTAAAAAAAGGGCACATCTAAACGCATTCTAGGACAGAATATTAACAAAGTCACAGCTTTCAGAGTTTAATAAACAATGATAAATTATAAATTGTGAGATATACAACTAGATTTATTACACCTTAACAAAATAAAAACATAACAGCTGCCTTGTAATATTAAATATATTGTTCACTACCAGAAACTGCATGTTGATCATGGAAAAAATCTTAATTTTTTTTTGTTCTTACCTGTGGTACTCGTTCTGACCCAGTTGGCCAACAATTCACTAACTTTGGCTGCTTCTGGCAGATCCTTTTTTTGTTTCTGACCTCTTTTTTTACGTGGCATCTTTGAACTGAAAAAAGCAAAACATAATTAATTATGATAAGAACACTATATTAAACCACACTACCAATTCTTTACCCTTGTGTTCAAACCAATATGTTTTTCAGTCCATAGCACAACATAACAATATTACTTAATGTCTGGATTGAGGTTTTTCCCCTTCTTTAATGACACGCTTTTATTGGACTGAGCAGCTTGATTGATTATTACATACAATATATCATGGAAATTCAGGGTGAGTTATTTTTAATTCTAAATGAATATCCTTTTTGGACTTTTATTTAAGTGCTATTCAAGATACATTTACCTAACGCTAGAATAAATGCCATGTACTTTATGCAGCAAAGGAAATGAGAAGATCGGACATATATCCATTATGGAGATGATGGGTTTTGGACGGGCGATGTCCCCCTATTGCTCAAGCGATACTGAAGAATGACTGCTATCATTAATGATACAGGGAAGAAGCTTTTTAGTCATCTTGCTTTGCTAGGAAAGTCTTTAGCTAGCAGCTAGCTACTAGAACAACAGCCTTATGTCTGTATGATACAAATACTGAATTGATAGATAACAGTTTCTCCTCACCTGGCTGTCTCCTCCCGCTCAGTAGTTCTTCAGAGAAAGGCAGACGAAGAGGCCTGTCAGTGTCTGTTGTACTTCTGCTTAAACAGATACTCTGTCTTGAAGCAAAAACGATACAACGTTCAACGTTTTCCATCATCTGACA
Source organism: Poecilia picta (assembly GCA_033032245.1). NCBI lineage: Eukaryota > Metazoa > Chordata > Actinopteri > Cyprinodontiformes > Poeciliidae > Poecilia > Poecilia picta. Next base: position 11,326,943 of record CM065374.1, read on the forward strand.
AGTAGCAAGTCTACTCCACTTTATTCACCAAAAACATTTTTTTTTAATTCACCAAAAACTGTTCTGTAATCTGGAACGTTCGCTACGTTGGGCTCCAGTTAGCTGCCTTATCTCACTGTGAGAGGCAGTTGCGTCGTGCATCACAGGCAAAAAAATCAAAGGTAACAAGGTGACCGGAGGGCTTATTATGTTGTTTTTCTTGAAATTTTTTTTTAATAAAAATAAATAAATAAATAAATTTAGTACATGTTATGTGTCAGAGGGCTTAGGAAATACTACTACTACTAATAATAATTTACTACTAATAATAATAATTAACCAAAAGGTCACTTGGGGGCAAGTGGCAAAAGGAGCAGGTGCTCAAGCCCCCTTAGTCCCCACCCTCTGCACGTGCCTGCAATACAAGTTTCACATTATAAACAGATCTGACAGCTTTTCTGATCATGCCACACCCACTCCTCTATCTGCAGCTTTTCCAATCAGAAGAGTGCAAAAGGAAGTCTTTCAAATCTTTTGTGGATATCAGCAGTTCTGATCGGGGTGGACCAAGCTGCGGTTCTGGGCTGAACCCGAACCTGAGTACAGTATGTGTCCTGGTCGTCTCACGTCTTCAAAACACTTGGAACCCCTATTAGTAGTCTAAACCGCTTCTGACAAATAAAAACGGTATCTATATCATTGCAAATAATAAAGTATATTCTACTCAACACACTTACCAAGACCCATAACTTGCTCTTCAACAGTCTGTTTGTTACTACCAAAGAAACCTGTTCTTGCCACTGACAAATGCTATTTATACAACTGATCTAATTCTTGTTGCATTCAATGCAACTAGGAATTCTGAAACAAAGCAAAAACATGCTGCTAGTCGAGGATAAAAAAAGTCTACATTGATTTTAATTCAACGTAGAACAATAAACACTTTCTAAAAAATGATTAAATGTATCAAAGTCACCTTGCATGGACAGCTAATTTAATTTATTTATTTTAGATTGTTCCCAATGCTCTCAAATACAACTGAAATATTAGTTATCCAAATAAAAAAACAGAGACGACACGCTCTCCTTTGCTAATATTGTAATTAATATCTCATTTTTTATTTTATTTCTTTTTTATTGACTGTTTGGCTGCAAAGAAACTTGCGTCAAACTTTCGGCACACATTCAGATTATTTTAAAGTATATGTGTGTTTTTCCGAGGAGCAGGAGTTGAACACATATGTTGTTTTAACTCATAAACATGAGTAAACAGCAGAAAAAAAACAAACCTGCTGTTTTCATATGTAAGCCTGATCACATGGTAGGTTGTGCGCATGCGCTGCTCGTTGACGGAGTAAATATGGCCACTGGTCCCATCAGCTGGTAGCGCAGCAGAGCCCAAAGCTGCCGCTGTTTGCTGCAGAAAGCACCGACTGTCAGCTGTCCGTCTCCCGCTGCAGCTCGTCGGGACGCCCGGGGCTCGATGTCTGTGGCCAATGCGAAACACACCGTTCTGGATCCGGTAAGACGTTTCGCTTAAAATGACGTTCACAGCCGTTTCCTAACGAAGTCTCGTAAAATTTCTCCGCTTAAGCCGCTGCGGTTCTCATTTGATTAATCCGTCTCGCGTCTGAGGGAGGTTTTAGCTCTCGGATGTCAAGCAGAAGCCAGGCTGTCAGTGAGGACTCAGTGGTTTTAACTTTACCGTCCCTTTTAGGTGATCCCGTACACTGGTCCCATACCTGGAGGCCTGCATCCAGGGGAGATCATCATCATCCAGGGGACTGTGCCACCAGAAGCTGACAGGTGATTTCTCCAGTCAAACCGAGCAGATAACACTTATAGAGCTGTCTGTTGTGTTCAGTGTTGTATAAAGTACTGAAACCTCAGAGTCAAGTAAAGGTATGGTACATCTGCAAAATATGACTGGTAAAAGTCGAAGTCACTGACTGAAATGTTACTTGAGTTAAAGTCTTAAAGTATCTGAATTTTCTCGTACTTAAGTATGGAAATTACTGTAAAAATGTATGTACTCAAGTAATGTAATGAAAAGTATAAGTAAAAAGTAAAACAAGGCAAATGCAGTTCGAATGACATTTTTTATATTTTGGTAAACTTGTCAAATACAGTTAAAGTAATGACACAACCAAGTGCAGGCAAAATTAAACCTGCTAATAGATAAACCTGCAGCATCATTTAGTTAAGAAAATTAGGTGTTTTACCTACAAGGTTAACTTAACCTGCTTTACAACTGAACCAGCTCCTTAGTTTCCCCTCCAGGACAGAAAATACAAAGTTTTTGTAAGCCTGAAGTTTTCCCTTCAAGTAAGGTCAGTGCTGAAAATGAGAAAAATAGTCGGTACAGAAAATGCGGCCAACATGAAGAAAAAAAGCCGCTACGATTAATTACTCTACTTCACAAACTATTGGTGGAACAACTGATCATTATGTGGCATTAGGGACATGTGGCTGCTGCTCATTGGGAGACTTGCTTTGTGTTTAAGAAGCGAAACAGGTGTTTCCTATTGGTGGTGATGAACAAGCCCAAACAAGGAGACTACCAACTTTGTAGCAGTCAATCATAGGTGGGGTCAAAACTGCAGCGTTTCTCTTTTTCGCTTTTTTTGTAACGAGTAACTAAACCACACATTGAAAATGTATCGGAGCAAAAGTATGCAATTAAGTTCGGAGATATAGTGAAGTAAAAGTGAAAGTTATCAAAAATGTTCGTACTCGAGGAAAGTATGAAGTACTCCAAAATATACTTAAGTAAAGTAGTGAAGCATTTTTACTTCGTTACTATACAATACTGGTTGTGTTGCATAAATTAAAATATATTTGAAAACTTGATTTAGTTCAGAAAAAAGGGGAATTGCAACAAAAATACGTCACCCTACTAAAAAGTGTGATGACACACTGGAGAGTATAAGCACTCAATATGAGGCTCCTGTTGCATGAATTACTGCTGTGGCTCTGCTGAGAAGTTTAAATATGTATATTCCTGAGCCTGTGTTTATAACTTTAACCTTCGTCCTCTCTGCAGGTTTCAGGTGGACCTGTCAAGCGGCTGCAGCACCAAACCACGCTCAGACGTCGCTCTCCACTTCAGCCCTCGCTTCAGTGGCTCCCCCTGTGTGGTCTGCAACTCCCTGCTGCAGGAGGAGTGGGGTAGAGAGGAGACGCTCCACCAGCTGCCCTACAAACGCGGAGCCCCTTTCGAGACCATCATTCTAGTGCACAAGAATGGCTTTAAGGTGAGGCAGCCCTTCATCAGCCTGTGTGCTGAAGAACGTAAACTATCGTATTTTCTGCACTATAAGGCGCACCGGATTATAAGGCGCACCTTCGATGAATGGCCCATTTTAAAACTTTTTTCCACATATAAGGCGCACCGCATTATAAGGCGCATAAAATAGACACCACAGTTATGTTGCCACCTGTCCGGTATTGAACGGGACATGATTTGTTCCGTTCACTACAAATATGGATGTCTGATAATAAAAAATTGGTCCTGAGTTCTATATATAGCATCTGCACCAGTCATTGTTTCCTTCACGGTTTTGGTGTTGCGATATTGTGCCCAACTGCTTTCTGGTTAGCACAGACCAACCGACACGCTGCCGCCGCAGCCTCTGTCTCTCTTCCACCGACCCCCACGGCTTTAAATGTATAGGTGCTGGTCCCTTGGTAACTCTAGCCGAAGCTCCCCGGATAAATGTCTAAAGCTACTTTGTTGACATAAAGAATGTCAACAAAACAGTCCGATTCCGGTCGGCGAGGAGAACCTGGAGAGCGACTGGAATGGGGCGTCTGGGCCGGACGATGGTCACCCTTCTCCGTTCGCGCACAGCATTTTTGTGGAGAACGTGATGCTAGATGACCTGCAGACGACCTGATTATTAGGTGGGTAGGTAGATACATAGACATGTCTATGGGTAGATAGGTCAGTCAAACTTTATTAACAAACCAGTTTTTTGACAACTTTTTTGACAACATCCCATCATGCACTGCGCGCTTCTTCTATGGGAAAAATGAAATCGGCAGCTGCTTATCGTAGTTGCTAGACCTGTTGTGGCTCAATATTGGTCCTTATTGGGCGCACCGGGTTATAAGGCGCACTGTCGGCTTTTGAGGAAATTTAAGGTTTTTGGGTGCGCCTTATAGTGCGGAAAATACGGTAACTGAATGTCTGGCTTTACCTGTAGGTGGCAGTAAATGGTACTCACCTGCTGGAATACAAACACAGAACTCCTCTGACCAGGGTCGACACGTTTTCTATTTCCGGGAATGTCAGGGTCCACGCTATTGGCTATATCCCAAACTCGGTAACTAACTCCTTTCTGATTTTCTTGGGGGGGGGGGGGGTTTCTCTTTTTCTTCTGAATCACTTCTAAACATGTTTTTTCTCTTTTAGGCAATATATTCAGAGTCAGGTGATTTGGTGAGTTTCCTCTGTGTTTTATTCTTTTAGCGGGTCCTTGAAGTTAGAATTTTCTTGGTGTCATGATGCAATAAAAACTGCATCACACATCCTGAATATTTATAGGTCTGTGGTCACCCATGCTTATTCACCATGCTGTAGACTTTATTACAGTTTATTTGGGCTTGCGTTCACAATGGATCCTAAGACTAAACATATCTTTACTCCTTAATTTTATGGCCGTTTCACCAGATCAGGCAAGCAGGCAGTCACAGTAAAGTGCTGACAGCTGAGGGTTTATTATTAAATAGATGTAGTAAAATAACCAGCATGTCAAGAAGCTGCTACAAATCAAAGTAATGATGATGTAAATAAGCTGTAATTGCTGTGGTTGTTGTGTGGTGAATAATTTCAATTTTGCAAAGTTTCATCATCATGCTATTTTTTTAAACCTAGTCTAAACTCAGTGATTGGTTAATACTATTTTGCCATTTTGTGTAGAAGACATTGTCACGCGGTCAATCACACGTCCTTCATTAAGATGGGAATTTCTGTTGACTCATCGCTCAGACTCACCCTCAGCAGCTGACTCGGTCACTCTTAATCTAAAACTCTGAGAATACAGGCCCTTAACTTTAGATTTTCGCCACGTGTAAATAGCGGATGCGCTGTGCATCCGGAAAGGATTCAGAGTGTTTTCTCTTAATTTGTAACATTACAAACTTATTCCTAATTGTAATACATTAATCTGTTGCCTAAAAATTCTGCACACCGAATACCCCATTATGACATTGTGGCGCTTTTTGAGATTTTTGCAAAAATATAAAAACCAAGAAATCACATTGATTCACCACCTTTTAAACTTTTTTTCCACATTGTCATAATGGAGCCTTTGTATGTAGAATTTTGAGGCATGAGGTTAGTACAATTTGGAATAAGACTGACATAAAATGAAGCGCTGTGAATACTTCCCATAAGCACTACTATATACAGCTCATTCATAGAAGCTCAGGTGACAAACTTGGAGAAAAATGACAACATTGTTGTTACAGGGTCTTCCCTACAAAGGCAGTATACTGAAAGGACTGAACCCAGGACAGCACATCACAATAAAAGGACAGGTCAGCATGTACCCTCACAGGTAAACAAATTATTAATAATATGCAAATATATTACATTTTTGTTTTACTTTTCATTTATCACGTTACAATTATTAACATTCTGTGTGTTTTAATGGGACTTTATGTTAAGCACAAAACAGTTTATAATTGCACAGAAGGAAAATAGTAAACAATTACTTTAAAAATGACAGCCGTAAGTCTTTTTCATGCATGTCTGCTTTGAACATCCAAGAGACTGAAACGTTTGGCCGCCGCAAAGTTGTTCAAGCTCAGTTTAATCCATTTTTGCAGCAACAGTTTTTAGGGTTTGTAACATGTGCATATTTTGATCTACGTCTGGGCTTTGATTAGGTCATTCCAACACACAATTATGCTTCGATTAGGGATGTTGTTCTGCTAGAAGGTGAAAATCAACCACAGCCTCATGACTTTAGCAGCTTACTGGAGGGTTTTCCACTGATGTTTGTGGTTGTCACATGACAAAATATGAGAAAGTTCAAGGTTAATAAAAACATCTGCAAGATGCTGAATGGTTGATTTAGTGAAATAAAACATGGCTGTTTTACTGTTCAGGGATTGTAATTGGTACCAAACAAATCAATAATCTATCTTCCACTGAAGCTTTTAACCAGGTGGGAGTGGAATAACACAGATTGTGTTATGTAGCTGAATTATTTTAGTAATGTTTTTTTCTAAATCTAATATCTATTACATTCTATAAAAAAATAAACGGAAATATCCAGAAATATTTTTACCTCTGTCCCAGTTTCACCGTCAACCTCTGCAACAGCAAGATGGAGAACATTGCTCTCCATCTGAACCCCCGGATGAAGTCGGGCGTGTTCATCAGGAACTCGTACCTGGACGGATCCTGGGGTCAGGAGGAGAGGGAGCTGCCCTTCTTTCCCTTCTCGCCAGGCGAATACTTTGAGGTAGGAGCAACCAGCAACTTTCAAGATTTGAGACGCAAAAATTAGTTTTCTCATTTTTTTTTTTTTATCTTAAGAGATCATTGACCACATTTATATTACAAATTAAAACAGAATCATTCAATGACCAGGAAAAAAAAGTGACCCAATTCTGGTCAGTCCATCTTTGAACTTTCACCTCGGTGCATTCTGGATTAGCATTCCTCAACATTTCTTCCCCCTCCAGATCCTCCTGCTCTGTCAGCCCCATCAGTTCAAGCTGGCAGTGAACGGGTCGCACCTGTTCGAGTTCAGGCACCGAGTGCAGGACCTGAGCAGCATCGACCAGCTGGAGATCATGGGAGACCTGGAGCTCAATGATGTGAAGTTATGGTGACTCGAAGCCAAAGCGTTGTTGGTCGGGGTTCAGTTGGCTTACAGTGACCCACACGATGGACGTCAGGTTTGAATTTCAGGTCTAAGATAATCCAGCACTGTTACTGTGGTTGATGAGGTTCGTCTTTGTGGTCCTGATTGGACAGATTCATGGGTGACAGAAAACCGGACACATGTATTTAAGCACTTAAGCTTAGCTTATTATTTAAATTATATGCAGGTCTTAAACTGAGACAGTAAATATTTGTTTTTTTTTTTGGGTGCAATGTGCAATACATAAAAACAAAAAAAAAAACTAATCTTTGCACCATAATTGTGCATGATTGTATTTTACATTTCTTTAATGGTATTTTATCAAAAAACAAATTTTCTAATTTAAAAGAGCCCATTCTTTATCCTTTTCAAATAAACTTGTTTAATTTCTGTATAAATATCAGCTGCACTTCATACGACGACTGGTCATGTGAAGACTCAGCCAGTATTAAGTAATTTGTGGTCCAGGGTGGCTATTCAAAATCTAATATATCATTAAAGTCAAAAATGGATATTAATTCTGGATTGTCTGTATTACCTTCTGTAGTAAAGAAGAGAAATATCTCTTGTATCCTCCATGTTTTGATAAATAAAAGACAACTGAATGTCTTACTTACATTTTGTATTCTTGGGTTCGAGTTTAAGCTTTAAAAAGAACAGCTGCTGCTACACAACGGCACAACTCTTCAGTTGTGTGCTTTTACCACAAACTGTTAGGTCTAAGGTGAAATGCAGAATCATTGAACTCCACAGCTCTCTGCTTTGACTGAACGTTTCTGTACTGCTTACTTTATTGTAATACATGTTTACTAACCAATTCTAAACTCAGACTAGCAGAAATGTTGATTTTGGAAAAACTGCAGATCTAACTGTGAATCACAGACTTCAACATGAAACCTGCAAACACAGGAAAGACAAGAAAAGACAGAAAAGCGACAAACAAGAAGGATGAACACAATAGATTTTTTACACAAAAAAGTGTGAAAGTTCTTAAATCCTTCATGTCAATTTTAAAATATGAAATTATTGCAGGTTTTTAACATGGGACATTGAAAATCTAGAAACTGGAAGGATGAATGGATATAAGGCATCACAAGCACAAAAAGGAAAATTATATATATATATATATATATATATGGAGGGAAGATGCAAGGAGGGAAGGTTACAACATTTTGACAAAGGGAGAGAATAAAGAGTACAGATAAAAATATTTATCATCCAGATCTGGCTGCGAAATGGTAAAGTCCATATTTCTTTGGTTTGGAAGATGGAAGTGATGAAGGATGAAAAAACATGGAATAATTAAAGTGGAACAAAGGTTATAACGTTTAGAAAGCGTGTCAGGATAAAAAAAAATCTTTCTCCCTGCTCTGTCCACATACCAGACCTGGGAAGAAAAACTTAAATCAGTTTCAAACTTCTCCAGAAAGCAGAACAACCACAGAGGAGAGCCAACAGATGCAACAGGCTGACCACAAGGTCTACACACAGCAGACATGACATACTCACTGACCTTGAGGTTGGGGTCTGAGCTGAAAGGGAACATCTCTATATTTAACCCTGCTGATAACAAGGCTGTTACCTGCAGTAGGTCTGATCAAACACAAAGTGGCAGCAGAGAGCTAATAACCGTTTTTATCTTCCTCTAGAAACTACTGGAAAATGATCGCAAACAGCAGGCACAAGATGAACTCACCATACACACTCATGCTTTCAATTTATATGCACCAAAATCTGGTAAAAAGTATGTGTTTTATTAATATCCACAGGAAATATAATTTGTAAGAGTTGTAGTAACTATGGTACAGTACAACAGTCTTTGATTTCTTTTACATAGAAAAAGCAGGATGATATGCAACATAATGACAAACCATCACAATGCTGAGAATAAAGGCAGGAGACATGGTCAGATCAGCAACAGGCAAGTCGGTTCAATTATATTTAACAAAAATCCGGTCCCATCCAGTGGCAGAAATGCAGCTTTCTGACCCGAAGTGTTGAATCAGTTCCTTTGTTTTTGCTCGAAATGGCTTACAGACGTAGATACCGCTTCGAAAAGCAAAGTCCAGTTTGCAGATTATCAAATGAAAGTTTTCCAATCTTCCCTTGAAGTACAAAATAAACACAACAGTTTATCTCTGAGTGGTCACACACAAGCCGTAACTTTTCTCTCACAGTTCCAGCAGACAGGTTTGGCAACATGATGGCTGCGAACACATTTTTCGTCACTTCAGATAGCTTCAACACAGTTTCTAGCAGCTGGAGTATGTAACTCAAGAGGGAGTCAGCCAATACCAAAGCAGCTCAGGAGAGTTTGAACTCTTCAGAAGGAGCTCTGTCAGACAGAGCTGAGCTTCACCAACCCCCTGACCGAGTCCTCGTGTAGCGAGTCTTGGCTGGCCGCGTTGTAGAAACTGGTCTGCACGGTGTGGCTGTGGCCCAGCGGGCTGCCGCAGTGTAGCATGCCCGGCGGCGACGGCACTTCCTCTGGCGTGAGATAGTGGTGGAGCGCTGCCTGCTCCTGGAGGGGGTGCGTGTGGTTTAGTGCGTGTCCGTGGATCGGCGGCATGTCTGTGGCCTCGTGGCAGCTCAGGCTGGGGGTGGACGTCGGCGGGGTGGGCTGGCCGAGGGGCAGCGAGGAGCAAGGCCCGCCCAGCGTGAGGGAGGCCCGGGCGGGCAGAGACGTCCAGTTTTCAGGGGAAGACGTTATGATGACTGGCTCGCTGCTGTGCTGCTGTATGAGGGGGGTGGTGGCAGCCTGCAAAACGAATTTGGTGCTCTGAATGCACTGGTCTTGATCACACTGAGGGAAAAACAAAACGGCGAAATGCGAGGGAGTGGCGGGGGTGTACAACGCACACAGACAGAAAGACACCAGACAGACGGCAGGAGAAATGAAGGAAAGCAGAACATGAAGGGGGAGGTGATTGGATAAGAGGGAGATAGAGAAATAAATGTTAGTAGCCTCTTTAGATATGCAGAAAAAACAAAAGAGAAACTCCAAAGACAGAGCTATTCGATCCCCACTTCATGGCTTATTTATCTGTAATGTATCAGACTGGGTTAGGACTTCAACTTTGCCATAGAATTAACTTAAAGCCCAACAACCAGTTATCACCAGAGTGTAATCACCAGCTGAGCAAAGGTGACAGCCCTTCATCCCACAGCACTCCCAGAGACCTTCTGACCAAAAGAGCAAAGGTCAGGCCTCAACTGCTCACCTTTCTGTCTCAATGTCACATGTGACCTAAAAAGAACAAATGACACTTGTGACTCCAAAACAAATTAAACTTGTTCTTTTACCTCCCAATAACATCTTAATTAGTGGCTCTTTATAAGTTTTCACATGTTGTAGTCAGCTGGATTTAACTGGGATTTTAACCAACACACTTGTACATTTTTGAATGCTGCGAAAGATTTAGTTCTGCAGGGGAGCTTTTGAAGAAGTACCCAGAACTACAATAGAGTGGTTTAGATCAAAGCATGTTCATAATTCTTGTTAAAGTACAGACACAACAGGCAACAATTTCAGCTCCAATGTGCAAACTGATGTAGATATACACAAAAAGTACCTGTGGCTATTATTACATTTGTACATTTGTTTATTCCCAACACAATTATGGACTATACTTTGTGATTTTCCTCACACATGAAATCCAAACAAAACGCAGGCAGGTTTGTGGTTTTTAATGTTATGAAAAGTGCCGCGTCCTGTGTGCAATACAGACACCTCGGTCTGCTGTGTTCCCACCTTTAAGTAGCAAAAGGAAAAAAAGAAAGTCAAACATCACTTAGTTTTACTTTCCTTAAAAACAATATTAACCAAGCGCCTCATCACTTTCCCTTAGAAGGAATCGGCAGGACAAGAAGGGACAGGACTGCTCAGACCAGCCGTGAACTGCAGGTGATCCAGAGAAAACCTGTTTTGGTTTGCCGACGCGCAGCCATGATGACACAACAAACGTTTATATTTAAGAACGTAAGCTTTTATTTATGGTTCTACTCTGCATCCCAACTACACCAAGTTTCACCGATTACCCTTGGAAAACGGCAAAGTGAGACTGCAGCATGTCATTCGTTTCTCAGTATTTAGTTTTGTTTCGTCAGATCGCTGTGATGCGTCCGATCGCTTCAGAGTTGTAAGTTGAGATCCAAGGTATTCATTTGAAAAGATCACTTAAAAACTGCATTTCAATCTTCACCAGGTTTCTGGTGAAGATTGTAAGATTAGATTAATCTGTAAAATATTTTCAAGCCAAACCTTGTATATAAATTCTCTTGAGAGGGTTTGAGAAAGACAACATACTCAGCAATAAAATTCCTTTGACATGTTTGTTGCTGTATCTTATGGGCCTCGTAGTTCTTCTATCCCAACTGTAGTATCTAGAAGCTTTGAGGAATTAATACCACCGATAAATTTCACTGAGAATAAAAAAAAAGAAAAAATGGCAAAAAATATGATGTTCACACTTTAGAGCTATTACAAGCTTTTTTTCAGGGATCTTGGAGTAAAATCTTTAAAGAGAAGTTTGAAATCAGACCAATTTAAATTGAAATAACTGGACTAATAATGCATATTTAGCTTCACAAGACAAGTAAATATTTTTGGACCTAAATTTGTGTGCTTTAGAGCAAAGTGATCAAACTTCAGCACAAACCCTGAGCAGTTAGTTTCATAAAGGTTACTGGTGCACATTTTAACAGAATACTGAACTAGATACTAGATATAAATAAACCCGTCGTGGCTGAAGGAGGCAGTGGTAAATAATGTAAGAAGACTATGTTGATTTTAATTGTCTAAAACATTCAATAAATCAATTTTAGCAGCAGTGGAGAAAGCTGCATTTCTGGGGATGAATTTTGTTTCCTTCATTCTGACAGCAGAAGATCCATATACCTCTGCCAGAACTACAAACCATGACATTTGTTTTTAAATTAGTTATTTTTCCTTACAAATGTACAAATTCAATGTTTCTACTAATATAATTTAAGACCAAATATTAATAACTTGCCTCTATTTAATTAGAATGATTAAATGTAATATTTTTTTACAAGATCTTGCAGAAAGCCTGTGGTCCAATATGTTTGTTCCTCATTTATTTACTTACTTATTAGTTTGTAGTTATTCAATTTAAAAAGGTCTTGATATGAGACAAACCTCACAAGTCAGAAATGTCTATCTCCCGTTTAGCTCCTCTAAATGGGAGATAAACACTTTACAGAGTCCAGCCTGAGCAAGAAACCAGGATTAAAAACAGAGACATTTTGTTTCACTAAAGATCTGAGCTGTTATTACGAGAAAGAAAAAAGTCATGCAACTGAAGGAAGGAAATTGGGTGGTAAAACTGAAAATGATGTGGGTTTAACAGTCTCTCATGGTGAAACGATCAACACGGAAATAGTGGTTGACCACACTGGTCTCTGGGTGTGAGAGAAAGAGGAAGGAAGAAGGGTGAAAAATGCATCATGATTTAAACAACCGTTTATTTCCATCCCACTCAGAGCTCATAGATGTTTAGATTCTATCTAATTAAGGACTGGAGTCAATGTTCAGACGGCGACACCAAAGATGTGCTTAGGCCTTTCCTCAACTGAGGCGAATCCAGAGCGGAGGGGTTTGTTATCAAGGTGTGACGTGCCTTCATATTATCCATCGTTACCATAGCAACAGCTTAAAAGGCCCCTCTCTGCATGGCACGCTGTCAGGCTTCTGAGCAGCTTCGCAGACAAAACACATCACAAGGAAGCGGAGCTTTCATCGCCAGACAAATGGAAACGTCTAGATGGGTTTTGAAACTCCGCGAAAAATGGCTAAAACTCAACACACGACAAAAACAAGGGAACAAATGCGCTTTGTTTACTTGGTTCCAAACACATCTTTGTGTTACATAACAGAAGTGCACAATTGTCTGAATGACTGATAAGAACTTTTGTAATACGACACAAGGTTTACAGGCTAGCTGTAGGGGACAGACGGCCGTTATTTCCTGATGCGTTAACGTAGGGGAACGCACTGTCGGCTTTCATCCCAACGCACAGTTCCGACGTCGAGACGGCTCACACTCGCGTAAAAGAAAGCATGACGAGGTCAAGATTGGGTGAGAACAAAGAGGACGACTGTGGAGCACAGTGGGAGAAGTGAAAAGGCGAGATTGCAATGTGTGAGGTAAACACCGGTTGCCTCCATTCAAGCGTCAGAGTGACACAGAGGTCGCCTGAACACCACCAAACATTCTCCCAGGCTGACGCTACTTTAAAGAAAGGGGTTGTTGACTTTTGGAGCACAATGGACCAACTCATTCTCCAGCTCATGTCGCTCTGCAATGTGGAGATTTTCAGCGTGGTGGCAGGGGGAAAAAAACACCAGACCAAAAAACAAAAAAAAAAAAACACTCAGCACTGCTTCTGTTGACCTAATTTACAAGCAACACTGAGCGTCTCCTACTCAGCTGAAATTATTGCTGACTTGCTCGCTGGAATCCAGAGCAAAACCATCAATTTAAATCTAGAGGGAAACAGCAACTAGATTTACTTTCTCTGATGGGAGCAATACAGACGAGTGGAGTTCGTTGTGTGGTGGGTTATTTATAGAAATTAACCACATGGGACAAGTAGCTTAAATTATCTTGGTTGTTTCAGAAAAAAATATGTGCAACATCTTTGAATTTAAGTATGTCTTTTCCTGTTTTCGGTCAGTTAAGATCACCAAAATTTTTTATATTTGCTAAATGCCAGAATAATGAGATAACTTGTTGCTTGCGCACTAAAATTAACCCACGTTTACACAACTTGTAAAATCCCAGATGATGTCACTGATAAAATAATCCACATTATTCGAGTCCATCAGAGGCACACCTATACACATTTTTAAGGCAACACCTCAAACACACTCATTCCTTGTGATATCAACTAAAAACAAGAAAACTAAAGAAATCAGCTAAAACACCAGGAAAAAAAGTAAAGGCTCCAAACGTGTGTGGTTCATCAATAAATTAAACTATTTATAATCTTTAATTATCTAGCTATGAACAACACAAAAAGTGTGTGTACCCTTAGAAGTGTTTTCTTATTTTAGCGTTTTTAGAGTTCTTCAAAACCGTTGCCTATATGAAATGTCGTCAAGTTCCCTCCACAAACCTCAGTGTGTCATAGTTTAACACAAAGTAGAGCATCATTTCCAAATAAAAGAATGTATAAATTGTTTTACAAATAAAAAAATATCTGAAGTGAGGACATATTTGTATTTTATACATTGTAATACAACCTTTCAAGGCAGTTACAGATGCAAGGTCTAAGCAATTCTAACATGAATCTGCTTTGATCTAAACCAAAATCAACAAAGTAGAGGCATTTTCACCTTTGTTCAGCTAAACATAATGTGCTCAAAAGCAACAGAACTCTGAAAAACATAACTTATTTTTAATCGTACCCATGATACGAAGCTTCAGATTTTTCAAGTAAGGAACAATTTTATTCTTGTTTTTAGTTTTCAAACATTTTTCTTCAAAAGAATATTCAATCTTTAAAAAATTACTTTGTAAAAAAGGAATATTCCTTACACAATTTGTGTCATTCTTTGTGGAAATGGTCGAACATATCGTTTGAAAACACCATAGAAAAACTGCTAAAGTTAGGATTTATTTTTAACCATCTTCACATTTTAAAACTCAATTCTTTGACCAGAGCTACCAACAGAGACGGGACTAAAGCGTCACATGCAGGTTGGAGCTCTGTACAACAGAGATTAGGAAAGATTTGTCAAATTAAAGTAGTGAGATAGCAAAGGGATCCTGTTTTCACCTCCACTCCAGTTTTGACAAAACTCTGAGCGTAAACCAGCTGAGCACAACTGTATAAACATCCACATCAACTGGTGAAACTCAAATCTGTATTTTTCACTTTTATTAAATCTCCCAGAGGAAACAAGATGGGTCTCGGGTCTGTGTCTCACCATGTGGCTTTGCTGGGACTGGGTGGCACCATATACAGTGATGCCGTTGGTCGGTGGTGCCATCTGTGGTGCGTCTGCTTCGACGAAGCCTCGTCTGTCAATGAGACTGCAGAGAAATGCGAGAATAGATGAGGTAAAAGGCATCATTGACAAACATAATATAGCAAACAGCATAACAGAGTAACATGATTCCAAGATTATCTTTATTGAAACCACAATAATGTAGCAAGACATTAAAGTTAGATAAACTATCATAATTCCTTCAAGGTGGAGAGAATTATGACTGGTGAAATGACCCTTTATGTGCCCACACTGTAAATACTTTGATGCATAAAGTTGTGCACAAACTCTATTATTCAAGTCTTGACCAAGAGAGAGGCTGAGAGAGCGCAGACCCCCATATTTCCACCAACAGAGACCCATAAAACCAGAACTTGATGATAAATCACTGCAGTCCTGCAGTGGGGCAGCGGAGTGAATCATTGTTTCTGTCCCGTCGTTACTGCTGCAGAGCCCTGACGCGGCTGCTTAGGCAACAACCTGCTGAACTCTGGTATGCACATGCACACGTGAGCGCTAATAGGCTACATACAGCGAACGGAGGCCATTTATCAGCCAGACAGAGGTTGACCAGATACAGAGCAATATCTAGCAGACAAGCATGCAGCCGGAGAGGTGTTAAACAGCATAAACGGGATAATCATTTCACACAAGGAAGTCTGGACAGACGGTTTCAGTGGGGCTGAGCTGGCTGCAGGGAAAAATGTGTTTCTCAGAATCAGAAATCAACTAAAAAGAGAAGGCTGCAGCAGCCTGAGTTGCATTAAAACACACATTTAAAGGCACCATTCAAGGTGTGAGCGGAGAATGCTGCACGGCGATCTGCGCATGAGAACGTGAGAGGCGGTGCTGCTTGCTTGGACTTTAGACGAGGGAAGACGTTCCCATAATACTGCTGGATCCAGCTGCACGGTGCCTGTGGCCACAAACACAGACACAGATGCCCAGATGGCAGCCACCTGTGCACTGAGGACTCTCCTCACCACCCACAGGAATCATTACTGGAGATTTATTGCTCGAGACGGCCAGAGCACAGTGGACCCAAAAGGCTTATTAGAAAGTCTCCAAAAGCCTTCAGCAGAACTTTTCTTAGTTTGCATTATGGTGTGGGCATCTATGGATACATGTAGATGACAGACATATTACAGAACTACAAGATCTTGGGCATTTTTAGCAATTTCAGAACACCATCAGCTTTTCAAGGATTCAGATTTTTGTCACAACCAGTAAATTACCAAAGGGAGCTTTTACTTCCCTGTGTACGGTGCTGGACTGTTTAGCATCCAATGCTACTGACTTCCTTCTCCTCACTGGATTAATAGCTATAAATCTTTACCTAATGACTTTGCCATCTCTACTTTTGTCTTGGATGAACACTACAGGATGCAATAATGGCAGAATTCACAGATTCTACCATCAGTGCCATCAGTACCACAAAGTGTGTCACTCCTCTGCAACTTTAAGATGTGCTTTTTCTTTTTGTTTTTATACATCTCAGTTTTGGACATCAAAGCTAATACAAGGTTAAGCAGAACTGAAAAGAAAAAGTTGTAAAATTACTGTCTATGCTCTTTAAGAACATAAAAATGCAGAGAATCAAAACTTGTTATTTCTTTCACATCTTTTGAGTCTCATTTCTTTCTAAAAAAAAAAAGCCAGAAAAGACACTCACTTCCAGGTATCTGTTCAGTTAGTGCTCAGAGTAATCGGGGAAAGGCCACCAAGAACCACAGCTTCAAAGAAATGTGAACGGTTGTTCAAACTGCTGAAGCCGTGAGGATATCAGCGGTGCTTAAAGTCACATGGAGAGTAAAACATAGCTGTGACAGCTGGCTCGTAAATGACCAGAAAAAGGATGAAATCTAACATGTCTAAAAAGCTTTGATCTGGGATGTGGTTAGAATAGGCCTGAAATTGTTTACACTCTTCCTGTGTCATCTTTGCTAAGTTTAGAAAAAGGCTGCCGGGAGGCTCATTTCAAAGAAGTTCCTCACATCAAACAGAGTCTTAATGGACCGTTTCAAAGTTGGCCTCTGGAGAAAACTAAGAATTACAATGAGGGGAAAAGAGGAGTTAATTATTTTAGTAAAAAGAGGAAAAAATATATGAAATAAGACCGACAAGGATCTCAAAAACCAGGACATATCTTGAGTGAGACCTTTAAATGTCACTTTCACAGTGGGGTTGCGAAATAGATTGGCTCTGTTTATATGACGGGTGTCAACCATGTATATGCTGAACAAGTTATAATGTGGGCAACTGGAAACGTGCAAACAAACTCATAAAAGAAAAAAAAAAAACCACACACACACTCGTCATACCTTGGTGGCAGGGGTCCACAAAGCGCCACACAGCAGTTGGTGAATATATTGCCGGAGCTGTAAGGGTTGTAGTTGTCCTTCCCTCTTTTGGAAGACCACGACCCTTTTATCTGGAAGAGATGGCACATCTTAAACAACCAGGCATGTCCAAGTAGAACATGTGATGCACTTGTGTTGATACTGAAAGTGTTGGTGGCACATACAGAGTTCAAGTAAGTGTCCTTGACATTATTAACAACTTGCTGTGGCGAGCAGAGTGGACTGCACCAAGCTGCGATAACATTTTCTCTGCTCCGAGTTGAAAAGAATCCAGAGCTCAAGCTGTGTGCACATGTTAGGAGTGAGAACCAACAAACTATATTCTTTATGGAGCCTATCCTACGGCAAGGTTACCTATGTCAAGCAAATAAACACAAGCTAAGAATATATTTTGAGAAGACCTTTGCATAAAACATGAGTTTTTATGCTTTAAATAAGTGGTTCCCAAATCTTTCAGTGGAACCCTGTTGTAACCAGGGTTGACACCAGAAACATCATCAATTATTAATATATTCCATTTATTCTTTTGGGAGTACTCATTTATTTTTATTTGTTTTAACAGATCTGGGTACATCCAGCCATTAAAAGATTTTCAATCTGCCTGCATTAATATATATAAAAAAACATCATTCTGAACACAATTCCAAATATCCTACTTTGATTTAGAAAAAAAACAAACTTTTTTTTAATCCTGTTTATTTTATTTCAATTTAATATTACTTAATTAATCCAAAAACATAAACCTAAAGAGCAAAACATGTGTATTTATGATTGATCACAAATCGCCTTGAATAAATTGTAAAACTCATTCAACGTTCATACTCACATCTTCGTTTGTGGTCTGATTGGAGCTGATCAGGTAGGTATGGAAGCCTGAGAGGCCCACTATGGACCAGACAGAGAAAAAACACACCACCACCTCCAGCACAGTGACACCAGCAAGGTTAAGGAATCATTTTCGACAACACTACAGACGACTATGTTAAAAGCTCATAGACCGGTACATAACAGACCCATTTGGTAGCCAAGATGGACTATAAAAATGCAGCTGTGGCAGAGAGTATACTGACCTACAGCCTCAGGGCTGCCCACTTGCCAACACTTCCCAGTTAGCAGTTCATTTGGCTCTAGCTGTAGAGCACAACTCATTTCATGTGCTCACTTGAGAGCCCACAATACATAAACACTTAAGAGAAAATCATTTCACATCAACAGAACTCAATGTCGACGACCCCTTAGGACATGTACTACATCTTTGGATAGTCTCTGTAAGAGTGTATTTTATTCTAAAAAGACACGAAGATTCAGATCGTACTACTTCATAATTTATTGTCTCAAAGAAGTGCCTGAGGTGGTTACTCACAGACATGGAGTCTGTACTTTAAAATCATCCAAAACTCAATTAATCTTTAACCTTGTTTTTTTATTCTTTCCCCCACCCATCAATATCTTCCCTGTCAGCAAAGTCAAAGCACATCACTAATTTATTGGTACAAAGAATTGCACTGATACCATCAACCGTCATCTTTTCTTTGGCAGGACATCAGGATAGTAAACTCTGCCAGAAAAAAGGTTCTCACTCAAGCACAGAGAAAGGGAATATTTAAATGTTTAAACATGCAGCATAAGTAGAGAACCAAAAATAATTGCGATTTGATTTAGAGTAACTGGAAATATATCAGGAAGATGATGAAGGTGTAGACAAAGCTACATATATATAGCTGCCATAAATGTAGTAGGTTCTAAAATGAAAACAAAGTTAAATAACAAAAAAATACATGCATTTTAACACAGTATATGGCATCGTCCAAAATAGACCTAATAAGATAAATCTAATTCAAGATGTTTTAGAATAACAAAATCTATTGCAACTTTTAAAGAAAAATGTTGCTGACTGTCAAGCAAACACAATATATAATAATGTGGAGACAGGACTTTGTTTCCAGTCATGATAGATATTTTTAACCTTTGAAGTCTGAATCTAAAATTTTTTTTTGGGGGGGGGGGGGGGAGCTATAATTGGTTGTTTAATAAAGCACTGCTCTGTTTGCCACAAGTCGTCTTCTGATTGGCTGATCAGGTCTTTCTGATGTCTCCTCCCCTGGAAGCTCCAGATCCTAAGACTCAATCTCAATCAGACACTGCATTTATTTTTGAATAAAGAACTGTGCATGTCTGTGTCTTTATTTATTTTTTATTATGCTGTGTTTTAATGTAAAGCACTTTGTATCAGCTGTGGTTGTCTTAAAGTGCTTTATAAATAAAGTTGGTTTGGTTTGGTTTGTGTCGTATACCCTGGACGTGCTTAGTGAGCTTCCTTCAAATCCAACTCAATCCCACCCTTAAAGAGAGATACCATAAAGACACCCAGACTACTGAATCACACAGATGTTTTGAATGAAACAACAGCAGCAGCTTGAACCAAGATTTCCGCATTAGTCAAGCTGCAGATAGCAGTGAGGGAACCACAGCACAAACATTTCTGTAAATGAGACCACAGGCCAATTTCAGGTCATATAAATCACTCTTCAGTTCTAATCCTGCTGTACTGGTGCATAAAGCTGATGAAACGAATGATTTTGAAGCCTCGGTCATCTCCCTTTTTAATTTCCCTTCTTAAATAAATGCAGAGCTTAGACATAAAATGAGGCCCGTGGGGATTCCAGTCCTCGACACAGTCATCAGGGGGTTTGATTCCCCACCCTCAGACATCTGCTCCGTGTCTTCTCTCTCTGCCCATTTCCTGTTAAATCACTGCCAATAAAGACCACCATCATCACAAAAAGAGTCCAGAAAACCCATTTACTCACACTAATAAAAAACTGAAGCTCTTGGGAAAAGTTTTGTATGTTTCATCAGTTTAGAGAATATTCTAGACATTACTTCTAATCATAAACTTCCAATTGACCTTGTAGTTTTGGAGTATAAATAGTTTTGTCTTTTTTATGGTGATGTTCTTTTTTTATTAATTAACAATGAATACAATCTAATAATAAAAATTTCTTGATGATTCTTGTTTTCTCAGTTGAAGTGTAATTATCCTTTAATGAATTTAAATAAATTCTGAAAATTAAAAGGAAATCTCCACATTTCTCTGTAAATATGTCAGATTGTTCGATCAAAGGGTCAACAATTCGTGTATCAGACTGATGTTAACTGATTATGACAGATTGTGGGATTGGCCGGGTTTAAAGTCATAATGTAATTTAAGAAAACTTAATCATACAACAGCCATTATGTTTAATCTGTGGAAGCTGCAAAACCAATTATTTCTGGCATTGGCAAAATGAATTAAAATGTTCAGCAGTATAACTTTGCATACAGTTTGATGTCCATATTCAAACATGAAAATAAGCTGCTGCAAAAATATTGTCAATAATTAAAAATATATCCTATCAGTCATTTTCTTTAGATTCTTTGCAGTTAGTGCAAAATAACATTCTACTGGTCTTTTTCCAGTGAATTTAAAATTTCTCTGCTGCTTGGTTTATCTATGAAACAGCAGAAAAACCTTTTTTTCCCCAATGTGTTAGAATTAGCAGTAATAAAGCAATCATTAGACAACGTCAAAGAAATCCTCTTATAAAGCAGATAGTCATCAGCTCACACTGTTTGGCAAAAGGATATCTTGCAGGACTTTCTTTAAGTGCAATGAGGAATCCTTTTTGATATGAACCTGTGAACACAGAAAATCACTTTCTGTTAGACATTTAATGCAGTTGCTTTTCTGGAGCATGTGCAAAAGATCTGGATGCAGAGCTCACTTATAGTATTGTGAAGGAGTAAGTATTTCCCCCTTTAAAGTTTCTTCTATTTTTGAAAAAAAATTACTCTTGCAGGTTTCAGATCAAACAGTTTTTTATGAGACAAAAATAACCTGAGTAAACACAAAATTATGCCAGTTAGTCTTTTGCCTCACTTTATTTCAACACATTCTTCTTACTGAATCACACTGAATGGTGCTCAAGCATGAACAATTACTACTTAATTAGATTTAAGTCCAGACTTTGACTTTTATTTGTTTTTTTCCCCAGTCATTCAGATACACACTTGCTTCGGATCATTGTTCTGCTGCATAATCCAGCAGTACTTGACCTTAAATCTATAAATTGATGTCTGGACACACTCCAGCAAGATTTTCTGCTAGAGAGCAGGATTTATAGTTCTACAGCAAGTTGTCTGGAGCAGTAAAGCAGACCCAAACCTTCAGATGACCAGCACCAGGGTTTGATTGTCTCCATCACATTC
Organism: Poecilia picta; assembly: GCA_033032245.1. NCBI lineage: Eukaryota > Metazoa > Chordata > Actinopteri > Cyprinodontiformes > Poeciliidae > Poecilia > Poecilia picta. Next base: position 11,348,418 of record CM065374.1, read on the forward strand.
TTTTTCTCCATCGTTTTCCGATTTTTATATATATATATATATATATATTTTTTTTTTTTTAGAACAGACACTGTCAGGTGTTATGAAGGTCACAATACACCTTCATTGTTCCAGCCTTATTTTATAAAAAACATCTAGATAGCAGGATTCATAGTTCTACAGCAAGTTGCCTGAAGCGAGATCTGTCAGTCAGTCCTCCCTCATAGAAGAGCAAAAGGGGACAGTGGCTGACATTCACACCTTTGTACAGGTAGACAAGATCGTTTTAGATGCAAGTATCGGCCGATCACCCAAAACTTGAGGAAACAGAGAGCCGGTCGATCGATGGTGTAAATAGCAGGCAGGCTCTTGTTCAATTGCACGACTGTGGCAGCTGTGTCTGAACTTGATGGACCTCAAAAGGTCTCCTTCCTACTGAATTCCTTTATTTTCTCTTGTCCAAACTTTCTGCTCAGATTTAAGGAAGATATTCAGAGCACAGAACCTGCTCCAGTAAGAACACACTTCAGAGAAAGACACTAATAAGTGTTTGATAAAATAGTCTTCTTTATTGCAACATATTATAGTCTATTATATGTGTTTTAATATTTCCAGAATCTAGAAAACTTCATTAGTGTTCCAAGTTTTAACCTTTTATGCATCATGTCTTCCTGTGTGGTTCGCCGAAGTCCCAAATCTTTTTAAAGGACTTTTAAACTCCTTCCAGTCTGACAGAAGTAATGATTTTGTTTCCCTTGCATTCTTGAATAAATCTGGATTTAGGCAATGTCGTGGCTTTTTGACATATTTTAGCCTACTTCAGCTGAACTCAGCTTTTGACAAAATGAGAAAAAAATTATTAGAACACGTTTTCCTCTTTATATATCAAACCAGTGTTTACTACTGTTTGATGATCTGAAAGCCATAAATCTTTCACCTGTGGCAAGAAAAGCCAACAGAGAAAATTTGTAAGGAGGCAAATACTTTAGTTTTACTCCAGCTTTAGGAGACACTTTAAGGTCAATTTTATGCAAAAAAAAAAACAAAACTCCAAAAGTGCTATTTAAACATAAACTAATACATCACTACCCATGAGTTGTGGATAATCTAGGTAGGTTTTATCACGACTACATATAACAAACGTAGGACTGAGCTGTGACTCATGGGATCCAGTGGGAGTATGAAAAATACAAATCTATAAGGTCCATCTCAGCAATTGCTTTCAAGAGTTTATTATTTATTTATTTTTGCTCTTTTTTCTCCCATCCTCAGATCAGGTTTACACCATAAAGTATAATTCAAAACCAAAAAGGACGACGCACTGAGCCGTCCACCGGCTGCTCCCAGCTGGAAGGCCGGTAACGAGCCAGAACTCTGCAGCTTTTCACACCGCCCACTTACAACCTGCTGGCTTGAAATACACTGAGAGCGCAGTCAGGAGGAGCGTGTGCGTCTGCACTGTGCCAGTGAGCTACTTACTTAAAATGATGTGTGTGATGACAAAGGCGAAGATGAAGATGGTGAGGAAGGAGAGGGAGAGGATGAACATATAGAAGAAACGGTAGTTCCTCCTTCCCACACAGTTTCCCACCCAGGGACAGTGGTGGTCGAAACGCTCTGCAAGGACACATAGAGGGAGATCAGGAAGTTATTGAAGTTACATGATGAAGACACTGAAGTTTTAGCTTAAAAAAAAAGAAAAAAAAAACAAGATTATAGATGATTATATAACCCTTGCTGAGAATATGTGTAAGCTAAAGCCTCATTGCAAATTAAGCTTTACTGATTGGAGAAAGGGATGACTGAGAGCTAAACATACGAAAAGTTTAAGATTGACAAGTTGATCTGAATGTCTGAAGAATAAATCTGAATATTTTTGAAAATAAAAAGACAATTATATTTAAAAATTACAGATGCCAGCACTGGATTTTACAGAATAGGCCATCACAGGACAGAAAATTCACCACAGTGAAACAATCAAGACTGTTAATTAAACGCTTTCACAACTTATATTAAGTGGTATCTTGGTACGTCCATCTGTAAAAGTTTCATCAGATGAGAGATGAAAACAAACCAGGTAGAAAGTGTTTAAAAATATTCCACTGAGCTGAAAATATGTTTTTTGTAGTGTTTCATAGATCAGCAGTTTTATTTAATCATTAAGCCATTTTATTACTCTTATTTCACTGATTTCTTAGAGGGAGAAGTATTTGGTGTTGTTATTTAATCCCCACGAGTAACGCAGTCTAATCTCTGAGTGCAGACTACGTGCCGTGCTCAGCGGTAGCTACTTAACTAATTAATTAGATCCATTATTAGCTTAGTGAGGTGAAATGACCTACTTTTGTCTCCGCTGATCAATGCCTGGCTGAAACACGTCTGGAGCTGCAGCCTCTGGCCCATGAGAAAGGACAGCTACAACTAGTTAAAGCTAATTGTGACAGTCTGTCAGAATTTTTATGATGAAGTGACCAATGCAACTAGATGAGAAAGTGAAGCTTTTATTGACAGATTCTTCTCCTACTTTCTCAGGAAACTGTAAACATTTTATGTTAACATTATATCATAGTTGGTAAAGAGTGTTGAAACTACTCTGTAGCAATATATGGTTTTAAAAGGGAACCGATGCCTCTAAATGGCTTCGTAATAATGCAATATATTCACATTTATTTACCAGAATTCTTTTGATGCATTTATTTTCTGCTTACATAACTACACAAATCCCCCAAAGGGCTTATTGCTGCTATGAATGTCCTCAAACTGAAGCACATCAAAAGAGCAATAAAATTACCATTAAAATCAATTATTCAATTCCAACCCTCTGTTAACTCAGACAAGCAGCAGCGTTCATCCAGACTTAAAAACACAGATAGCCGCCAGTGTAAACCACACATGTCATAATTCTGTGCATGTCATAACCTTTTTCTATCACACCCAAAGGGATAGAAGAACCTTAATAAAAAGGCAGTGAATCTTCCATGTTATTATCCTGGACAGCCACTGGGGTGAGGATATCCATTTTGGCTTCTTACTTATTTAACAGCATGTTATCCCTCTGGCTTTTACAACACCACAGGCAGAAAAACTTAGAAACACATTCCTTACTTTATCGGAACAAGAAAACTCTTTAATTTTTAGAAGAAAATATCACTGCGCTTGTTCTTAATGATAATCATTTACAGACACATCACCTAAAACTGATAAAATGTTAGTTTTATATAAATATATATAAAGCATTTTTAAATTGCAATTTATAAAAAGAAAAACATTTTAAAAAATATTCAAGCTGCTGAGTTGGAATATTTACTGCCTTTTTTAACTAAAAAGACACATTTTATTTTTAAAACAAATATTTTAACACTTGTACCTGCATCAGTACTATTTCACCCCGGAATCCTAATAAATGTTTTGAAGACATGGTAGGGTTGAACTGCAGTTTAAGTTAGATCACAGAGCTTTGCGTTTGTATAAAGTTTTCTTCTGAAGACGTTCATTCACCCTTAATGCGATCTTCAGAGATCTTCACAAAGCTGTATTTTTAGTTCCAGAAAACACACCAGAATCTGTTAAAAATCTGCATCATCAGGCCAGGAGGTCTGAAAATCACTGGTGAGAAATTGGCCACAGAAACTCAGATCTTTTAACAACAAGCCAGATCTCTCTTTATTATTCTCAACCCAGCGGATGTGCTGTCCAGGATTTCCAAAATGGTCTAAAAATAGTTTTCAGATTTAGCCCTGAGAAGGCAGCTGCATGTCTGGTTTTTGTTTATATGTGTTATTCGTCTTTGGCTGGCAGAGCTAAGACTTGTAACTCTGATTTCAGAGATGGAATGTGTTTACTGGGAACAGTTTTCTGCAGGGATTCTGATCTCATGCTTATAAACCCATTAGAGTCAATATACTGTCCCTTTAAATTCAGTTCTGCCCAAAGGCCAGCTGATTACAACCTACTGTTTTTGTTGTTGTTGCTATTTCTGTTATTAATCTTGTCCCTGTCAAGCATTTTTAAAAATTGTAGTGATGATTCTGTTGAGCTTCATGAAATTTAGTAAATTTACCACCAGAAATTGTGACATTTTTCCCCCTGGCTTTTACATGGACTGAAAAATGGAAATAATGAACTTTCAGATCACAACAGTTATCTTTTTTATTCATTATCCCAGTTTACATAAATATTATTGCGCGCGCGCGCACACGCACGCACGCACGCACAACACACACACACACACACACACACACACACACACACACACACACACACACACACACACACACACACACACACACACACACACACACACACACACACACACACACACACACACACACACACACACACACACACACACACACACACACACACACACACACACACACACACACACACACACACACACACACACACACACACACACACACACACACACACACACACACACACACACACGTTTCCAGTCACTTCTTTTAGATCTGTGTTTATATTCATGTTTTATATTATAAGGTTAATGATCATCTCAGAGTTAAAAGAAGGCATATTTGAAACCAGCCTGGAATGGTTTCCCTATAAATAGATTAAAAAGTTATTTTCAGAGGTTGTTGTGTCACTCAACCTAAATAATTTAAATCTAAATCTGTGGCAGACTCTCCTGCTTGGTTTCCCTCCAGCTTCTGCTGAAGGTTTCTTCCTGCTAAAGAGGAGTTTTCCTTTCCGATGTTCGCTGTGAGGAATCACTGCAAAGTTAGCGACACAATTCAAGAGACATTCCAGGAGGAATGAATGATGCAAATTCAGTGGCTCGATGCAACCAGCACAATTTCCTTAGACAAAAAATTTAAATTACACTCGACTGCATTGGGAAATACTGTAATATGGAGTGTATATTGGAATGCAATTTAAGTTGAATCTGAATCTTTGTCTAAGTTTGGATTTCATTGACTGTATATAAATTGTATGTTTTTTAGTGTGTAAGTGTCTTTAGAGGGTAGTCCTTGTGAATCGGTGCAATATCATGTTTGCGTCTTGCATTTATTTCAGTTCACAAACTAAAATCTGCAATGGCATGTCAACCTGTCCAAGATGTGTAACTCTCCTTTGGAACAATATCTGCTAGAGATGAGCTCCAGCCCCCCTTGCGACGCTGCAGGGATAAGTGTGTGTAGATGATGGATGTATGGAAACTAAAATTTGTGTTTAAACAAAGCAGCGTACAACTGTAACAATGCAGGTCTTTGTCAACGTCATTTCAGAAATCAATTCATCGGAGCCTCAGCGCATGCAAACTTCCTACTCTGTCACATCTTTAAAAAAACAAAAAAACAAAACCAGAACAGCTGAGTCTCATTGATTCTTTTTGTTAGACATGAATCATCTGCTTACAATATTCATAATACAACTTTATGCAAGAATACACATTGCCTGTCAGCTGTTCTTCCATCTTCATAAAATCTTCCTTCCTTCCTTTCTGCCAGTGTGCACAAACTGTCTGATTACCATCTTTTCATCGTTTTCTTTTATAGGCTCTTTATCTTTGTCTCAAATGTTGCCCAACTGCTCCAACAGGGAAACAGACAATGAAATACAGAGCTGACTCTAAAGAGTGGGAAGCCCAGACCAATGAGGCTCCTGATAACCATTTATTTTATAACACGTTTTTGATATAGTGTTTTATTAAAAAATATACAAAAAAAACTTAAGAAAATCTTTACATTTTCGCTTTTTTATGAAGACCGTTTTTCCATTCAATGGAGGGATGAACCAAGTATAATTTCAGTAAACAAGTTTTCAATTGATGCCGTTTTCTCAGCAGGTCTGCATCTCATTGCAGATATTTAGCTCAACTTGTGTTATCAGTAAGAAACACAATCTTTCCAAAATCAATGTGAAGTCACAGTGGTCTCAGTCCACATATTGTACTCCTCTATGAAATAAAATATTTCACCCATTCGATCTGTAATTTAGCTTTTTCTTTTTGTTGGTAAACTTAGTGAAAGTATCCAATCAAAAAACTGCTGAATATCAAAGATAACCTTCGTCAACACAAATGATTTTATTTAGAGAAAAAGCTAACTAAATCAACCAGACACCACATAGAAACAAATTGTCCACAAATCGCACTTCCAGAAAACATGCATTTAGATGCTAAAAGCAGGCAGGACTCAAATTTCCAGTTAAAACTTAGAAAACGCCATAACTCACCCACACAATTGTCACAGAGGCTGCAGTGGGAGGCACGTGGTGGTCTGAAGATTTTGCATGTGAAGCAATACTTCAACTTGACTGTCTGGCCGTTGATGACAACCTCTTTGGTCCTGGGAGGAGGCCTGTAGCCTTTGGTGCCATTGGCCACATCTGGGCAAGAGAAAAGAAAGAGGGAAAGGCATGAAAGGCATGAGAATCCGTGCAGAGCTCCGTGTATGAGGCTTTAATGTGTGCATGAATATTTTTGTGACACGCAAGTAACACCTAATTTTCTACAGTCCCTATGATGTAGAGGTGTGATACTGATTGACAGATCAACAATAATTTCCCTGACGAGTGGGCTTTTGAAAGAACCAAAAGAGATTGGAAACATCACATCTCAAAGCTGGGATGGAGACCCAGTGGGGACTCCTGGAAGTGCTTGAGGATTGAGGTGGGGGGTCTCTGCTCAGACTGTTTGGATGGATGACTTCGCCATTAAAGCAGTTCTTTTTTTTTACTGAGGAGAATGCACCAATTCTTTCACTCCGTTTTAAACCTATAATGCTGATTCAGGTAATATGAGCATCAGTTAGAAATATGATAACTGAAACATCATTATAACTCCTTAAGAAGCTGCTTTAAATGAGTATAGGACTAAGAAAGCAGTGGTGAGAGACGAACGGCAAGGATGAAGCGATGATAGCAATTTTTCATGAGATAAAAACTGGAGCATGTATCCTACCACTGTTGTGCCTCCTCAGAGAACTATTACACAGAGAAAGAAGGAAATAGTGTGTGTAGGAAGATAATTCCGAGATCCCGGTGAAGCCTGTGTCTTTAGAGTAGAATATGTGCGTGTGTGTGTATTAGTGGGGGGGGTAGGGACTGCAAAGCTTATGTGGGAGTTTGACATTTCTAAAAGAGAGCATTGGAAATGCAGCTTCTATCGAATGTGCCCCTATTGTGAAGAATGCCTACAACACGCTCTCTTCTCTCCTCCGCTCCGATCACCTGCCCTCAGGACATTCAGAGGGACAATAATGACAAAGTTGAGAGCAATTTGGTGGACGATCTGCTTTCATAGCTCCTGCCAGGTGATGACCATGTTTGGGTTATCATACCAATGTAAAACCAAACCAAAAACCAATTTCTTTCAGAAATATTAATGTCACTTGAAGTCGTCCACAGTTTGTCCTGTTGCAACTGCGAACCTCAATACAATTTTATGGACTAGACCAACACAAAGCGGTCTATAAATTCTTGAATGGATTTTGAATACAAGTTTCATTTTCTAAAAGGAGCAGCAGAAAAATATTTAAACTTTTTATGACATTTTTATTTGACTGTACGAATATATACACTGGAAACAAAGCCACCAGTTTCTGCCGGTTTTATATCTTAAGCTGGAAAATGACCATAACAGGTAATTTATGCACAGTGCTGCGTGTGCTCCAATTTCACTTTTTAATTTGAAAAGGAAATATTTAACATGTACAATGTGATTTTGAGTGATGTGAATTCAGGACCAGGAACAAGGAGAAAACATCACTTGAAGGTACAATTAATGAGGTTTTTATGTTAATTGTTTAAGTTGAAATTAAGATTTTTACAAATAAGTATTTTACGGGCACGTCCCACCGGGAGGAGGCCTCGAGGAAGACCCAGGACACCCTGGAGGGACTATGTCTCTCGGCTGGCCTGGGAACGCCTTGGGGTTCCCCCGGAGGAGCTGGAGGAAGTGGTTGGGGAGAGGGAAGTCTGGGCCTCCCTTCTGAAGCTGCTGCCCCCGCAACCCGACCCCGGATAAGCGGAAGAAAATGGATGGATGGATGGATGGATAGAACATTGTAGTTTTATACACGTGCTGATAAAGTAGCAAAAGATAAAATTACACAACATCACCTGATAACCTAATGGAATAAATACTCTGCATACAATACAGCTTAGAAGATAAAATTTTATAATTTCTGCAAATCTACAGCATGAACCTTACTGTCGTACTCCTTGGGCAGACTGTCCACATGCAGTGAAGTAGTGTGAAAGCGTGGGTGTCGAAGTAGCTTTTCTCCTGAACAAAGTCATTTTGTACACTTAGCTATCCGGGCAGACATAGTTTAGCCTTACATCAGTGCCTAGAGGGAGATTCCCTAGAGAGACAAGCCAGGTCTAAGAGCTTGAAGCTAAAAAAACAAGGCCAAGTTACAACGGAGAGAAATGTAACAGCACTTCCATATGCACGCTCATGGCATACCCACTCATAAGCACAATCATCATGACAGGGTCACATCTCACAGGATTTGGGTGCAATCTCATAAACAAGACAACTTAAATGTTCATTATTATTTGGTAATTTAACAGCCTAGTTAAATTCCTGCTTTTTTAAAAAGACTAAGTTCACCACACAGCCTCCAAGTAGCCTTAACATGAAACTACTGTCTTCTGTCTTACCTTGCTCCTCACACTGTAAAGGAATGTTGCTCCAGTGGCATTAACAGTAATGGTATAATTAACAATGGCTTTAGCTAATTAAATTACATCAATTATGTTGAGACCTTATGCAACATTGAAGGCTGGACTTTGACCGAGCGACAGAAATACTTTTCTTTTTCTTTTCATACACTGTAATGTAAATAAATTGTACCATAGTAACTACAACTCCACTTTCCTACTAGCAGTTACATTCACTATTTTGTTATGTTATATATGTAATGTATATATGTAATATAAGGGACCTGCAAAAATGTAAGATTAAAACAATAAAAGTTAAGCCTTCTATTCTCAAGTTTATCATTATTTTGAAACTCACAACTGGATCTAAATATCTAAACTTAGTCATACAGGGTTGCTACAGGTAAGTATGTTGCCCATTGTTCTCATTGCAATTCCACAAAATGCCTAAAACCCTACCTACCTATTTTAATTAACTCTGCTCCCTCTAAGATTTCCCCTTGTATCCACAAAAGGTGTTTCTCATTCAGCTGGAGGTGTGTAAAAACTGAGCAGGTTAGAAAAAAAGATCAAGTTTTGCTGAACAGTTGGCACAGTGCAAAGCTTGTGGGATGCCATTTTATTTCATTGTTTTTCCATGAGGATTCCCGATTATTGTTTGCTGAGCTAATTAGTTTTTCCTGTGCTTGCGCTTTTGTGCCCACACTGCATACAAAAAAGGTAGCATTTATAAAAGCACCTGAAAAAGCTCAACTGAGCATTCTTTTCAGAGGTGATAATTTATTAAACAAAGAAGCTTTTTTTAAAAAATTTTTTTTACTGATTTTCAATGTAGTAAATCATCAACTAATTGCTGTCTGAACCAACCATCTTGTTGCATATAGTTTATATTTTAAACCCAATTTACCATATAAATATATAAGGCAACTTAAAGCACCTGTTAGTACAAGATGGGATAAAGATATACACAAATCTCATTATATTGGGAGACAGAATGAAAAGAAAGATGGCATAAATAAATCCAGCATCTATGAGAGCCTTCTGTCCAGATAGTACAGAGTCAGGATTGTCCTCTGGTCTACAAGGTCTCAATGGGGAAATGTCTTAACCGAGACCTCGGTTCAGTCATTAGACCAGAGGGAAGGGGCATTTTGTTCTGAAAAAGATGCCACTGAAGGCGGCTTCATGCTGAACGTCTATCTGGGTAAAAGAATGAAAAATGTCTCGGTTAATATATATGATGTTTACTGCAGGTATATTTTGTGTTTCAGCTTAAATAAATATTGGATGCGTCTTGCTCAAAGATAAAATGGATGATTTAGAGGATAAGCATATCCTTTCAGTTCAGACCAGTTCAATTTTTTCTATCAAGTTTTTACTTAAACAGCTCTACAGTGACAGCTCTATTCTTATGCTTCCCCCAGCTGAAGCTCTGTCACAAACAATATTCCTTTTTCAGTCCATCTTTTTCATGTTCCCGTCACTGCAAATCCAACAACACAGAAGAGAAGGAGTGAAAATGAAAACAGCCATTTCTTACTGATGCACTTACAAGACTGTAAAATGGCTGATAGAGTGTCAGCAGTCCTTTAGAATTAAAGGATTATTGATGTACCGGTGTCTATGCAAAATAATATTGTGTCTGATGATAAAACTTCATCTCAGTCAAGAAATCGCAAATGAGCCTTTGAATTGAAAATGGCATTTTTCTCATTGAGAATAAAACACCACTCTTTAAGTACTACAAAATACTCAGCATTACGCTTCTTTTAAAAATGCTTATAATAGAAGTCAAGTAGTTAAAGCCTTGTCTTCCATCCCACAACAACGTCGCATTGCATTGCAGAGTGGCCTTGTAAGACCAAGAGGCTTCAAAAACTCTGAGAATGGATTTTAACTTTTAGTGAAGCAGGCTTGAATTCACAACTTTGATTTATGATCAAATTTCCTTCCATAAAATTTCAGTCTTACTTTTCAACCAAGATGAAAAGGTTTTGCATAAAAAAGTTGCAGAAAAGCAAGTTTCCCTTCTGGGATATGGAACGTGAGAGACCTGGATGTCCCCATACTGTTCACAGTTTAGGCCCAACACCGCTTAGTCAACAGATCAATGAGATGTTTCTTTGTATTCATGTCAATTAATCAGACATTACATTAAGCAGCTGAAGAAGCCCTAGTCTTCTATGTTCACATTTTAAAGTTAGAATTTAGTCACTAGCTGTTAAAGGAAAGTGAGGAGGACATTGGTATTTGACATTATAAAGTAAAGAGATCACAGTGGTGGTGGAAAGATCAACATTAAATATTAATCGTGATTGCACAGGCATTAAACAGGTCAGACCGGTGCTCAATAAAACACCACATAAATTCCCATATGCTCAGTTACTGAGAGGCTCATGTGATCTCATCATAAACTCAATCATTTATTCTGACTGGAATATTTTACCAATTTATCATGCAAGGCTCAAAAGAACAGGATACAATCAGGTGACTCACCAAAATAAACTTTGACATCAATAAAATTTGTGATCAACACATATTTGTTAAATGGTAATTCAATTTGCCATATAACTCAAATCAACTCAGTGTTGGCTATTATATTTTTACCAACCCAATGAAATGCTTGCAACATGTCTAACAAATTTCCTCTTTATTATTGGACCAATGTAATATTTATTAGACGCAAGCTATAATATTAAAAATGAACACACTTGAAATGCGTCATCTTGTATGTATCAAATAACTGAATCAATATTTTCTTGATATTTTAAATCATTGAAATTTCCTTATAAGCAAAATTCTTGAAAAAAATATATGACATTTAGTTCTTACACACAGAGATGAGTCAAAGTCAACCACTTTAATGCATCTGCGCTGTGGTCTCAAAAATCCAGCCAGAGCAAATTCAAGATTTAGACCTACAAGGTTTTTAAATCCAACAAGCTTCTTTACAGAGTCTCACTGCAGCAGAAAAAAAAGTGCATCTAATACCATAAAACTGTATCTGCTCTCTGAAAAAGAGAGCAGAGAGGATATGGATTCAAATTTGGCATCTGAACTAGTTTTTCTACAAGAAAATGAAGCAAAACGAAAGACAAGTTTTAACAGGAGAATGATTTTTTTTAAATTCGAAATGTTAAAATCTTGGCTTGTTCCACCTGTAAATCAAATCCCACGTGTCAAGATCTATTTCCTCCAATAGCAACAGAAGAACAAACAAAAAACATCAGAATTTGTGCTGGAAAACCAAAGAGAGGCTCATTTCAGAGTAAAGAAAGAAACAAGCGGTTTGATCCATCCTTCTCTCTGATTGCTGCTTCAGAGAGGATTTTGAATCTGGCATATGGAAGTTGAAATCACGCCAGCCTGTCTAGCTCCGACACATTGGAAAGCCAGACATGCATGGGCATCAAATGCAGTAGGGCAAGGGAAACTCAGCCAGCTTTTTTTATTTAAAACAAAATATTAAATAATATTGGCCCCATTTTTCTCCTTAATTCTTGTGAACATTTTTTTTCTATTGCATTCAGTTCAGTGACAGGACAGAATAGTAAGACATGATGAATATATACTTAGCTATCTAGTCTAACATGAAGCTGAGTGTTTAGCAGTCAGCAGAGATATCAAGTTTCCCTTTGGGATATGGAACGTGAGAGACCTGGATGTCCCCATACTGTTCACAGTTTAGGCCCAACAAGGCTTAGTCAACAGATCGATGAGATGTGTGCTGAACCTGAGCCTTGTGGCATTTTGTTTTGAAAACATTGTCATCTACTTACAGGACACCATGACAGGAGGGTTATGGAGGACAAAATCTGCTCAATGCAGCGCAAAGACTAGCCGACAAGGACAGGAATCTGATTTGAAGATTAAAGATACAAATGCATCAACATCCAAATGCCTACGTAGGATTAAAATTGATACTAATACACATGGCCGAAACGGCTTTGTTCTGCAGATCCTCAACATTCAAGGTGTATATGGACATATTTTAAAGAATTCTGACCATGAATCCACACCATTACACCCAAAGCAGCGTGCAGACACCTGATATTAAGAGAAGAAAGTAGGAATGGAGGGAGTTTATGGGTTACCGAAAGGCCAGAGGTGTAGTTAGAAATGTGAAACTAGTTCAAATGTGTTTAAATGCTAGGTAATGTCTTACATCTGGAAATGCTTAGAATTTTATGTGCAAAATTAACATGTGGCTCATCTAACAGGCATGTTCTCATGGCAGCACAATTCAATAGGTAAATCCCTGCATGCTAACAAAAACAATTTAACACCAGCAGAAAAAGATGGTGAGGGGTTTTTTCAGACTTCTGAGGAAATATTAAAAGCTAATGGATGTCCACAATTAAGAAGAAGTTGGAATCACAATTATTTTTTTATTAACGCAACACTGAGAAGCATGGTTGAGAACAAAGATGGTTCAAGAATGGAAAGTGAAATCATATCATATAGTATGCTATTTTGTGGCTCTACTTTAAGCACCAAAGCAATCATTAACACATACTTGTAGCAGCCAAGCACATTTTCATAGAAATCTTAAAAATGAAAACTACTTTGCTAAAAAGCAAGACAAGGAATTTGGTAAAAAAAAAAAAAAAAAAAAAAAAAAAAAAAAAAAAATATATATATATATATATATATATATATATATATATATATAATATATATATATATATATATATATATATATATATATATATATATATATATATATATATATATATATAAGCCTTTAAGGCTTTCAGATTTAAGCCAGAATATTTAAATTCCTTTGTTATTAAAAAATAAATAAATAAAATTCACCATATAATGGCACTTCTGCACTCTAATGTCTCTGCCACTGCTACAGGTTTTCGGTACTCTAACTTTCCACCAAAGGCTTTCAAGTCTCCTAATGAGATTAATTAAGCTAGCCCAGAGTTTGTTTAATGAGGCCCTAATGGCCTTAAGCGCAGAAGAGGATGATGGCTGAGAAAAGTTTCAAATTCCAAGCAAAGCTATACAATTAGACAGAACACTTTAAGTCAGCTAAACTAGTGAGCTAAGCTGTGATAATCCATTTAGCTACTGGGCAGCAGGGCACCTACAGATCCTTGAGTGTTGGTCACTAAACCAGCACTGATGTTTGAATCACAACTTCCCTGGTAAAATCAGAGAAGCAGAAAATGTAAAGGAAAAACAGGAGAAAAAAAATGCACTGGGAGTCACTGATACTGAATACATGTTTTGCAACGACATAGTCACTAACGTCTTACAAAGCATTTTAGCAAACCACAAATCCTAGAAATGAAGTCAACGGGCGGATGGATTCTTGCTTGTACTCACAACAAATGTTGACCCTCTTGTTAACTTACTGTGAAGGAACTTTCCCGCAGCTAATCATTAAAAAGATATTTACTATCTTTAACAGCCAAGAAACTAACCTCTAAGGATGACGTCCCTTTGTGCTTTGCACATTGTTCTTTTTCTGGCCCTCAAATCTTCCTGACATCACCTTAAGCCAAGGTAACATCCATTTGAGATGAGCTCTATTTATAAAGCAGTACATTTAGCTCTGATTTTTTTTATTGTGTGACTAGTAGGAAAAAAATTGCTTCCTGATTTGTTCACTGCTTTGTCTTTTCCTGGAACGTTTCATAAGATTGATCTCTAGATCATCCAATCCTGTCTTACACTGATTAGTTCAATGGCCAAGGAAAAAGGTTGAATTTGTGCCTGGCTAACCCTTCTGAGTAAATTTGGTCATTTGTTATGGATCATTAACCTATCGTGAGACACGGTGACGACCCAATTTCCGTTTACTGGCAGCATTTGTTCTTCTTTAAAGCCTTGAGCTATTTCAAATAGTCTAATGTCACACAGTCCAAAGTTAGAAACCGGTCCAGCAAAGAAGTTTCCAACTACTCATTCTTTGTTTCACACCACACCCACCTGGAGTGTTTGTGGAAAATCTGCAGACTCAGCTCAAGTCCCAGTGATCTTTATCAAACTCATCATTTTCACATTTGTGATGATTGAACAGACAAGGATTTTTTTTCTTGTATCACTCCCACACAACTGGCATGTACACACTGTCTAATGGTTGTTATGGACACTTGGTGACCCCCAATATGCTGTTCTGTGCTTCAGTTCTCCCATAATGAGCTATGAAGATTTTTATTACCTCTATTCCCTTCCTGCTTACTGTGCAAGGTGGTACAGTAAATACGGGCCCTCATCCAATCGAGTTTCCAGTGTCTAAGTAATGGGCCTCCATGTCATGTCACCCTTCTAGGACAAGAGAACAGAACGATGTTCTTAGAAATTAATCTCAACTTCAGAAACAATCCTACAGCTGAACATACACAGTCCAGTCACATTAATGTGACCACCACGTACTTTCCACTTCAGAGTTAAATAACCAATCACAGAAGGCAGGTGGCAGCACAGTGCAGTTGAGCGTATATAAAGGGTGTGTGTGGGCTTCGGAAAACATTTCAATCGTTGGCGTAATGCAGAAACGAAGCGATTTATCCGACGTCCAAAAGGGCATGATCATTGGCTTTCGGGCCAAGGGTGGAAGCATTTCCGAAACGGCTGAGTTTGTGAACTGTTCGCGTGCCGCCGTGGTAAAAGTGTACCGTGCATGGCAAAATGGGACTGTCCAAAATCAACGACGTGGCAAATGTGGTGCACCACGGGCCATAGATGACAGAGGCGAACGACGGTTGCGGAGATGCGTTCGGGCAGATAGACGGGCTACCGTTGAGCAACTGACCACTAAAATGAACCAAGGGGCTACCACAAGTGTCTCCCAAACCACTATTCAGCGAACATTGCTGCGTCTGGGCCTCCGAAGCAGACGCCTGGTTCGTGCACCTATGCTGACTGGTGTTCATCGACGACGAAGGCTAGAATTTGCACGCCAGTACAGCAGCTGGACGTCCACTGAGTGGCGACAGGTAGCGTTTTCAGATGAATCGCGTTTTATGCTCCATTGGACAGATGGACGTTGGCGTATAAGGCGTGAAACCTTTGAAAGGAACCACCCTGCAACCATTGCAGGAACGGTCCAAGCTGGAGGCGGGAGCATTATGGTCTGGGGAATGTTTTCCTGGCATTCTCTGGGTTCACTGATTATTGTGGAAGGCACGATGGATCAATACAAGTACGCATCTGTCCTTGCGGACCATGTCCACCCCTACATGCGCATTGTTTTTCCTCAGGATGATGGCATATTCCAGCAGGACAATGCGAGGTGCCATACAGCTGCCAGTGTACGTGCGTGGTTCGAAGAGCACCAGGATGAGTTTACCGTCCTCCCCTGGCCAGCAAACTCACCTGACTTAAACCCAATCGAGCATCTGTGGGACCATCTCCATCGAGTTGTTCGCGCCATGGATCCTCAACCGCGTAATCTAGCGCAGCTGGCCACGGCATTAGAGTCGGCATGGCTCAACATCCCAGAGAAGACCTTCAGGGACCTAAGTGACTCTCTTCCTGCACGTCTCGTAGCAGTTCGCTCTGCGAAAGGTGGTTATTCTGGCTTTTGACAGATGGTCACATTAATGTGACTGGACTGTGTATTTTAAAGGGATTGATATGGGAGGTATTAATTGCACAAGTAAGATTATTCCATGTTATCAATTATTTCCTACAATGGGATTTGTTTCCCAGACTGAACAAATGCACTAAAATTAGGTATTGAATTTTTCTGAAAATCTTCATAACTCCTGTTAATTCAGTTAGTTCAACATTAGTGCTTCCTAATGCACCAATAAGTTGTACTTGTGCCAACATATATTAGATAAGATATTTATCAAATGGCAATTTATGACCAAGTAATCCATCAGAAAGGGGTATTTGGAGAAGCTCTTTTTGAAATAAAAAGATCGGAGGCCATTTCTGCAGAGCGGTCCAGTGCAGCAATAATTCATCCCAGCAAAGACAAAGAGAACCTTTAAAGTCAATTAAAGCCCCCATTTCTTTGGCTGTGCAGATTTACTAAGGACACCTCCTCCAGTTAATGTGTCAGGGAGGCAGTAAACACCCACACAAAAGCTGAATCCAGCTACGCATTGAACATTTTCTCAGATAGGGGAGATGAGACGGATGGGAGCTGTGTAAACAGGACATGCACAAAAGAACGTACAAAGGAGAATCACTAAAAGATCCCACATCCTTCATCTGATGCCGAACAGTCGACACATAGTCACACAGTTGCGATCTGTTTGTTTTCGCATACACCTTTCATACAGACCACCTGGGGGACGCCCCTCCTGCTTCAGTATGCGTCCTTACTCACCAGGGTTCCCCCTGCTTCCCTGTAATCCTTGGTTTTGTTTTTATGTAGCAGTCGCAGAGAAAACGTCGCACTTTCTACACATAGCCTCCTCTGTGGAAAACAATGTTGCAATTTCCATCCAAGAGTCATTAGCCATTTGCCAGTCTTATTTTTCTGGGAGATTTTTGGTGAGGAACCGTACAAATGTACATAATTTTTCATCACATCTGACGAATGTTCCTTAAAAATAAATTTTTGTGTCTCCTGCTGCAAGATGGTGGAAGCAGAATAGTTGAATGGAAATATCAACATTGCTGTCGGAGCCCATTTTGGTACAAAACATGGCAACAAACGTCTGACCAGTCATGCAACAGTTTGGTTCAAACTCTATTCTTCGGGGTAGAGTTTGGTAGGCGGATGCTTCTCTTGGAACAAAATGACACAATTTTCATCATGCGTTTACAATGAGAGCTTATTTCAGCACTTTGGAGTAAGTATGTAGGACCTCAATACATTTGTGGCACTATATACTGGCACAAAGGCGATAAAAAAATACACAAAGAGAAAAACCCCAAAGTGAAGATATTAAAAAAGACTTTGTTCTTCTATTAAAAAAAAAATAATTGAAATGAAATCTATTACCTATTTGTCTCTCCAAATCCGCTGCCTCGTCAGGAGTGGCCCTAGGCAGGACGCCAGGGTCACTGAAGCTGGTTCTCAATAGAGTCCCCAGTACAAACAAAAACAGAGCTCCTCCTAGGACTGGGATGATGGGGGTCAGCTGCTGTGCCAGGAATGGACAACTGGTGAAATAAAAACAGATTATGAAGAAAGAGCAGCGACAAAGCATAAGCAGAAATGCAGAATTCTGAATTCTAAAAGAAAAGCTGAAAGTTGAAGTTTTATGTTCCAGCGCATCAAAACTTTATTTACCTCCATTTCAACATTAGCACAAAAGACAACACTTGGAAATTACTGAGTAATGGTTTAGGTTTAGTAAAGGTTTAGGAAAATAACATTATTGCTCAACAACTAAAAAAAATAACCACAAAACAGAATGGTTATTTTATAATATATACTGTATATATATACTGTATATATATATATATATATATATATATATAAATAAAACTGCACAAGGAAACATGGATAAACTGTTGAATTTTGGAGATTTATTTCTTTTTCCTACACTTTCACAATTATGTTCCACCCTATGTTCATCCATCACATAAAATACCTCCAAAAACACAGCAAAGTTAAAAATTATGACTTTTTTTAAATACACTGCAGCTGGTTAGGGCACAAATCATATTAAGTACCACAGGGATGGGCCTAGGGCTCTATTCTTTTTGTTTATGAGTTTCTGGTATTTTATTAAATTGATGCTGTCTTTTTCCCCAAGATGCGTTACAGGTTTCTAATGGATACAACATAAATATCACATATTTTTCTCAAAAACATTGAACATTTTTTTCTGATGAAACTGACAAAAGAATATTTAGGTTTCCTGCTAATGATTGCTAAAGACAGGCATCAGCTCCCTCCACCTAAGGAACGAACTGTCCCAATACTGGTTCAATTATAAGTGAACCATCTAAACTTGAGGCATACCTTACAGCAACAACTCTAACATACAACCACACTGAATACAAAAGCATTTCAATACTTAACCTGTTTTCCAAGCCAGTTAAATATGGAAGAGAATGAATCATTTATGATTCACACCTAAATGTGAAGCTGGTCAGCAAAATGTGTTTAGAGAAGTTAAAAAAACAACAACCACTGAAAATATAATCCGAACATCTCTATAAACATTGACCTGTAAAAACCTGAGTGGAAAGCTGCAACCCAGCTGCTCTCTACAAATTAAGTGACATTGACCCAAAGGGAGAAAATGTCTGGGACATCAGCAGGGGGAAGCAGGCAGGGCAACACAGTTCAGCAAAAACATTGTTTTAAGTTAAAAAAAAAAGGCAAATTTTTGTGTCATTTCTAAGCTATTGGTTGCATTTGCTCAAACAGCCTCCACATCTGATTTGGTAGTTTGGCATTTTTTAAATCAAGATACTGAAACAAGACATTGCTCTCTATTTTGAGATGTATGAGTGCCTCATAACTTCTGATAAAATGGTTTTTAAACATTAAGATTCACAACCCAGTTATTTGTATAGGTGAAATTTTTTTATAAAAAGGCATTCAATGTGATAACCTGGCAAACTGTGGCTAATATTCAGTTTCTTTCTATTTTCCGTCAAAGGAAAACCCAGAGCCATATATGTAAACAAACTTTTTCAAACTTATTTTTAACAGGAGTAAAGCCAAAATATAAGCACAGATATCATCTGTACTGATTTATGGCACGACATTATGTTTGTAAAAACAAGAGCCGCTGAGCCACTTATCCCAAATCTGTTTGGCGGCATCATTAACCGAGTCCTCGCATGTCTGCGTTACAACATCAGCTCAGGTCACAGCAGATGAAAAGCCAAACACTGTGGGAGGTTGTGGCAACTCCTCGCGAAAAAACTATCTGAAAATCTGATCTGAAAAAGATCATAGAGTAATCAGCAAAACGGCCAATGCAGATCAGTGATGAGTGCAACAGATATAAACGCAACTACTACTTAAACAACTAAGTTACAGTATATACTGTAGAACATAGCTAAATATATGCAGCAAGCCTTCTTCTTAAGTAATGGTTTTAAAGTTTTAGATAAAATGTATATTTTAGATAAAATGTATATTCATTTGTCTGTTGTAATAATCTCACATATTTTTCTGCAAAGTTCTGGCATTTATCCGGCTGTCTGCGACTCCACTTAAAAATCAACTGAAGCTCAAATTTAGCAGCTTCAACAAACGTACATTAATTTGCACCAAAAGTGAGTTTGAATTACTCCTGCAATACGTCGTGATTCAGTTTACCTTGATTACAAGGAGATAAATATAAACGTGTCTAAATCTAATCAGAAACGCAAACACAAAAACTACGACAGATAAGCAAAAGACACTTCAGCTTCGGAAAAGCATCATGTCAATGGAGACTTTAGAAACATCCATTTATAAGAGAGAATTCAGCATGTGGCGTCGCTGACATTCCCCTCATAAATGGAGACTTAGGGTTCTACAAAATAATTTAAAAAAAACTTTGGAAAAAATTGCTCAAACTAAGAAACTAAGTTATATTTTCATTTACCTTGACAATTTAGATGTATTGTTCAGAGTCTAACTGAGCTCCATGTCTGTCTGGTGTCACTCAAGGTTGTGCCTGACTTCCTTCAACAAAACTTTACCAGCTTTATAACAGTACATACTGATTCAGAACTTTTTAGGTTGTTCAAAGCTTATCCATCAACAGCAATAGTGTACCAAGCAGCTAATTAAGCTAGCATTGATAATCAGTGGCAATTTTTCCAGGTGGTCCTTGCAATTTTTAAGAAATGAAGGCCCAGCTCTGCTTAGTTTCCTGATGTTTTTCCTTAGCATTTGCTGTGTGAGAGATCATTTGTTCACATGTGGGTCCAGAAGATATGGAAATAATTATCTACAATTATTTATTGTAGAAATAAGGTGGAATGTATCAGAAGCTGTGCTTTTTCAAGGCATAAGCATTGCTTTTTGTGATTCTGCTGTTAGGTTTTCTTTCAACAGATACCAAAGGTAGAGAGGGCCCAGTCCACTTTGAGACTGTCTCAATGTGAAAAGCAGGATTACCTGTAAGTCAAGATGGCAGGATCCTGTTTTTAGGAACAAGTTTCACAAGGGATTCAGTGGCTACAACACTGCATAAATGGGAATTACAGGAAGCACCAGTTTGTACAGTTCCTCTGGAAACACTCCTCCCCACCAGAGTCTGTGCAAATGATGATGATGCAAAAAATGATGAACATAAAAACATCAGTTGGACACTTTAGGGTTAGTCTTTACACACACAATGAAATTAAGTGGTGACAAGTAAACACGACTAAAAGCAACACCTAGTTAAAAGTAGGAACTGTACCTTACTTACACTTGCTTTTCTAATTAGCCGGCTGCCATTTACCACGGTTAATTTTGCGTCATGGTATTGCATATTAAAAGGTGAAGAAACAAACAGCAGACTACTTTGCAAGACTCTGTTCTGTGTCAACCATCATTAAATTCAGAAGTGTCTGTTGCAAAAGAAAACTTCAGTTACAAAATCTGTATAACAAGGCACTAACCTGATAAAACAAAAAAATAATTCCCTAATGTAACTTCTGAATTTTTAAATCTTAAATAGGGCATTAGTGAAGGCTAAAATCTACAGCTTTTTTTAACTACCAGTAATCTGCAATTACAGCACAAACAAACAAAAAACATTTTGAAAGTAACTCCACACATGGAAGGGGGAAAGCTTTTTAAAGACAACATAGATCATGGATAAAAGTAATGATTTTGGCAAAAATTGACTGAATCCAGCATTGGAACTACAATAAATACTATATACTTTGTTGAAGAGATGTGGTGTTCAACCTCCTGTAAGGTAAAAATCCTGTCACACTTCAAAACCTATCCACTGACAAACAGATGATTTAAAAGTGGGGGGAAAGAAATACGCTACAAGCAACAGCATCTGTACTTTAAGAGCGATGTCTCAACGAGTCGGATATCAGTGACATAATGAAAACATGATCAAGTGTGGCATAAAGCGATGTTTGACATAGATTAAACACCGAACCCACCTGGGAGAAAGGACATATCCATTAACCCCACGCCTCCTGTGAATCTAAAACAGGTATGTCTGCGCGCTGCAGGTATATAAAAACATGCCCAGTCAAGCCCCCTCAAATGAAACATCTCCGACATTTGTCTTCATCTGTCGAGGAACAGCGGAGGTAAGAATACTTCGACAGCTCCCGTTCCTGATAAGACTTTAAGAGAGCAGAAATGAACAAAGTCACATTGTTGTTTTTATTTGCTTCCAATCCACTTCTTATATTTACAGAGACTTTGGAGGCATCGTTGCCATAGAGACGGACGGCATGCAATGTCAGACATGGTAAGTTTCAAAAGGGGTTATGGTTACCCTGGAAACAGCCACATCAGTGAGTTGAAGCCTCATAGGAAAGGAGCAGCAGACTTTAACCAATTTTATTAGTCTGTCTTTTTGAAAGGAACGAAATATTTTAGTGAAGAAACAAGGAGGTCACATAATGACAAAACCAATGAATACAGACAGACTGAAATGAAGACTAAAACAGGACAAACCTAAGAGTTGAGAATCTTTTTGCACTATTTACACCAAGTCAGGGTTTTAGTGAAAGCTGCATCTTCAATGGTCACAATCTCATCACCGATATATCAGGTGAGAGAGAAATCAGTATTAGGGATGCACAGATATGAAAATTTGTGCCGATATTGATATCTGATAATATTGTTGCTGTGGTCGATAACTGATATTGACCCATCTATACATTTCACAACCCTGGCAATTCTTTGGGAGAAAGGGAAACCACATTGTTGACTTCACCACTGTTTTCTGATTCAGCTAAACTCCCCACAATTCTGTGCTGACTGCGTCACTCAGTCACATGAAAAAATACCACATGACCAGGAGCAAATACCAAAATGGAAATAAATTTTGGTTAGTAATATTAGCCCAGTCATATTTATGAGACCGATAGCGGTATGTTAAAAAATGACCAACATCGACTGATAGTGACGTCATTGCCAATCTCTTGTGCAATCCCACATAATTATTGCAGCTACATCTGAAACTTGGTCCATTTAAGTGAAAAAATATATTCAGGACAGCGACAGTTAAAAATGTATTTTGGTATGACATGCAAAAGCCTTTTTTCAACACAGAGTAGTCATTATATTGTTTTATAATGGAAACACCATAATACTATTGTGGATGTAGACAAGGAAAGGTCATACACTGGGAAACTTTCAGCTATTCCTACAGAATATACAATGGACACCCACTTATTCAGTGTTGAGTATTTAGTATTTTTTTTATGAGGAACGCGACTCCAAATTTTTTGGATTTGTTGTAGAGGACATATAAAGTTTTACAAAAAAAAATAAAATAAAATCCAGCTTGAGAACATGAAATAGGTGTAATTATACTTGACATGTTATTGGCAAGATTTTGCAAAGCACCCAATTCAGGAATACACATTTGTGGATGTTAGCTTCTGTGGTAGCCTATTAAACTAGGCAGCTATCAGCATTTTAAAAGTGATTATTCATAGGTTTCAGCTATTCATGCATGGCTGTGGTCGCTAACCCACATGACCCTCCACTGGACTGGAGATTGGATTTCTAGAAGTATTTTCAAATACATTTTGAAATATTTGACCAGTGTTTAAGAAACAAAACAAACAAAAAAAAGATCTCATTCCTGCATCTTTAGGGTAACGTCACATGAAGAATAAAATTGAGCCCTTTTCCAAGTGTTTTCATCTCCCTAATGGAAAAACCAATAAGTAAAAGATAAAAATTAGGGTGCAGCAACAGGACCACAAAACTTGATTGCTAAATGGAACAAGTTAAAATATGGTAAACCTTGCAATGTCTGAAGAGCAAAAGTAATGCTTCACTTCAGTAAAATCTCACAAGGTCACATGCATTTGCTTTCCAACTGCTTAAACAACTTATCATTGAATGTGCTTACAATGTAAACAATCATGACTCAAATATAATGTCATGAAGCTAGTCAAGACTCAGCTGGGAGTTAATCATTGAGGACTTTTGCCTGAGCTTTATTTAATCAAGTAAAACTTGCTTCACTCTGCACTGTTCCCAGTTTGTCCTCACAATGTCCTCCGAGATTAACAGATTTCTTTTTTTCTTATGATAACTATAAGAACAGCGATCCACCGATCTGCGAAAAACAAAATGTTTGTCATGCAAAGTTAACAGCTGCTATCTGAATGTTCAGTCAGTTTTCAGGGTGATTACCTGATAAGAAATGTCAACATCAACACTCAAAGGAACTTCACATATGTTTAATGCCGTGTTAAAATACCTCTCTGGCCTTTCGGGTTACAGCATCATTAATCAACCGTGTTATACAAAAACAAAGGCTTTGTCTGCTTGGGCTTTTATAACATTTTGATTGGGTTTGATAACAGACAAGGGCAGAATATCAATCTCCTCATAGCCATAGGCCACCTCATTTGTCTGCAAAACAAGAGAACATGACAAGCTTTTGCAAACAATAACATTTTTTGTTTTTACCCAAAGTCCTCCACAGTCTCCAGAGATTTTCATCCAGATTTCAGACAGATGCCAATGGTGTACTGTGAAACATGTGTCACTCATGTTTTCCAGAAACCTACAAATTCCTGAGGTGTAGCCATTCAGCCTCGGCCTTGCACTCAATCACCCCTGGAAGAAGGGACTGGATGTAGCTTGGAGGAGGGGGTTGACAAACAGAGTGCAGAGCTGATTAAAGACTTGAAGCAAGCCGGAGAAAGAAATCACGCAATGCACACACACACACGCACACACACAAAAAAAGCAAAAAGCCGGTAGAACTGGTCGTGGCATTGGAGTATCAGAAAAAGAAGTATGCTTATATTATATTATTCTACAATAATATACATCTGCAAGTCCAACTTTTAAAGTTTCAAGTTTGATAACTCACTCAAAAGAACATCAACTTGTTTTTTTCCTACCACATTCAACCACCCATCTGAAAAAGCATAAGGCAGTGAGACAAGATTTGGAGTGGTACTGGTGTGAGAGGAATGTTTTTTGTTTCCTTATGCCTAGCAATGGGTGTGACTGTTTGAGTTATGTGGACAAAGTCTGTTTCGCAACCATTTGCCTGACAACACTCAAAAGATGACTTATTTTCTTGATCACCCATGCAGCAAACCTTTTTTTCCACCCATTCTTTCAGGGAATTTTCTACAAACAGCTAACAATATCAAGGACAAGAAAAAACACAATTTTTTCCTCTTTTTAAGTGCATGTTTGGAAAGGCATCTTGAGAGTAATTGTATTCATACAATGTGTAGGGTTCATTAAACAGATTTTCGTTCATGCACTTTGGGGCATGTTTCAAAGGAGCTACACCTGAAAGTACTTTAAAGCATTTTTAACAACCCTCTTAATCAAAAGTGAAGGCAGAGCCTATTTGTTTGGTTGAGAGACTTACTGGGCAAATGTGAAATGTGGGCAGTTTTAGCTTCAACAGCCTCCAAAACATTTCAGCTGCATGGATTAGCCACAAGAGCAAACCTGTCAAACACATAGTACTCCATCCATATTTCAAGAACACTGTTACCCAAAGCTAATCGGTTCTGTTAAGAGTTTGATGTAAGTTAATACTCATCAAAGCGCTGCTTATTTTAGCCTTTTTAATACATGTACCTGATGGGAATTATAACAGGATCACTGTAACTCTGCATCTGTCAGGCAGATGAAAAGGAGAATAGACAGCTTCCTATAATTAGGTTGAAGGGGAGCAAAAAAAAAAAAAGCTGAGTTGCAGTGACATATTTGTAAATGTTTTATGCAGCTGCCAACCTTTTTGCTATAATGCAGTTAAAAAAAACTGGATACCCTAAAAACTACCAATTAAGCCAGGCTTTTTTATGAATCTGTCACACAGGAAAGATGAATGACTGATTTCTGCACCTTTTCTTGCACACCATGAGGATGCATTTCTTCCTGAATGAAGTGTGTCAGACAGCAGTCTTAAACAATGTTCAGTTCCCAACAGGCTCTATAAATAAGCAGCTGCAGTGTTTACTGGGGGCATTTAAAAAAAAAAAAAAAGCCGTACAAATGTACACAACACTAAATGTAAGCTTTAAAACATTCCTGTACCAAGTAGCTGCACAGATGTTCATAGAATGCGCCGTGAAAATGATTCAGATAAAATTTTCTGCTTTGTTCTTGAATACCAGATAAAAATAACCTCAAACTGTTTGCAAATTATGACTAAGAGAAAAGACAACTATCCAAAGCAACCTGGCCTGACATAAAAAATATTATCCCATTTGTTCAATCATTATTTACCTGTAATTACCCCTACTGCTTGAGTTCAGTCTTACTATAAAATCCAAAACTAACGACTGCCAGACCTGTAAAATGAAGAAACCACTTGAACAGAGCGCATCTGACAACATGAAATAGTACAAAAAATCTCAAAAGCAACACAGTCAAGAATTGATATTTGCTCAAATTGTTGACATTTTATTGACCTACAAAGTCTTACAAAGACGTTTTTAAAGTTTCAACAGCTATTGTCCACAAAGGGAGAAAATACAGAACAGTTTGACCACCAGAACAAAACTATACCTACATTTTGGTGTAATTTTTCCTGTGTAAAATTTTATTTGATCGCCTAAAAACAGTGAAATGTAAACATAAAAAGGGGGGAAAAATAAGTGTTAATGTTCTGCAACATCTAGCAGAGTAAAAAAATGAACCAAGACTTCCACCGTTTAACCGTTTCTCACACATCTTAACAAAATAGCTCAAGAGACATTAATTATTTTTCCAGTGCTCAGAGAAAAGTGAACCAAACTGGGTGGACATTTCTTTTAACAGGTAACAACACCAATATGATGAGGGCAGAATATGAAAAATAATCTTCTGAAACCTTAGCAGCTTCTGTTATAAACCTGTAATCTGTCTTTCACAGCAGATACTTCACCGAGTTATCTGGACTGCACCAAATTCTGAACAAATAAGGCGGTGGGTATGTTTGCTTTTTTATTGATAATTCTCATGTTGAGGTAGCATAGTTTTCCTCATCTTGAGAGGAAAAATAATCCACTGGCAAAGCTTCATTAGCCAGTGTGTATTTGGACTGGTCGCAGATTGTTGGAGGCAGGACAGGCCCATATAGACAGACACAAGTATATTTAAAGCAAAGTTAATCAGTTTTATGGTTCTTAACATCTTAAGTGAAGACAATTAAGAACTTGTTTACCATTTCGCATGCAAAGCATTTAACTCTGTTTAACCCCTTGAGTGTTACCTCCAAGATGCCTACATGTTCGTCAATGGGTCCTTAATGGGTGACAGCTTACAGCTGAGTGATTACCTTTGTGTGCATTAAAAACCCTGATATTTTCGACAAACTCTCAGCATTGAAGTGAAAAAAATAACTCTTACGGGAAAAAAACTTATATGATGAAAGCACATACATAAGTGCAGAGAAACATGAAAATGTATTAAGTCTGTTCAAAGTTGTGTGTATGTTGATCCTGTGTTCACCCTAATAGAAAAAATGTGAATCAAAGAGATGTGTTGTATTTCTGTCTCCAGTTCATACACAAAGTTTTTAAAGACTAATCTATATCCGTCTTGCTTTGTCATTTTTCTGCTTCCAATAAACTACAAACAAAATCTCAATAAATTATGCAACTGAAAAGCAAGTGTAGACGGTGTCAAAACAAAACATAAGCTGTAATTCTTTTAATCTTTTGGAGTCATGCGCAGATTTAAACGTGCTCTGGATCCTCTTTTGAACTTGGATATTGTTAATGTCAACGTTGTTGCCATCTTCTGACGTTAAATGTGCAGTTTTTTTTATTTACACAGTCCAGTCACATTAATGTGACCACCACGTACTTTCCACTTCAGAGTTAAATAACCAATCACAGAAGGCAGGTGGCAGCACAGTGCAGTTGAGCGTATATAAAGGGTGTGTGTGGGCTTCGGAAAACATTTCAATCGTTGGCGTAATGCAGAAACGAAGCGATTTATCCGACGTCCAAAAGGGCATGATCATTGGCTTTCGGGCCAAGGGTGGAAGCATTTCCGAAACGGCTGAGTTTGTGAACTGTTCGCGTGCCGCCGTGGTAAAAGTGTACCGTGCATGGCAAAATGGGACTGTCCAAAATCAACGACGTGGCAAATGTGGTGCACCACGGGCCATAGATGACAGAGGCGAACGACGGTTGCGGAGATGCGTTCGGGCAGATAGACGGGCTACCGTTGAGCAACTGACCACTAAAATGAACCAAGGGGCTACCACAAGTGTCTCCCAAACCACTATTCAGCGAACATTGCTGCGTCTGGGCCTCCGAAGCAGACGCCTGGTTCGTGCACCTATGCTGACTGGTGTTCATCGACGACGAAGGCTAGAATTTGCACGCCAGTACAGCAGCTGGACGTCCACTGAGTGGCGACAGGTAGCGTTTTCAGATGAATCGCGTTTTATGCTCCATCGGACAGATGAACGTTGGCGTATAAGGCGTGAAACCTCTGAAAGGAACCACCCTGCAACCATTGCAGGAACGGTCCAAGCTGGAGGCGGGAGCATTATGGTCTGGGGAATGTTTTCCTGGCATTCTCTGGGTTCACTGATTATTGTGGAAGGCACGATGGATCAATACAAGTACGCATCTGTCCTTGCGGACCATGTCCACCCCTACATGCGCATTGTTTTTCCTCAGGATGATGGCATCTTCCAGCAGGACAATGCGAGGTGCCATACAGCTGCCAGTGTACGTGCGTGGTTCGAAGAGCACCAGGATGAGTTTACCGTCCTCCCCTGGCCAGCAAACTCACCTGACTTAAACCCAATCGAGCATCTGTGGGACCATCTCGATCGAGTTGTTCGCGCCATGGATCCTCAACCGCGTAATCTAGCGCAGCTGGCCACGGCATTAGAGTCGGCATGGCTCAACATCCCAGAGAAGACCTTCAGGGACCTAAGTGACTCTCTTCCTGCACGTCTCGTAGCAGTTCGCTCTGCGAAAGGTGGTTATTCTGGCTTTTGACAGATGGTCACATTAATGTGACTGGACTGTGTAAGTCCCAGACACAGAAAAATTTAATTTATCCAGAGTACAGCTGCCAGAGCCTAAATCATATTTGATGCTCCATTCATAAATATGAATGTTGGATTGCCAAGCCAATCAACAAGAAACACTGTATAAAAAGGAAGTCTATAGGCTGGATTTATGACAAAATGTTTGCAAGAAACAAATGCACACACCAAAATGGTAAGTAAATACTGTCAGAGAACAGAGATGTTTAGAAATTCAGAATACAAAAGACAAGTTCCAACAGGTTAGCAGTGTTGAAAAAACACATACAAATTAGAAAAGGTTGCAATCAGTTGCAAAACTCCTGCAGTATAACAGGATAAAAAAAATGTTATAGCACTACATTCACCACTAGGTTCAAACACATTTTCCAGCTTTTCTTACTTATTCAGGCTTAAATTTGAAAAATAAGCTTGTATTTGAATATTTTAACACAAAACCTGTATCTAGATAGGTTTTACTATCTGCATGTCCTGCTAACAGTGAAAGCAAACTATACTCGAGATGGTTTCCAATTTTGTAAGATGGTAAAGGGGCATTTCATGTTTCTTCTCTCCTTATTTGCCATCTGGAATGCCTCAAATCAACACCCTTCCAGATATAAATAACACTGATTAGGAAAAAACACTATCCCAACTGAACAAATGATAATAATACACAGATTATTTGAAGCACGTCCTGTAGCCTTTGATAGTGTCATTTTGTTGTGTTTGGACTCTAAAATAGACCTATTTAAAGAACAAAAAGTCAATTTGAAAACCCTGATCTATGAGCACTGTGACTCTCAAAAGCATTGAAATGATCCTTTTTTGTGGGTTCTGTGTCAGAAACTGGGGGCGGGAGGGGTCAGAGTCTCTCCCCCACAGTCCTGTGCCTTTAGCTTTCCAATTTTCCTCCTCATCTCCAGCCGAGATGAAAGACAAACTGTTAGGCACAAATAATAAGGAAGATTGCACAATCCCAGTCCAATTAGTGAGATTCATAAGGTGGCTTTTCACATTGGAAAAATAAAGAAAAAGCCACAATTATAGGAGTAACCTTGTTGAGTCAGCAAAAGCAAAATACCGAGCTCATTCACAAGGATGGTGTGAATTTGCAAACCAAGCTCAAAACATTCTTACACAAGGAGAAAAACATTTGCTTACAAAAATAAAAAATAATCATTGCAAACCCAGATTTGGTGTCGAAAATCCATGAAGTAGATTAGTGGCTTCATATCATGTGCAATTACTCTTACTCTTTTAGTCTCATCACATTTAGAGATTGCTTAATAATATTGACTTGAAAAAATACTCTGGTTGTAATTTTCAACAAAGCTTGTATATGACATGATCCCTGTTCAAAAAGAAGTATGAATCCACCGTTTTCCTGTGGCAATATCTAATATTTCCATGAACAGCAACTTGTGTCTGCAGCCCTGATGGAACTTTACTTCAAGTCACGCATGAAGAGGGAAATAATCAGAGGGATCCAATTTTGAGACATTAACTCTGAACCACCTATCAAAAGTCCAAGCAGGCATAAAATTTATCACCAGCAAAAGGGGAAAAAAACAAAAAAAGACCCTTCACACACAACATATTTTTACTCAGTAAATTACAACTAGTGATCAAGCGTTCAGTTTCTCCAACCTGGAAAAATGCTCAAACTGTTCTTCAGACATTGGCCTCAGTGAACTTTTATGACACATATGGGACAGAAAGCAACATGTGAAACAACAAGGCACATAGGCATCTGGGGGGGGACCAGAAACAGAATAATAAACAGGCCGGTTTATTGTGCATGGCTGAGCACCCCTCAGACAGAAGGAAAGAAAACAAGTGTAAAGAAAGACTGCAAATGGCCTCATCCCTAAGATTTGTTTCTGCAGAATATGATCCGGCAGCGTGATGGGAGACATTGTGCAAAAGAAGAAAGCTCTGCAAAGTGAATGAGTAGCTGCAATCCACTATGCTGACAACTAGTGAATGAGCTTAGGTATACACAACTAATCGAAACACATTACTGTTAATGACAACATAAGCCAATGTGCGGGTCTGCTGACCATCGCCCTGTCTGATGAATGTCTCCCTTCAGCTGATGGGAGAGGGGTGGGAAAGTCAGAAAGACTCAGCCAGCCTTGGGGCACGGGGCAATGCTTAGCTGAAACATTGTTTTATGGTGTTCCTGTAAAATGTTCCTGCGTAGTCACAACAAGCACTAGATAGAATGAAGAGTCCTGCTCGCACTGTAGGAAATGAAGCCATCTGTGGAAGCAGCAGGAGAGGTATCATCAGGAAGCATCTGACATCCTACATGTAGATGCAGAGTAACTTCCAGGTTTACATAAAAGCTCCACAAAGTCCATCTCCCTTTCTTTTTTTTTTGTTTGTTTTAGGCGTTTCATGTTCAGGGTAGTTTAGTCTCAGATCTTGCAGTGCTGTGGCAGGCTGCCCTTTGGTCATGGGTTACGTTCGTATCTATGCTGAAGTGACAATGCACTGAAAGCTGAAGTGGTCCAGAGGTCACTGTTGATGGATGTACAGCATTGAGGTTGGGAGACTTTAAACACAAGCCATACAACAGATAAGCAGAATTGAATTTCAAAGGGCATACGTATACTGTACCTACAGCAGTTTGGTTTGTGTTTTATCTATTAAAACAAAGAATCTTTCTAAACTGTAGAGCTGTAAAACATAAAAAAAACAGCACATAAGAATACTATCGCTAAATCCTGAATTGAGGATATCAATTATAACCGACAGGTTAATTTCCGTCTTTTCCTCGGTTCCTTGACAATAAAATTAAAGTATCAAGGAATTGAATAAAAAACTGCATTCAAGCAATTCATTGCGTTTCCAAAAATTTATATTGTAAAGTTGATTACAGTCTATTGTTTACCGCAGCTCTACCAGAAAATAAAAATACACATTAATGTTTTCTGTATAGAAAGTACCAAAAAAATTTGTAAATTGACTCATAGAAGATTGAATTTTCAATGTCTTGTAATTTATTGATCAATAAGTTCAGAATTCTGCTAAGAACAAATTATTCTCTTCATTTTTTTTAGCTGACTAACCTATTTTAACTGCTGTTAAGCATAGCAGCTTGCAGTATTCTGCAAGCTGCTATGCTTAACAAATCACTAATGAGATTATTCCATGTAGGTCTTTTCTTAAAGCAACATAAGTCTGATCAGATTCCAAGTTTACACCATATCCTTAGCCAGCCAGGCGTTCCATGGAGATAATGAAATCAAAGTTGTTTTTGCTTTCCATGGCTTGTAAAAAAGTGTAATCTAAAAAAAAATTTGGACTCCCATCAGTGGCCTCCACCCGCTCTTCCGGGAACAAAAACGTCAAGTTAGATAATATTTAACAGTCTGATTTATATACAAACTTGTTACGCACTTTATTTATTGGGACTACATTAAGCCTTTAACTATTGGTTCCACTTTTGGCACAATAACATAATCACCGATGATACATGCAATGATTTATTTGTACAAAAGAAATGTGATACAAACCTTTTGCAAAACTACATCCCTACGCCTATATAGAAAAAAGTGGGTTTAAATTTAAAGTTCATACTTGGCAAAGTCCAAACTAAAACATAAAATTTAAAAAATCATGAATGGGGGCACCTAATTTATTCACTTGGTTTCAGAGCAAATCAAAAAAAAATTGGAGGTCAGGTACAAATATAGTGTAATGTAGTATAGGCTGTCTTTGCTGTGCAGACAGGGTGCAGGAGGCTTCGACCACAGCACATTTTTCCCCATAAAACATCCTCTGGCTGTGAAGCACTTTGCCGTGATGAAAACACCGACCAACTCCACAACAATTCTCATGACAGAGCAGGACTCTTATCTACTATAGAAAGGGGTTTCTGACATGATAGATGACAGACTGATGGGCTAACGACCGGAGAAAGAATGCACACTCGCTTGTCAGACTCTCCAGCGATGGCAGCACATCAGCCTTTATACACATACAGCTTTATGCAGTCCACTCAGTGAAAAGATGAGGACATCTGGGGGGAGAGTAGCATGTAAGAGGGACGCACTGTACGTTTATTAACAATTGTTTTAAGTGTAAAAGAGGAACAATGCTCTTTTAATGACGCTGGGAATGTAATTAACTAAACCCGTGTAGTACTAATACAGAAAGGTCAGCTTTCTGAGCATTTATTTCAGCAATAGAGATGCATCAGAAAAAGAAAAAAATACACATAAATTTTCCTCTTCACCTGTGCAGGACTTTGGTTTTAGAAGAGCTTTATAAATAAGTGAATTAAAAAATTTTATCTTAATAAAAAAAAAATCTTGAGATGGCACCTGAGCAAATGTCTAACCGCTGATAAATAACAACTGCACTCTCTCAACGCTTTGTGGCCTCCTATAGACACTTAATGGGGCTGTATTCTGTACTTTTTAGGCACATTTTATAGCACAATTCAGAAACAATATTACCTTCCGTTATTAAAATGCTGTACATATCAAACACAACTTGAAATTTAGTCTCTGTCCCTCTAAAAAGCTCCAACTCTTTCAGACACTCAGCACGTTATAATTAATAATGCTTCTCATTATGCTCTTTACAACCGTTCTTACGAGCATCGGGCTGATCCAAGGGGGAGCTTTATGGAAATAGGTGACGCTTGCTCATTTAGGCACCTCTGATTAATTGATTTAGAGGAACAGTACAAGTAGAAATAGAAATACTTATTTTCAGTTAGTTTAGACAAATCTGATAACTGTATGTTAATTTAAGAGGAAAACAGTTGCATACATTTTATAATTCCAGAGGATATGAAGTACAATAAATCTGTCAACAATGGCCAGAATGCGCTTTTTTGTTAGTTTCCACTTCTCCGTGATAAACTGCGACAACATAGGCCAACATTTTTAGATGTGACCTCTGGCTCTGGAGCCCCAAGTGCCTTTTTGGACCTTCCACAATGGCACAAAACTTCATGCAGATTTTAGAAATGCTTCCACAACAGAAGAGAAGTTACAAAAATATTATTTTAGATGATTTTCTTGTCATTAGGCTAGAAACTATTTGATTTTTCTGACAAACATCCCACAGTAGAAAATGTTTTTGTGTTTTGCTTCCATTTTAAAACCTTAAAATAAAAAAAAATGAAAATGGTGGTTCTTTAAAGATGTCAACATATTTTATATATATTAACCACAAAAAATATCAGGAAATGGCTCTAAGTGAGCTTGCTTCAGCTGGACTGCGGGGAGCAAATGGCTCTTTTGGTTGTAGACACTGAAATATTATCACATTGGTTGCAGTTTCCACATCGCAGCTCTTATGAAAATCCTCTTGCACAAAAGGCGTATGAGATTCTTTAATCTCCCACCAGTTTATACTGACATCTCTCTAAAGCAGGTCAGATAAAGGGAAACATGCTCACTCCAGACCCATGCTATGATTTGTGTACAACTTCCTCTTCTGGCATCTGAGCCTTTGAGATGAAATCCCTAATCCACACTGTCATCTTGCACAACCAAGAACCAGATGTGAGCAGACAATACTTACTCAAAGGTGAAAAACAGTCCACAGGTTACAAGGATGAGGACCAGGGTGAGGTAGAAAACCCCCGTCTGTTTGGCCATCATAATCCTCCCATCACAGTAAAATTTATTCCGACCTGGGAAGGTCTCCCATTTCTTCCTCTTTGGGGTCCTTTTCTTGTAGGGGGTCTCCATTGGCGTGGAGCTGCGAGTGCTGATTTGACTGTACTCGCACTCTCTCATGGACTCCCCAAGATGCATCAATTACAGTACAAATAAAAATAAAAAATAAGGAGTTGAATAAATCCAGCGCCAGGACAGCCTCTGCGGAGAAGAGAGGTTCAGTTTAGCTCAACTTGTAAGGCGGTACAGAAGTAAAGTTTGAGAGTACAGCACTTCCTGCTATTAAAAATACCTCTGCTAACTTTAACGTTTCGATTGTAGCTTTCAGTTCGCCACATGACATTAAATGTAATCTTTTTTTTTGTAAATACAATGAAAGCAAACCTAACAAGCAAGTCCTAAAAGCTCTAATTACAGTTTATATTGCCGTTGCAAGCAAGGGACATTGCTAGTTTCATCTAACTAACTAAATAGTGTCGCTAACAGGCTAGCGTGGCTAACAAGTTGAGGAGATACATTTAAGTTGATATAAGCCTGTGCATTCAAATGTTAGCACCATGTTCGTTCAAATATAGCGAAAAGCTTTGAATTAACCATTTGGCTTTAGCGTTTCCCGCTGAAAGTGAGCAAGGAAGAAGAAGGAGGTTTAAATCTAGTTTTCAGCGGCGCTGTCAGCCATGTATCACAAACAGGCAGCGAGGCGTCGCATCCCGGCTGCTGTCGTCTGGTCTGCCCGCTGAAGCGCTGCCTTACCGGGGGGGAGTAACACTGGCCGTCCTTGGTAGGGGTGTTGTCGCGGAGCTTCTCCCGTCGTTATCCCGGTTTGTTTCGAGCCAAAGCGAAGAAGACCATTTTTGGAAGTTTAAGAGGTGAACAAATGAGTTGGAAAGGGTCTCGTCGCCGAGGGGGAACTTCGTCGTTTTTTGTTTTTTTTTTTTTTGTTTTTTGTTTAACGGGGAAGGAAAATCCAGAGAAAGCGCCTTCAGACGAGCTCCAAAATCCTGGACTGGCAGTCAGTCAAGAGAGGCGAATCAAACATGATCATACAGCCATATGGCAAAGCGGTTCATAGCAATAATCGATGAGACATTCTCTTAAATCTTCATTATTCAGCGTCGTATTCGGAGGGGTGGGGCAAAGTTGCAGCTTTCCTCAATAAAGCGTCTTGCCAGGCTCCTCGACAACCCCTCCGTCAATCCCCGGTCCACACACGGTAATGCTACCCTCGCAAACAAACATCAACATGGGAGCAGAGAGGAGCCTGCGCCGCCTGCGCCGCCTGCGCCGCCCCCTTCAGCCCCGGCTGAAGTCATGAAGGTGCAGAGACAGGAAGCGCCGATTAAGGGTTTCCCAAAACGGGGTGCGGAGACCACTAGAGGGTCCACTCAAGGGGCCGGGGGATCCTCGGCCGCAAAAGGTGAAGATTAAGTTGCCATATACACAGTCCAGTCACATTAATGTGACCATCTGTCAAAAGCCAGAATAACCACCTTTCGCAGAGCGAACTGCTACGAGACGTGCAGGAAGAGAGTCACTTAGGTCCCTGAAGGTCTTCTCTGGGATGTTGAGCCATGCCGACTCTAATGCCGTGGCCAGCTGCGCTAGATTACGCGGTTGAGGATCCATGGCGCGAACAACTCGATCGAGATGGTCCCACAGATGCTCGATTGGGTTTAAGTCAGGTGAGTTTGCTGGCCAGGGGAGGACGGTAAACTCATCCTGGTGCTCTTCGAACCACGCACGTACACTGGCAGCTGTATGGCACCTCGCATTGTCCTGCTGGAAGATGCCATCATCCTGAGGAAAAACAATGCGCATGTAGGGGTGGACATGGTCCGCAAGGACAGATGCGTACTTGTATTGATCCATCGTGCCTTCCACAATAATCAGTGAACCCAGAGAATGCCAGGAAAACATTCCCCAGACCATAATGCTCCCGCCTCCAGCTTGGACCGTTCCTGCAATGGTTGCAGGGTGGTTCCTTTCAGAGGTTTCACGCCTTATACGCCAACGTCCATCTGTCCGATGGAGCATAAAACGCGATTCATCTGAAAACGCTACCTGTCGCCACTCAGTGGACGTCCAGCTGCTGTACTGGCGTGCAAATTCTAGCCTTTGTCGTCGATGAACACCAGTCAGCATAGGTGCGCGAACCAGGCGTCTGCTTCGGAGGCCCAGACGCAGCAATGTTCGCTGAATAGTGGTTTGGGAGACACTTGTGGTAGCCCCTTGGTTCATTTTAGTGGTCAGTTGCTCAACGGTAGCCCGTCTATCTGCCCGAACGCATCTCCGCAACCGTCGTTCGCCTCTGTCATCTATGGCCCGTGGTGCACCACATTTGCCACGTCGTTGATTTTGGACAGTCCCATTTTGCCATGCACGGTACACTTTTACCACGGCGGCACGCGAACAGTTCACAAACTCAGCCGTTTCGGAAATGCTTCCACCCTTGGCCCGAAAGCCAATGATCATGCCCTTTTGGACGTCGGATAAATCGCTTCGTTTCTGCATTACGCCAACGATTGAAATGTTTTCCGAAGCCCACACACACCCTTTATATACGCTCAACTGCACTGTGCTGCCACCTGCCTTCTGTGATTGGTTATTTAACTCTGAAGTGGAAAGTACGTGGTGGTCACATTAATGTGACTGGACTGTGTATGTTTTTTTAAACCCAAACCCGAAGCTTCAGTTGTACAGTTGGAAAAATCAAAAATGGGATGCCTTCTCTAGTAGTTTGAGTGGGATCAACTTCAGTTAACCCCAGTGACTTATGACTTGTAAGGCCAACTTCGCATTTCAGTATGGTTACTTTTTGCGGTAGCAGTTGTAAAGTGTGGTGGAAACATGTTTATTTTACAAAACACACATGTAAGTTACTGCATACATGTTTAAGTTTTTTCAGACTGTCAAGTGATAGAGAACAACCCTGTTTTTATAGTAAATATTTGTTGGGTTTTTTTGTGCTTATCCAAAATAGCAAACAATTAAACCTGCAGTATGTAGCATTTATAAAAAATCTCCATCCATCCATTTTCTTGACACCCTTGTCCCTTGGTGGGGTTGGGAGGTGCTGGTGCCTATCTCCAGCTGGCGTTCCGGGTGAGAGGCGGGGTTCACTCTGGACAGGTTGCCAGTCTGTTGCAGGGCAACACAGAGACACACAGGACAAACAACCATGCACACCTAGGGACAATTTTGGAGAGACCAATTAACCTAACAGTCATGTTTTTGGACTGTGGGAGGAAACCGGAGTACCCGGAGAAAACCCACGCATACACAGGGAGAACATGCAAATTCCATGCAGAAAGGCTGGGGCCGGGAATCGAACCCAGAACCTTCTTGCTGCAAGGCACCAGCTCTACCAACTGCGCCACTGTGCAGCCTTATAAAAAAATCTGTTTTTTACATATTTGTTAAAACTGTCACCATGTCAAGACAGTAAGTTGGGAGACAGATATTATGTGAAAATATTAATGTTCTCCACCTCCTTCCTGAGCTGGTATTGCTCACCGCTTCCAACCAAAAGTAACTCTTTATTGCTGCTGAACTAGGTTTCGAATTAATTGTATTTTCCTCAGATGCTTTAAGTTTCTTATACCCATTTTAACCAATTCAGATTTGTTTCTTGGAACTATAGTCATATGGAAAAATTATAGCCTGCAGTATAGTCCAGCTGCTAGTGATATGAAAGTGCATGCTTGTGCAATCAGAAAGAAACTGCACATGTTTAACATTTATGGGTGGTGTGAATCTAAGTTTAAAGTTTGGCAGAATGCAAGCCAAACTTTAATCTTTTGGAATAAATGTCTAAAAGGAGAATCTCACCGACTTTAGTTCAACCTGAAGCGGTAATATTAGCTGGGTAGAGTATTTTTACCTTTTGCTTTACATCAGATAGAATTTATGTTTATATTAATATCTTTATAGTGAGTAAAACAAGGTCACGTTTTGGTGCTTGGCCTACATTAAATGATTCCTTTACAGAAGAAACAGGTGAGACATCAAAATACAATCAATTCTCTGAATATTTCATCAGGTGTCCTAATTTTTTCACATAACTGTCTATCATGAGAGGACGTAAAACAGTACTGGAATATTTGTTTCAAGTCTTTCTGCTGTGAGTAGTCATTAATTATTTGTATTAGAAGCAGAGATGATGGTATACCGCTGTGAGAGAAATCAACCTTGATAAAATAGTCTACATAATGTATTATGTGGCTAAGCATTTCAACACTGTCACCACAAGATAATAGTGTGGATTTTTGATAAATCGCATTGCAGCCTGAAATGTTCACAACAAACCCAGGAAACGTTAAATATTGTATGAGGCGTAAGAGTTCTCCGTCAATTATCTGTATATGGGAGAGAGAGCTAATTCCTGTTCTATTCCGCCTCTTCTGCAGTGTCCTTTGAAACAGATGGTCAACAGGAAGAAAGATTATTAAATAATTAAAACCGACAAAATCAACATTTACTAAAAGAAAATTGTACAGTAAATGGAGTCTGTGTTTGTCATATTGGCGGCGTTTCGCTGAAAACAAACAGGCAGTGATGCTACCACCACAACTCGTGCCCCACTCAAATGCCAGTTTCAGGTTACCAATGAATCAATTTCCTGTCCAGCTTCCGACTGCCTTCTCAGCCTACATTCCCTGAGCTCTCCGTCCCCTTCCTAACACCTACATAGACACAGACACACTTGCCCACCTCTTCATTTTTCTCCGAAGTTACCCAGGCAGTCCTGCTCGTTCTCTCCCACGGCTGTGCAATTATCCTGTCTCTGTAAAGAAGCCTTGTTGCTTTTTTTTAATTTAATCTGAGAAAGCTTTGTTGTTCCAGCTTGCAGAGACGGAAAACATTCTCATTTTACTTTTGTTTTCTGATATTTGTTATTTGAGGGTATACAAAAGGCATGCTAAACTCAGAGGCTATTAGAGTTCAAATACAGGCTGCAAGGCACTGCTTAGTTATGCTAAATTGAAGTAGAAGTAAAATGATGCATTTATTTTAAATTTTTTTGCAATAAAAATGTGAAACGTGTGGTATTCATTTGTATTCAACCTTCTTTATGGAATGTCAGGAGCACAGACTGTGGAAGAAGGTGAGCTGATAATGAGAAAATCTTTAAACCTTTTAGTCGATATGCAAAAAAAAAAAGTATCTCTGCTCAGCATCATCATGTGAGGAGGTTCAGATACTGGACAGAGCTATTAGAGGAAGGATGGAGCTGACTACAGGGAAAATCCTGAAAGAAAACTTGTAAGAGGTTTCTAAGACTTTACAAAGAACAAAAGCTGACTTTCTACTGTATCAACAATCCCAAACTTACACTAGAGCCACAGTGAAAACATTTAATAAAAAAGTACAGCTATTATCCCAGCTGACAGTCTGTGCCCCGAATAAACCATTCAAACTGTTAAACATGGTGGTAGCTGCATTATGCTGAGGGGAATGTCAAAGTCCAATCTGAATCATACCTCAACATACATCAAAACACCTGTGGGAACAGCAAAAGGTGGTTCTCTAAAATCTATAAAGTCAAAATTCATCTTTTAAAATTTGAATTTGTAAAAAATGATGCAATGGCAATTGGTTGCACTAGACTTTATTTACGGGTGTCAAATATCAAAAGGGTTATTAAAGTGTAAAAACCATGTATTGTTTTACTTCCATGTATCGCCATTAAAAGCTATTTTGTGAAAATGTATCACAAAAAATCAATAATTGGCAGTAAAAGATATTGAAGTTTGTTGCATATATATCTTTGGAAGATACTGTGATATAATCTACTTGGCCATGACATTGTAAATCTCTTGCAGTGTGTTAACCAGAAATGATATGAATTTAATATTTTAAACATTTACAATCAGCTGTATTTTTTTAACTGTTACGGGTGAAGAAATGGAACCAAATACATAATTTTTATGTTACTTTGAAATTGTTTAAAAAAAAAAAAAACACTTGTCGAGCTCACTAGTGCTTCCAGCAGTGCTTCCAGCAGTGCTTCCAGCAGTGCTTCCAGCAGTGCTTCCAGCAGTGCGCAAGTGAATGAGGAAGTTTCAAATACAACACTTAGGTTGTAGGAAAGCTTTGGATGCTTTTAATGACTACTGATGATCTGCTGACCCTTTGCACTATTGTCTTTAAAATGGGCTTTGCTAAGCAGCGTGAGGATCATGGCAGAAGCAGGAAAACCCATGCACTTGCATCAAACTCAGTGTAGGAACACAATACATTTTTTAGGCCTCATCACAGTAAAATAAACATAATCTGTGTGGAAATTTGACCTATTTAGGTAAACCCATCACTAAAACCACCCACAATATTGAAAATATGAGACACATCTTGCTTTTATCAAATACCCAGGTATCTAACTTTATATGCAAGGCACCCCTGTAGGCTAGTCGGGGAAAATGACAAGTCTAAACGACACCACATCCATCCTGTCTGAGCTCCATGACTCAGCTTTTCATAGCAAACGCAGGGTTGGTATTTTTATTCTGTAGTTGGCTACCAACACTATCTAAAAAGCACTGGAACTCACTTTACACAGACTAAATGTCACAATCCTTGTTTTTTTAGGTGCAGTTACAAACAAGTGACAACACTACAGATAGTGCCAAGAGATGCCTGGAAGCACATCCATCATTCCTTTGTCTTCATCAGTAAAGAGTCGATCGCACTGTTAATCACTTCTCAGATGGGCTTTGATTTATTTTTCTGTGTGTGTAAAATGTGATTAAATGAGGATAAGTGATTGAAAGTGTTTTTCAATCCAGCAACTGGACTGAAACTCATAGTTTGAGGCTCAGCCTGAGAGGAGACCTCACATTGCTTGTGTTATCAACAGCAGGAATGTTACAGTATTATTAAAGGCAGCTTAAAATAGAGCTCGTCATGATGCTTCTATCTCCGGGGCAAATAGAGGAAAAGATGAAGATGTCTGATTACAAGAAGATCAAGCAACCTTTTCAAGAAAAAATCAATTTTTTAAAAAAGAAAATATGGCAGCAGTTTTTCTGAAATAATGAAATAGTTTGTTTACAGTGGTGTTTTTCAATTAAAAGAATTTGATAACAGGGCAATATTATTAAAGAAGTCAAGTTAATGTCAGAGTGGTAGATATAGACACAGATAACATGACAAACACTCAGCCTCACAAAAGTGTTAATTCTCCTCGAGCACATTTTGTTACATCATTGGCCACAATTTTCAATGTGTTTTATATGGACTTTGTGTAGCAGATAACTACATAACTATATTAGTAGGTGGAAGGAAAAGGATGTGGAAACACTAATAAAAATTATTTATTGGGCTGTATGAAGCTGTATTTATACATATGATTTTTACCAGCTTTACTCATCTAGAGTGGTATTTTTTTTCTTATTATTCATTTTTGTGAAATACTTCAAACTGCATGAAAGCAAAGCAATATTCCAATCCAGATTTTGACTCCCTGACACAGTTTGATCTAAACTAGGGGTGGGCAACTCCAGGCTTCGACGGCCGGTCTCCTGCAACTTTTAGATGCGTCTCTACTTCAACACACCTGAGTCAAATAATGAGGTTGTTTGCAGGACTCTGGAGAACCTGACTGCACTGAGGTGATTCAGCTGTTGGATTCAAGTGTGTTGGACCAGGGAGACGTCTCAGAGTTGCAGGACACCGACCCTTGAGGACCAGGATTGCCCACCCCTGATCTAAACCATGCAGAGTTGTTCTGGCTGTATTTTAGAGCTGTCCTGCTGAAAATTGAATCTGCAATCCAATCTCAATCTTTTGCAAGCTCAAGCAAGTTTTCTCCGGGAATCATCTGTACACCTTCATCTATCAACTCTAACCAGCTTCCATGTCTCTGCCCATTGAAACCATTTCCACAACATGATGCTGACACAATAATTTTCATAGTAGACATGGTTTACATTTACATATTTAGGGGGAAGACAGTAAAATGGGTTGTATAAATAGGCTCGACAAACTACATGCTTTATTCCTGAAATGATTTGAAAAGTCTCCTTTTTCTTTCACTTTACAATTTTGCAACTTTTGCAAGATACTATATTTCTCATGACTGTGTTTCGTAATGAGTCGTCTGGTTTAATAAAGAGGAAGAATTGCAAATTTACATGGACAGTCGTTTATCTGCTGTAAAATAAAAGAAACATGATAATCATGCAGCATCAGGCATTACTCTAAGAAGAATTTATAGAATTTATCAGAAAATGTTCATTTTTCAACTTTTCTGAAATGAAGCATTGATAGTTTAAATACAAGTTTTATAGCAGATTTTTTCCTACTTCTATGTACTGCATATGTCCATTTCAGTAAAGAGACAAATTAATCTTGACAACGGAACAAAGGAAAGTGACAGAAGTGTCACAATAGCTTTAGAATTCTTTTGAACAAAATGATTTTACTTTGTCTATTTAGAATGAACTGCTATAATTAAAGTCAAAACAACTCAATAACATAACAGGATCAAAATGACTATTTTAATCATTCATGATGTTAAGTTTATCTGAAGAGCAGACTGTTTAATTACTTCTGAGTTGACACTAGCAGACCCACTTGTGCAAATAGGACACAATAAATAAAACTGTTTTGACTTTTCACAATAAAAACAATATAATTGTAAATTTATACTTAAATCACAGTTTAGTTTTTAGAAGATACAGACTGAGAAAAGAATGGTGCTGTGTTTGATGAGAAAAGGACTTGAGAAACGTAACACAAATTACACAATTGAATTCAAGTTTGTGTACTTAAAATTATTCAAAAAATTTTAAGAGATGTTTCTTTGAAATACTGTAATCAAAGTCTGTTACACGTCAT
Organism: Poecilia picta; assembly: GCA_033032245.1. NCBI lineage: Eukaryota > Metazoa > Chordata > Actinopteri > Cyprinodontiformes > Poeciliidae > Poecilia > Poecilia picta. The sequence continues at coordinate 11,391,526 of CM065374.1, forward strand.
ATTGCGTCCTTAAACTTCAATGCATTTTATTGGGATCTTATGCGATAGACCAAAACAGTTCCCTAGTTTTTTTTATTATATCTTTGGATGTTTCTCTTCTGTTTCACATATTCACACTATTATGTGCTTGTATAAAATCCCAATCAAACCTAAGAGTTTAAAAGGTACACATTATATGAGCTTTATATTTAATCTGTAAAAATTTGCCTACATGCTTCTTTGCACAGTCATTTTAAAAATCACTTATCTTGATAAATCTCTCATGAAAAAAAAAGTCAATAAAGGACATCTGAATAAGCAGTTGATGTTTGTTTATTGGCCTAAGATTGTCAGGACATAATGCAACTTCTCCAGTGCTTAACGATGTTTATCGTACATTTATTTGTGACATGTGCAGCACAGAGTATAAATGTGTTTACGGAAGAAAAAGACAAGGAGTCATACGAAAAAAGGCAAATTTTACAATGAGCTCTCAGGACATTTCTGACGGTTTTTTTCACATGTTGGTTTCAAAGAAGTATGTAGAGTTTAAAAAATATGCCCATTAACATGAATGCAGAACTGTAACAAAAAGAAAAATGTTATTTTTTTTCATGTAGCGGTAGTTATCCTCTCACCTGGCACTTCCACATTTTAATTACCAAAGCGATTGTTTTCTCAGCTATAATACAATGCATACAATGTTTTTTTTCTTTTTTCTTTTTTTTTTTTTTACATTGAAACATCGGGTACATCTGGGATGTTCAAATATTTGACCCAATAAACAAAATATGTATAATAACATTACGAAATTTTAACATCAATAAAAGAATTTGTTATAATAGTCTGAAACTCCCATCTGCTATGATGCACAATAGAGACTGAAAGAGTCGTGTGCGTCCATTGCACAAAGTTTTAAATACACATTGATGAAAAATACAGACATAACACACGTGTTTGGGTAAACAGAAAGATCGTCAGTGACAGTCATTGAGGCTATGATTGCTAAATTAGAAAGTGTGTTTTTGACAGTCGCTAAGCTCTTTTGTTGATTGACTGGTGCAATGCTGCCTCCACATGGCCCAAAGCACACACTGCAGCTACTTGAAGTTTCACATCCTCCTGTTTTTCAAAAAAAAAAAAAAAAAAAAAAGAAAGAAAATGAAGAAGGGACAACTCGTTCTGGTCCTATTGCACAATGTATCTTCCAGCGATGGAGACAAAAACATTTTCATTTAAAAAGTCCATGTTTTACTTTTACCCGGTCCTTTCTCCACCCAACTGTTGGCAAAAAAAAAAAAAGTTCAAACTGTACAGTGTCACATCTTAAATAAATACTCTCCATCAACAAAAATGTTGATGAGCATGTTCATATTTATAAAACTGAAAAACAGCTCATTAACTTCAAAGGAACAGACTATTCAGCACCAAAATCTGGCGGCAGCTTTTGGCTGAAAAAGTAAACGAGAACAAAACCAAAACGCAACCATCCATCACCAGCAGGTATTAAATATTTGTATTAAAATGAGCTTTCATGTCCCAAGCCCACTTTTTTTCTAACAGGGCTCAGAAGCTATACATATAGACACAATAATGCAGATATTTCTTTTTTTCTTTTAAAAAACCCCACAAACATTTTCTGTCATTTTGATAAATAAAAATAGAAAACCACAGAGATAACTCTTTAGTCTTACTGTCTGCAATCTAAGTCCTGTCATAATTTCCCTAAGTGAAAGAGAACTTGGCAAACGATGGCAACCACCCCCGTATTGAGCACTGAGGAAATGGAGATGTCTAATAATCTGCTTTCATACAGTACAAACTCTTTCTTGTTCTCCTCCACTTTAGCCATGGCCAACAGTCCTTTTGCTGCTCGGCACATCATGTTTACACTGGGAGGGTCCATTGGAGGGTGTCCCATGTGCAGCAAATTGTGAGGGTTCTGTTGATACTGCGCCATACTGACGCCGTCCTCCAAGAAGGTTACCAGGTTACCCACGCTAGCCTTCTGCAAGGCGATGGCACGTGCTGCGGTGGGGTCTCCCTGTGCCAGGTGTGAGAGAACAGCAACCGCCATTTCTCTGTACACCTGTGCCTTCCTCTGACCAACGTATCGCACCAGGACTGCAAAGAATTTTTCCTGTCTGCTGAAAGGTGGCGTGGCTAGCAGGAGGTCCACATTGCCATCTTGGATGCTGAGCTTACAGAGGCACTCCAGCACCAGCCTCTGGGGAGTGAGTTGGGAGTGTGGGGATGTTGACGGAAAGGGGTCTTGCGCTTCAGCTGAGGGACAAACCATCCAGTGTAGAAGGCCATCCAGGATGGGGAGGCAGATGGTGTCTGAATAGGTTGAGAGATCAAGGTGTCCTGCAATGTTGGAAAGCGTGACCATGGCATTCTCCCTGAGCAAACTCAGGCACTCCCACCACCACTCCTCTTTGCTACTTGACAGTCCCCGCTCCTGATGTTCGTCCCTCTGGTAGGTCGGTGCTGACCTGTTTCTCTCTGGATGAACATGGTGTAACAAAAGCAGCCGGCCCAAAAGAAGAACGAGCGCAGGATGGTGAGACATTTCACTGTCATTCCCAGGGATAAAGGACAGACTTCGCACGATGTTTGAAACACAAAGGCACCTCTTGGAGAGTGAGTCCTGCCAGGAGGAGGTTGTGCAGAGTGGAGCCTCGTCCAGGCAGCGGGGCTCGTCCTCCAGAAGGGTAATGTGGTCATCCTCCCCGTCTGGGTGCACCCTGAAGGGGTAAGATGGCAAAGATCGAGCAGGATGGGCGTACGACAGGGCGTCAACCCTGGCGCACAAAACATCATCAATAGTAGCGGTGACGTGTTTCAGTGTTTTGCCATCTTCCCCTTCCATCTTATTTTTTTTCGGTTTGTTCTCATTCAATGTTTTGTTACCCCTCCAGGCTGGCGGATCACTCCGCAATTCAAAGTGCGTCTGAATGTGTGCAGTGGAATCACCTCCTCCTGCCTGCCAGTGTAGCAGCCCACTGTCAAACTCAGTGACATAACCCAAGCGCTCAGTTATGTCTTCAATCAGGTCATCTTTGTGCACAATTTTAATGGGGAGTTTATCATATTTACTGGCCTGTTTAGGTTTAGATTCTGTTTCTGCAGGAGGCTCATCCAAACAACCTTTTTTAGTTTCTTTTTCTTCGACTTCTTTCAGTCCTTTTTCCGCTTGTCCTTTATTACTATTTTCCTTTTTCTTGGTCATATCAGGATCCTGCTTTTTTTCTGGTACCACAGCATGCTCTTCAGTGACAGGTGACATTTCCTCCTTGATAACTCCTGTTTGCCTCTCCTGCATTTCTGTTGCTGAGGATAATTCGGATGCTGATAGGTTTGCAGAGTCGATTTCCTTCTCAAGGGAAACATTCTCTTTCTGGGTAGAATCACAATCTAGATTGTTTTTGGGAGCTATTGTCCGAACCTCAAATTCTTCCAAGATTCCAAAAATCTCAATCAGGCAGCGGCGAAAGTACTCCACAATTAGCTCAAGGAATCCTGGCAACTGGTCAAAGAAAGATAAAATATGATCAGTATCAAAAAGAAGACAGAGCTCTCACCTTAAAGATTTTTTGTTTCTGCTGTATGGGACAAATGCATTATTCTACCCTAATATAAAGATGAATTTTGTAATTTTCAGTGACACATTTGTTGTTAATTTAGGCTGTGAGAAATCAGTAGAAAGAGAAAAGTTCAACAATAACAGGAAGGTTGGACAGTTTAAAGCAAATGTTTTGCTTTCAAGATTTATGCTCAATTTATCTTGTAACAATCATAGAAGCAGCTGAATTTGAATATGTAAATAGAAACCTTAAGGTTATGGTAAGAATCTACATTTTCTGCTACAAGGCAGAGACTTCATGTTGTGAATCTACATGTGCGGAATTTTGAAATTCTCTTTTGGAATTTAAACAAAATAACAAAAATGATAATGGTGAAGCACATCGGCAAGGTCAAAGCTTGATCAGAAATCAAATATCTAGATTTGACATTTTTACCTGGGAAAGGTTGAAGGAGGCCACTGTGCTGTCATCATATAGCAGGATGTTAATGGTGTCCAATGCCCAAGTGCTTTCTGCCAGCAGGCCAGACTTGAGAGACATCATCACACGCCAGGCTTCAGGTGTTCCTGGGATCACAACAGTGCAAATTAAAGAACAGCATCCTATGTGGTTTACTACAATAATCGAGAAAGTCATCAAAATTAGACATGATACTCATCCAACAATTGATAAAATAATTTACCACAGTCCTTTGATGTTAGCTTGCGTCTTGGCTTTAGAGCTGGCATTGTGGCTTCGACTGACCCTGGAGGGTAGTTCAGGTCCCTTCTCAGGTTAGGAGGAAATTGACCATTTGGTCCGCTGCCTTGTGAGCCCATCATGACCATCCCTGGCTTAGGCATCTTCATGGGAGACATGAAAGGGGCTTTACTGGGTGACATTCGAGATTCCATTGAACGCTGGAAGGCCCCTGGGCTGGGCGCTCGAGGCAGATGGTTGGCCATGGTTGGAGAATTGGAATAAGATGAGTGACGTGAAGACATGGGGGCCATGCCACCTGATGATGATATGTAGGGAGGCTGACGGTGCCAAGGGTCGTGCGCAGAGCGACCGTCAATGTCTTCTCTGCAAATAGAGCCATACGGCTGCATTTGCGATGGTGGCCCCTGTCTGCTGTGGTAGGAATAGCTGAGGTCTGTTCTTGAAGGCCACATGTTAGGTCCCTCAGGAGCATGGTTAGAAGCAGGGCCCCCACCCATCATACTGTGCTGGCTCTGGCCCGATGGGGCCATTCGGTCACGATGGTACGGGTAAGGGAACTGTCCCTGGATGGGTCTGTGTTCAGGGCCTGAGTACCCACCACTGTAGTGATTGTACACATCTGGCTGCTGGTTGGTGTACTGCATAGCGTACATGTCACTCTCGTGTCTTTTGGGTGGGGGACCATACATTCCATCCAACTGTCGTTTGTAGCCCTGAGTAAATAATAAGAATATGCACGTTACTCAAAACATGAGAACAGCAACAGCAAAAATTCTAATTATATTATGTGTCCTAAGTGCCAAAGCTTGCCATCAAAACATTTTTTCTTTTTTCTTCAGATCCTAAGTTTAGACTATCCAAAACAACATACACACACAAAATAAAATACATTATCCAGTATTTCATAACAACGCATTAATTATTCATAAGGCATACTCCAAACCTTTCTTGTTAAAACTGTCCAGCCTTTTACTGCAAAGTTTTATTTGGCCATCTTTTAATGCAAAATCAAATGTAAGTGGCTATAAAAACAGTTACTTAAATTTGAAAGAGACGCTACCAGTGCTGTGTCTCACCTGTTGCTGTGGGTACATCCCAGATGGATGCATGCCATATGGCATGCTGGGATACTGCTGACCATAACCGTCATGTCTGAAATGCAGGAGATAAAACAAATTGCTCACCTATTAACAGCCAGTAAATCCTCCAGTACTCTGTAAGACTAAAAAGCAGGAGAAGCTGGTAATTGTAAAACAGGAGAGCTGACCTCTGCTGTGAGGAGTATCTGCTGGGAGAATACATGTTGCCTTCACTATTAGAGAGTCCCATGTTATTCTGACTTCCAGGAGGACCCATGGTTCCCTCCATCCCCATCAGATGGTCAGGTCTAAGACATAAATAGGCATGATTAATAGATATGACTTAACTTTACATTTAATCTTCTTCAGGTGGAATTAATTTTGACATTTTAATTGCATGTTTGAATTCCTTAGATGTGTTGTTATGTTAGAATATAAACAGCTTCAATGCATTGAAAAAAAGTTCAGTGACCCTGGCGCTGTATGGTGGTTCCTGGGTTTTGTTTGAACATTGATCAGATGAAAAAAAATTAAATAAAATCACACTTGAGTTTTTCAACCAGATACTGAACACAACACAAATCAAAATTGTTTTTTAAAACAGAATTAAAAAAAAGAGTAAACATTAAGAGACTAAACACTATGGAATTTTACAGACGATGCTTAACAGTTGGCAGAAAACAAACTTCCATCCATCCATCCATTTTCTTCCGCTTATCCGGGATCGGGTCGCGGGGGCAGCAGCTTCAGAAGGGAGGCCCAGACTTCCCTCTCCCCAGCCACTTCTTCCAGCTCCTCCGGGGGAACCCCAAGGCGTTCCCAGGCCAGCCGAGAGACATAGTCCCTCCAGCGTGTCCTGGGTCTTCCTCGGGGCCTCCTCCCGGTGGGACGTGCCCGGAACACCTCACCAGGGAGGCGTCCAGGAGGCATCCTGACCAGATGCCCGAGCCACCTCAACTGGCTCCTCTCGACGTGGAGGAGCAGCGGCTCTACTTTGAGTCCCTCCCGGATGACCGAGCTTCTCTCCCTATCTCTAAGGGAGAGCCCGGCCACCCTGCGGAGGAAACCCATTTCGGCCGCTTGTATCCGTGCAAGCGGCCGTAAACAAACTTGTTTTACTGAAAAGCTCAGTCAAATATCCATTATGTCTCTGATATTTACCTACATATCAATGAGATAGTATGTATATATTTGAGCCTGTATGATTTTGACTATTCGCATTAAACAAAGCTCATAATAAATTCAGACATATGTACCCAATTCTTGCTTTTTAACATCATTATGTAGTTTGTGCTATGATCCTTCCACACTAAAAATGAAAGGTGACTGCATGTGAACTTCTGTCCAACACTGTAGTTAGTTAACATATGTATGCATGTTACCTCCGGTCATAGCCCGGTCCATAGGGATACTGGGACCGCTGGCTCATGCTCAGGCCTGATGGGGGCCGACTGTACAAGTCCTGCATACCACCACTGGACATCTGACTTGGTATATAAGGATCAGCTCCTGCCACTGCAAGAGAATAAAGCAAAAAGAAAGTTAACGTAAATTAATTGACTGTATCTTCAATCTCCCACCAGATGGCAGCAACCCTCTTTGAATGCTCTTTACTCGTTCTTATTAGCCCTATTGTTCTGAAGCTAAATGTTGTTATGCAGCTGCAATCCACCACATTATTCATTCACACTCCATTCTCCCCATCTTTCAGAGGAGATGCTGTTTCTTTCAGGGGAAAAACTACTGTTTGTTCTGAAAACTAAAATACTCAGCTCGGTCAAAACAGGTGCATCTCAGCGGGATGCGAGGGATGAAAGGTTGGGAGAGGAAAAAAATGGCGATTAAAAGGACGGGAGGAATAAGGATGAAACGAAGGGTAAGCTACGAGAAGATGAGACGATCTGTCGTGTTTTTGATGAAGGGATGTATGGTGTAATGAACAGCTTCCATCTTCTTTCAAAGTTTTAATAAAACACACACACACACATGCACACACACACATCTATCTTGATCTGAGGCAACATGGTTATTTGACAATAAATTAGACCAACAAAGCAGATGAAAGAACAATGGCTTCAGAATACATGAGTCATGTGGTGAGAGAGGCGTGCATGTTTGCAGACAGCCAAAATAGCAAAACCAAACATAAAAAAAAGGTGTAAGAAAAATTCAGAAAATGAATAAACAAGTTCTGGCATTGACTTTTTGGTGAATTGGGTGTCACAGTGTGGCTCTGCTTACTCTTCCTCATCCCCGCGAAGGGGTCCTTGGCGTCGTACTGCATCCTCATCATCATGTCAGGCATGCCGAGGGCCTGCTGGTATGGAGCTGAGGGGGGCAGGCTGCTCGTCCGCTTCTGAAAGGCCGGGTCGCTCACCTCCGAGAAGGGGTCCTGTATGCTTACACTGCTCCTGGACAAATAAGAAAAACAAAAATCACAAAGAAGGTATACAGGATGGACTCTGAGGGACTGGAATTTCTTTCATTTTAGAGGAAAATAACTTCTACGTTTCAATGAATAACACATGCATGTATGGAATGATCTTTTTTTTTTAGCTTAAGGTGTTATTTCTATTTTATTTTAAATTTACAACTGTGTCTGTTTTAACCGCTGCAAAATAAATGTGCAAAACTCACTTAGCATGAAGGAACATCAGCCTGAAAATGTTCTAAATATGGCATTGTTATGGTTAGACAACACTTTTTAGAGCTGTATAAAATTTCTTACATTAAGTCACAATGAAAGCAAACATAGAACTTTAACTCTCTTCTCAGTTGCTGCAGGCAGCTTAGGGTTTATAATTAAAATCAGACCTGATGAGGGAAAATAAACAGAAAACTACAGACTTCTACGTATAAAATAAGCACGCACAAGCAGAATGTATTTTGACTTTTACATTTATATTAATTCCACCTCATCAAAGGGAATAACTAAACTTGTATAGATTCAGATGCTAAATTACTACCAGAGAAATCAGGTAATGACTGGAATCGATAGTTTTTTAGCTCTTGATGTTATGGTCACAATATACATCAGCACTGCAAAGTCACACTGACAACAATAATTTTTAGTGTTGAAGTTGTTATTGGGTCAAATCAGAAAGACTCAGTGTTCAGTAACAATGAGGTGTTAAAATAAAATTAGGAAGCATGATGAGTGCAAAAAGCTTCAAGAATTAAAACAGCATTTTGATCACTACATTCAAATTTCTACAAAGATGAGTTTGCCTTTGTTAGACATCAGGAAGTTGAGGGTGTTACTGCAGCGATGCGGTTTTGTTTTTCTATAAACATTCATTGTTAGGACAGTTCAATTTTTAGATCTATCCAGACAGGGGATAGCAAGTATTCTACAGCTGTACTTTTTAAACAGAAATCAAAATTGGCTAAAATTGGTATAAGCATTTAGAAAATCTAATACCCTATTTTGCGGACGCTTTTTATGTTGATTGCCTCTGATTTTACAGAAAAAAAAACAACCAGTTAGACGTAAATAAAGTGACTGAATCAGTAAAAGAGGTTCCAGCTGGCAGCAGCGCCAGCAGCTGACTGTGTCTGTGTGGTACCTGTTGGGGGGCAGTGGAGTGACTTGTCCCAGCGGGGTGGTGGCAGGTGTGGGTGGTTTCAGGTCGCCTGCTGCCTCTGCTGTAGAGCTGCTGCCGGATGACTGGGGCGTTTGTGGACCTTGGAGTGAGCCACCTGAGTTGGCTGGGAGACAAGAGAGGCATTATTACTAAATCTGAAGGATTCCCTAAGTTCTCCCTTTAAAAGAAAGAAGAAAAAATAAAAAACTGTTGCACATTGAGACCGTAGGTAGCTGGTTTAAGTTAGAGCGGCCAAAGTGGGATTTTATCGCAGCAAGGTGCTGTATTATGGAGATAACTTTGGGCTTATGTCCAAAGCACTCAGAGTGATGCCCGACATGAGAACTGAGCCGTGGCAAATGCGCCACATAAGGGCAGAGAGGATGGAAGCGGAGGCAATGCTGAAGAGATGAAGGAGGAGAGGATGGAAAAACAGGCTCAGCAATGAGAGGAGAAGATATATTCGAGTGCCACTTGTGGCCAATAAATAGTAGCCCATCACTTAATTCAATGCTGAAGATATTTTACAGTGCCTCGCAAGTATATTTAATAAAATTTTCCACATTTTTCCAAATACAAGGAAAGGAATACAGGATTTTTCCCACGCTTTTAAAAATGATAAAACTCTGAAAAAAACAAAACTCAGCCTCCTCTACAACGTCACCTCTAAACCAATTGTCTTTAAAACACAGCTAATTAGCAAAGATAGGCTATCTGTGTAAAATGAACTCCTTATTTAAACTCCAGCAGCTTTGAGAGGGTCTAAAATGTTTGTTTTATTGTAAAGGTATTTGTGTATTGTAAAGGTCAGGGAACAAAACACAGATAAAGTTGTGCAGAAATTTATGAAAAAGTATCCAAAGGTTTGAATGTCTCAGCCAGCACTGTTCAATTTATCTGATCAAGTGATAACAGTGGGCCACACTTGAAAACCTACCATGAAATGGACAAAACCATAAACTAAGAGCGCCAGCAGCAATTACCAAACACCTGGTGGAGATGCGTATCTTCTGAGCTGATCATACAAATTACCTCTCGGTTGAATGCTTCTAAGATTGTTGTAAATGCTTTAATAGAATAACTTTGTGATGTCATGCTGAAGAAGAGAACTGGAAAGAGCAGGAGTTTTTTTATTGAGATAGAAGGGCACTTTCAAATTGAAAAGTCAATTTTTTGTTTGGTCATGTTTGAAATTTACAGTCTTTTTATAACAACTGAAAGTAACAGTTACTTAACTGTGCTAGAAAATGGAAATATGTTCCTGAAAAACCCATAACACACCCCTTTAAGTTATTTTGCAAAGAAGAATCCTCAAAGACTTGCATGCATTTGCAGTGAGAGCTGCTTCCAATTCTCTGAGACTGCATAAAAACGAAAGCTTCGCTTTTCAGATTTTGTATTGTTAAAAAAGAAAGGAAAGAAAGAAAGCCATCTATTCTTTCTATTATACGTCAGAATTCCAAGTGATCACTTACAACTTAAATTATGTAAAATGTAAGTTTGCAAAGTGACAAATTGTAAATAATGCTGAATGCATTACATACATAGCCGATGAGGATCTTATTGAGGGCCATGCTTGAAGGCAAAATTACAGAAAGGTTTAACTTTAGAATCAAATGTCGCAGATAGTTCACAAACACATCCACTGAACATGAGTAAAAAGCTGCAGAGAACCTGCACTGTTAAAGCCTTGACTGAAAACAAAAAGCTCTTAACATTAGATCGGTACAGGGGTTAAAACTAGATTAGTGTGCTATTTTCTTCTGAAACCTCACTTTTGTGAAATTCTCTGTTCAGATGACTGGGAAATTATATGAGCGTTATGCTACAAAAGCCCTGCACACAAAGAGCCCCCCACAACCAGATAAAACCAAGTGACACAAATTCCCAGACTGAATGAAAAACAGAAACTGGTGCAGATAAAAGATGACAAAGACACTCAGGGATTATGAAAGTATCCTAATGAGCATTTAGAGTAAGAAGTTTTTTTTTTCCATTTCCTGGAAGAACCTTAGTGGCCTCTCCCTGAACCATGTGTCCTTAGGAAAAAATGCCCCCCGTAAGACTTTGGCTTTAAAAATTGATGCTAATTCTGAATTATTCAATAATACCCCCTGCCTCTAAATCACAGGAGACAGATAGGAGGAGATATAGACAGAGGGGTAGATGGTGTCCCATGATGATGAGCAGAGGTAAGAAAAGAGGGCAAAGATGGGTCAGTGAGCTCTTTGTGGGCTATCCCAGTGTCAAACCGAATGAATATGCACATGCATGCCTGCATGGCGGAGAGGGAAACAGTCAAGGGGTTAGCCAAGGTTAAGAGGTTTGTCATTCTTCAAAAGCAGAACGATCTGCGATGTAGAAAGATGGAGGAGAGAGGTGGAGAGGAGTGTGAACTCAAGTGCCCTCTGCTCCACATTTAGCTGGAGAGAAAAAAAAAAGCCGGCAGAAGAGAGGGGGGATAAGTGTGTATGTGTAGGGGCCTGCATGTGTGTCAGCTAGTGACATAATCCGGTGGTGGTGGTGCTGGTGGTGGGGGGATGGTTGGGTGGTTAAAAAGCAGAGCAGAAAAAAAAGGGAAGTCAGCTGAGCTGCTTTTGTGAATGAAAGGTGACGGAGAGGTCGGGTTTGTTTACATTGTACATTCCAGCCCTCATTAATCACTCTGCACTCCCCGCCACCAGCTTCACACAAACACACTCAGACCCCACACCAGCCCGCCGGTCAGGCTCCTTCAGTGACATCACGGAGCTGTCAGTCTATATTTAGGCTGGCAGGGTGTCAGGAGGGCAGTCTGAAGCCGACAGTGGAACTGAAGGCATCAGCTGTGGGATTTACACTCTAAAGCTTATAAACTATGTATTACTGACAACTGCTCGAAGACTGCTTTTTCTTAAAGGGATTGAATTTTGCTAAGTAATTATAAAAAGAAAACATGGAAATCCTAAAGTTTAAAAGTCAAAATCTAGAATTGAGTAGAAATAGTAGTCTATGCTGTTATTCATGTTGGGAGGCTTTTAGCTTAGGATTCCAAGTAGGCATGGGTCGCTATAAGATACTCAATGTAACAGCTGTGTGATTTAACTCAAAGATTTAAACCAAAAAATATCAAGTCATAATCACATACTTAAAAACTGAAAGGATTTTTTTTCTTTCTTTCTTTTTTCTATACTGATTTTGAATTTTCTGTTACTGTGCAAAATCTCTAGTTATCTTGTGACTAAGACTGCATGCGCGGCTCCTTGAGGCTCAATCTTGGGCCCTTTTAATGCAATATGTCTGTGTCTAGCTCATATTTTGCAGTGCAGAAAAAATTGTTACTATGGATGTGCTGATACACAACATTTTATTATTAGGTGTGTAGCATCACATGACCACGGTCCTTTGAAGATGAAGTGTCTCCATGATTTCAGAAAGTGGACGAAGGCTCGGCACTCAATTAACTTCAATGAAGTTAAAGTCCATAGAACAAACTGTTTGCTTCTTTAACTGTCTTGGCTTTTAAATTAGCATTTCTTTTATAGGCCATGCTAACTCTTTACTTATTATTCTAATGCATTTCTTTTCTTTGCTGCTTTCTTCTATCATAAAGAACTCTGAATTACCTTGTGTACAGATGACAAATATAAGTAGACTTGTCTTGTTTTTCCTTAGTGCTAGTACTAAAAGTAACATAGCATATGTATTACTAGTTCTAATTCTGTGTATGAGATATATTTAATGATATTTTGTTTTTTGATACCTAGACCTGTGTAAAAATATATGAACATACATCATAGCAGAAATCTTTAATTGCTTATTAAGGAGAATATCATACCTTTTTGCAGTTATTGTGTTCATTAAAAGTCATTCTGCAGACACTCCTGCTGCAGCTTCCTAATTGTAATTTTAAAACTGTTTAATCTTAAAAAGAACGATGGGTGGCACTCTTTAAGTTTCTACACAACTGTATTTTCAACCCCCCCCGCTCTCAGCAGTATGCACTAACTGTGCTTGATGCTAAAAATGAGACTTCACTACACACCCTGGTACTTCCTCCAGCGTCTTTTTGAAAGGATTTTAGGCTTGGTGTTCACAGATCAGGGCACTGGCGACCTGTCTGACAGCAGGAAACTAGCACCTGCATGATTTTATCCTATGAGAATTGGGCTGAATATACTGCACTGGTAAAGTCCAGACAAAATTCAAACACATTGTAGATTTGGTTCAAAGCTATTAACAGTCAGGTCAAGTGTAATAAGTTCACAAAACCTCTTTAATGTCCTTATTTAAGGGCAGAAAAGCAGTAGAATAACATTTTATTTGGAATCTTTTTAACACCTACAATGAGCAAAACCTGCACTGACCTCTAAACACAGTGCTAATAAAAAGTATGAGGTTAGGCTGCTAAATAGTGAAAAAATGTATACTTTTTTTTATTACTTTATATAAATATGTTATGAAATAGTGTCTTCAGTTGATGTTACCAAGATTATCCTGCTCAGCTGAAGTGGTTACACCCTCCTATACAGATAATCAATGGCCTAAATTATAAATGCGGTGGCTGTAGGAAAGTGTTTATTTCCATCTGTGAATTTTGTCCACTACGTAAAAGTGTATGTGCAATTACACGTAAACGAAGATGCGTCTTTTCTTTGGCATGCGATAAAAGCAATCAGCGGTGTCTCTGCTAGGTGAGAAACTCAAGTGTCCTAGTTAAAAGCAAGGGTCACTTTTCTCATCTCCGCTCCAAATTAGAGATGTGACCTCACCAGTCAGTTTCACAATGACTCTCCCTCGCTTCATAGTCGTCTGCAGGGACACAGAGCAACACACAAACATAAACCACCCTTTGAGCCGTGATACTGGAGCTAAACAACATTACTTAGCCTCAAAGGCAGTAATCAAATAAAAGAAAGTCTCAAGCTGGAAAAGCAAAGGGTGACAGTATCATAATTCACCTCCATTAACTAAAGATAATCTCATCAAAGCAGAGATCATTTTTATTAATTTCTCCTGGGTATTTGTGGTGCTTTTTTTTTTCTTTTTACTACATTTACCTCAAATTAAATAGCATTTCCTTGAAAAGAATTTATACTTCCACAGATTTTATATTACTGACAAAAGAAATAGTTTTTTTGGAAATTAAAATTTAATTAGTCAGCCCCACAAACCATTCTATTTAAGTTCAAGTTGTATGTTGAGGGTCGTTGTCCAGCCGGAAGTTGAACATCTATGTAGATCTGAAGTCTTTTTATACATTTCTAACAGGCTTTATGCTAGAATTGCTTTGTATCTAACTATCTAACATCACATCAAATCTGAACAGCTTCAGCGTCCCACTAGATTATACTACTACCACGTTTCGTAAAGCAAAACATGGTTGTAGTGAAGTTGATAAATGACAACCACACATACCATGTTGGATGCAGACCTAACAAGTTTAACAAGAGTCTCCTCTTCAACAATTGGTTTCTTCCTTACAGATATTGCGTCATTATGTAACTCTGCTTTAATCTTCTCCATAGCTCATCTCTGCCCTGTCGACTGTATTTCTTGGCCTTCACAATGTAACAAACCTCTGAGGATTTCACAGAACAGCTGGATTTGAACTGTGATTAGATTACAGCCAGCTGAGCTCTATTTACTGACTTCTCAAGACAAATGATTCAGTGAATTTTAATTAATTGCATCAAAGTAAAGGTAACTTGATAGATCTGCACACACCACACCAGACGACTGTGACTCTGGAAAGACTCAAACTGGAGATGCAACATTTAGACAGAAATTTTCAGCCATCTTTGACAATGCAAACGTAGCAGCTTTGTTCACGGGAAGATTTCAGACACAGCTGTGGGGATCATGGCTGAAATCTTGTTTGATCAACAGCACCTGTTATCTGGCCGCCGACAGATGGAGGTGGGAGTGGGGGGGGGGGGGGGGGGGGGGGGGGAGATGTCTTTAAAAAAAGAAAAAGAATGGAAGTGCGGCACTCTGTTATCAGTACTCACCAGGTGAGGGCGGCTGGATCTTGACCTGCTTCCTGCTGTCCCCTTCAGTCAAGCTGCCACCGCTGTTGCTGTCTGTTGGTGGCTCCTCTCCTCTTTCCATCTTACACTCGTAGGCAAACAGATACTGGATGTACTGCTTCTTGAGCGTGCTGGCGGAGCTGCTGGACGTACCGACATTCAGAGTGCCGGACAGCTCGCGCCACTTCTTGTTCTTGTTAACCTGACAGGTTGAGAAATTTCAGTGTAAGGGCTTTCAGGTGCATTTTCAGTAAACCAGCTCAATAAAAGGGAATAAGAATCCTGAAATTTGCGCACAATTTAAGAGGAATGAAACACTACATTTGAAAACATGGAGGCTTGATCTGACCTGATATTTTAATGTTTTATGTGAATGAGCCTCCTCCAGTTTGCAGGAAACACATTTAGACTTAAAGTCTTATTTGACAAAACAATATTCTTCTAGCTGCTGAACTGGAATGATTTTCAGTGTTTTTGCTGTGGAAGAAACTAACTTGGTAGCACTTTTGGGGAAAAACTGTATAACAATTAATTCAGATTTATTGATTCTCACTCCAAGATTTTTGCAATCCTGATTCAAAGTCTTGTGTGAAGCATTTGTAGAGAAATGGAAGATAGCTTTCAGAAACAGTTGGCATATAAAGATGCCAATGTATGATATAATGTTTCCCTGAATCATTTCACATGACATTTGGCAAAACACACAAAAACCAATGTAAACAAGAGGAGTAAGAAGACCTGTCTCTAATATTACTCCGCGGTTTCTACTGTAAGCCTGTTTGCTGTGGATTACCATGGCGAGGCCTCCTATTTCCCGAACAGCAACATAGAGCTTCCAGAGATCAAGTGGCTTCTTGCCCACAACTGGGAGCTGAGAAACAGGTGTACCCCGCTCCTCCATGAAGGTCAGGTAGCGTTCCACCCAAGATCTCCTCTCTGGCTCTGAACCGAGTTCATACAGCCGGCTTATCCGCTCGCCACCAATGGAGGACGAGTTGGGGTTGACTTTCTGCTGAGGCACACAGAAAAAAGTGTAAATAAGAGTTTCTGAAGAGGATACTTTGAATCTTTTGTGAATAATATCTATGGTATTGAAGTCGAAATATTTTCTAAATACTTTGGAATGTTACAGTTGTGGATTTTGATGTATCTTATTTACATTTTTATAAGATAGACTCACACAAAGTAGTTCAAAGCTGTTAAAGTGGAAGAAAAAGTGATTCATGGGTAGTAATTTCTGAAGGAGACGCACAGATCTACAGCTCGAGTGGGAGGGAGTCAACGGGATAACTAATAGTCTTGTACGCCACAAATCTAGCCTTAATGGAAGAGTGGCAATAAGAAAGCTACTTTTGAAAGAAAAGTCATGAAATACTGGATAGAAGATGCAAAGGACCTGAGATGAGACGGGGATAGATTATACTCAGACGACGCTTCTGATCATACAGCCAGAGTTGTAAACAGAATGGTTTAGATCAAAATGTCTTCAGCCAATTCAAAATCCAGATCTAAATCCAACTGAGAATTTAAACTATGTAAAAGAAAAAAAAAAAAAAAAGACTGGGAAAAAAATCCAGTCTAAATGTAGAAAGTGGGTAAAGACATACCCCATAAGACTTTCTGACGCATCATCGTTAAAGGTGGATCCGAGAAAAGACCGACTCAGGGGAGCCAAACACACATGAGCGCCACACTTTTCAGGTTTCACAAACATGCATCTTTTTCCTTCCACTTCATCACTATGCTCTACTTTGTGATGGTCTACCACTGGAAACCCTAATGAAACAAGAAAAATCTCATGGCATCTTAACACTTTTGTATAAACCCAACATTATGTTGTATTATCCAATGCATAGTTTCCCTTTTATTTTCCTGCTGCTGCCTGCTGAAACAACCCACTCACCCAGTCAGGATCATTAAAAATTCATTTGTTATTTACACTTTGTGAAGTGGACCCCTGGTTGAATGAACAGCACAACTAAGCACTTCTTTTAGATTAATTTTTCCAGTGTGCAAGATGTGTTTATTTAAAAGTTTATTCACGGCAAATTGATCAGGCTCGGAAAACCAACTTCGGACTGAAAACCACTTACAGTAGATAAATAGTTACAAAATATTCAATAAAACAAACATTATCTGTAATTCTTACGGGACTGCAGGGGGTCTTCAGAGGCCACGGTGGGCTACTGATGCTGTCGCTGTCGTCTCCATGGTAGGAAGACAGGCTGGCAGGACTGGGTGAAAGGGGGGAGGGCACAGGCAGGGTACCGCCTGGAGTGGCTGGCTGGGAAACACTGCTGCTGTTATTGTTCACGTAACCATCCTGCAGCTGTTGAAGAGACAGTAATGACACCTTAGAGCAGAAATATCACAATTTTACTTCACTTTACTCTTTTATCTGAGACATAATTCATATTTTATCAGATGAAAACACATTTTCAGTTATGTATTTGTTACATAACCGAGTGGTTGCGAAACGACCTTAACTAAACTGAATATCTTAAAAGTATAATAATTCAGATCCTGACATTTACATTTTCAATAGGAATTTGAAGCTTGGAGATTTATTTTTGAACCACAAAGACATCACCAGTGGGCACAAGCAGCCAAACAAAAAATATGTAAGTCACAGGAAATTACTGTTTTCCCTTAGAAGAGGCTTTATTGCATTTTTTAGTATGATTACAAAAGTGATTTTATCAAATTGATCTCCAAAGCTCTTCACACCAAAGTAATTCATAGCGTCTTATAAAATAAAAACCTGCCTGCTTGGCTTTATCAGAAGTGTACAGAAGAGATATTTGGGTGCATATATGTAGACAATATTTACCTGCATCAAAAATATGTCAGGTTCAGTATTCATATTTTAGATTGCATATAGCAAGCCGTTACTGTATTTATTTTATGATTATAACATTAGGAATTGTTTTCACCTAATATGTTTCTGTACACAATGACTGATTTGTAGCATCCCAGAAATCGATTAGCATCTATCTATCTATTATAACTTGTTTATTTACATTTTCTCATGAGTCAAATATTCTGTTCCCTATACAAAACAGGGCCCAATAAACAACCATAATAAAATATATTTTGGACTGAGAAAAACTTTTGCTTTTTACAAACTGGTTATATGGCGTCAATTCCATTTTCCCCATTTTTGTGAGTCATTTTCTACTTAAACAAGTACAAAAAAACCTTGTATTAGCTTACTTTTGCAGCATTACCCATGCCAAATTATGACCCGCTCATACTTAACATTTCATTTTTACGTGTCCTGTTAACACTCTGCAGCAGAGGAAAATACAACAAATATAGACGCTTGCTCAGCAGAGGTGAAATTCCTTATCCAGACAACAAGAGATCTCAGTTTTCAAACTCATAAGACTTAGTCCAAGAAATAGAAACAGCAGCAAACAACTCCCCTGTCGCAATGATTTTTAGTTAAGGTTCTGAAAATAATTTCAACATGAGCATTTGTATTTAAAAACAAACCACAGAAAGGCCAGTCAGCATTTCATTTTGCATAATCTGGTAGTGTTTTCTTATAATTATAGGATGCGCCTGACATGTAATCAGTTTTATTCATATCTTAAACAGCATTTCAACGTTTTTATAAACAGAGACATACAAGGCCATAATGGCAATAATTTTACATAATCACATCTGAATAACTTACCTAATGATACATAGAGCCTTATTTTCGTATGTGGTTCTGCTGTCATTGTTAGAGGATTTTTGTGCAATATAATCCAAGACAATTAACTGCAGTAACACAACTGCACGTATGATGACCTTGTTATGGTTGTAGTTTTCTTTTTTTTTCTTTTTTGCAAATCTCGTAAAACTTAAAGTAGCACAAACCTGTACTTTTATATTAACTATTTGCATGAAACTCTGCTTGCTTGTTAAGTTTTATGATCCTGCTGGAAAATGAACCTCCACCCACTTCTCAAGTGCTCAGCAGCCTCTAAGAGGTTTTCATGCAGGACTGGCCTATTTATAGCTCCATTCATCATATATTTAACTCTGAGAAGTTCTGCTAATAAAGAACAGCTTCTCCACATCACAATGCTGCCACTACCACGTTTCACTAATTAGGTAACTTCAGAGGGTAATTGATAGGTTTTCGTCTTACAAAGGCGTATTAGAACAAACACGCCGCACTTTTGAGATAACGCAAATATTCAAAGTCTATGAATAATTTTACCAGGCACAGTTAAAGCAGATCAAATGATAGTAATCACTGCAAGTGGTGAGAATGTGTGTGTGCAAGTATGAGTAGGGTTCTTTAGCCCGTGTGAACATGTGGACGTGTGCGAATGCGTGTGCGCGCGTGCGTGTGTGTGTCTGTGTGTGTGAGACAGAGAAACTGCAAAAGAGGGAACAACAGCTTGACAAGTGCTTCTCGTCTGTGTACAGAATGCTCATGTCAGCAAAACCTTATCTTTCTGGCCCTCTCTCTTTTTGAATCTCTAACTCGTTTTCTCTCTCTTGGCAGACAGATCATCTCTTTTGGGAGCACTGGGGGTCTTTCTGGCTGCTCAGGCTGCCTTAAATAATTCAAAAGGCCCTACTACCGTAATCAGCAAAAGAATAGACAGGGATTTGGAGGGAAAAAGCGTGTAGTGGTTGTGATGGAGTTGTGAGTGTGTATGTGTGCCGAAGATGAGTTGTTAAGCAAAAACAAGAGGAGGGGGGCAAGAAAAGAGCAAAGAGCAGAGTTTTGTTGTTGCTGAGCTGAGCCAAGCTGAGCTGCTATTGTAGGTCAAAATGAGAAGTCAGCATTGTATGTTAAGATGTGCGTATGTGAGTTAAAGGAGGCAGAGGGAGAACTGTGCATGTTGTGTAACTGGAACTCAGAAAGTGCGTCTTCTTGTAGTTGTGTGCATGTGTCTGCGTGCGGAACATGTGTGTACTGAAGATGCCAACTCCCCTGCCCCCTTTTCCTTTTTTTGCTCCTCTCTTTATTGCAGCTCGAGCTGCCAAAACATCAGCAACTAAAGTGTGCTGCAGGCAAAAACAGAGCGAGGGAAACATTAAGATTGGTAAATGTTAAACAAATCATTAAATATGACGAGAAAACAACAGAGCGAGAGCCCACTGTGCTGAGGCAGCATATGCTGATCAGATTTGGTTTGCTTCATTTAGATCAAAAAAGCAAAACCAAACAATAAGGAAAATAAAAAAATAAAAATAAAATCAAACAAGTAAATGAACTGAGGAAAAATCTGGGGGAGGAGGATGGTTAAGGAGGTACCTTTGGTTTGTGTGGCTCGTTGTTTGGGCCGCTGTCATCTTTGACATCCATTTTCTGTTTACTTTCTGGGCTCATTATGCTGTCTCCTGAGAGGCCCACTGCTCCTTTAAACAAATGGGGGGAAAAAACACAGTTATAAACACTAAACTTTTTAACAAAGTTTATAGAAGACAGTGCTCAGCAAAACAAATTCCCTTAAACTTTATTTTTTATATACAATTTCTCTGGCAACAATCAACAACATAAATGTATTTTATAGTGATTTCATGTGATGGATCAACACAAAGTAACAAAGAACTTTTAAGTGGAGTGGTAAATTTGAAAATCATGCATTATTTTTATTTAGTTTTACAATTAAATGCTACTTTGAGATGGTTTATTAGAACCCAAAAACACATTAAAATATTGAATTCAAAAGTAGGTTTTGCACTGAAGGTAGTGGAATGAAAGATCTTTTTGCAAACAACAACAAAAATATGTAGTTCGATGTTACTAAATAAATGCTGTTTATAGAAAAACAACAACCTTAAACTTGCAGACTGCAAAATTTATATTTCCAGATGTTTGGGATGTCTTACAGAGGACAGGTCAAACATCTCAGTCTTTAGATGTGATAGAGGCATGACCTGAAAGGCTGTAATTGCAGCATAAAAGGTTGTTCTACAAAGCAAAGACTCAGGGGGCTGAATTCAAATTCATGTCAAACTTTTCAGCTTTTAATTTTTAAACACCCTTTTGAAAATCCTTTTTTCCTTCAACTTCACACACTACTTTGTGTGTGTCTTTTGGATATTCAAAAGTAAACAAAACAAAAGTAAACAAAAGTGGTTGTGGATATAAAGAGACAAAAAGCTAAAAATGTTAACAGGGAATAAATTTCACAAGGCACAGGACTGCACCCTTATGTCTCTGAAACAGCCAGGATTTTCATGTACATACATGTTATCTAAACCGTTTGGGCTATTATTGAAAAAGATAAAAATAAAAAGACTATGAAACAATATCAGCATTAACACCAAACCATACATCTAGATGACGAAGATAGGGTTAAATAATCTCCTGGTGTAAGTTAGTTGTTACCTGCAGGTGGCATACCGTAACCTGGACCTTGTCCGTTGCCTGCCGTCGAACTGTTGTTGCTCGTTGACTGACTGTAGGAGCCAGAGCTCACTTGGTTGATACCAGGGGCTTGGTAGTTTCCCTGCCTGCCACACACAGAAGGAAAAAAAATATAAAGTCTTTATTAGATTTAGTAGACATGAATCAAGTTAGTCACAATGTAATGACAGGCTGTGGAGAGATGCTGGTAGCAGAGGAACAGAAGTCACATAATGACAGAGATGCTACTTGGCAGTCTGTCATTGCCGCCCTCCTTTGCTGCTTTAGGAAAACACTAAGCGCCACGTACATCTGAAAGCCGCTAAAAAGACATAGCATATCTCTGATCAAACAAACAGCTCTTCTGAAAGATTTAGAGAGAGCACGTAGCATCGGGAAAGAAAAACAAAAATCTCTCCAGTCGCCTCTTCCACTAATCCCTGATCCCCCCCCCACCTCACCACCACCACCACTCTTTTCTTTCTCCCTCTTCCTCTCCCTGAAGTCATAATTTAACTAATTAAGGTGTGCTTTTGGAGAGGATCTTGTTATTTGTTGCCATGGTGGCAGCAGAAATCAATGCCGCCTGCTCAGCCTGACCCCCCCCTCCGCAGGCAGCTCATCACATGGCACTGTGAGTGACATCAGAGGGGTGTTATCTGCAACCTGCTGAACGCTAGCCATCCAGACAGAAAGGTAAACACATGTTTGGACGTATTTCTCCTGCTGATTAGAGATTATCTGCTGGACGACCATGTAAGAGACAGAGAAAGACCTTGCAAGACGGAAAAAAATATGCGGCACAGTCAAAAAAGGATTGAGTTAGAATGTAAAGGCAAATCATGACAGGATGCACTGGGGGGTGACTCTGGCTCAATCCAGATTTAAACGTCAGTCAATCCTGTTCTCACGTCCCTCTTTCTTTTTAAACACAAACACATCACTTAATACCACATGTTGGAGACGATACACATTGCCTGAGAGGAGGGATCGGTTTGGTAAACCTCCCCATAATCTCATCTCACAGATGTAATTAGTCATAGAGCACGGCAGATGATACATATGTAATCCCTCTATGGGGGCCGAGGTGCACAGGGGAGCTCCATGGCAAAGAAACAAGTACACCAAATCCACGCTTATCTGTCCCTGTTTTCCTGTAACGGCAGGAAGGTGGTGGTGATGGGGGGTTTGGGAGGGGGGGGTTAGACTCCTTCGATGCTGCCTACATGTTCCCGAAAAACCCTTGCATGAGTCAAGAAAGCAGAGATAAATTTAATTTTTGTCACATTTTGTTAATAAGCGAGCCAGTGCGAAAGCTCACAGAGCTGAAAAGTACGTTTCCAAATTTAAAATGTTTTCAGACCTTAAAAACTGTCCCACATCCCATCTTAAGCGACACAAACAAAAGTTCTCCTGTGAATACTGAAGGATCCAAATGATCAACAACAACAACAGTGGTTGGTGGATGTTTCGACTGTGGCACTCTTCTATTATGACTAATTCATGTCATAAAAAAGCCCATTAGAAAGCACTTGATGGAGGCACTGCACAGCGTTTAATCACGCTTAATATATGCATGTGCTGCTATCAGGGCTGGGGGGTTGGAGGGGCGATGAGCAAGGGAAGGGGGTGTGGGGGGTGGGATGGCATAGCACATCCATCTTGCTCTTGGGCACCTTTGCGCAGGCAAAAAAAAAAAAAGAAAAAAAAAGAAGAATCAGTATCCCGTTGCCGCAGAGAAAGAAGAAGCAAGAGGAAAGGAGGATAGAAACAAGGGCGTGGAGGAAAGGAAGAAACAAGGTGGAAGGAAGGCAACCGGGGACTCTGAGTTGTGGATGTCTGAGTCCCTTATGGACCAAAACAAGGGGCGGACTTTGAGCTCACCGACCCAGAGCAGGAAGACATTCCTGTTTCTTAAAAGCTAAGATGAGGGAAAACTCAAAAATAAAAGGCTCAAATACAGAGGTCTGTAGACTCAAATTTGTTGTCTATGAGAGTTTTATAGAAGGAAAAGTGAGAAGAGTACCATTTCCAGCTCCCTGAACCATTCTATGAAATAGAGCACACTGAAAAACATTGTAAATAGGGAAAAAAAATATTATTTATAAACCTTTCAGGTGGAGCCCAACCTTACAGGAACAAAAGAAGAAAAACGTGTGCCAAGTGTAATTTTCAAAATAGATATTTGTAATTATGTATTTAAAATTCTTATAAGAGAAAAAAAAGTGTTGCACTCAGCTGAGAGTAAAAACTACAGCTTTGATTTCTGATTCTGTTTTAAAAAGCTTTTTTTTTTTTTTGCTTTGAGTGGTAGTCAGGTTTTCTCCTAAAAAAATATGCTGATCTCAGATCAGAAATGCAACAGAAAGGCCATCAGATCTCTGTTCATGCATCTTCAACATAATGTCATCTTCTCACTTCTTTCTGTCCTTTTCTCTCAATGTGGACAAAATTTTATGCGGCATCACATTGCATCATATACTTACTCAGGTTTATAATGTCAGGAAGCATTTTTTGCACCAACATAATCAAAGAACCAAATTTATCCTGCTCTGCTCATCATATCTCTGAGGAACATGTGGAGTTTGCAAGAAACACACTGAGCTTTCTCCAGTTACAATGTCTGTCCAGGTGCTCTTGTGCCTTGTGTGTTGTCCTATCACCATGGCAATGCTACTTTGTCGAAAGTGTGATGTGGGTGCAAATCTGGGTTGCAACATTGGAAGACTATACATTATCTTTGCTTGCAAAATATATAAATATAACAAAGGTTTCTGTGACAAACGTGAACGTTTTTGAATTATTTTCAGTTTACTATCAGAAATATAGAAAAAAATTGTCTCTTGGGGGATAATTTTTTAAGCTTGTCTGATCCAACCTATTATTCATTCAGGCGATAAACGACTCTCAATAACAAGAGACCTGTTAGTGTCTGGATTAAAAAGGAAAGCCAGTGTTGTACTATCCATCTATTGTGATATGGACCTGTTTTTTTTCTCTTTAGATGATAACAGGTGGAGAGCATCCTGTAAACATCCATTTCAGCAAAGTCATTAAGAAAAAAACAACAACTTTAAACTACATCTTTAGGCAGGTATATATAAAGTAATTTTTTTCTCAATTTCTTTACTAGCAATAACTCAGTTTTTTTTTTAAAATAAAAAATAAAAAAACTGTGATTTTCATAGCTACCCACTGGTACTGGGCACACAGACGAAGATCAACCCAAGTAAAATGCATTTTTGGGTCTTTTGTCCAAGTTTATCTACTTCTTGAAGTTGTGAGTTACAGAGACTGTTTCTCTATTGCAAACATAGTTTTAGGCCAGATGTATGTTATTTTACTTTGCCTGCAAAATAAATATGCCGTGTTGGTTAGACAGAAAAGTTAGATGAAAATTTAGGTGAAAAAGCAGACCTACAGTACAAATAATTTAAAAAGACCTTAGAAAGCCTGCAGAAATAATTAGGCATGCTTTTAAAGATTACAAGAAAGTCTGGGAAGAATAAAGAAGAAATGAGAGTGAGGTAAGATTTTGCACATTATAAAATAGGGATTACCTATTGACCTGCTGCAGCTGGAAATATTTAAGCCATTAAAATTAGAATTATAGATCAGTTAAGGACATTTAGCCTTGTACTACCTACAGGTGCATTCCAAAGATTTATATTATTCTACAGAAAGTGTATAGGGATATACTTTAATAATTATTCTGTTACTTTTAATAGTTATGGCCTAAAGCTACAGAAATTCAAAAATGTATTTTCTCAGAAAATATAAATTTTAGAATATCCAAGAAAAGAAAATTCTAATACAGAAATGTGTGGACTAGTAAATCCATGTATTCACTCAACTGACTTTGTCAGGGCTCCTTTTGCATAAATTAATGTATATATGCAGCTTTGCATGGAAATAATCAGCCTGTGGGTCTGCTGAAGCATTAATGACTCCCTAAATTCAATAGATTAAGTAGGAAATTAAATGATCGAGAAATGATTTCGATCAGGTAAGATGGAACATTTTCAGGCCAATCAAGCACAGTGACATCACGGTCATTAGAAAAGGTGCTTTTAGTCATTTGGACAGGTGGCAAATTCCTCTAGAAAATAAAATCTGCTTTGCAAAAAAGCTTGCTAGTTAAGAGAACAATGTAGCGCTGTAAGATTTTTTTGTAGTTTAAGGAGATTTTTTCCTTCCACTCAATCTTACATTAATAAGCTTACATACAACCACCACAAGCATACTTTATGTGGAAATTACTTTTTGCAGCAAACAATTCTTGTAGAGAGTCAGTGACTCTCAGGTCAGCAGCTTCAAAATGCTTGTGGAGATCACAACATATACAGTTTAATTGTCTTAGAAAATATTACAATCTTTCGAGAAACTCAGTTGTTTTTTTTTTATTATCATTAGCTAAAAATCTTTAAAATATATTAACATAATTTTTAAACAGTAATTTTTTAAATTTATTGCTCTTGTTTTTCTAGCGGTTTCTCTAATCGTCTTTCCACACACACACACACACAGACACAGACAGCCGGTTCTCCCCTTTTACTATGTAGTTCATGTGTGAAGGGCATCTGAGAAGGCCACTCTCCAACCACAGGGAGAGTGTGTGTAAGCACCGAAGTGTGTTTGAGCGTGTCCTTGTGTTAGCGCGCAGGGTGGGTGCCGTTGCCAAGGGGATGCCATGGTTACGAGGTGCCAGCCAACCAGCTGACGGTTTCTCTCTGGAAGTGGCAGTGCCTTTGTCCTTCATTCGCAGCGACAGGGGCGTGCAGCGATGCCTCCCATGCCGCTAACTGGACGAGACAGCCCAAGCACTGGGGCCACAGGACCATGTGACGGCTGCGAGGCCCCTGCCCATTGATCTCCTCTGCTTGGTGTGCGTTTAAGGGTGTTTGGGAGAAAATGGAAGGGAAAAAGAGCCAGCAAAGAGGCTCCTGGATGGAAGGATGGAAAGGATCGGCTGGAGGCTATGAATTATATATGGACCCAATCTGTTCGCAGGGCAGCTCGGGCCCCAAACTCCTGACTCAACTCACAACGTACTTTACAAACATTCAGACTGTGGACCAGAATAAACCCAACACACACTTACGGGCAAAATAAAAGGACAGCTTTTAACATATTAAATCCAGAGAAAAGCTACTTCCCCCCACCCTCCCTTTCAAACATCAAACAGCTCAGGATGGATGGATGAAGGAGAAGCCATTTATTTTGCCCATCTAATGAAAGCAGAGCGCGCCGCAGCGCTGCCAAGACTGGGAGCGACAAAGCGCCACAGGCAGCATCTTCCGTTCTTGACATTCAAGCGCTGCTCTTATTTATTTAGTAAATTTACTTACTAAGGAGGTCAGAAATGAATTATTTGGCGAGGATTTGCCTGGGAGCACTTTCCTCTCTTCTCCTCATTCCTCATCCAACATTTTTCTCTCCTCAATTTCCTTTTTATTTATGGCTCTTTTTTCTTTTTTTTTTTTTTTTTTTTGCTCTTGCTCAACTAAGTGCTTATTTTTACGACAGCTCGCCTGTTCCTATAGCTCCAGGAACTTTTTTTGCAGAGTGTCGCCGGTAGCGTTAGGAAGTCATTTGCAGAGCCAATTCCACCCTCTGAAGCTGCTGCCAAGGAAAAGCTTATACCTTTTAAGACTTTGTGTTCCCCTCTCTGTTTTCCAAATAAACATCAATCTCCAGCTGCCTAAAATCCTGTTGTGCACCTCTCTTGCAAACAAGCTTACCCCCTCTTCCTCATTAATGATACTCATAGAACTCAAGGGCAGCTTTTCCAAAAAGCTCATCCACTTTTCAAATATTAGATTTGTAGGGGTAGAGATGACTGCCGTGCGTACATTTTTTGATTTACAAAGTTGTTAAGTACGCCATAAAAATAGAATGTATTAAATATTGGCCATAACAATTATTTAAACATCAGTTCTAATACAAGTTAGAAATTACCTGAAGATGTTGGTTCAATGGGGTGCGTCTCAGTATTTCACAATATTAATTCAAAAAGTGAAAATGATATGTTATGTAGATCATTACACACAGAGTAATATACTTTAAGTGTCTGTCCTTAATCATTTTTATTATGGCTTTCCACTAATTCCTTCCAGCAGTGCATTAGAATGTTACTTAAGACACTCAAATATGAGAAGGATTTATGGCAGAATATTATTATTGTTATTATTACGATATTAGGGTGGTGGAAGGGGTGAAAGGTCGTAAAGGCAGGCAGAAGTAAAGCTTGACCTGCAGAATGATAAAGGAAAGAAAGTTTGTTTAAGTAGATCTCCCAGATCTGGGTGGCATGTTAGATATATTCCAGCTAGAGTAGGGATGATCCTGTGTGAAAGAGCAGCGCAGCTTGAATAGAAGAAATACATTTAACTGTTGATTTTTACAAACATATTTAAGTTTTATGTACATATGGCACAGTTTGTTTATACAACAGCACAATTTTCTACGGGCCCACAAGTCTGCGGGCCAACACTCCCTCCTCCTTCAACCGAATCAAACTGATTAACAAACATAAGCGGGGCAGTTGTTTCTAATTCCAGTCTTGTGGTGGGGGCGAGACTGACACGGCTCAGGAGGGAACAAAAACACTCCATGCGCCACACCTAATGAAGATTTAATCTGGGCCCACGCCCGCAGCCCCGGGATGCCAGAAGTGGTCTTCCTCTGCTCATTTCGAATTCTTTTCACCTTGTGTAATGAAGTCGAAGTGTGTTTACTAATGTTTCGAGGGTGTGCGCGACTCGGGAGAGGACGCAGAAGCAGCGTTGTGGAGGATTATACGTGGAAATGAACTGAAAGAAAAGGAGAGGAAAGGAACAGAGACCTGCTTAGGATGTTTAACTAACAAGCGTCTAATTTGGAAGTTTTGTAGCGGGTGGCTTTGGCAGCTTTGGGATGAATCATAAAAGATAAAAAAAAAGAAAAAAGAAAGAAACAGACATGTGCCACGACTAACAAGTTGTTTCTCAGACAGCGAGAGGAACTAAGTCTGAATGTTTCACAGTGTTGCAGAGATCTGGAAGCACAAACGGGGTGCCGGAGCCCTTTTAACTGCAGGTTTTTCGGAGGCCAATTTTCTCCTGATCTCTCTCAGATGTGTAAAGTGGGATCTGAGGAAGAAAAAACATAACAAGGCCGTGTTGGAGACAGCGGAGAACAAAAAGCAAATTGGAGAGAAGAAAGGCCGAGGGAGATGAAACAGTCTGGGTAGGATAATAGAGCTGCTGCACAAAGATGAAGAGGCCGATACAGTTGGGAGAGTTGGTGAAAAAGAGAGAAACAGGTGGGAGGAGAGAGGGGAGAAGCAGACAAGGAGGGATAAAAGATTGTGAATGAGCGGCTTTGGGCAAGACGAACACTGAGGATGAGACGGACACTAACATAAAAAGTTTTCTGCAAAAATGTCCACTTCCACACTTCTCTTTGCTTTATCTTTGTTTTAAATTAGTCAGAAAAGTGTTTTCTGCCAGAGCACTAACTCCTATGTTTGGATTTTAAACAAAGGAGGTGGCAGAAGTAAAAGCACATCTAACATTTAAATACAAACTCATACTGGCAAGCAAATTTAATCCTGTGGCTTGTTTATATAAGTCTTTGGTTGTTCCAGTGTGTCTTGCAAAAGTATTCACGATCTTTGAACATTTTCACATTTTGTCACATTTGATGCCAACTTTGCATTAAATTATTATAATTTACAAAATCATGCAAAGTTGGCACTTTTACTGGACTTTCTATGCAACATTTAGAGCAACTTGGCATTAGAAGTGTCATTACTTACCAAATGACACTTTATGACAACTGTCATAAACATTCATAAAGACTTCTTTATGTTCATGACAGGTGTTATGTCATGTTTATGACAGTGTCATGTCAGTCTTATACACACCCCTTCAAATAAAGTGCTACCCATTTTAAATTTTTCAGATGATGGACTGGACAGTGCTCCATGAAATGTTCAAAGGTTGGGACATTGTTGTATAAATTAACTCTTATTTAAACTTCTCTGCAACTCTCTCTCAGCTCTGTCTCTTGTCTAAATCTTCGTGATGCCGTTAGTTCACTAATGGTCTCTAACAAACCTTTCAGACCATCAAAGAACACCTTGATTTAAATTAATTATTGTACACACAGGTGGTTTATTACTAATCCTGTTAATTTGGAAAACAATTATTTGCACCGAATTTCGTTTAGGGGTGTCAGGGAAATGTGGTGCCGGTGACACATTTTTCAGAAATTTATTTACAAAAATTTACAAAAAAACATAATTTTCCTTGCAATTTCCAATTATGCACAACTTTTTGTTCCTATATTTGATAAAACCCCAGTAAAATAAAATTTTGTGTAGTTACGGAAACAAAATGTGGAAAATATTTGTAAGGAAAATTTTTTTTCCACTGTCCACTGAAGAGATGATTAGATAAAACACAGTGACAACTGGGAAAGTTGTCATTCCGCAGATGGAAAACATATCAAAGAGACAGATTTCAGAACAGAAAGGACTAAACCTTTTGTTTCCAGTGTGATGTGCACAGTACCAACTCCTTCAGAGATAAAAGACCCCTTTCACTGTTAATAGTAAATCAAAATAGATCATATTTCAGCTGATAGGCCATGAATGAAAGAGAATGAGTCTTCTCGTGCAGCAGCTCCGCAGTGAGCGACACCTCTCTGGTTTCTTGGTGTAGAGACTGACAGGCGGCCTCATTGGGCTCAGCAGTGGGGATCATGTCATGTCACTTCTTATTGACAGCCCAGCCATCGCCTAATGGCTTGTTCAACAATTGCATTGGTGCCTGGGTACATAAGTCTATGTGTGTCGGTGTGAGAGGCAATGGACCCCCTGATGCACATAATTAATCATACATTCTGTCAGACACCCCCAGCCCTCCCCAGTACGTACTACTGTTTCGGTAAGTGAACAGAAATCTGAGACGGTGTTAACAATGAGTGTTCCACACAAGCTCTCCAAAGTTGGTTGTCTGCTATGTTAGTGAAAACTGAAGGGATAATGGAAATTACAATAGCTTTAGCAATTAATATCTTATTTTCCTATAAGGATGGACATTTTATGATACTTGAAAAGTAGAACTATATTTTATCATGAGGCAGAATATCATTTCTGCCTTATAAAGAAGATTAAAGGAATATTTGTGATGCTGTAAATAAAAAAGAGGCGTGATAGGAAAATCTAGGGATCTAGATGGATATGAAGACAATAAGTTGGTTAAAAAAGGTAGGATCAAAGGTTTTTGAGTTAGGCTGTATGCATAATGCAGACCTAAAGGGATAGCTCAGAATTTGTACAGCTTAAATGTTTTAAGCTGTAGATAAGACTCTTGGTGTCATAATTTACTTGATCACAGGGGCTGAACTTAATGACTAGTCTGACAGGGGCCAGGACCAATGCAGATATCTGCCATCTTACAGCAACTCCAGTCTTGAAAATGTAGCAGTAATTTATGTTAAAGCTTCTAATGAACTTTTAACAACTCTTCATATTTATGTTGGGGACTATTTATGAATAACCTGATAAACACTTAAATGGGATTTGAGGTGGTGTGCCACTAATGTTTTGTGTGAAACACACTTAGAGAATGTCTCAGGTAATCGCGGTAGTTTTTACAAGGGGTTCATGAGGACAGAGAAACTTTCTTTGTTTCTTTTTTTTCTCTCTAAATGTAATAATCATCTGAACACTTTGAGATGAAAGGTTCAGCTTTCATCTCAAATCATCTGCTCTACACACTAATAATCATCTGCTCTACACACAGACTATTAGCTAACAAGCAGATGATTGGGCCAACTATGGTACTTTTTATAAGGCTAAGATTAGTTAATTTTTGTCAGTGCAGACAGAGCGTCTACATGGTGTAGCATGAGATTAATTAGCATTATCACTGGGTCACTCCAGCAATGTTCCATAGCAGTCACATTAATTGAGATTTTTTTTAATCTGTGTTCAAAAAACAAAGGCAGTCTGCCCTACTTGCACATCAAATTATATATACACTAAAGGAGCACATCTATGCACACCAAAGAAATGCAGGGCAAACACACAATAGTGTGTATAGGGAATTACTTTTGAAGAAAGCCTGAAGGACATAAAAACAGAGGGACGTGTCACTGAAATCTGACTCATGTTTCAACAGAAGATCAGGAAAAGTGCTCTCTTGATGGATTATTAGGAAAAACCCAAACTGATACGAGGAATGAGGAAGTCTTCACAAGCGACAGTCATGTTTTCACAAGTTTCCTTCAGCAGGGTTCAGGGAAAGTTTACTGCCCACGCAGTCCCTCAAGAAATCACTGTCTTTAGCTTCACAAGCATTCATAAAGTCAAGGCGCCGGTGCTGATGGAAGAATTAAAGCCCTTTACTCAAACTCTGTTAGATCATAAAAGAGTCTGGTGTCATTTTGGGTGCTCTCACAGTTAAAACCAAAGTGTCTATTTTATTCTCTTATGTGTTGATAGTACTGTATCCACGCCACAGTGCCTTCTGAAAAAGCCAATATCTGTTTTTTCCCCCTTTTTTGCAGTGAATGGCTCTGAAATCAAAATGTCAGGGGCTTTATGAGATGTGTAAAGATAAGTGTAGTACTAGAAATGGCACCCAGAAGAGTGAGAGCCCTGAAAACAAACACTGTCTCATAAAAGCGATACAAGACAGAGATGATTATTAGCCTTAATAATAGCAAAAAAATTGCTGATTATTTCCACTGGTTTAGAAAGCTGTCAGGAACTGCACAAATGTCAAAATTTGTATTTTTAATTTTAAATAAGGCAGTTCTTATTGCAATAATCTAAAGAGGTCTATGTTTATTTTTTATTGTCAGGCGTTCTGAAGATGTTTTAAATGCCACCATAATGCCGGGCTAAAGGACTGGATCAAAAGCAGCACATAAGTTTGTATTGCAAGCGAACCCACCTCTTTAGATGCAAAGCATAATGAATTTAGAGATGCACAACAGTGTGTTATAATTTTTTTTTACATGACTGAACAAACAATACTTAGGCCACTCTTTGGTTGGGATGCGATGTCAGAGGAATTAAAGATATGTAAGAAGCTATTTTAAATTCTAACTGGATTTTTGTACAACACATTGATGCATGTCTGCAGCCCATTCAAGCATTAAGAGGCCAAGAAAAGAGACTTTCAGCAAATATCAGGACAAGTTTGCACACACAAATAGCAGCTTGGTGCAAAAAAAAAAAAACAAACATTCCCAGAAAAAAAAACAGACTCAATTTTAAAGGTAATCTCCTGTGACCTTGCAGTACTTGTACCTGTTGTGCACCGAGTTGGATACAGCTCCCTCCTGAGGCTTGCGATTAGATGGAGGACCCATCCCTGGTCCAGCTGGTTGCGGCATGCTGGGAGAAGTGGGACCCATTATTGGGTAGGTCCTGTTCTGGCTCCCCGGGCCGAGGCTCCGTCCTCCGGGCCCTTGTCCATGCATGGGGCTAGTGGCATTCATCCCCAGACTGTTGGACAGACTGGGGCCACTGTAGTTGCTTCCAGCTGACCCAATGTAGTTAGAGGGCCGAGGGTAGTTACCTGGATTAAGAAAATTAGAAGACAATCATTAAGGGAAAAAAACGGAAAATAGATAAATTATGTCATCAGTTTAATATTACTGAGCTTGGGCAGATTTAAGGATGTCCCAGGAATATATCAATCACATAGGCTTAATCAATTTGAGAGAAACTGACTGTGGTTGTAAGCTCATGCTTCAATAAGCACTACTGTGGCACAAACAACAATTTCATCCCACTAAACAAGAACACCATGACAATAAACCTGTCTCAATAAATACATCGACAGGTAAAGAAAGAGAAAAATATTTAGAACAAGTTCTTATTCATAACTTCTTAAAAATGCAGTGTGTGCAAAAAAAAAAAAAAAAATTGAAAGAAAAAAAACATTATAGGGTGTGTTTCTGGTGACATTTTTTACAGCGCTTCAGGATGCTGGATAGCCTTGGGAACAATTTCCAAGCTTAAGGCTGACTTTGTGAAACACTTGAGAGGAGCTCTAATCTGCAGTAAATGCTTTCTGGCTGCCCTGGAGTGCCACGCGCCCATGATGCCAGAAGCTTTCCTAAGGCACACTTAAACCCCTCTATTTTGGCTTTAAAACCTTCACTCAAATCCAACCGCAACATGAAAGAAAAGGAGCATGTTGGCAAATACAGTGTGGCTATACAGCACCTGGCAAAAGTATTCACACCATTCTAACATTTTTATATGCAATATATACAGTAATGTTACAACTGCAAACTTGATGGTATTTGGTGTAGTTCTACATAACAGACCAGTTGAAAACGGGTGTTTGCGTTCGCTTTCCATCCAATCAGACTGAGACTGAAGATTTTTTTCCCAAAAAATAATGGGATCAAGTCTGTAGACGTGCAAAGCTGGTAGAGGCCTATTCTGAAAACCTACAGCTGTAGCTGCAGGTAGAGATTTTTCTACGCACTATTCAGTCGTGTGAATAAATATTAATGAATGACATACTTGTTGATTTTGATTTGTAAAAGATTTGTAAAAACCGTGTATCCTCATCCTTCTACCTGAGAGTTATGTACCAGTTTGTTTTGCTTTATGTCATAAAATCCCAATTAGATGCAATAAAATCTGTGATAAAAGCAGTTTGGGTATTGTTGCTAGGTGGTGTACATTCAGGAACACTAAAAGACACCTGCTATAACAAGCGAGTGCTCCTATAAAGAGCACAGTATTCCCTCTGCAGGCAGAGAGCTGTTTCCACAGTGATACTCCCTTCCCAGGACAAATCCCCTGCAAAATAGAAATAGAAAATGTGGCATTTCCCATTGTAAAAGGGACTATTTATTTTTGATTTGATTAAGGGTGCTTTAGTTGGGCCTCACTGCATAATCCCCTGAGAATTTGTCTGGAAAAGGGGATCAAGTTCCTTTAAAACCTTGAAGGCTTTTCTGCACGCTCAAACGAAAAGAACTTAAATGACAATATTCCGCACAGGAGGGGGAGAAAAAACAACTCTGAAAATGGAAACGGCTTCCCACTGTCCTCGAGTCGCTTCAGCAAAAAAAAAAAAAAAAAGAAGCACTATCCGCATGACATAAGCCTGCGAGGCCTCCGAAGAGACTGGAGCAGCAGAAGGTTGGAAAGGAAGCAGAAGAACACAGACGAAAAGGGAGGTAGGGAAAAAAAACCTTTCCGACCCTCGAGATAGGATTTACGGTCAATGGAAATAAAAGTCTTTCCATAAAATTCAGCGATTCCACTTGAATTTGTCCAGACGTTGTAATGAAATCTACAGTGGGAGATAAGGGAAGCTTTAGTGAGCCGGCGAGCTGAGTACGGCTGACACCTGTCAAGGGCTTTGGGGCTGTGATAGGGAAGCGTAGAGGAAGAAAGGATGTCTTAGGAACACTGGGGTGGCCGGGGAATGTGGGAGTTGGCGGTTCTATGTATGGTACATGATACATGTCTAAACGAGCATATCCATTGTGAATGGATATATATATATATATATATATATATATATATATATATATATATATATATATATATATATATATATATAAAGACCTCTAAATGGCACATTTCAAATTTGAAAATCTTGTGAAGATCCTGGGAAAAGCTACCACACTTAGCTCAGCTGGATGAATCCTTTTCAGATGAATAAGGTCCCAGTCAGTGACCTCTCTCAGCTCTTTTTGGACAGCTGTTAAGACCCATGGCTGCTGACCACATTCTCCATCGCCTGGGCGGACTTGGTGGTTTTTGGCATCTGTGACTGACTGAGGTCCCAGGAAGCCTCCTGGGGAGTTGTTTATATCCTACAGTCTCATTTTCTTTTTGATAAATGGGCTAAATAATCAAACAATTGGGAGTAAGTGTGTGGAAGTTTCCATGACTAAGTTTTAAGTTTTTCTTGTCCGTCGTGAGACTAAAGGATCAGGATGTCTGAAATAAGCTTGCGGAATGCAAAACTCATCAAGTTTCATGCAATACCTGTGATTGCCTGAGGTGAAAGAATGACAGCATAACTTGGGGATAAGTTATCTTGTTGTGTCCTGACAAAGTGGACTGCCAGACTACTTCTTCAAGGACAGATAGTGAACTAAGCCATGACTGAAAGCTTAACTGTTAGACTCTAGTTTATTCTAGAGAAACGCTAAAATGACTTTTGTACAGAGTTTTAAAAAACTGTGTATATGGATTTATAAATGTCACTGGGTTGTTTTTTTTAGTTTCACAATAAACCAATATAAAATAAATACGCGCCTGTAGGCAGATGAACCTCAACTTTTAGTTTCTTGTGATTTAGAAAAAAAACTTAAAGAATGAAAATACATTTATTTCATTCTACTATATAACTATACACTCACTACCTCATATTGATTCCTAGATTGAAGTTTGTGTTTGTAACCTAACCTGGAATGTATACCATCAATTTCATGTAGTTTTACATGCTATGTCTGTTGCTCTGGAAACCAATTAAGCAGAACCAAAAGGAAAAAAAATGACAAGGAGGACATTTTGTCTCATTTGCACCTTCTTGTGTCCTCATTTCTTAGCCTGTGTTTCTTCTTCACATTCAGAGCCTTCAAGGGGGAGTGTTGGTGATATTTATAGCTTGATGAAGCGGGAGGAGGTGAGGGGAGAAGGAAAACTCACGGTGCTTCGTTCACCATTACACGGAAATTTTCGACTTGGTCACGGGTTTGGTGGACGCTCCATCCTTTGCCGGGTTTTAATCCCTGCAGTCCTGCAGAAGAGCTACAGTGTGACCAAGGAGATTACAGTCTGCTGCTTCTCTTAGCAGACTGGACCGGCCAGAGCTAACAGCCGAGGCAGTCTTACGGTGGAGAAAGGTACAATGTGCCCTCAGGACCAGTGAACTTCCATCAGTGAGCAGTATAACGCAGAATACATGACTGCATGTCTGAGCTGCCGAATACAGTATGCAGGGTAAACATTAAGGAAGTGAATATTATCCTTTTTTCCTCTCTTATATTTCATAGCCGGAGTTGGAGGTGGATTGTTGCAGTGGAAACCCTTAAAAACAGTTGGACTCACTGTTTGTTACAACATGCTTGGTTGGAAAGATGGCTCTTTTTTCCACCATCTCTTATTGCCTGAGGCCCACACATCCTCCTACAGCCACCTCAGCACCTTCCCCAGTAGGGTGTCTGAGCCACAGCAGGGCTGGGGTTCACCTTGGGGCAACTGAGCTGCTCAAACTGTCAATTTCCTTCCAAGACTTACCGACTCCTCTAGGCA
Source organism: Poecilia picta (assembly GCA_033032245.1). Lineage (NCBI taxonomy): Eukaryota > Metazoa > Chordata > Actinopteri > Cyprinodontiformes > Poeciliidae > Poecilia > Poecilia picta. The sequence goes on from CM065374.1 coordinate 11,428,115, forward strand.
CTGGCTTGAGTCATGAGTTTTCTTTTTCTCCTTTTTGGGGTTTTGGAGGGGCGATTTAAATTGAGTCTAAGGCTTAAAAGTCCTGTCTGCAGCATGGTCATTACCAGTGGAGTGCCTTAACCCCCTTGAGGTGGGAAAGGCAGTGGAGGGAGAAAAAGCAGCGCTCAGACAGACACCAAATCTCTTTTCTGTAATGGTATAATGTCCTCCTCCGCCGTCTGATTATGAGTCTGCTGTTCCCAACATGCCGGCTCTCAACCGTGTCCAAGTGCATGTCTTTACAAACAGCTGTTGGAGTCATTTGAGTCCTAAAGAGAGCCTGATGTCAACACAAAAAGATCAGCTTGACTTTGGCTGAAGAAGGCTTTCAAAGGAGATACATAAACATTTAGGAGCTTCAGTATTGTTTGTAGCTGCTGAGCTGACTTCTGGAGCTCATTCAGACAGAAAGAAAAGAGGAAAGCAAGAAAAATGAGTCAAACTTGATCTCCATGTATTAGTTATGGACTTATCTAATGATAAATTTGTAAACAATAGCGCAATCTTTAGGCACTGCTTATAGATTTGTTCATTTCTAAAATAGAAATAGCCATTTAAAACAGGATGCCACTACCATATATGTAAGATTATGTTAGTTTTATAAAGGGACACAAGTATGGCCAATGGAAGGTTGACCACTTATTGATACAGTGATATAGCTGTTGCTACAAAAAAGTGGAATAAAACACTTCTAGTGGAAACTGACTTTCCTCTTCACCTGTTAAAAATGTTTATCTGCAAAAACATTTTTTGGCTAAAGATTCTGTAAAAGTCTTCATTTAAAATCTTAATTCTTGCATTTAAAAAATAACCGAAAACTGAGGGTCATTCTTTCAAGCCACAGCTACTACAGATAGCTTCTGCAGTAAGTAGATGCGACAGGTTTTCTCTTTTTAAATCAAAAATAAATAAAGTTTGTCAGACAATAATATTTTTTAAATAATGATAGCCAGTAATTTTCTTCAGTGCCAATGAAATGAGGGAGCAAGTATTTTAACTTCTATAATGTTCACCACATGTGTAGCATTAGCACAACGTTACATTTTAGGGTCAAACACACAGCCAGCATGAAAAAAACAAACTAATGGATTTATAGAGGTGCTGTGGCAAGCATTTTCCACAACACAACCTTTGGAAGTAACATGACTGTAATTCTGTCTAAATCCTCATGAGTAAAACAGACTAGTTATGTAGAGAAAAGTAAGACTCGCATAATCACAACATGGCATTCAGTGGCACGGTGGAAACAATAAAGGTGAAACCTGTTGGCATTAAAGGAAATATGCTGGCCAGAACAAATGGATACTGTAATCATTCATTTACCTCTGTAGTGAAATAGAGGCTAACAGGATTAATTACAGATTGTTTAAATAGCTCCCTAATTAATCAAGTCTCCAAACTACTGGTGTTGGGCAACATTTCTCCTGGGTTCCTTCTCTCTCTGATCCACAAGTCGTCAAATAAATCTTTGCTTTACGAGATACAATTCTTGATGGGAATTTGATATTACTTCTTGTATATTGTTCCTAACCTCAGCACTCTTCATCAACTAAAGATTGCATGTTGCGTACATATTACCTATTGTCCGATTCCAGATATGGACATGAATAAAACTATTGTGAGCATCAAGCAAGAATATAGCTGAAAAGAAAAAAGTTGTAAAGATGTTGATAAATGCCCTTTAAACAACCTCCACTCTAGTTGTTAGCCATTAATAAAAAAGCAGCTTCTTCCCCTTTGAAGTTATTTTCTCTTCTGTTCTTCTAAAGAGTTTTGCGCTGTATTTCTTTACTGAAAATGTTATGTCACACAAAAATACAAGCTCAACCTCCATCCACATAGATGAGCCAGGAAAAAAAATCAGTAGAGCAGAGTTCAGGGACTTGGAGCAAAATTCTGCTCTTGCTAATTTGTTAGTGAACCGGAGAGAGGGAAGGGAAGCAGATGGAGCTGTCATTAAGAACAATGACCAGCAGCTGTCTGCCCTGTTCGACACACACGCACCCTGACCTGGCCCTGGCCGAGCCCTGGAATCCCTTTGAATCCTTAGAAATATAACTAGAACTGAGTTTATAACAAGACAAAGGCAAAAACAGCAAAAATCTGTCAGCCAGAACACATTCCTGAGCCACTGCAATGGAAGATTTGGTTAGTTATATCCATAGTTCTACTTTAAGTTTTGAAGAAAAAAGAAAATTCTTGTAAAGCAGTATCTGTTTTGTTCCTAAACTTGGGGTAATGGGATTTCTGTCTGTTAACCAGCAGAAAAATGTCCTCATAGCATTCCTTTTGGGACTATTTAATTACCTTCACGGATGTCAACAAAGGACCCACATACACAAGATTTTGGAGGAAAATGAGGGATAAGGATGAAGTAATGTGAAAATGATAAGCTGTTATTATCAGGTGTCCTTCAGTAGGGTAAACTATGCCAGTTCTAATTGAAAGATCACCAACATTTAATATCGGGCAGGAATTACTTTTTCTGTTGTTATTTATATGTTGGTATAAAGATAACAACATTGAATGCAGCACCGAAAAGCAGTTTCTACACTTTTACTAAATGTAAATTAGATTATTCTCACATACAGATTTGTTGTAAATACACATAGGCGAGAAGAGGAGACATTGAGCAGTCTCTGACGGTAACGTCATTTCTGTCATCCAACGGAGATTTCATGCTCATCTGCCTCTAGAACTCCTTCCAGGCTAGTCGGCCTCGCTGTCGCTCTCTGCTTCCTTAATTTCTCTATTTCTCTTTGCTTACTGGGCTGTCAGCCCAGCCAAAGTCACATTAAGAGATAAGAGTGGGAGGAGAAAGGAGACCAAATACCAAACGCATTAGGGCTATTAATCAACATTAACAAATGTGAGGGAGCGGCCGCAAATTTGGGAAAACATAAGCACGGACGGGTGCATCTATCAAGGTGACACATTAAAACTCACATTAACCAAAAAAGAAATACCACAATGTTTCTTGTGGTGTGCTGCCAAGGGCAGAAAATAAAGTGCAACAGCAGATGTCACCATTTGTTTGATGGCTGGGTGTTGCATGTTGGAGAAACAATTGGGAGAATAAGGCCTAATTATAGAAACTGATCCAAGCTTTTTTTCTCTCAACTTCCTGGATTGTGATAGATTTTTTTTCTTTCTTTTAGAGTATTGGAAATGCTTAGACGAATGTGTAATGAGACTGATTTTCTGAAAGGCTCATCAAACCAGACAACCTTCCGTGAAATACTAAATAAAAGAACTACTGATCTACATTTATGCCACTATTTAGAGAATGAACTTTACAAAACATACATTTCATCAAAGACTTGTACGTGTTTTGCTACAAGAATAAATTCAAAATGAAGTATTTCCTCTGGTATTTGAGGAGAAATGTTTGCATGGATCACAATGTAAACACAGCATATAAAGGCACACTGATATGGATCGGAATTATACGTAGAATAAAAGACTGTGTGCCGTAACAGCTTCACAAGTCACTATTTTTGTACCTGATTTGGCACTGAGGGAATTGGCAGGAACCTTTTATTTGGATCTATTCCTCTACAATAAACTCAGGCTGTCAAAACAACAGAATCGGGGCGGAACAAAACTTCAAATATCATGGCGATACTGTCAGCACAAATAAATCAAGAAACAACTAGTGGAAATACCCCAAAGAGTTGTAGCAAGTATCTAATTACATGCATTTGGAGATGTTTGCAGATGCACTCAAAATGTATGCTCAAAGAGCCAGATCAGATTTCAAAATAAGATCTAACATCTGAGACAACTAGTGAGGAGCAAATCCATCCACTGGTCATTTGTGGTGCCCATCTCCAGCACTGTTTGGGTGAAAAGCAGGGTAGACTCTGGACAAGTTGCCAGCCCATCACACAACTGAGAAATCCCATGAATCTAATTTGCTTAGAAAGGAGATTGCACTTTATGCCTATTGTTGTACATTTTTGACCATAAACCCACTCTAATTCCAACAGTAAAGCATACAGAGCTTTCTGAATTGATCTGAGATATAAAACTTTATCTACTTAAAACAAAGTTTTAAGCCTCAACAAACGGAGAGCCATAAGAACAAATAAAAGTGCAGCATAACATCAAAACGACTGAGGGAAAAATGTCAGCTTCCTGGAGACAGAAAACATAATAACTTGGTGAGGAAAACACATTTTATGATATAACAAAGTATTCATTCTTATGGTTTATCTAGCAAGGGCTCAATAGAAAGATATCCCAAATATATTGAGATTATTTTAGTGTTTTAACCTGTTGAGTATTTTTTAATTTGAAAAAATGCTGCATCCAAGTCTCATACAAAAGTACATGACATGATCTGAAATAGTATTTTGATTGTATTTTACAGTGGCATTTTTCCACTAAGTTGTATTATAATCTCTCACCAACATTCATGTTCAGAATGTCATTTTATTTATTTATTATTTACAGTAACCGATCTAATATTTTATACTGAAAATTTGTGGGTCTGAGCGAGATATGTGCTGCGGCTGTCACATCTCTGTGTTACTGCTGTTTGTGACACTTCAAACTTCAGAGATTTGTTATTTCTATAGGCACAAACTACCTAACTATGATATTCAATGTTTTTGTGTGTCAAATTCAGGAATTCAGCTCCAGTCTTCCACAAATTGACCAGGGTCATGTTGACATGGGGTTCAGAGCAGGCTTTGAGGAAAGCTGGTGTAAAAAGTCTTGAACTGATTTGCTAATCCAATCTAGATCAGTGTTTGGACTTTGAGAATCTCTGATGTGAAGCTTTAAAATGTTTTCTTCTTTTCCCTCATGGCTAAAACCAAAACATCTCACCAGAAATAGAGCTACTCAATGGCTAAACCTTCTGACATGTCAGCTGGCCTCATCACTTAGGCGCTCCCTCATAATCATATCATGAAGAGGGCCAGGAGGTCTGTTCAGGTTTCAAGGGCCTCATGAATAATCAGAGAGTCACATTGGATTTTAATGCCCACCGTCAGGCCCTCCACGCAGGAGGATAGATGGTTGTACTTATCCGTGTGTGTGCTCATGCAGGTGTGTGTGTGTGTAAGAAGTAGATGATGGAAATGTCTCTAAAAAGGAGTCCTTTTGTAGTCCTAATTAGCAACCTCGCTGACACTGTGGGGGGAGAGAGGATTCAAAAGTCCTCAAAAAATGACAAGTGCGGCTTTTTCTGCCTGAACCCGCTCTGACTAGATGATGTGAGGCACTCCTTTTCCTAACATGACTGGTCAGAAAATTGAAGTAGATCAGGTGGAAGTCATGACATTTAAATTTTAAAGAAGAATTTCAAACTTTGGACATTTTATTCCATCTCATAAGCTTAAAACTGCAGGACTTATTATTTTTGACATTATTTGCTAAGATGGCTTGTATTAAACATTGGTGTTGTTTTGGATCTTAGAAAATGTGAAAAGTTATTCAATTAAAAACATTTAAAATTAAAATTAAAAACATTTTACATTAGGAATCCACTTTCCCTAAAAGGTAGGCATTAAACAAAAAAGGAGAAAAATACCCCAAAACATCACTGTACTTGAGATAAAAGAAGAATTACACGTCTTGAAATAAGAATAGCATTTTCTCTTATCACTGAAAAAATGTAGAGAAACATTCCTAACCTTGGTGTCCATATTGGGGTCCTTGAGGTCCATAGGGACCTGCAGTGCCACTCTGTGAATATGGACCCATGCTGGGATACATTGAGCCTCCGTGGGATGGGTGAGGTGACATGGGAGGTCCGGACTGGGGAGGTGCGAACTGCGAGCCAGACTGGTTTCTCTGCATGTTGGACATAAAACCTAAAACAGACAAACACAATTAAACGGATGGCAAACATACCCTTTACAAACAGAAAGACATGTAAAAGTCCTAATTTCTAACAAGTGATTGTGGCTACAGATTTCACTTTTAGTCATGTTGTAAACAAAACCTTAATGTGTTTTGCGGGTATTGGGTATTCAGGTGAAAGTCTTTTGGTGTTTTTCCAGCTTTGCAAAGCCAGAGACTGAATTATTTTTGCAAACTAGTTCAAGTTCCGTCAAATTGGATGGAGCATGTCTGAATAAAAAATATTTTCCCTTGTGCCACAGCCTTAGCTGGATTTAGATTTTTACTTTGATAATTGATTTGCAGTTTACCATTACCATTTAAAAATGGTGGGTGAAGCAGTGATTAGAGAGATGTGTTTGGTTATTGGGGGTTATTTGGTGTTTGTTTATTTTATAATGTAATCCTGCATTAAATGACTGCAACGTTTTTCCTCATCTGTCTGCTGCGTTCCTTGTTCTTCATGACTACTTGTTCACTAAAGCAACCAGATTTTCTCTGAGAGATTGAATTTCACATAGGAGGCTGCATTTATGTGACTTCTAGGGTTTACCAAAAATAAGGGGAATGACTTCTTATTTCACGTCATATTTTTCAATTTTCTAGCTTTTCCAAATAATTGATCAATATTTTAACCGATTTTAGATACATTTTCCCCATTTCACAAACTATGAAACAAGTTAGCTTCTCAATAAGCAAAAAACAAACAAACAAAAAAAACTATTTTAGCATTTTTGGATTTTTTTGTATCAAAACTGTTCTATTTTAAAAGTGCTAAGGTTTTGAAAATTTAAACTGGATTATCCAATAAATAAAGGAGTTTGAAATAATTTTTCTGTCTGTATATTAAACTTCAAAGCAGAAGTTTGTTTGTGTTTCCTTCTTCTGCCTTCAAAACCACAGAAATAACTGTGTTGGACAAAACTGTGTAAAAGGCAAATTTTGTATTTCAAAAAAAGTCTTGAGTGTAAATACTTTTCCATGTTTAGAAAAAAAAAACTGATTTCTTCTTGTGAAAAAATATGATGGATTGTAGAAAAGAAGAAATCCCGTTTTCTATTCAGTGTCTTTCGACGTAGAGAAGATCTGATCTCTTGCCTCTGTGTCATCTACAGTTAGTCAGTCATATATACACTTTGGTGAACAAGTCAGTATGAAATAGGTGTTTATAAAAAAAAAACAAACAGAATGACATGTAAAAGGATCCCTGAACACAAATAAACAGAAAGCGCGAGCATTCAGTGAATGCTATTGCTGACAAAAGCCAGGTCAAGTACACACCTGGCCTCAGAGATGCATGTAGCTGTAAAAGCTGAGTGGACATATAAAAATACAGAGCTCCACTCTCCACAGAACAGCTAGTGATTTGACCGTGGCTACTGTGTTATTCTAAGCTGTTCTGTCAGTAGACGTGTTAAAGCCTCTCAGGCCCAAACTCGCCCGCACCATTCAAATTGACATTTGCAGCGATCCTCGCCTGGGCTTCGCTCTTTCAAGCAGTGTTATTCTTTTTTTTTTTTTTTTTCCGAAAAAACTCACTGAAAGGTTTCCCGATCTGCTGCGAATGGAGAAAGGTCGCTGGACGGCCATTGAGGGAAAAGAGAGGCCATGTGGGTGTGGAAATGTGTGTGTGTGTAATAGCGGTGTTGCAGATTAGGTGTAAATGGATTGGGTCTGCTCGGCTGTAAACGTTGATAGCCATCCGCTTTGTTGAATGAGCGCACACTGGCTGACTCTTTAGTGAGTTTGGGGTTTGGGGAAACGACAGAAGGCTGAGACTTGTGTAATTCCGCACTTCTGCAAGGAGAGCGAGGGAGAAATGCAAAGATACTGGGGAAGGGAGGCAGAAGTTTTCAAATGCTCTTAAGTTTATGACTGTGCATATATGCATGTACGTATTTGCTTTCTGAGTGTGCGTGTGAGTAGGAGATAAAGACAGAGAGCAATAAGCACGCCGCATGAGTTTTTTTGTGCAGCGCAGAGACGCAGGCCTAGGCAGAAAGAGATTCAGCAAGAGAGAAAGTGTGTGTGGGAGGGAAAGACAGTGCAACAGAGGGAAAAGAGCGATTGGGGCCTGAAAGTGCTTAGGCTGCGAGTGCTGGGTTTAAGGAGCGAGGACATTATTGTAATGTTTTGCTTCCATTAGGGTAAGGGGATTCTGGGAGAGGAGGAGAAAAAAATACTGAGTGTAATACCGCACTTTAAATTGCCTGGAAAATGGATGGGGAGAGAAACATTGTGCAGACAGTGCTAAAAGCAAATAACACATTCAAGGATTTTTTTCTCCCCGCCTCTCTCTCTCTCTCTCTCTCTCTCTCTCTCTCTGCGTTTCGTTCCCTCTTCACACACAAACACAGACTGTTCTCTTGTTCCTGCAATAAAGCTCTCAGCTGGACAACAGCGGGCACGTGAGAACAAAGTAGGGAGTGAAAAAGGGACGGTCAGTGGATTTATCGAAATGAAGAGCAGAGAGAGGCTCTTAGGGAGACCAGCACTTGAACAAAGTGGGGAGTACAGTATATCTAGAGGGAGGGGTTAATCCGAGCATGGGAAAAAAAAAACATAAACAACAGTCGACCCTGTTAACCGTGCTGAGTTTTCCTGGACTTGGCTGAGGGAGGCAGAGGGGCATTTGAGGTTTACAGGCATTAGAGAGCAGCATTAAATCTCCAACTTGATTTCATCAGTGCCCCACTCTCCCCCTCTGTCTTCATCCATCCACTCCCTCTGTCTCTCTGTGATTTTAACTGCTCTTTGGTTCGTGATGGAGAGGGAGCCTCAGAGTCATTCCATTAAGGTCAATTCCCAGTCTTTCAGGCTTTTTGCAGGGTTGTGTGGATACAGAAATTAGAATTGCAAAAATTAGCAAATGTGCTGTTTGTACGAACACCTGAAAAGTGGTCATAATTGCTGGAGACAACCTTGAGTTTGGCTAGGGCATTTGCCTTCTGGGTTAGTGTTCACATAGCAATACATTTATTTACTCAGTCTTGGTATTACTGAATCCGCATTTGGCATAGATGATTAAAAGATGCTGACTAATGGGCTAGAAAACATGAGTGACATTGTCTGGTACTCTGCTAAAATGGTCCAGATGTTATTCAGCAGACTGGGACTACTTTGCATGACAAAGCAATTAAGACTTGACCAGACGAAGATTACTAGTGGGATTACTCAAAGCTCTGTTCTCTTAACACTTATATATTTAATACTGACATGTATACAAATTTCTTTCACCTTAATTCAGAAAGGAAAATTTATTATTGTTGTCTCTAGAATGCTAAGATATAGATTAACACTTAATTAGACTCAATGAACCTAGGCTAAAATGGCTAAGAATCACCAAACATGCTACAAACTTCAATGTCATCATGCCATTCTGATGACACAGTCGTTTGGAGAAATATGAGGGCTGATTAAAAGAAGATTACTTGTATGAGTACTCCCAATATTTTAGTTTTGAATCAGTTTTTGTCTGAAGTGGTTCTTCACTGCTGTGGCAAATTAGAGGCAGGTTGAACATAAGATCACTTTTAAATTCCTCCATAGGTGCCGGTTTCGGTTTCATTTTGTGCACCTTCGGAGCACAAAATGGAGGGAAAAAAAGCATCCCATAAAAACACACAAACATGTTAGAACACAGCATTTCCCCTTTTTTATTCTGCCACTTGTAGCAAAATACCCAATTCTTGATATTGGTTATTATTCACATATGTGTAGAGGGAGACTTACCTCTCTCCTGAGCCATAGGGGAGCGTGTGATTGGCAGATGAGCTGCATCGGGTCCATTTCCAGAGCTCAACGGGGCCACAGCTGAACCTGCAAAAAAACATGAAGCTTGAGTTGAATGGTTTGGATTCATGTGATGTGCGAATTATTGTTTTAATCCAGTCCTTGAAACAAATGTTGTCATATAAAAAAAAAAAAAAAAAAAAAACTTTTAGCAAGAATCCTTTTTCCTTCTTTGTTTCTTTGGAAGTGAGGTCAAAAGCAAATTGATTTTCATTTTCTTTCCATCTGCTTTGCTTGAAAAAATGAAAGAAAACTGCATGAAATGATGTAAACAATCAACTCCTGACGGACCACTTTTGTTTTTCTTTTTTTCAGCTGCACAAAAGTTAAATGTATAAACATTTTTTTTCTTTTCTGTTGTTTAGGCGGCTAAACAAAAAGAAAGGTTTTGATGCCAAAATCAGCCACTTGCAGACCCACACAGAGTTAATTCTGGTTCACCGTGCGACAACTGACAAATCCACTCCAGGAGGACATATCAAGACATTGGAACCAAAGTCACTTCTCTGTGTAATCATTAAAATGAGCGAGAACCCCCCCACTGGAAAGCCAGAGCCATCTGAGGATCATCGATTGGGTTTGCTGTGCAGGTCTTTGGGCTGTGACTGTTCCATTGAAATCCAATAGTGAGTTGAGGGTCTGATTAGGACAATGGCAGACAGAGAGTAAGGTGGATTGATTTGGCCTAGAGGAAGGAAAGAGATAGCAAATTAACCTTTTATCTTGAGATTCAAATTGGGAAAGAAGAATACGTAAGGGCAGAAGGATTTCAGGTGTAATTGGACATAGCTAAAATGTGCATTTAATTCAAAATACAGTATATATATGTACAGAGTGAAAGTCAAGATGAATTTTAACTTTTAATTTTGATGAATGTGGCTTACAGTTCACAAAAGTCCAAAATTTTGCTTGTCAGAAAATTAGAATGTTATTTAAGAGCAAAGAAAATGACTTTAATACAGAGTTGTTGGTCTACTGAAGAGTGGCTCTTTTTGCTTAAATTACTGCAAAAAGAGCTGTGACTCTTTTGACCTAAACCCCAGAGAAAATCTATGAAGCTTACATCTGACTTTAATGATTTATGTTTTATTATTTAATATAATTTAAATTAAATGGAGAAGGCTATCACCATGTGAGGTACCTTTTAATTGACATTTTAAAAAGTGCATCATAATTCTTTTTTATTTTTTTGTTTCACTACATTAAATCTTTTCAATAACTTTAGACCAATCTATAGATCTAAAGTTTTTCATGTCTTTAACATGTTTTCTATATATTAAACCATCTTTGCCATGTAAAGCAGAGGTCCTCAGGAAAATGAGGTTGCAAAAACATGCTCTACCACACATCCAGTAGAACCAAAGGATCCCTCTCTAGATGGAGAAACATAAACAATGTAGAACTTGTCAACACTGATTGTCAGATGCACCAGTTTAAACATGGAATGCAAAAAAGTCTCTCCCTTGATAAACAAAACATAAACCAAGCCAAATTGGCTTTCGATTCTTCAGATTACACACACATACACACACAAACAGACTAATTATTTTATTAACCACATATACACCAGTCCTTTAGATCATTGCCAAAATTATCCTGGCAAAGTTTTATAGAACTAATCTGTAAAATTTGTATAGATTATATACTAATTTTGTAATCTGACTGAGATAATAATAATAATAAAAAAAAACAGGAGTTCCCAGTTTGGCCCAACCAAACTCTGCTGATAAGGTTGTCAGCAAAGAGAAGCATCATTTGCTTTCAAATTTTCTCCTATACCTGCACAGATAATGACCAACAGTGACCTCTGTTATGGTTTCTTGAATCATCACTGACTGTGGAAACTTCACAATGGACATGAAGCAACTCGGATTCTGTGACTCTCCTGTCGTCCTCCAGGATCTGGGAGTTTGACCTCCAAACAAAATCCAAAATTGGATTAAGAATCTTCCAGAAAACTTGAATAGACTTTGCTACTCAAGAGCTTCCTTTAAAGACTCCTTTTATTACAGTTGCTTGTGCAACTTTTTCTACTACACTTTTTCTTTCCATTCAACTTTCCGTTTGTATCCTGCAATGCAGCTCTCTCTGAACATCAAACTTCTTCAGCAATTACCTTCTTGAACTTGTAACCTGCTCATTAAAGGTGTCCTTTATTCACTGTAAACCAAAATCATCAAATTACTTAGAATAAATAATTTTTAAGTGTAATGAATCTATTTAATGTATGTCTTATAATTTCATTAAATGAGTGACATTCAAATTTAGTACTATTTTAATTTATTGAGATATTCCTGTATCGTAAGTGATAAAAGTAAACATTTAATTGATCTAAATCTAACAAAAAACACTTGGGAGATGTGAAAATAGGACACATAGGAACATGTGCGAACAGCAAGTTATACAGCTTGAGTGCAATAATAATACTAATTTGTTGCTCTCATAACAACTCAATGAATATTACGGCCTCTTAAAATGAAGAACACTATTCATGTTATCCAATCACTCAGTAAAATCTATGCTATTTCAAGTGTGTTTACATATGTATGCGTGTTTGTATGTTGCGTGTGTGTCCGTCCACACCACAAGCAATACATGACTGGAGGTGACACACTCTCCACATAAACAAACCCAATTAAGTCAACATAATTGCTTTGCATAAAAATGCATAAACAACATTTCCATCTATCCGCCGCCTACTCACACTCAAGCACGCAAAAACAAGTAATACGCACGGACGTAAAAAAAGTACTTGCACAAACAAGTGTAAATAAACACAGAAGAGCACACAAGGAAGCACATGTAAGAGCACAGAGGCACATAAGACATGTACTGAAATGTTCACATACACACACGCACGCACACGCAGACACACAAAGCCCCCCTGCATCACACTTGAATAGTTCCAGCGGCACTGCTTCAAAGAGGGAATATTCGATTAGTTAGTCTGTCACCATGTTGCAGGAGAGAATGGGAGACATTAGTATGCAAACGCTGAACCAACTGTGAGATAACACAAGAAACACTGGCTACGAGCTTTTATGTGCGTCTGCAAAGGCAATGGAAAATATTCTAATGCATTCCTTATGCAAAAGTAATACTTTATTACAAATCATAGGCCTGCAATATAACCAAACGCCAGTTAAAAGTTGGGAAAATGAGTGTGTACAAATGGCTTTATATATTATTTGAAATAATTTGGACTGGACAAATGCAGTCAAATTGAACAAATTTTTATCAAATCCAACAAACCTAGTATATACAGCTATAGTTTTCAAGTTAAAATAGTAATTGGAGTAAGAAATCTATACTAATATCATGTAAAGAGTAATTGTCACCTGAATTTAATAACTGGTTGTGCAAACCTTGACTCTGTGAAAACTGTCAAAAAGTGTGTTACATCTGTTTGACAGTTAAATTAGAAAATGTAACTGTTTTAGTTCAGTCAAAATAGAAGGGGTTTTAACCATTGACAACTTGGTTTCATGCCGCAACATAAGTCCAGACAGTGACCACTGTGCTCCAGTGCCAATCCAAAGCCTATAAAGGTTTCTAGTCAGTCAGAGGTAGACTTCTAGGTTTTATTCATTCTTGATTCATAATCCCAGCATGCTTCAGATTAAGGCCACAAACTGATGGCTGGACTATTTCCTTCAGCATTTTCTGTTAGAGAACAAAATTCATGGTTCTATTAATTATGGCAAATTATCCAGGTCTCAAGGAATCATATAATAACCATTTTTAACTGTAGCTATAATCTTTTCTGAATGGCTTTTGAAATTACAAGCCAGATGTAATGAGACACCCAACAATCAATCCACAGATTACAACATATCCACAAGCTTTGGGACTTTCTGCTGTTGAAGAAGTTTGAGAAATAAAAGCTGTGGAACATTAAGATCATGGAAATGCCAAAGCTCCCAAACCTTTAGTAGAAAACCCGAGTTTGATACGTTGCTACTGTTGGCTTCACTGAGATATTTCCCCTTTAACCTTCAAAATACAAATTTATTCTACATTAGGAGGAGGGTAGAAGTATGCGAGAGCATGCAACTAAGTGTGGGTATGTGCGTTGTCCAATACATTCTTATGTGTTTGCCTTGGTGTGTATATACAACACTGTGCTGCAATGTCATGCAGCATGTTTGCATCACTGACTGAGGAAGCCTTAAGCATGTAGTAAAGGGTCATGGCAACTTGTTGCCAAAGGGACAGATTTAGCTGCAGTTGGGAATCAGATGGGGAGGCACTGAGGATGAAGGATGCCGGCAGCGGTTTGCTGAACCCTTTAACTGCAGAAGCCGACCCTACGATAAAGGCTAGGCTTTGGGTGTGTGTATGTGTGCAGTGATATATACCAGGTACCCGCTATGCTGTCAAAATCTGTTTGCGTGGAAGGCAGAAGGGGGGAGTGGCAGCATCCTCCACAGTGTGTTTGTGATTGCATGCCTCTGTGGAGGTGGAAACAGGGAACAGTGACCTCTATGCTCCACTAATTCCTCCACATAACCATGTAAACTGTCGCCACAAATGAAATTACTGCAAAGAAATCTGCTGCACGTTTTAATGAAAGACAACCGGAGGGAAGAAAGGAAGCAAAGGTGAAAGTAAAGAGAGAAAAAAAATGCACCACTAATACCAAAATATCACTAATAAGACCTTTTCCTGTGGTCCCTCCCTTCTCTTGCTTTTATCCAATGTTCTTTATCATTTTTAACAAGGTGCCATTAAATAATTACGTCCAAATAAAACAAACACGCTCCTCAGTGAGTCCTGGCACTTTTAATCTACATCATTAATAATTCATGAGCTGGATCTTTGACGCGCAGTTGTTCTTCTCGCCCTGCGGAGTATGGAGTGGAGCGAGCTAAATGTCAGGACAAACTGAGTGTACACCTTTTCATGCCTGCTAAGAAAATATTACAAACTACGAATGAAAATTCAAATGTTAGGAAAACGCTGCTTCGTTTGATGCTGCTTCTAGAAACCACTTTCTTTTTGCACACCTAATACCTAATATATAAAGCCATGGCTGCATGATGACCCTATGATTATTAACTGTCAAGAAAAAATAAACCAGAATAAACAGAATTTAAAGAGTTTTAAATGATCAATGAATAGAAATAGATCAATAATTTAATAAATGTTGACTGCATGCCATCTTTAGAGGCAAGTGTTGTTAATGACTGCATCTATTTATAGCAGCACAATTAACAAAAAATAATTATAGGCAATATAAAGCTAACATAATTAACGTCAATGTAGTTAGCGAGTGATAAATTGCACATATTACTATAAAGATATTTAACTTATGTTCAATTAAAAACTACTCTTAATTGGTACTTTATTATGTTGAGATTCAATCAACACAATTTAAAAACGTGTGTTGATATAGCTTGTACTATGTAGAGCACATAGCACTATGTAATCCTTTTTTTTTGACGAACATAATAAATACACTTCCACATGTTATTGTTGATATAAGATTCACATTTATGTTGGTGAAATAATGCAGTTATTTTGAGTTTATCTTCTTCTAAATAAAGAGCAAAGAGGTGAAAGCAAGACTTTTTAATAGTGAAAAATAAATACTTTCAAAGTTTGTGACCAAGAGAATGGGACCATGAAACCACTGTGACTATAGTAGAAAAACCCAACAATGAACAAAGCAAACTATGGAGCTTTTTAACTGAGGCATCGGTAGAGATACTAGAAAATGAAAAAGGAACCAGGTGAGGTAATCAGAGATGCTGAACAGTGCTGAAAAAAGGAAAGTCCAGAAACTGAACAAGGGAGACTAATTAACTCATGGAGCCGAAGTGAAGTAAGATTCAAGCGGATCGACAAACCAAAAGTCTTAAGGTTAAAATGAGAGAATAAAACAAATTTAAAAGAAAAAAAGAAAACAAGAAACTAATTATGAAAGTAACATATATGGCAAAATCATAATGACAATAATAAACTAGATATGCAAAGACTACGCACAATAATAAACCCAGGAATGATCAGAAAGTACACACTAAAGAACATATAAACACATGTACATGTACACAGAACATGTAAATGTTAATGTGTTTTTGCACTGTATTTTCACAACGTACATACAGTTCAATTTAAAGTTTTTTTAAGTGTTTGTTCAGTTGTTTGAAAGGTTAATCCTTAAAGACAAATGTATTATTTTCTATTATTAGTCATTTTAACATTTCATTTAACATAAAATTGTGTCATTTCTCCACTTGTGTGGTTTTAACTGCGAAAGTGTGACTGTTTAAAAGTCTCATCTTGTTCATAAAATTATGCTTTTTTTGCAGTATTTTTACTGACAATTCCAGTGTTCCCTCTGGAGCTTTAATGTAATTAACACATGTAACAATCAGTGGTGTGGCGATATCTTGTTGTCCAACTCCCTTGCATCACGCTGCATTTTTATTTCCTGTTCACAATTTGCACCTTTAAAAACAGCCAGCTGTGTAAAGACACATTAACAACCAAACAGCTCACATACAAACATGACTTGAAATAAGTTTTGTCACTCACATGAATCTAGACTAATTTGTTATTATTTCAATTGAATGCAATATGCACATTCTTTCTTTTTAGCTTAATATCATAGAAAGTTGTGAATCCACAGGTTTAAAAGTTTTTGCTTAACGCTGAGTCGTTGGACCCTTTTTAGAAAGCAAACATTATGCATACATAGCAACAGGGCAAAAACTAATAGGAATTTGCTGCTTCTTTGGGATGTAATACTTCATGCTAATAACCTAGTGCGCACTTTTAATTTCTCATCCAAGAGGACTGTTGAGACAACCGAGAGACGCCTTTGAAGGGAGGGAGTGTGGTCTTTGAAGATTTGTTTTCATCATGGTTTCAAATGTAAATGGTAGTGAAGTTCAAAGCCCAGGGAGAGAACTTACGGCATTACTTTGATTTTGTTTCATGGCCCTGGAAATATAAGGTGTATGAGCTACCTCAACCTGTATGAATGATGCTGATGTAGAGTGATTCGCCATATAATCAATAACGAGACCAATGAAGTGCGCGCACAAGTGGTGCAGGTGCATTAGCTGGCATGTGTGCGTGCGCAAAACTATGATTTCCTGCACACTTTGTATAAGTATTTCTCACAAAAACAGAGCAGCCTTAAGCAATGAGGGTCATTTTGGATACAGTGAGGTAAGCGTGGTGGGTGTTAAAAGAATGGTACAAAAGACAGAGAAAAGGCTGCTTCAGCACCATCTCCTAACACAAGCCTCAGGCAATAAATGTGCACACACCTGCAACACCCAACAAACACACACACACGCATGTCGAGGTAAAACCCCCCATTTGCCATGTCTTTAGGGGGAAGAGGCACATAAACAGCGGGCTCCAATAACTGTGGTTTAGATCTCAATGGGTGCGAGTCAATGCTTCTCCAAGCCGGGGGCTAATGCCAGTTAACTCTCCCTGTGGGGGATGAACATAGGCCTGCAGTGGCTTGCAAAAACAAGCGCTCTCCCAAGATCCTCATTACTTCCAACGCTGAGTAGCAACTGTAAGTAAAGAAAAACTGCAGCTTAAGCTAAAAACAGTGGGAGAGGGAGCGATGGAGCGAGAGAAAGCATGAAAATAGGTGTTGGGGTGGGAAAATAATTGCACACTGTGCTCCGGTTAGGGTTTTCCAGTCGGACAGAGATAGAATGGGATTTCTCTAAACGGCTAACGCAGCAGGCATGCTCTTTTTACCCTCTTATTTTGGCCGACGGTGTGCTATGTGCATATAATGCCTACAGGGACAGCATTTTGCTGTTTCCCTTCGAACAGCAAGTAAGAGAAATGCGGGAGAGAGGGGTGGGAAAAAAAAAGTTGGGTGGATGGCAGCGTGGGTGGTGGGGGAAGAAGACGAAAAAGGAGGACACAAGGAGAGAGAGTGGGGAAAAAAAGGAAGAGCTGGAGGAGAGATGTAGAGAAATGAGACGGAGGCGCAGAAATGTGGATGGAAAAATTCAGCCTTGTTCCTCGGTGGGAGGCCTGCGCCACAGCAACGCTCTGAGCGAATAAAGCAGAGACAAACAGTGATGGGGAGGCGAGAGGGTGGGGACGAGGGAATGCGAGACACAAGAGGGAGCATAAGAGAAAGCAAGCGCGTTGGAAATAATGAGAGGAAGAGAGGGGGACGGGGACAGCCAGAGGCAGTGTTCCCACCACACAGCCTCTTAGGGAGTGGTGTGACAAGAAAACTTGCCATGTTCCACACACTCAATGCTGAAAAAACACATAAAAACTCTTCCCCACAACAACCCCCCTCACACCCTTTTATTGCTTCTTTCTGGTAACTTTCACCAGAAGCAATGGAGGAAAAATTTGGTTTTTAGATAAATGTCCCTATGGCATTTTCTGTTTCAGTAACAATGTATTTTTTTCTGTAATCGAGAAATGTGTGCAAATGTTGTTCACAAAACGGCCGACTTAAAGTTAAACCATTTTCTTTATGGATCTACACTCAACGTTTGACCAGTGATGATTTTTATAATAGGAGAAATGGCTCACCTCCCAGGGTGCCTTTGTGTCAGAGGTCAGCACACAAACAAACAAACAAAAAATCTATTTTGATTCAGTTTTCTGATGTGTATTTGCCTGAACAATCTCTCCCTTTTATGTAAAGTCTAAGATACTACAGCTGAATCAAGTCTTTTTAAAAACATAAAAATTATGTTTTACAAGTGCATTTTCTGGTTTTTGGTTTAATTGGTTCAGGACTGAATTAACTCCAATTCATTTCAAAGAACTGCCACTTCTCTGACCAGAATAGTTCCCAATTACCACTTTTTCTGTGTACTTCTTATATGATAAATAAGACCTGTCTACAAATGCAGGGCTGAGCAGTAGGATGATGTAAAGGGGAGCACATTTAAAGCTTTGGTTAAGAAATAGCCTTTTAGCTATTAAAAAGAAAAGGTCCAACCTTCTTTCCTACCCTTCCTCGCTTTCCACCCTTCCACGTTCTCTGACCTCTCTATCCTTTTCTGGGCCCCAGAAGCTCTTCAAGCGAAGCACAGATAAACAGCTTAAACTCTCCAGAGTGCTCGCCCGCGAGCTCCATTCACCTTATTAGAGGAAAATAAAAACTTGGAGGGGAGGTGAAAAACGAAATACAGAAAGAAGAGGATGGAGGAGGTAGACGAGAGGCCAATGTTAACTGGACCTCCAAGGACTGCGGTTTGAAAGAGACAGAATGAAAAAGAATGGATGGAGCTGAGAGGAGTATTTGTGATCTTCTGCAGCAGACAGAGACAGCTGGGATGTGAAAGAGCACAGAAGTCCTCTGCGGATATTAGTGGCTCCACAATGTGGAGAAAATATTGCAGCTTTGCTTTCAACTGCAGACAAGCAGAAATCTAAAACTAAGACCAAGTATTGTACACAGATTTGAAAAACAAGTTTCTCTCTGGTTAAGTTCAAAGTGCTCAGGGATTTGGTTGCTCTTTTATGTTAACAGCAAAGAGCAGCGACATGTGTTTTAAGTTTTGACCAAAACAGCAGGGTACATTTTGTGAAATATCCCAGTTTATGCAGGCATGGATACTCAAGCACAAGCTGGCGAGGCAAAAACATTTTTTTAAATCATCCTACTTGGAATTTTTGACACGCTCAGAGTGGAAACATACGAGTTCATCACAGCTGATGTTTTTATTGTGACACTTTCTCTAATCAGTAGCCAAATCACTTAAACATGACTTACTGTGTATCCTCCCAAGTCAGATCTGTGTGGTAATACACACTAAACTCCCTCTGGACTTTCTGATTTGCCTTGTTATACTTTTTAAAATTTTTCTAACTTATATTATTTGATATAATGTTATTTCAGGACTCAACATCTGCCTGTTGGTTCTTTTTTAAAGAGTGAGTCCTTGGGGGAAAGCCATTTTATTTAAAAAAATAAAATGATGATAAACATCATCATTTTATTAAAATGATGATGAACATTATCATTTTATTAACATCATCATTTAATAAAATGATGATGATAAAAGTTTGGATGATAAACATCCAAACTTGAATGATCAAGTTTGGATGTTTATCATTTACGGTAATATGTTGTATAAAGCTAAAATAGCATTGACAGATTTGAATCATAATATGTAATTTATAATAATAATAATAATAATAATAATAATAATAATAATAATAATAATAATAATAATAATAGTTGCTTATTCACTTGTAGCGTCAGAATACTTAATTCAATGTAAATTTAGTCCAGGTGTGTGACAACTATCATGACCACCATCTTTTTTCTTGGTTGTGGTTCTGTCAACCATCTCTTGATGTCAAGGTTACAGATGAAAAAGGCATCCAACTTCCTTTTGTCATGAAAAGAGATAATAATATTACCTGTTTCTGATGACATTTCCAAGGGTCAGCAGGCACATTATAAATGGTGGGACCAAATATTGAGCCTTGGGGAACACCATTAAGCTTAGAACAATTTGAAGTCTTTGATGATTTAAAAAAAAATTCTATCTGCTAAATCAATAAAGCTGAATCAATAACAGAGAATAGCAAAGATAGGGTTTGCAGTCCAAATCGTAGCAAACCCTACTAGATGTACAGTATGTACAGTGCTCACACAGAGCAAAACAAGGACTCAAGGTTTTCACCAGGTGTGCATTTTAGATCATTTTCATTAGAGCTGTCTCCAAACTGCAGTTGGTCCTCAAAACAGCCTGAAAGGCTCCAAAAGTAGCTTTTATAAAGTTGCTTTTATGACTTTAAGAAATCTTTTCTAAAAATTTCTTCAAGAATTCAAGTGTGAATATTTTGAGATCTGTTGGATCTCAGTAGCATGTACCTACAGAGATCCAACTCTGTATGTAGGTAGGTACCAGAACAGTTTATTGTAACAAATATTTTTATTCTCTTGCTGTTATAAAACTTGTAGAGCGATTTCTGCCAGTATAGTCTTGCCTCCATGTTTTCTGCAGCGGCGCTACCAGTTGATGACAGCTGACTTTTCATGTTGTGTTTGCATGAAGTTTGATGTAATATGCATCAGATTCAGTCTGGTAATGGATACATCTTTGGCTCGGTTTTGGAGAACTGACAGGTCTGCTAAGTCTTTACAGAAAATGACACCGCTCTGACAGACTGTAGCTGTACATATCATGTCAAACCAGAGGGTGCATGCAGTGAAACCAAATAGTAAATACAGCCTGAAACTTTCCACCTCCAAGCTCACATTTTTTGATTTGTAAACTTTCTGAAGACATTGTGCTGTGCACTTTAACTTGAATACCTCTCTACTTTCCTCCACAGTAACTCATGGAGAACGCACTTGAATGAGAGACAGAAATCTTTCTTTATTTTCTCTGATGTCTCACAGTTAGAAAAAAAAAAAAAAGAAACGCCTGACAGACACCAAGAGGTGTGTGTATGTGTTTGTGTGCACATATGAGATGGCGGATGAGGAGGGGGTAGGTAAGCAATGTGATTTCTGCTCGACTGTCACAAATCTAGCGCAACAGGAAAATCAATTTGGCCCTGTGTGTGCCTTTTTGGCTCCGGGAGAGAATCCAAATAGCAAGGCAAGGCTCCGGATAATGTTACAGTGTATTGGATTTGCTTCATGGAGAGACTGACAGAGGGAGGAGGGGGAGAGCGGGGAAAGAGGAAGAGGAGGAGAAGTGAGGAGACGAGGGAATCACAGGCTTTTGCTGTGGCGCTCCGACAAGATAG
Source organism: Poecilia picta (assembly GCA_033032245.1). Lineage (NCBI taxonomy): Eukaryota > Metazoa > Chordata > Actinopteri > Cyprinodontiformes > Poeciliidae > Poecilia > Poecilia picta. The sequence goes on from CM065374.1 coordinate 11,449,514, forward strand.
ATTTGTGCAAGTGTATGGGTGTATGATAGGCTGGCAATCTGTCAACATACCCCTCTTTAACACTCTCACAGTGCAGCTCTCTCTCACACACATGCACACACGCACTCAAACACCACTGTCACTCATCCACGTGAGCATACATACAGAAGTAATTCATACGAACAACAATATATATGAAGTGTCAAAGCATGAAATACATTTTTCACAGGTATGTGTGCCCCTCTGTATGCTCCCTCTGCCTGTCTTGGCTGGTATTTCCACTCTCCATGTGTACATTTGTTTGACAGCCAGGTGAAAACATGACATAATGAAATTGCTCTCCTCTGACCGCTGTCAAGGGGAACGGATGTGCTCATCCATGTGACGTGTCGCATCACTCCCATGAGGGAGCCTGACTGTTGGCAGACACAAACACGATGCATATGAATGTGAGCGCGCAACTGTACCGAGGTTTAAACAACTTTATTTAGAATAAACTATCACCTCTTTAAATCTTAACACAGGAAATATTTTTTAAAAACATGTAACTTTTATCGCAGTAGCATAAGCTCACATAATAAAAGCAAATTAAACCTTTACTTTTAATTGAGTAAAAACAAATTCAAACGTTGAGATTTGTATTTGTCAATATGTACATAAAACCTCCTCACTGCCATAATAATTGACATATCTGATGCCAGTTATCAACATTTCTGGTATGGTATGACCCTCCTTTTGCTAATCTCTACATTAGCAATTTGTTTAAGATTTTCTTTTCCATTTTCTTTGCTTTCTTCAAAAGCACAGGCACTGGATTTATCTGAAAACGTAACAGAAAATAAAATATTGTAAAATAAGATTAATTAATTCTAAGACTTTCTTAAACATGTTTACAGGCAGAACCAAAAAATGTAACTCAAAGCAGCCAGCAATATTTATCTTTACATATTTGCGCAAAGTCTGGAATATTTTCTTGAACCAACTAGAAGAAATTTCACTTTAAATACCAACTGTGTTTGTGTAAAAACAAAAAATGATAATCGTCTGAACAATTTTTTTTATTCAATGCCAAAAAAGATTATTATTATTTTCTAATTTCTTTGCACTTATACGGAAGCCTGCCAAAACTATCCAAACATCATCATGTGCTGACATTTATGGGACAGTTATAATTAAGTCCAATTGGAGGAAAAAAAATCTAAACACCCAAAAATGTCAATGAAAACAACAGATTTTGACAGCAGTTGAGGTGCAGAATCAATTTAAGAAACAACCTGCAATACCAATTTCTCCACTGACAGCGGGCTAAATGGAGCAGAATGAAGAGCCGCCAGATAGACTGTGTTTTGACTTTTTCTTGACTGCAGCTCAAAATGCTGCAGATGAGGTCTTCACACAAATTAAATTGCTTATTATTCGTTGTCATCGTCTGATTTTCTTTTTCTTTTTCTTTTTTTTTTACTTTTACAGGACATAACCTGCTTTTACAGGAAATCTACAGGAAATGCTCACAGCTTGCGAAAACTCTTGCCTGCCTTCACTGCGACCTGCCAAAGTAAACCTTCAGCATCAACAGATATGTTCTAACTTGAGACGAAGTGTTGCAAAGTGGGGCATTTTTAATCAGATGTGTGCTAACCACATTAGTTCTCCTGTGTCTCTGTGAAACTGGCTTCTTCTTGATCTAATTCAAACTGATTGTAGTACAGCAGCTAAAACATGCCAGATGTTACTCACTGCTCCATGCTTTATCACCACTTATTTGACGCCTGGAATATTTAAAAATATTTTCTTATTAATCACGTCCCAGCGATCGGTTTCGCCTCCCGTCTTCGCCCGCCTCACTCTGGATTCTTGTCATGATTCTTGGCACGAGCGACTTGGAAAAAAATCCCCACTGTCCCAGTTTTTCATTAGCGTCAATCACTTGTGTAAGAGGCTGAGAGGGAGGAGAGGAAGAGCAGGAGGAGTAGATGGAGGAGTTGGAGTTTGGATCTCACTCCAGACACTTTGCCCCTCCTTGTCGGAGTGACTGGCAGGTCTTAGACAAGCTGATGGGCCGGTCAGCCGTTCACTCAGAAAGGCAGGATGGCAGGATGTCATGGAGGCCACACACACACATACAGTTACAAGACTGTTGCAGGCAAATCAAGAGTACATTTATGTGAAATGCTCACTGTTTATTTATCTAAATGCTCTGTTATGGCCTCAAGAGACAGACAGACACACTGTGTAGTGTCTGATAGTCCTGTTAGGTTCTTTTGTTTTATATAAGACTACAAATCTGAAGGGAAATCAACCCCAAACAGTCATAACATGGTAACACTCCAAGTAGGGATAAAGTACAGACACACAGTGCTTTATTTATTGAGCTTTTTTCGTAATAGCTCAACACAAAAAAGTGTTCAGTTATGAATGTAAAGAAAAAAAAATCATAAACGGTTTTTAAAATCTTTTAACAAATAAATATCTAAAAGTGTTGTGTTTGCATGTGCTTGCATGTGACCTGCCCTGTATGACACTTTATATGATTACAGCTGTTCATCCTTCAGGGAATGTCTGTAACAGATTTATGTATCTAAAGACTGAAATTCTTCCTAGCAAAATAGCTTTGTGAGTCCAACAGAGTGACTTTAAACATCAATTTCAAGTTTCAGTGAGATCATTAAACTGACTGGGCCATTCTGGCACATAAATATGAGTTGATCTGAAACCATTTTGGCGATTTGTTTGTTTGTTGTCTAGCTGGAAGATGAACATCCACTTTCTAAAGGCTTTAATAGCTTTTCTCCAAAGGATTTCCTTTTTTGAGGCTTCTCTCAAAAAACAACCTGGCAGGCGGAGAATCTTCCACACTTTTTTGTTTCATCAAAGAGGAAAAGTGCTCTGTTAGATATTCAAACCCACCTAATCTACAAACATGTATTCCTGACCTGGTGTGTTCTTTTGTCTTCATGATGATGGTTTGTTCACTAATGTCCTCCAAAAAAACTTCTGATGCCTTCATAAAGAAGGGGAGGCTGAGAATATATTTGGGGTGTCACAGTAAAACGGAGAGATAAAAATGAAATAAAACTACTGAAAACCATTCAAAGCCACTTGCAAACATTTCACTAAAAACACTTTTGATCAGTACTATAAATCCTGGTGTGATCCACAGGTAGCTGGAACATAGAGGGAGATTTGAAAAAAAAAAAAAAAAAAAAGAAACACCTCCATGAATGTGAAGAAATATCTCTGCAAAGCAGCCAAAGAAAAATGTTCCACAAAGAGTCCAGGTTACACAGCAAAGCTCTTCAGTTCCCTGAATTAAAATTTTAAATGGATTGGAAAAAATCAAAGTAAATGTTCAGGATGGAAAGCATTTGGTCTTCTGTCACAGTGGGATCTCTTCATCGTTCTCTGTGCAAACTGGCGAAATGGAAATTAATTTAGATGCATTACACAGCAATTTGAAGATGCAGATGAGAAAAAAATATATAGAAACAATTAAACAAAAAGCGTACTCCATCTTTTTATTCTTTCCTTTTGATAATTATGTTTAATTAAGACACTGATTGAGGTTAAGTAAAAACATTGTGCTGCCGAAGTTTTATTCACACAATCTAGTTCAACGCATAACATTTAAACCTGCTTTTTATGGTTCCACCAATGATATTCTAAACAAAGGACACTTTGCAACATAACCTTGCTTAAATGCACATATTTAAAAAAACAAACAGAAATGGGGAAGAAACAAGAAGGTCAGACATAAACGTGGGTGTGATTACTGCGAAAAGCTTTCAGAAGTAACATGTGCACTAATGGTGTTGACATAAGAGTGATTCAAGTAACATTTGCAAATGAAAAAAAAACAGAGAACAGACTTGATTTTTCTTCGCAAATATGAAAGACAATTTAGGTATTTTGATAATAACTAAGTTGTCTGAGGATTTAACGTTCTGGTTCAGAGTCAGGTTTCCATTTTCAGTTGATACACCCAAATAAAATCCAATGCAACCATTCATCTACCTTCAGAAGTTACCTATTGGTAAGGAAATGTCCCATCTCAGAAGAAACAGTAATTAGAGAAGCAGCCAACAGGATTCAGGTGGAAGACCCTGTTAATAGGACTAATGTTAGTTGACCTTTATGGACGGCCATCATTAAAATTATTACATCTATAAGAAATCTCCTCAGCATAATCGCTTATAGCAATAGTTGGAAAGTCGGTTACTATTTATGTAGGATAAACAGTAACCATGTGGAAGAAGGTGATCTTGCAAGACGAAAACAGCTAAACACAATTAGGAAAATAGTGTCACTACATGAAAATAGTTTTTCACAGACTCTCCGTTCAATCTAATTGAGCTTGAACTATTTTTCCAAAGAATAGGCAGATGTAGCATTTCTAAATTTGTAATGCTGGTGGAAACATACTCCTTAAGACTTGCAGCTTTAATTGACCCAAAAGGTGTTTTTTTCAAAGCATCCAATCAGAGGGTCTGATTAGGAATTCATACCACACTTTTCAAAGTTTTATTTGTAACAGATGCTACAAAAAAGTGTTTTATTTTCCACCTATTTTATAATTAAAGTTTGGAATGACTAGAAAGTAGTGCTCAGGTGGTTCAAACATGTCGCAGCAGGTATTTTTCATTAGCTGTCAAATCCAATACACCTTCACTGACATCACTGACTGTGGAATGCTTTGACCTTCTTCTCTCTTTGGCTTTCTAACAGAAAAATTCAAAAGAAACTTTTAGCAGAAATTCAAAGCACAAAATGCAAAATACAGTTCTGTCATCAGCAGCATATTTTGGCAGTTTGTTTTGGTAATAAAAAAAAACCTAATAACCCATGCTAACTTTTAATCAAGTTAAACCACATAGTTAAAATTCATGAGGCTCAAAAGGGAAACTGTACCTGGAGCTGTGGTATTGGCAGGGGTCCGCTGGCAGGAGAAATTGGTCCTGAGCCTGAGCGGGACGGCTGGGACTGAGTGGAGCCTGCTGGGGACCCCACCGGAGAGGGAGAGGGCCCACTCCTCTGGCCAGGGAGGTGGGGGGAGGCGTGGGGGGAGAAGGGGGATTGTCCCTGGTTACCGGCGCCTCCCGGCTCCCCTTGGCTGCTGCTGCTGCCGTTGGAGGATCCGCCAGCGCCGACAGCCGAACCCAGGCCGGCCTCCGTCCCAGTGGGGAGGTCATCAATCGAGCCAGAGAGATCCTGGAACGCAAGCAGAGACTTACAGTGAGTATTTGTGAAGCTCATCCAAGCATTTGATGAGAGCTGACAAGCAGCAGGTGGCAAATTTAAATGTAGGCTCAAGCGAGCACATCATTTTCCCAGAGCACATTATGTCATAAAGAAGAGGCAGCTCTGCAAATATTACTGGAAAAGATTAAATATATGGGCAATAAGTGTCAGAAACATTTAAATTTTAAAGCTTTTATTTCAACGTGTGTAAATTAAAGCTGACTTATATATGACCCTGAACATCCTCAAGAAAATATCTTTATAGTCTCTGTGTCAGTGGTGGAAAATCCTAAACATGCCAAAGAACAAGCCACTAAACTATCCAGGCCGTGGTGGTAAAAATAAATTGTAATGGGCTTTCATTCAGACCAAGGGTGAGTTCATATTACAGTTTCAATTCCCAGTGGGGAGCGAAGGGCTGTGTACTTATGTGTGTGTGTGTGTGCGCATCTGCGTGTGTGTGTCTGTGCGCACACTTAGCAGGTAGTTCCCTGTTCTAAAGCAATTCCAGGGAATCCCCCAATAATACTGCTGACACACCGCTCACTGCATAAAAGCGCGGAGCGCCAAAGGAAAGTAAGACCGGCAGTGATGGAAGGAAAGAGCAGACCAGATGTGAAGTGATGAGATGAATCGTGATGTCTGCCCACCGACCACACGTCACACACACACATTCACACTGAGCTGAGAAGCAGCGGCTCAGCTGTGTGCGACGATGAGGGGAAGTCACCTGTAAATAACCCCTGTTTTTCTGGCTGGTACCCGTTTGAGGAAAAAAAAAAAAAAGGAAAGTTGAAAGTGGATGGCAGCTGATCCTACCAGCTATACCAGGGCCTGTGGTCTCTTCAGTCACGTTCCACCTGAGCCCTAAACGTTGATTGTCAACTCAGATATGTTCCTCAGTGTCCCTGAAATGGAAACGAGCCTCGCTCAACCCCTAAAAGCATAAACATAATGGTAAGATTTTCTTTCTCTTTTTACATTTGTATGCGAATCCAGACAGAAAACAGAGCTTTTTGCACTCATCATAGCATCTGTTTTAATAAACGAGCGAGGTAAGTAACTCTTGTATATTTGAATGTGAAAAATAAAATAAAAGTTTTGATAACTAAAAAGGTTCCAACTATAATTTACTGTTTTAAATCTAAAGTTGGTGCAACACGTCTACTAATCAGTCAATAACAGGCTCCACCCAAGCAGTTTTTCCAACTAAATACTCTATATATTGTGGAATATTTATAACTCCAGAACATTATATAATTCTCTAAATTATATGTATTTATTTAATAACATAAGCCAGCTCAAAATTAATTTCATTGCATTTTTCATGTAAAACGTACTAAATGTAAATGATTTACAGTGTCATGGATCTTCAGGATTAAATCTAAACATACTATCAGTAAAAACACTGGCAGCTCTGACACACTGTCAGTTTAGTGTCAGAGCAACACAACTTTTCTCATTACAATAACACAATGCAATATCAGATAAATAATGTGACAGGCATCCCCCCCCCCCCCACACACACCCACCACCCATTCTTTCCATTCATAGTTCCTGGCTTAGCCAGTGGAACAGACAACCAAGTCAGTGTGGCAGCCCGTCCATGCCTGATTGTTTTGGTTAATGCGATCTCAACTGTGACACACATAGCCTTTGTTTTCCATCATGCTGCTGTGAGTGCCCACCCGCCCCGACAGCCTGCCAGTCTGTCGCCTGGCATTATCTACCTTCGCTCCGCTGGGCACAACGGCTACTTTCTTTTCCTCTCCCTAACCCATGATCTCACTCTCTACTTCAGCCAATCGAGCCGCCCTTTGCACTGAGCTGATTGGCGTCATGCGCTGCCTCCTCCAATGGGGCCGAATGTTGTTTTTTGTCCCATTGGCTGCTTCGGGTTCATGCTATTTGACACGGAGGGGTTACCGTGAGAGCTGGTGTGACCGAGGCTTTCCCAAAAAAACACCGGGAGCCAGCCGGATGTGCAACTAGGTTGTTAACCTACAGGCTAATTGTGTGAATGGATCGGAATAATTGCATTTCACCTAATTGGGTGCTGTTGCCAGCATTTCCTGTGGCAGTTTAGGGGTGGCAAAATGTGTACCAGTAATTCGTTTAGAGGCTGTTAGGCTCATTTGGATTATACACACACTTGAGCACAGCTGTGTGGCCCAAGACCAAAAAAGTAGTGGTGCTGTTTAACATGCAGAGGTGGGAATGCTTAATGCTCATAGACGTAAAACTGTAAATACCCTACAGACAGCGAAGCATGATGCATACACAAGCATAAGATTTAATCAATGTTAGTGACTATAGAGCATTGTTACCTTGGTTCGATATAGAGAATTAAAGCCAGCTACCCAGCTCATGGCAGATCTCAGGATCCAAACGCCCAACAATCTGGGGCCCCTATCCAAAGTGGCCCAAATCCAATTTGTTTGGCTCAGGGCTGCAAATTGCTCTGTGCATTGAGTCTCCAAATAGCTGTCAACCACTCCCGCTTGGCGTCCTTTATCGCTTAATTCGCTCCTGGAGCATGTAATTGTCATAATAAGAAAAATATTGAGGTGATAATAACCAGTTACGTTGAGATGCTCCCCCCCCACCCCCACACCTCCACCGCCAGATTCAAGACACACAGACATGTACATATTCCCGTTTTTGCACACACATATTGGGTCAGCTACACATTTCACACAACATTGGAGAGGCAGTCGCTCGTGACCCTTCACCTCGCTGGTGTTAGTGCTCCTCTGCTTGTGTGTGCGAGTGTGACAGGAACGCAGACTGCTAGGCTGTCACGGCAAGACATGCTTGAGCACTGATGTGGCCGAGGGGACAGATGAGGCTTTTTACACACACATCCTGCCCCTCACTCATTCTACTAACCCACACACACACACGCATCCACACTCTAAGGCATCAGTGTGAAGCAGGGAGCTGTCACATCCAGCAGACTGAGCGCCTTCTCCCCTGACCACGGCGCTGATGCTGTCTCCTCTCACAGCACTCTGGGAATTAATCAAAGTTGCTATGAAAGTAGGCAACGAGTGTGTGTGTGTGTCTGCGTGTGCGTGCACAAGTGGTTCTTGGTCTAGACAGGGAGGAGCCAACATTTACAGTTTCCTACAGGGTCCAGGAAGATGGAGAGACTGCGACTTCCCTTGTCTCTCATTTCCTACATCAAGTGTCTATTTTCCTGTCTCGATCTGTCTGTCCCAGTCAGAGGCGCTAAATGGTTCAGAGCTCCGCAGCAGATGGTTAGCCAGTTAACTAGAGCCTGAAACACAAACGCAAATACAGCAAGTGAGTGCTGTGAGGGGGCAGCACTTCAACACGACCAGGCTTTTGACTGCACAAGCCGAAAAATGTACTTTCACTTTCAATGTATTTAACATGGCATGCAAGAGTATTCATATCTAGCTTCTTACATTTTGTCACGCCACAAACCCGGGTCATGGCATATTTACCTAATCAATCAAATCCAGACTTAAAACCAATTCAAAACCTGTGGAATCCCTGGATGGATTTTGACAGGTGCAACCTGTCCGATCTGATTATGCGTGAAGTGCTTCACAAAAAATGTAGAGTCAATGTGGTTGAGACATTCCCCAAAAGGACCTGCTGCTGTAATTACAGCACAATATGGTTCTACAAAGTACTGACTCAGAGCTTTTCAGACATGAAATCTATACAGCTTATCTTGAAAGCATTTTTGCTTCAAGATAAGCAAAAATGCTTTCAAGATAAAAAGTAAAGCTTTGGCTTTACTTCTTTTTTAAACATGCTTAGAGTAAAAAGATTAAGCAGATCCAATCTATATGTGGCAGACATCTACTAATGAGCACAACATAAAATAATCATATAGTATAGTGAAACTATTTTTAAGCTCAGCATGAAGAGGAAGGTCTTAGATACCTGTTTCTATTGTAAAACCGTAAAATCCATAATAACCTTTCATACCATCAAACACATAGCTGCTGCAGATGATGCAATGTACATTGGAAAAACACAGAGCTCAGTAGACAGTTTTATTCTCAGGGTAAATATAATGATATAAACTGTAATTAACTCCAATAGCTATCGTTTGTAGGCCTGAGGGACGGGTCTTCTTGTGGCAGCTCTGTGCTCATTTATCGACTCCGGCCGCTGTACTTTCTATTTTTATAGTGCACTGGAGACGGCAAGGAAATGCTATTACAAAGGCGTTATTCTTTAAATTCTTACCCCCGTACTGTCGACTGAGGCGAAAACCAAATGAAATGCCGTGCAAATGAATCCAAATGGACTGCTGAATGCTTCTCTGTGTGTGTATGTTTTAAAGAGGGTTTTAATGCAATGCCCCATGCAGAGCCCTGGCTGCAATATCCTTCAATAAGTGCTATTAAGCACAGAAAAGAAAGCAAGAGACTTTGTGCAGCAGAAGTTTTAGAAGACGTCCTCATTATAATTAATTTTTTCACGTCAATCAGCTGGAATGTTTACAAAGGCTGGAGTGATGATGATAATTAGTGTTCGCGGTGATGAGAAGTGATAGAAATGATGGTTGTTTCAACTATGACATCTTCATCAACATGTGCCTGAAAAACAAAAGTACCGCATCTTGTACCATGGCTTCAATATTTTTTTTTATTATATGTTGGCAGGACTGCGGAAAGAGGATGTGTGGAGGAAAGAGTCTCTAGAACCTCCAGAGGGTCTCCACAGAGCACAAAACAGACTAAGAAAAGATGAGATGCTCAGTGCGCTTGCCAAAAAAAAGCACCCCAACACGTGACTGAGCATGTTAGTGTGCCAACCTGTGACCCTCTGGATTGTCCACTGAATTCCAAAGAGAAAATGGTTTAGTCTCAAGTGCCTCTAGTCTTTAGACTCCATTTAAGATTGAATGTATAGGTCTCCCACTGAGAAACACAACATAAGAGAGAGTACATGTCAAGGTGTTAAACCAGGTAACTCACCACGGTCATGCTGCTATTCAAAGTGCTCCATGCTGCAAACACTAAAAGCCCCGTGTGGGTTCAGTAAAAATTAAAGAAACTGGTTTGTCATGTTCTCAAATGGGTATAAAGTCAAATAGTTAGCAGGGAGAAAATATACAGAACATTTTTATAATGCAAAAATGGCTTAATAATTTTGTACATAAGCAACAGAATCCATAAAAACACCTGCATGATTGTATGTTAGATTGTTCTTAGAAAAACCTGCATTGAAAGAGTTTGCTTTTTTTTGGAACAAAATCTGCATTAACTGAGTAGGAACATTTGTGCAGCAACATAAAGGCTATTTGCTATTATTTTCCTTTCCCTGCCTTTAAACACTTTGCAAAGCCCAGAGTCTTTGTGATGCTTCTCCTTCTTGATCAGAAGAAAAATATGTTTTCTACAAACAACTCTGAAGCAAAATCAGTAGTGTTGGCATCTAACTTAAGATTCATAAAAAGTCACTTCTAGTTTTCATTTCATTCAACTTCCAACAAAACCCAAGGTTTCCGGGAACCATGCTCTGGAATGAAATGGTAGATATGCTAACTGTAATATTGTTTTTTCAGTCATATGACCACTCAAAGCATTATCACAATATCAAAGTAGAGGACATCAATATCGAAAGGAACTAGATAGATCGCAAAAAAAAAAAAATACTAGTGCCATGCATTCAGGCTTTATGTTAGTTAGATACACTTTCACTGCTTAATTCAACAGAAAATGTTTTAGCAAAATTACTAAGACAAGCTATTTTATTGCTAATAATGCAGAGGCAGCCAAATGCAACTCTTTCAATAAAACCATTTTTATTGATGGGAGCTACAGCTGAAGCAAAAAATGACTCAAAGCAACTAAACAAATGACATTCATCTCCAATTTAATATGGATCAATCACTCTGAAGTTTATAAACAAAGTGGAAGACTTAATTTTATGACTGTGTTTTAAACTATGAACAAATTATCAAGAAGCCTACACAATGTTCACTTAAATGCCTTCGGGTATTTAACACCCTGTGTGACACCTTTGAGTGACTTCACTAAAATGGTTGGTTTGGTGTAATGTGAATCTTTTTTCTTTTTTTTAATACTATGTAGCTAAACAAATTATTAAACTGCCAAGGTTATTTTATATGAATAGAGGGTACACTTTATGTAGAATGAAAAAGTCTGGTGACTATTTGTACCCAAAGACTACAGAAAAGGTTGTAAGGAGCTACAACATTTGATCTGCAAATTGAGATAAATCCAGTTAAAATAGTAGATCTGAATTTCTTTTCCCTGAGGACACCACATTTTTAGAGGCAAAGCAGAAAGGCAAAGACCTCCCATTTTCTGAACTTTTCATCAACATCTATCAGCCCACAAAAGTTCTCCACAATTTAGTTTCTAATGCACGTCGTCCACTCACCGCCTTTCCGTTACACCAACACACACTCTCGCTCTATTTGTTCTGCTCATATTGGTTCTGCTAATGTTTTTATTTATGGCATTCCAGCATGACATCCCGCCATCCGCCCACCCCCTCCTCACCTCTCCATTCACCCAAGAGGGAGCTGAAAAACAACGCATGACACAGAAAGTGTGAGAGTGCACATGCGTGTGTGTGTGCATGAGAAAAGAGAGAGGGATGGAAGAAGAGGAGAAAAATAAAGAAATAAATAAGGGGCCCAAATTCCTCATTTCTAATTCAACTGCTCGTTCAGCTTAACCTCTCTCTCCTCAGCAATTAAAGCGCACGCCACATCCTTCACGCTGCGTACAGCCGAGGCTAAATAATGCAGGGGGCATCCAGCGCCCGCATCCTTTATCATCCCAAATGACAGCCATTTGCATATCTCCCCAGTCAATTAGAGCGCGGCGGAATAATCAGCCCATAATTGGGGGAGAGCGTCGGTAATCACCCGCCCTGGCACACCGACAGGGCCATTGGAGGAGTTGGGTTGGGGGTGGGGGTGGGGGGGTGTCGGGCTAAATTCATGTGTGTGTGTGTGACAGGGAAGACAGCCCACCGAGAGCAGACTTCAAACTAGCACGTCCAAACAACCATTCTAACTTTCCCTGGGTTCGTGCATTTGCTCTCAGTTCCACTAATTTGCAAATATTTGCACCTATTTGACTCATGCAGATTATTTCCATGTGATATTTTTCATCCAAATGGGCCAGGAAGTCATTTTTATAGCATTTATGTGATTCATGAGTGACAGTTTTCATTTCAGATGCCCTTCATTCTAAAATATTACCACATGATAATGTCCTCCTATTTCAATGATTGTGAAAACCAACATGTCCTCCTTCATTGCGGCTTTTGCATACAGTTTAAAGGCTTAAAATAATGAATGTCACTAGCAGGGATGCTGCAATGCTAAACAAACTCAAAACATTGACGTGGTTTTTATAAATGTGTTTTTTTTCTCATACATTCTTAAAATATTAAATGAAAGATGATTGTTTTCTACCGTAGAGCTTCATTTGTGGAAATGTCCCTGGCTGCAGTTTTTAGAGACGGAAGCTTAATTGTACATATACACATGCAGCCCAGTGTGACGGCCGTCGGTGGTCGCTCCCTCTGAGTTACAGTTTCAAAACAAACACGGTGGCTAACACATCTACATCACCGTCAAATGAGGCAGATTATTACCCCCAAGTACTGAATTGGTCTCAGATCTAGAGGAACTTCTGGTGACTTTAAATAGGCTACAAATGATGTATGATGTGCATCTAGACGACAGCCAGGGGCCACTGATGAGCCGACAGGAAAGACAAAGCCAGTTGATTCCACTCTGTAAAGTTAAGACAGGTTGCCTGTCTACTACGGTTTCCACTGATTTGATGTTTGAGGGATCTTTGATTGCTTGATTAACATTGTTCCTTCTGGTGTTAACATACACAGTCCAGTCACATTAATGTGACCACCACGTACTTTCCACTTCAGAGTTAAATAACCAATCACAGAAGGCAGGTGGCAGCACAGTGCAGTTGAGCGTATATAAAGGGTGTGTGTGTGGGCTTCGGAAAACATTTCAATCGTTGGCGTAATGCAGAAACGAAGCGATTTATCAGACGTCCAAAAGGGCATGATCATTGGCTTTCGGGCCAAGGGTGGAAGCATTTCCGAAACGGCTGAGTTTGTGAACTGTTCGCGTGCCGCCGTGGTAAAAGTGTACCGTGCATGGCAAAATGGGACTGTCCAAAATCAACGACGTGGCAAATGTGGTGCACCACGGGCCATAGATGACAGAGGCGAACGACGGTTGCGGAGATGCGTTCGGGCAGATAGACGGGCTACCGTTGAGCAACTGACCACTAAAATGAACCAAGGGGCTACCACAAGTGTCTCCCAAACCACTATTCAGCGAACATTGCTGCGTCTGGGCCTCCGAAGCGGACGCCTGGTTCGTGCACCTATGCTGACTGGTGTTCATCGACGACGAAGGCTAGAATTTGCACGCCAGTACAGCAGCTGGACGTCCACTGAGTGGCGACAGGTAGCGTTTTCAGATGAATCGCGTTTTATGCTCCATCGGACAGATGGACGTTGGCGTATAAGGCGTGAAACCTCTGAAAGGAACCACCCTGCAACCATTGCAGGAACGGTCCAAGCTGGAGGCGGGAGCATTATGGTCTGGGGAATGTTTTCCTGGCATTCTCTGGGTTCACTGATTATTGTGGAAGGCACGATGGATCAATACAAGTACGCATCTGTCCTTGCGGACCATGTCCACCCCTACATGCGCATTGTTTTTCCTCAGGATGATGGCATCTTCCAGCAGGACAATGCGAGGTGCCATACAGCTGCCAGTGTACGTGCGTGGTTCGAAGAGCACCAGGATGAGTTTACCGTCCTCCCCTGGCCAGCAAACTCACCTGACTTAAACCCAATCGAGCATCTGTGGGACCATCTCGATCGAGTTGTTCGCGCCATGGATCCTCAACCGCGTAATCTAGCGCAGCTGGCCACGGCATTAGAGTCGGCATGGCTCAACATCCCAGAGAAGACCTTCAGGGACCTAAGTGACTCTCTTCCTGCACGTCTCGTAGCAGTTCGCTCTGCGAAAGGTGGTTATTCTGGCTTTTGACAGATGGTCACATTAATGTGACTGGACTGTGTATATACGAACTTAATTTGACTTCATTCTGTTTTTAACAACTTGTCATTGTCATTGTAGGGTTAGATCATGCTAAGCCCCAAAGAAATGCAACTTAAATAAATAATACACTTGTAAGACATATGGGAATTACTATTTAGGTACAAGTGGGTTACTGTTTATTTTAAGTTCATTGATATTAAATTGGACATTTTATTAATTTCAGTCATTCTGGAGGCGTCACTTTTTACATAATTCAAACTTTAACGTGAAAATATTCCTTTAGACTGCATTTTATATTGTGATATGCTATAAATGTGATAGTTTATGGTATAAAAATAAAAGTATGTTTTATGAATAAATTGGAGTTCTGATTATTTCATGAATCAAATTAACTTATCAACTGATTTACAGGGAAAAAAGTCTTTGCTGACTAATTAAGCAGGTGATTGTTTTTAAAGATTAGCCAAAGGTAAGAGATATTTTTGTGGCTAAACTGCTGATTTCTAATGTATTTCATCATGTTTGCAAATCTCCTGTGAGAGCTATTAAAATCATAGTCCTCTGCTTTCACATAGCAACAAAGAGCAACTTTAAAAACAGCCAAAAACAACAGGAGAACGGACGCTCTCGAACACCTGAGGGGGGGAAAAGAAAAAAAAAATCTGCGCTTGTTTAGTCTCGGACAATCAGAGCTCTTTCATGGGAAGTTTCCAGGGCAGCTTTGAAGTGTGATGGCTGCACAGCTTCTGTGTTTTCCTGCTGAAAGAGGAAGGACTTTTTTATTTTTTGGTAAAACAACATTTCCTTTAATACTCTGAAACCTTGATTCCTCAGATGCTCTGGTGTCGTCCTCTGAACATGACAAATAAAAGGGACGACTTAAGAGAGGAAGAAAAGAGCTGGCTTGACAGTGACGGGTGCGGTGGAGGTGAGCTTGTGAAGGAACATCAGAAGAAACCCAGGCAAGGTTAGTTCCCATCTGCAGCTCCATCCTTTTGTGTCTCTCCAGCTGCGTTCTTTTTCTCCCTCATGCTTT
Organism: Poecilia picta; assembly: GCA_033032245.1. Classification (NCBI taxonomy): domain Eukaryota; kingdom Metazoa; phylum Chordata; class Actinopteri; order Cyprinodontiformes; family Poeciliidae; genus Poecilia; species Poecilia picta. The sequence continues at coordinate 11,464,837 of CM065374.1, forward strand.
TGTATTTACTTCACCCAATTGAGTTCAGTGCTGGCCAGCGCTGCCTCGGCGCTGTTTTAGCCTCGCTGCTGCTTTGGAGAGATGAAACAAACGCCGTTCACTTGCTTTTTGATAGAAGTGGCAGTAAGAGACTGAAAGAATTGGATTGGGAAGGAGGCAAGAACAGTGCAGGGAACGGCAATGATGGTTTGCCTTGATTTAACCGGTGTGATGCACTTCAGTCTATTACAAACAAAAGGGGCAAAAAGACCAACGCTGAGGCAAAGCAGCTGAAACACACACAAAAAAAGCTTCTTTTGAAGAGTGAAGTATCTCTCACTGTCCACGAGGGATGGAAAAATTGATTTCCTTTTTACTTTTTCTTTTTTTTTAAGGAGGTGTCTTTCCCTGTCAGAGCCCCATTCCACTGCTCTCAGGGGATCTGTGGCATTTCCTGCCAGCCGGACTGCCCTGTTCTGCAGAGACTTATGCATCACTGTCAAAATGACTCTGATCAAAAAGAGGGAGGGGGAGAAGGTAGGGAGGGAAAAGGAAAGGGGGGAGAGATGCTGACTCGATCAGAGCAACACAAGGCGATTTCCCCCATTGGACGTTCTGCCTGTCAGTGCGTCCGCTTTGGTAATCCATCAGTATGAGCTGGTGATCAATAATGGGAGTGGTGAAATTTTGAGTTATATCTTATCCTCGTTTGTCTGCATTAATGATACAAAACAGAAAAAAAAAATAAAACTGGACTCTTCTTCTGCTTAGATGGAGGGAAAGAATTTTAAAAAGGAAGAATTTGCTTATCGCAGTGGCACCTTATGAAAATCAAGTCTCTCTTGCGACGTGTTATCTAGTTTGGTCACAGCTTCTGACTTCATCTGGTAGAGTAACTCTGTTGAGCTAAAGATGTTTGCTAATAAAGTGTGTTATTGGAGGGGAATTTTTTTATAAAGATCACACTGCCTTTAAAACAAAATGGTACTTTGTTAAACACTTAGTTGGACCTGAACTTATAACTTATTCTTTTCTAGTAATGACTCAAAGCACTTCTTAATAGAGCCACATACACCCAGTCAAACTCACACAAATTCGTACACTGCTAAGCAGATCGGTATGCAACATCATCATCAACCTTATTTCAGACAAAGCTGGAACTGAACCCACAACTTTCTGATTGTATGATATCCACTCTTCCCACTGAACTACAATCACCCTGTTGTTTTGTGACAAGAGATTTCTCTGGCTGCATAAGGAATTGAGTAACGCAACACTTCCCTTCCCTCCACCTGCTGCTGCACCCTGCTGACCAGCTGTCTGAAAGAAGGCTATTGCAAGTTTACCTTGGTTATAAGATTCAAGTTTGGCTGTTTGGAAACCTTTTCCAGACGCGAAAATACTAAGACAGTGATGGCATAGAAATGAAAGGATCACCACATGTCACTTATATTAAAGTAATGCTGTTTTAAAATCAATTTCAGTGTAAAAGTAGAGAAGTTGCTGACTGCACACAACCTACACAGTCAGCTGACGGTTTGATATTTGCTAATATACTATATACAGAGCAGAAAAGAAAAAAGGAAGTATTGTTTGTTGTGGAACAAATAATAGAATACTTGAAAATGTCTTCTAAAGATAGTATTTTTTTCTATTTCTGTTTTATAAGTGTATGTATTAAAAGGAAAAAGTGATCAGGGAGACCATGCAAAGGCCTTAGTTTGGGATTCAAACCCAGGACCTTCTTAGTAGTACTGGTGAAACTGTGCAACTCTATTATAATATTATATAAATAAATATAATATAATATTATAAATGTACACTATTTGAGCAGAACTAGGAATAATTGTTTCTCTGTTTTAAATAATAAAAAAATAGCTCATAATATCAAACTTTCCTGTACACACTGTGATATCACCATGTTGTGGACTTTCTACTCAACGTTTTTACGCAGTAATAAGCTCACATGGGCCCGGTCCTAATGTATATTATTCTTATTTGATGTTGAATAAGTGAGGCAAACCAAACCCACACAGAAATAGCAGCGGCGCTCTCAGGACAGCCCCTTCGCCCGCAACGTCAGACAGCATTTCAGAGAGCTCAAACAAACTTTTTAACGGTGAAAACAAATTGGGCTCGCCATCAAAGAGACTTTTCAAAACCCCACAATTTCTCTCTGCCAGTTCAAAAGAACGCTGGTTGGTATAAACAAGCATGGAGAATTCACAGCGCAAGAGATATTGTAGGAGGTACAAACGGCTAGAGCTTCGCCACAACAAAGGCAGAGGAGAGCGAATGGAGGGGTCGTAATTCATCAAACACTCAACAAAAGCCAGTGTGACTGACTGGCCATGACGGAAAAAAATAAAACAAAAAAATAACTTCTCCTTTAATTGGAGCAGGGTTTTTTTTCTCTCCCTCAAATCTACTTCATCCATTGTTTTTCAACCTCTGTGTTTTTGCTTGATCTCTTCACTTCACCTCCTTCATACCTTTTTCTCCCTACCCTTTCTCTAATCAGTTTCAGGGAGAGAAACTCAGAGGAAACTAAAGAAAACAGGGTTAAAGGAAAGAACGGAAAGTTTTAGGGGGAGGTGGAAATCTCTAGGTCCTTTATGGCTTGTGAGATTTCTTAACAAACAGGCAACCAGGCAGGCGCGGACCTTGCTCTGCATACTGTCTTTCCATCTACCTCGGGCAAAATCTCATTTGTCAGGGATTCAGTAGAAGACTGGAGGAAAGAGGGAAAGAAATCGAACAAGAGCGGCAGCAGCAGCAGCGGATCCCAGCCCGCCCCTCGGCCGAGCCATCATTAGCTATGCACAAGACAAACTGCTGACACAAAGTCACACAGCGCGCCGATCGGGGACTTGTGGGTAGGCAGGAGGAATCCATCCCTCCATCCTTCCACCTGTCTATCGACATCCCCGGCTCTCCCTTGTCTGCCTCCGGATTTTGCAATTACAATCAAACGGCAGCATCCAGGCCCCGGAGCACTGACTGACGTCTTGGATTAACCGAGACGTGGAGAGGCCTTGAGATGATATGTGTGTGTGTGGGTGTGTGTGTGTGCATGTCTCTTTCTCTCTCTCTGTCTTTCTCTCTCTCTCTCTCTGTCAGCTGCTTTGTTAGTGTGTGTATCTTGTCTCCGCATCAGCATTGATGTGTGTGTTTTCTGTGCTCACTTGCTTCTGTCTGTATATTGTGGATTTATGTAAATGACAGGGAAGGTGTTATGTATGGATAAAAATAACAATACGTCATGCTTTTCAATTAAATCCCATAGTGTTGATACTTTGATTAAAAAAAAAGAAGTAAAAAATTGATTCCAGCAGCAACTTAACAATTTTTGACAATTGAAAAGTACGCTCCAATATAATTTGCAAAATAACACCTCTTTCTCCACTGACGTTTTGCAAGAAAGCCCTGAGCAGTAATTTTCAGAACAATCTGCATCCTACATTTTGAAGATACAACAAACCGAGACATGGGAGAAATGTCATGAAAAGTGACAACACAACCAAATCTAAAAATCTGACAATAAGAAAAGAAATCACAAAGCTGTCAGAAATGAAAAAAAAAGGGAACAGGCGCATGCACCCTCTGAATTAACTTCACTGCTGCGCTGCCACAGTCGAGCAGGCAAACACGCAGCTGTACGAGAAAAAAAAAGCTCCTCAGAAGCCAACGAGTAAAGTGTGAGGAACAAAAACACGTCAATCTGCTTCGTCCAAAAAAGAATCAGAGCTGCTCCGCCGTGTCCTCTGAGAGATCGTTTTTTTTAACTCTTCCCTGCTCGACGTCGACGTCATCCGTCAGAAGATGACAAATGTGACATGACAGCTCTGCTTGGGAAACTGCAGACGGAAAACTACTCACAGCCAGCACAGTCTGCACGAAGGGAAGTTTCTTGGAAACAGCATTTTTAAATAAGCGTGTGTTCTGAAAAAGCGATAAAGAGGCTAAATAAAAAAGTCTATTTGGCACCATAGAGTTACAATGTTGAGTTCAATAAAGATAATTAAACTTTTAATTTAAGAAATTTACACATTAGCACATGGAGAACTCAGGAAAAAAAACAAACACACACACACACACACAAAAAACAACTTTGTGGACTCTTAACAATATGAATTGCAAAACGTTTGGGGGTTTTTTCTTTTAATTTTCTTTTTAGCACGCATTTCCCTAGCAAAGAGAACAGTATGGTGCGTCCAGCTACTTTATAGTGTCAGAGCAGACGTCCACAACAAAAACAGAGTAAGATAATCCCACACTTGCATAATCCAACTTTATGACATCAAAAGCATCTATTTCAGGCAACAAAGTGAAAAGGCAGCAACAATTATTAAAAACAAAGTTGACAATTGAGAGAAGAAAAGCTGCAGTGCAACCTAGAGAAACAGTTAAACTTGCATAAACTTGCAAAAAACTGCATTGATTCTGATTCAGAACTCAAACATGCCGTTGTTCATATTAACACACTTATTTGAGCTGCAAAGTCATTTTCTATTGAAAAGAAGAAGTTATAGTAAACAGCCAACATATAAACAAGTGTATTACAATTTTCCTTTATAACATTCTCAAGGCTTAAAGTCTTACTAGTGAGATTTAAGAGAAAAAGTCAGAGTACCTATAGATTTACACAGAGCCTCCAGCCCTGAACCTTCATAATTTGTTTCTGAATAATGCAAAACAGGTAGCTAAAAGAAGACCTGTAAATAACAATGCCCAATGTATGGAAGCAGAAATGTTTTTTTTTTTATGTTTAAGGCTGTGAAAAACACAGATTGAGTAGCTAAGAGAATGTTATGAAGGTGACGCTTTTTACAAACTACAAATCAACCAATAAGGCATTTCATAGCTAATATTGATTTTTCATATTTATTTGTTTTTTCTTTATTTTTTTATATTATTTCTTTTTCTGTCCAGCCGATTCTGATTGAATTTTTTATTTGTTTAGATAAAAGTAAGAAATGTGTGTTTTGTTGACATAATAATTTTTTATTCAGCAGAAAATGAAGGACACTTATTGAAATCAGTAACATACCAACTGTCAGTTAACAGACAGTGGGAGTTCCAAGTTTCGATACATTTAATAGAAGAATAAAGTTCAGGTTTTACAGTTTATTTTACTTGCCAATCACCAAAACTGATCTAAAGACCTCTGGTGGACTGGCACATCTTTGTTTATTAACACACAAGCAGTTTGTAGCTCAAGTAAATATTAAAGAAATTGCAAGCTGGCTACCTCAGCAGATATACTAAAGCACAAATATGCTTAACCTTTACCTGAGAAGTAAATCTGCAAAATAAACTATTAAAACCTTCAAATAAATTTTGTGGTTTTTTTCTTCTGTTTTTTTCTGAAACATATGTACCAAAATGAAAACTATAAATTTTATGATAAGAACTAACAATTTTAAAGCAGCAGGAAGAAGTGTTGCTTTTCTGTTTTAATCAAAAGCAATAAGGTCCTACCACACAACTTAGCTTTAAACGCTGGTGATGAACCGGAATATTTTTACTCAAGGTTATCATACTGTGACAATCATATGGCAGCACATGCCAACTCGTGAGCCAATGGTCGCCTCTGCACAAATCTGTGCATGTGTGTATGCGTGTGCACATCTGTGTGATGTAAGCACATCGAAAAGAGAGGTGACAGCGGCGAGAGGCTGATCTAATAAAAGCGGAAGATGAAACGCTGTCAGAAGCTGCTGCGAGAAGCTCACACGCCGCCGACGTTTGGTAAAACACACACGTGTCTCCTCCCAGAATGCCTCACACACCACCTCTGGTTCTCTCTCTGTCTCGCTCTCTCTCACATACATACACACACACACACACGCACGCATTCTGACACACATATCTAGCTTGATAGACAGTTTCATAGTGTGGTAGCCGAGGTGTTGGCCTATAAAAAGCAGTGCTGATATGATTTAATGGGCAAGTTCTTATTATAAGACTGTCGCTGGGCCCGGCGTAATCTGGCTACTGCTCCAGGGCACAGCACTGAGACACATGCACTACAATACTCCACAGCAGATAATATTGCTATGTGCTACATTGCTATTATAAGATAGAGCCATTTGCCACCCTGATACAGCGCGCTGTGCATGAGACTGTCATTTGGGAAGGAGTGATTTATGACTGCGAGACGCGAGAATAAAGACAGATTATTTTTATTCATGTGTCTTTAGAGGCCGACTTCATTCCTCTATTGTTTGCGCTGCACTTTATTTTTACTCTGAATCAAAGAGGGATCGACTTCCTCGCGGAACACGCAGAGAACCATGCGCGGCATTTATATAATCCCTGCAGAACCTGGACCAAACACTCGTAAAAAGAAAAAAAAAAAGAAAAGAAGAAGAAGAAGTGCACAATGTCGGTGTGACATTGATTCTGAATCTGCACCTAATGGAACAAGATTTCTCTGTTAGCTGTCTTCCAGTTTTTTTGCTGAGACAAAATTGCTATTAATTATAAATAGTGGAGCAGCTGTCTTAAAATATATGACATATCTGCTGGGGTATTAGACACTGTGGTGATATTGCCTCTACTGCCACTTTTAATATCAGCACCCCAGCTCCAATCACAGCCTAATAATGGCTCCTCATTATGAGGTGCATGAGTGTACGTGTGCGCGCGTGTGTGTGCGGCTGTGGCGGCGGTGCGGGGGGGTGGGGGGGGGGCGGCGTGGTGCTTCAATTTCACTACTTAAAAGCCACAGATGACACCTTGTAAAAAGTTAATTTCATTTTAGACATTTTCCAGAATAGGGTTGTAAATTTAAGCTCTCGAGGTGCACCATCAGGCCATCAGCTCTGATAATTGAGATATTGAATAATTAGGTGGAAGAAATTTATTGCAAGGATAAATGCAAAGCAGATGGAAGGGGAAAAAAATTGAAATTTTAACAGACAGCCATGACAGGGAGGCAGGTCAAATTTTCTGTTTATTGTTCCCTGGGTGTAGTAGCAAAGCTTAACAGAAGATGGCGTAAGAGAGGACACAAGGCCTGGGGGTGAAGGTGGGGGGAAGAGCTCAGGATAAAGCAACATTACTGAGTGTTTCATAATGTGATTTTAACTGCTGACATGCCCATTTTTGACGATATCTCACATCAAAAGGAAAAAAAAATCCCAGTAATCTGTGTTCTGATGAAGCTTTATGATGTTAATTCTCCTCCTTTGTTGCACATTTGTACATCATGTATCCACGGTTTTACGGGTGCATTTAAATATTTTAGAAAAAACATAGAAACTGAATGATGAATACATCTTGCTGACAATGACAATGGAAATTCAGTTTCTCAGGAAATTAGAGTATTGCAAAAAGACACATGTCAAAAGGGTCTCCCCCCCCCAAGCTCCTTTGGCATGAATTAGTATATATATGCAGTGTGGCATGGGGGTGTCGAGAAAGCCCAGATTACTATAGTGATGACCTTCAGCTTATCTGCATTGTTGGGTCTGATGTCTCCATAGATTCTGTTTGGGGTTCAGCTCAGGTCATTTTGATCTCAGGAACACCGAGGTCATTGAACCAACTTCTGGTACCTTCGGCAGTGTGGACAGGTGCCAAGTCCTGCTAGAAAATGAAATTAGCATCCTCATAAAACTGGTCAGCAGAAGGAAGCATGAAATGTCCTAAGTGCTTCCTGGTATCCGGTTGAACAGAGTTTGAACTTCATAAAGTCACCAGACCAGTATCAGTAGAAGACAACAGAAACTTCACACTCAAGTTCAAGTGAATTGGATTTGTGGGTCCTCCACTCCTGATTTCCAAATGAAATGTAACAATTACTTTAATCTAAAGAGACAACTTTGGGCAGAAGTTCAGCCCTTCTTCATCTAAGATCCCTGACTTTGTCTGTTTTTTTTTATGAGTAACTCAACACTCATAAAAGAGACATGGATATGTCTGTGGTGGATCTGGAAGCTTTGACTTTGGCCACAGCCTAAAACTTCTGAATCTCCTCAAAACTCTTGACTGAACTTCACAATCCTCTCAAATGATTTTCTTCCACTCAACTTTCCATGAAATGCACAGAACTCTGAAGTTTGTTGGCAATTATTTTAATTTACTGACAAACTGAGTTTTGGGTGAATCAATAAAATTAACAAATATGAATGCCCAAAACTTATCATTGTGTGTAACTAGTCTGTTTTGCACACTCTTTTCCCTTTTTGAGCAAAATAAATTAAGTTTAAAATAATATAATTTACTGAGATTCAGTATTATGCAAATTGTTTCCCCAGTTTTTTGTATTGCTTTTCCTGCATTTCTTGTCTAATTACATGTAAGACATAATCACATAAGTCTTTAAAAAGGAACCGTCTTAACACATGGTCTATGGTCATTAAAAGACAAGAGAAAATCTCCTATTTTCTGGTGTCTTTTTGTGGCTGTTCCTCCCTCCTCTTTTCTTGAGTCTATTATTTCCCAGACGGCTCGGTTTTAATGTACAAATGGGAACAAAGGGAGATGCTGGCAGAGCTATCTTTAAACTGCTTTAATTTTTTCCCTGTCAGATGAGATTGATTTCGGCGAAAGAAGAAAGAAGAAGGAAGGTTTTCCACCTGGTTCCACCTCTCACAAACCCGCCATCCTCGCTCTTTCCTGTTACTCTGTGTCCCCCCGCCCCCTGTTCACGTTTCTCTCTCATGGCCTCTGTCTTAATTTCACAGGGGAATCATTTGACAGATATTGCCCTTGAAGAGGCAGGCTGCGCCTCGCCACTGAGAGCAATGGAGGAGTAGGGGGTGGAGGATGGAGGTGAGGGTGTAGTGGGGGGTAGTGATGGAGGAGAGGAAGCCACAGAGTAAGAGTGATGGGGAGAGGGAAGGAGGAGAAGAAGAAGGGGAGGGAGAGCAGGGTAAAAAGTTATTAAGTGGATGTGAAAATGCAGCGCAGCCAAAAAGGTTAAGTCTGGAATAGGAAATTAAAACTTGCATCGCTTTTGGCTTTAAATAGATTTGGTTTCATTACGGGCGCCAAGGCCAGTTAGAGTCAAATCCCTCTGGAGAGAAGGAGGGAAGGAAGGAGAGGCGGAGGAGGAAGAGAGACGGTGACATGGAGGGAAAATACAGAACAATAGAGGAGCGGAAGGAGGCAGACTATCATGCAGTTCACATTCATTTTCAATCTCAACCTGTTTTTCCCCAAACCCCCTTTCCACAGTCAAGCGAATGCCAATTCTACATACCATTACTGATTTAGTACTTAGACTTTAAGTGGAACCCAAGGCTGCTGTGGAGCCTGAATACAAAGAGCACAAAATGGCATTGGCTGACAGGTGTGTGACTATTTTTCTCAATCTCTCAAACTTCTGTTTGCACTGACACTTTATAAGTCTTCGGTGCCTGGACTTAATGTCTCAACCCGGAAAGTTCTGAAATCTGCTTGTTATTTCTGCATTTTTGCTTCACACCACCAGACAGTAAGGAAACATGGGCCTTTTTGCACGTCTGGGCAACCCAAAATTAGGTCCGACATGAAAAGCACATAGCACATTACGCCCCAGGATGGCACCAATGGGAGCTAGCTTTAGCAGTTTGGTGGCTTTCATAGCAGCGGTTCACACAGGTTACACAGGACTGACCCTCTTACAGCTCTTATTTATTGCCTTTGTGGTCTCCAAGGGAAGGGCACAGTAGAGAGAAGCTGTATAGATTGAAAGAGAATGAATGAAACTAAATTGAGATAGGAAAGGATGGAGAAGAAAAAACTAAAACAGCAGTTTAAAAAAAGTGATAAAAGCAGTAAAATTGAGATATAAGCGAGAGAAGACAGGGAATTTAAATTAGAGATGGATGTGGCATTTTAAGAAGATGTGAGGATTTTTCATTCTCTTTAGAGATTCTTATCTTTTTTCCACTGGTGGCTATGCATATAAACAATGCCACACATACACAAATGCATAATAAACATGACCATGTTTAGGGGTTGGAACATGAACTGTAGGCATGACTGATTTGGGGTCTCACACAATTACTGATTTAAAGTTTTAATAAAACCCAGCAGAAAGTATGCTTTCATCCTTAATGAACACTTTGCATTAGCTCTTTCAGATTGCAACCCCATCAAATGAGAAATGTAATCTGCCTGTAACCTTAGCTGCCTACAATCATTACCTTCAACCCCTCAATGTAATGATTTTTGTGCAATTGGTTCTCAACTGATTTTATTAATTCACAGTGCTAGGAAGCAATATTCTGCTGGTGAGGAGACCTTGTTAGTGTGAAACTGAGAAACAATGTCGAGCTGCATACTTAAGCATAGAAAATAAAGCTATAACACAGTTAATACAATCTCTTTCATTAGCATGCCTTGATCTTGCAAAAACACTTAGTGTTCCTTTAGAGAAGCAAAATTTCTCACTAAATTATACAAATAAAATTAAGGCTGACAATTTCTGTAGAGCTCTCAGACTTTACAAAGAAAATAACTGTTTTTTCTGTTTGTTTTTGCTGTTTTCTTTAGATAAAGATGCTATTTTAAGTACCTAAAATTTTTATCAAAGATAATCACAAGAGATGAGAAGTAAATCTAGGCAGACCTTAACCTAAAGCAGACACACAGATTATAGGCCAAACATAGATATAGAGGGTGAGGGTCATACAGAAGTCACAAAGATGTCAATTTTTATGGTATGAAACACATAATAATAAAGTATTGTATTTTAAATGGCTACCATGTAAATATATGGTAAGGGTCTGGGAATGCTGACATATACTTTTATGCACAGAAACATAATCTTCATGGTGATGCAAATATCATTTAACTTTTTAACTGTTTTCCTTTCAAAGTCCACATTTATTGCTTGGATTTGCTTTTCTTGATGTTGACCTATTTCTCAGAAGAGTCTGTTTCACACGAATCAGCCTCAACGTTAAGTTGACAACAGATTGAAACATCAAGGGCATCCCTTTTGTGTTTGTCTTAATGAGTTGGATGCAAGATGAGTCTGTTAATGCATTATTACAATATAATTATAAGTGAAGAGTAACTAGCAGCAGAGGAAGTAAATGCCTACTTATGTTTTGATGCAGCTCTTAAATCAGCAATGAAAGGGTAAACAACTTTCCAGGAGAAGAAAGAGAAGTGAAGAGAGAAAATAAACCCCGATGACAGAAAAGAAAACTCAACAAACGGTGATCCATTCAAAAGTTTAAAACACCACAACTATTTACACTTTTCTCCAAGTAACTTCAGTGTTTTTTTTAATTTTATCAACAGCTATTCATGCTCTATAAAGTGGATCAAATATCAACCTTTAAATAAATCTGCGTGTAGTAAATCTGCATTTTTTAAATATCTTTAATGATATTTTATGACACTGAGATTAACGTGCATTATGTTTTGATGTGTGAAATAAATGACATGAAATATGGCAAATCCGCAAATGTAACAAATACAATCACAATGTGTTAATATGTCTTTATTAGCTGTGAAAGAGCATTTGCATATGCGTGAGTGTGTGTCGCCCCAGTTTTTTTTCCTGTCTGGCAGTGAGCCTTCTCTGTGGAGACTGTGGTGTGTCTGGGCTATCATGGCTCATTGGCAAACATGAGCTGTGATGCCATAAAAACGCTCTCAGCAGGAGGTTGATGGGAAGGCATGACAATGTTGTTGCATAAGGACCAGATGAACAGTTTTGATTGAGCAAACGTCAGAAAGAGGAAGATGAAGAGAGAGGGAGGGAGAGACGAAAACCTGCTGAGCTCGACAGAGGAGGAAAAGCAGAAACACGCTGACAGCAGCAGGTGATACAGTCAACGCCCACATTTTTCTAAATTTCTTCTTTGAGCTCTTTTTACACGGAATAAAACTCATAGAAAAAGTAAATTATCATTTTCAAGAGAGTCCCTGTGCCGACCTCAAATAGCATAAAAGTAGGTAGTGTTGCTTCCAAGGTCACGTCCTTCTAATGTTGGTCTTTCTCATCAATGTCTTTACAAAATTTCTATGAAGCGCATTAAAATTTTAGAGTAACTTTGCAAAAAAATAAAATTAATTCATCGTGAATTTGCAAGTTTCCACCAGTTTGCTGTTAATTGAACTGGTCAATTAACAGGTCAATTAAATGCTGTGGCTCCACAGCATTTTAAAAATGCTCATCAGGCAAGATAATCAGTAACATTTACAGCGCTGGTTAATCTGAATAAAAGGCCCAACTCGCCCACGTTGCACAGATGCAGGTGTTTTTCACATACGGCGTCTAATCAGACCTGTACCATGCCTGGATATGAACAGACGGCTTCCTGACTAACATTTCCCTCTCACTTTGAAAAATCTGTTGCCTTCGATGAGGCATCACTGTCATCATAGCACTGCTTCTGAGACTTGAACAGAAATAGTGACAGTAAATTTCATAATTTCATTTGTTGCTTATGTTGTTTAAACACGGCATTTAAAAAAAAGTTCAACAGTCACTATCCCTGCAAGCTAATTATTTTTAAGTTTGTACCAATGCTTAGGGAAGATGACTGTTGAAACTTTGAATCAGGTATTTTGTTTAGTGTGATTAATTTCCTTTGATAGGATATTTGGATATTTTGAGGTGTGTGTACCATGAAATGTTAATAGATCATTTGCGTTCAGTTAAATGTCCAATAATGTTTGACTGAAATGTTTTCTAATTAGAATCTAATCAGAATACGTGTAGCCAAATTTCATTTCATATTCCTTTGTAGAAATCAGTTTGTTTTGCAAAGTACCTTGAGATGACAGCTGTTGTGAACTGGCACAAAAAAAAAAACCTGAATAGAATTTTTTTCTTTAATTTCATCCCGATCCAGATTGGAATGAAACGCCAAAATTCTGCCAGAGCATAACTTCCACCTCCCAGCACCCTTGAGAAGCTAATTCTGGCTAGACAAGCACACACATTACAATAACCTGGTCCGCCTATCCACTTTGTGGGTGCTTCTCTCATCTCGTGGCATCAGGCTGAAGGCGAAAGATAAACTAACTGCCTGGATTTTGATTTGGGTCTAGAGTGTGACTCTTGTTTCCTTAGAAATGGAATGAAGTGCAAAGAGAAGAGAAAAAAAACTATGCGCTTAAGTGTACGTAAAATCAGTATAGTTAATTGTTAATAGAAATCTGTTAAGAGTAGGGGGATGGATAAAAACATAGAAAATGTCTGACGCAACTAAATAAAACAAAGTGATGAACAGGAATATAGACATGAAAAAGCAAGAAAAATAAAATGCTATATCACCAGGATCACTACAGGCTCATAACAATTCAACATTTCACTGTATGAATTATACAGCAGGCTGCTCCATAATGCTTCCGCAAATAAATGCAACAAAACCACAATCATCATTGCCTGGTGCTTGAAATGTATCACTTTGTATGACGGAAAGGGTATACAGAGAGCAAATGCATTATGGGAAATCACCCCGGGTCCCCGGGTGACCATGGAGGCTGCGGCGTACGTATGCCGTTGTTTTCTGCTAACGGCGTCATCAACAAAAGCGAGAGCAGACTCCCTAATCCGAGCACTCGCACTGAGTCACCGGAGTGAGAAGTTCGTGTTCATGAATACTGACAGACTGTGCATGCGTTATTAAGTTTCAGCATGTTTATTTTATATTTGTGTGTGTGTGCGTGTGTGCGCGCGCGTGTGTGTGTGTGTAGCATGTGTTGCACTTGAGTGGATGGTTGTACATCTGTATGCACCTCTGGTTCCTTATTCCCTATTCCTCCTCGCAGTGTTTCCTCTCCATGCGTCGTCGTCGTGATGAAGTCCGTCGCAGGGTCCCCGACCCAATATCCAATGCCTAATAAACTAATACATCATTAATGAGAGCGAGAGAGAGACAGAGGGAGAGAGAAAAGGATGCAGGGAGGGAGAGATGAACTGAGTCCACTGCTGAGCTGCAGCGAGCTATTGCTCCACAGCTCAATAGGCTTTCTAACAAGGCTCCGTCCTTGAGAGAGGCTGCATACTAAAAACTTCTCCATTGGCCGACGCGTTGAGCAAGGGGAATTCATAAATAGAGGACAGAGAGGAAGGGAGGGTGAGAGGAAGGGTGTGGGAGCCAGAGGAGGAAAGATGAGAGAGAGAGATTCTGGGAAATGGGAAGGAGGGAGAGGAAGAGAGACAGGAAGGAAGATGAAGTGTGTTCCGCTTTAATCGTCCTTCTCTTATCTGACTGTTCACTTTAGGTCAGACTGTCTAACCGACTCACGTGATCAATACCAGGTTTATCGGCCTGTTTCTTTGAATTTGTCAGATTGTAGTTCTTCAAATATGTCCTAAACAGGAACTCCCTGGGTAACAGAGGGTGGTAAAAAAAAAAAGAAATAAGGAGAGCACTAGGAATGCGATCATTGCAATTTGAGGACAGAAACAAAACAACCTCAGATAAAAACAGAAACGCAACCTAAATATTACCAAACAATTATTTTCTGTTTAATAAATGTATAAAAAAGTAAGAACTCCCTATTTCTGGGCTATCAGTGCATCATCAAAAACAAACACGTCCTTGAACACATAAACAGGGGAAATGCGATATGTCTTTGATATAAACAACAACAACAACAACAAAAACCCGAAATTGCAGGACATCGTTTTATGTTTTTACATGTTGTTAGAAAATCCCCCCAAAACAGTCCAAATTGGACTCAAAGAACACCATTATGCTGCATGTCTGCTGAGATCCACTCCTGCCACGCGTGCACGCACACACGGTGTGCACACCAATCTGCCCTCTCTAAGCTAATACCGCCGCAGGCCTCATCTGAATAGAGATAATTGAAAATCAGACTTGTTTATCGGGCTAAATAGAATGACAGACACTCACAAAAGGAAGCAGAGTGAGCGAGCTTAGAGAGCATTAGCATAATGTTCATGTCTGAGTGATTTCTGTTAGGCCTGAGAGGTAAACGTGAGAAGTTCACCTCAAAAGCTGCAACACGGCTTTGTTTTCAAGCTTTTCTCTTTAAACATCACACATTGGCATTTAAGCAAGGTTTGGGAAATAAACTATGTGCAATTAAAAAAAAAGAGGAAAGAAAAGTAAAACACACAGGATGTTACAAATGCTCAAGAGATATTTGGGAGACTGTCCAAGACTTTCATTATCTTTGATGCAAATGATCAGACCCCATAATTAGGCCGCTCATATCGCTCTCTTATTCCTTCCTATGTTTTTTTTTTCTATCTTTGTGTGATCAACGTAGCACAGTGGAAAACAGAATCACGCCCCTCTTACGGAGATATGGTTCTAGCATGGCTGGACGCCATGTCGTTCCTTTCAAAATAAACCTCTTTCTGATTAAAGCCCATTGGTACAGTCCCAAATGCTCAAGTAGAAATACCAAGTCCTAAAGAGTGGAAGGTGATATTTATTGTTTTGTCCACCGCTCGGATACAAATAACTGCAGCTGTCAGATTCTGTCCACTGAATATTTTTTTATTCTTTTATGCAGCTCAGTTGTGCCAAATATTTCATATTGTTTTTCAAGATTTGGTCTCTTGTACCCAAAGTTTTTGTGTAATACCTTCTGCGCTCCACAGAAAAGCAGAAATGTCAGTCTATTCCTACAGTTGTGTAATTTATACCCTTTTAGACAAGCAATGATTTAGAATATTCTACCAAATTAAAGGAAATCACAAATTATTATTAAAATCCTTTTCACAGGAGACAACTATCCCAAAAGTCAGATAATGTGAGAAAATGGATGAATACTAGTACAAAATGGTCATTAAGTTTAATAAGAGATTATTTATTTTGGAGTGCAGTAGTATAAACAAACAGCATGCTCTCTAAGACACTTTGTTCTGTGCTTAAGCACTAAAACTCAGATGAGAATAAGGCTGCACAATGTTAGAAAATCAATGGCTTTTTGCAATAATATCAGTTACGATACGTGTCATTTTCCTCTTTCCTCTCCTAAATGTGCTTCTGTCTCTCTGCGCCCTTTAGCATTTTGGGAAATGTCCTTTGTGTCCAGTGTGAACATCTGCTGACATGAGATCACATCTCATGACAGCAGACTAGATATTACATTAGCCTGTAAATGCTTGTTCAAATCACGTGGAATATTTCAGCCAACAAATATTGCAGGCCTTACAGTCCTTTGGGATAAAAATATTAGGTAAAAGACATATGTTTTACTACATACAAGTAGCAATGCAATTGATTTATTGATTATCTAATTGATTTTCTATTAGATCTATCTTTAACAATGAACCTGCAGCATTTCTTTATCCTTTTTTACTCAATGTCTTGAGATGCTCCAATAAATTGGCAACTTTCCCAATTTTTCTGGAACCAAATGCATCAAAACAAAGAACTTCCACTGCATCAACCAACGCATAACACAACAATAACATACACTTTAATGCACATTTTTGAAGTAAATAAGATATTAAACTAATAATGTTGGATTTGACTCTATGACCCCCTTCCAAGGAATCCACAGCCACACCCTCAAGATAAACCTTAAAAGGCTTGAGCAGTACATCTTGTTCAAAGTTTGATCAATCTAACTGTTAAACTAGACTAGCTTTATAGAAATATGGCTGCATGTGTAATCATGAACCATGAAGAAATGTATTAGCCAAAACTAGAATCAGAATGTCACGCCTAAAAGAAAACCAATAAGGTACATTAGCCACAAAAAGTCTGATAAGTTAATCTCTACTTTTTGAGATGATAAAAATATCAGCAGAACCAACTTTTAACTAAAGATACACCATTATTGCCCAACATCTCTCATTATCTGTTATCTAAAAGCTTTGACACAGTAAGGGAAAACTTCACTATAAAGAAGAGTCCGGTCGAGGCTTGAACTGCCCGAGGACAGCCCTTAAAAGATACAAAGGCCCAACAAATTGCATCTTTACAAGAAAGAAAAGAAAAGGAATGATGTGAGAAAGGGGGGAAAAAAACAGTTAAAATTTTATCTTTCTACATCCTGCAGCCTAACTGGAGATGATGGTGTGTTAGGATACATGACAGCAGTGGAAAATTGGAAACTTAGCGAGACACGACAGAGAAACAGATACAGAAACAGGGAAAAAACAACACATTTAACACGACAGCTACGGTATATTTTTGCTGCGTACTGGAGTTTACTTGCCTGAAAAATAGATGCTTCTACAAGAATATTTACCAAAAAAAGACACCAAAATAAAAAAAAGCCGATTGTGCTAGGGAACATTCCCTAGCTCTCGTCCTCCCTTATCTTTCACTGAAGCAAAAACTTCACTTTCTCCTCACAGCGCATCACTTGGAGTACAAGTTTCTGGGCTCCCGATCTGATGAGCGCTATCTGCTAATGAACATTTGCATGTGCGACTCATTAGCATAATCAATGCCCCGGCCTCAACAGTGCCAAATAAACCTACACTACATGTTCCGCTTCATTTGTGGGCAATTTTAATTTAATTTAGAAAAAGGACAGAGGACATAAAAATGAGTTTCAAGGTCTGTGGGACACAAAACTGGGATTTTTTTGTTCTAATTTAAACTGTGAACATACAAAGTCATGTTTAGCATAATTTAAAAAGAAATGATGCCCTGACAGGTGTGATAAGAAGGCCTTCCTGACCGACAACATCTGGAAATATGAAAGGTTTTCATACTGATTAAGAATCTCTGTCAGATATTGGTACATCCCAAACCACTCTTGCATGCAAGTCAAATTAATAACTTGTTCATGCAAGACCTTTTAGCAGAGAACCTAGCACCTCTTTGTCAAGGTTTGCATTTAATGCCATTTAGTTTATGAGCAAAAAATCCCACATGCATGATGTGTAACCTGTATCTGATCGATGTCTGGTATTTAACCTGACTGCACCGGTCACCGCATCATTTGACCTTCCTATGCTTAAATTATGTGTTGAAATGCATCATGCAGAGGACAATAGAGGAAGAAGGAAAATACACAGATTTTTATGTGCTGTATGCGTGCAGAAGGGGATTCCCTTCCTCCCTGTGCGATAGGTTAGAGGTAGGATTAGTCGCTCTACACTTGGATTCTACAAGAAGGATTGCATCTCTCCTTCTCTGTTCTCATCCCTCACACGTAGAGGTAATTGGGTTAAAATGATACTTTAATAAAAACAAACTGTTGAAGGAAGTGCTGCAGATGTGACAGATTCACAACAAAAGCCAACGATGTAAACAAAGATCGTAAATCAAATGAAAAGCACATCTTTTCGAGGTAATATCCTGGCTCACTGCCCATGTGTCGTCGGCTGCAGCCATTCAGAGGTAAAAGTCAAGCTTCCCAGTTCCCAAGCGAGATGGGATCATTAGAGGAAGGAGTGGAGGCAGGATCAGGGGATGGGCAAAATGAAAGTGTGGAAAATACCAGTAAGTAAAGAAAATATTTGTTTTTAAAGCACCTTGCTTGAGTATTCGAACTTTCTTAAATTATTTCTCATTATGCTTTTATGTGCTTGACAAACACAGAAAAACTGCATAACAGAAGGGGAAGGTAAATAATTGTAATTTTTATTTTTATGAACTTCAAAAATGTCATGGAAATGTGTGAATACTTGAAATATGAACTTCTAGGAAGCTCTCTCCTTCCAATCTGGCAATGCTTGAAGTATTTAAGGATGAATGAGTAAATATTTTACAAAATTTTACATTTTATATATATATATATATATATATATATATATATTTTATATGTTATATACTGTATATATATATATATATATATATATGTATATATATATATATATATATATATATATATAATTCCCTTCTCACCCTCTGCGCGTGGTCTCTCTCTCTCTCTTTTCATCCTCTGAACTCGGGTCCTCTACCAGAGGCCTGGGAGCTTGAGGGTTCTGCGCAGTATCTTGGCTGTGCCTAGTACTGCACATTTCTGGACTGAGATGTCTGATGTTGTTCCTGGGATCTGTTTTAGCCACTGCTCCAGTTTGGGGGTTTCTGCCCCGAGGGCCCCGATGACCACAGGCACCACTGTGGTCTTCACCTTCCAGTTCTTTTCCAGTTCCTCCCTGAGGCCCTGGTATTTCTCCAGTTTCTCATGCTCCTTTTTCCTGATGTTGTAATCACTTGGTATGGCTACATCTCTGTTCTTTATCCACCACCACAATGTCCGGTTGGTTCGCCATTACCATCTTGTCTGTCTGGATCTGGAAGTCCCACAGGATCTTAGCTCGGTCATTCTCCACCACCTTTGGGGGTGTTTCCCACTTCGATCTCGGGGCTTCCAGTCCATATTCTGCACAGATGTTCCTGTACACTATGCCCGCCACCTGGTTATGTCGTTCCATGTACGCTTTCCCTGCCAGCATCTTGCACCCTGCTGTTATGTGCTGGACTGTCTCAGGGGCCTCCTTGCACAACCTACACCTTGGGTCTTGTTAACTCCCCTCTGACCTGGCGTTCTGGCTCCTCCCCTTTGCCATAGCATTTGTGTTGTACCTCGTCAATCTCAAGTTGTGACAGCAGTTGCCGTTTGCGGATGTTGGAACACTGAGCCACTAGTTGCTTAGCAGTTAGTGTTGACTGGGGATGTCGAAGTAACCATTCCTCCTACAGTCTTTGCATGTAGCCCCTCTGACTAGGGTTACTTGAGTAGTAGCATTCCAACAGATCCATGTTTTCACCTCTCGCCCATTTCCGTCTTGTTCCAGTAGCCCATTTTTCATCTAGGTGCTCTGGTTCCCCAGCACCTGACGCAGACCTTGTTTGGCCGGGCGACGTCTGAGCCGGCATGTCGTGCTTATCAGTGTCTCTCATGGTATGAGGTCGGCTATATAGCTCCAAGGGTCTTGCCTAAGGACCCACACTGACAGCTCAATTGACTGTTGTAACTTCAGCCCCAGCCTGGATTCGAACCCTGGTCTCCCGGGTGGAAGACTGGTGATATATATACTGTATATATATATATTCTTTGGAAGGCACTTTAACAAAAGGCACTTTAACAAAAACTGAATCTAAGACAGTAAGATAAAAACTGAATCTAAGACAGTAGGAATGGCATGACCAGCTAAAAAAAATGAGCTTTTAATAATTTAATATTAAATTGCTTATTTAAAGGAGCAGTTTGTATTGTGTGACTGACTACCAAATAATCTAAACTTTTGAGTCGTTGCGATTCTTTAAACAAACACATGTAGATAAGGTAATTGACCAAGACAAATTGAGTAGCAGAAAGAAAAAAAAACTAAAAGGTGACAATGACAGAACTTAAACTCATTCAGGAAAAGACTGGAGGAGCAGGAAAGTAAAAAAAAAAAAACAGGATTAAAGGTTGGGAAGGAGATTGGAAACCACAGAAGAGGGTAATTTGGTTCCTACCATCCCTAATCTAATATGTGTAACTGTGACTGATTTTCTGTCCTAAACCGAGATGCCTAGATGGAGGGAAAGGGCACCAAACTTCTTCACTTGCCTGAGGGAGACGAACCTCGGAGGCAGAGGAGCTGAACAGTAAGGGAAAAGGGAAAAAGGGTAAAACAACGTGTCAGCTCTGAAGAAAAAGAGCGATAGAACCAATTCCAAAAATGTTGGGGGGATATTCCCAGAGCTTTTGTATTATTGCCAACATGTTGGACAAAGCAAATATCTAACATGGTGCAGTAAATCCTCTGAAGGTACAAGCGGGTGTGTGTGTGTGTGTGTGTGTGTGTGTGTGTATGTGTGTGTGTGTGTGTGTGTGTTGTGTGTGTGTGTGTGTCGTGCACTGGATGAAAGGAAGGGGACTCCACAGAGGAGCACCAATTCGCAAATTCTTCACACCGCAGCAGGAACATGCTGACTGCAACGCAACAGAATATCAGTGTGTTATTCTGCAAGTGTGTGGAAGTCTAAGCGAGTCCTGCTTAGTGACTTCCACTGTGGTGGAGCTCAGGGTAGCTTTTTACTTTTTCACAGCTCACAGAGTGGAAAAAAATGCTTGGAAGAAAGGGAAAATTCTGCTATTAAGACATCCCAAATTTTTTCACCACAGAGCAATACTCAGTATGTTTAGGAGACTAATACCTACCAAACTGGCACACACACACGCACGCACACACACACATACACACACACACACACACACACACCTACACACACACACAAATATGTAGACACACAGCTATAACCAAGGCTGTGTATTCCCCATTAGCTTATTGATTTGAGGATTTAGAGGAAGATCTCTCCATGGCTGACGGCTGCTGGCAAGGTCAGTGATGCAACAGCGCTTAAAAAGGCACAAGTAGAATTGTTTTTTTCTCAGACTACAATATTCAGTTGAAATCTTCAAATACACGCCAGTGTGTTGATGCATAAATTGAATTAATGTGTGCATTAAAATAAACTGTGCAAATGTTTACTACTGTCAGAGAGACCTTGAACGGTTTCACTTAGCCCGCACGTTCTCTGAGTGCTTTATGAAAGGCAAAAGAAGGAAACGCAGCAAAGAAACTGCCCTCCAATATATTTTAGAGGCGTTACCTTAGCGTGTAATTTACAAGAGATAAAAAAAGAGGAATTTCAAAGACAAAAGAAGGTCCCTCAGCATAAGACAGTCAGCTGAAGACAAGCAAGGACAACCCCAAAAAAACATCTTTCCAGAGTCAAAGAAAAGTTTAGATTTTCTAGTATTTTTGCAACTCATCAAAACAATGTTTTTCTGTTCTGAAGAAAAAAAAAGTTTCTATTTTGACAATATTTAAATAAATCTAAAAGGTTTTACTTTTTTCTCTGGTGAATAAGTTATTTACTTTAAACTGCACCAAAATGATTGTTACTTTTAGTTAATTATGTGACCACAAAGTATACATCTGTTTAATTACACACACCAATTATTCAGCGCTGGCAAAATGAAGCCTGTGTACAAAGCAAGGTTGTCTTTTATTTTTTCACAATTTTAAAAAAAAGAACTCTGAGTTATTTCAAATAATTTAATTAAAATAATGATGATTATGAAATGTTGTGTAGGTATAACAAAACGAATAGATAGAAAAACCTTGGAAGACAACAATCTTGATTCGTTAAAGTACTGCTTATTCAGCCAAAAGGCCATGATTGCTATTGTAGAACAACATTTTCAACATTAAAGAAATAATCCGCCTTGAAAAATTGTCATCCTGCTTGCTTTCTTAAAGTAAACCCTCCATTAATTTTTGTCACTTAAGCAATAAGATTGCTTGGCTGATCTAAACAACCTCTACTTGCTCTTAGGTAAAGCAAATATGGTTTTTGTTGGAAAAAAGACATCCTCACTACTCTGCTAATGGGAATGTGCAAAAAATAAACCGAACTGAGCTTCAGTAACAAGGTGGAGCCAGAAAACACAGGTTTGCTTCTCCAGCAACCCTGGAGAAGCAAACCAGGTGCTTCTCAGTCTTAATACTAACCAGGTGCTTCTTAGTCTTAAGACTAAGATCTGGTGTGGACAAAATCTTTTCCTGTGTTAGTTTTATCTTCTACATTATAGAAAATATTTAACTGATTCATCACAAACAGCAAAGTCTAATTTGTGTTAAATGTGGGATAAACAATAATAACTGATAGCCAATCAGAGATAGCCGTTTTTTTTTTCTTTTTGCTTGTTATAAGAGCAGAAACATGTTTCAGTTTTGACAATATGACCTATTGATGCCCGAGCACAACACTGTCCCTCTTCTGTGCATTGCCCTCCTCAACGTCCCATCAAATCGACCAAATCAGGCCACATCTCAAACTTCCCTGACAGACAAGCGCCCTCCCATCTCACTCATCCTCAAGTGGTGAAAATCCACCCCATTCCTAATCCACGCTGGCAGATGATGGCCCTATCTCTAATGCAGCCCTCGCAAGTTGTCCCTCACAGCCCCTCTTTGCATCCCACAATGCCTTTGCGTGTCAAATCGCAGCGTCGTCCAACCGTAGTCCTTTGAAGAGCAGAGAAACGGCAGCATTTAGGCATTTGCTGTGAATAATGTGGAGGCGCATCTGAGGAAGAGTGCTTAAGTGCGTGTGTGTGTGTGTGTGTGTGTGTGTGTGTGTGTGTGTGTGTGTGTGTGTGTGTGTGTGTGTGTGTGGTAAAATGTGGTGAATATTTAGTGTGTCAAAGATGAGTAGCCATGCGTGGCTCCTAGATAAGGCCTGTTACGGGGCCCTTAGAGGGACAAGCAGAGCAGGAGGAGGAACATCTGAAAAGGCATGTTCCTCAGTGGTAATCTGCAGAGCCCTTTATTCACACAGCCAGCTTTCGTTTGGATCATTCTCCGCTTGCCCCTTTTTTCTTCTTACCCTCATTTTTTTTTACCTCATCCTTCTGTCACTCACACACAGACAAAACACGTCCATATTCTTGTAGCTCTAGCATTCACTTTTTTTGTCCAAGGGGACGGCACTCTGTGATGTCAGTCTGTTTGCAGTGCCTTCCAAAACTATTCACACCACTTACACTTGTCTACATTTTGACACAATTTTCAGTGTATTGGAACAGAATCTGTGTGACAGATCAACACAAGGAACTGAGTTGTTAGTAAATTCTTCTTCTACCTGTTGGTAGCTTGTAAGCATTTCTGTTGCGCTCTCTGAACAAGGCTTTCTTTTTACACCTCTGATATATAGGCAACATTTTAGTGCACAATCCTGCTTTAAACCGCTAGCTACTTTGTCCCTGACATGTCTTCTGAACTACATGATGCTGTTAGTTCATTAACCTTCAATACTCTTTATTTAGGAGTATCAGAGTAGAGAAGGGTGACTGCAGATCTAGGCCAAACTTTTTAGATTTGCAATAAAATGTTTTACCATTTTCATTCTACTTCAAACATATTATAATGTGTGTTGGTTTATCAGGCAAAAACCATAATAAAATAAACCAAATGTGTTGTTGTAACATGACAAAATACTTTCCCCAAGGACTTATCATTAAAATACTATGCAGGTTGCAAAAGTATTTCTTTGTGTTTTGGGCTGTTATGCAGAAAACGCCACATGTAAATCTCTAACAGTAGCCCTGTTCCTAATAAGTAATGCATATATATGTTTCAAAATGATCAGATATGTTAAACTGACTCTATTGGTTGTTTTAATCAACTTAATAGATGCGTTAGGGATGTAAAAACAGCAATAAATCAAACAGAGGAAATCACTCACCTAGATGATGGAGGTGCAACCCAATCGGCAGCGACAAAGACATAGAGGAAGAGAGAAATGCCATAATTATAATGCGATCAGCAC
Organism: Poecilia picta; assembly: GCA_033032245.1. Classification (NCBI taxonomy): domain Eukaryota; kingdom Metazoa; phylum Chordata; class Actinopteri; order Cyprinodontiformes; family Poeciliidae; genus Poecilia; species Poecilia picta. The sequence goes on from CM065374.1 coordinate 11,488,992, forward strand.
TATGATTTTACTGTAATTACTCTTATATTCCATAGCATTTGCATAAATTCACTCCCATGTAAAAACATGCAATTCATTAATTTTACATGTCTGCATTTACAAGAAGCATTTTGGATTTAATTACACATATATTCCCGGGACTGTTTTCCAGCTCTGGTGACAATTTATAATGTGGTTCTGAGTGTGTGTGTGTGTTTGTGTGTGTGTGTGTGTGTGTGTGTGTGTGTGTGTGTGTGTGTGTGTGTGTGTGCATTGTGTGTGTGTGTGTGTGTGCGTGCGTGTGTTTGTTAGAGAGATGTAGTACTTAAGTGCTTGTTGGATCATTAGCGCTTTTGAGATTCACAGTAGATTTCACAGCCTTATAATGGCTGTGTTTGCACACGATGTAGCAAAAGAGGCAGAAGCGGGAGAGAATTAGGGATATTACTGCAGGGATAGAGGGATAAACTGGGAAATGCACAAACACATATAAACAAACTTGCAATTCCTCCAAATAGTATTCACACCTCTTGAGGCCATTAAGTTTTGTCACTTCATAGGCTCAAAGATTTTTGCATGTTATATTTTCATTCATAAAAAAAACTCCCAAAACATCGGAAGGTTAACTGTGCATGGATATCAAGCAATATTTTCTAGTCAGCTTCTACATATTTAATAAAGACAAGTAACCTATGTAGAATTAATCTCAGAATAAATACAGCAATTCTGTCAAGGCCATAAGAAGTCTGTTAGAGAAAACTAGTGCAGGAAAAAAAAAAAAAAAAACTTCTAGAAGATCTAGAAGCACAACAAGGAGGTCAGGGATACGGTTGCGGAGAAGTTTTAAGAAGGGTTAGTTAATAAAACAACCTCCCAAACTGTGAGCATCCCACAGAGGACTACTCAATAAAACATTGCAGAATGAACGACTACGAGAAAATTATAGGGCTACCAACACAAGGTGTCTCAAATAACCTGAAAAGCCAGACAAGAAGAGAAAAAGAGAGAAGCAGAAAGTCAATGTTGAAAAATATCTATAAGAAGTGCAGCTTAAAGTTTACCAAAAGTCTTGAGGGGAAAGCAGCAAGCAGCTAGAAGATGGTGGTAAAAAAAAGTTACTTTTGAGCCTACATGCAAAACATTAAGAAAAAGGAACAATGAAATCTTCATCGTCTGATAAGTGAAACCTGATGGTGGCAGTATCATGATGTTGGGATGCTGTTGTTTATAAGGGACAGGGAAGCTGGCAAGAGATGATGGAAAGACCTAATATTGAAAAAAACAACTTGCTAGAGTTTTCTGAAGAAGACGTTAGACTTCGGTGGAGGTTTACTTTCCAGCAGAACAATGAGCTGGTGTGGAAAAGTTAAGATAAAAATATATTCATGTGTTGGAACGGCCCAATCTAAGTCTAGTCTTAAACTCACACCTGCTTCCAATCAAATCTGACTAATCTAGAACAACTCTGTAAAAAGGAAAGGGCAAAAGTTTCATTCCCCAGATGTCCAAAACACGCACACCGTGGATTTGCTGCTTAATCTTCGGGGATATGCATACAAACACATTCTACACATACATTTCTTATTGGTTTTTGTTCAAAACTGATAAAAAATCCCTAATTTTCCAATATCTAATAACACTCTACTTATCATATAACATCACAATAAAACACATTGAAGTTTGTATTGTAATCTGGAAGGGGGAAAAAAGGGCAAAAGGAAGTGAAGAAATGAAAGGGATGTTTTCTGACTTCCTGATTGGCTGCTGTAATGACAAGACGCTAATTTGAGCCAATTGTGTGACAGAAGTCGTCCATCACTACCTCATCTCAGGACGTATGAGCCTATACATCCCTCTTCGGTGTCATCCCTAACAACAGAGCTTTTTCGACTCCGTCTCTTCGCTCCACACCTCCTCTCCTCTTCCTCCTTTCAATCTCCCTCTTCTCATTTTAATTACCCGGAATGATGGCGAGGAGCCTTCGCGAGAAATTAGAAAAGGAAAATGAAGAGCACTGAGGCAGGCAGGCAACGGAAGGGGGGGAGGGATGGCGTGAAAATATAAAGAATGGAAGGAGGGAGGAGACTTGCAGCTCGAGATGGGATGATAAACAGTCTAACCCTTTAAGTGAATTAGAATTGGAGAAGGGGAAGGGTTTAAAATGGATGAGGAAGGAAGGGTGATTTTTATCATGATTTGGGTAGGAGAAAAATAAAAAAAAGGACCAAACGGTCAGTGAGGTTAAAGTCAGACATATCAGCTAATGTAATATTCAGGACATTTCTTTAACAGCTTTAAGGAACAACAGAATGCATTTTAGCACTTCTTTTAATTCTTTATTTTTTTATTTTCTTTGCACGTCTTGCAGGGATTTACTAACAAGTCCTTTGTCTTCTTCGGCCTGCCTGTGAGCGAATGTGTTCCACCGAGCCTCTCTGCTAGCCTCTGGATTTCTATCGGTGCATCTGTGCTGTAGCCAAGCGTGTAACTCGCACGCATGCAGGCACACAGACAGGCAGCGGCAGGAAGGAAGCAAAGCAGCAGAAAGGGGAATGGGGACATGATTTCAAAAGCGCTGAAATGAAATCCTCCAGAGTTGAGATCACAGACACGCTAAAAAAGGGAAGAGATGAAAGCGAAGTCGCTTTCTTTTTGAGCTTTTCTAACACACAAAACATCTTTTTTTGGAAGGTAAAAACTCCACCATCAGCGTTTGAAAGCTCCCCCTCCACCCCCTGAATCATACTTTTTTCTTTCTTTTTCTTGGTCCTTGCATTCTTGTGCTGGAAAACGCTCCGCCACTTTCATCCCCCCTAAAGACATTTTAATAATTCTCTCACTTGGCATTCTCCTTTTTTCCCCTCATCATTTTCTTCAACCAGGCTGTCTGCTTCCTTCCTTCTCTCCTCTGCAGTTTAAATATTTTGCCTTTTAAGTGCAAGGACATATTCTCTTTTTCCACCCCCTCTGATTTTCCTTCAACCTACCGTCCCATTTCTCTTCTTTTTTTTTTTGGGCAGAAAGATGAGTGACATAATACAACTGAGAAAATGAGAAAGATAATGAGTGTTAAATGGAGGCAAAAAAAAGCTAAAGTGTAACATTGTAAGCTGCAGGACAGCGAGATCAAACAGAGTCACGGCAAAAAAAGAAAAAGAGAAAACTGAAGGTGAGAGACGTCCGACAGCGGTTGATGGAAGGAATGAAAGAAAGATAGAGAGATAAGAAAGACAAAAAAGGGAGAAAGAAAAAAAAAGAGGTCAGAGGAAAGAATAAAGAAGCAAAAAATGCAAACAAAAATCTCCTATAACCTGGTTCCAGGCCTGCAAACAACAGTCGCTCATGTCTTTCATTTATTGACTCATTCGACTCAGTGTGATGTTTGATGAAAGCCGTTTCCCCAGAGAGAAAACAAGAGAACCAATCAGTGCTCTTTGAAGGCAATAAGAATGGAGGAATCATCCTCCTAAAACTGTCAAACAGCCTGTAAGGACAACAAGACATGCCATCTTTATTTTAAAAAACTGTAAATGTATTTAATTCCTTTATTTTGATACTTCAAAAGTCCTCTTTAGTAAGGACAAAGATTCCACATTATTATTGTTTGAATGTAGCAAAACTCACAAACTCAAGTGCAGCCCTTTATATTATTCAACTTATTTTCTCATTTATAAACAAACCCTGTTTATTATAGAGTTGTTTTAATATTTAATTTTTAATATTTTTAGTAATTTTACATTTGCTAACATTCGCTGATGATGTTTTTGGTATTTTTCTGTTTCACTAATGTTCTATTTGTTGTGTCCTGATGCAGAACAAATTTATTTGCAGGTATAGAAACAGTTGATATTTATATTTTTTTTCTTAGAATGATATTTAGATCAAGATTACACGAAAAAAAGTTTTTATATTTGAACTAGCGTAATAATGAGAGAAGGGATTTTTCATTAATTTAATTAGATGTTTTTATACATCTCCTTATTATGTAATGCATAGATTTGGTCAAACATGTTTTAACAAGCTTCTCAACTTCCTGGAATTTTGTCCCATTCCTCACATGAAACTTTTCAGCTCTGCTGACAGAAATCCTATGGGTCTCAGATCAGAGCTTTATGGTGGTCACTCTTAATCATCCACTTTGCTGTACCTTAGCAACTTTGTAACTAATTTGCTGGTATATTTAGTGTGATTGGGAGACCAATTGTGCCCAAACTTTAATCTCCTGGTCGATGTCTTGATATAATGTCTCAGTATTTCCAAACAATACTCTTACTTTTGAAAGGCATACATTTTATGAAATGCACTAGTTGCCATCAACATTTATTTTATCTGCAGCCACCATGGAGTCAGCATTTTAAAAATGTTTTGAGTTTTTTGCCAGATGGACATTTGCCAGAGCCATCAGGTTAAATCTGTCTGATTTCAATCAACAGTTGATTTCTTGGTGCATCTCTAGTTATAAAATAGAACATTTTAAAGAAGAATAGGGAAAAAAAATCACAGTTTCCCTCACAAAAAAGGGATAGTAGGCACACTATTGTTTTTTCCTTCTGAAAGCATTCAAATCAAGGTTGTTGTTGACTATGTCAAACTAAATAATAGAGCGAAAACAAAATGGCAATTCAATCCGATTATCATACTAAAGAAACAGAGAGCGAAGTTTCAATTATTTAATTTAGAGCATCAATAGGGATTAAGAGGCGAAAAATTGCAGACAAGAATTCAAAGGCTGAGAGGGAAAAAAAACAAACAGGAAGAGACAAAGAAGAAAAGAAAAATGATAATCAAGAGAGTATAAAAGGCACAGCAAGACAGTATGAAGGAATTAAGGTTGCGAATTTATTTGCAGACTGCAGCGCGTTGGTTGTTCTGTCTGAACACAGCTGGAAACGCAGCGGATTGGCGTCCTTCATTATGCAGCCGAGGCACGGCTGACTGAGGGAGCAGCCTGTTTATACAGCTAAACCAAAATGCAAAGTCGGCTCCAGTCCCTCCACCTGACATGCATGCAGCCGCACACACAAAGATTAAAGCACTTAACTCATAAGCTTTCATTTACAAATGAACCTTCACAAACCCCCTCACAGCAAAGCTACGCATCCAGCTAAACCACTGTCACAGCTCCACGTTTTTACAGATAAGCAGGTTAACTGTTTTACTGAGGTTAATGTAAGCAGAAATATGGTGTGCTGTGTTTACCTCTGATAAATACACACACTTTTAGACGAAATGCAAATGCACACACACACACACACAATGCACAAATAAAAAAAAAAATACACACCCACATCGAGACTCGCAGAATTAAATGTGACAGTAAAGACTGCCGAGACATCAACGATATGTTTTCTTTCATTCTTTGTTCATTAATTAAAGGAGAAAGGGAAGGGCCGAACAAGGCAGCTGAGGCATAAAAGAAAAATACCGCATGTCGGAAACTAGATGCAGAACTAACAGCAAAGAGGTCAGACATCATTAAGAAGAATAAACACAATAAACTGCCAACCGCGTATCACAGTTTCTTCTCATAAAGCTGATTACAGTAAATATGTGCATGTCTGAGCTCGTGCTGCCTCTTCTTTGGCAACTGCAGATTTTTTTCTTTTAATTTATGGATAATTTCCCAAAGAATTTAAGAAGACCACATCAACAGGAACTTCAGAGATGCACACGCTTGCTGCTGTGCACAGGCATGAAGGAGAACATGCGACATGAAGCACGTCTGCAACCTGGTGAGTTCAGGATATCTTTCAAACAATCAAAGCATGCAAACCTAACAAGTGATAAAAATCAAGGTTTTAATTACTCTAGAGAACGAATGACAAACATGACAATTACACAACAGAATAAAAAAATTTTTCTGTGACACAAAAAGTTTCAAAATAAGACATCCTTTATGGGACCTAAATTATTTGTCTTTTTTCCCCTTCAACTTTAAAATGAACAGAATGAAGTAAAGATGAAACAACACAATGAAGAATGAAATGATTCAAAAAAATTTCCAAACCCATATTTTCTCTACAGTTATGCAAACTTTTAAAAGACTCAAAACAAATTCCATATGTTATCTAGGCTGCAGAGGGACTTTTTAATGAAGCTGGAGGTTACGAATTTAGTGATAAGACTTAAGTTATTAAAAGTTGAGAAAAAAGGAAAAAGTTTGGTAGAAAAAAAACACACAACCAACAGGCATTCAAAAACAGTGGCAATAGTCAGTGGTTGAATGCATATTTGACAGTAAATTGTGTCAATGGAGGAAGAACAATCTACCTGATTACTGTCACGACTATAGGGTGGCCATTTCATTTCTCTATTGTGGAGCCCCCGCCACTAGAGGGTCTAGTTTGTTTCAGTGTTTTCTAACCAGGCTGGACAGTGTAATGAACTCCATGAGACACACCTGGGGCCTGTCTGCCCCTTGCCCTTTAAAAGCTGCTCTTACCTGGTCTTCAGGGAGAGGGGGTCATCCTCTGGTCACCCCTGAGTTTTGGCTCTAGCTAAGGGTTTTTACATCATATCTTTCTCCAAACATTCAGGCATCCTTGCTTTAAATATATATGCTATGAAATTGAATTTCATACATTGATATTTTTTTTTCCTTTTTCTAATTTATTGAGATGCACTTTTACTTGGTGAAAAACATAGAATTTGAACATGAAGGTGGGCATTTACCAGACTTCATGGTAACATTTACGTGTAAACAAATACTCTGTGCCATGCATCCTTTGCATATCTAAATGAATAAAACCCTATAGATAAAAGTAAAATGCAACTGAAAATGCAACAAAACAGATTTATAAACACAGGAAAACACATCAACTGAAATCACTTTTTTTTTCTTCCAATGGATGTGTTTTTTTTTCTTCAAAAATAACTTTCTGCTTTGTTTACATATCCTAATCCCTTAGATATCACAGGCTGTGTGGTTGTGGTTTAGTGCGTCTGTGCTGGCGGATGCTTCTAATGAGCGATCCTTCCCTTCCAGCGCTCCCAGTATCAAACGTCTCCTTCCACTCCACTCGTTTACCCGGGGACTGATTCTCTATGAAGTCAAAGCTCCTGCTTGTTCCAGCGCTGCGGCTTCAAACGCCCGATGTGCCTTTTGGGGCTCCTCACATATCTGCTCTCTTCCTTTTTCCTCTCCCCCTCTCTTCCTCCTTTTCTCTAGTTTTTGTTCCTCTTTTCAAGTCTTCCCAGGCGTCTTTGTTTTCTCTCCCCTCCCCAATTCTTCTTTCAAGTCAAGACAGGTGGGAGCAAACAAGCTGGCAGTTTTCCTTTCCGTTTTATCCTCTTTCTTGTTTTCTCTCTGTGGTTCCTCTCCCTCCATCTCTCCCTTTCTATCTCTCTGTTTCACCAAATTGAGCTGGGAACAGTCCTTGATCTACCATTTTCAAGGAGGGAAGTCAACTTTGGTGTTTTTTTTGTTTTAACACACATTCACAAAAACAAATCCTTGTGGTTGTGGTCTGGTGCACATACAGTTTCTGAAAAGTTCATATAATGTGCTTGTTTTTTTAACAAATTATCTAAATTATCTTTTAAATTGAAATGTCCCATTTGTTTTGTGCAATTTATGTGAAAAAATAAATCCATTAGAGAGGGAAACATTTTAAAAATAAAATAGGAGTGAAAATTCAGTTGCACATAAACCAAATATGGCTGCATTGCTAAGCTAAAGCCATAGCTTGGAGACAGATTACAAAGAATGATGAGGAGCATCTATAGGAGGAAGGTGTCAGTCCAGAGAAAGGTACAACATTTTTCACAGCATTAGTTATAAACACAATGGCAGAGTAAACACAGCCAACAGTAACAAGAAAACATGTCGTACTGCAAAAACAATTTCTCCAGAATTATTAAAAACTCAGGTCAGGGAGGCTACCTAAAGGCCAACAAAGACATTGGAAGAGCTGCAGGTGTATTCCCTATATGTGTATTCTAAGAAGTAGGTTTGCAAGACACGTCTTTTATAATGAAGTTAACATTTAGATGAGGCAAAAGTATCCCAATGTTTTAAAGCAGCATGCGTTATGGTACAAAGAAACCAAATAGTTGAAAGACTTGGGCCACAAATCAGAAAGGTATGAATGAAACAAACAACTTTAAATACTTATTGTGTTCTAGTTTGTTGGGTGATGAATTCTAACACTATTTACTGATGATACAATTTAGGATAATTAAATTATGCTGTAAAGCAGGTCATGTTGATTTGGAAAGAATTGGAAGAAGTAGCAAAAGACAAGACTAGAGCCAAGATTCACAACCTCAAACCCACAGTCTCCCATGTGTTCAAATGGTATAATTAAAGTGCAGAGCTCAGTCCAATTGAGAACCTGTGACAAGACTTGCCAACTGATGCTCACATGCACTTTTCATTTAATCTGACTCAGCTTGAGCGATTTTACTTACAATTATTTGTAAATCTCTAAACTGAAGCAAAAGATGGGATCTACAAAGTACTTTGTATTTAACATAAACATTCATAGGATGAATGTTCAGGGACTATGAACTGTAACTGACTGTTGAACTGCCTTGTTCCTGAAACGTGCTATACGGGTAAACATCCACTGTGCACTTTTACTTTCCACATGCACACACACATAAATTAAAAGCAAAGAATATTCCCAAGTTCAGACAAAGAGCAAAGTATCGCAGCGCAGTTCATCACCTCTTTGTAGGACTACAAAGACTCAGGAAAAGCTTTTAAAGTTCCCTTTTAAAGCGAGACTAAAAACAGGGGCTGATGAATAAATAAATTCAGTTTTTTTTTCTTTCTCCCAGATTTCTATTTTCCATGCTAAAGCCGAGAAGGTCTTTTAAGAAAAATTCTATTTAAGCCATGAAGGAGAAACTCTAATTCAGGCCACATTTAATAATAAAACAATCTAAAGAACGCTATAATTGAACAGTGAGTGGTCAAAGACCAGAATCGGCCCTCAAGGAGGACCGAGTTAATTTATGGGTAAAAATCCTATTACTGTGTGTCTGCTGGTACAAAGCCATCAGAAATAAACAGAGGGGAGAAAGCTCAGTTTTAAATGAAATACAGTGTATTAGCGGGAGAAGGTTTTCCCTTCCATTTTTTATCACTCCCTTCCTAAAATCATCCCAATTACAAAGCTAATTTTAGCCTCCAGTTTGTGTGTGTCGGTGTGTGTATTTCTTTTTTTTACCTTTCTGCTATAGGAGGCTCAACAAAGAGGCTTCGTATAACAGAGGTCTGACTTCCTCACAAGTCACAGCAAAGAGTTTTCATGTTTGTGTGTGTGAAATACAATGAAAAAGAGCAAGAGATGTAACAGCGTGCTCTCCAAAAAAAAAAAAAAAAAAAATGTGTGAGAGACGTGAAGACGACAGCTTGCATGAAAATCCCCACATTTGCGACTGAGCGCGCAAATGTGAGCCCGGTGCATTATGTTGTGGCATGTTTCAGAGCGTACACAACTGCCAAAATGTCATTCCAGTAACACAACGATCATCAAAGCCCGCTCTATCTATCCTAAAGACCATCTAGTGATATTCATAAAGAGCATAGGAGATAACAGCCTTGTCATGTTAGCTTCTCTATAATCCAGACGAGTCTGCTTTCATCTCAACCAGTTTGCATGCGTGCGTATGCGTGTGTGTGTGTGCGTGTGTGTGCGTGTGCTTGCGTGTGTGTGTGTGAAAGCTACAGAGAGAGGATGATCATATATGCTCCTGTTGTTAGAGGCTTTTTCTTAGAGATCAGAGAAATGTCAAATAACTGTGTACTGGCAGGTGACAACACAGCACATTCTCTAGAATATCATCTCTGAAACCGGTTCACATGCTTACACACTTTCCAAGCAAGCACACCTAGAGTCATCAAGCGCACACACACACACATCCACAGGAGTGTATAGTACACGCAAACACACTCAGTGTTTCCCTCCAGACAGATGTAGTAAAGTCATTCGAGGTATTTGAGCTGTTGTAGCACAGCCAGCAACAGCCTCAGTCTAATTACCTCTGGGACGCCAACATCACGCCAGCAGCAAAACTAGGTGTGTGTGAGAGAGTGTGTGAGAGAGTGTGTGTTTCCACACAAGAAAACACAGCACTCTTGATATTATTTCTGTGGTAGCACAGCCAGGCCAGTGTCTGTCTTTTTTGAAAAAAGGTTGTCCAGACTTTAACCCAATGACATCCTCAAAGTTTAAGAGCTTTGTTTCATGATTGTTTTTAAGCTTTCACAAGAATGTTTATCTAATCTCTTTTTAAGCAAATTAAATCTAGCTCAGTTAGGCTAAAGTGTGAAGATTCAACTTGATTTCTTAAAACCATCGAAGTGTTTTACCTAATGATCTTCCTAATTGTTTTAGTATGGGATTTTGGGTTAGGAATGCCAAATTCAGCGCAGCCACATTAATTATTAATAGGGATGCACTTAGGAATTGTCTTATGTCCTTAATCAACCGATTTCCACCTTGATTTGGCCTGACCAGAACTGTGCTGCTTGAAAACTCATAACTGGTATGTCAGCTTAGGACATGAGCCCTGCAAGGCGACAACACTCTTTGGTGTTTCCTGTTGCTGGTTTGGCTTATTCAAGCTGATTGAGTGCGAGAAGAGCAAGACTTTCAGCATAATTGTTCCTACATTCGTCTCATGTCGAATATTATGTTCTGTCTAAGTATTTTTGTATACACCAAAAATGAAGGATTTATCCTTCCAGATCCATTGGGTTTTAAAAGGATGGTACTTGCATCAACATCTACAAACTTCTGCAAAGACCTCCAACAAAATGTCTGCAGAGAACCATTGCATCACAATAAATATGAGGTTTCTTTTAAAGACTTCTCTGCAACAAGGAAGGAAAACAGAGAGCATAAAGAGGAACTTCATCAATAAGAAATAAGAGGAAGAAGCAACCGAACAGCAGCCTGATTTCCCAAGAGCTTTTTGGTAGGTGTTGAAACCAAGATGAAGTAGATATCCCTCTCTCCTCCAAAAGGAAAAAAAAAGTTACATGGCTACTATTTTAGTGCATTGTATCTGTCTTGTTATAATCATATATTTGCTGCTCCACAGCCACATTTGTGCAGCATTTTTCCATAAGAGATGATTAGAAGGAGCATCCAGTACAGTCCAATCAATAGCTGGTTACTGTGGCCTAATGTCTTTCACTGAGTGATTCCCTGAGAGAGCTGATGACACACACGCACGCACGCATGCACACACACACACACGCGCGAACACACACACACACACACACACACACACACACACACACACACACACACACACACACACACACACACACACACACACACTTAGCATGTCTTTTTATCCTCACAGGGGCTTTGCATTGACTTCCATTCATACTTCCTTCATTTCTATAAAATAACCCTGACACTTACCTTAAACCTAACATTATCAGGTCACAGCTAACCCTAAATCTAAGCTAAACTCAATTCACACTGTAAGTCCTAAACTTAACCCTTAAGACTAAAAACAAAATTTATTCTTATGGAGCCAAGATTTTGGGCCCCAAAAGAAGCATGGGGTCTCTTAACATAACATAGCATTTGTTGGAAAAGTATAAATGTATCAAATGTAAGGCAACACACACACAACTTTTCATTTGAAAACATTGTGTTCCAACTGACAAGGTCAGTTTACTCTTTCCAGTCCAAAAAAGTTTATTTGGGCTCCATACTAGCACTAGAGCTCTTCACTTATATGCACATCCTGCCTCTTTTATTCTTTTTTCCCTTCTATGGTTTATTAAACTTCATTTTTGTACGCTGTGAGTGCTTATGAAACATTGTCACATTTCTTATTTGTGAAAACAACCTTGGCCAGTAAATTACTTACTCTGATTCTCTTCATGTTTTTTTGACACTTTATCACAGTTATCTATTGAAATCCTTGTGTTCCTCCACTTAATGTTGTTAAGTTCAGTTTATTGCAACTTAAGTGGGTGTTAAAGTTTCGGATGTTCTCAAAGGGCAGAGTGACTTTCTAAACTCCCGAAAGTCAAAAGTTAAGATTAAACACTTTGTTTAGAAATAGAAATTATTCATCACTTCATATTAGAAAACACTTACTTTCTGCAACCTTTTGGCCTTTGTTGGACTGTGGGGATCTGCTTTTAACATATGCAAATACCTAAAGAGATTGGCTACTGACTAATGTGCTTTGCATTTTAAGTGTTTAAACTCTACATTTTGCAAAGGCTTTGTCTAAACATACAGTAATATGTTGAAATGGATTTGAAGTTGTCAGCACTGGCTACTTTTGGAAAGGTTCAGGATTGAGCAGGGGCATCCACTCAAAGTGAAACTAAAATATTCTTTTGATCTGCTAGTTATTTAACAGAACTGTATTTTCCGCACTATAAGGCGCACATTCAATGAATGACCTATTTTAAAACTTTTTTCATATATAAGGTGCACCGCATTATAAGGCGCATAGAATAGACGCCACAGTTATGTTGCCACCCATCCGGTATTGAACGGGACATGATTTGTTCCGTTCACTACAAATATGGATGTCTAATAATAAAAAATTGGTCCTGAGTTCTATATATAGTATCTGCACTAGTCATTGTTTCCCTTTCACGGTTTTGGTGTTGCGAAATTGTGCCCAACTGCTTTCTGGTTAGCACAGACCAACCGACATGCTGCCGCCGCAGTCTCTGTCTCTCTTCCACCGACCCCCACGGCTTTAAATGTATAGGTGCTGGTCCCTTGGTAACTCTAGCCGAAGCTCCCGGATAAATGTCTAAAGCTACTTTGTTGACATAAAGAATGTCAACAAAACAGTCCGATTCCGGTCGGCAAGGAGAGCCTTCCGCGACTGGAATGGGGCGTCTGGGCCGGACGATGGTCACCCTTCTCCGTTCGCGCACAGCATGTTGGTGGAGAACGTGATGCTAGATGACCTGCAGACGACTTGATTATTAGGTGGGTAGGTAGATATATAGTCATGTCTATGGGTAGATAGGTCAGTCAAACTTTATTAACAAACCAGTTTTTTGACAACTTTTTGACAACATCCCAGCAGGCACTGCGTGATTCTTCTACGGGGAAAATGAAGATGGCAGCTGTTGCTAGACCTGTTGTGGCTCAATATTGGTCCATATATTAGGCGCACCGGGTTATAAGGCGCACTGTCAGCTTTTGAGGAAATTTAAGGTTTTTAGGTGTGCCTTATAGTGCGGAAAATACGGTAATACAAAAATAAAGAAAAACTAATGTGGCATTCAAATAGAGGCCACATCTAAAAAAAATCTACATTTGCTCCTTTTACTTTATCAATAAAAAGCTCACAGAGCAAAACTCCTCTCTATGCTGCAGTTCAGATACAGTCGATTAACAGGGAAGAAACATCAGCTTCAGAATTAAATTACCAGTACTGCTTAGAGCTGAGCGGCATTGAGTTCAGGCTTAAAAAATACCAGGTGACATACAGTATGTCATATTGTTATTAATAAGTCATTATGGCATCCCGGTGTTCCATTCATCAAGACATTTTTTCCCTGCAGCAGAAAACAGAAATAATCAAAAAATCTAGCTAATGTTCTCTCAGTGATTTAAAAGCATGAAAAACATCAGATCAATATTAAATTAAACTTTCATTCTTTGTCTGGAGCTGACAGACAGCTAAACATGTGAGTATGTAGAATCAGCATCAATTTGAAGGATGGAGCTATGATTAAATTATCCTGCTTAAAGTGTAAACGTTAATATTCCCACATCGATAGTTGCTCTACATGCCGTTTGCCTAGATGTACAAAACTTCACCAGTTGTAGAAAGAAAGTGGATTTTCAGAAAATGAGGACTGAGAAGAGATGGTGCTAAAATGCTTTCACTTCAAGCTTTACTTCTAGATTTTCCTCATGGAAATAAACAGAATTCTTGTTATTAGAAACAGTATTACCATATAAATATGGTAAAATTCTGGCATCAACAGCTGCCGGTATTTTACCCTAAATTAAAGATGTTTTATTATTTATTATTACAGTTTTATTTATTTATTATTACAGTGCAATAATAAAGGTCAAAGGGCAGGCCGTCAAGTCTTACAAGTTGTCAGTGATCAATGCATAATCATATGAGAGAGCAGCACCGATACAAGGCAGTCAGCCTTTTCAAGCGAAAGTAGAGTCAGTTTTAAACCTATAACAGCAGACAGTGAGCAGCAGAGTTGCTCTGACTGGACTTTTATTTCTTCAAAGTAACAAAGTGAGAATGTATCTCCTGCAGCTGTCAAACAGGAGTTACTGAAAGAGGAAGACTCATGGCAGAAAGACATATTCCGGTAGGTTTTCCAGAGTAATTATCACAGATATGCTGAGACTAGCTACATCGAGGAACACTAAAGGTTGCTTTAAAAGAGCATTAAATGCCTGCAGGGAAGAGTGATTTAGGACATGCAAGTGATAAAGTGGTGGACAGTTTTCCTCTCGCATATTATCACTTTTAATCAAATCTACAAGTGATTCTGTGCCACTGTAAGTGACCTTTTATTACCAGCTGAATGTACTCTGCTGCCCTTCCCTTGCAGCTCTGACTAGCCTTGTATTAGTGATGCACTTGTGGGCTTGCAAAAATACAGAAAATAGGCCCACTCAAAACACACACAAACAGTTGTATTTGTCCTTCCCCTTCTGCACACACATGCACACGCACACGCACGCACACACACACCCTCCACCAACAGCACAGCATCCCTCTGTTTACGCCTTTGTTTTGCCAGTTCTATGTTCTCCCTGGCTGAAGGTTTGAAAGTGATTACCAATGCAGTCCACTTCATTAGCATGAGAACAAAAAACAGTGTGGAGAACACATTATCACTTCACAGAGCGAGAGAGACCAAGAGCTGTCTTCCCGCTTGTTTACATAGCTGTTGCGTCCGAACATTTTCTACCGGCGCTGCCACTGCCGTCTCATGAGGATGTGGAGTTTTTTCTGCAGCAGAGCCAGGAGGTGCAGGAGGAGGAAGACACCATCGGATAGAAAGACGAGAAGATGTAAAATATGCTCATTTGCGTGCAACAGCAACAGCATGATACCAGAGTAAATATTTAGATTGTGAACCTGAAAAATGTAATTATTTCACCAAGTGATTGACGGCAATCTGATTTCCGACCCCTTGCGTCTGATCCAGCCAGTAATCGCTCAGCTCTTATTAAAGGCACAACGAGCAGTCATTTTTTAAAAAATAGAGGGAAGTAGGAAACAATGAAATTGCAGCTCCTTGATAGGAAATAGGAATACAAATGGGTGAGAGGGCAAATTAAGCTGAACTCTCCTTGCTAACAAAAAAGACCAATTCATCTATTTTAATTTTTGGTTATAAAATGTATGTGTCGTCGTGTGTGAATATTGAAAAAGTGCCACCCAGCAGCCTAAAAGTAATACTATTCTAAAACTAGAGCTGACAAGCTAAAAGCTACATGCAGAACATGGTAGGTTTGTATTTCCAAGATTGATGCATCTGTGCTCTGTTAAAAATTAATTAATGGCCACTACCATATATTAACCAGTTTATATAAAAAAAGACTTTACATTGGGTGAAAATTACCATGAGTCCATAAAGTAGAGACCAAGAAGCAATGACTTGAAAAACTACCATTTTAAGACCAATTCTTCTCTCTATCCTTCTCTCATTCCTCATTTTGCAGCCTGCAGGGAGGTGAGCCAGAAGAGGGAAAGGAAATATAGAGCAAAGACGAAAGTAGCAATCCAGAAAAAGCTATTTGGAGCTGGTTGACCTCGAGGTCATGTGTTTGGCTTGCTTCCTGGTAAAAGGGGATTGGTGGGAAATGGAAGCAGCACCTGTTAGCCAATCGCTGAACAGCTAACAGAAATCAATGAAGTTCCACAGAAAATGTCAGCGGGGACTGACCTTTTGGAGTCAACAGCCCCCTGAGTCAGAGAGAAGAAGAGAAGAAGGAGGAGGAGGACAGGAAATAAGAAGGAGATGGGGTCAAGAAGAAAAAAAAACAGGATGGAGAAGACGAGATAGAAATAAAAGAGACTGCAGGGATGAGGAGAAATTAGAAGAGGAAGAAGCTAAAACAGACCGACAGCCGATGAAAATACAGAATTTACATTCATATTCCTCTGCTTCTATTCAACTAGAAGCAGAGGAGCAGGTTCATTTTTAGACGACTTACGGTTTGATGAATATATTCAAATTCCAACGATTTTTAAAAAAAATCAGTTTCACAATAAACTAGTTAGAAATATGTGAGCTCACTTGTGGAGGAGGAAAAAAATGCAAGACATTTCTCCTTTGTTCTTACGTGAAACTCTGACATTTCTTCACAAAACAAAGGCAGAATTAAGTTTGTGAAGGAACTTGAGTGAAAATCATTGCCGAGATGAAAAACAATTGAGGAAAAGAGAGGAGGAAGAAAAAGACAGGTTGACCTTTACTGTCTCCAACCCTGCTGCTTCCTCATTTTAAATCAGCATCTGTGGACCCGGGAGGGGCAGGTCCAACCGACAGAGACGGGAGAACACATGCTCTCAATCTGATCCTGGTCATGAAGTGAACATTTCCTCTTTTGCTTTCCTATCTGTCCTTAGCAAAATCTGAAACACAACAATTAAGGTTCATAATTGCTTTTATTCAACCCTAAAACAATACACATTATAATGCCTCAAAAACACCCTGTATGTTTAGTAATTTTGATGGCTGGTCGGTGGTCCTTTGGTTTGCACATTATGACTGTTTTTGACTTTAGTGGGCAGAAATGTTTCAAATTGTTGTAAAGCTGTTGTCGCTTTACAACAATTTGTAAAGCGACATGTGGCTGGCATATCGCTTTACAAATTGTACTTACAAATTGTAAATTGTACTTAAAAGCGTTCACATTTTTAGTATTTTCTGTATATTGTGTTTCAAACTCACAGCATCAGAACTAAGTATTGTACTTTTATTGTCACATTATCTTTCTTTTTATATTTAAGGTTCTACTGATAATCTAAGAATGTCATTTCAATGCTCTGACCCATGTGGAGAAGTTGAATGAATTCATCTTTTTTTTCTAACCCTAACCCTAACCCTAAGTGAATGAATCTAAAAAAAATAAATAAAAATCCTAATTTTCCACTTTTTACAAAAATATTTTATCTTTTGTAAAATGCACATGTCATTTTATATCAGAAATAACTTCTTGAGTGTTATTTTCTTATGGCATAATATCTTTTCGTGTCATTGAAATAATACACATTAGTGTGAATGTGGTGCTGGGCGTACACTGCAACATATAGTGGAGAGAAACTCCACATTCAGCCCCACAAAACTGCTCTGGTGTATAACCAGAGAGATACAAAAAAATACTTTAAATCATAAAACTGGTATGAAGGAAAACTTTCTGGTTATAAAATTGTAACTACAAAACCTCGACACTACTAACCAACGCAACCCTACTGCGCATGTGCTCAGTTAATAAATTCAAGCTTGTGCATGTCACAAAGGCCTTCAAAATAACTGTGGAGGTGGAGGTTCCATAAATGTCCCCTGGTTAAAATCCTCCTGTGGAAAATGGACCTCTGCTGCTCATTCTGTCCTGGGCACAAACGAGAAGGTGAGAGGTCATCAAATGAAAACTCGTCGCCACCAAATTGTACCCGACAACGCCATCCTGAGCCCATTCACCTCCCCTTCTGTCACTCCTTCTCCTCGTCGACCTTGTCTCATCACGCCCCTCCTCTTCTCCTTCTCTTCTCTGTCCCAGGTTGTTTTTAATTGGGAAGCGGGCTGATGGAGGGAAGGACGAGCGCTTCTCTAAGCCTGGCTGCTCTTTGATGAGAAAAGGAGAGTGCAGCGGCGGGTCTTTCTCTCCTCTTTCCCATCTCAAACCCTACTACCACTCCCAACACACACACACGCACACACACACACGCACTCCCTTTTTCTCTTACACACACACACACACATACACTCACAAGACAGCATTTCTCTTTGAACTGAGCGCTGCAGTGCGTTCAAAGCAAAGGCGAAGGCAAAAATACGGGGGAGAGAGAAGGACACTTCAAGGTGAATTTGATTTCCACTTTGTTTTAACCCACACACACAAATGCACGTGCTGCCCAAGCTGAGCCTGCAAGCAGGCACATGCTTGCTGGGCTACCTCAGAGAAGCCACTGAAATGCACCCCTGCACACACTTTATTTGTGTCTATACTTTGTCTCATACATATTTATGCGTTTTCCTCATAACAGAGGATCACCTTTAAACTTCTTTCTTCTGCAAACAGTCTGTTTGTATATGTGTGCGAGTGTTTACAGAGTATGCATATTGAGTGTGTAGGAGCAGAATGACTCACGCAAATTTGAATTAAACGGTGCTATTGGACAAAGTAGCACAACACAATAGTTAGGCTGCAGCTTTAACCCTGAGTGTGTGTGTGTTTGGGTCCGGTCAATTAAACCAATCAAGTCAAGTGCAATTCGCCCACCGCGATGCATATTGATAAGGCTACGAGTGCAATCGGGCGATCAAGGCCAAACTCCTATGATCCCTGCGTGCACTTCAGCCGCCAACGCCGACCGAAAACCAGGACAAAAACACTTTGCACCACTTAGCTTTGCCACTCCGCACAAAACTATACAAATGCTGGCCTGACAGAATGACAAATATTGCCTTCCATCCTGAACGAATGAGGTAACGACAAAAAAAGAAGAAGAAGAAAAAGAATCAACGGCTCATTAGAAAGATAAAAACGTCCTAAAGGCCCGAGGGGGAAGAAAAGAGGTAGGAACAAGAAATGAAAAAGAAGAGCGAAAAAGAGAGTTGAGAGACGACAAATCATAACAGCTGTAACTCAATTCAGCAGCCTTGCTAGAGATGGCTTTCTTCATCTCTTTCTTTCTCTCTTCATCTTTTTGCCAGTCTCTCGCTCCCTCTCTCCCCACTCTGCCTTCATGGTAATTTTTTCCCGCCAACCAATAAGCCATTATGTGGAAGTAATATGATTGCTAATGGATGCACCGACCTGGGAGGAAGCACGCGGCACACCATTAGCCCAAATGCTATACGAAGCTATCAAAAGGCTTTCAAACTTTCGAAGTGTGTGTTTGCTAAAGTTTGTTTGGATAAACAGATGCTTGTCCTTTAGTCAAAAGTAAAAGATCATATTGAAAACTTTGACATGACATGTGAAATGGCAGTGATAAGCACTGCTAGCTAAATAGCTAGTTGCGCTAACAAAAAGCAATAATCAAACATTAGTTCCACTAACGCTAAAGCACTATACCGACATGGTACATAGCAGAAGCTAACACCGTAGAACTAAATTCAACCATGATGATACCCATTGTATTTTAATGAAACATTTGTTGACACATAAAGATTCTCTAGTGAGATTAGATACAAATAAAGACTAAATTCATCGACAAATATATTTTTCAGGTGAATTGTAAAAAATATATTTTATATTAAAGGTCAAAAAGATTTTTTTCCCATCAATCTAATGCACCGTTTTATCAGGGATACACACTTTTGAGATCAGCTCTCTTTTACATCTGGAGGTTGTTGCTGGTCTAACTTTATGTCTACACCATCGATAAATTAAGTCATTCTGACTTGCATGATGCTGTTATTTGTATAAAGGAAAACTGCCTCAGAATTCAGGAACAGTATGTGACTAAATGTTAGCCGCACAGTTATATGTCACTTCATTTCTGTGTTAGACTGAACTGGCATACTGACAATTACTTTCACAGCAGGTGTAAGAAAAGATATGAAATCCTCTATTAATGCAAAAATCATTCCTACATTATTATTGAAAAATGGTAGAAATTAGTTTAGAAATAGCAATGGGTTTCATTAGATTAAAAATAGTGATTTATGTTAGAAGGGAGAGCGTCTTTCCTTTTTTTTATTTTATGGACTCGGGGTATATATGGCATGGTGAAATAATTAAAACAATTACATATGCTCATTCCATTGAGAAACAACAATTAAAACTTAATAAGAATCAATTATAAAAACCAAAACTTGCTCAGAACACTAAAATACATTTGCAGAAATTAGAGCTCATAAAAATTCCATTAAAGCAAGATGTTTTCTCAGAGCAGAAGGGATAGTGTTGAGGCGCATTCGTCGAGAGGTGATGGTTTTATTCTAACAAAACAAAAATGCTGAATACACACACCTACACACACACACTGTTGGCACAGGGAGCTTAGTGTTACTTGGAGGTCACAGGTTGCACATTGGTGCAGAGAGTCCAGCCACACATTCTCACACAGAGACAGAGGATTTTTTGAAACATTTGGTCAACTCAGACAGATGGTGCTGAACTTCCATAAGAGCAGAGTGGCAGGGAAAACCTGGCCATTGCTGACCCTCATGGCGCTTATGCATGTTTGTCACAGATATAAAGGCAAATTTTACACAAGTGTTGCTTCAGTTTCAGGGAAACGCACCGCCAGGTCCTGTCGGTAATAAGCTGGCAAAACGGTAAGTCGAGGAAGTCAACAGGCATGAGGACAAAAATCTCTACACTTCAGTGCCTCTTTCTTTTTCTCTTTCCGTCACTCTCAAAGGTTCTTCTCTCCACATCCATCTTTCTTTTTAACTCTGACTCTTTGTTCTTAGAACACCTCTTCTTTTCTTCCATCGCTGCTTCACTGTCATTTCTACCTCTGTGTTTTGTCCTTTAACATCCATTATCATAGTGAACTTGTCAGACCAAACACCCCTCTCGCCCCCCAACACACAGATGCACATAAACACACACTCAAGGTGCTATAAAGCAAACAGCCACACCTCAGATATCAAGCAAATCTGCCGGGACTAACACTTTGTAACATGAGCAATTAACACAGAACTGAACCGGCCTTGACATGAGCCCAGAGATCAATTGCATACACACAGGGCACAAACTCATGCACACACAGATACACACATAAAAACAAACAACAACAAAAAAAACATGCACACACAAAAACATTCTGGCGGCCTTCCAGACAGAATCTTGTTGCTTCTGTCTATAAAGCCCCAAGCACCATATCGACAACTGTAATAACTGTGGCTAGCAGGAGAGAGCAGATTACAGCTCCAATAATAGGGCTAAAGCACACACACAGGCACAAGCACACACATAAATATATATCTTTTCATCAAAAAACTTGTCTCTGTTCGTCACTAGCACAGCCGTTCTCATATCTCTAGATTATTGATGCCATAATATTGATGTAGCAAATAATACCGGGACAATATATGCAAAGAAAGTCTATATTATACACAGTACTGTGTAAATATCTTGGGACATTCTTCCCCTTGTAGCATAAAAAAATCATTTTGAACCCAAACAGGAGTTTCCCAAAGACCTGTTTGCTGAAAAACAGCTTGAGGGAATAAAGAGCTATTGCTTAAGTATACAGTGCTTTACAAAGCTATTCATTCACAATCCATCAACACCATATTATCTCTGCCGGATCTGAAATGGTCAGCTGACAAGAGATGAGATACCAGTTCATGAGTACTTGATAGGAAAAAGTAACCATGCCGCTTAGCCTGAAATTCATATTTAAATAGTGGGAGAAAGCCAGAATTTCACATTTTCATTACATTATAGCCACAAACTTTAATTGGTTTACTGGTATTTTGTGTGATAAACCAATACAAGCCAGCACATAGCTATGAAGTAGAATAATAAAGTTTATTAAATACCTTTCACAAATAGAACTCTGAAATGGTGTGGTGTCCATTTTTCAAGCATTTTGCAGCCTCTAAAATGTGATCAGACTATTTTGATTTTTCTTTCAACTCTGATGAGTTGAAAAGCATCCGACAACAATCTGCTGCAAAATTGTTTCATCTTTGCAATCAGGACTTCTTAGTTGTCATATCAAGAGATCCTCCCTTCTGAACTGTGAATCTCTGCAGTTCCTCCAAAATTACTGTAGGGCTCTTGGCTGCTTCTCAGACCAATGCTCCCTTTTCGTCACCTGTCAGATGGTGAACAGTGCTATTGATGATTCCATGGTATTATATGATATGGTATTTCAAATAAGTCTACTCTAACTTTAAGAAACTCAAACTAAAATCAAATCAGTCTATAATCAGCCAAACACAGCGAGTCCCCAATAGCAACTAAGGCTATTACTTAGAAATGAAAGTGGAGCCTATTGGGTTGAAGGGAGCAGATTGTGATTGGGGTCAAAGCTAAAAGTTGCTCAGGTCAAGAGGAAGAAACAGCAGAGAGACTCACAGAAACGTAATATTATTGTAACCACATTGCTGTATCTGGGGAAATGCACTTTCTAAGTGCAGTTGTTCGGTATTCAAACATCGTGTTGAATTTACATAAACTGATATCATATTAGGGCAAGATGCTTCTGAAAGATTACAATACACTCTCCATACTCCTCTCTCATTTATTCTCCACATCTCTTACAATTATCTTTTACACCATCTTCCACCTCTGTATCGTTCCCGCCCTTCTTAAATATTGCCCTTCTCTCTGTACCTCTTCCGTTCTGTCTCTCTAACCCCCCCACAACCAAGAAGAAGCAATTTGCAGCAGCAATCCGTCGCTAATTCTCACTCAGTGTTCATGAAAAATGTATAGCAGCCCGACTGTAGGGAGATGCAGATTGGCGCTAGGTCCTCAGCAAGAGCCTGCCTCTGCATTAATGGAACATTATGCTCACACTTTTTATCTCTGTCTGTTCTATCTATCTATCTATCTATCTATCTATCTATCTATCTATCTATCTATCTATCTATCTATCTATCTATCTATCTATCTATCTATCTATCTATCTATCTATCTATCTATCTATCTATCTATCTATCTATCTATCTATCTATCTATCTATCTATCTATCTATCTATCTATCTGTCTGTCCATCTTCATGGCTGAGAAAAGATCTGACAAAAGAAAATTAGAATTCAGTGGAGTATTAGCAGCTTAAACAACCCAAGCACAGCTATCTGCAATCTAAACAACTCTGCATGAGGATGTGTGTGCCTGAGTGTGTTTTTTTGAGTGTGCATTTGCCTGCAAGCGTGATGTACATCTAACTAAGCCTTTTCAAAGATGATAAAAAGAAAAGGAACTTTATCTTAATCTTTTAAAGGTCCAAAATGAAGCTCGAGTCCAGCTGCGAGACGGGTTGTGTGCCCGCATGCGTGTGTGCGTGTGTATGCTTATTTTTGTTTTGCATCCGTGGGTGCGTTGGGATGTGTTTAAAGTGCACATTTCTTATGAGAGTAGATTAAAGCCGGCACTGTAACGCCATCAGGACTAGTCACAGTGTGCATCGTGCATAATAAACCTCCCAAGGAGTTTACACACACACACACACACACACACGCATACATCCTGTCACCATAGCAACAGCAGTGATGCTGCTGCTCTTAACTTCAAACGCAGATGTAATTTCAGCCTCCCATCAGCCAGAGGGAGCCATAGTGAAGGCTGATCATTCCTCTGGTGGCTCCTTCTGAACCACCTCCATTATGTTCCTAAGCTGACTAACGCTGCATCGCCCGTCGGCTGGGATTCAGGGCATGCAAGTCTAGGCATTAAAGTAAACCAAGACATGTGAATGAGAAGTGATGCAGAAAGGTCTTAAGAGAGCAGATAACGAGTAAAAAGAATGAAGAAAGTATCTATTTTCTTAGTTGTTGTTAATAAAGTTAATAATAAAAAGGATAATAATCTGTTAATAAAATGGATACATCAAATTAGACTTTAATGTAATCTGAAATAATTTCATGAGAAAGTGTTTAATCAAAACAAATATATTTTCAATAAGATATTGAAAAATAAAATGGTTATTTTACTTTTGGAGCAACACTACTGAACACCCAAATATGGCACAAAATGTGTCATTTACATGTTTTTTGTATGTAGCGCCTTCTCTCACATATTGTATTGCAGACTTTCCTTCAATGTGTTCCTGAAAACATTAAATCACACACACTGATGTACAGTATCTCCTCCTCTGCTCTCCACATATCAACACATTGCCAGATTAAAGATGCATTAAACTCCAGATTGCGTAGAAACCCTGTCATTTTCATTTACAACATCTTAATTTAACAAGGCAGTGTTCACGCTGCCCATTATTGTGCTGCAGATTAGTAGTGTGTGTGTGTGTGCAGCTGTGATGACGGGATCCACCACCAAAGAGCCGTGGCTGCATCTCTGTCCTCTTTTGTCCTGAATTTGAACCAGTCTTGCAAATAAGCTTTGACAAAAGACACGGCCCACGGAAGAGGAACTGATGGCCAAAGAGAGGGAACGTTTCTCTCCTTGTAGGGTCAGTCTCTGCTTGCCTTCCTCCTCCTCCCTCCTTATCTCGCCCCGGTGTCTCTCCTCCTCCGTACTACAGCTCAGTGGAGAGACGCCGGAGGAGTCAGATCGCTGTTTTCTTAACCAAGTTCATTCTTCTCCATTTCCTATTCATTCTGAAATCATCCCGCCTGACATACTGGGATTGTACGCATGTGTAAGCACGAGGAAGCGTGTAAGAAGAATACGAGGACAAACACAGACAGGTTTACTAATTTTGCACTTTTACTCTGCTGTGCTGGGGCTTCAGCCTGTCAAGGGTGGTTGGTTATTAACATGGCCAGTTCTGCAGCTGCACATTCTCCCTCCCTTCCTCCCACATCTCTGTAGCCTCTGCTGCTCAGCCTTGTGTTACCAGTTTGCTTTAACAACCAACACTGGTCAGCAGAGTTCCTGGCGGGTAGAACAGCGTGTGGCCGTCAAATTTTGCCAACTAAAATTCCTGCAGGCAAAAGAAGAAGAAAAGTGATTCCTATTAAAAAAGCTCCATCTCCTCCGCAGGGGATAAGGGTAGAGTGTCAGCTGCTGAAGTGTGCTGGTAGGGAGTCAATGTCCTGCTAAAGGAAACTTTGGCAGCTCAAATGGTTGCCAGGGTAAGAGTTAAAACTTTAATATAGCAGATTTTCTCTCTGTTTGATTCTCATGTTAAATAAGCTATATCGATCAGGGTTTCTACACATTTCCAAATGTACTGTCCTTTATGTTCATTTGACAAGTATAATACAGTTCATTATGATAACCATTTATACTTTGGGCTTTAAATGTGAAGAACAAGCTGAATTTAAGAACACAAGGAAGGAAAGAAGGGAAGAAAAAAGGAAGGAAAACAGACATTTGGACAATTGGACATGAAATACTACAATTTTGCTACATTCTTTTAATACAGAAATTAAATTGAAAATTTTTCCAGAAAGCCTAGAAGTTTGATGATGTCCCTGTGGGAGGAATTATTAAGCTCTTGCAAAAATAACCCCTGTTCCAACTGCTCAGATAAACAACACACATGTACATGAAACTGTCTGCACACAGTAAAAGATTCATAAGGACCACATGAAAACAGGTCTGCCATACAAGTTGTGAAATAGTCTGTCTGCATTATGCATGAAGACAGAGTCCTCTGACCTGCCATGTCATGATATCTGAGTCTGCGGTGAACCAGGGCAGAGGTGAGAAGACAGATTATGGGTGTGAGCTGCAGTACATTAATGTGGAAATGTCTTCAATTTCTCAAAATGTAGCTCATGTATGTTTTGGACTCTGATTCAGCAGTGGGTTTACAGGTTTTTCATTAAGGGTTGATCTTCATTTTCCCCTTGTTTTATCTATTTTTTATGATAAACTCAAAAGAAGCGACGTTCCATTTTCCAACAAATACAGGATACAGGACGTGAGAAATTTTAACATTGAACTCAAAAGATGAGACTCAGAGTTTAGTACAGTAAAAAAAATAAACTGGTGGATTTGTCTTCTCTTGTGGAGTACTTTAAGTAATTTCTCCCATTATAAAATGACACTAATTCAAACATATTACATCTTCAGGTTAAAAGCCAGTGGGGCCATGGAAATCTCTCGACCTCAGAGTGTGAAACCAGCTTCAGATCATCTGTCCTATTCTCAGAGCTGTTATGGCAGAATTGGCAGGGACCTTCTGTGGCCTTTGGTGCATGCTCTCTGTTCTAAGAATAGGCATCAGGGATCCGGAAAAAGCTCATCTTTAAGTTTGCCAGACTCCTTACAAACACATAGCCTCAACTAATGATAATTTATTAAGCATAAAAACACACACAAAGTACATGCAAAAATAAATGCGTACAAAATATTGGTATCTCTGTTGCTTTTTCTGCAAAGTCCAATGTGGCTGAGTCTAACCCTGCTGCATGACATTACTCTACGCTGCCTGCTGGCCCTGTCTGCCAGCCTGGGGACTCTAAAATAAAACTCAGCAGTGGGAAGAGGCGAGTGTGAGCACATAGTGTATAGGCAGACTGACTGACATGCTCTGACAGAGCACACAGACACACACACACGCACACACACACAATGTGTGAAAGCACTCACAGAGGACAGAATGTGCATCAAAGTAAAGGCTGAATGGCTGCTAAGATAACTCTGTGTGTGTGTGGTGTTGTGGTGAAGGAGAAGGGAGGGCTGCAGGCTTCTCCAGCTGTGCCCTGTCAATCTTTTATGACCTCACATTCAGAGAAACAGAGGAGGCTAAGGTGGACAGGCGTGAAGGAAGAGACACAGATTATGTTTCTGAATTTTTTTTTCCCCTTTTGTTTGATGGAAAATAAGTCAAGGAGGGGCAAATGAGCTCTGAAAGACATACAAGAAGGTTTTGTCACTGTGCGTGCACGTGCGTGCGTGTGCATAACAGTGTGAATAACACACCACTGCTGAAACCCCACAGACTGAATTCAACATCCCTCACCCTGAACAAGTGACAAAAAGATAACCACGTTTCACTTCAGCGCTTCACGCCCTTCCTCTTCCCCCCTCACTCCCTGCTTCTTCACCTCGCTCTCCCACCCCCAGCTCTCACTCTGTCTTTCCACATGGCTGGCCATCCTCTCCCATGTCCCAGAGGATGGGAAGCTGTGCAGCAGCTTGGCAGGCTGTCAGGGGAGCGCAGGAGAGCTGGGAACATACAGTGACTGGAACAGGAGTGAGACGGAGAGCTGGGGTGGGGGATTGTGGGTCTGAAACCCCGTGTCCTCACCTCACTGAAGCAGTTTGGCCCAGCAGCAATGAAGGGGTAGCTTGGGATTTTTTATTAAAACAAAAGGTTCCTATGCAGTGTTAAAAGGTTTGGAGAAGTAGCCTCTGTCATTTTACAGGTCTGGATAAATATGCAAAAGAGGTACCAAATCAGGAATCGGCATTCAGTCTGTAATTGTTTATTCCAATAGACAAGTTTAAGAGTTAAGGATTTGAATAAGAGCCTGAAGAAATTTCTGTTATAATAAAAAACTAAAAAAGTGTTGTGTTTGTGTTGCTTCTTTATCAGTGGAACCAATAGCTACCATTGAAGCAGATTGGAACATATAGATATTATATAATAATGTTAAAAATGGAGAAGAGAAGCACAAAAAAATCTGAAATTATAAAATTCATCAACCAGAAAAATGTGAATAAAATATACAATCAACATCCTCATTCACAATAATATCACACAATTTTCTTTTCTCACTAATATTGTGCAGATGGGTCATTGACATA
Organism: Poecilia picta; assembly: GCA_033032245.1. Taxonomy (NCBI): domain Eukaryota; kingdom Metazoa; phylum Chordata; class Actinopteri; order Cyprinodontiformes; family Poeciliidae; genus Poecilia; species Poecilia picta. The sequence continues at coordinate 11,516,483 of CM065374.1, forward strand.
TTATTGTGTATGAATAAATAATTTCCTTCTTAAATAATTGAATCAGTTTATGACATATGTAATTATATTCTAGTTTTACACCATCCCCATAATTGTTTTATGTTCTGGCAGCACCATCCGCCATAATGTCAGGTGGTAAAACCATCCAAGTAAATGAGTACACTATGATGACTAATAAAAACTGAGCTTTAAGGTTAATGAACTCAAAGTAAAAATATTTTTCAATTTATATGTCATTACACAACAGAGCAGAGGAACAAAAACATGAAGCTTTCATGTTGAAGTTAAAAAGAATGATGCATCATCTAATGAAAATTAACTGACCTTTATAGTTAAGTGAAAATGGTTATTGCTCACTCTGTTACATCTCATGCTGTATGTCAGTTGGTACACTTTCCATAATCAGAGTTATCTTTATCTTTAATTATCTTTAAAAAAATGAATTCTATTTAAATGTTTTATTCTATTTAAAAGCAATGCATGCAAAACCTTCAAAAGTATGTCTAATTTGAAATTAGCTACAATAGTGGGGTGTTTTTTATATATATATATATATATATATATATATATATATATATATATATATATATATATATATATATATATATACAATTATTATTATTGTTTTTCCAGAGTTTAAAAAAAGAGAAAGACATTAAAACAATGTTTTAAATTTTTCTACTGAAGAATTTTTCGATACATTGCTCCAAAAATGAATTACATTCTGTGATAGATAGATTTTTTAATAATGACCTACAAATAATAAATACAATGTGTACAAAATGTACATACACTTGTAATTTACTTAAAAAATATGTCACACTACTAAACTATTTTTACCCCGTATTTAGTCGACTATTTTATTTCATATAAAACCACTCAAGGGGTGGATGTGAAATTCACACAACCTTGTTTTAGAGATTTTTAGGGCATCGTAAACAGTTATGAATCTGAACACAGCTTGAGGCAAGACGGTTTTAATCGATTACAAATGATAAGATATTAAACAAAGAAGATAGGTTTCTGTGGAATACCTATCTTCACTTTCAGTTTTTGGTCCCTCTCAAATTAGTCTTAGCTTGAGCCTGTGTGTGCAGCTATTGCACTCACTGCAAGTAAAATAACTGCAAATAAACTTATAAACTTATAACTGGGACTCGATTAAAGAAAAATCCAGAATTGTCAATGTAAGACAACAAATACAAAGGAATGATGTGGAGAAACCATGGTGTAGAGAGAGAGAGAGAGAGAGAGAGAAAAAAAAGGTTGGATCTTTCACCCACATACAAATAATCACTCGCAAACACAGCTGGAAATAACAAGGCAGCAGACGACAGGGCAGCCTGTGCCAATCACGCGCTCCAGCTCCAACATAATGCCAGCAAACCAACATGTTACCTTTATTGACCAGCAATTGCACACATCCTGGGGAAATCAGAGCAATTTTGAAAATGGCACCACTCAGCCGAGAAAAGCATGATTCCATCAAGTCCCTGTGCAATCTAAGCCGCGATTTCTGATGTATGGCATGAAAGAAAAGCAATCAAATAAGAGTCTTTCCAAAGTTATGACCTTTGACTGGGGAAACAAAATCAAATTTGTAATGATTCCCACACAAAATCAAAGTTGAAGTGCTGGCAACAGGTCAGCAGTTTAGGGAGGGGAATGAATGGGATCTTACAGGCAAGTTTAAACATCTGTTTGTTTGTTTTTTCTCCAAGGTTGAGCTTTTCTTTTGAGCATCTCATTTCACAACTGTCTTAAAAATAAAGTCAGAAAGACCGGAGACATTGTCACCAGCAACACAATCTGAAGGTCTCATATGGCTTGACGTAGGCTAGTTCAGCACAAAGTGGGCCTGGGCTAACAGTGGACTTCTTACGTGACATGTCTGGGCTGAATAAGTACAGCCTAAAAACCAAAGCCAAGTTGGATCAGCTCTATAGTTCTTCACTGGGTTTCAAATCGGTGTAAACATAATCAGTTTCAAAATGAACAACACATCGAAGGGCAATAGAGAAAATGTTTTTACTGGCAGTTGTCCTGTACCAAATTAATGTAGACAATTAATAAAGGTTAATTATTTAACCAGCAGTGCATACCATCTCTGCTAGAAGAGATTTGAGCTGGGATTCAACAGTTCCACCATTGAGATAACTGCAAGTGTTGTTTGTGAGCATAAAGTTGTAATAGGGAAGAAAGTGAGACATTTAAAAGTGACATTTATTTTTTGATGTCATGATTTAGCTGCTCTCCAAGCATTCTTCCTACACATTTATCCACAATAATTAGCTGCAGATTGACAGTATTTTGTTTTGTGTTGGAGCCAAATCAAGAAGAGATATCTCACTGCAGATGGTATCTGAGTACTTTAACTTCCCTTCCATATCCAATGAGTAGCTCAAATCGACTTTCAGGGCCAAACAGCATCTTGCTGTGTGCAAACTAACTTCAGACGGAGTCACACAGCTTAAATGTTGTGACAGGCTGTGTCCTCATTCATCACTGCAGAGCAATTTTACCCTCGCATGTCAGAGACCGACTGATTGTGTGGGGGGAAAAACAGACTTGCACCAACATTCGATGGCAAGCAAACATAGAGTATTCTGGTATGTAGAAATGAGTGCTGATGCTTCTGTGCATCAGCTTTTGTCATTGGTGGTCAACCATTATAAGGTGAATTATAGCCAGATTCTGTTCACCACCAAGTGCTGCTACGATTCTCCAATCGATGCTGTTTGATAGGTATTCAGGCTACTGTTTTCAGACATCTTTCCTCACTTCCTGCTTTGTTGTGAATAAATGTCCATGTAAATACTGACTTTATGTAGTTAATTAAAATACCAGAGTTTCTTTTCATTGTGCTTATCTAAAATGGACATTGGATTACACTAATTTCCTCATTTGGCATTCTAAAGTTAACATCATGACTCTAAAGCTTCCTTTGAAGGGACAGAACAGCTATCATGAGCTAATGATATATGCGCCTTAAAGTAATTAATATACTAAGTGAACTGATTTTAGATCAGAAAAGCTCCCAATACATAATTGTGCAGTGGTGTATATCCAAAAAATTACATTTCAAAAGAGTCAGACATCATGACTCTCAGTCGTGTAAGTTACTGAAGCCTTTTTTTCCCTTTGGTCTATCTTCAAAAATCCCGCCAGATCACACGGCAGACTCATCCCAAAACAAAAACATGACTCTTCACCGACCCGCTCTCCCTCGCTCCTGGCAGAGAGAGAGAGAGAGAGAGAGAGAGAGAGAGAGGGAGAGAGAGAGAGAGAGAAAGAAAGAGAGAGAGAGAGGAGGCGGGAGAGGGAGAAGTGGGGAAAAGGATGACAGCAGCTTTAGATCTGACATCAAAAGCAGACGAAAGAGTGAGAAAGGGAGAGAGAGAGAGCGATAGAGGGAGAAAAAAGTGGTTACATCTCCACCGTGACAGCTTGCTAGAAGAGCCTCGCAAAATGCGGAGCAATTTCTCTCTCCTGCTCTCCATCACCGTCTATCTATCCCCCCCTCCATCTCTCTGTGTGTCTCTCATCAAAACTTGCTGCCGATTAGGATCTCTGCGAGCCACGTGCTTCGGGACGAGATGTGAAAACACACAGAGAACCCAAAGGGGTAAAACGCCGGGATTAAAGTGGTGAGGGAATAAAGGGGGGTGATAGTGGCACCGGTTCAAATAGATCGGCCCCCGCGACTGCTGTGGCTCCTCGGCTTGTTCTTGTTCTCTCTCGCTCCAGATTCACACATTGATATATCAAGGCCGTTTCTCATTATAGCATCAGGAGGCGAAAGAGCTTTCATGGAGCTGCTTTAGAGGGGAAGATGGGAGAGCGGGTGGAAGAGTGTGGGAGAAATTGAATGAAAGAAAAAAGGAGAAACACCAAGATGAAGCCAGATGACACACTATTAGTGCGTTAGGAAGGGAGAAGAGAAGAAAGTATGTCTCACTACCAGTTTGGAATCCCTCGACAAATGACAGATAAGTCAGCACTGATTTGAAACAAAGAAAAGTCAACCGTCAATGTCTGCCGAGACGACCAGCGTGCACAGATTTTAGACAAACCGGTATGAGGAGAAATTTGCAGCCTAATTGGAGTTTGCACACTTAATTTACTTTTTTCTTGCAGTTTATTCCTCCACTCCTGGGGCTTCTCCAAAGTATCTGGTAAATTAAACTGCACACACCTCAAGCAGTGCCAATATTTGCGACCATTTGCAAATGTCTATTTGTTGGGAGAGAAATGATGGCGTAAAAAAGCAATTAGTGGAGCCAAAAAAAAGCCAGAGCAACCCTCATACTTCAGATCAAGCTGGTCACACAATTTCTTCTCAATTACTCCTCCAGTCAAGCTGCTCAACGATTTTTTTTTTAAACTCAGCCAAACATTAAGAGGTTGGCGCATGTGGGTTCGAGTGTGCTCAGAAAGAATGCCTTCGCTTGGTGCATATGCTTGACTGTGCATGTGTGTGTGTGTGTGTGCATGCGTGTACGTGTGCATGAGAGTGGATGTATGCTGTTGGGCCATGGTGAGATAAAAAGTGTCCTTTTTGCCTTTGGCATGAACACCAGTCAAAACACAGACGTAAGCTCTGACATGAGCAGTAAAATCCCCTGAGATGTCAGACAAAGAAGCGGGTCACAAGGTGAGCAGAGGATTCTGATTAGACAAAAGAGCTTTAAGCCAACATTGCAGAGTCAGATGGTAATATATTACATATTGTGGAAAGAAAAAAGAAATCCACTTCTCTTTTTGGAATTTCAAAACGTGAAGTGTATTTGTATCATTGGAAAATTCCTGTAGTGTGGTGCAAATTTAAAACAGCAGTGCTTTTTGGGATGGTGCGGACAACAACTCACCGGCAGACTGGAAGGACGGTCCTGGGCGACTCCGTCCTCGTTGCTGGTCTTCCCAGAATTCCCCGGAGCAGGTCCTCTCATGCTGTAGTTTTCCTGCTGAGTCTCCTAACATGATAGACAAAAAGAGAGCACATTAAAAAGGAAATTAAGTACTTTTGCAGTTATATTTGCACACATAAAGTTTGCAAATATACTTTATGTGTGCAAATATGAAGTATATTTTTGATTCTGTTTAATGCTCTATTGAGACAAAAATATAAAATAGCAAGAACCTCTCTGATAAACTGTTCTGCAGTTTCTGTTCTGCGAATAAAAAAAACCTGAGACTGAATGTGCTGCAAAAAATCTTAAAATTTTGGGCTTTGTTCAGAGATGAACTAAAAAAAAATCAGCAAGTTTTTTTATTTTTTTTTATTATAGCTTTAGAAAAGTCAATCATCTAATTAGAGTAAATTTTTTCAGTGGCAAAAAAAATCCTATCAAGACAAAGTTTTTAGCCAGATCACTCGTGTCACAATTGTTCAGGTCCCAGATTACTTGTACAAAATAAATGTAACAGAATCATTCAATCAGTTAAACTTTACTTTTCTGCAACAAGAGTTTGTTAGAACTTTTTGTAAGTAATTCATGGCTGTTTTGTTCCCTGAGCATAAATATCCCAACACAGGTCTGTTTCTCTTAAAAAGAGGAACATGTTATAAAAGTATGGAAGATATTTTACATGTTTTTTTTTCTAAACATGTAACATTTCAGGATGTTTTACCAAGCAAAAATCGGTGACTTCATATATACAGTATGTCAACACCACAAGCTGCTAATAAGGCAGGAGCATCATTACAGTGTTAAAGTGCTGAAGGGATAGCATAAACTGTTAGACATTCTTAGGTTTACGACGCTGTAATAGACTCTGACGTTCCTGGCTGGATGGAGTCAAAACGCAAACGGCACACTCTGTATGAAGGAATACGCGGAAACCTCATTCGAACGCACACCAATCAGCGCATCACGCCGACCAATTCATTTCAACCAAATCCAGCCTAACCACCCACTAATCCTCCAAACATGCGCACTCACATACAAACCCACATCGAGACATGCACTCAGTCCCATTGTTCAATCCAAGTCATTTTCTTTCCCTCTGTAATCACAAGCCTATCTAGTGTAAACCAATTTTCTCTGCATTGTCGGAGGTGTTGCCCTCTCTCGCTCCCTCCGTCTGCGTCTCTCCCTCCTTCCCTCTGCCTCTTTTCATTCACCATGAAGGTCGTTCCTCCATCATGTAAAGTGTCGGCAGCACAATGGCAACTTGTTAAAGAGCTCTGAGTGGAAGGATTAGTGATAACTGATCAGCGAGTCGCGGCGAGAGATCACACACAGCCGTTTGCGCACACAAACAGATGCAACACGCGCTCACACTCGCACACACACACGCAACCGTGTGTTTATGTGAAACACACACAACTCAAAATCCATCTCTCCCCTCCAGTTTGATTTCTTATCCATGGTGTGATTATACTGTAGTAGGTGGGCAATATTTCTGTCAGCAAGGTGATATCATTTTATAGCAGGAGATAATCCTTCACAGCAGGAGATGTATCATGTGAAAACCGGTCTATTATTAACTGTAAAGTCATTTTAGCTTCAGAATGAGTGTGAATGATGAAGGAATGATCGGGACCTTTTAAAGAGTTCATTTCATTCTCTTATGCAAACCTTTACAAACTCATTTAATAGCTGCTAATAATAGTAAAGAGCATTCATCCAATTATTACTTGTAATTAAGTCAAAGTGTCCGTGAAATTAAATCCTATACGTGTGAGTTTTTATACATGCTCGTGGCTGTCCCTACTATCTCAGAGTGTAAATTCAAAATGCTAATTATTTTTAAATTCCTAAAAATAATAATAAAAAAAAATTGACACACATGCGCTGCTTATTGTTTTATTTGTCTAATTATCAGACCAATTTGATGATGGTCTGATAATTGCTTGATTAAATTTGAAATCTACTTGGATAAAAGTTCCTTATTTCAAATAGTAAACTCAAGTTGTAGTTTCAAATAGAATTGTATGAAACTTTACTTAAATGCTGAGTACACTTTTTTCCATAAGTATAGTAACAGCTGTTTATTTCAATAAAAAGTACACCTAGGTCAATGACTCAGTGCTTACTTGTGTCTCTTTTCAGGGACTGAGTCACAGATGGACTGAATAGTGCCATAAACAAAAAATAAAACGATGACAGCTTTCCTGTTTTTTTCCCATAGATGAACATAGAGGTCAGTAATACTAAGCTTATCTTAGCATTTTCCTTGGCTGGGTCAAAGACAGACCAACTGCTGCCATTGCCATTAATTCAATTCTCATTTAAATTCACTGAAGGTATGCATGGGTCAGTGCTTCAGTGTTAAGTTGTGTTTTTTTCTTTTCTTTATAGAAGCATCACAGAGCTATTGGTGCCATCACATTTCTGCATTCAATCTATTTTAATTTCCCAAAAAGCACTCCTGGCTTAGGGTTTCCTTGGCAGAGCCACAGAATGAGCTTTTGCTGTGATCAACTTTGCTCATGTTCATCATTTTTCTTTCTCACAGAAAGTACATCTGGCCCGCTGTGTCAGTATTTAGCTGCGTTTCTATTCTTAAAGAAAGCATTGAGAGAATTTTGCTTTAATCAGCTACACAAACTGTTTGTATTTTATGTCTTTCCTAAAATATACAGGCCTTCTGCACTATTTTGGTCTTAAGTTATGTTTCTTTCCATAACAGAAATTTTGATTAGTTTTGACACTTTTTTTGTCTTTTTCTGGAAAGTATAATTGACTCAGTGCAATATTTTTAGTTGTATCTCCTTCCAGGAAAAAGCAATTGATGGTTCAAGATGCCATGTTTTGCTCAGCCTGCTCATACTTTCCCAAAGCAAGAACCCCTGGTTACAGCTTTTAGTTACTTCCCTTTGAAGCCATTTGAAGCTGTTGATGCCATTGATTTCTTGGACTCACATTGTTTTGTTTCTTTCCCTTTGTTTTTTTTTTTTTTTTTGTTGTTGTGTCTGCTCACTCTGCACTCATGTCTCACATAGTCTGGGCAGATGGGTATTTCAACCAGAACATCCACCAGAGGTTTCATCATCGATTTGCAATCATCTAGACTTCTTTCAATAACTTTTAACCATTTGTTATTTAACGTTTAACTGAACTCTATTGTTCAGTTAATTGTTTTGCGATTAATCTGTTTTGCAGACTGTAAGCACTAGACTGCATGTAATTGGATCTGAATCTGACTTTACACACACAGAGGCTGTACTAGGCTTGTACGTTGTCCATCATTTTGACTAACAGGGTCAAAAAAAAGAAAATCCTTTCATAATTTATTTTTATAAATCTACTTTGGAAATGATAATAATTACACTTAACTGCACAATATAGCATGCTGGGACACATCTACTTTTATTCCAATACAAAATATGAACACATTCCCCTCCTAAAAATGTTTGATAGCCGGAGGGGAACCGCAGTAACTACCAGATCTGGTTCAGTTAGAGGACCGTATATTGTCCTAGAGGTGGGTGGGCTCTGAAAGATGCTTGACAACAAGACCACAACACAGAAGACCCTTTTTTTATGTTAGCTTCTGTGTCAAGCCCTGAGCAATCTGTGTTTATATATGCACACAAACATCATAGATGCATGCCCAACATTAGCCTTTTATTACATGGCTGGACGTGTTTGAAGTAGAAGGCCTGCGCCGACACAAATACACCTCCACAGGTAAATAAAGGCAGGAGGTAGAGAGGACAGGAAGATGTGTGGCGGCCTTCTGATGAGTGGATGCACATGTGGATGGCTCATGAAGAAAAATGCACACACACACACACACACACACCACACACACACACACACACGCGCGGGGAACCGAGAATAGAAAAGAGGCTGCTGACTCAAGTTCAATATTTACACAGGCGTGAATCTCTAGTGTTTGTGTGTGTGTGTGTGTGCATCAATGCGCGTGTGCGTGGGCTTGTGTGCGTGTGTGTGTGTGTACTCTCGGGGTTTTAAGTGGGTCAAAGTGAGGTTAGCGTCTTACTACTGTTTACGCTCGTGTTCTTACATCATAACAGTTAAATATGTGATGACTACAGAAGACAGGGGATACAAAGGGAGATGAAAGAGAAGTCTGAAAGGTTAGACGCAAAGGAGACACAGATATTGTGAATCCCTGACTAGAGACAAAAGATGAAAACTGAATTGAAAAAGTGAGAGTGAAAGTACATAAAAACCAAATGAAGGAGTGCTGCAATTGCGTCCTTTCATTTGAGTTTTTTACAGTCCATTGTCTCAAAATCCCATTTCCCAGCTAATTTAGAAGCCTCTAAAATACACTCCACTCCATACCTTAAGCCTAAGGCCACAGCTAATCCTGTCTTCACACACGCACACACTTGCAGCGACACTCATTCATCTTCAGTGCTTTTGAAAAGACTTCATCTTGGCATAGTGGAAGCGAATGAAGGATATTGAAGGAAAGCGTTTGAAGTACATGAGGGAATGCAGGAATCAAACTGTGAGTTAAATGCTATTAGACAGCTGTGTGGAAAGGCAGTGTAATATTAGATTTGATTGAATAGATGACTGCTGAATGTGGTGTAATATATATAGAGCCGGGGAGGTTTTATGCAGAAGTAAATCAATATTGCACCAGCAACTCAAATCAGGCGCAAGTGAGAGTCAAGCAGGGAGCGGAAAGCAGAAATGCGTTTTTATCGCTCGAAGACAGTTGTTGTTTTTTTGTTGTTGTTTTGTTTTTCAGTCCAAAACTTGAGCAAACTCTGTTTTAAACATAGCTTGCATCATAACCCAGCTTTTAAGTTAATTGTTTTTGCATTGTTTAGATTCTCTGGTGGTAAATTAGCAGACGAGGACAAGAACACTAATCAGTTTCACACTTTCCCTTTGTCGCTCACACCTCATTTAAGGAACTTCTTTCGCACCTTTTTGGCTGACTGCCAACCACGTGTTCTGACAGGGGAGCCAGGTGAAGCACACGCCATGCTTTCCTAATTTCAATTCACGCTCTTAGAACAGAAAAGCAGAGAAACTGGCACGACAGCATGTGAGCGTTTGATGTCATTGGGTGAAAAAGAGAAAGCAACCAAAGCAATTTCCCAGATGTTAATCTTTCGTCTTCAAACAGTCAGTATTGGATGTGCCTTACAGAAACAAAACTTGTCACAGTATATGTATATATATATTTTTTTAATTCTTTAGCTTTTAAAGTTTAATCCCTTGTGCAGAGCCCTGTTCTGCTCTCGGCACATTTGCTTTTTAAAACTTTGTGTGCAAAACAAAAATTGTTGTTGCGCCGCTCCGTTTTGCTTCATTTTCAACAGTTTTCATCTTTGCAAGAATCAAAATCACTCAGTTATGTTTCATCTTTGCTGGTCCACACATTTTCCTCTCATGTTTTTCTTCCTCTTGAACGACTTCCCCCTCGTCACCTTTGGGACACCTCTCCATTTTTCCTTCTCTCAGTCTTCATCAATGCCACATCCATCCTTCCCTTCCTCATCTCTCCCTGTCTCCACTGCTCTTTTCATGATTACCAAATAAATTAGTCATCTTCCTTTCCCCTGCACCTTGGCAGATGCAAATCTCTATCAAATACCATGCTAATGCCATTAATATTCATTAAAAATTAAGCTTAATTGCATCTCTTTAAGAGAGGTTCCACACACACTACTTCACCATATTCCTTGCACACAAGCATATATGATCATCTCCAGGGGGACAGGGAAGGTGGTTAGAGTTTGTGAGAAGATGGCCAAAGTTGAACGAGAGCGCTGGCAATCAACAGCTATATCTTGCCGGTAATCAGATACCCTGCTGGGGTAATAAGTTGGCTAGAGGAGGAAAATCAGACCACCAATGTGAAAACATGAAAGTTACTCACTATGGATGGTGTATTCCACCTTGAAGCCAATATTCAAAGATTATACACTAACAGCACAAAAATATGTGTTCAAACATACAGTAATATGCAATACATTAGAATATGAGTTCCAATGAGTTTTGTTTGTCTGATTCAAAAATAACTCATTCTGTATTAAAACGTTTTTGTTTTTTTGTTTTGATGTCATATTCTAATCTTAATTGTTGTGTTTTCATTTACCTGTAGGAAAGATATCATCATAATTAACAGAAATAAAGGCTTAAAATATCCTCTGCATGTAATTAATTGTGCTCCACGTAGTTAATTGAGCTACTAAAATAAACCTTTCCACAATATTTGAATTTATTGAATATGACTCGCTTATATGAAAAATATTCACATGTAAGTCTCTTTGAGCTAAAGTTCAAGGGGATTGTTTGTTTCTAAAGTTTCTAAAACCAAGAAAAGCTGCAGTGACATGGATGTTCACAGACGCTCTCCATATGGACTCGAACGATTTTGCAAAGGTTTGGCTATTTGAATCTCTAAATGTGCAAAGTGCCAGGTGTTTTTAGATATTTTTCTTAAGATTTTTGAAAATTATGTGTGAATGTCCTTCACAATTATGTAAGAAATTTATTTCCTCTTACACCAAATTCATGCAAAATATATGAAGGTTGGTTTGACAAAATTTTAAGAGTTTAAAAGTTGTGAATACTTTTCGCAAGGTGACGCAAGGTGATCAATTATCACAGAGTATTCTAAACTTATATGAGAATCATGTCATAATATTTGGAGAAGTCACAGTACTGACTGATTCGCATGAGTTTAGGACTTTATTCTTATAAGTTTACTTTTTTATTTTCTTCATAGCCCTTATTACACAGTCATAGATCAATAACCAAATGTTCTGTAAAAAAGAAAAGTTTTGTAATAGTCCTTCCTGTTCTATCATTACCATAAAAACATACCTGTTTAACTTCATATTGGCTAAGCCAAGAGAAATGTGCTAAAATCTTTGTTGAAAAAAAAAAGAGAAAAAAAAAACATTGCACAAAACAGCATTTTCACATCAAGCTGGAGGTGGGGAGCAGGACATCCATATTCAACAGTCTGCTTTGGTTCTGATACACATACAAGCCAACACCAATCAGCCTGAAACAACATTCAAGAGCGGGAGCAAACATGATTACGGCTTTTTTTTCTGCTTCTAAAATAATATCCAAAAGCAGTTTTTGTTTCTAATGTGTTATGTTTTTACAAAAGTGTTTTCTAATCTATTTTAAACAGAATTCTGACTTTTCATAGGACAACCTGACCAACTGCAGGCCCATGCGACTGTAAAAGGTGACCGTTAGAATGGAAAAAGATGTGCATAGCACATCACCTGCATCAGTATATGTTTTTAACACCAAGTGGTGTGTGCAGCTGTGTGAGTTTGTGTGTGCTCGCAGCCTATCATAATAGGTCCATTTGTAGCAGGGCCTGTTCTAGTGCCGTGTCCTTCAGATTGGATTCTATCTCAGCAATCCCCCTGACCTTTAGCTCAAAGTGACTACAAGAAAAGACCTGAGCTCTGACACAAGATCCTCACAAACACATACACCACGAGGAAAGTCTTTATTATATATATAAAAAAATGATATAAACGCACTCAGACTCAGAGGAAAATTAATATGCACACATTTACTTTACTCGACACACTCCTCTGCATTTGTACGGGCTTTCCCTCAGGGATGATGTCAGATGGAGCTAACATTGCCAGGATTTTTGCTTTTATTCTCCTACACAAGCCAATCAAATCAAAGCCCGTCTTCACTTCACACACGCTTTGCAAGTCCCTGTCACCACAAGCCCTACCACCCGTTCTCTTCAACTTGCTTTGGCATAGCGTTATAACTAGTGTACACCCACATGACTTTTGCTAAAGCGCTGAGGGACGATGGCAGTGTTTTGGCGAGCGTGACTTTGACTGTGACATTTTTTTTGGAGGGGAAAGGGGGGTACTGTCTGTTTTCTCTTTCGGTCTGTGAAGTCTGAATCCAGGAACAAATGTAGCGGCATTTCCTAACAAATGGCAGCTAAATGAGGCCCCTAGGGTGCCGCGTAGCTAACTATCGCTGCCCCCCCCACCCTGCACCTTTATTTTTGAGCCATTATGATTGTCCTAACCGTTCCAAAAAGCACCTCTCTCATTCTTGTTCATTTGCATTTGAATTGCAGCTCCGCAGTACAAAAACAAACATAAATCAAAAAATGGGGGGAAGAAAAGAAGGGAAAAAAAACTGTGGCAAATTCTGGCCGAGCAATTAGTGAATGTCAGTCAATGTTAAGGTAAACAAAAAAAAGAGAGGCTAAATTAAAAACATTGCATTCAGACATGTTGTCACATACGCACACACACTACAAAACTGACACAGTATACAGTTCGTATATATTTATTTTTTAGTTTCATCATTTAGTTTTTGCTTCAAAACTCATCAAGCTTAAGTGCTCGTCTGTGGTGGCCAATCAGAGCGCGGCAGGCCCAGGGTTGCCGTGGCGATACACGGGGACATTTAGAGGACTCCGATAAACTCTGCCATTTAAAAGGTTATGACAATTAACGCGGCTCTCTGCAAATTACCACTGCCAGACCTTTACCCACGGACGTCTCTCTCCCTCTTATCACCTCGCGCCCAGCCTCGCTCCCTCTCTCTGCCTCCTCCTCACTATCTCGCCATATGCCCTCCATTTCCACAGGATGTCCTCCTTTACTCCCCCCTCTGCTGCCCCCAACCCACCCGGCCCTCCCTACACCCCCTTCCACCCAACAGCACTTTTATTATCCTGTTAATTAACAGACTTCTTCACTTAATATTCAAATGCTGACCAATTAATGACATTGAACTTTGGGCACTCCCCCTCCACACACACCCACCTACAAACCTTTGTTTCAGTTCCCAACTCACACACACACATACACACACACACACACACACGCTAATACACTCCTTCCTGTCTCTCATTTCCTTCATTTCGTCCCCTCAGCCTTCCCTGCCATTGCCAAGGTGAGCTCCCATTTCTGTGTGATTGAAAGAGAGTGTGAGTGTGTGTGTGATGAGGGGTAGCCAGGGGTGGCTGAGGCAGCAGAGCAAGTATACGACGAGGGGGTAATAAAGCCAGAGGGGTGGGTCGAAGTAAGGCACGATGGCCTTTTAATTAACCTGGTGTGATTAAAAGCGGGGGTGTGTGGTGGGTGGGTGCAGGGGCGAGGGAACAGGGCCTGCTGCTACAGCCAGTTGGGGGGCTGAGAGGTGACAGACAGGAAATGGGAAATAACACAAGAAGTAATGAACATTACAAAACATGGACATGTGGACATCCTGTAGGTTTTATACAATTTTCAATCATTACAATAAAAAAAACGAGATCAATTACATTATCGCACAACAGCACAATGCTTCAACGTGATGATTAAAACTGTATTTAGTAAATGAAAAAAATCTGATAAAAGAAATTATTAAATGAAAACTGATCATCACTGTTCCAATGTCTCTTCTCTATTCATGGATAATGGCTTTCTGGTGGTTTGCTGGAGTCAGGAAACCATTTATGAGGCTTTCAAACACTCTCCAGGATGAGAGTTGTCAATTACTTGATGTTTATTATGTGAAGCTTTTACAAATCTTTTGGCCCATTTCATGTTGTCAGACAGGTGCGTTTAATAGCAAGTGATTTTGTGGTTCTATATATAGGTCAGGCGTTTTTTCAACCCAAGGCGTGTCCAATAAAGTTGTAAAAATAATGATTTATATTAACAAAATAATAGCACAAATTATAAATAATATCAATATTATTTAACAAGGCAATTTGATTCTGAAGATGAAACTTTAAAGTTCAAAAATAATTGTAATGCAAAGGAGAAGGCATTCATTCTACGTTGTGTTTATGAGAGGTGGTACATGACTGCTGCTATAAATAATAATGTTGATGTGACGTTTATGGTGCAGGAAAACGGGAGTTAATGCATTAGTACAGTACAGTAATATTTATACAAGCAATAACATCTTGTATAAATACTTTTTCTGTTGTGATGTGTGTTTTTCTGTATAGTTATTTTGAGATTTTCTGTGTTTAGTCCTGTTTGCCTGTGAGTCTCTGTCCTGTCCTCCCTGTTTATTGATCCCAGCTGTGTCTAGTTTCTTGATTACCCTCCCTGTGTATTTAAGTCACCTGTTGTCTTTGTCGGATCCTTGGCGTGTTACGTCGTGTCACCACTCTGGTTCCCTGTGCTTCCTGTTGTTCGTTTCTTTGAGTTTTCCATTAAATCCATCATTTTTCATATTCATCCTGGCCTGCCTGCATCTTACCTCACCTCATCTAAAAAACCACATCATGACATTTTCCATGATTTGCCCACACAGTACTAGACATTCACAGTCTTTAGAGGTTGAATTTTAACTGATGTTAAGCACTCAACAAAAGATGTTGACAAATTAAAATCTTTAACAGTCTTAAATAATTAGTCGCTTGTGTTTGTAGTGTTTGTGTTTTTTGTTTTATTCATTTTAAATTCATAGTTAACAGGACCAAAACCAACCAGATGCTTACTGAAAAGCAGACTCGGCCATACCGATTCTGGTTTTGGTAAAACACAGCAAGGCTTTTTGAAGAAAGAGTGACATTACTAAAAACGCACAAAAGAAATTTTGAGATAGAAAAATTTGCGTCTGAAAAATGTTTAGCTTTTTTTTAACAAACGTGTAAGACCGTTCTTATTTTTCAGACATACACTTACACACAGACAAAACTCAGATTGTTGTCTCTGTTTTATCAAACAAAATATATTGAATTTATTGTTGAGCACGCAAAAAAAGCTAAAAAAAGTACTAATCAAATAAATGACCCATGAGTACTTTCAACCAAAATGTTTGAAAACTGACTGCTTTTCCACAGGTGAAAAAAATTGACTTCTTATCAATCTGTAAAACTCACTGACGTATGTGTGTATGAATAGAGTTTTACCAATAAACTTGTCTTGACTGGTTTTCTTGTCAACTGACGTCAGATAAAAAAAAAAACATTGCTGCATGTCATCCCAGTAAATCAGCTTCTATCTGTGCAAGTCCCTGTAAAGTGAGCATGTCCCCTCCAATCAGCTCAGAGTTCATCTATGCTAAAGCACCGGTCCCCAGGGCCCACTCTCAGACAGGAAGAGGAAATGGTAAAAGTCAATAGAGCAATTGGGATCGGTTTCACACAGAGGAAAGTGAAAAAAGGACTTTGAAAAAAGAAGCTGACTGCCTTTTTCTTTTTTTCCCCAAAAACCAGCAGTCAAATTTGAGCCTCACTTGAACAGAGCACATGATCTACCACAGATTCTAAAGAACACTAAAACAAAGTGCAGCTAAATTCTGTTTAAATTTATGAGTCTATAAACATCAGTTTAACACACTGTTTCTCAATGAAAATTAAATGGTGTGTGCTCCAAGGGAAAGCTGATCAAAGGCAGAACAACATTATGAGTTTAGGTCTGGCAGATGGCCAGAATTGCTTTTCACCTGCTCTACTCAGCTGTAGAGCCTACTTTGTCACACTTTGCTGTACGCAACCCTGTAAAGCAAATATGTTCCATAAAATATCATCTTCCTCAGATTATGCACTACTGACAAATGATTAAATTGTTCTGCTATGAATTAAAGGCCTTATTTATTGTAAATGTGTCATTATAATATCTACAGCTGATTGGAATCAGCTAAAAATCCAGATACAAAGTCTTGGAACTAGAGTTAACCAAAGAGCCATTGACCATAAATTGAGAAAAAAAAGAGGTGAAGCTTTCCAGTGGTGAGATAAACAAAGATTGCATCCAATACCCAAAAGAACCCAGAAGTAGATTAATGATTTAGTAATAAGAAACAAGCTGAAATGGTCTACATGGCAGAGTTTCAAGACACAACCACTGCTGACTAAAAGGATCACTGAAAAAAAAGCAAAAAAAAAAAAAAAAAACTAGATAATCATATAGATTTTTGGCAAATATTCTGTGGGCTCACAAGACAAACACTTTATTAGAAAGTTTATACACTTGACTCTGACATAAAACAAGCAACATGAAAATGAACATCACACTTAAAAATACATGCATGGTGGTGGCAGCGTAATGATCTGTGGTTGTTCAGGAACTGGATGACCAACTCTAACTGATGGAATCATGAATTCTGCTCTGTACTAGAAAACCCCTAAAGAAAATGTCTCACACTCAGTTTCTGGTGTTATACAGCAGGACAATAATCCATTATGCACCAGATAGTCCCAAAAACAAACTAAGATTGGCCTAGTCAAAGCCTGGATTTAAATCAAATTTAGATGCTGTGTGCTTGATTTACAAAAAAAAAAAAAAAGCAAAACAAAAAGAACTAATCTCTGAAGGTGCACATTCTTTTCAGTGGTTGTGTACCTCTTTTATGCTGCCATCAGTAAATCTGGTAAATAGTTAGCATTTTGTTTTATGGCCTGGACTTTTGTTTTTTTATTAAATTGGCTCTAAAGTCAAATAGATGCCAATTGGACGGCTTTTGTCCAGAGCATAATGAAGTTCTAACATAAAAAATTTGGTCAAATACTGTCTAAAGCTATTTACGGACTCATTTTCTTTACCTTTATCAGACCCATTTGCAATGGAGTATGACATCTGTAAAGGAGATTTTTTGTTCAAAGCCCTAATTGCAAAACTCTGGTTATTTAAATATAAACAACTAGAGCCACTCTTTTTCTCAAACACCATTTCAACGATATCTTCTACTCGTGACTATCCTATGCTTTTAAAATTGTCTTCTCCAAAGTGGTGCTACATACATTTTTATTTTCTGTATGAATGCTGATATCTTTGAAAATGTATTTTTTATCCTCTTTTTCTCCTTGCAATCAAATGAGGTCATGAAAGGGCAACAGACTCAAAGAAGGAAGGCATTTTTGCTCCATTTCGTTACAAAAACCAGCTAATAGCAGTTGTTGCACAGCAAACTCTGTGTCAAAGGCAGCTGGAATGGTTCCATCAACGAGAGGATGTCCTCTGGCTGGGGTTAATGGGAGTGGAGTAGGGGGAAAACGAACTGCTGAGAGCGCCGGAAGAACAAAATAAAGAACTTTTCAGCTTGGATTTCTCAGAGTAATGCAGGGTCAGAAAACAGGGGTCAAAACCACAATGACATCGTAATCTGGCGTGCGCTGGCGATTGTGCACGGGTGCGTGCGTGTAATCCGTTTCGTGCGGCTCACATCATGTTTCATTTCAGCACAGAAATCACAGACAAAGGTCACCGTTTGACCTTTTCACAGATCAGAATTGCGGCACCACGCCTGCCTGATTAGTGTACGCGCAGACACAAGCCGACACACACGTATGGATGCTGAAAAAGACCAACACACTCGCTTAGGACAGAAAAATGAAAGTAATAACACAAAGCTCAAAGCATACAAAAAAAAATCATCTTTTTGTAATCTTGCCCAACTCTGCTGTGCGAGTTCAATTTTCAGACATGTTTACCTCTTAGATACAAAATCAAAAACAAGGACTGAGCCTCTTTGTTGTTTAAATTCATTCTGATATTTTCTTAGTATTTATTCCATACTTTAAAACCTTCACTGAACAGAGAATTTGCAAACCTAAAGTCCTAAAGCCATTGCAAACACTCACTTATGTGCAAAATGTCACTTTTTAATGGTCGATCAACTGTATTTAGTCATTGATCTAAACTGAGATTGAAGCTCGGATGTAATTTACAGAAAAAATATTCAATGTTTCACCCTTTTTCCAAAGATATTCTTACCCATTTCCATTTTCAGAAAGTATTTTCAGTAAGTTTATTATGAATTGGACTGCTGATTGGTGAGCCAGACCTTTAACGAGTAATGGGAAAGTATAGAAGCTACAGGCTTATTAGCTGATAAAAATGTATGAATCTGTTGGCTATATTGTGCTGGTGTGCAGATAGAAGCTAGGAGTTCACACACATCGCCCGCTGTGCTGCTGAAGCACAAAATGCTTTATAGCTGTAACACATACCGCAGGAAGGATTTCTTGATTATAGGTAAAACCAGCAGGATGTAGCAATGATGCAAATGCGCATGTTGATTGAAATATAAAATACTGTGCATGCATTGCAATGAGAAACGACAGGAAGCCTGCTCTGTGGTCACCTCAGAGGTTGGCATAGTAACCAATCAGGAACCTATCAGCACAGGTGAAATGAGACCTGAGCCAATCAGTGTGTTCGGGTTGAACTACCTAGAGTATAAATGTCAACGTGGGTCAATTGCCGCCATATCATCAGCCATGATGAAAACACACCATTACTGTCGGAAAATGTCAATGTGGCCATGGATCCTAGCCTCTCCTTGTTAAAGTGAACAACGTTTGCTCAGTAAGCTGCAAAATTTGCGTGTGTGTGTATGTGTGTGTGCGTGTGTGGTAAGTGAGGAAACAAGAGTAAGAGTCACAGCCAGATTGGCTGACACTGTATGTAAATTATATGCTAAGATTTACGGTTTCCTTTCTGTAACTACTTGCCATTGTGCTCAGTGTTTTCTGTATGGCCGTATTTTGTTTTTTTGTTTTGTTTTAGTGAATATTGCAATTTGAATGAAAAAAGCATTTATCTTGGTAAATCAGAATATGAATGCCTTCGCTAATGTCAGATAGCATCAGCTTGTGCAGATTTTAAACATATCTGCACAAAAGTCAAATGCATGTCTTTAACACCTGGGATGAAAAAAGACATTTGGAACGATACTTGAACAATAGTGAACTGTAATGACAATGTGTGTTCTAATAAAATACCTGATCCCTGATATGGGAATTTTTCTACAAAACAGAATTTGTTATAACTTCTTGTGACAAAATTGCAATCAGCTTTATTGGACTAAGTTTGTGTGCACAGACATTTTTTGTCTGGATGCACAATAATGCATGAGATTCCTGGTAGAACTGACTGTCATACTTTAACTTGTTTTGTTGAATACTGATACTATTCACTTGTTTGCAAGCTTTATCAGGCATAAAATGTTTCCTTGCAATCGTAAAATAAAAACCTCTGTTTGTCTTTCTGGAAAGACTGTTTCTGTACTCTGTTTTGCTTGTTTTCTATTTTCTCTCGTTGCAGTCTTTTCTACCTTGTTCTTTTCTTGCTCTTGTTTTGTTTTGCTCTCCTCTACAATGACTTGGTGCTGGGCTGTAGCCCACAGTTCCTCTATGCAGCTTGACATATCCCCCATGCTCAACAGTGGATAAGAAACACATTGGCAGGCTTCACTTAACTCTAAAAAATACAACTCCTTGAACCCCAGCTACAGAATGGAAATGTTTCACAGAAAAGCAGCTGGAAACTTAGAAGGAAATGTCTCGATCCATATCTGCACTCCAGACCCTCTGTTGTTGTGAGACTTGGTTTTTCATCTGATGGACTTCAGTCCATACAAAATCTCCAACATGTGTGGACGTAGTACTGAGACATGTACAGAACAAAAGCTTAATCTATCTAAAGAGTGTTTATATTCATTTTTTCAAGCCTTAAATCTAGACCTTAAACCTTTAAACCTAATGTAACAGACATCCAATTCAACAAACAAAAAAATAAGTAAATTACTTATTACAAATATAGATATGCAATTATCTTCAAAGAAAACTAGTGGAATGTGTTAAGCCTATATGTGCAATCTCGACTTTCTAAATAAATCAAACAGGGAGTGCTTTTATTTTGAAGGGGGAGTACTGTGCTAATTGGTGCTTCATACAGCTGGAGAAAACTGTGGCCACTCCAACACTTTCTCTTCCATCTCATTAAAGTGCCTTTAAACCACAGCAAAAATCCATCCATCCATCCATCCATCCATATTATCAATATCTGCCTGCCTCCAGCGGTCAACGGGCGAGAGGCGAGGTACACTCTGGACAGGTCACCAGTCCAACACAAAAATATGATGGCAAATATTTGGGAGGCAGGGTACACTCTGGACACACAACACATTCATATCTAAGAACAATTTAGAGACCTAAAAGATCCCAAGTCAGGGTTTGAACCCAGGAGCTTCTTGCTGCAAGGTGACAGGACTCATATGTTTTAATACCTCTTACAATTTTTTTTCTTCACACATGAGAGACTTGTTTTGGCAATAAACTGCAGCATGCACCTTTGTCTTTGTAGTGACAGAGTGTTCTGTGTGTGAGTGACACTACCTGCTGCGGAGGTGGTCGAGGCTGCATGTAGGAACTCTGGGACGGGCCTGTGGGAGTCTGCTGAGGAGGACTGAAGTACGGAGGGGTTCCCTGCTGCCCTCCTTGCTGCTCTCTGCTGAACCCTCCCATCGACTGCTGGCCATATGGTGCAACCTGCTGAAGGAAAAAAAAAAGAAATCAAATATATTAGATGAAATGCTGATACAACTGCAACTCAGATCTAATCGTTCATGTTAAACAGCTTGTGTTTGCATTAACTTCTTCAGAACTCTAAGACCCCGACAAGACAGGGAGGAGTAGGATCTGATTGAGTTGTGCTGTGGTCAAAAGTCTCACAGAAAGAGTCTCTAACTTGCTGAGGAATCCTTTTGACATGGAGATAAGAAGCAGAAATGTTGCCCAAAGCCACACAAAAACTATGCAAATAATATTTTCTAATATCACCAATTGTCCCAGAGTTGCAGGCTCTAAAAGGGGGAAGGCAAACACCAGCCTCCGATCAGCCCTCCACCTAATGAATTCCTGCTGAAGACATCTAATGTCCTCCAGTTTGCCAAATGCATCCACCTCTTTACATTATCTCTGACTCGGTCAACTCACAGATGAGTTCAGAAGTGCTAGATATTACTGCTGGTCCGTCCCAGGCCGTAACCTTAATGAGGGACACGTGGATAAGTGGTAGCATTCCGGGGCAGAACAGAAAAGGAAAAAAAAAACTAATTCATAGGGGTGAAGCCGTGCCAAGCAGCAATGCTGTATTACACGGTGGTTTTGAGGGAAAACGCGAACAAGGAGTGCATGTAACAAGCTGGCACAAATACAAATGTAGACTTAATCCCTTCATGTTGTTTGTTATGACTACAGACAGCGCCAGGTGTTCTAACTGCTGCGTGGATTTCCTTATTCACACAGAGACAGCCACACATTTACACAAACAGCCAGGAACAGATTATTAAACAACATTTACGACTACCGACAGCACTTTTAATGTCATATTTCCTTCTCATCATGTCATGTTGCTCTGCCACAAACTCGTTAAATCTACACCAGGCCATAATTCGGGGCATCTGTCAAGCTTGTCGTCCACTTCCAATGCCTTACTTTAAGATGTCGTCTTAAATCTTCCTTAGCAAAGTAAAACTCTTAAACTTAGCATGATTTATATCTCGAATGATGGCGTTACTGGGCCCTCTGACATGACGTAATTACCACACTATACAGCTTTGTCAGATAAGAGCAATGCAGCCGGAGCAGAGGCTTTATGAGAGAGAAACCCCTCTAACATAAAAGGCATGATGAAATTCAAGGCTTGTGGAGAACATAGTGAAATCTGATCTGGTGGCAGCAGAGTAGCAGTGGAGATTAATACGTCTGAAACAGGTTTTGAAGAGAGCCTTCCATTGAGTGGGCTGAAGAAATATTCTCTCAATGCTTTTGACTTTCTCAATAGCAGTGATTGGACAGTGTTGAATACTTTTCACTTCAGTGGGAATTTGATTAGCAAAGACAGGTTTGTGTGCATGTGTGTGAGCCGAGCTTACAGTGAGAGAGCGAGTCATTAGGCCGATGAGATGGACAGACAGGGTGAGATCAGTCCGGCTAGCAGAAAGGTTAATAGCATGGCCCTGCTCATGCCAACAGCACCACTGGATTCATTACCAGCAGCCAGAACTGCACATACATACACACACACGCACACTAAGTTACTATTTGATGCTTTAATACTTGAATGAATGCAGAAAGATAAACCATTGCTCACTCACTCTCTCACATATGGGTATTATTAGGCCTGCATCGAAGCTTCTCCAGTAAAAGTGAAGCAGCCTTGTCCAGTTATTCGTGTTGAATGTCTGGTGTAACACAGTGAGCTTCAACAGGAACACCGCTGTTCTCAGATTGTTGAAGATTAGGTCACCTTGGCAATCAAGACCAGAAATCCATTGGAGGGTTCCGCTTTTCAGACACATGCAGATACAAGAATCTTCTAGTCACAGACTAGGAAAATCAGAAGACCACCACAAAAAAGAGAAAGAAATGTGGCTTAATGCTGAATAAATTTAGGGCTACCCTAATTATCAGCATGAAAAATGGCTGATCAGTTCATAGTCTGATGCAAATACTCTGGTATATATTTAAAATAAAAAAAAAACAACCTAACAAATGCGATGTGTCTGTATCTTTGTTTTCCACCCTTGTGAGACAATAGTTTATGGAAGCGTCTTTCACTCCAGTTACATCTGCAAGTCTTTTGGGTTCTTCCAGTTTTTCAGAAACTGAAAATTTTCCTATGTTTTGCAAAATAGCTCAAGCTTAGTCAGCTTGGGTCAAAGGCATCTGTGTAGATATATATTTAGTTCTGAATGGGATATTCTGAGTCATGAATATGCTTTGGTCTGAACCATTCCATTATAGCTGTGGCTGTATGTTTGAGACTGATGGAAGGTGAACATCTGTCCCAGTCATGTCTTGTGTAGCCTTAAACATATTTTCTTCCAAGATGCCTCGATTTTCAGCTCCATCACCATAAACATGATTTCTGAATGTAATGTGTCACACTGGATTTTAAACAAGTGTTGTAGAGTAAATTGTGTACAATGTGTATGCAAATAACCCCAATTTGTAATTAAATATATTTTTTGAACCAATATATAAGTTTTCTTAATCTTCACAGTTATGTAATGCTTTGTTTTGGTCTATCCCATGAAATCCAATTACAACACTCTGAAGTGTGACTATGATATGACAACACAGTGTTAATGATTTTCCAACGCAGTGAATTTTGGGCCATCAATTCAAGGCTAGCTTTTTTGACTCATTGTCAAATGTAATAACTAGCAGCAGACTTTGGGCATGATCTCTTTGAGATCTAGTAGCAATTCATCGTGTAACCACTATTTTTCTCTAAACTGTTCATTAGAGTATCTAAAGCATGTATGCCATTGTTGCATTCCAAAGGGATGGGTTGCAAAAATGTAACCATAGCATGCAGACAATCAAGTAAGACAGTCACAAATATGATAAAATAGAAATACCAACCCACTCCCATTCAGTCAAATAAGCACACAGGCAGAAGACTGGAGGTCTAACGAGTAGCAACCTGCCAAAGTGGCTTTGGGTGGGAAGAAAGAGTTATTCAGATGCAGCTTCTGTTTGATCGCTAGGGCAGACTGTATAAATGCACTGTACCTGCTGAGCACACACCAACTCAATGAAACCTAATGCTCTTTGACTGGGAATATGTTTAGCGATAAACAGACTTGCTGTGCTGCTGGCTGCACCAATAAAAATAACCGCTGGAAGGAGAAAATAAGACCATTTTCTGCCTTTTGCTTTCACTCAGGTGCAGAGAAGCAGACTAAATAACAGTCTGATTTATCCAGAGTGTCTTGGCAGGCACATGGTGTCAAATAAACGTCTGTAATGAAACGGCAACAGATGTGAAATGCTGTGGGGAGAAATGACGCAGGATAGACGTCCTGCGAAGCAAATAATTCGCCATAAACTGCCGCAGCAGTGTGATGAAAACAAAAGTCTTGGTGGTATATTAAGACCCAAAAAGCACAACAAACTGAGAATAACTCAATCAAAAAATCTATCAAAACAAGAATTGTATGAAAAGGCAGGCAATAAAGTTTCTCTTTTGTATTAAATTGCCATGCTAACTCTCATTCAAGCAGACAGTGCATGTGAAGTGCATGCAGAAGTGCAAGTCCCTTAAATCAGCCATTAAAAAAGCCTTGCACAGAACAAGGCGCCGCTTGTAATTCAATTGGGATGACGAAGAACGGACAGAAATCTTCATAATTCTGTCAAAGCACCGATATGCTTGACTGGTGAGTGGGGCCAGAGGTTGGCCCCATTTTGAGTGACAGATGGGCTCAGCCAACCAGAGCACTAACCAGTGCCATCACACTGACCCTTGAACACATTCACACCCACATCCTGACAGGCCTGACAGGCACACACATCAGCGATGCATAGCTTTTAACATTTACATGCCAGCAAGGCAACTGGTAAAAATAAGTGCTACTTTATCAAAAAAAACAAAAAAAAAAAGTATTCACATCCTTAAATCTTTTTCACATTTTGTCACAATGCCAGACAAAAATGTTGACGTATTTTACTTTGATTCACTTGTCAGACCAGCACAAAGCAGTGCGTATTTGTAGAGTGAAAGAAAAGGATTTGCAGTTTCAAGCAAGTGTCGCGTGAATACCAGCAGGTATTCACCCCTTCTGGTCAAAATTCTGTAGAATCACCTTTTGTTGAAACAATAATAAGTCATAAATGTATATTCTATATATAAGAAACTCAAGTTTCTACCAGATTTTAATAAATGTAAGGTCAGTAAAAATAGTTTGGAAACGGTCTGAACAGTAATGTTTAAATCTTGCCACAGATTCTCAGTTCTATTTAGGTCTGGACTGAACTTGGGCCATTACAACACATGAATGTGTTGTGAAAAAGCCTTTCATTAAGCAACTAAGTGCATATTTTGGATCAAGTCTTCTGCTGCTTCCAACATGGTTTTGATGCTGCAACTGTCATGAGTTACTGTGGGGTATTTGGGAACAAAGTGTTTTGCATTTAATACAAAATGCTAATTTTGGTCTCATCTGACCAGAACACCTTCTCATATTTACTTATATGGTTTGTGGCAAACTGTGCTAAACTCCTATTTTCTGGTGATTGAACAGTGAGACGTTCACAATGGGGGTTATTATTTTCTAATCTAACTCCGCTTTAAACTTCTCGACAACTTTCTTCTCTCTGTCATGTCTGCTGTCTCATTTGGTCTTCATGATGCTGTTTATTCACTGGTGTTCTCTAACAAATTTTCTCAGAACAGATGCATGTATTACTAAGACAAAACTATACCCATTGGTAACTAAGGTTTATTAGGATAAACCTCACACTTCCTTATAAGTCCATGCAGAGAAGCAACCTGAAAAAGCAATATACCTCTAAGAAAGTGACTTCTATATTTAGTTGGATCAATGTATATTGCAGTATTAAAATCATAGGGTGACGTTTAAACTCATAATTTGCAAAAAACAAACAAACATTTGATCCTCATTTTTCCACTTCACAATTATGTACGACTTTGCATGTTTCTCTAATTAAATTTCAAGAAAATGCAATTAAGTTTGAGATGACAACGTGTGGAAAAGAATCAGACGTGTGATTGCTTTTGCAAGACACTAACATTTTTTTTAAAGGAACAAATTTCCTTCTGAGCTGCCAGAAATTGAAACAGGGCATGGAAAGCACAAAAGAATCTGGCATTATACTGGCAAGGGAAGATGTTTAGAGAGACAGAGATGGACAGATAGGCATGAAGAAAGATAGAGGATGGGTGTTACATACTGAGATACTTAAAGGAAGAGATAAGGCGATGTTTCGCACGATAAAGACAGAGAGGGAGAGACGGATAAAGACATCGAAGCAAAAAGATTTGTGGAGAGAACAGAGCGACACAGACAAGATATAAAAGATGAGTTTTGGATGAAGAAAATAGATCACAATACAGTGATAAGCAACTGAGAAACAGTTCTATATCATATTCACTCATTTCTATATTGAATTGAGAAAAAAAATACACGTAGCTGGCTACGAATTTCTCTTTTTCCACAACGTTTGCCATGATGCAATGCTTCAAATTACTTTAAAATACTTCTATCCAAGCACATTTAAAGCAAGCAGCATTAAAACAATCTAAGTTGCAGACAGGCAGCATCTGAAACGGAGGTTTTTTTTTCTCCATATTTAAAATTTCCAGCGGCTGATAAATCCGAGCGCAGACTTAACAGCAGATATCAAAGAGGACGTTTCAGTAAAGGGAACGCAGCGGGTGAAAGGTAAGACAGGAGTGGCAGTGTTGACAGATGTGTCAGTCATGGGAATGGAAAAGTGTACCACTATCAAAATAACTCCTGACAACGGTGGCAGCTGGCTCACCTTTTTTCTCTCTAAAGCTTCTTCTCTGCAAGAGGTTGAGGCATTTAAATAACACAAAAGTGACAATTTTTAGTTGACCTGCGTGTTTGCTGTGCTCTTGCTGTGTCACATGTAAAAGATTCTGACTGTGGAAAAAAAAGGGCAATTTTAAAAAGCCGTAGATATTGACAGAGGTATTTGTAAGTAAACAGTAAATTGAGAATCGCATAATTTCTGCAAAAAAACACAACACTTCTATAAAATGTAAAAATTTTATACGTATTAACTATGCATTTATTGTTATTGCAATAAACGTGTAAGTGCTTGTTAACAGAAATCAAAAATGTTGTGTTTGTGTTTTGTTGGTGGAAAAGGCTTCATCAAAGGGAATGCGCCAAACCACAACCGCTTATGACAGAATAACAGCAAAGGATGGCCATCCATTTTAAGCCATTTAAACATATTATAAGGTAAAAATAGACACCAGATAGTAAAATTATGCACAGAGAATATTCAGGTCACAGACTAAGACTGTACAGACTGTGGGTGGCCGTTGTGCCTCTAAAAAATGTAATTGACTTGTTTTTCCAAAGAAACATTGCAGACCTGTTACAGCTCACAGCCTCTTTACAGCATTAACAGAAGATTCAGTGTGTTTGCAATGGCAATAAAAAGTTACCCTAACATGTCTCAAGTTATTTTTTTATATATATATATATATTTCAAAATAATATCTTTTTAGTAAAAGATTTGAAATAAGCAGCAACAAATATAAATCCTTATTTTGTTGATCATTCGGGTGCTGCTTTCATTTGGGTGAGAAAAAAACAACAACTAAACAACAACTAAAAACAGATTCAGTAGTTTTTAGGTACTATGTGGTGATGATATCATTGCATCACAGACAAAACCCTGCACTTATAAATTGTAAACAAAGGTGAGTCCCATAACGGCACGTGAAGCACCAGGGGACAGGGTCAGCTTCAACAGGCTCATGATTAAACATAAGGGAGAGAAATAAGGAATGCATCATTGTTCTTGTCATCCGCTCGTATCTCTTCCCCCAAGGTGAAGGCGATTCCTCGTCCCTCTCTGTCTTTCATCTCTCTCACCTCCCCCACTTCCCCTTCTCATACATCGGAGGCCCTTGGCACCATCAGGAATGAGCTGCCCTTGGAGGAGTGACGGAGTGAGGGACAGGAGGAGCGATGTGCAGCACTGTGAATCCCGACATGCGAGCCACCTAAAAGATGGCCTGCTCTGTGAGGCCAAAACTTAATAAACAGGCACCACTTCCAGATAACGGCAACATGAGAAACAAATGCTTGCGCATGCAATCGTAGATAATTTACTTTTTTTATATGAAGAACAGTGTGCTTCATATACTGCAGGTGTTTATTCTCAAATGAAAACATACGGCCGTCTATTCAGCAATCGTGACTTATTGACATTTTGATAACATCAAATAAGACAGACAGAGCAAGAGTGAGCAGATAGCATGGCTGTAAACTGACACAAAGACATATTTTATACCTACATGTACTTTATTTTCATTGTAGATTACTTTGTGAACCCTGAAAAACAAGCTTTCCCTTCTCTTATTCTCAGTTTCTTCTGCATAAGCTAATGAAACAAAAAGCAGCTTCTTGTTGCTGCTGTTTCAGACTGAGCCATGATGGAAACATTTGCAGAAGCAGAAAAGGTTAATGTGATCTGTTGTGTTGTGTGTGTGTGTGTGTGTGTGTGTGCGTGCGTGCGTGCGTGCGTGCGTGCGTGTGTGTGTGTCCGTATGCGTGTGTGTGTAAGTAAAAAGCCATTTATTTTTGCTTTTTCTTTATTCTTGTGAGTGGCTCTGGGCTCTGTGCCACCAGCTCTAAATGTTTTTCCCCTACTAAACTCCTGACCCCAATCTGAGGCCAAGCAAGACAGCAGAGAGAGGAAATCGTGAAAGAAAGGCAACAGGGTGGAAAAAAAGGCAAATGTGATTCGGTGACGGGGTCAAAAATGGCTGCGGAGGAGAAAAAAAAAGAGTGGGTGACATGAAAGTGGTCCAGCTGTCGATACAAATAACCAATCACTTAAGATGTCTAAACAAGTCATTTCTCAGCGTTCACGGCAGACATTTCATACAGGAACCTAAAGCAAGCCACATTCACTCTTGACAGATAGAAAATAATCATTATCAAGAATAGAGGGCTTGTGATCCATGTAAACATCACAATGGAGCACTAAAACATCTATCAGATCAATCATTTCTGCACGCTGCAGCTCGACTCATTTTTTTTTTACCGCTTGCTGTGATGACAAGCGTGTGTAGGAGTCATGTCAATTACACCTAAGCAGGGAAAAAGGAAGAGGGGAGGGAGTTGGAGCGAACTTTTTCACCATCAGTGGCCACTGTCAGTTCAGGAGATTATGTTTGCATTTTAGGTCTCCTGCCGTGAAACAGTCTCCAGATGGACGCTGATGTGATGAGGTGCTGCCGTTTGGACCGGAAGTGACCTGTGAACTGTTACTGTGAACTGTAAAATAGATGGAACAGGGCTAGTGATAAACAGGGAGGTATAGCCAGTTCTTAAAATTTGACAATTTTTTATTTTTTTTTTGAAAGGGAAATATTATTTTGCAGTGATTTCCCACATGGCTGATTTTCAGCCTGATTGATCAGTGAAGAGGTTGCACTGACAACATATTTCTTGGATCTATGTAATGTTACTGTATACAGAATGAAACAGAGAGCAAGCACTAGAGATTTAAGAAGTTATTTGAAAAAAAAATCATAAGACATGTAGAGATGACTAAATAACGTTCCTTATACTCATGCATTCACTCTGTGTCCTTTGTTGAAGATCCATTCCTCTTGCCAGGGTTGGTGGCTGAAACAGCAGAGGAGTCCTCCCTGCTTTATGATTAATTCAGCTGATAACTATTTGACCACCTGGGGAGACTCCTGAACCGCGAACAAAGCGCTTAACTTTTAGCTCATAACCGTCAGGCGATCTTTAAGTATGGCGAGAAAATGAAACTGAAGAGGATGGCACAGCAAAATGTAAAATCTCTGTTCTAAAACAGTAACAGACTGTAATTTTACACCCGCTGATCCAATATATCCACAAAACATGCAATGGAGTTTGATCAGATTCTACTGAGCCCAGAAAGTAAACCAATAAAACGGGCAAAAGTCTGATGTTAACAATACACAAATGCAATTTGCTTTTGTGAAGGCGAAGATTATGGAGAAAATAGATTTATTTAGTGATTTTTTCCAAGGTGGAATAAGTATGTGAGATGTTGGTTTTTATTATGTCTGGTGTTAAACTGAAAAAAAGTAAAAGTAATGCTTCTCCCTTTGTCCACAAGCTAGTCCATAAAGAAATAAATGAATGTAAGATTCACTCAGTGGTTTAATCTTGACAACACCATCCCAGCCCATCTCTGCTCTCTCTGATCTGTTTATAAATGCAGAGGTTCTGTGTCCATGAAATACAAATGAACAAGCTGAGATGCCAGATCCCCCTTGACCTAAGTAAGGAAAAAAAAATCTATTTCTAATCTGGATGTAAACTGAGAAGAATTTTCAGCGAGCCAATTAGAGCAGCGACTAATCCCCTTCTAACTCAGTAAAGATGCAAAGCATCCTTTTTTTTTCCCTCAGCTCTCTTCTTTGCTCCCTTCGTTTCGCTCCACTTTCATCTCTCGGTGCTTTTATCTTATCAAACAGGCACGTATAGGGCACCGCAAACACAAAGAGCTGAGTTCTGATCTTTGAAAAACGCACAGCTTTTGACGTTTTGCATCTCTTACCTAAATTCAACACCAAATTACATTAAATTCAAACCTAAAATCAGCTCTAAAAATTAAGATAGCAGCTATGGAACCTAATGCATCAAGAATATACAATACTAGCAATTGCAAATTATCTGCTACAATAAATACAATCCATGTCTAACTTACTCTAATATTTTGCTCTACTTGTGATGAGGGAACAAGCAATTTATTAATCCACGTGACTGAGTGTTTTGTCATTCTCTTTATGTATATGGTAGCCTTATGCTTTATAATTGATGGCATCACTTAAACTAGTATATGAATGGTGGTTGGGGGTGGGACTGCGGGGGGGTCTTCCCTTTTTTTCCAGATAATGGCTGCAGTGAAATGGCTCTACGTTGTGTTTGATTGGCTGAGGGCCACCTTAAAGCAATAAAGTAATAAAAGTTACAAATGAGAGCCAGCTATTAGAGTCATTGACGTGCGTAAGGCTAGCTTGCTAATTAATTGATCATGAAACTTCATCTATTCTGCAGTGAGAGGAACCTTCAATTCATCAACATTTCACCATCCGTTTTTCTCTTACCCTGTTGCCTTATCACACAAATTGGTTCATCTGCTTTCACCTAAACCTCTGTTTAGTTGGTGTGTACCATACGAGGTAGAATGAGTTGTAGTGCTAAAGAGGGCACAAGAAAGAAAAGGTGTCAAAAGAGGTGCGAGCAGAGGCTGGAGCGGTCCACTTTGCAGCCTCTTCGCCTCCTCTGTCTCCATCTTTCTTGGCAGAGAAGCTGATTTATCGGGGCTTCCCAGTCATCCGTCTGAGCGAGCAATGCGGGCTGCATTAACCCCAGAGGCAACCCTACCACCCAGGCCCCCTAAGTGCTTCAAAGTCCCCCCCGCCATTCAAGCAACGTTATAAATTGGCCATCCAGCTCTTTAAGCTCAATAGCCCACAAGATGAAGTCTGGTCACACAAGGAGTTTCAACGCCTTTTGTTCAACGATAACCATAGTGTAAGTTGACATCCTTCTCGCATTGGTTGCAACATTACGCAAATTGGGATCCTTGATAAAGACGTGAAAAAACTTCCGTCCTACCCAAGTGTCATTTTCTTTTATCTTTCCTTTTCAGAAAAAGCATTTAGAGAAATAAGCTTTGGTGGTGTCACATTTGCAGAACCTTGTAAATTTTATCACAACTGTTTGGGGTGGAATATTTATTTCTTTTCTGTGGCATTTTATTCCCCACTGAGCAAATGTGTATAAAAATTAAAATTTGGATTTTTTCCCCATTTTTTTCTGTGTGAAATCTTGCTACTACCACTACAAAAAAAAATGTTCTAGCACATTTTTAACATGGGTGTTATTCAACGTGCTGAAATGTGATGCTTATTAAATATTTTTAAACACTTTTTTCTTATTATTACTGTTAAAGAAGCACCTGTAAGGAGAAGCTATGTTTATTTAGCTGCTTATCTGACAACTTTTAAAAGAAAGTGAAAGACTTGTACTGGAACTTAAAAAAATAAACGAATGCCTAAAGCATTCTCACTAATAAAAATAATACCATCATAAACCATAACATCCTTGTGTCTACATCTGTTTCAGGGAGTTGAGCTGAACATTTGAGACACTGTAACTGGTCTGGGATGGGCCCACTGGTTTAAGCATATTATTCTAGTCCCCTTAAGGTGGTGTTACATGCAAATCCTAAATTGCAGCTTTTACTTTTAAAGATGGTAATCGTCTGATTTTACTGGTAATACTGAAGCAACAGACACTCAGTGAAGGTGGAAAATTAAGAAGAATTAATATATTCCCCCAATTTCCTTATAAGTATTGTCTTTGTTCTTTCTTTCTTTATTTCTATTGTCAGTGTACTGAAGGAGAAGCAGAAATACAGCATTACCATTAAAAGATAACATAGTGCATGATTGCAGTCCTCTAATCCATGAACAATTATAACAGCAGTTATGCCCTCAATTCAGATTGGCCCAGATCTCAATCACTCTAATTAAGCACCTGTGGAGAAAAAACTGAATATTTGCCAAAGAATTGATGCTGTTGCTGCCTGCGTCTGTTCAGGTGAAGGCAGCTCACCTTTCAGCACTTCTGATTTTAATAAAATGTTAATTAAGAGTTCCAGACAGACTAGAGAAACCTAAGCTTTGCAGCCATTTTCTAATTCCTAGACGGTTAAGAGTCAAATTTCTGAACCAACTATGACAGCAAAAGACTAAAAATACATTTTCTTTACTACATTTCGATTACAAAGCAGTGCAATTTGTGACGTGACAGGACTTTCTTTTTTTTTCTTCTCTACAAGAGATGTGTTTATATTGTAGGAAAACACAAAGGTGTTATGCATAAAAGACAGTTTGTGTTACTATACCGCTACGTGAGATATATAATTAACGTTGCTGTTGAACCATTCAATTTACACCAAAGCTACTTCACACAGAGTGTCTGTGGCTATTTATGTAAAGAAATAAAAAGCACAGTTGATGGTTGCCTCACATTTGCTCATACTTTCATGCAAAACATCTGAAGCAGTCAAAGATGTTTTGACACGTGAAGCGAATAAAAAGGAAGAAGAGCCATCTTTCAATACTTATTGTTCAGGAATGTACACAGCTGCTGGCCAGCTGAAAAAAAAACAGACGCGCACCAGTCGTGCATAACATTATGATCACTGATAATCACATCTCATTTAGACATCTCTATTGACAAAGGAGTTCCTACAATTTTCTTCAAAGATGATCGTGAGATATGGGGAAATGTGGAGAAAAACTAGTGATAAGCAAATCAGTTTTATGTTTTGCCTTCAAAAGAAATGACGGTAAATGTTTGTTTGTTAGTGGCAGTGAGCCACGCTAAGTTTGGATTGTAAAGCATAAAATGTGATGTTGCTTAAATAAAAATCCATAAAACTTGATTTAAATTGACTATTATTGTATTTTTGTTATTTTCTGAACAAATTTCTTCAAAAAAAATAAATGAAAAATGAATAAACACAATCAAATCAACTGAATTTCATATCCAACAAGACAATAGTGTTAGAAATGCTGAACAAAAACACAAATACTTTAGATTACAGTCATTCTGCAGCTTAGTGTTCTCAGTGAGCTGTTTAAACTTAATTTGTTGGACTTTTGCAGAAATTCCATTTTCTTTTTCTTCAAAATTCTCCTTTAAAAATTTTTGCATTTGCAAGCTCCCATGTATTTTTCTAAATAAATAAATATGATATGGCTAATTACTAAAGTTTCAACATCTCACTAAAAAAGTTTAAAAGTTAACTACCTATATCTATAAGTAAGTTTATGATCAAATTAACATCTGTGCTACATTTGAAATTTGGTCCCAATAACAGTGTAAAACGACATAATAGTGTAAAAAGACATGCTGCCTTAATAATATGAATATGACTAACATGCCATGTGCGCCACACATTTGTTCAGCTGCTACTGCATTTACACAACTGCTGCTGGAAATCACAGCAATTACCAAAAAATATCTCAATTAAATCATGCAAACACTTTGTCTGTGCTGATGACTCAATAAACTCAACATGCTAGGTTTTAGAAAAAGTGGCAGCACTTCATGGGAAATGAAATTTAACTTCACTTGATCTTTAAACATGGAACAAATGACATGGGGTAAGTCCCAGCTAAAGTAATGTACCCAGTCGTGCCACTGTTGGAAACTCTGACACACTTGATCCAATTCACAAGCTATCTAAACCAGGCCCACATCACAAGCGGTACATACTTCAAAGTCATGACAGGACTCGATGTTCCACAAAACGGATCTTGCAAAACTGGAAGGACAAAACAGAGAGTCTGATGCTTTCACCAAGCATGCAAATGCACAAAAAAATTGCAAATAATTTACAGTTTCAACATGAGTAGATCACCTGCAAATGTTCTTTTTCTGTCCTCCCACTGGTCAGATGTCTTACTTGAAAAAAAGTTGATGCACATATTAGACGGATGTTTTTAACAAAACTAACTACATTTTCAACAATACCAGTGTATAATTTTTCAAGTTTCTTTTGTTGATGTCTTCTAGACCAATAAATATTTGTCAAAACAAAAATAATTTGATTTAAGCTACACAAAGCCTAAAAGGATGCTGGTTTCTTTGTTGGTCTTCTAGGTGTGTGTAGTGAACAAGTGGCAGGTCAGCTGCATTTCCACTTGACTTTAAATGCTTGGCTCCTATTAAGTTGGCCCAGCATGTAAGGAACAAACATCCAACACGGGTAATGGTTTCTGCCTGATTGGTTGACACATTCGCCCTCCTCCTCCTTCTCCAAGCACGCATGTAAGCGCGCACACACACACACACACACACACACACACACACACACACACACACACACACACAAACACACACACACACACACACACACACACACACACGCACCTTCCCTCTTCTCGTTCTCTCTCTCAACTATTTCCCAGGATATCTTTCTTCTCGGTGTTCTCTCACTCCCCCCCATCCCGTCCCTTCCCTTTCACATCAAACACTAATGTTTCCTTCAAATGCCTTTTCCTCTCTGTCTGCCAACGCTGACATCACAGGAAATTACGCTCAGAATTGGCAGCACTTTTTTTTTCCCCATCTCAGCTGCGTTCCAGTTTCCCACACAGACACTTTTCTCATGTGACCTGACATTCCCCAAAACACCTGCCTCCCTAATCAACTGTCTTGATGTTATTTTTTTATTTTTTTTTTTATTACTGGTATCCAACAGATTTTAACTGTAGTTCTGATGATATCACACAGCAAAAAATTATGTTTCACAAGCACATAATGTCTGTCAAGAACTGTGTGAGTTAAAATGCAGGTTTATTGATGCAAAAATATGTAGAGGTCTGCGATCTAAATTGATTCTTTCATCTCCTGCAGCTTCAGTAATAGTAGAAATGCACAAAAAAATCAGATGGTGATCAGAGTCAACCATTAGTGAACGGATTAGTGAACGGATACTTAGGCACTATCAGGTCTTGCTAACATCACTCTTTGGCACGGATGCTGTTCCTCAGAGAAAAACACTCAGGTCACACAGCAGGAAAATCATCGAAGGAATGGCTTCTATTCAGAGGAAGTCGAGCTCTGAACGGTTGAAAAAAAAAAGATGATTTTGGAGTGGTCAAGTTAAAGTATTTATTTAAACCCAGCTTTGGATGCTGTGGCATAACCTTAGACAGGCTATTCATGCTGGAAAACCCCCTGCAAAGAAAAGTGGGCCAAAATTCCTCTTCCTAAAACTTTTCACAGTACTGCACTATTAGGCAGAAAATCATCAGAGGCCTTTCAAAAAAGGTCTCTGATGGTAAACTTGATGGTTTACCATCAGATTGACCAGGTAATGTTGCATACATACTTGGCCCAACTTACAGGACAAAATGTATGTACTTAATAAGTTCAATGACAAGATGGCGTTGGGAAAATTTATGTTATCAAAGAATGAGAGTCTGTTCCAATAACTAGAGAAAGATTAATCGTTGTCTTTATTTTTTATTTGAAGGCAAAAGTGTTTGAAGACCCATCTCACTGAACAGTCAGTAGAAGAGCCACAAAAAACACACCCCAAGTCTGAACTTATCTCTATTACGAGGTGGACAACAGAGCCACATCTCTATCCACTGTCATGCAACTGTCCCTCGCCTCATTGGAGGGAATGATTTTTAGTGAAGACATTTTGTTGGAAACCCACACCCTGCATGTATGGCAGGAAACGAGAGCTGACAAGGATTCCAACAGAAACTTCTAGTTCTTCTCTATCAGTCACTCATAGCTTCAGGCTCTCTAATACTTACAAACATTTAAGAAAAACATTCATTTACACAAAACACTATCAATCCTTATTTAGATCAAATAAAAATGAAATAGTTCAAATGACTGCGACAGACTGGCGACCTGTCCAGGGTGAACCCCGCCTCTCGCCCGGAACGCCAGCTGGAGATCGGCACCAGCACCTCCCGACCCCATTAAGGGACAAGGGTGTAGGAAAATGGATGGATGGATGGATAGTTCAAATGAAATCTTCTAGTACAGTGGTAGGTAGGAGTTGGTCAGATAACCAAACTATGATCCTCAGTGGTCAAGACTCAATCCATGTCTATATAAAACACCCTGAGAGGCGTGACTAGAAGGCAGAAATCAGGTCTTCACACATTTAAATAACCCTGGTGAAAGAAATATTACCAAGCACAGCTTATTTTAAATAAATTAGGCTTAATTTTTGCATGATTCAACCATAGCACTGAAAGGCAGTAAAATAGGACCTTTTGTTCCACTGTTAAAACCCCTTCACACACTCAGACGCTCCGTCCCAGGGAAATCACAGACAAATACGCTTGCCTTTGTTGACGTCACGTTGCTTGGCAACAACTCAGCATGCCTGTCTACGA
The DNA here is from genome assembly GCA_033032245.1 of Poecilia picta. Taxonomy (NCBI): domain Eukaryota; kingdom Metazoa; phylum Chordata; class Actinopteri; order Cyprinodontiformes; family Poeciliidae; genus Poecilia; species Poecilia picta. Next base: position 11,553,624 of record CM065374.1, read on the forward strand.
CAAGCCGGGGTCTCAGCCCTGAAGTGTGATGCATCACGGGGGATAGTGTGTGCTGTGCCTTACATCACCCACAATCCCCCTTGCTGATACAGCTGCAGCCAGGATCGGCATTTGCAGCTGATCTTGGAAAAGTTTCACAACATCCACGCCTGGGAAAGAGGGCGACTGTTCCTCTTTCAGATTCAGCTGCGGCCGTGTTTGTCCAAACCGCATTTCAGCGCGTCTTTTGGCAAGTAATTAACAGTCACTTCAGGAGCTGACATGCTGCGCTTTCCGCAGCACACAGTATTTTGGAACATTCATTTCCCGGACCTCTCCTCTGCTGCCTGATCAGACCCCTGACCGCTTTTTCTGTAGGTGAGGCTCATTACGCTCATCTGAGAGGTTGGAATTAAACCTCCTCCTCCGAACTCATTACCGTGAGCTAGATTTCACCGGCTTCAGATAGGCAATGCGGTGGTGCTGCTTTTAAAGCCAGAGCCAGATAATTAGAAACTTTAGAAGCACAGTTCCCATGGCTATAGCCAGAGTGAACAACTAATTCTATTTGAACTAATTACATTCCATAACGCTATGCAGTGATTGCTACCCCGACCACAGCCTCCCCTATGAAATACGCTAGAGGATTTCATCACAAAATAGTACCAGGGATGTATTTTCTTGTGTATGTCTGACTGACTGCACTGTCTTTGTGCAGTGGTATTACTCTCAGAGCACAGCGTGTCTTCACATATACACCCCCGCCCGCTCCCAACTGTGTGTATTTCATAACGCGAAACCCCTTATTGAGCTCAGTAATGATCATTTTGGGAGCGTGTTGTCATCACAAAAATGCATCAGAGGGGGTTTTGGACCTAAAGCAATGAAGTCTGATATTTGAAGTGACTGAGTTGGGACTGCATTAAAGTCACCTACCAAAACAGGCAGAAGGAATTGACTAAAACACTATATCTGAAACAGAAAGAAAGATCCATTTGTAGTGGAACCAGCTCAGTTCAAAGGGATAGATTTTTAAAGTGAGATTATATAAACCGCTATAGGTAGTTGATATCTTCCAAACGTTCTGAGAGAGTCCCTTTTGGTCTTGGACCCACTCAGACTAACCATCAGCCTCAGCCATACCACCAAATCTGAATTAGATCTAAATAAATATGCCAAAAAAAGTTATAATTTACACATACTGTATTAACTGCTTATAGCCCTATTTAAACAAAATCTCCTTTTAAAAGTTTTGACCCATCACTTTTGGAAACTAAAAGGGAAAAATTGTTTTTAGTTGTTCATATTTATTGGTTTTGTATCTGACAACGCTTTTCTTAGAAAAATCCTGTGCGAATCACGTTTGTGTCAATTGTGTAAAGCAAGTCTTTCCTGCTGCATGTTTCCAGATGTCTGCATAAATTTTACACAAAACAGGAAGTCTGGGAGTTGATATGATTTTCTCTCATTCTGTTTGTGTAGCTTTGCTATGTGTGGAAGCTCAGCTCAGTCGCCCCAGTGAGAAGCCTTCACTTCCAGACTAACTGACCCAGGCAGACTAAATATAGCAGCCAAATATGACAGTGGGGAACTGCATGAACTACCCCCTCCATTTCACCCCCCAAAAAACACTGTTAAAGATATGTTTTCATCCACACACAGACACACACACACACACACACACAACATCAGTCTTTGCCACAATCGAGTCACACAAATTCATCGCAACCACACAACCAATTACCTTACAGTGGAAATTTGATTTACTTAAGACTCTAAAGCAGACACAAGCACCATTGTCTTACAGGTCTATTGTGTTACAAAAAGAGAATGATATGGGCCAGCATGCATGTTAAACAGCTAAGTCTGTGTAAATACAGATTCAAGCGCAAGTACACAGAAGTGTATTCAACGAAAAACCAGAGTAAAGTCTGAACACGCTTCAATGCATCTGCAGCCAGGTGAACCATCAAACTCAGCACGGTCAGCAAGGAGTTTCACAGGAATTAAGCAAACAACAGGAAAAACATGGCAGCAGTCCAAGATGTGAGACATGGCTGGTCTTTAAGAATAGCTTTTTTTTAAATGTCGATCTTCAAGACCCACTGACCATTGTGTTTCAGATTAAGCACTGCTCCCACACACCTGATTCAAATGATAGCGTTAGCGACTGCATGCCATCAAGTGATGCAGAACCCTGATAATCACCAAGTTATTCTGGTCAGGTGTGTGGCAGCAGGTAAACACATAAACCACGAAGGACAGTGGACCATCAGGACCAGGGCCATGAAACACGGTTTGAGACAACAACTCCAAATAACAATTCATCCATTTTCTTTACACTCTTATCCCTTAGTGGGGTTGGGAGGCGCTGGTGCCGATCTCCAGCTAACGTTCCGGGCGAGAGGCGGGTTCACCCTGGACAGGTCACCAGTCTGTCACAGACTCCAAATAACAAAAGGTGAAAATCCAAACCATAAACTAAATGTCCAAACATGGCATGCAACATGAGGAACAATAACTGGAAAAACAAAACAATAAAAAAAAAAGTTTTCAGCATATTAACACAAACAAAAGTTGTGTAACCTAATCAAATTCTTGATTAGGGACAGAAAAGCAACAATTACACACATTCATGCTTACATGAATACTGCATGTAGTAAAATGTTATCTTAATACATAGATTTAAGTAAAAGTCATGACATTTATGAAAACTCTCCCTGTTTTTTTTCCAAAGAACATTAGACTTTTATGTGGTTCTGCTCTTCATAGACAAACAAGACAACATTACCTGGTCAATTTGTCAGGCCATTTAAAGCAGCGAGCCCTAATAGTAGTAATATGTGGCACTCTTTTAATACTCACACAGTGCGGTAGCCTTAAGCCAGATGGCTAGAAGAGTGTGGGAGCACTTGAGGAACGACCAGCCTCTTTACTCTGCACTTTTTGTACCAAGAAAAAAGTCTGGCATCTCATTTATAGGACTTTAAACTAAGGGAACATGACATAACTTTCTAATAACCTTCCTTCACCTTGAAACAAGTAATCAGCCTAAAGCACACAACTCAAACTTGAAGCCTTTGGGCTCTGTTGACATACCTGCTGTTGAGGGTATTGCATGCCACTCATGCTCATTTGGCTCCTCCCCTGCATGCTCATTGGATATCGATGTGAAGGAGGTGATGCGTAGGGTTGGCTTGAGGGGTAACTTCCGGCGCCTGGCTGTTGAGGAGTGGAGTACGGATTGTTGGTCATTCCATACATCTGTGAGCGCTTCATAGCCATGAAATCCATGGAGGGAACCTGTGGAGGGAAAGAAAAGGGATTTATTTGCATCAGCATCGCCAAAAGGTGTTGTTATTTGCTCATCGTTGTCCACGGACCGGATGAAGGACTGCTTCAAGTATTGGAATGCCAAATAAAAACTCCACTTAGCAAATCTCACTCCATTCAGAAACCAATTATTTCCACGCAAACTTCACAGGATGAATTTACATTAATATTTAAAGATAACAAAACCTTTATCTAAAACTGCTTTAAATGCTGTTTAAAGTAACTGGCAGCAAAAAGAATAACTATATAGCTCGCGTCACAAATGCCATAAAACAGTTTATAGTCGACTAGCAGAAGTACTTATTTATTTATTTACTTTATATAATATTCCGTTTTTTTCCTTTTGTAAGACAAATTAATCCCTACATTGCAAAGAAACCAGATCCACCAAATTATTTGCCCAAGTCGAATGAATCGGGTTATAAAATATGATAAAAGGTTATATAATAAAGATTTCTATAAAAACTACACAAAAATGTCTGGAACAATCATTGAACTAAAATGTGAAAATATGTATAAGTTTTAATCTTACTAAGAAAGCAAAGAATATGCTCTTATAAATAAATAAATTCAACAAAAGGGTTATCCAGGATACAGACGATTTTTTGTTTTTTCTTACAACTGAAACATTTCATGCTTATAAATTGGAGTAATGGTAATTGAGGTAACCAAGCAGTCAATACTGGATTCAAAAAGCACATTGATGGAGCTGAGTTTCTTATTATAAGAAGCCTCCCCACCAAAAAAATAAAAAAAGAAATTCAAAAAGAAGAAAGAAAATGTTTCCAGGGCTTTTTTATCCCATTGTATAGCAAGTATTTCAGTGGCGTTTCAAGGGTTTGTTTGGGGCCTCAGTAAGCCACTGGAAAATTCCTGTACAGTGCATCGGGCTAATGCTAATCCGCCACCAGTAGTTTGTCAGTCTGCAGGGAAGATAAAGTGACATTCCTCTGCCTTTCCTTTCTCCTTTCATGCTCTCTTCCTTTTGTCTCTGCCATGTAGGATCATGAGTGATTTATGACATTTTGCTCCCACTGTTTCTTATACACACTTTCACTTCTCTTCTCTTTCTCTGTAACTAACTGCCTTCTCTTCCTCCACCACCACTGCCACCCTCCTCCTCCTCCCCCTCCTCCTCTGGTTCCTCTCCTCTCCCCGACTCAATATCACCTCGTCTACCGTAGAGGAGAAATTGCAGCTGCCTCATATTGCCAGGCTAATATCAAGAAGACATGTCAGGGGAAGGGAGCACTTTATACAACTGGTTACGAGTAGATGGCCAAGGTGCTTCACTTTTTAAAAAAGGTTTTGCTTACTGAGGCATGTGCACGGGATAGTTTGGACTATTTCACAAAGTGTAGAGTGGATGGAGAAAGAGAAACTGATTTAGAAATAGAGAGAGTCAGGATAGTGAGAAAATTGGTGTAAGAAAGCTAGAAAGAGAGGCATGAGTGTTCATGAGTGTCTGAAATTATTTCACAGCATGGAGGTGTATGAGCGGCTGTGAGGAGGGTTATCCTGTCATGGTTCACATAATCAGGACTTCAGTAGTTAAATGTGACATTTAATTAGTTGCTGGTACATGGTTCTGGTTGAAATCATAAGGTGCACCTCTTTCTGATTCATCCTTATTCTCACGCGAAGCTATTAATAAGGGAATTATTCACAGCTTTGCTCAGTGAAACTGGTACCAGGTCTGGTGATTGCTTAGCACCAGTTTCTCTTTGTTTCTACCACCAAAAGATAAAGAACAGGTGCTGAAGTGGTGCAGCGTTAACCCTTTCATTAATCAGCTTTTAGTACTGTTTCTTGACGTCAGCTTAATTCATGAGTTCACATAACTGCCCATTTTCGCTAAGCATTACAACATGAAGCTTTAATGTTAATAAGAAGTTGAATTTGTTATCACAGGTAAGATTATGAATCTAGGTGCATCATATACACCTCTATTCAAACTCCTCAGTTTAACACTGACACACTGTCAGGAGTTTTCACACAAGTCTTGCTTAAATAAAGATTTATAGTTCTTGTTTGAGTAATGTAATTTGGTGCTAGCAATTAGTTAAATATAGTGGTTGGAAAAACTGCAAACAATTCCAAGTTTTAAGAAGATTTGTTTTTCTTCCTTTATTCTTTCCTGAGTGATTTATGGTCTGTAAAATATGGTAAATCCCACAGGTTATCCAACTTTAACAAGCTCAGTCCAGGCGTGGTGTCATTCCCACAACCGACTTCCAACATTCAAGACAAACTAAACAAAGTATAAGTTAAAGATTGGCGTTTGCAACTATCCTTTCTCAGGACTGAAAACACTTTAGGGAAAGGATAAAAAATGAATGTTATAATTAAAATAGTGCAACATATAAGATACATAATTTAAAAAAAAATCTCCCACAAAATTATTGACCACGCTGAAGAGTAATTTTTGCTCTAATTTCAAGAAAGGAAAAACCCTTTTCACATTTCTTGTATAAAAGTGTCATACCAACATTTTAAACAATGGTTGAAGTTCAACTTGTCTGTTTCCACTTATCCAGAGAAATCATAATGTTATTCATATTTGCTTGTTAAGCTTTAGTAGGACACTCGAAAGGAAAAATAAACAAAAAATTAACTCAATTTCAGGAGCACCAAAATAGAGCTAGCCCTCAAGTCCGATTGGAAATACATTAAAAACTAACCGAACACAAAAGAGGTGATTCATTTTTTTATTTTTATTTTTTTAGGGGAATTATGTTATCAAACAGATGCTGGTCATATGTTTCTAATATAGCAATAATGGCCCTTTGGCTAAGTAAAGGTCAGCACATGTCCTACTCAAACTGTAAAAAAAAAAAAAAAAAAAAAAACAGATGGTAGACAGAAAAACACTCTTCAGTTTACATGGCACCATGGCAATTACTATATGAGGAAAATAACCCCGTTTCCAAACTCCGTCCAGTTCACTAGTTCATCTCAAGAAGTCCTTAGTTTGCCAAAATATCCCTGAGTGCAACACGAGTAAATCCCCTCATGCAGCTGCCAAGCATGCACACATGCTTGCAAAAAAAGTCATTGAATCCTGCACTTAGGGAGGTACTGAAGAGAAAAAAAAAACAACAACCACAGAGTTTTGGAAGCAAAAGAGTGGATTAAACACACACATGTTTGCAGCAGATTATCGCACACACTCTTCCAGTTCTCTTAATGTTCCTCTCTTCTCTGTGCTGTTTAAAAAAACATTTTAATGGGAAATTCTAAGATATAAGAGTCACAGTAAAATTTTATCTGATACACCAGTCAATTTTCTACACATCGCTCACTTCTACAAAAAGCCAAAACTCTCATGACAAGTTCCACTATGTGGGATTTCAGTTCACTGGTGCCTTGTTCTTTGAGATATTTCCCTCACACCCCTGAGCACACAAAAATGACAACAGCTCCTGACAAACTGAAAAGTATTTTTTTTCCTCTTAACTAGAGAGGAATGGCTGTTCTGTACTTTGGGGAAGAAAAAAAAACTATGAATGTGACGCTGAGGGAAGCGTGTTTGAGCCAGGAGGAACTGCCGATAAAAAGAAAAAAACAAAAAGGAACTACGCAGAAATTGTTTTTTTTTTTTTTTTTTTGCTTTCTTCAAATGTGTTTCTCACTTTTGTTCATCTGGACCCGCCATTCAACGCAGGCGAAGGAAAAAAAAAGAGGCATGGGAGACAATAGTAATTCAACTGCTAAATTTAAAATTCAATTTATGAACTCCTCACGATTCTTGTGAGCTTTCTTTTTTTTCTGCTCCCTTTCTTACAAAACAAAGCCATTAAAAAAGAACATGGGTGAAATTACTGTTGGGTGAAACCTGCCAAATTGCTTTTCAGAACTCAATCGACAACATTTTTTTTTTATGTTCCAAAAATGATTTCCTCCTCTCTCCCTTTAATGTGCTAAGTTGTTAATCAGGAGAAAGCAAAATGTTTGACGCAAACGGGTGGGAAATACGGATTATGAGACGCACACTGGGATCAAAGAAACATAAAACTATATTGGTAAACGGTTATTATTCCAGTCCCATTTTGGATGAAGAAATTCCTTAGGGGTGGGAGGGTAGTGCTGCTTTTATCAGCTTTGTTGAATGACTTTTTTTAGTGCAAGCCTAACACATATGTTACATCCACAAACTTTTATTGGTATTTTTTGCTATAGATGGAAAATATTGAATAAAGTGGAAGGAAAAAAAACTGAAAAGCTATGCCATACATTTTCATTCAATTTGAATTTACTTATAAATACTTATATGCATAAGTGAAACCCAGTGCAAAAAAATACATTCAGAAATCACCTAATTAGTAAATAGAGTACACCTGTGTTTAGTCAAAGCTTAGTGTTAGACCAGCAGTTGTTTGCAGGACTCAATTTTGACAGAAAACATTATCAAAGAAACAATCTCATAAAAATAATGGAACAAGGCCGACAAGTCAGAGTTGTGAGATATTAAATTATAATCATCACTGTAATGTTGCCCTCCCTCTCAAAAGACTGCTTGGATGCAGGATCTTATATCTGAAATTCCATGGATGCAAATTCTTAATGCCAGTAATATATCTTGCCTGTTTTTATCACTACCTTCAATGGCCACACAATGTATCTATTTTAGTAGCTAAGAAGCAGAAGCTCATAAATGATGGCTGGAAAATAGTGACAAATGGAAAAAAGTTAAAAGAACACGTCAATATTATCAGCACAATATTCAGCCATCGGATCTCATTTAATAGTTTTTCTGATATTGTGCATCCTTGCTGGAAAACTAACGATGACATGGTTTTCTCCTAAACTGCCAAACAGAGTAATGGGAGAAATAAAAGCATCCGAGAGGCTCACGGTTACTGTGGGGGAGCTGCACAGATCTACAGCTAAGTTGGAAGATTTTTTTAAAGTGTAAAACTATTGATTGTCCTACATGCAAAACTCTTAATGGACTAAAACACTGACACACTGTTGCATCAAATTAATGGGAAGTTGGATGGAATTAAATAGAGGAAAATACTGGAAGAAAACATGTAGAATATATGAGATACGTCTCCTGCAGAAGGAGTGGGTTAGAACAAAGCATAGATACGTGCTAGCATGTCCCAGACAAAGTCCAGACATAAACTGATAATCTGTGGCAAGACTTGAAAAAGATGGTCAAAAATGCTCTCTCTATCTAATCTGGCTGAGCTTGAGCTACTTTACAAAGCAGAGTGAGGGAAGATTTCGACAGATCTACAAAAGTCCTATAAACATACATCACAAGACTGTAACTGCAAAGAGAAGCTGTTCCAAAACATATAGAGTCAGGGAGTTTGAATACATATACATGCTGCAATTTTAGGTCTTTATTTGAGAAAAAAAAAGCAAACCATCAATCATTTTCGTTCTACTTGCTGCTTATACGTTACTGCGTGTCGTATCACATCAAATTTTCATACAATACATTTTAATGTAAGACAATGCAAAAATCTTTAACGGGTGAATTACTTTGCAAAGCATGATTCTTTCGAGATTTTTACTACCCGTAATCTACAGAAAGATGAGAAAACACAGACTGTCTATCTTACCCACAACAGTACAGTGGGCTACGGATTCCTGCCTTTAGGGCTGAAGTGTCTCCGCTTCCGTCTTCTGTGGGGGTTTTTAAAAACTCGAACAGCACAGCCGTGTCTATACAAACAACGATGCAATAAAAGATGTTCCTTCATATGTTCTTTATGGGCTACAAGCTGCTTTATTGAGAAACAGCTACTTCTGAAATTGGCTGAACCCCAAAAGAGCAATTCAGCAAACTATTTTGATCCTTTATATCACCAGGTGGTTTAACGCTGGCTGCTGCAGGATTTCTTTCTCTCTCTCTCTCTCTCTCTCTCTCTCTCTCTCTCTTTCTCTCTCTCTCTCTCTCTCTCTCTCTCTCTCTCTCTTTTCTCTCTCTCTCTCTCTCTCTCTCTCTCTGTCAGCCGGGTAATAGTTTCTGTTGAGAGGTTTGAGGATACTCTCTGAGTTGTTCCAAAGGAAAGCATATTTAGATATCAAATGTTGCAAGGTAGCCATGTTATACGTATGTTAAAGCATTAAAACATAATGATGTGAAAACATAATGATGTGAATCATCATTATTCATCATCAATGCTTTTTAGCACTGAGGGAACTCTGCAGAGTTTCAATTGAGACATTTTATTGTAATTAATAGGGTTCACAAATATATATATTTTTTATGTCTAAAAATACTATTTTCCAGACTCAAATTTATTTGCGGTCCATTATAATTGACTTTTATCAAATACATTGAAATTCTGACAATGTCTGAGGCAGATATCTCCACAGTGGTCAAATTTTGAACATGGAAATTGTAAATGCCACACACTGGATCCATGGGTGGATGAACGGATGGACGTGTGTAAATTTCAGAACATTTTACACACAAGTGGGTACAAATATTTCCCATATTGTATTTCCATCCCCAGCTAATCTAGCCCTGGATACTACCTAAGTTCCAGACTTTTCCAGACTGCAGAGGAACCCACAGTGAAACCGTTTTAGCATGTGTGCACATGTGAGGAGAAACAAATACAGATAATTATTGTCAACAGCCCCTCTTTATCCTCTCCGCTGCGCCTGTCTCTGGAGACTCAAAGTGCTGCAGCCACAGTCTGTTGGGAAAAAAAATGTACCATCTTCTCTGTTATTTATTTGCACCATACAGAGCAGAGCACGCTCAAATTCTTTCTGAACTGCAGGGTCCTGTGATGCCTCTTCCTCCAGTACAAAGCTGCAGTGTTCAGCGGTAAAACCCCATGCATTTGCGGCTATTGTCTAACAAAGATGAGGAACAAAATAGGATGGGAAGATGACGAGGTGGCGCGAGGAAGTTTACAAAGATGAGAAGAGACTGCAGCAAAGGGCGAATACAGATCGAGTTCCATACTAATGTGTGCAAATTCCCTCTGCTTCTGCTGACTAAGATTAGAAAAATTAATTTCATGGATGCAGAGACAATACTGATGTCATCAAGCGGAGAGAAGCGGCACACTGTTAACTCCTCCCTGCCCGGCCTCCCTGAGGAATAGATCCCTCATTAGTGTTGGTTCATCACTCCGTTCCACTGTCAGGACTCACCAAACCAGATACTCAATACTGACAACAAACTAGAAATCTTAGCTTTTGCAAATCTGCCACTTAAATCTATGTAACCCCGAGAACACAGAAGATGTGCGGCGTGCATGTTGACATCCCCATGTGTCTCCTTTATCTCCAAGTGCAACAAACTCCATAAATTATGTCTTGCAACTAAATCTAATCCTGCATCTCAGCATGCATGCCTTGTTAGTAAAAGGACTCATAAGGAATGACAGTGTGAAGAGTAGCGCTGGTCCGCAGGGAGACAGGAAGAGCCAAATTACATTTCTTCAGCCCAACATGCCTGGATGGCACAGGCAGAAAGGCATGACAAGTGGCTGGCAATGGGAAGAGAGGTGCAGAAAAGGCAGGTGAATTGTTTACATACACTGTGCATGATTCCCAATGAGGCTGCGAGCTGAGAAAGAGAAAAGCAGACAAAGAGAAGCCAGATAAGGTGTTGTTGCTGTGCGTTCTTTTGTGTTTGGCGCAACGCTTCATAATTGCTCCGTCTCTCCTGCGTCGTCTTTCGGAGCTGCTGATCGGCATGCCCTCTGCAGTTGACACCAATATTTACACAGCAAACACAACACACGCTCAGAAATTCATCTGGCCACTCCGAAACCCCCACCCGTGTGTGTCGGGGGAAAAAAGTTGCTAGGCGTTTGGTTCGTCACGGCCCGCACAAAGACGTCATTAAGGGAAGAGAGGACGGGGGAGCGGAGGAGAACGGAGGACAGGAAAGGGAGAGAGCGGGTAGGGGGGGAGGAGGAGGAGGCGACAGGCTGCTTCATCTGTCTCAAGTGAGATTGGGGTCGCAGGGTCACCGGAGCCCTTTTCCTTCGCCGAAACTGGGAGCTAAAGAGGCGCCTGGGCGAAGAAGAAGGAGAAAGGGGGGGAAGAAATGGAAAAAATCTCAGTGACAAAAACGAGATGCGCCTGACATGCCTGCAACACGCCATTAGGGAATGAAAACAAATAAAATGCAATCGTGTGCAAACAGTTGAGGAAGCATGTGTGAAAGGAGCCACATTGTGAATTTGGCAGTCAAATCTCCTGTCTGGATGCAGTTTTCCCAGATGGAATTCATTCAGATTTCCACTGAAGGAAGAAGGCACTCATGGATGAGAATAAATAAACAATGCATACAATCTAGAGCACAAAGCTCATTTTACAGTTTTGATTATTTACTTGGAAATTAAAATTCCTAGAATCTTCAATGATGGATTATATCTGTGCCGGGTTTTTTTGTTTGCTTTTTTTTATTTTACCAGAATAATTACGTTTCCACTTCAAGAAAGACTTATTTTGACAATTAAGTTTAAAGCAGCACTTAAGGGTAAAAAGAAAATCATCCAATCTGAGTGGAGCAAGAGGAATGTGCTCCTCTCCAACTTCATCTGTTCACAGAACCCAACAGGGAGACGATATTACACAACTGGCAGAAAACAGACAAAGAGGGTTGGGCTGCCCCAAAGAGAAATCCATGCTGTTGCTATTTTGTTTGATTTTTTTAAATTATAAAGAATATTTATTTATTTATTTTTCAAAGACTAAAAAAGTATAAATATTTTTTTTTCTTTTCACTCAAATCAATCCAGTACAGTACAGATTACTAATACATTGCCAATTCACAATTTACATCTTGCTCCGCTTTAAAAGGCAAGTAGACTGAATGCAAAACAGACAAATCATATGCATTCCGGTTCAGTCCTAGTTATAAACTAATGCATTTAAGTACAGCTTAGAATGCTTATGAATAAAAATGTATCCATCAAAAAAATTATCTGTTTTTTTAAATCTCTCTCCACCTATCTTGTTAAGTGGAAAAGTTGGTCGTAAATGTGCAGACTGGATCGCTCCCATATATAGAATGTATTGTGAGAGGTGAAAAAATATCTTCACAAATAATTACAAACAAGTTCCTCTGTATTACAGAATGTGTTAGTAAGTGCTACTAGCATTACTGTGCTCAAAATAGAATGAAAATTTGCAAATGAACACTAAGCGTGAAGACCAACCGAAATGATGCTAAAAGGTCCTGAGGGGCCACTCTCTCCTTCATCCATTAGTCTTCCTTTAAGGCAAAGCTTAACGAGCTCCTCGGGCAGGAAGGCTGCCCAACTAAAGAAGATGCAGCTGCAAAAAATTATGAATATTGAAGCATGTAAAGCAAGGAAAAATACATCCCCTTCCCTTTTATTTGGCTTGTGCCTTGATTTCATTTGGCAATTATAAGAGACATTGTAGCAATCCTAGATTAGCTGGAAAAGGGAAATTATGTCACTGCTGCCACGCAGCTAAAGAGTTTTCCCATGAAAACATGGATTCTCATGATTTTTTTATTTTTTTTCCCCCTTTTGGAGAACTGCCCAGTCTCTCCGGGTGTAACCATCTATGTTTCTCAGGCAAGTGATCCATCACTTTAAAAACAAAAACAACAACCATCCTGACCTTCCTCCTCAGGCTGATATTAGATACTCATTAATAGTCACCTGAAACAATTTGAACCTGATTGATTTCATTATCGGACTCAGCGTGACACACAAGGCTCCCCCACCTCTGATAGCTCAGCTGGAAATTTACAAAGTTAATTAAAAAAAATTGATTTTCATACAAGTTTTCCTGCTCTGCTCAACCGGCGTAAAGAGATGCGGAGGGCGTCCTCTTGAAGCGCAGCGGGTTAGAGGTTTGAACATTGTGAATGCGTGTTAACGTTGAGCTACTACAGACAGACTTGTTTCCTCTCCAAGCCCTCACAAGCCAAAATACCATCACCTTCTCAACTTCTGCATATTCTCAAGCACACAACTCCCCATCTTGTCCCCCCCCCCCCATAGATCCATATAGCAGTCCAGCCAGCAGCAGATGTGGCCTTAATTTTCTCCTGTAATGAATGTGTCTCCTTGCCCTCCATACCTGCTGTGAAGGCTTTTCCAGAATTGGTCCTCTGGACTGAGGTTATGGGCCCTGGAAATAAGCTTTTCTCCCCGCCCCCCCCGTCTACAGCCCCCTCTAGGTCGCCCTCTGGGAGGCCCCGGGCTCCATGAGCCCAGGCCAGGCCTCCAATCTCCTGGGCCGTGACTGGGAATCAATCACTGAAGTTGGCTGAAATCATGAGGGGAGGGTCGGGGGCCGATCAATGAGAGGCTCCAGGCTTGTGGGAAGCTTGATGCATGGCCTGGCTGCACATGCACACCTCTGACTCACAGGGAACTCCACCATTTACTCCCATTATTACTGAGCCCCAGGGCAGCTATGTTTACGGTGGACCATATGAATAACATATGACTGGGAAACTGCAGTTATTTAGACTTCATTACATCTCAACATGGATATCTCAGTCTCAGTTGGAATAAATGAAAAGAGTTTTTTATCAGCCACTATGTGTTTGTAGCAGTGTGATCACACAGTGAATTGAGCCTTTCAGCATGAATGCCCTGTTGACTTTTCTCGTTCGTGTTTTATTGAAAGACATATTTTGCAGAGTTGCACAGAGGAATCAGCTGTTGTGACAGGAGTCACATGATTTTCAGCTTGAATGGTGAACTGCACAATTGGCAATTAAAAAATTGGATGTTTCACTGACCAGGACGTGGACCATCACTAAGCAACATCAGGTCAAGCTGGCAACACAATTAAATGTGAATGCTGTTCCAGAAGATTGGAAATAGCTAAGTACATTTGCTAATGTCGAAGGAAGTTGTCGGAAGCGGATGTCTGCACCTGTTATTGATTAAGACTGAGAGAAAGCAAAAGAGAGCAACACTTTGAGCAGGTAACAACAAGGCTGTAAGGAACATGGGGAAATTGTTCTGTTTTATTCTTTTGAGGTCTCTGTTTCTCTCTGTCATTAGAGATGCTGGGTTGGACATGTTTGCAAACTCTTGAAATATTAAAGTTGCAACAATGATCTGTATTTTTAAGGGAGTACACACAGAAACTGCTCTTTTTGTATTACCACAAAGCTAATTGTTAACATTAGATTCCAAAGTCAACCCAAACCGTCAGTTCAATAATCTTTTTTTTTTTCAAAATAGTAAATTTAAAGTGAAAATGAAACATACTTTTCTATAACATGTCTTCGATTTATTCAAGATGTGTGAGATAGAGTGTGTGTCTTAAATAATGCAATAATAATGCAAAACAAAGTAAAGCAAAGCGGCTGTTTTTAATCTATTTGAGCTTTAAACCTGTGTTTGCCAGAAAACATGCTGCATTTGAAAAGGTTGGAAGAGTTTTGGAAATCGTATAATTCTGAACTGCTAACTTACAGATCTACATTCACTCGAGAGTAAACATGGATGCCTATGTTTTAACAGCAAAAGAGCAAAAAACGGGTCAAAATATATGTTCCTGCTTCTTGTCCATTAAACGAACCACACTGGCAGTCTCTGGTTGCAGACAATGCTCCAAGGCACAGCACCCAGCAATCTTTTTTTAACCTACTCTATATAATTCTGAGTTAAATATATTCAAGATTTACTCAGGAATGTGCAGCTTCGATTTCCTGTGGAGAAGCATTTCGTCCTGCCTGCAACACGTCTAACTTTGTGATAAAAAATAGGAGCTTACCTGTGGCAGGTAGGTAGAAAACAAACGTGAGCCAACTGTGTTTGCGTGTGCAAAAACAAGAAATTGGTACTCTGACAAACTGTAAATGCACAGCATGTCTGTGAACGTCTGCCAGTATGAGTAAAACATGTACTGTGTGTGTGTGTGTGTGTGTGTGTGTGTGTGTGTGTGTGTGTGTGTGTGTGTGTGTGTGTGTGTGTGTGAGATCAGTGTGTACCATCTGTGTCCAGATGTTGCGTAGAGAGCAGGCTGTGTGGACAGCCAGGCTGTTGGCAGGCCTTCTGACAGGCCTGTGTTCCTTATTGATAGAGGGATCACAGAGACAGAAGAGTCAGTCGTGCTTAGCTGGACCACAATATTGTCCTCTCTGCTGTTATTCATCTCTGCCAGCCCGGGAGAAAATGGGATGTTCTGAGCCAAGTCTGTAGCTGTCAGATCTGGGCCAAATAAAGAGCTGAGCAGGTTTCAAACATTTGGAAAGCAGCTAAAGGAACGTTTGATTTGTCATCCAGATGCAGGCAGATTACCATATGTAATTTCTCGCAAAGTCATTTCAAAACAGAGGAACCTAAAGTGCAAGTTCACTGAGGCGAATGGCAGGGAACAACATATTGGTAAAGTGGTTAAACTAGTTTCTGAGTGATTTAAAAAGAAAAAAAGAAAGAACAAAAAAAGTTTTTGTGGGAGAGTTTTCTAGATCCAGTGTTTTATATGTGCTTTTAGTTTTTCAAACCAAAATAAACTTAAAGACTTTTGGATAAGTCTTAAACTAAAAAGCATTTCGGTGGATAAAATAAATAAAGAAAATAACTAAAAGTTTGTCTTTCCCTTTGACTTTTATGAAAGACATCTGTGGGCTGCTTTGCTTCCACTGCTGCCTCGCCAAACTGTCTCCTGACCTCAGATCCTGTATCATCTTTTTTAACAGACTCCATCCAGGGTTATGGAGCTGGGCCGACATTTATAGATGGTAGAGCCTTTTCCAAGAGCTTTGATCCAGCAGGTTCTATTGCCTATAGCTTTGCAGGGGTCACTCATGAAAAGCATTGTGGCCAGAAGTGTTTTAAACTAAGCCTCATTTATGAGGACTCATTAGGTGCTGTGTGTGTCTCTGTTAAAGCTGCCAGTGGTGTATTTTTTTGTTTATTAAACAAATTTGCCCTGACAATTAAAGCACGGGTGGGTAATGGAGAAAGGTTTTCTGCGGCAGGATTTAACAATGTTTTTCTTCAGTGCAATGTTTGAAGAAAAACATTGCACTGAAGAAAAACAAAAAAATTATATGTATTTGAGTTGATGACATCACAGGAGGCACATGAGTTGAGCTGATTCCCTGAGATAGGAAAAAATAACCTTGAATAGTAATTTTATTAAAATCTAGAAAAAAAGCGCCCTTTTTTTTTTTTTTGCTTGGAGTAAAGTTGGGTCAATGCAGCGAAAGTGCCAGAAGAATCAAATTGATGTTAGTAAAGTCCTTTGAAGGGTGAATTTGACTAAAAAACAGGCATAAAAACATGGAACAAACTAGAGGACTTCACACAGTACAAAGTGTCAAAAAGCACACTATAAAACAAAAATGATAAAACTGTTTTGTGTGTATTTGAGCATCAGCCGGCATTTTGAAAGAGGTATTTTATTAAACACAAAAGAGGAACAAGAAAATTACAAAGAAATATTCTCAAAATAATTATAACAAGTCGTCTTATGCCTTGTGTGATGTCATCAAAGTTTGTGGAGTTTTGTATTTTGAATGGTAGATTTGATGTTGATTAAATATCGACTTACAACAAAATTAGCAAAAACAGAAAGCTGACCATCGCCTGTTGCTCCATACGAGACAAAGAATTTCTGAAGTGAGTTTAATTGATTTCACAGAAAGGTCTGACTAGTAGCTTTAAAGCTATCTTCTCTAAGAGATTGTTTGAGATAAAGCCCCAAAAAATGAAAAACAAGTACAACAAAACTGCAATTCTGTGGAGGCCAAATCCAAAATTTCATTTCTGTCATCTCTTTTTCATCAAACCCCACTTTGCTGTATACAAATTATTCATGCCAACAGCTAAATGTATTCATACCATTCTGTTTACTTTATTACCACACTTTTATTCGGCTCTTTTTTCCACACATTTGTTTACAAGAATAAAAGCCTACTCTGACAGAATTATCCCCTCTTCACAACAAAAAATAAATCACAACGCTTGCATACACATCATTCACACACAAAGAGCGCAGCTAAATTATAGATGGCCTCTCTCTCCCCAAATATGCATTTCATTAGCATTTCCTTCGCCTGTTGTTTTCCTTTTTTTTTCTTTTTTTTATTGAATGCCTGCACACGCGACCCACTGAAGCTCATGCTGGAGTGTGTGTCAGTGTGTGTGACAGCAGAATGAGAACAGACTTGCAGCAAAGCAGGACGTGTCCTCGTTCCCAAGCCTAATTTAGGATTCAATTACAATACTCTTTAGAAAGCGTCGACTTCACAATTAATTATTTTAAGATTAGCCTGACACTAATGGGCCGGCCACTGATGCCAGCTAGAGTGAAACTGGACAGTCAGTCAGTTTAAAAGATATATATATAGCGTTTACAGTCTCTTCTTCTCTCTATCTTCTCTATATGAGGAAAGAAGAAACGGATCTTCAATCAGCTCTCCATGTCTTAGACCTTCCTTTGTCCTGACCTCTCTTTTAAGACCGTCCGCCCTCCCTGCTCTCCATCCCCCGCCCCCCGTTACTTTGTGTTGCACTCTGATCTCATTGTTGCTTCTCATGCAACCAATACAGCTTCAGGACTGAGGGCTGTTTTTACAAGCCACCAGAGCCTTCCTCCACATCCTCATGCAACCTCGCCAGAAAACCGAAAGGGGATGAGCCCTGCAACAAAGTCAGGGGCGCTCAAATGAATGCACGCATACGCATCCGTCTGTCACCACGGCTACCTGCTGTAAACCAATAAACGTGACACCCCCCTTTCCAGCTGAAGTGACTGGACCCTAGCGAAGCATTCTTACTCCCATTTTGTCTTCAATGCTGCTGTGGCTGCTTTTCCTCCCACTAGCACACCCAACCAATCCTGTTTTTTTTTCTCATTTCAAAAATGAATGTCATCATCCATCCCTTTTTCTCCCTATGCCATTTCTCCCACCATCTCCTCCAGGCAAAACTCAACTGAACCCCCTCCCACCCCCGTTTCTGTTTATTTAAATATTTGATATGCAAGCAGTCAGGAAATAAATGTCAGAAGAGGAAAAGGGAATGAATATGAGGGATGTGGGGAACAAGGCCATTACTGGTAATGATTTCTATTATATACACCGCCCTCAAAGGGTTATATCCCACACACACACACACACACACACACACACGCACACACACACACACACACACACACACATATACAGCACCACTATACAGACGTGAGTCTCGATATGTTGAAACAACAGGTATTGTAGATGCGGCAGTGTCTTAAAAGTCTGAACAGGCAGCTGCACAAATGCAACTACACACTTGTTCAGCCAGCGATATAGAAAATAAGCCTTCCCATGCACAATTGACTTCTAATATTTTGTAAACTCCTCAAGTCGTCCGTTTAGCAGGCATTGCAATTTCAGTGGATTTGAAAGAAGCAGCACTTTGGTAAAAACTAAAAAAAAAATCTTAACAAACGCGTTTTCTCTCCCTGAAAGTACCATTTCTAACATAACTATTAAAGTAAGAACGCAACTGTGTGTTCCCAAGCAAATTGAATATTGCTTTGGTGAAGGGCAAGAATTTCCATGTAGTTTCATGTTGTAGTGATCGAGGAGGATGCGCTGTGTTGCGGGGCAGGAGTCTCTGAAACAGGATTTGCAAAAGTTTGATCAAATGTTTTTGTTTAGTCCCTTGAACATTTTGAAAATTGATGATAAAAAAAGGATTGCATTCATAACAATGACAAATATGTCTCTCCACTACCAAACTCTGCTTTTTTTTCTCCAAAATAATATCAGCTTGAGAAATTTAATTGCACACTAGTGTGATGTGCTGCCAAATTTTACCTAAAATGACCTAAAACACATGGTTTATGTATATAAAATTTGATTTCTATCATATAGCTCTTTGTATTATATTTTATTTATCTTTTTTTTATTTTACCCTTTGTATGACATTGTGCCATTCATTGAAGTAATATTGAATTAAATAAAGCATGTTGTAACACGTCAAATCTTTTGTTGTACGATACTATCTTGTATCGTACTGCATATTTAGTCATTTTGAACTATCGTGTCATATCAGTCCTTTGCATGCAGGGTAAATCAAAAGCAAGAAAAAGGAGGAGAGAAAAGTAGAAAAAAGAGAAAGTACACGACCATACTTTCTCACAGAACACCCTTGAATTTCACCTTGATTATGAAAACTAGCAGATCAGCTCAAAAAAAAATCCCTAATTAAGAACAAAATTACAATGTTCATTAGCACATACAGATATACGGGCTTGGCCTTTTGGGGCCTTTTTATTCTCAGACCTAACAAACTCCCCAGCCTAACTAAAGGGCAGCAGAAGGGGAAAGTGGCATCACATCAGGAGTCAAAAGTCAAAGTGAGGTCTTGCAGGCATTTGACTTCATCACCTCTAATTGACCAAACATGCTGGATCCCCATGAGATGTTTTCCATCTGTCACCATGCAAAAGTGTCTGCAAGGATACAGTGATTCTGCATCCTTGGATTATATTTCTGATAATGAGCACACACATCTTGCACAACCTCGTACAAAAACACATCGTTTCATTGCTTTTAGAGGTAAACTTCCTTCACACACAAGCTCCCTGCTCCCCTCTGCTCCCTCCAGAGTCCAGGTCAGGGTGCCCTCCAGAGAGCTTCACCATCTCCGCTGTTAATTACCACTAATTGGCCCTACTCGCCCCCTCCCCTCTTTGCTATAATGGAACCATTCATCTTTACTACTTAATGAGTAGGAACTGTAGTCACCCATCAAGGTCAACCACAACTAGCATCCAAAAGACAGAACGACATAAGCTTGGAAGCACTCGAAGGAAGGTTGCTCTAGCCGTTAAAATACAAAGGAGAGAAACATAAAGTTGAAACAATTTCCACACATGACTTGGCTTTTTATTTATTTATTTTTTTTATGTGGCCGATGTGTTAAAAAAAGAAGTTGAGAAATGCCTAGAAGCTGTGTGAGTCTGCAGTGCCCGACCAAAAAAAAAAACAAAACCACAACACAGGCAGGGAGTTTCCAAAGACGCACTAATTAAAATATGAGTTATGTGAGCGAAAACAATGGCTTTCTCAGAATAATGCTGACCGTTGAAGTCAGACTGAGCTGCAAATACACAAAATACTTTTCCAAAAAAAGAAAAAGGAAGAAAAAAGAAGAAAAAAAACAAGCACTGAGTTTTCTTATCTGGTTTGGGCGCACACGTTATTATCAAAACAATCACCCCGACTGTCGGCACAGATTCCAGCCTCAGCGGGTGAGAGGGCAACATGTTAGCATGTCTCAACCACCATCAAACATCTAATTAACACTGAATGTTTTAAATATTAGACCAGCGGCTGCTTTGTGTTCATTTCTGTGGTGATTCTAAAAAAAACAGATCAAAAATAGTTACTGCTGGCTAGACTGAGTTAAATAAACAACCACCGAATTACTGAAGCACCACTAGGTTTATTTAGCATCTCTGGAAAAGATGTGTAAAAAGCCCTATAATAAATTCAGTTTTTATTGCATTGAGAAACGTCTAACCTTTAGCTGCAGTATATTTATTCAGTGGGAAAAATCTTTTTCTCTCTGCTCTCTTCAACTCACACGTTTTCTGTGGGATTTAGGTCTGAGAACAAAGGAAGTCCTGCTTGTTTGTGTTTGGTGAAGCTTAGCTATGTTGATTTTGCCATATGTTTTGAATAATCATGCACCAATGACAACCCATTTTCAGCTGTCTGATAAAGGCCACCAGATTAGTAAAGTCTGGCATTTAAAGGTTGTATGATGAAAGGCGCTCTAACAAGGTTCATTTTGGATGAGAAATAGGCCCAAATCATCATGGATCCCACACCGTGCTAAATAATGGGTATGGCTTATTTTCCGCATATTTTTCACACTCCTTTCTATGTTCTTTTCTAGTTTACAACTGCACATAGGTTAGAAATGTATAATTTCATGGCTTATTTAGTTTATAAAGTCAACTGTTTACAGACTCTATTCCACCTGGTTTTGCTTATTTGTTTGGTCTAAGAAAACAAACTCTATGTCTTCTAAAGTAGACCATAAAGCTCTGGTGTGAAAGTGCCTCTAGTCTCATCTTACGGAAGTTCCCAGATTCAGTTAAAGACCCGGTAGGATTTAGCTAATTCCACGTTTACGTGTTTGATACGATGACAGAAAAGTTTTCTTTCATTTTTTTTTATTTTTTTTACTGCTTGGCATGTAAATAGTGTCTGTTTGTTTTGGAGACTTATTCGTGCCATTCTTTCCAGCAGTTCACCAACAGTGAACTTTGAAGATTTTTTTTTTCTTCTACCTTCCCTGCACACTCAGTGTGCCAAGATAAACTTGGATCCATTTTGGTGGCCAGTGGTTAAAAGAAATGTGTCACATCACATTCATAATTGAGAAATAGAAAAAGAGGGAATACAACTTTGTGGTTCCTAAAAATTAAGTAAATGTTAAAAGTACAAATTTGAAAAGGATCTCTGTGGTATTTATTTAGAGTTACCAGAGATTGGGCCAGCAGCAGTTATTTTCTGAGAAACAGCTCTTTTTTTTTTTTGGTTGCTATTTAAAAAAATAAAAAAATCCAAATAAAAGAGACATTTAGGATTTTTTTTGTGTGTTAAATTATCCTACCATAAGAGAGATATTTTGAGGCTTTATAGACATCCCGAATATGAATGCCCCTAAGTCTGTCTGTGTCAGGTCAAAAACGACTATATCTTGCATCTTACTGCACGAGCAAGGTAAAACGTAGGTCAATACCTTAAGCCGACACTTTAGCAGGTGTCTTACGCAGAGAACTTTTCATTTGGTTTCACGCAGCGCTGCAGAGGCAAGAAGAGCAGGCACGTGCTCCAGCAGAGCTTTGGCGATCAGCTCAGCGAGGGTACGTTTGTGAAAGGGAAGGTCTTCTATGGATTATGTTAATGTGGTATTCCACACTCCCCTCTGGCATGTGTCTGACATTACAGTAACCTTTGCATGTTTAGCCAACAGTAACAATGGATGTTCATTGAGCAGGGAGGGGGAAGCTCACACAGCGAGGAACACACGGGCCCCGAGATTAAACGTGCACAGCAAACATCTGCCCCCGCCATCCGCATTGATATTCTTTGGAAGAATTAATATCCTAAAGAAATAAGACATTTATGCTTCAAAATAAAGTTCAGTCATGTTGTCAGTGTCTGTTCCAGTTCATCTGGTTTCTGCCAAAGGAGTGGCTGGAATGTAGAATAGTTGTCTGGCGGTGTCACAAGAAATAAGAGTTGTATCGAGAATAAATTTTGCATTTAAAACACCCCTCCGCAACAAACTGCATTCTAATGTAACCTCAAACCCCGCACTCAATATCTCCAGTAAAAGCTGTGAAATATGCATGCATGTTTCCGTTTTTGCATATGTCCTTGCAGAGAAGAGGATGTGGTGTCAAGTTGTTTCCAAAATTCTTGAGTTAAAATGTATCTAAATGATGTATCTTTCAGCCAGAAGTGACCGCCACTGTCCTGTTGTGACCAGTGGCTATAAATTTAGAAAATACACACCACACACACACACACACACTGCAACTCTGGTGGATTTGGAAAGGGTTTGGTGGGGGAGTTGTAAAGAGTGACAAGAGAATGTTGTGGGTAAGGAAAATATATGGCTTGTCATAAAGATGAATATGCATGGACAGTATGATGCTCATGCTATGAAAACATTAAGTAAAAAAAACTAGTTCTACTGTATTTACACAATGATATTTACAGCTATAAGCCTTTTTGTTGTCTTTTAAACACCTGCTCCTCCTTTTCTACTCCTCTCAATGAGACAGAAAACAGGCGTAAGAGGATTACCGCAGCAAAGTACAAGTGCAGTGATTATTTGATATGCACAGATTGTGTGAGGTCATCTGAGGTGCCTACGCTCCCTACCTGAGCGCCTGGTCTGCAGCAGATCGAAGGAAGAAGGCAGCCAAAATTTCTCCCTCTCTTACAAGATAGACAAATATGGTTGGTGTAAAAAAAAATAATAATTATACAAGCATCAACCATCACTCTTATTAATGTAACGCTGTTTTAAAATAATATGTCAGTCTAGCAACTGACTCCAGACTAGCTAACTGAGCAGGTCATAACCCTGTATCAGTTTGTTACAATAGTCACTCTGTTGGAAACAAAGTAATAAAATTGTGTGTCATTTTGTTAAAGTATATGTTCAAATAAACAAATATTTTTCTATTTTTAAAAAACTGTAACCTACCTTTATTTATTATGTTATTTATTTTATCTCAGCAGCATCCTGGCTCTTCAGTTTTATATAAAAGCAATTACATTATGTCAATCATTTTTGCTTTTATTTGTTTGTGGGAATATCATGCAATAGAGGTATTTTTACATCAATGTTATGCCATAAAAATCTCATTTTTATGACATGATAAAAATTAGATTTTCCTCATAACCAGCTTCATAATCTGGTTATAAAGTTAAAACCAGAACAGAAATATGCTAATAAATTACACAAGACAAAAAAATCTATTTATGTGAAAACAAAACTAACATTACAGAAACTACTTATTAAAAAAGAAAAAATATGATTAAAATAACAATCAGATGTTTTCCCCCATCTTTATTTTTGTGTCTTTTCGCTTCATGAATTCCATACAGCATCTCACTGGCAGTATGTGGTACCTTTTGTTTTTCATAGCCTGTGACTGCCATGACTGCAACTATTATGATCAACTCAAACAGCAAGAGCTGCCAAAGTACACAGCTTAGCAGGATTCCTTGTGCTGCAGAAGCTGGTGATGATGCTTGTGGGTTTGTCATAGGTTTGCTTCTGCAGGTATGACATTCACAAAATTATAGGAGTGGGGAATTTGCACTACAATAAATTTAACATTTTTCTCCGAATTATTAAAACATTTTTTATGGAAGTATGTTATCTGTATTTTACTCAATTATATTTTTCCCTACAATTATGGAAATACTTATTACTTATTTCAAAGGAAGCAAAGAAACAGTAAGCAAGGCAGAAGAATGTTTCAGTAGCACCTCAGAGATCAGTATGGCTTAGTATATTAATGTTTGATAGGGTATGCTTGCTGTCTAAATACCTCTGAACTGACTACCGCTCCCTTGGGAGACTTGGCAAGTTGTTGGGAGCCTGAGGAGAAATGGAGAACAAGGTGTATTTAAAGAAAAATCTGGAAAAAGCAGAAAGCTTTGAAGTGAGAACATCATTTAAGAGTATAGTTGTCTCCCATACTTCATAAGAAGAAAAGATTAAATGTAAGAAAAGTGTATTTATTACTTCGACTTAGGAACTCCACATGGCTAATTAGCATTTGTGAAGGTCAGGAGGGGGCTAGTTGTGGGGTTGCAGGAGGTAAAGGGCACCACCACTTGGCCTCATGCCCGCACAACCTTACACACACACAACCACGCAGACATACTGTGTGTGTTCAAGACCAAAAGCCCAAATACTTTTTCTTCCTCATGTCGCTGACAAGGTTGAAGTGGGGAAGCTCCAGAGGGAGAGGACTTTAACTGCAATGACATTTGCCAGAGTTCTCTCCCTGATTTTCTGTTTCTACAAAGTCATTCAGTCAAATTCCTCAGAAATGTGCATCGCTCTGTGTGACTCAGGTCAAATATGCCTTTATTTCTATATTTGCAAATAATAACTGCTTACACAAGTCTCTACAAATGTGTGTTTAAAAAAATAAACATAGTTCACAATATATGGCTGTTGAAAGACTATGGGTGCCTGACCGCACTGGCCCTAACCATGTCTTTCTAGACATGATGGCTATCTGATCCAGTATCGGCATCAGGGTGTAATACTGATGCCATTCTTGGATCTTTCTTTGGATTGGGGACATTAATCCATCCACCTAAGTTCTTTGTTAATGGATTTCCTATTTTGCCAACTTTTACAGTAGAGGTGAGCGTTCGAAACTTTAAGTTTTATCACGATATTTTGAGGAACTTTATTATGATAACGATAAAAGTTACAATAAG
The DNA here is from genome assembly GCA_033032245.1 of Poecilia picta. NCBI lineage: Eukaryota > Metazoa > Chordata > Actinopteri > Cyprinodontiformes > Poeciliidae > Poecilia > Poecilia picta. Next base: position 11,578,855 of record CM065374.1, read on the forward strand.
AATTACTTATTACTTATTTTTTAGGTAACTGTATGACTCACTGTGTATCACAGCAATCATAGCCCCACAAACGCAATCAATGCTCTGGAAAAACATTCCCACTTGTGAGGCACTTCTTTAGGACACCAGTCATGTAAAGAACTATTATTTGTATCACTAAGCTGCACAGCAACTTTATTTTCAAATTTATTGGTAGTTGTTGATACTTTTATTGAAGAAAGTAGAGAAGCTAGTATAACTACCTATCTCGACAGTAAAGAGAGTTTTGGGGGGTTTTAAACATCATTAATTAGAATTTATGCTGAGAACAATAAATCAAAATTATTGTCATTATAAGAAATTAATCATGATAAGTAATAAGCAATAAACAATATGATAAGTATCTAATAGAGGTTTAAACTTAGAGATAAGAATTAGCTGCAAACTTAAAAAAACATGGTATTCTCAAAACTTGCATTTTAACAAGCTTTTGTTAAATACTTAATAATATCATGTTAGCAAAATTATCCAATGCTTAAGCACACACGCAGAACATGTCACAGAATGTTGTGTCAAACTATTTCTTATGCTCTACCATTTCCTTTCTTCATTTTACATCCGTGTGCTCAAATCTTATTTAAAAATCAATTTAGTTGTACATCATTTTATGATAATTTAGATAACATTAACCCTCCATTAATGTTGGTTGTTAGCCCTTCTTTTTGGTAACTTGACTTTAATAATCTATGACCCCTGATCAAACCAAAGCAACTCTGTGGGCTGTCCTGCATGTAAATATTAATTATTAAAACCACAATCAAAGGTTCTTACAGTAGGCTCTAAAACATTTGCATCATCCATTTTGGACGGGGACAAACTGAGGCATGATCAGAATAAAGTGTCCTGCAAGAAGACACCTCAAATGCACACCTCAAAATGTTGGGTTCGAAACATCCAGAACTACCCAGATGCAATATGAAGAAGAGGCCAAATGACCTGAACTCTACAGAGTAGAGGCTTCAGCAGACACTGAGAGGTCTTTAAAGGAAACTTTGTTTTATCTTGAGGCATGTTTTCATCTCGAGACGGCAAGAACACAGCGAGAAATGCTAGCCCAGAACTCCAGAAATCTATGCCAGCAGGAAAAACGCATTTATCACATTTCTACTTTTCGACATTAACCACACCCGCTTTAAATTTCGAGTCAATCATATAATAGTTGTGGGACCGCTGTGGAGGAATTTGCTGCCAGGAACAAGCTGAAAGAAACTCACAAATCACAGTTCCCAGAAAGGAACGATGCTATTTTTTTTTTCTTGCAGCACTGGGAGAGAGTGAAAATGTCTTTGTTCTTGGAGAGCAAGAAGAGATCTTTATTGAGCTTTCAATCTCTATTTGCCATGAAGTATATAGGTCTTGACGATGTTGCCAGCTTGTTGGAAGACTCTCGCTTAAGGTAAAAAATATTTACAATACAGAAGGCACTGTTACAGGAAGCACAGCTAACTGCTGGCGTATGCAGTGACAAAAACACTGGCAGCCAGTTGGTGGCACAAAAATTACAGACAATGAAGCAGCTTTGTTTGTTTATTTTTTATACTATGAGGAGAGAGCTGTTGTTTTTCAAGAGTGGACAATAAATCTTAGAGCACAAAGCTGATGATAATCATTTCATTTTTGCGTTTCCTTCTTCTTCTCCTCCTCTGATTACAGAGTGCATTATCGCCCTCTATAGGCTGTCGTGGAAACAGTAAAACTCAAAGTGGAATGTGGTTGTCCAGCTAAGCCAAAAGTAGTATGGACAATGGCGGATGCTTGTACAAGTGTGTCACATTCATGGAAACGGTAAAGTATGTTAAAACCTCAACTATCAGGGCTTTTGTGACTTATTCATATTTGCTCATACTGACTTAAAATTATTGTTGAAATAAAAGCAAAACATAAAAATATTAGGAAAAGTAAATATTTACATTTAGATATCAACATCTCAGAATATCTACCCGTAACAAATATAAATGACTCACATAAATAATTGACGCATACATACCATAAGTGATCAACAAAGACTAGAAAACCATATAATCAAAAGTTAAATCTCCCATACGAACCATAATTGCTGCTCCTCAAAATTGCTTTGTTTTCTGTTTTTCTGCTGCCTCCCTCACATCCACAGTTCAGATAAGACGGAGCTGAGAAACAGCTGACACAAAATCAACACCCGCTCGAAGTAATTAAACTCTCTCTTCAGGGTATTTACACACTAACATTTGACTCCAGGGCAAGTAATGAGTGCACAGTGTAGTAAGACATATGAAAAAAATATTTTATTAGTCAGCTAATAACACGCACGCTTACATCCAGTAATATAACTGACCTGGTATTCTACTTATTTTAAAAAATCTGAATTAATTGGTGTTTTGTGGAATGCACAGGCAGATCAGGGATAACCCCGGCCTGCCAATTACCTACACGGCTTCCCTGTTTCATCCACTCAGATGAAAAATGCTGCATGGGGCCTTATCGGACACAACAGAGCAAATTAAAAAAATTCACTCCACCGCTAATCACCACAGCGCTGTCTGGCTAAGACTGAGATGTAAACAAAACAGAAAAAAAACAAAAACAAACGACTGATAGGAGGAGGCAGGGAAAGCCGGTCTGCTTCGTGCTGACAACGGAGGCTTCGGTGCGCTCGCTCTGGCACAGGCTATATAGAAGAGATGCACCGAAACAGAAAATCTGAAAGGAAAGAGTAAGACATTTGATGACCAGACATCATGGGCTGTCCATCTGATGCAGAACATGATCCATAAATTAAATTCCCACATCCACGGTCAGCCACATCACTATGCACGAGGCTCCCTGAGATAGCTGCATAATACAAAGTGACATTGATGCATCGCTCCCATTATAAAGTCTTTGTTCATATCGCACTAATAATTCATAAGACAGAAATGTAAACAGTATGCGCTGCAGAGCACTGCGAGCAGGGATCATTTCAAGGTAAGCACATTACCAAGAATGGGATTGGGTCTAGTCTTTGATATAGAGCTCCACTGAGCTTTGATTTCAATTCTACCCGCAAAACACTAAACAAAATAGTGATAAATTAGAGGGAATCATAGATGCTCATTCATTTTTATTTTATTGGGTCAGATTTTGAAAGAGCTGCTGTTGTAATTATCTAAGCACCATATTTCTCTCTCATTAGTCTCTCATTATTATCTGCTAATTACTTTTACTGTTTTCTAGCTCTGATTAGTTTATAACAGACAGACGCTTATTATAAGGAGTGTTTAGTTGATGATGTAAGCTGAAATAAGTCATTAGGGTTGCACATATGGTTTTGCTGCTACATACTGTAGGTGAATGCTGCAAGTGAGAGAGACAAAATGGAAAAAGAGAATCAAAGTACTCTGATGTAAAGCTAAGCTACAAAGCTATTTTCTGAGGATGCATAAACAAAGGATGAAGCAAATAAAGAAAGGAGATGCAAAATGGCAAAACAAGGCAAGAAGCCAGCTCTACCTGTATTTAGAAATAAATTCTGCCCCCTATCAGATCCAATTAATATCAGCTAGTTTTGTTCCTAATTGATCAGCTACTGTATAAAAAGCTATCCCATTACCAGGTGATTACACAAAAAAGCATCACATGATAGATTAAACCACAGAGCTCTGTGAAGACCTTGGCAACTTTATTGTATCCAGTTATACTGATGGCATGATGGCAGATGTATTTCTAAACTTCTGAATGGGGCCCTTAATTCAGCAGCCGAAAGAACATCCCTTTCAATAATAAACCAGTGACAACAAGATATTGCTTACAAAATGTTTGATGGGAAAGTCAAGATAATAGTCAGAAGAGTTTGGTGAGAATTTCAGAAAGACTTGGAATTAGAATAAACAATAAGTAGTACACTTAACCCATATTAATGGTCAACATGCAAGACTCCACTCCACTGGTAGAAAAAAAAAAAAGTATGTTGTCAAAACGTGTTCAACGATGGCTGCAGAACATTTGGACAAGCCAATAAAATACTGGGAAAATCTAGTCAAGTCACATGGCAACACAAATGACATGTTTGATGTTACTGCACCATATTTGGAGGAAGAATGGCACTGCGCGTAACTCTACGCAACAACATGCTATAAGTGTGGATAGAATCTGAAAATGAAGCAATGACTGTATGGATAACTGACAACTAGTTTCTAACTACGGCAGGTATCTTGAAGAAGTCTTTACCAACAAACTGGTCTCAAGCAATTAGACAATGTATTTTAATAAGCATATTCAATACTAAATTCTTGTGTTGTTTCACTTTGATGCATTTAATTTGCATTCCTTTGCATTGATGCCATGTTCCTGATGGCATCAATAGTGCCATCAAGAACATTTCCACAGAGAACATTTTGACATGCTCAATACTTTTTTCCCCCTGCGCATCTTGTCAAATATGCCAACCATAGCTAAGGTGGGTTCCTGCAGGACAAACAAACACAGCAGTTCGGTTTCCATTCTGTTGAGTGGCCACAGGAGCGAGTGCATAGGCGGCGAGGGGGGCGAGGGAGGGTTTGTGGTGTAAATGAGGGATGCTTGTTTTGCTCACAGCAAGCTCCTCTGGAGAGGTAGTGGGGAGGGAAATTGAATTTGAAAACAATTGGGGGGGAGGAGGGCGTCAACAGGTGACAGAGTTTGAGCTTTGACCAAATTTGCTCTGAAGTGAAGCGCAGCCGTATCAGTGTGCCAATTTGGAACCAGCACTATGCACTACATCGCTCTGCTTTTTTACACATAGCCTGTCAGCAGCGTACAGGAGAACAGTGCTCCTGCTCCTGACATGAATTAAACATAGGGATGTTTGGAGCGCAGATATACTGCTCCTGGAATGTTGCAGGAGTTAGGGAAGAAAACAGCACCTTATGCTAAAGAGGGGGGAAAAAACTAAAGCACCAACTCCTCTGAAGGGTAGGTTTCCTTTCATTATCCACACCAGAAACCGAAGCTGAAAACTGCGTTAACACCGTTTCCGAGCATCTCGACAGACAGAATCAGCCGCTAATAATCATGACGCGAAAAGAGGTAGACTACGCTAGGTTTCATGGAATAATTTTATACAATCAATGGAACAGCAAACCCGCCCACTCTTAAAGCATTCACCTCATTTTCTCAGCGCCCAACACAAATTGCCTTTGATTGAAACAATGTAGGCTAATGAACTACTTTTGTTTCCACTGGAGGCAGACAGTATAAGCTGCGCTCAGCCTCCTTGCCCTCCAGCTGCCCAGATGTGCCATCCAGCAGCGCACATAATTCGCTGCAACAAAACCAGTGGCTCTTCGTAAGAAGGACATTGCCCAGTTTTGCTTCAGATTTCCAAACTGGCATAGGCTCCACTAAGATTTTCTGTCCCCCATTCCCAATCAAATGGACTTACATGCCTTGAATTTTTTTTTTGAATGCATTTAGGAGAGAAAATGACAAGCTTCATTGAATTGCAAAATGTAATAATTTATCTATTAACCCAGTCCCTCCTGGCCCCACCCACACATACCTACCTACTTACCTAAATACTTACCTAAATATGTGATCACACCAACAGTGTGATCACATATTTAGGTAAGAAACAAATCGAGCTACAGTATTTTGAAATCATTTAATACTAAATTTTAAAAAAAGCATGTTGTGACATATCAAATAATTTGAACTGTGATGTATAAGTACAAGAAAACAAACTATATAATAATTTAATTTATATTTAAACTATTACTAGTTTACTTTATTTTTAAATCAGAGTTAGATTTCAAATAGCTATGGAAACATACCTAAAAGAATCAAGAAAACCTGATATATTTTTTTTCAGAGTGTGCCACTCAGTGAAGCTCAGTGGTGGCACCATCTGATCACCCGTGACAAAACTTTTTTGGAGACACCCCTGTGAACTGGCAGCACCAGCAGCATTGAGTTTGTGTAGAAATGATAGAAAGTCTGGGAGATATGAAGCCGTCCATATCCCAAAACAGAGCTGCATAATTTGACACGTCTTTAAACTGCCATGGAATTAAAATATATTTAACTTAAAACTGTGACGCCACATCAACAATAATTTACAAAATTGCCAAAGGAAGTATACTTTAAGTGTGTGTAACATGATATAATATAAATACAATAAAAATGTGTTAGTCAGTCTGTTCAAACAGTCAGAAATTCACAGTTTGCAAGATTTTCAGCCAGATGGATGGAAGTCTCACTGGAGAAGATCCCCACACCTGACTTAGATGCAAGGTCACAAGGAGCGGTTAAGCAGCTTAATTACAGATGAGAGTGAGGAAAAATAGAGATTTATTGTAATTGATATCAATAATGCAACTCTGAACTGTAAAATTGATTAAAAAGAGAAAATCCTTAGAAATTACAATGAATAACTACGCTTAAAAAAAATACTATAGCTACATACGTATTTAGAAATAACATAAGTCATTCATCCTGAAATAATCTAAATACAAGCAGTAAATGCAACATCACAAAAGCGTAATGGCAAAATCCTGCAAGAGTCCCGTTTTTCTCCTCAACACACTCTGCCTGGTGGGACCACTGGGAGCCAATCAGATGGCAGGCTGGATGTCAACTCGGAGAGCTTTAACACAGTTTACCACCACTATTCAAATTGTGAGCAGAGCTGCATGGGAATAAACCGAGCAGCGTGGATGCGCTCCTGCTCCACACGGGGGGGGGGGGGGGCGAAGCGCACGGACAGCGGACGGACGGTCCTTGAGCGGGCGCGGTTTCAAATGAGCTTATCGAAACAGGGAAGGAAAAAAAAGAAAGAAGAAAAAATTGTAAAACACATTTGATTCTGAATATCTTTCGTTTCTACAGAACTATCGCGTTTTGTTCCGCGGGGCGCTTTCAGCGGGACACGTCGTCAGCAGGGGCGTTTCGCAACGTGTCTGACTTCACGTCGGCAGAGTTTAAAACGGCAATAAAGCAACGTATGAAACAGCTAAACGTGACAACCAAACAATTGTGTAAGCGTAAAGCGATGATTGCTTAATAAGAACAAAATCAGTGTTTCCCTTTTTGTCTTTCACAGCGACCCCATTTTGGTTGTACAGCTGAAAGCTGAAAAACAGTAAAAAGTCAAAACATTGAAAATAAAATACATATTTAACTAAAAACCTGCAACTTTGGAACAAACTGCCCGTGACTGTTTCCATAGTAGTTCACCGAGGCGCACCTAAACTCCCAGAACTCACCTGTGTTCTGCCGAGGCCCTGCCCTCCGCTGCCTGCGTTCATTGAAAGCGGGTGGTTCCTCTGCTGGCCTCCCCAATGGCCAGTGCTGGCTCCATATTGGGGGCCCACCTCCTTCCCCAAAGCCATGCCCGCCTGCTGCTGAGGCGTCGGGCCGCCGTAGTCCTGATAAGCACCTCCGTAACCCCGCATCATCGGGCTGGGGGACGTGAGCAGCTGATTGAGGGTTGGCGTGGCCCCTGAGGGCCCCTGTTGCTGCTGCGTTTGCCCCGGGTACCTCTGAAACCCACCCGAAACGGGGGACTTGCCGTGGGTCGCAGAGGAGTTGCTGCCCATCATCATGTTGCCCGGCTGCCTGCATCCGGAGGAGCCAATCATCCCATAGGCCCCTCCGCCGTAGCCCGCCCGGTACGCCGGGTACTGGCCGTACTGGCTGTTGTGGTACCCCCCTTCATTGGAGTCCTGAGTTACCCCCATTCCACTGCTTTGTTGTTGCTGCCCGCCATGCTGGTCATAACACGGCCTTGAAGCGTAATAGCTGTTATTAAACTCAGAGTTGTTAGTAGGGGGACCCAAGTTGGAGTGTTCAAACCTGGAGCCCATCATCCTCTCCGTGGGTTTACAGCTGAGGTCCCCCTCACCTTTCCCCGGGCCGTGCTGCTGCTGGGACTCCTCCTGCCCCACCAACAGGTTCTCCTTACCACCGTGCTGCTGGTGGTCCACACTTCTGTCCCCCCGGGCGGGCTGCCCGTTGTTGCTGTTGTTACTTTGTCGCTGCTGATGTGGCGCAAACTGGCCGAACTGCGGCGGCGGCGGCTGCGGCTGCTGCTGCTGTTGAGGTTGAGGTTGAGGCGCATCTCCGCTCCCGGCGCATTTCAGCTTGTGGTTCGCGATCAGCGCCGCTTCCATCGGGGAAGTGTTTGAGTTTGACGCCGAGAGGTTAATCCCGGTCTTGTCGTGGCCGTCCGGAGCTTTGTGCGCCGCGGAAGTTGAATGGACCATGCTGCCGAGCTCGCCTCGGCGGTGATGGTCTACATTATTCAGAGTTCCATCGCCGGCACCCAGCATCTGTCCGCTCCGCTGCGCGGTCCCTCCTCCTCCTCCGGATTTCCCCGAATTGAGCTCCGGAGCCAAAGTGCCGGATAATTTCTTATTTTTATTATTAGTTCTGGTCGGAGCCGATGCCACTTGCGCAGCCATGGTCACTCCAACATCTCAGCGCGCAGTGACAGGCGAGCCCCGACCAGCCTTGCGCACAGAAAATGACAACAGGGGAAGGAGAGAAACACAATCTGAGAGCTGGAAAAAAAAAATACCAAAAGAAGTCTATCTTTTTTTTTTTTCTATCCTATAACGAAGGTTTTGCTGTGGTGAAATGGCGAGGCTTCATGTTGAAAGTTTCTCTGCCAGCTTTGAACGAAACTTTTTCCTTCTTCTTCTTCTTCTTCTTCTTCTTCTTCTTCTTCCACCCCTCTCCGCCTCTCCTCCATCCCCGGTTCTCTGTAATGTGTAGCAGCGTCTCCCGGAGCCTTGTGGCCCAGCATGGCATGAGAGAGATCGGGCTCCACCAGCTTATCCACCTCCAGGGCTCCGGCGCTCCTCATATGGAAAACCTGGACTGGAGTAGTGAATCATTACGCACTAAATATATGCTTTTATCTCGTCTTCGCACCACTTTCAACGGTGCATTTTTATTTATGTTTTCCTTTTTTAAAGCGTAACATGAAAATAAAAACGCGTGACTTAAAATACGCTTAGTTTGATTGTGTAATTTTAAGGTTTTAACAGCTTTATTAGGACCATATGGAGTCAAGACGTTGTTACCGCCTCTTCATCTGAGGCGCACTTTATGTTTTCACATCTTAAGTGTCTTGGTTGTGTTTTGCCAAATTACGCACCAACGTCGCTTTAACCGCAGCACTCACCCAAATAAACACAAATAATCGCCAAGGCGAAGTTTTTTTTGCGCGTCACCACTCCATTATCCAGATCTGCTTTTACCTCCCCTCTCCCGCTCCTCCGTCCCTCGGCTCAAGCCGGTTTCTCTGCAGCTCCTACAGCAGCGGTCGGACACGCAAGCGAGAGGTGTGCAATCAAGCTGCCATCGGAATTAGAACGTAATTACGCCTCGTAGCATATGTAAAGCTGCACAATTCCAGCTTCCCTCCACAACACTTTGCAATCGCGGTCATTGCAGCGATGCCAATTTCAGCGCAATAGAACAAACAAGCAAAGATGCAATAATCCGAAATCCAGACAATCACTTCAAATATTCAAGGCTATTTGATTAGACTAGATGGAATGAGAGCTGAGGTCAATTTACAATGGCGTTGCTAAAGGAGGGCCACGGGGGGGCAATAGTCCTTTTATAAATACAACATATTTTTAATAACATTTGCTTAGAACTTATCAGCTTTAAATAATGTGAAACTGGAGCCAAGATTGCATAAAGGGATCTGCAAGGGCGGGTCCTTGTATGGATAGCGTTAGCTGGAGGTTTTTACAGGTCATTGACACCCACCACACGCAGAGAAACCTACAACGGTTACGGCTAAAGCAGCTGGCTATCTATACTGCGGTGTGGCAGTTTTTTAATGGAAAGTTAAGTGAAAGAAAAACATCTGGCAGAAAAATGTGGACAAGAATCGGAGAAAATCAGAGTCTTGAGAGTTAAAGAAAACTCCATTAAAGACTTCAGAATTCACAAGGTGTAGGCTCAGGGTGGAGTCAGTTCTGTGTGTTTCATCACATCCACATTTATTTATCATCTCCTTTGAATTCCTGTCCTTTATCCGCTCTAACATACAGTTGTGGGATAATATAACTGTGGGATAATATAACTTTCGAAATGTTATAAATTTTAATTTGAGTGTGAGACCTACCAGTTATCACTCCCACATCCACGCCCCATTAGGCGCCTTTTATAAAACTTCCTGGGAACGCCCCTGTCACAATACATTGAAATGTAAGAATGGAATTGTAATAAGAATGGATCTTCAAGCTAATCCTCAGATGAACCTTATTTAAACAGATGACTGCATTCCTCAATTTCCCCTCATAAGATTCTCACTTTTTTTTATTTTTCAAAGAGAGACTTGTCTGAACATCTAATAGAAAAAAATAACCGCGGGCGGCAGTGTTAGACCACACAAAACCAAAGTCTACAAGATATTCTATCCCATCAATAGTATTTCAAACATGAATGTAAAATAGTGCTTAGTAAAGAAGCCAGGGTGTCTGTTGGGACTTGAATGAGCAGAGGGTCCGCTTTGATGAGATCAGATGCATTTGATCAACAGAGGGAGCTGCAGATGAAAGAGTGGAGGGAGGCGGTGAGGGTAGGAAGAGAGGGGTCGTTTTAAGGGGGGGGTAGAGGAGAGTTGTGCTGAGGATGGCCGTGATAATTATGATTAGTGGCTGTGGCTGGTAGAAATGTGAGAAGAAGATCATTCTGCCAGTGGTGGAGGTAAAATAGATTACCATTATTGACATGATGATTATGGGCTGAGGTGGTGACGATCAAATCATTCTTGCTTCATGTCACAATTTAGTTTCCTTATAGGAGTTTTGTGTTGGATGAGTCACAAGAAATCATGTCCATGACAATGGGAAGACCCCTGCTGGAGAAACTGTGTGATTACAAGCAGAGGGTTAAAAAGATAGAGTATAAAACACATTTTTAGGTGTTAAGATTCCCATTTTATATCTTGCTTGTCTAATTCATCGCTCTCGACCCCCGACCCCACTCACACCAGTACAGGTATATTTTTGGAAGTAAGAGCAAAGTGCTCCACTTTGACTGGAGCGCTTCCAATCAAAGTGCTGTAGGACCTAATGAAAACCAAAATTAGGCCTGAACATAAAGACATTAAAAAATATAAGCGAAGATGAAAGAAATAATAAAATTATAAAATATAATTGCATATAAATTACAATTAAATGATAAAAACAGTGACATTTAAAAAAAAAACTCATAAAAGGATGAAATAAACTAATGTTTATTATCATTCTCTTAAAAACAACTAGCATCTGTTTTTGTGGTTTAAATTTATCTGTACATATTTAACAAGCTCTAATTTCACTTGGTTGCATTTCTTTGGTAGCTATTTCTTAAAATGAGAAAAAAAATAGTATTTTACATTATTTGTAACTGTTACTGGAAACAGCGTCAATGAGTCACGGGGGACTATACAAGCTTCTTCATCCTTGATGTTTTGGCAGGAGATAGTTAAAATGGGAAAACATGCTTTTTAATTTTGGTTTTGCATCACCTAGATATAAAAATCAAATTTATATTACTACGCAGCATCAAGAAGCTTAATCCCACTTTTCCAAATAGAACTGACTCACCAGAGACAAATAAACAAGAATGACAAACCTGGAAACCTTTCCCAGCTGCCTACCTTTATGAGCCCATATGGCACAAAATAAAAGCAATAACACTGTTATGGTCCAACTCCAGACTCTTATGGTGTTCACTGGCCCAGCCTACAGCATCAACATACCAGATGGTTGTTTAACTATAGGGCACGCCATGAAGACATCACATTAACAGCCTATTTACATGTGATTGTGAAGAAGAAACCACACAGGTGATGGAAAATGACACCAGCGCTTCATTAAATGACGGCTTTTGTTGGTTAAGAGCTAAAGTATAGACATTTAAGTCTGATCCACACAATGTACACATGACATATCTGGTTCTCATCAGCCCCCCTTAGATCAAAGACTCAGCCCTGATTTGCTGGAGCTACGCTAACGCTAACAGTAAGGGGATCTGGGGCATTAGCATATTCTATGATGGCGCCCAGCTTTTTCAAGCCATTGCCTCGGCTGCAGCTCTGGGTGTGCCGCGCTGTGGCTTTGCAGCTCTAATTTCCCCATTCTCGTTCATTAAAAAAAGCCCACTGTTCTCCTATTAATTCGCAGACACACTGATGTGTTTGAAAGCTGGGGATGTGTGCGCGACGTGCGCGTATGTGCGTTTGGGAAGGAGGGAGGTGGAGGAGGGCAATGGCTCAGCGCATTTGCATTTATGTTTAATTTATAACCTTCAGGGGCCCCCTGATGCAGCAAGATTGAAACAATAACTCCAGACAAACACAGGGAAGAGTGGAGGAGGAGCCTGAGGAGGGTGGATGGAATTAAAAATATACAGATATGAGATGGTATGCACTTTGGAAATGTGTGTCTGTACACCAAGGATGCTGTTGTGGTGTGTGCGGCTTTCATGTGTATTTCTATGAGAATTGGTATTACTCATCTGCATCAAGGAGTATTTGAGATGCACACACACACACACACACACACACACACACAGGCACATACCCACACGCACACACGTGCTGACAGAGAGGCAGAGGTCTACAATCCACGAGGGGATAACATGCCACGGTGAGTGTCTGTCAGGAGCAGAGCTGGAGCCTGTTCTGGGGGAGTCTGCAGGGATCTCCCCCTTTGCAGCACAGCAGACAGTAGCAGCAGCACAAGCATGGCCAAGCACAGAAAGTGGGTCAATCCAAAACACACACGCACGCATGCACGCAAGCACAAACAGGCCCGGATACACACATGCTCAGCTTAGATATATGCGGCCTCTAATGTCAAAGAGTGGGCGTGTTTGTAAGAAAATAAAGAATGCACAGATGAATGTGTTCATGGGAGAAAGCATAGCAGTTTACTTTGCATTAGTGATGTTAGAGGGGGTGGTGAGTAAAGGGAGGCTTATTTGAGATGGAGGTAGATGGCCGCTCGGTAGAGGAGAGGAGGTGTAGCTGAGACAAAACGTAGCCAGCCATTGTAAGCATACCGTGTGGAAGTGCATCAAATTGATCCATAGTCTTTTCATTTCAGGCTTGGGTAAATAACAGCATTTGCATTGATCATTCTACACAACCAGGCAACAATGTTCTTGGGTAACTTGGGTGATTTTGTGTGTGTGTGTGTCTGTGTGTGTGTGTAAATGTGCCTGCTAGCAAAACACATCTCTTATTTCACTACTGTTCCTTGCGGAGTCGAGGGCCTCAGCAGAGCCCTACAGACGGCTATGATGGATAAAATGTTTTCAACAACACTTCAGAAGAGTGGATGCTATTGTGTCCGCCTATATACCGAAACACAGAATCACAGAATTCCCAGGACGCCGCATGCTCTATTTATGTGTTATGAAAAACATGACTCAAAAGAAAATCGGAAAACAGCCCTGCTCCACTTTCACTGTCAGCTATCATGTGAAGTGTGAAGAGGAGGAAGAGGATGAGAGTGAGAAACAGGGGGAAAGAAGAGTAGACAGGTTTTTTTTTTTTTAATCCACAGATCCTTTCCTGATAGTGACAGGGGACTGGGCTCTCAGAAACCCCTCAACCCTGCATCCCTCCATCCCTTCCTCCCCCCACCTCTGATGCCTGTCACTGCTACCCTCTCCCTCCCTTCTCCTCCCGACTGAAGGAGTGTGTGAAGTGTCCCCCGAGAGGCACTGACTCAAAGACGGTATTTACAAGATCCACACTGAGCCCACTTTTAACTGCCTGTGAAGAACTTCTCCCGCCGCCTTTGATGTGCCAACCTAATGGGGAAGAGCTTGCCGGCAGTCATTGCATATGTTAGCGAGGCAATGTGAGCTAATCCGCTAGCATTGCAAGGTAGATTCATGCTGCTTGCAGTAAATGAGCTCTTCAAATGCTGTATGACTTTGGTGCATTGCTGTCTTTGGAAAATTTTCTCACCGGCAAAAAGAACACTGACATGTTCTGTCAACTTTTACAGCAAATCTCAGGGCTGAAACAGAAAAAAGTGCATTGTACTGATTTTACAGTGGATTTATTTATAGATTGGTAAATACCCTCTAATATGACTGGACAACACTGACACTGAATTCCCATTGTTGCAAAAGTTTAAACTAATATACTTTTCTATTACTGTAAATGGTGTTTCAGTAAATAAGTTGGTTTAGCAACATCCTCACCCAATGAAAATTCTTTTAAAGTAGTACAAATTTTAGAGTGGTACGAAAGACTTATTGCCAGTTTTTACAATAATTGACTGTTGCGACCAAAGTTGACAAAACTAGTTGTTCAGTTTAAAAGCGAATTATGTACCTTTTTTCATAAGGCCAGGATGGAGTGCCTTTTTCTCCTGAAAAATAAAACCAAAATTTCAACTCTCCATGTTGTTTTTACTCTGATTGTCTTTGTTGATATAAAAGTAATTTATTTCTGTAATTCAATTTAAGGTTCTGTCAAGATATTTTATCTTGATAGACACAATGGATCATTGGAAAAGAAGCTGGATTGAAGCATGTTAATAAAAAAAGTTCAGTGGAAGGAAAACAAAATCAGACAATCGACAGGCATCACTTCAGCTTTGAGGGATGAGATGCAAAGCATGTTCAAAAGTTGGGGAGAGATTCATATTTTTTCTTCTTTTACAGACAGTTGTTTTATTTTTAACGTTCAGTATTATTTTTAAGACTTATCTTATACCTCCACTGATTTACTCCCCCCTACGCAGACAGAAAGCTTGTAGGTTTTTTCCAGAGTAAAGTCCTGAGTGTCATCAAAAGTTATAACTCTGAAGGTGGTGAAAGACGTCCAGATAAAATATTTCAAAACACAATCAATTTGGATTAGGATTATACTTAATTTGGGTCCAGTTCTGTACAGCACACCATCATTTGGGCACCTCTGGTCTAACGTAAGATGAATCTTTTGATTTATTTAATGTCATCTTACACAAAAAAAACCCCAAAAAAACCACACAAACCACCCTCATTGGCAAATCTGCAGAGGCAAAACGCTGATGCTCATCCAACTAAGTTTTATCATTAACAAGGGTTGGAAGAAGAACTGATTTCATAACAAAGAGGCATTTGGAATGATTTTGAATTAGGCTAATTAGGTTTGTGTTTTGTTTGTTGCTCAGGAGGCGTGATCAAAGTGATATTTCACCAATTTGTGTCAGCTTGGGAGCAGAGGAGAAAGAGTTCGGAGAACAGTGCCTATTAAATCTCCTCAGGTTTGGCGCACCGTTGCGTTAGGGACGGTAATCAAAACAAGAGGGTTATGAATAATGAACAGCGTTGATCAGAAGGAAGCAAAACAGTGAGTTTGTGCAATATTAGTGGCTTTATTTGTAAGAAGACTGGATTCAGGGCTTCTGCAGATTCACTGCAGATCCTACATGCTTAGGTTGAGTGGCAGGAGAGAAATGTTAGAAATTTGGATGGCTTGACCCAGGAGCTCAAAGTCTGAGTGCAACTGGCTGTTTTGATCTTATCTAATATTTATGTATAGCTTCCTTGATATTTTCTTCGCTCTGTGAAGCGGTCTGCTCTTACAGTGTTACACAATGATGTCTTAGAGGGGCAATGATGAAGATCAAACGAGGTCGGAGCTCAGAGTACAGAACGCATTCCCTCTTTTTCTCTCTCTCTACACAGCCTGCGAGGAAAGGCAGCAGCAGGCTATCTAATACTTTGTGATTGAAATACATGCTCCACTAGACTGCAGCATACACTCTGATCATATTTGTATTTGTGTCTCTGTCAAAGGAATATGGGCACAGAAAGAGAAAACGCTGTTACCATTTCAGTATGTGCCTCGTCTACAGAGACTATGATTCTGCAGAAACACTTATTTTGGGGTCTTTCACGTTCACGGCTGCCACCGAACCAATCAAGGCTGTTTGGATCAGTAATGGCTTCAGTTGCTTTTCACTATCTCTCCACAAAAGTCAAGTGTTCTCAACATGTTATTTGCCCAAAGTGGCCTTGTTCCAAGGCTCTATTGTTAGCCTAATGGAGGCAAGATGACACTAAGACTCTAATTATGGACGCCAAAGATCAGCCCTGATAATATTGAGAGTAAAGTGGGTAATTTGTGGCTGTTGTGTTGAAGGGCTGTGGGTAGGCATAGAAAAAAGGGAGAGAGGGGGTGGGGGTGGTGAAGAGAGGGAGGGAGGTGGGGGAAGTTGTTTTCTTGTGTCATCGCCTCATCGTCCGTCACCCTAATCATTCCCCCAGAGCGTAGAGCTGAGATGTGGACACAGCAGGAGAATATTAATGGACTGTGTGACATTATGGTCCCCGCCCATTCAAAAGGAATGTTCTATTACATTATGGCCCATCAACAGGTGATTTCTCATTGCACGCTAGGATTCAGTGGAGTATACTCCTATTTCATAAAGTGACTGCATGCCGCGGATCAAATGCCCATTTTTCATGTAGGATGCAGATACTGTACATACAGCAGACTCAGGCTTATAGATCAAGGTCTTATTTGTCACTGTGCTTGTGGCATACATAGATGTGCAAAAGTCTTGAGTCAGCTCCTATTTCTATGCCTTTCTGTTCTCAAGGAACCAGTCTTTGACAGAACTCTTGACAGACAACAATTAGGTTTGAAGGAGTATGATTTAGTGGTAGCTGATCTTCACAGAAAGAAAATGCTGCTTAAGAAATACTAAAGACAACAGTTTGACAAAAAAGGGGGTATGTTTTTTGAAAAAAAGTTGCTAAGTGATTCTGAAATGTCGCTAAATATTGCAACAAAATGCTATGCTGGTACGAGTGCTTTACTTTGTTCTTCACACTCTTCTTAACCTTCTTTGCTCATCACTTGCTTGTGCCCTCAGTTTCTTTTGTCACTTGTCACCACCTGCTTTGGTGGAATGTTTCAAAATTTGTCTGGGAGCAGGGTTATCCTGACTCCAGGGATTTTGTTCCATTTTAAAGGAAACTGACAAGGCATCACAAGTCAGGTTTTGTTAGGTTTTTCTTCCTATTTCTGGAAGCCTTGACATATAGATAATAATCATTTGCAGCAGGTACTTTAATTGATCAACATATTATTTTATATTTTGGTTGTACATGTGCCTTCATATTTTGGTGTACAGTTGTGTTTATGAGCAATCAACTTTTCACACACAAAAAGGGCTTATCTTCAAGTTTCTTGAAACCATTACTGATTGCTTCCCAAATGTTCCTGAAATGTTTAATGAGCATCAAATGTTACTCTTAATAAAAGTCTTGAATATATTAATGCAGGTCTCCTTTAAAAATGACTTGATTGGCTGGTTTAGCAAGCAACAAGCTTTTAATAGTTAATAAGTGAACCTTAAAAACGGGTTATAGTAAAAAACTCTAAAAAAGAACTTTCTTTGTTACGCAATACACTGTACACTATCTTGGTCTAGTAGAAGCACTAGACAGAAAATTTTAGAAAATGACTAGAAAATGAGTTAATGTTAGAAAACATAGAAAACTACAAATCAAGACAACTTCAAAGATGCCCTAAGTCTCCAGAAGTATCTGGTCACCATCTGAATCAGAAACTTCAGGAGTCACTCCAATCACTTCCGTTAGAGATGTATAAAATCCAGCAGCTAAGCAAGCGTGCTGTTTCTACAAAGAGTTGGGTAACAATAAAGGACAAGACACACCAGATCCAGTTTACTGAAAATCAGGTTGGGTGATGTGCACGGCAATTAGAACAGTGAAGTTAATGGGGTTTCACAGACAGCTAGCAATTCCCTGCAACTGCGTCTCTAAATGTCCCACCAAAACTGACTCGGAGGCAGTCTTGGTTGGAAGTATGGAGCAATTTGACCAGGATATCATGAGTGAAGTCTTTAATTCCCATGAACACACTCCTAAATATTGTGGAAAACCTTCTCAGAAAAGCTGATGATATTCCAGGGTGAGTTGCTGATTAGGAATCAGAGGTGTCCTCACAACAGCACTGAGCAATCTTTTCTACCGTACACTTCTTTCTTGTAACATAATTTCCCAAACAGTATCTAATGTGATAGGCTTAACAAAGTTTGGCCTTTGTCTCAATTCCATCTAAGGTAAACAACCTATCCTGATGAATGAAATCCAATGGCAGTAATGGTAAGACAGACACCAAAGCAACACAGCAAGCTTGTGCCTATTCTGTCAACACCCTAAATCAAAGCCTCCTTTTCTCTTGAGTGATCTGTCCAAACAATTAAAATGGAACCTCTTTGTACCATCACACTTAACATGTCAGACAGAAAAATGAAAGGAGCCTCATGTATTGCCTTGACGCCTCCTGTGACAAGCCCCACGGAGAGAGCAGCACACCACAGAAATGACGGCACTGTTCAAATTTTAAATATGTTTTGACACAAAATCAAAAGTTGCTCACCATAATGGGGCAGAGCTTCCCCCCCTTTTCCTCTGTGATCACTTATTAGACCCCAAGGTGAAGCAGGCAGAAATACTGACACCTGAATATTCTCTTTGCACTTTCTTTGACATTTTTTAGCAGATCTGGGAATCATTTCACAATGTGAGATATCATTTCATAGTAAGATTTAGGCTCTGATCTCTCCACATCTGAGGCTCATGAAAAAAGCCACCGATGATCAATGAGGATTCCTGGGTGAGTTGCTGGGTTGTTTTTTTTTTTTTATCTGCTTCTGGTGTCCAAAGCTATGTCTGCCGGTGTTCACATTGTGATGAATACGATAAAGAAATTTTTGACTACTTGACACTGAATGGGGGGCTGTTTCAAAACACCCAAATATCCAGATCAGAAATAAAAACTGACTTTTTTGAGATTTATATCATGTTATAATGTTATTCATTCACCAAAAACACACCCAGTGTGTTTGCTTTAACTCATTCATACATGGCTGAGGAACATTCTCAAGTGGCAGTCATTTTGGGTGCCTTAGCATCCGCTCATACCACCACCTATTTCCCTAAAGCTCTGCCTTGGACCCTCATTCACAAGCTGAGCTCCGGCCCCACAGAGCACCCCTTCCCCGGAACCCCCCTACACAGCTCCACCAGACCAGTGACACAGCTCCAGGTGCATTATTAAGCACTTGGAGAAAGCCCGTTTGCTGAGTTTATCATACCTCAACATCCTCAGAAAGGCTGTAAACCGCATCAATGGATAGCATGGAGAAACACTGTTGTGATAATGTGCTACAGTGGGAGTGTCGGAAGGAGTAGGAGATTCTTCAAGTGAAACTCACCCCCAAATGAACTTTTTTGCTGATAACCTCTCTAAATAGGAATCAGGAGTTGGATACTCCTCTGCTCTGACTACTGGTAAAGGTATGGTGTTGAACGGATGACTCTAGGAGACTGGCTTAAGTGCTGAGGAAGCTGGAGAAGCTAATGGCAGCTCTCGGTTGTGGTTGCCATAAAAGTTTCCAACAACACAGAATAGGAGTTACTAGATTTATCACTAGTTCTTGTTTTGAAAAAAGGCCACTAGAGGAATCTGAAAAATCAATTCATTTTTCTCCTATACCAGTAGGAGTCACTATATATTTTTTTAGAAATATACCAACAAACCGGATAAGTTGACAACATTGCTTCTTTCGTCATGATCACCCATGACCATCAGTCATCCTCTCCACATATCCCCACATTTGGTCGTGTTTCTTGACTCCACCCAGTTTTCCAGAATTTGTAAAAAAAATTCCAGGGGGCGGGGCTTAGCTTTCAGAGGGTGTTCGTTATACTATGATACAAAGTCAAATTTCTTTCTTTCTTACACTATATGTCTGGGAAATACATAATACCCCTCTTTAATAATGTAGATCCTTGGAAAATCTTGTCTCTTACAAAGGATGCAGGGATTCTACAGTCTGGGAAAAATCAAGGAATTTTCTAGATTAAGATGAGAAAATAATAGCTCATCAGTATATCTAGACTTCTAGACTCCTCTTTCCAGTAAAGCTTGCTTGTGTTCTCTCTTCCTTCCTATCTAGATGTTACCTGAAGCATTTTGGTCATGAGACAGTGGTGCGAGGAACAATTTATTTTAATTTAACATTAATAGACTGAAAGGCTTTAAACATAATGGAAAAAAAGAAAGTCCATGTCATGGTCTTTTACTGTTCTCTGAATAATCCTAAAGATGAAATTCCTAATCTTCCTCCAAACAGGAGAGAGTTTCTTGTTTAACCAAGACCCTAATTACGCCCAGCTTCGAATTAGCATGTTTAATACAACAAAATGTTTTAATAAAGAATAAAGGCAAGGCAGCAGAAAACAAAAGGCAACTTCGTAATGAGATTATCTCTGCCGGGCGCCCAGCGCACATCATTGTAGTTCAGACAAATGGAGATTAGGAGTCACACTCAAAACAGCCTAATCCACGAACGACTGCAGATATGATTGCTTTCCATTGTGATTGGTGAATGAGTGTGGTTGGATTTATCTGAAATCCTGAGGAGACTTTAAAGTACAGTTGTACATGAAGGCGTAGAGCCAGTTGAAGATTAGTTGAATCCATCTGTGATAAGCTTCTGCAGTTTGGCCACAAACGGAGATAAACAAAAATCTGAAGACCAGATGATGTAATACGCATCCAGCAACTATAGATTATCCCCAAGATCATAAATTTACATAATAAATCATAGTACATCCTAAAATACACAAATGTTTTATTTACTCATTTAAAAAAAATAAAAATCAGATGTAGTTTTTAAGATGTGTTTAAATGTTGCATGTTCCAGTGCACTTAGTGGTACCGCTGCCATACGTCCCTTTTCTCTAAGGGCTAAAACACACTCCTTCATCCCTGACCTCCCCCCTTTAGTTGCTGACAAGGTCAAACATCTCCCATTAGAGAGGACCAGGCTTCGCCTTTTTGCCAGCGAAGTATCCAAGTCGTACATCGTGAAGGTCAGGGGCTGCATAATGAACTGGAAAATGTCAGTTATATTACTCCTCGTTTAAATGGCGGATTTTCCAGCACCGGGAACAAGGGTGATATTTACCCCTTTTTTTCGCCTGCGCGGGCCCAGAGCAAAGAGTCCTCTTAATCCGGCTGAGGGTGTGAAATTGAGTCATAAGTGTAAAGGGATGTGACGTCCTGCTGTGTTACGCTGCACTTCTTCTTCAGCAAAGCGGAGACATGAAGAGGAAAGGGTCCACCAGCTTCTCACTCAAGTTTTCATTCAGTCGTCTAAGAAATTATAACTTGGAAGGAAGACTGATAAACAGGGTAACAAGTATACCTCAACTTTTCACAATTGCAGACACAGACTTTAATGGCTTTTGCTTTGATTTAAAGTAATACCTTTACTTTGATACCCCCAAATAAACCACACATAAATGTCCACATGCAATTTTAAAATAAATACAGCTGTTTAGTGGAAGCAGTTGAGGTTTTCTAGAGAACATTGGTTAAAAAAAAACAAAAAACTCCACAAATATGGACTTTGTGGAGAAATAGCCAGAAGAGTGACAATGTTCAGAGAAGGCCACAAGCCCTACATAATGTTTTCCACAAGTTATGCAGTGGACATACAACATGTGTTGAACAGCATGCTGTGGTGAAGTGAGACCAAAAACACTGGTTTTGGCCAACATGCAAAGTGGTCATCTCCATGGTGAAACATAGAAGTGGCAGCTTCATATTGAGTATATGCTCTTCAACAGCAGGGAGAGAACAAAGTTAAAGATTATACATACTGTTGGAAGGTTTATGTAACATAATTTTAAACAATATTTGAATTCAACCAAGAAGTTTCAAGGTTCTTTGTTTCCAAAAAGATCTGTGGAAAAGCTCAATGTAGGTCACAAAAAAACTATCTAATTTTACAAAGAAGGATATGCTTTCTAAAGGGGAATGAGCTATGATCACCTCTAGAGAAAAGTAACCTAAAAGGTAGGCAGCTGTAGTCTAGCAAAATTTCACTATACTAAGTATTCATTTGGGGAGACTAAAAATAAGAGGAATATTTTTCAGATTCTTATTTGCAAACAAAAAAAGTTTGTCTTCAGCTTTACAATTGCATATTAGTTTGTCTGAGACTACTACATAAAATCTCATCATTTTACCTTCTTTTTTCCAAACTTTGAAAAAGTGTGAATATGAATACTTTTGCAAGGCACTACAAGATCAATATTTCTTATAATACAAAAATATAAGACTACTGGGAGTGTATAAATCGTAATTATTAGTCTGATCATCCACATTTCTTGACGCAAAACCCATAGGAAAGTTAGCAGTCATGCAATAGAAGTGACAGCGGAGTGATGACAAAAGGGCATCCAAAGGAGAATTTTAATAATGATTCCTTAAAACAATTTCCATTAATTTTCAGCCCTCTCACCGGGGAGTAATATCTACATGCCCGAGGCAGGTTTAAATTGCATAGTCTGCCTGAGAAAAAGAGACAAAGACTCCCCAGTGTCCAGCAGCTCTCATCAGCACAGGAAGAGTCGAGGAACACCCAGGAGACAGCGCCACAATAATGGAGGCCACACTATTAGCATGGCGTCAAAACTTGAGATGGTTAAATCCGGATGGGCATTTTCTCGAATGATGCTGTGAAACAAACCACAAGAGACGTGGAGGCTGTGGCTGCATTTCCTGGGTCTTTGCCTCATGTTGAGAGGCATTACCTCAGGTGGACAGACCAGCCAGATTGTAGCTTTATCTGCTCTGCCTGCTGCATGGCTAACAGACAATGTCAAAGGTAGGACGTGAATAATACCATCATTTCATATTCCGACTCCCTGCCAGGGAATATGTCACTTGGACGTCAGGTCACAAACCCAGCCGGCGCGTGAAGGTAGATTCGCGGCCTCGAGCTTTGCTGAGAGGAGAGGGAAGGCAGCCAGCTAATGTCACGCATAGCAGCCTCAGGGATGCTCTCATTTTCCCTCCTGAAGTTATTCCGGGGGCAAGCTGGCGTCCCTCGTACTTCCCGGCTTACGTGAGTGCACTTTGATCGATGACACCGGGCAGCTCTCCTGGGAACGGGCACACCTGGCAAACTGTCAGCGGATGCAGGTTTTTTGTGAGGGTAAAGAGGGTAAGATGGGGTTGCAGACGCTCTGGGATATCTCTACAGACAATACTGCTGTGTGTTTAACATTACAAGCCCTTTGGAGAACAATTTAGATGCACGTATATTTAATCAATGTTTTACCAAATACTTAGCGAAAAGGTAGTCTAGCAAATGGCCTGACTTTATTCACATAATTATCCCCATACTGAACAATAACATAACTACTGCCAGTAATACAACTTAGTCCATTTTTACAGTAACAAAGTAATGCAATAGCTTGCCAATAAAGTAAAAAAAAAATTGTACTGTTGGCTGATAAATATTAAGCAAACACATGCAGGTCACATGATCACTGGTGTTTTCTTGAATTCTGGTTTCTACCTAATGCAATTTGCAGTAATTAACTAAGTAATATTCCTTCATAAATTAAATATATATGTTGATATTATACACATGGAATAAAATGATACAGGAAAATGTTTTCCCTCACTGTCTGAAGTTAGGTCAGGGATGTCCTCATCATTACCAACCTTAGAATTACCAAAATTATTTCTACTTGCTAAATACCAGAAAACGTTGTGGATTTTCTTGTAATTCAGACGTTTACATACATTTGGTCAGTATCAAAGATAACTGTGTGTAAAACAGCAGGACTTGGATCAAATCTTTTGGGTTTCCATAAATAGTATCAGAAGCTTGATTATTGCTACAAAAGAATGTGGCTGAGGTGCAATTTGATACATACATTTAAGTGAAGGATATATGTTAATGTTTTCACCTGCATGCATAATATGTACTTCGTGTGGATTAGACAACATCCACCTAATTCTTCCATTTTAAATTAATTTTGTTTCTCTGTTCTATTCTCATTCCACCCTTGAAAAAGAACAGTTCAAATTAAAGATCCAAACCCTCAAATGAATTGGAGACTGATGCCTGTGATGAACTAGCTCTTTATTTGAACTGACAACAGCACATCCATGGTCTATTGTAGCAGTGCTGTCAAATGTTTTATATTAAATCTGTCAAAAAATAAATCATTACTACTCTGGTCATTTAAAAACACGTTGTTGTGCTCCAACCCATAAGGATAGCCACTTTATTGGCAGTTTTAGATGATAATTAGTTGCAAAAGTGAAGGATCTTAATTCTTTAACATGGTGTCACAGTATATATGTAATGATATATTTTTACCACTTGAAAGAAAAAAAAAACTGCATTTATTTTCTCCCACTTGTCACTTCTATAAGTTCTTTTGATGAAAAGTTTCTTTCTTACAGAACTTTTCTAATATCCTGTTCTGCGGCTGCTCCAAGAGGTTGGATGTCTCATTTGCAAGTGAGGACTTGGAGGAGAGAGGGCTGTCCAGCAGCCTGTCCATCACACAAGCTCACTGGGGAGAGTGTGTGCCTGAGCTTGAAGGAGTGTGCATGTGTGTGTTGATTAATACCGGGAGGGCAGGGCAGTGCTCAGGCTGCGGCTGTCGGGAAGAGGGAGAGAGAGGACACTTCTTTTCACTGGCGCTCAGGGAAAAGTCTGCTGGAGGAGAGGGTAATGAGCCAGAAACGGGCTGAGAGACGAGAAGGCAAGACTAAGAGGAGGAGAGTCAGTGGAGGAGGTACAAGGACAGGGCGCCACACTTCACCACTGACCTCACGCATACCCCCATCCCCCTTCACTCAGCTTCACCTTGCCATCCCTGTCCCACTCCTAGGAAGCCAAGCGCCACCATAGTTCTTATTTTTTTTCCTGTATTTTTCCTCTGCTCGGGTCTCTTGTCTTTTCTGCTCTACATCACACGGTAACCTGAAAAGTACATTTGTATGTGGTTCCATGCACACAGTCACAGGTTAGGCATGCACACATCCCCACTCCTCTTTTCACATGCATGGGCCATTTCCATTGTGAAAGGTCATATGTACTCTTTGCATAGTACACTACACCCAATTAATCTGAAAAAGGCAGCAGTTCATTAGAGATGAATGCTTTAAATAACCCCATTTTAAACAAGAACTAATTCAAACAGTATTTAATATGCCTTAGTGACATAAGCGAACCTTTAAAAGTATTATTATCCTCATAGTTTCTCCAGGAGGTCCTGTACTGAACATTAGTAAGGCTTACCAGGCCAGTAGTGTAGTATTGAGTTTCATTCAAATACAGCTAATGCTACATATATTAAATAAATAAATGTAGTAATATTTACATTTTTGAATAATCAAATACATGTGAAAAGTATTATTTAAATTTTTTCTTTGTCATAAGTTGAAACTTATGATTCATTTTTTTCTGTCCTGTGTTGCTGCAAGTATGAGTATATTTTTTTAAATAATTTAAGCCTTACCTGTCAATCACAGTGGGCACGACTGATTGAAACTGATTGGCATTTCAGGTATTGTGTAGCTTAATCAATCAGATGTCAGGATCTATTTCACAATACATTATGAAAGTTTAAATTTTATGATTGACTTTGATGAAGGCAATACTGAATTAATTACACTATTTTTTTGACCGAAATGTTGTAAATAAACAAATCTAAGTTAGCTTATTCTAATATGTATTTATATGTTGGATTTGTTGTGCAGATAACCAATGTACAATTATTTAAAAGCACACTCCATACCATATTGTGTTCCATTAAATTTTGTAAGTATGAAGACATTTCTAGAAATTATGACATGTTCATAGAGAACTTTTGAGAAAGGACATAAAAGACTATTTTCAAGTGGACAAGGATTAAAGTCTTTAAGCTATTTAGCATCAAATGTACAAAATGGTATTATAAATTTTCTGAGTAAGATTCAAACCTGACCCTATACCACATATCTTGGAAGATACTAAATGAATAGACTTAAAAAAAATAGATAAATAAATGCAGATTTAGAACAAAGTCCTACATCCAAATAGCCCCAAAGAAGAACAGAATTTATCAAAAATGCTCTAAGCAGGAGTTAATTACATCATAAGCTAATAAAAACAGCTTCTCGATTTGACAGTAACAGCTGTTCATATATTTTTAGCATTTTCCTTTCAGCAATAAAACATATTTTTATTTCTAATTGGGCAGACATACTTTATCAATTTTCACAGCAGCTTGTAACTGTTCTTTTGTATGCTGAATTAAGTTTTCTAAAAATGATCATTGCAAAATGTTAATTTGCTAACAATGGCTTAAGGATAAACTGTATTGATTTGAATTCATACCCTGCAGCAATGCAGTGTTTTAGGTATACTGGATGGCACGCATCCAATTAGAAAACATTAATTTTATTCACAGATCTCAGACTTTATTGGGCTTGCCCCTTCAAAGATATGAGCCTAAAGGAATAAAACGATATTCATGTTCGCAGTGATGTATCAAATATCTATCTTGACATTACAAAGAGGTGTTTGATTGGCAGATATTAAATTTTGGTGGGATTGTCTGATAGGGTTGTAAACTTTTAAAGTTTAGTTCATTGAGTTGATTTGAACAGAAACATGAATCGGGACTGATTGAAAAGTAGTTAAAAGTAAAAGAATTATAATTCCCTACCCCTTCTACATCATATCAACTTATATTATTTTCCTTTCTTTCTGTAACATCAAATGATCTTAGTACATTGCCATCATTGAATTAGCCATCCATTGCCTAAACCCTGCAAACTGGGCAGAGTACACCTTGGAGTTTGCACAGTGATGCAAACTCCATGCATAAAGACAACAGGCTGAGAGTCTTGCTGCACAACAGTGCGACCAACTGTGCAACTGTGCAGATGCAGTGAACCAATGTTCCTAAGACGTCCGTCCACAAGTAAACAGATCCTCCATCCTACTGCAGATAAAACAGAAGTCAGACTTGAGGTCCCTAAAATGCAATGTTGCAGATCAGAACTCAACAAGACTCAAGGAGGCAAAAGACCACTGAGCATGCAAAAAGTATGGAGTTGCTGATCAGGTATGGATTATGTAGACCCTTCAATCCACCAGAGTCCTTTTTTTTTCTCAACGACTCCAAGACAGAACTAAAGAGGAGAGGCAGCATTTAAATACTTTCCTCTTTACCTCTGGGACCAACTCCCTGAAAACCTGAGATTTGCAGAAACTCTAAGCTCTTTTAAATTTGCTGCACCTTTAAGGGAACGTGAAGGTCAAAGGTTAGGTTTATCATGTCTATCATGCTTTCAGTTTTAATGTTCATTCTTGTGTTCTATTTAAGTGATGCCTTGTGATATTGTTTTGATGTATTTAGGGTTTCTATAGTGTTTAATTTCTGTTTCTCTGAGTTTCTCTTTAAAGCCCATGGAATTGCCCTGAATACAATATAATAGGTGCTGTTCATTTGCTTCACTGCCCCCCAGTGGCCAAAAGGTTTTGGCTACATTTAATTTGAAAATAAATGACTAAAAGTCTTATAAGTAAAAAAAAAAAAAAAAAAAAACTTTGTTTGAGCTTAATTTTCAGCACTCAGGCTGAGAACAGAAACTGCAGCCACAAAAAAACAATAGAATAGCTTGTGCCTTTTCACAATAGCCAGAGTGAGAGGGGGTAAAAACCTACCCACAGGTGATGGCCAGTCACTGGTATGACAGGGTCACAGTGTCAAAGCAATGTCATACTGTGCCAGAATATTATCCTCCTGAAAAAGTTTTGCTTTTTTACAGCCGCTGAGCTCTGTGTCTTAAATGGACGACAGGACTGTGTGGAGACTATCTGCTCAGAGAGGATGCATTCACTAAGACTTATGAGGTATAGCTGGCCACAAGGGTGAGGGGCAGGAAATAACATGAGCAATTTCATAAATGGAAGGGAGAGGCTGTGACTTCCTAAATCGTCTGTGAAAGACAGAGGGGGTGGGGGGTTGGCAAGTCAGTTGGAGACAAGGAAAGGAGACGACAGAGACAGAGAGAGATGGAGGGAGGTGAGAGTGACGCAAAGTGTGAAAGGGATGGAAGGAAGGGCAGTGGGGAACGGGGGTTGGCAGTAAATGGATGTGAGAGGGAGAGGGAGGCAGGGACAAAGTGAGAAAGAGAGAGTGGAGATGAAAAGATGCAGAGGGCAGATTTCCCACCAGCTGAGTGAGCACCTCTATTACCCTTTCTATCCCCCCTTCTGCCTTTTCCACCCCTCCTCTATCTCTGTGTCCTATCAGCCTCAGTGTGGCATCCTCTCACATCAGATTAGCTCCAGCCCTGAGAGACGACTCAAACTCCTCTGTCAAAGTTATTTAAAACACATCCAATGCTGAGGCCATGCTCCATCCTGCTTCCTCCTACCATCTCCTCCTCTCTGCTCGTCCTTGTCATGGCCCAAAACTTAGGTTGAGGCAGACTGCTTGGCAGCCTAACTGGGATACACATCTCCCCATGGCGTTGAAAGTCACTATCAATCAAACATGAGGGCATGGTGGAAGACCTAGGTGTGGCAGATAGCATGGGAAAAACTGCAGGAGACCCGTGCCAACTTTTATTACCTCTTTGAGTACAGCTTCAGAAAAATGTTCTTGCAGACAATAATCAAGTTGCTTTGTACGTGTGCAGCATGACCTTTTATCTGAAGGATCTGCTCTTCTCTAGATCCCCTTAAACTTTACCAAACGATTAGCTAAAATAGGAACTCATTCAAGATTCCCAAAAACAGTTGCATGTGATACCATCAGTTGTTATGCTCATAAAGGTTTCATCAGAATGCCTGCCTGTCAACACATTTCAATTTTCACTCAGAGCAACACCATCAATAATATCTTGCTCAACTGAGAGAGGAATGCTCTGTTGGTTGTTATAAAAGTTTTGGTTTTTCATTGTAAATTTTTGCTACATTTGCGTGAAGTTTATGTAGGATTTTAATCCACTTTCCCTCTTGTGTTTAAATATGGTCTCTCTTAGGATCTTTTTTTAGCCCTTTTTTTGTATTCACCTTGATTTGGTAAGTGATCTAAAGAGGAGAACCTCCTGACATCCAAACCATGTACCAGAACTGACAGCCTGTCAGTCTTACGTGTGACCTGTGGCAGACAGAACTTCTGTTGGAGCATACGCTAACTATCCCTCCAGCAGCTGGGAGAGAGAGATGGAGGAGGGGAAGTTGTCAGAACAGAAAAGCAAGTTAGTTCTACAAAAGCAAACCGCTGCATCTGACCCAGTAAGGTGCTCTTTTTTGACAGTTCTGGTGCTGAATGCTGAGAACCTCATAGAAATGTGGTAGTTTTAAATTTTAAATCAGTTCCTATTTTATTTTGAATATTCATACCCCTTATATTCATAAAACATACCCCTAGGACAGTGATTTTATTATAGTTATTTGAATGTCTTTTGCATATAATTAATAGTTTTGAGATTGGATTATACATTAATATACTTAGATTTTTGTTCTCAATACTAATTAGCTCATTGCTAGTTTGTTTTTTTAATACTTAAGGTGTATTAAATAATAAATAAATCCGAAATCCTGATAACTAACTGACTGATGAGTATTAAAATAACTTTCTTGGTTTATTTTTGAGTTCTACAAAAAACAACATTACAATTTAGTAGAAGTGTCAACTTGGCTATATAAAGCCATGATTGTGCATTGCCCAGCAAGCAATGGATGACTCCTGTGAGTAAGATGAACAGGTCATGCCACTAGGCATTGTGATGGGAAAAGCAGCTTTAGCATGGTACGGCCCAGCCCGTTTTCTGACAGAGTCACTGTTTGAGCTCTCTAGTCATGGCCTTGGTGATGAATGGCCTCCACTGCCAGAGAAAAAAAGGAAAAATAGGGCCAGGGAGCCCTTGGAGGATCAATACGGACACACCGGAGGACCTGCTTCGCATGTTAAAAACCCCCCACTCCTGCCTGCTCTCTCTGCTGTCTCCTGCAACGCTGACGGACAAACCTCTGGGAGCGAGTGGGCGGAGAGCCGAGGTTGTGGAGGGAGGGCATGTGCGTGCATGTGATGGTGCATGTGTTTCTACATGAAGTGTGTCAGCAGGTTTCTGGAGGGACTGGCTTGTCAGCAAACTCAAGGTCGACACCGAAGCGCCAAGACGCACACAGACACACGTGCTCGCACAACTCTGCTAATCCACCCACTGTTGATTCTCTGAAAGGGGCCACACTGTGACATGGTAATTCAGAGGTGTCTAAAGCGATGGATATCCTATTAATGATCCTAAAACAATGACTAGACTAATGAGCTTATAATGGGAATATTGAATGCATGGGAATGGGATTGGGGCCTCGTGCGAGCCAAGAAGGGGAACGCTGAATGAGAGCCAGTGCACAAAGGCTAGAGGGCTAGAAGCTTGAAATGAATACAAACTGCAAGGAGCAAAGCTGAGCATGTAGGGGCAGGGCAGCAGAGCAGGCTGCACAGTCAGCCCAAATCAATACACCCTTACCCTCATTTGGGTCTGAGATATACAAGACCAGGCAACTTCTCTAAGCATAAATAAAACACATTTTTCCTTTATTTGTAAAATAGGTCTTAGATAGATCCAATCTGAACTGACTACACACGATGTAATTTAGCCTTTATCTGCAAATTAATAAATAATCTAAAGCCCCCAAGGAGTGAACCAAGCTGAGCAGAGAACAGCACACTGTGAGAGGCTAATAGCTAAAACAGGAATCACAGTCCAACAGCTCTGTCTTATTGTAGCCCCATTGTTTTTGGGGCAGTCCCTACATGTGATTTGATTCCATTCGGACAGCCTTATTTTCCTCTTGATCTCACACATTAAGAACCTCGCAACTCACTAGAGCAGTAAACAGGGAGAGGATGGCCAGAGCAATAGGACGGATTAGCACGCAGCTGTTGGGACCAGGCAGGTCAACGCTTTAAATCTGTGGTCCTGTCCGGTTAAATCTGCCACCCTGTGCTTCAGAGACACTCCTGTATAAAGGCATCAAATGCTGCGAGCAAGATGCAAAAAAATACATTGACCAGAGAGGTTAGAGGGATTGCACTGGTAAAAATGTGTATTTAGTTACAATGGACAATGGTTTGCAGTGCACAATAAAATTCAATTTGTGTATATAGTGCCAACTGACAATAAATGCGTCAACCGTTCATTCGATGCAAAAGTGCTGCAGCAAGGGTGCACCTGAAAGCTGAAAAACTCTTAAGGACCATTGGTTTAGGTGGTCATCTAGATTTTAGTTGTGCTTTGCTCTATTTTCTTGCATTGCAAATGTTCAAAGATCCTCCCTGACCTATCTGCTATGTTCCTTGGTTTGTTGACTGGATTCTATCTGGATTAAAGGCTATCTTTAAGTAGACTAAAGTTGCTTGGACCGGATTTTATTTAGACGTCCAACTAAAGGAGTCACGTTCAAATGCACAGAACATTTTCCAATTTTTATGATGAATATTTGGCAAACCATTAAGTTTTAAAATCAGAAGGTCCACAAGGCACTGAGCCAACATTCTGCAAGTAACTATCAAACAAATGCACAAGACACTTTGACCACCACAAAGGATTTAAGGATCTCATCTCACAGTGCTGCTGTGTAAAAATTAAACCAAAACTTTGTCAAACACATATTTCTGCTTTCTGAGGGAGTATTTCTGAGTGTGTGTGTGCAATGCTTAGGTAAGAACTGGCATGTTACCAGCAGCACACGTCTGCCCACCGAACAGCCAGCCAATTATCCCTCTTAATTATCTATTGACGAGATGGAATTGATGTTTTTGGAGCGCTGATTGGATAATCAGGATTGTTGGCCACAGTTATTCTCCTTGGCTGGACTCAGTCATCTGTCCGATCTGGTCTCCTTGTTTCGGTAATTTTGCTAAGTTGCGCACAGTCCCGGAATAGCAACAATAATTCAAGATTAAAGCTAAAAGCAATGGAGATTAATGTTTTGGAAAAATAGAAAATCATGCTGTATATCTGCAAGATATTAATGGACTTTTCCTAACAGTGGGGTAATATTCTGATGACCATGAAAGGCAACCTTTCTCATTTTGTGTCAGTGATTAACCTTCACTTTTATCTACAGACAGACATGCAAATTTTAGGGATTTATTTCCCAATCTATCCACATTTGGACAAAAGAACTTAGCCACATAATTTTCGGCCCTTTTGTCTTCCCGTTTTCTTTAAACTCTCTAAAAGGAGAGTTCTGGCACAGGTCCATGCTGCATCGGAAACAGGAGAGCAAGAGACACGAGTGACACTGATTGTGCCTTCTCTAATTAAACCCTACCTGACCTTAGTGTTGGGACATCATTAGTTCTCCCTCGTAATCATCACACAGCAGCAATTACATTCTGTTTGGACCCATTTGCATTTCACAAGACTTCCTTGAACAATCAAAGCTGGATTGGGAAATTGAAGAGGAAGCCAAAGACAGCGTGCGCTCTTAAAAAAAGCAGCTAGATTCAATTTCACAACACCAAAGAGCAATGGATCGCAGTTTAATATCACTGGAGTATTTAGAGGAAAGGTTAAACAGACCGGAACTGAGAGGCTAGACTACCACTGTTGCTATGCGCATGTTCTCTGGAGGAAGAGGAATTCTAAAAAATATCTCCCCATTTATTTGGTGCTTTAAACTCAACTAAGACCTAGAAACAGGTTCCCCTCAGAGAAATCTGCTTCACTTTGGTACCACAGAAACATAGAGGAGAAACTTGGACACTAAAAATAGCCACACTCTGGAATACTCGGCTGCAGCGGGCGTACATTTCCCCACTTACAGAAAGCCCACTACACAGAAAACACACACCAGCACAGAATAGAGCCATCTATGTAAGTATGTACTTCAGGGAAAGTGCACAAGGGGCAGATTCTCCATCTGCATTGTGGTTGACAGCAGGGTTGTGCTGGAGTAGCGTTTCTCTCCCAGAGATGCTGTCGACACAGAAATGCTTGGACGTCACAGACATGAAAGAGGGCTCTTTGAAAGCTCGTATGCACAGTTTGGCATTCAAACCAGCCAATGGAGACTTTTTTCCACCAGCTCCTCTTGGCCGCCTGCTGAAACTGAATCTGACAACAACAGCAGAGTGAAGTCGCTGCGTTTGGATGCCTGCAAATCCCCCAGCGACCTCTGGTTTTCCAAGTGCCATACAATCGGCCATATACTTTCAGGCTCTCATTTTGCAAACACAATTTTCTTTTTTATAGATACAGAGATATGCAAAACTATCCAAACTTCTTGAACTATTTCCCCACTATTTGTCTTACAAACATAAATTGATATATTCGTTCATACCATTATTTTGATCA
This sequence comes from Poecilia picta, assembly GCA_033032245.1. Taxonomy (NCBI): domain Eukaryota; kingdom Metazoa; phylum Chordata; class Actinopteri; order Cyprinodontiformes; family Poeciliidae; genus Poecilia; species Poecilia picta. The sequence continues at coordinate 11,612,066 of CM065374.1, forward strand.
ATGGACAATGCAGAATAGAACATTATTTTAAAAGTAGAAGGGAAATCTTAAGAGTTTTAAAATTTGTTTTACAAATAAAAATCTCACAATTGTGATGTGTATTTCAGATCTTTTACTCTTCTACTGTTAAAAAAATCAGTTCAATCAAATTCCTTTTAAAAGTCTTCCAACAGCTTTACATATCTAGAGATTAGAGATTGACTTGTTTTGCCAGTTCTATGTTGTAAATATCTTATTGGATAAGTCTGTCAACATTAATTATTTAGCCTTGATACATATTCACAACTGGATTTAGTTCTGGACTTTGACTAAGCCATTTGAACACATGAATATGCTTTGACCTAAACCATGTACAAGTGTATCTCCAGCTGAATGTTTAGAGTCGCCCCAATCTGATGTATTTTACAGCCAGTAGCACAGGGTTGTCCCTCTCCAGTCCTCCAGAGTTAGTGTCCAGAATATTTTAGAGGTTTTTGGGTTAACTACAACAATGAAGGCTCAAAGTGAATTAAAATTAAAACCTCATAAAAGACACACAAGCTATGTATGTCAAATTTGTGTCACATTCTGTTGTTTGAGCAAATGAATTGTATCACAATCCAGCACACTATTAAACAAATGCGACTAATAACACAAATCACACCTATAAACACTCATTTAAAATGCTACGGCTTATTCAAAAGCTATTATGAATAGTAATAAGTCAACTCTTTCATAACTGTATGTTGTGTCATTTTATTACTATACAATTAATGAAATATTTGTTGATAATTTGGTTAATCCCCCTCTGCATATGATATGAACAGAACAGCTCATAATGTATAGCTAATAACTCTGGGTTATTAGCTATACAGATTATGAAAAACAAATTAGAACATGGAAAATGTACTCTGCTCAGTGACACAGAAAATTATCTTATTGGTTTTCATACTCTATAATATAACTGCACAATCCAGCAGGCTATCAAACCATGATGCAAAAACATCAGAAAAATTTAACTCTACAAAGACCCTTATTGAAAACTTAAATAAAAGGCAGATGTAATTTAACATTTATTAAGGTGTTTTCTTCTGTTTAAATTTAGTTCGAAGAGCCTCACCATGAGGTTTTCCTTTTCATTTTCTTCACTGATTCACAATAACTTGAAATGAGGTTCTTTTTCTAAAATAGCAATTACTCTCTGAGGAAATTAATCACATAAAGGGAAAAACGTGATAAGAACAGCTAACAGGTTATTACAGCATGTCGTGTTCATGTTGCAGAAAAATTCATACCATCAAGAAAGAACAAAGTGCATTGTGGTGCATATTCCACATTAAGGCAATTTAAAATACTCCAGACTGCCCAACTTAGTGGTTGAACTTCTGTGTAACTTAATTTGACAAGATTAATTATACAATTAAATTCAAACTTCTCTCAATTATGTGGAGAAATGCCGCCTGCCTGCTGAGGCCGACCCTTCACCTTTGCCGAGGCGGGGTACCTGATAAGCATAATTTTAAACAGGAGCAAAAGAAATTGCTGCCTATTTTGTCAGCGTGCTCGACTCAGCACATTATAGTTCTTAATTGCTGACAGACTTCGTAAACGTGCCCTTGACATGGGAAAGGGAAATGTTATTCCATTTACATGCACATTACTGAACGTGTGGGAGCTCCTTCCTGATTGACAGGACAATCCACTCAATCAAATAACTTAATTGTGTGTCAATTGATTCTGTAATTACAATTGGCAGTCTTGCCACTTCTGTTTCATTGATTCATCATCTGTGAAGAGCAAATGCTTAATGACATCATATGGTTTTAGCACCCGGGCTGCAAATGCCATCTCTAAAATGGGGTGCCAGAGTGATTTAGGAAATCAACCTTTCCGGGCCTTTCATGTTTCACACTCAGATCTGATTATGTTCGCTGTATCTTATTAGAATACAAAGATAGGGTGCATTTATACTTTAGGGAGGGTTTTTATACCGTAATTTTCTTAAAGTGAAATATAAAAGCTGTATTCGCAGTGATTTTCACAATCCATGTGCCTTCTTGAATTAAATTAGCAAAATCAACATGTTACCAGCTTACCATAAGGCAAATCAGAAAACCTTTAACTACCAGTAAGATAGTCAAGTACTTCACAAAATTCCACTTTTAAAATTAAAAAGTTTTAAAAATAGTCAAAGGGTGGGAATGAACTACTTCCATCCGTATGAATATAAGCTTTCAGAGTCCTTTCATTAATCGTTGTACCCTCCGAAGCTACATTCGGATTGCTCTGACAACCAGACGGTAAGGCCACTACTAACCCCCACTCATGTTCTTTTATTATTTATGTCGAGGCTATGAGCTGAACCAGCAGGACTGGGTTACAAAGAGCAGGTGGGCTCATTCTCCTTGACAAGCAGCCACTATCATCACAGCTCTCAGAGTGAGAGAGGAAAACTACCATGGATAGGTGTAAAAGCTGTTTCAAAGACCTTCAAAATCCCACTTTCTACACTCACACACTCTCTCTCCTTGTCATCATTGTGTTCGCCCTCCCTCTGTTCCCTTCAGAGAAGAGTGGGGGGGAAAAGAAAGGGAATGGCATACTTGACCTTAATCTGCCCAGTAGTGAATTTCAGAGTGATGACATGCTACCTCAGAGGTAAAGGGCAATTGTTTCTTTTCTACCTTGTCTGAGAGCCAATTTACAGGCCCAAGGGACTTTTTTCCTAAAGCTTTGGGCTGCTCCAGGATCTGAAACATTGTTTTTCCAATCCACTCACTTGCTTGGATCTTCTTTCTCATCTAATTTATTATCATTTGCATTTACATGTATCTATTTTCTTTACCTGCTTCATCTTGTGCTCATCTCCTGCGATAAGCCTGGAAGGGTCATCTGTTCATCACGGAGCCTAGACTATTTATCAGTTTTATTAATTAATGTACAGCTACATCAGCTAAGTTATAGGCAGAATTAGAAACACAATATGAGAGTATGCGTCTTTAAAAAACTAAACTAACAAGACGAGCTTCACACACACACAGAAAAACCAACATTACTAAAGCATAGAAATTTAGTTCATATGACCTGCTTAACTACAAACTGGTCTAATGGTTAAAACTAGCTGCGTTCCCGTTAGACAGAGAACTGAAATTACGAAAATAAATTTTGAAAACTCACGTTTTTCGACAAAAATTTTTTTGTTGCGCTGGAATAAGGAGGTTTTCAATCGTACCGAAATAGATATTCCGCAGAACTGCAGTAGAAACACATTGTTTCGCGTCACACGAGTCACGTGATCAAAAGTCGACTTTGAACTACTGGCGGAAGCCGCGAAGAAGACATCAGAAAGTAGTCTTCGTGGTTTGTAGTTTTTTTTTTTTTGTTTGTTTGTTTTTTTGTTTTTTGTCTTGTTTTGTTTGTTTTCTTTTTCGGACAACGTACAGTTGGCTCCACTAGAGCTCTCACAGCATGGCACAGTTTTATCATTCTATTGTATTGAATACATTGCTACACTTTCTCCAAAACGCCCCATACACTTTTCACTACAACGCCTGTTGATGTCTGATGACTGTCGAGCGCTAGCGCAAAGGATGAATTAAGGAAAAATACATCCGTCGCTGTCATTGTGTTTTGAGAAATTATGCTTTTCCGACATTAACAAAAATAATTGCACAAATTTGTATTGGCAATGCAGGTTTTAACCATGTTTATTGCTCTGGCCAGCATGACCAGAGCAATATGCTATTGTATAGCATAATCAAGTAACGTTATGATCAGTTGAATGCTGAAAATCTCCAGGTATGTTTTTGTAGTAAGGGATAACATTATAAAATGACATAAAGCTCATAAAAATTGATTTTACACAATACCACCCCTTTTCAAAAAAATATTTAGGAGTTATGTTATCAATTCCTTTCAAAGAATTATTAACAATATAGGTAGTGCAAACCTGGCAGAGATATTCCAATAGCCCACGATTGCAGTGAAAGTTGGTTCTACAAAGTATTGAGTGTGGTGAGCTGAATACACATGCATGTCACACTTTTCAAATTTGCATTTGTGAAACCAATAAATAATCCTTCCAGTTCATAATTATGAATTACTTTGTGCTGGTCTTTGTCATAAAATCTCGATGAAATATACTGAAGACCACATGCACATAGCGGACAAATAAAATTGCATCCAATTTCCTCAAACAAATCAAATACATTTTCTTTCAGTAACACCAAAATATATCTCAAGTTCAATATAAAAAATGTAAGAATGATGAATTTTTTGAACGCGCAAAAAGGCTTAGAGATTAACCATGAGACAAGACTTTTTGCAGAGGCAGCGCAAGGCATGAATTAATAATTTGGAGCGAAGTTATTAACGTATTTGTTAACAGTAAATATTCTGTATGTGTCCCTGAGAGCATGACTTTTTAATAATTCTGAATTTTTAAACTTTAATGTTTGGCTCCGTTCTGGAAACAGTGGTGCTCAGCTCGTAATTGATTCTTCCGGCATGGAGTAATTATGATGGCTTTGTGGAAGTGATGTCTGATTCTCTTGGCCCGGGTGATGGGAGAGAAGGCAGGGAGAGGAAGAGATTTAAAAGGTTAGGAACGGAAGACAGGATGAAGATGCAAGTTTGTGTATATCTCTTGACAGACAGTCTGACTGTAGTGGGAATAGTTTCTAACCCTGAGTCATCAGTCTCATAATTCTGCTGTTTTTTTTTTTTTGTTGGTTTTTTTTTATAACAAATTAATTCAACCTTTTCAAATCCCCTTGAACTTGTTAGATGGTCTGTCTTTCAATGCCCTTATCATTACTTTGGCCACTTTTAAATCTTTTCCTCTAAAAGGGTTTTGTTTCTTACCGGTCACTATGCCAACAGCAGTAGGAAAAGTCTGTCCCAGCAGGGTGGCACTTAATCCATCAGGGCAGAATGTTAATTACTCACACATCCATGAGCTGCTGAAGTGAAGTAGGTTTGGCATGTCGTACTGGTGGTCCTTCAAGGGAATCATCTTTCCAGCACGAGTGCAGGCTTCCCGCGCGGCCAACGACCCAAATAAAGAGGCTCTCAAAGATGAACACAGCCTTGACAAAGTGCAGGGTTTTATGCAATGTAAATAAATGAAGTAACAATAAAACCTTCAAACATTTTCTATGTTTAATGTGACATACATGCTTTACAGGTCAGCAAAATTGTCTATAGGGGGAAAAGTCAGAAAGAAGTCCAAGAGGTCAGCAATACTATTGCAACCAATTAGCAAAACAACACACCATTACAATGCAAAACAGCACAACTCCTATAATGAAGCACAGTTGTGGCAGTATCATGATGTGGGGTTATGGTTCTTGTTTGAAGCTGAGATTTTTGTTAAGGTCCAGCTCTGAACAGTTAAAATTACAAATACCAGTCAGTTTCTCACTGCCTGTACAATGACGTGAAGTTCACAGACTTGGGGAATTTCATGAAATTAATATTTTAGGTAGAAAATGTTCAACCAGTTAATCGTAATTTTATTTTTTAATATCATGTAAATTTATAAGGTTATTTGTAAGGAATCTTCACACTTTTTATCTTATTTTTTTACACTGTGCTCCTAGTTTGGAGTCTGAGAGCAAAACAAACACACACAGAATTCCCTTCAAGTAAAGGTGTGTGGTGTAATGAAGGTGGCTGGATTTCCAATGCATCAATGACACACATTTCTTCCACTGGGGCCACGAGCCAGGAGAAAAACACAAATCGTTCTGTAGGTTAAGTCTTGATAGCCAGTAGTACACAAAAATACAAACACACTCAGAGAGTCTTGTCTGGAGCGGCGTGGCGGGCCGCGGTCACAGCTGCTCTCTCACGCCTCGGGAGGAATTGCTTCCATTTGGCCTGTCACTTTCACCAGGGCCGCTGTGGCTTTTCTCATTTGTCAGAGAGCGGGGGCGATCCTCTGGCACTCAAGGCTGATCTGCAGCCACAGGCTAAGGGGAGGCACACACATGCTCACTCTTCTCCGGTTCACCGGGGTCTTTTTGTACTCAGTCACTGGTGTGTGGACGACAGTAGCTAAAAAACGAGAGAAAACGATACCACTTTATCAAGGTCAGGCATGCACGTTACTGTTGTAATTTAGAAGTGCAGGTGCATCTCCACAGACCTGAATAATATTTCAGTTATGTGATTTCAACTTGACATGGCGTCCTTATTTCAGCAGTTGAATTTACTCAGCACTGCTCATCTGTTATGTAGATTCATTACACAGGAACAAAATGCCATTAGTTAAAAAAAACGGTCGGCTTCCAAAGGGCTCAAACATATTCATGGAAGTTGAGTGGAAGAAAAATATGTCATGGAAAGAAGAACAATTCAACTTCCAAAAAAAGTGAGCTCACAAAGATTAAATGCACGAAGAAATGTATGGTGAGATCAACCATTTGTTTTGGTGGTTTTGATAAGGATGGCTTGTATCTTATGAAAGACTTTCAGTTTCTCAGATTAGCAGAAATAAAAACCTCTGGTAAAATAGTTCTGTCCTTTATGTCTTAGAAATGGCTTAAGAATGATAATGTGATGGTTTCACTATGTATAGCGACACTGTGGTAGACTTTTAATCTACCATAGTTTTTAACTTCATCAAACTTCTTATTATTATCATCGATTATAGCATTCTGTGAACAGCCAGTTGTGTTCTTTTTTGTTTGTTGTTTTTTTTAGCAGAGATTCTTGTTTTGGTTACCTGCCTTGTGAAAGATTTCAGTGACTCCTTGACTGCTGCCAACTCAGCAATGACCTCTATAATTGTGTCGACCATAACAAATCACGTCTGCATTCATCTGTTTTCGTTTACGTATCACAGCATCCTAGCCATTTGTCTCTCAGTCTCGCCTCAGCTGAAAATGCAGAAGATAACCTCAGAATATCAAGCGTTATAATGATGTTCGATCCTTTTACATATGCGAAAGCCTGGTTCGTTTAGCACTAAATACTGTAACAAAATGACTCAATAAATCAAAGGGAGTTTGGAGGTTCACTTCCAATGTGCAGTGTCTGTGTTCCCGTACAGACATATAGGATTTCTTGATTCGATCGGGGTATATTTTGGTATAATTACATAAAAACATCCCCAGCATTACTTTCTACTGTAACGTACTTTGGCGCCGAGGGAGCGGAGCGGTCCAATTAAAGAACTGTCACACGTGGCTTTGAGGGAAATGTGGCCAACATGCTGTGCCAAAAACCAAGCCTATCATTAGAAGCTGCCATCGCTTTGAGGTGCACACGCGCTTTCAAGTTATCCTTTCAGTCAGCCTCTGCAACCAACAGGTGATGGGTCCTCTTGATTATTAGCTTGGCTTAAATCTAGAAACAATCAATACCCAGGCATGCGTGAGACTCATATTAGAGCAAAACGTCGTTCTTGTGATCAAAAGACTAGCTCAAAACAAGTCTGGTTCCTGAGATAAAAAAACAGAACATTAGGGCTGTTTTCACTCAGAAACACACACTAGTACAATGATACACGATGTTAGAATCAATACAAAACAAAAACAGTCTTATCACATTTCATTTGGTAAGATTTTTAAAAGTTTTATCAAGGCTGAAAAATACTTTTTAAGTGTATCTACTTACTGAAACAATAGTGCAATCCAAACTATTTCTTATTTTGATGTTATTGAAATTAAATGGTTTCACTTCAAAAGTAAATTCATTGGTTTCTAAACATGTTTACTTATATTTTACAAAAAAAATTGGCCTCAGTTTTTAATTTATTTGTTAAAAGAAAGAGCAATGCATTTGCACAATAAACAGTTCATAAACAACAAAATAATATCTTTAACATCTCTCAAAAATGATTTCTTGTAAAATATATTTGATACGAGATCACATTAATCAATGCAAAACAAATAGTAGAAAAATAACTGAGTTTGTTAAAACTTAACTTGATAGAAAATAATCAGGTGGCATTTCAGGCTAGTTAGCAACATTGGAACTGTTATAGAAATGATATTAGACCAAAACTTTTTTTTTTGTCAAATATTTTAAACTAGTCTCCAAAACTACCTTTTTCCACTTGCACAACACCTGAAAATAATCAGGCCTAATTTGACTCAGACTGATGCAGAAAAACACTTGACCAGCTGCAATACAGTACAGCATCAGTCGGCTGCTCCATTTTTATCCTGACTCTGAATAAATGGTGAGGCTCTCCTTCAATATTATCAATATTACATGGTCAAATTCAGAATTAAGTTTAAAATACTGCTAAATCTGATTACACAGTCCTCAGTGGCCCAGCAGCATCCTACCTGCAACACTTGACTTGCTCCTTTTTAAAGAGGCAGGTTTGTTGTCATTGCCAGAGTTTCCAGGATACGGTTGGGGCAGAGCTTTTATTTTTCATTCCCATCAGCTCTGGAACTGCATCTTGGACAAGCTCCAAGCTTTTAAAACAAAGCTGAAGCCATACCTCTTTATAACAGCTTTTACTTGACATTTATTGTTTTTTTTCTTTTTGTTTATTTGTTTTATAGTAGTTTTTTGTCATATTTATTTTTTATGTCATATTTTGTATCTATTACCTTCTTTTGCAAATTAATCTTTTCTATATGAGTTTTCAACTGTGACTGATTTCCTTTAGTTTTATTCACAAAAAGTCTGAAAATGCAGTAGAGTAAAGTTTGAAGAGGCAGTTTTGCAAAGTGAATAAGCACATTCTTTACTTTCAGGTAACAACAAATGACGCTTCTGATAAAAGTGGCACACAAAAAGAGAACGATCACATGACTTAGTAACGATCCAGTCTGCATTGATCAAAGTCTTACCTTGTGCCTATAAATTACAGCAAAATAAATTCTGGAAAACATCCTTTGACTGATGGTCACAACTTTTTAAGTATTTCTGACAAACTTAATGTATTCCCAAGTTTAATTATTTCTTAATATTGACATTTCTAATTAAGCAGCCTAATTGGAAAGCCTGCATGTGTGCAGTGGCAATCACTTTCCATGGCCACTGAAAAATTAATATAGGAATTATTAATGAACACCGCTGCTTTTAATTGCTGTGCACCCACATTCATAATTGCTGCAGCATCCTCAGTGAAGTGACATGATGACAAATGCAAGTGTCATGTCAGCGCTTTCCTCCTTCATCTCGCGCCTCAATCAAAGCCAATCCATTCCACCTAGCTCCGAACACTGAAACAAATTAAATTCCCATTTCATTTTCCACCTTCATTAATGCATCTTGTTTCCAAGGTTACAATCATTTACAGCAGTGGAACAAACAAACTTAAAGAAGTGTGCGTTTGATATTTTTTGAGTGGAGCTTTAGTGGGGGAAAAAAAGACAGAAAGAAAGAAAAAAACAACAAATCCACGTTAGAGTTTAAATCCTGTAGGGCTCTGCAGTGAGCTGGACATGTTTATCACAAAACAAGGCTTTTATTTATTTATTTAGTTTTTCATCTGAACAAACATTTTAGTGTTAGACTTTAGAGGCTTATGTCCACAGAATTATGTTTGTGATTTAAACTTTGCCTCCCAGAACGCAACAGAAGTACATTCTTTATCCATGCAGACAGGAAACAGCATTAACTTCACAATGTTATTATGTACGCCATGTTTCCTCCTGCAGCGTGATGTGAAAACGCAGACACAATGACCCCATTTGCCTGAGTGGCTATAGAGGGAGGGGGGTGGCATTGGTAAACACTGCACCAAGATAATGTTAGGTAGCAATACTGTTTCCCTGTATGTGCTGCAGTTTAACAAATGTCCCATTTTCAGAATTTAAATGCCACTTTTCACAAACATGTAAAGAAAAGAAAGCTAAAGAACCAAAAAAAAAATAGAAAAGGCAGGGCTGGAGGTGGTGCGGGCAATGATGAGTTCTCTGACTGGCCTCTTTCGCATGCAAATCATATCTGAATTTCTCATTAGCATAAATGCATGAGCAACTTTAAATGCTTTTAATTTTCAATCTCGCCCAGCAGAGGAGTAATTTGTCACTGTCAACATGGGAGACTAAAAGGATGGTGGAGGTGGGGGCGGAAGGGGGGAACCAGAGAGAGCCAAGGACTCCACACTGAACTGAAATAAGAGAAAAATTCTGATTTACTAATTGACTGATGTGGAGCTCAGTTGAGTTGCCTTGAAGGTGTAAATAATTTCGTGTATATTCAAGATGGCAAAAAAAAAAAAAAAGCAGAAAGTGCTGGGTGGATATGGAAAAGCACATTATACGATTCCTTCTCTCCGGGCCATACTTTTCTCTGCTAATTCTAATTTCCTGTCTTTTGCATTTCACTCTGTCTCTCTTAACGGGCACAAGTTTGCTGTTTTAGTGCATAATCACCCATAATCAACTGGAAATTAAAATCAAAATCTGTTTTTTTTTTCTCTTCTTATAAAGTCTTTGGCATCAAAGGAAAACAAGCTGCGGAAGGCTTTTCAGTAGGAAAGCACACAATTATTCCTGCAGCTTAAAAAGCAGCTATTTAATTTTACATTTTATTTCCGTTCTTTCAAGGTGTGAGGGCAAAAAAAAAGAAAACGTACTCTAAAAACCTGAACTGCAAACACCTATTTCTTTGTATTCAAACTGGCTTTAACTGCTAAATTTAGCTGCAGGTGGAAACAAGCAGGAAAAATTAACAAGCGTTCTGTTTAAATGAGTAAAACCAATTACTCAAACATAATTAGCATTCGATGGGAAAAGCAAAGGTGAGTGCAGCATTACGGGTTGCTCATAAGGGAAGATACTGGAGAACTGTGCCACGGCTGATGTTCTCATGTTGATGATGATGACAGAAGACTTATCACATGTCTTGCTTGCTAATTAAAACATTTTTTATTGTTCTTTTTATTTGGTAGAGTTAGAAATAATTATGTAAGGTGAAATAGGAACTATAAAATAAGAATTACATCAAAGTCAAATTTACACTGTCTTTCAAAAGTATTCGTGCCGCTCCTCAACTTTTTGTCACCATAGAGACAAAAAGTATTTTATCAAGATTTTGTATGATTGACCAACAAAAATCAGCACATAATTGTGAACTAGCAACGGGATTTGTTTGTTGTTGAATAGTGAAAGCTGAATAGTGCGGTGTGCATTTAGCCTCATTTTGAAGACCCCAATCAATATGAAACCCAGTGCAAATAATTGCATTTATAAATGACCTAATTATTAGTAAATTGAATCAACCTGTGTGCAAGTTATTCTCAGTAGCAATACAGTTGGGCTGTGAAAGCCTCAGGGGTTTATTAGAGAACAAGCGGCATCAGAAAGGCAAAGAAAAGCAGTAGGCAGGTCAGAGATGAAATTGTGAAGAATTTTGAAGCAGAATTAAGTTATTAAAACAATCACCCTAAGCTTTCAACATCTAACAGAGAACTGTTCAATAAATGGTATAAAAAGGGGAAAAAATGTGAACTGCTGTCTCTATGTAGGGTTAAACATAGTGGTGGCAGCATTATGTTGTGGGAAAGATGGACGGACCAAAATACAGGAACCTCCTAGAAGAAAATCAGTGAAGGACCTGAGACTGCATGGGGCAGAGGTTCATCTTCCAGCAGCATCATGACTCTAAGCATACAGCCATGTGTTAAAATGGCCCCAAGCCTAAAGATCTGAATCCAACAATCATTTCAGTTCACACAATCTCATCATATTTTCTAATTGATCTTGAGCTAAATAATAATAATAAAAATAATAAGAAGAATTGTATAAAAAGTTCATCCTTGAAATGTGCAAATATCCAAGAGAAAGACATAAATCACAAGCATCTACAAGTGCAATAAGTGGTTCTATAAAATATTGACTCCAGGTAAGGGGCAGAACACACATGGACAACATATATTTCAGAGTTTTATTTTAAAACATTTGAAATCCATTTATCATTTAACTTTTACTTCATGCACCATTTCAGGTTAGTCAGCTGTCTAAAATACATTAAACTTTTTGGTTGTAGAATTAAAAATTCTGCACATGTTAAAGATGAATACTTCTATCCAAAGTAAAACTGACAATTTTACCTAAAGCTAACATAAAGTAACTGATTAAATGATACTCTCAGACTATTTGTTCTCTCGTTGCAAACAAAAGTGAAGAAATTGTAAAAAAAAAAAAAAAAAAAAGAAAAAAGTTATTATATTGTAAGCATTTCTATTCCACCACACTGTTAGCACAGACCTGCTGTGAAGCAATAACCAAGTACAAAACACAAAAGAGAAATATAAAAACTTAATATGACAACACAAAAACCTAATTCAGTTTTGTCACTTAAAATTAATGATGCATTTATCTTAATTTTACAATACTGTTTTGTATTAAAATCTACCAAATCCTTCTCTGCATTTAATCCTTAGACCTTTACAAAGCAGAGCCGGATGGGCATAATGGCAATTTATGCTGCTATGACATACAAAATATATGTCTCGCATGTATGATGTCACGATCCATCTTATGACCTAAAGTTTCCGTTTGCAAAATTGCAAAGGTGCAGATTTACGTAGAATCGTAATCTGACTTGCCAGCAGTTGTCGCAGTAGGGAGAAGGTTGATGAGAAGAGGAGTGATCCATTTATGTTAAGGTAACACTGCCCCCCAGCGTTCACTCGTGGAATTAAAACTGAGAAACGCAGAGAAACCGTCTCTTATCAGAATCAAACACACACAGACACAAATCAATCTATTGGAAGAAGGACCTCCACTGGTTGAAAGATGAACACATGAAGCTCATGATGTTATTGTAATAAAGTGACATTTTCTTTCATGTTTTGGGGATTTACCAATTAACAGATGCGAGTGTTCAAGTTAATCCCAAACCCGACGAATCCACATCCCCTATGCAGACAGATGAGCCATCTATTGTTTGGACATTTAATTTATTAACGTTTGGATGTCTTGACTCTTCATAGGCAGAATCTTTGCTTTTTGTCATTGATGTTGTTCTGTTGTTGACTTAACGTTGTTTTCAGTGTGCACTTTAGTGACTAGCACCAGCGTGTGCTTAGAGCCAGAATGAGATTCAGCTCATCGTCTGGGTCAAGGGTCAATCTGAGATTCAGATAAAGGAGTTAACATGGGCTCTTGCTAATAGACATAATGGAGACTGCTTCAATGTGTCATGAAGAAAAAAGAACAGTTGACAAGTGAAGCTCCCAAGTTCACATATCCATCCAAGTTCTGCACCTCACCTAAACTCAGACATGGATCATGACTAAGGAACAAGAGGCTGAAATGAGCTTCTCCCAGGTTCCTGAGCTTTTCTGGCCACATCCAGTGAGTGAAAACCCCAAGGTTGACTGAAGGACCAATAACCCCCTTCTAACATCTGAGTATTCAGGTGAGGGACCCCCCCCCCCAGGAAGAGCTGGAGGAGGTCTGTGTTTCCCTATTGAGTCCTTTATCTCCTCAGCCTGTTTTTGAACAAGGACAAACCAATACATGGATTGACTTTTGAGATTAGAGAACAATTTTCCACTTCGATGCGAACAGATTTGACTGTTAAAGATTTTGTAACTATGTAAAACTACTTTTTAATGTAGAGAAATAAAATGCTGGAGAAATAAGGGTTTATCCAATAGTTGAAAAGATCCATGTCTGTGTTTCAGATTTTATTTTCTTTAGCAGTTTGAATGTCTGGTTATAGACAAAAGTGCAAGTCTGAAATTGACTCACTAAATAAGAGATTTTGCTTCGTGTACTTCCTACTAAAGGTTTAACAGGAAAACTAACTTTCTAAACTACAAATTGGGTTTGTTTTACATATGCAGTATAGATTCAGAATATAAAGCCATCAGGAAGTGTTTCTGTTAACATTTCTGTAAATAAAGCAGGAAAATATGTCACCATTTTTAAAAGCTCAAAATACCTTGCAGTGTCTTAAAGTATAAATATTTTTGTTTTGTAAAAAATAAAAAAACTTAGGTTTTGTGGCTCTTTAATTCATTTGATTAGGATTTTATGTTCAGATTAATGCAAAGTAGTTTATAACTATGAAGTAGAACGAAACTAACTCACTTTTAAAAACTAGAGTCATACTAGAGTCATAGAGAATACATTAGAATATGCATTCTCATGAGCCTTATTAGTCAGTCTAATTATCTTTTGGATAAAATTAAACTTTAAAGCAGGTGTTAAACATGCTTTTTATTAATCCCACATTTCTGTATGCATTTTTTGTCTGATGTAATTTTCCAATCGTAAATGTTATGTTTTCATTAAGTGTAAGTGGAAAATAATAATTAGTAGAAAAAATAAAGGCTGGGAAACATCAGTCTGTGTGTAATTATTCTCTACAATGTTTCACTTAGTAAATTGAGTCACTGAAATAAATGAACCGTTCAATAATATTTGAATTTATTGAATACATTTAACCATATTAGAAAGAATGATCTAAATGTCATGCATTTGTATTCAGCCTTTTTTTTATTATTTTGATACGCCTAATTAAAATCCAGTGCATCTAGTAGGTTGTAGAAAAAAATACTAGTAATTGTAGAGTCCCCTTGTGGGTAATATAATCTTAGAGTACATACAGCTGTGATAACCTTAGGAGAGCTGTAAAGAGCTGCAGATTAAGAGAGAGGATCAGTTTATAGGAAAATTGTAGTCCCATCCACAATTGAATAACATTAAAAATAAAGTCACTGCTGAAATAAGCCACAAAAAGCCTTGTTTGCAGCTTCCTGGGGGGCCCGTAAAGGTGTGTGTTGTCGAAAGACAAGATCAAAACTTTTTGACCGAGGCAAGGAGGAAAAGCAACACTGTATGTCTTTCTAAATAAACCATCCCCACTGTGAAACAGTGGTGGAAGCTCAATGCTGTGGAGATGCTTTTCTTTAGCAGAGAACGGAGAAAATGTGGCAACTTTTATCCCCAAAAAATAGTTTGTAGTTGTAACAACATAGCAAAATATGAGTTGAAGACTTTTGCAAGACGCTGTATATTGCACCTTGACAGTAAAGCCACATTGCAAAAGATATTGTGGCATTTGTGTCGTGAACAAGCCAAAGGCAAGCTGCAATCAATTTATTTCCTCTGTCTCCAACATATGAAAAAGTAAATAAATATTTTTCATCATAAATTATAAAGTGAGGTATAGGATAAACATAGATCTGGATGTGCACAGAGAACTAAAATTAGCAAATTCAATGTTGTATTTTCTCTTAAGTGACACTATTTATACAAGACGATCAAATAAATTTAGCTACTCCATGCAGTTACAGACTATACCCTGTAGATGGTGCTGTTGCATCATTAACTTCCAAGTACTCAAAATGAAAAGAAAAACAGATCCTTTCAGACTTTCAGAATAAAACATTTTATTTGAAGCACTTTGTTTTCACTGATAGACACTATCCAAAAGCTCATTTGATAGCCCACTTCAAATGCCACAAACAGGAAGCTATTTTCCAGTCCATCACAGTAGATCCAATCCTGCCAATTCATACAAGGAGCTCAAACAATACAGAACCCAGCTAGGAAAATAACAAAACCACATCATTTTGTTACCTTTACAATCACAAACCAATCTATTTCAGTAATATACCAGCATTAGCTTTCATAAAAAGAAACAAAAAAAAAACCTGTTACTGAAGCAGCAATGAAATACTGGAGACAACCTAAATTATGAAAGAAATTCAGAGAAGAACTTGTATTAATGTGCACAGAGCATGACTTATCAGCATCAAAAGACAAAGGTATTTTTGTATATGTAACCAGTGAAAGCAATGGATTGACTGTTCAGTAGCCCTAGGATATTGGTGTACCTTTGAACCAAAAGGCCTGTACCAGTAATGAGAAAGCAGCCAGGAAAAGCCTCTACAGGGAAGAAAATATGGAGCTGAGTTTGTAAGATTCGGGCTCTTTCAAAAAAGGGCTATGGCTTTTGTAAATCACAGAAGATTCAAGATACTCTTATTTTCTAAATTTTGTTCACCCACTCAAGTTCAATAT
This sequence comes from Poecilia picta, assembly GCA_033032245.1. Taxonomy (NCBI): domain Eukaryota; kingdom Metazoa; phylum Chordata; class Actinopteri; order Cyprinodontiformes; family Poeciliidae; genus Poecilia; species Poecilia picta. Next base: position 11,627,998 of record CM065374.1, read on the forward strand.
AAGCAAAAATATTGAGTTCTGAATGTAAAAATAAGTCGCATATCTATCTTACTGTGCTTTGACTATGAAATTATTATTCCATGATGAGTTAAGTGTTTGCTTACAATCAGTTTTTGAGACATATTTGACTTCCCTCAGTCACATTTCACCATTAAAGATTTTCAAGAGATCCACCTGTAATTTGTAACTCATTTGCATAGAGCCTGCTTTTGCATCATTCATAAAGCACACCTTCACTGTTTTAAAACAGCTTTCAGTTGTACACTGATCATTTGCCACCGTAATAACATATCAGATATATATTCTATGTAACGGCTATTCTAAATACAAAAGTGCACCAAACAAATGTGAACATAAAAGTAATAATAATAATAATAATAATAACTTTCATCATGTCATTTTGTACAGACACAAATACTGTTGCATTTATTAAACATTAAAAAAAAGAAAGTTTCCTTTTAAGGCTTGACCTTGAAAATGCAATAAACCACCATGCAAATACACACATTCCATTGCAAGCAGCCAATGAGACACCAAGATATAAAGCTGACATTGAAGAGAGTATGAAAGGTCTTCTACTTATTGCAGTTTTCACTAAAGCATGATAAATGTGATATTCTGAATCGCCCTCCCATCATCAACACGTGCGCCCACATATTATGTGACTTTTTCAGGCTTTTCAGGCAAAATGAGGACAAAAGGAAAAAGGACACCCTTCGCCTCCAGAGGTGCCTTCAGTGGCTCCTCGACAAAGTAGGCGTTCTCCTCCTCCACCACAAACTGCAGAGTCTGGCTTTTGTTCACACAGTAGATGCAGTTCCCTATAACGGCACACCTGAATGGTAAATGGCTGCCTGGCCTTTGCGATGCACAGTCGTGCCACATTTTCACAATAGTGTTGTACTTGAAGACGTTGATCCCCTGCTCTCGGTTCACGTCAAAGCGGTAGATGAAGCTTTTCAGTGCCACCATGTCGCTAGATTTCTTCCTGCTGTTGTTGTAGGGGCACTCCTGCCACTCGTCCCTCTTTGAGTCATATTTGAGCAGGCGGTAGAAAAGGGAGCCGCCCGAAACGTAGAGCTCTCCGCTGCAGGTGGTGGCTTCATGGGCCACTGCAAAGGCTCCCTTGGGTAGGGGAGCAATCATCGTCCAGCGGTCCATTCGAGGGTCATATTTCTCCACTGTGAACAAACATTCCCCTCCAATGGCATACAGGCTGCCATCCATAGATACAAGCTTTAGTTGTGCACGTGCCTGATTCAAAGGTCTAATCTCCGCCCAGCGATTGTTTATTGGGTTGTAGCAAAAGACCTTATCTGACACTTTGCCCTTGTCCCCATAGCCACTTATCCCACCTGCCACAAACAGGTAATTGTGCATGGTGCAAATACCGCAGCCTTTAATGTTTACGTCTTCTGGCATCACAGTCAAAGGTCTCCAGTCATTTTCAGCTTCACTAAAACAGTAAATCATATGGCTCTCCTCTGAAGACCCAACAGACAAGGGGCTCTGTGGTCGGCTGCCACAGCGGCTTGGTGGCCGGCTACCAACTCGATCAAACACATCATTTACCTCTGCAACCATTAAGGTCTTTCTCCCCTCCATTCTCTTCTTCAAGACCAGATCCCTTTCAGACCCAGTAAGGCGTCCGTAGACTGCAGGATCCTTGAGGATCTGAAGGAAGTTGTCACTCATGAATCTATATGCAGTCTCCTTCAGTTCACTAAGTCGCTGTTTCTTGGCAATGGTCAGAATCTCATAGCAATTGTCCGGTGTGATCTGCTCAGACATGGAATCCATGGCAGCCTGAACGGCACAGGGGATCTGTAGGATTTTAGCTCCTGTGATGACGTCAACCACATTGTCCTTACTGACACTGATCTGGGAGGTGTAAATATAGTCAATCAGCGTAGACAGAGTCTTATAACTCATGCCCTTCACTTTCAAAATGTTCCGCGACAGACGTGCTTTGAAGTAGTCACTCTTCTCCGCAAGGACGGACTTGTGGGCATTGATAGTCTGTCCACCAACTTCAATGACTAAATCAGGTTCTTTTTTAGGCTGTGTGTCGTCAGCTTCAAGACTGCCATCACTGCAGTCTTTTGGTTTTAGAACTGACCAATCAATTTTCTGTTTGGTTTGACTCCCAGGGGAATCTACGCTAAAAGACACTTTTGCTCTTGCTCCATTGCGGACTTCATCACTTGCGCTATTTTGGTGCAGGCCAGCAATGTGATTGGACTCGGCAGAGTCAGCGAGAGGAGAGTAATTTGGCTTTCCCATATCTGTAGAAAGCTGATTTACTTTAGGGATGTAGGAGCTGCTTCCTTTTGCATGATCACAGTGGTTATTCTCTATTGGTCTTCCATCGAGCAGGTACTCCTGCTCAAACACCGGAGGAGCACTGAAGTCTGGGTCGTCCTGCAAGAGCCCCTGGACGAAACCTGGACATACATTCCTATTTTTGTCAGTGAGTGTGACAAGGTCAGGGTTCATGGTGTGGATGCTGGGATCAGCCTCCACAGTGATTGTTCCTCTTTCCCGTCTGTGGCCCTCGTTCATATCACTCAGCTCAGGCAGCGTCTTCAGCGGCCATGGTGATGAATCAGACAAACTATTTGGTCTGTTCTTCTCTCTTACTCTAAAAAAAAAGGGGGGAAAAAACAATATTAAGCCAAAATAGAAGTAATGGAAGGTGCTGTGAAAATGTATTTGGTTACTTAGGTTTCTTTTATTTTAGTTTTATTGTCACGCTGACATGTTCAGATCAAATAAATGTTAATACCGACAAAGACAACCTGAGTAAATATAGAATGTAGTGTTCAAGTTACGATTTAATTTATTACAGAAGCAAACGGTATCCAAACTAAGCTGGTCCTCTTTGGTAATGAATGTGGGTCATAGTTCCATTAGAAACAGAAAATTACCCATGTCCTTAAATGGAAAAGAAGCCAATAACCATCACTCTACCTCTACCCATGTTCGATTATAAGCATGATGTTATTTTTCTGAAATGCTGTGTTAAATTTGCAATGGGATACACAACATCCTATTGTAACGTCTTGGGGAACACATGGATGTTTTTTGACCAGCAAGATATGGGCCTTTTGTGTCAGCTGTAGTTTTCACCTAGGTGGTCTGAAATGGATGTCATTGTTGACTAGTATTTTTCTTATTGTTAAATCAAGAACATTCAGCTTAAGTGAGACAAGTAAGATCAGCAGTGCTTCAGAAGATGCCCTGGGTTTATTCACCAAATGGATAAATTATTGATGAATTGAGAAGGAAACATGGTAGGCTGGCAACTTTTGGGAAAATTAATCATGTTTCCTCCATTTGTGAATAATGGCTTCCTGGGGCTCCAAAGCCATAGAAATGGATTTGTGATGCTTTCCAGACTGATGGCTGTCAAAGACTTTGTTGTTTGTTCTTGAACTTCATTGAATGTGACCACAACGTGTAACTTTTTGAGGTCAGTCTGACTACTCTATGCTGTCAGACTGGCTTCAACTCAACAAAGTCTTGATTTTGCACGTTTTAGAACAATCAGGATTTATTATTGCTCAAATATAGTGCCAAATGGATTTGAATGACTCCCTACTTTGAAATTAGATTTGAACGTCCTTTCTTCAAGTGACTAAAGTGACGTTGTGTGATATTACAACTTGTTTAATAATTTGAAACATTAAATGTTAGACGTAAGAGGGGAATGCTTTTTTTTTTTTTTACCCCACAGCGATGCAGAGGCGTCTTGATTCTCCAAGAGGCGCCCTTTCTCTATAAAATAACCCCATAAATCTGAAATCTAGATTATTTTACACCAGAGATGGGCTGTTATGTAGCCCAACACTGAAATTCAATCGCATGCCAGACATGCGACTGTAACGATGATGAAGTGAAGCAGTTCCACAACACGTTCTGAACACACTGCCATAATTACTCTGCCCCTTATATATATGTGGTAATCTGGAGACAATTAGAACGCATGCGCAAATTCAGTTGACTCAGTCGTAGTATAAACCTTAAATATAGACGGCCTGCTTTTTTTTTTTTTTTTTACAAAAAGGTTCTAACGTATTCTACTCTTAAGACGCTGATAATACCAAGATAATGTAGATCTTATACATATGAGAGGAAAAATAATGGATTACTGATCACGATGAATCAACGCGTATGGGTGAAAATCCATTAAAAATAAACTGACCTACCTATGATCCGTCGCTTTAAAACAGGTCGGCACCAGCAGCGCCTCTGGTAGCCTCTCCACAAAGCTGCGTTACGTAAGGCGGCACGGATGAAGCAGCCACTCGGTGCTGCCCTGAGTGACTTTACTTTCACAGTCCCTTCCGCTCAGGATTCATCTAGATCTCCCGTCTACTCATAGAACTGGTGCATTTCCCCCAGATCCCAGACTCAGCCGGGCTCCGTAGTAAAGGGGGGGTGGGGGGGGGGGGGAGGCGAAGCGATTAAAGACCAGCTCCAGGTCGCACCTCCTCCTCATCAACATCGCCGTGTCATTTCTTCCACAAGCTCGGAGCTGCTGCGCACATCAAGCGTCCTGATTTTTTATTTTTTGCTCACCCAGTCTCCTCCTGAAAACGATCGTTTTCTCTCACACGCCTCCAGGTTGGACAGTGGGTTTTGTTTTCTTTTTCAAAGAGTTGACAGGAAGGAACGAGGTGGCGATTATTGATCTTAACTCCGCCCTCTACAGACGGTATTAACCCCACAGTCAACAGGGCGAAGCTCTCCATCTGCGGCGCGCACCGTGGAGGCGTCCAAGAGATGCGACATTCCATTACGCATCTAATCTGTCATGGACGCCATAGTAACTGAGGGAAATTATGGGTTGCTGTTGTGTCTATTTTTTTCTTTCTTAGAATATTAAATCCAATTTATTTCAACTCAAAAAGTGAGACTTGTTTTCTAAAAGTTTGTTACACATTAATAGTTTATTTAAAGCAAGAAATGAAGAATTTAGTTTAATAGAATTTTTTGCAGACATATCATGGTCTACACGAAGCCGTGCCAGTGATCGATGATTTTATACAGATTACCAGCAGAGTGTGACTAAGAAGGGTAAGCCAAGATACCTCATTGCTAAATAAGTTGGCCATTCACAAAGCTCATGATACTCATGGAAAGTTGAGAAGGAATATAAGATGCACAGGCAACAGGGAGTGGAGAGGCACAGAGTCTGAGTTGGAGTGTTACGTTTCCAAGGTTGGACATTTATGGGAGAAGGCATCATGTCCTCTGCTGATGTTGTGTTTTATTAAGTTCAAAGTTAGAAGTCTGAACCTATCGTCAAGAGGATGTTGAGTGATAGCAGCGCAAGCAATGCAGTTGAGTTGCAGCCAGCTATTAAAGCAACCTGGGTTTCTTTCACACCTCAGCAGAGCTACATGTCGCATCGATCCACTTATGCAGAAAACCCCTGATTTAGTATTTCTGCAAGTGAATCTATACAGTTCATAGACATTTTCAGTTGGGTGGCATTTATGGACTAAAAATCCTCTTTTTGATAATATTGAAGAAATTGTACTTTGGAAATTATCATGAAGCTTACAGCTCAAGGCAACACAAACCCTACTTCTATTAATTACGATATCAGAAGTTCTGTGGAAAAAATATTTGCTTCAGTACAAATCATTGAAAATAAACATCTCAAGACAGCAGGAGCTTCAAAAATAAAGGCATCCAGAGTCCATAATAAGACACCCTCCATGAAAACAACTGGCCTTCTCATATAAAAATAGAGGAGCCCCCGAGAAAGCATGACAAAACTATTAGGCCTGCAAGATAAGCAGGCATGAAGAAAATGAGCCTTAATGTCAGAAGCTGAGAACAAAGGGTTGCTGAGCGCCGATACGGGCACACAGACTTTCGTCATGGAAACCTCAGTGTTGGAAGGAAGACCAAAAAAGCCTTCCAGTCTCTGAAACGCCGGGCAAACTTCTAACCGGGTTAGTCTTTTGGTTCACTGAGAATGAATTAGCTCAGTGTTTTCTTATGTTCACGTCCAACCTACAAAACTATGACATGCCCCGGCAGTTTGTGTTGGTTTGGGCTGCAGTGAGGGACCGAATCCAGCTTGAAATTGTATTTTTGGTCAAAACAGATAATTTAAGGAAACATGGCTGTTATGCAACCTTGGATGTGGGCGTTGAGAGAAAGGAAGCCTTGACCTGCTTCTGTTGCGGAGCAGGAGAAATCCCGGAAGAGCCGTATCAGGCCGAGTTCCTGCGGCCCCCTCGGGCACATTGCTAGTCTTGGCATGTACCGATTGCTGCACACAAGCACAGTAGAGTACAAGGCTGAAGTGAGTGAAGAAGAAAAGCAATACTGACACTCCGTTTAGGTCTTTGTTTACCTCTGAATCCAATCAGCTTGCCAACTCTCTTCACGTTTTAACACAGGAATGAATGTAAACAAACTGTATTATTACAAAAAGTAATAGGGAATATTCTCAAAGCTGTTGTGTAAAGACGACTTTACAAAAGTACCAAAGTCTGCTTAATAAAACACCGTTTATAGAATTGTTAATATACATAGGTACATACAAGTGTTTTCAAAGTATAAATCATTTTTTAAATATTTGGGAAATAAACATGCATTAAGGCAGAAAAAAAATAAGAGAAACCTTCTTGGTGATAACATGTCCTCTGTGAACAGAAACCTGGCCCGCCAGGGATGCTCAGATGCCTTCTTATAAAAATTCAACCATCAGAACTTTGCTTATTTGTATAAATCCCTTTACAGAGAAGTCAAAGTTCTCTCAGCTCATACACCTAATCCTGATTCATTACACTTCAGATTTACAACTCTGATCCTGATGGGTGATCTAATCCGTGCTGAGGCCGTTTCAAAGCTCCATTCTTACCTTGCACACCCTCCAAACCCCAGTCATTACTTAACCCTTGCCTTTCAACACTGATTTAAATACTGCAGTCTAGTACACACACCCGAGAAAATTAACATGATTTAGCCACATCACAGATAAACAATAAACACCATATAAAATTAGAGACTTTTCAGGTTCCCCCCCCTCCCCACCCCCCCAAGATAATTTCGTTTTTTTACAGTGCAGTGCCTTGCAGAAGTATTGTACTTGTACTTTTTCCACATTTTGTCTTATTACAGCCACTAACTTCATCGTCTTTTACTCAAACTGCTCAATCCGTCATTCAAAGATGGAAAGAGTGTGGCACAGCAGCAAATTTAGAAAGACGCCACCTTCAACGAAAATCGCCTCTGGAGGAGGTGCAGCGATCCAGAACTCAATTAAATAATCTGTTGATAGAAATGTTAGTAGCAAACTTCACAAATTTATCCTTTCTGGAAAAGTGACAACAAGCTAGGAAACCATTGTTGCAGGAAAACCATAAAGAGTATCCTCTGCATTTTGCAACAATCCGTAAGGCAAGAAATACAACCTAACCTTCTGTCCTACAAAAGTATATGTGGAGACAAAAACTGACTCTGTGCATCAGACTAAATACACAGAGAGCAAAATACTTAAGATGCAGTCAGAGCTATAATGAAATGGCTTAGATTGATTAGAACATAGAATGACATAATCAAAGGCAAGACCTGATCAATTTTCCAATCTGTGTCACGACTTGGAAATCGCTAGTCACAGATCTGTTCCTTCCAATCAGAGCTTGAACTTCTTTGCAAATAAAAACTGTTAAGTTTCAGGCTCTAATGGTTAAAAACTGGCAGATGAGAACTACAAAAGACTTGCAGCTGTAACTGGAGTGAATTTCATTAATGAAAGATGTTGAAACCATGTACTTTGTGTTGGTCTATCGTCAAATAGTCCAATTAAATACATTGAAGTGTGTGTTTGTTAAGTGGCAGCATGTGAAAAAATGTTTCAGGGGTGTACATACTGTTGCAAGGCACAGTAGGTGTTTTTGACCCATTCGTAGGAGTTGTTTGCATAAACATTAAACGTGATTAAGTGATTTGACTAATAACCCATCTACAAGGTAATATAGCAGGAGGCAAACATTTTGGTATAAAACGGGCCATTTAGTTGCTGTGATTGATCCAAAATACTTGGTGAAATGTTAGCAGACCGCCGTCGGAGGACCGTGTGCAGATCATTTGGTTCAACATGAAAAAAGCAAAAACGTGAAAAAAAAAATAAGAGAAAGATTTTGTGAACTTTTCATGTATTTAGACTAACACCTTTGGAGTTTTGGTGTCACATGTTCAGTAACGGGATTTGCCAGATCATGATGGTGGAGGTGTTGTCCTCGTGGCGAGACTGTTTGGTCTTTTTGTTGACTCTGCGGTGGCCCAGGCCTCCAGACACAACTAGCAGAGAGCTGACATCCATCTTGCTGGAGCGGCGCCCCCTTTGGTGATGGGCGGGGTCGTGAAGTAAGTCATACAACGCCCCGTCCTCTGGGCCATGCTCCAGGGAACCTTGGGAGAGAGCTAAAGAACCACAGGAAGAAGAGGATAGAGAGTCCTGAAGAGCCATGGTGGTGCAGCCTGCCTCTCCCAGCCACACACCCCGTCCCTGAGGAGGACTGGAGGCTGTGTCTGACACTGGCTGAGTGCTCTCTGCGTCCACAGACTCCATCTGTTGGCGTGAGGGGGAAGGAGTGGAAGATGGCAGGCTAGACGACCAGTTGCGCACCGCCGTAGCCATGGTGAGGAACTTGACTGGCCCATTGTGTGCATGTAATGACACCATTCCTCGTCCTAAAGAATAAAAGTAAAAAAAAAAAAAAAAAAAAACATCAATCGTGGTCTACTAACAGGCTTTGTGTTCAAGTACGTTTATAAAAAAATAATATATAGCGTGCAAACAACAGTTTATGAGAAACTGGTTTGAACTTTACCAGTATCCTTGCTGTGCTCTACTTTCTACAATGCTGTTGAGCAGGAAAGAATATCAAGAGACAATGCAGGGTGTAAAACTTAGTGTTGGTGGTGTGAGATCTTGGGGTGGAACCGTGTGCCACAATTTTCAGTGCCAGCTTCAGGTCATTTGTGGCAACCCTCCCCCATTTGAGGATTCAGGGGATTACAGCTACAAAGCTGATTTTCTACTATGGGGGAATTTCACTGTGGATGTCAAGAAGTTGTGCAGCCATGATGCTGTTGCTGAAAACTGTGATTATGCAAATTATTTTTAACCCAGATTTTTCTGCCTTTATTGTTTCTTTACCAGATCCCATCACCCTGTGTGATATATTTGGCCAGATAGGTTGAGTCTACCAATCATTTCTCCAAAGTAGCCTTTTGTGATTGTGTTATTACACACCAATATTGTAATAAGGATTTGCTATGCTATGCAACTCTATTGCAAACAAACCTGGTGAATAATGCAGAAAATGGCGAGCAGGACTGTTCCGCTTGCTCTGGGTAGAGTTTTTAAAGAGTAGCATCGGTACTTAAAAGTGTCTGAAGAGTTTATAAGTTTTTGCAACCTACATGTACTTCTTCAATCCATCCGTTTTGCTGTTTCACAAGCTAAACAACAATACAGAGGAAGATTAAAAAGTCATTCTTTAACTCTGCCTTGAACATCTTCTAAGATGGGTCTAATCAAACTGCAGTGCAGCTGAAACTTTAAAAAATAGTAATTTCAAACCATCCTTTATGAAAGGATGGTTTGAAATTACTATTACTAAAGATGAAAAAGTAGCATTCATTATATATCATAACATTTATATAGGCATCTGGGTAGAAAGACCTCGAGAACATCCATCCACTCATTCATTCATCACCAGAGCTACCGACACTCCTGCTAAATCTAGAGATCTTTAAAATCCCCCATTTCAAACACAATTGAGATAGTCTTTAGATCAGACTTTGTAGACCTGGTTACCCAAGATGCCCCTCTTTGCTATAGTTCTCCAACAGCAAACTCTCCAGATTGGCTTCAACTTCCTGCATATTGTGTGCATAACAAGACAAACAGATTTTCATCCAACCTTCTGGTCAGTGGGGACTAGACTGAAGTTGGTCTTTGTGTGCTGTTGTATTTAAGCACCAGGGAAACAACAAGAGATGGATTACTAATTTGAAGTTTTAAGACTCTTGGAATCACAAGCTTCTTTTATAGAACAGATGTCGCTCAAAGTGTTAAACTTTGTTACACTTGACAAGTTACATTTATTCATACATAAAATGGCAGGCTCTAAATTCCAACTCCATTCTATATTACTTTCTGAAATCTTTGTATTATCCTCCTTGTCCATTTAATGGATGATGTGAGTGAACGTAAATTAAAACCCAAATCTTGCACTCATTTTTGCAGCCCTGCTTGCATTTTAAGAAACATAATGCACTTTAGTTGTATGTTACCTGTCACTTTGGGGATCCCTTGTAGTCTGGGGACAGAAAGCGCCACAGTCACTCCCAAGTTGGTTCCTGCTAGTAGTAAACCATGGCAAACCAGCAGGCTGCTCACAGAGACTCTCTGGTTTCCTGCAGAAAAATGCAAAACAGTTTATTCTCACATCAATTAAAGTGTTTCTATAGTAAATTCAATGATATTTGCATAAAAGAATCAAGGCCTTGGCGAAGACATCCTCCCACAGAGTGTCTCCAGGAAAAATCAGGAAAACTGCACAATTAATGGTTCACTTCACCAGAAAAGAGGGACAGGCTTTGTTTTACAATGCGGCAGCATTTTCTGCAGCCATGATGTTCAAAGCTTGTGTGTCTCCAGGACAACGTGAAGAGGAGTGTGGATAAAAGCAGCCCTTTTCAAGCGCCTGAACAAAGAAAAATGCAGCATTATGGCCAGCTTTGAGTCAAGCAAACAAACACAAAAGGTGTTATGTAACAAGCTGAGTGAAGCGTAATGCTGTAATTAAGGAAGAAGCTCTGCCTCTATTCAGAAAACTTATGGCTATTACAACAGGACAAGCCGATGTGACCTTTTTCTTTCTCTCCTCTTCAGAAAAATCACTGAAGCCTGGTCGGACGGTAAGAGCTGCGATTGTTAAGCTAACGACACCTTTCAGCCAGGAGGGCAGTAAAATCAGCCTGCTGGCAGTTCTTTTCAAATATGTGCCACTCTGGCCATTTGAAGCATAAAATCTTTTACGGAAGCTTTCTCACACTACGAATGTTGCATTAATAGCAGAATATTTTTATCATACTTGTGTGGATGCAAAAAAAAAAAAAAAACAAAAACTGCCTTACATTTTGCTAAAACAGTCTTTTCAGTGTCTCCTTCGTGGGAGGTGAGACTGCCATGAGTCATTACTGCTGTAACAGCTTGACTTGAATTTCCTCCCTCAAAGTAATCCTCTTGGGCTTTTGGAAAAATTACTGCCGGTCTATGTGCCCCCCCCCCCGCCTCCCCGCCTCCCCACTCCTGCTTCTCTAGAGCTGACCCCATCCATGGGGCACACACGCCAGGCTGCCATACTTCTTAAATTCCTGCCAGATAGGCAGGCTGGTAGAGTTTAACACTAACATCTTGCCCACATGTGCTTCTAATGAGGGATCAGAGTCGGGAGAAACACAGACTCCTGGTCAGAGGCCTTGCTCAACTTCCTCCTTTCATAATATTTGGAGTTCCCCACCCAGAGGGTGAACTAAAATAAACCCTATGAGAGCATCAACACGGGCCGGCTCAGGACCCGATCCTGCAGGAGAGAACCTCTTTGATCCGCACTAAGACCTGACAATCAGCGGCAGGAGGGAGGAGTAGATTTCAAAAATTACAAAAACACGCTCCATCAGCCATTCAGTCAGTCCAGAAATACCTCGGATCAGCACATTGCGAGTAATTGCCCGTTGCTGGACCTGTGACCCAAAACCTTTTCTGACACATGCACACAAAAACTTTTGGGTTACGATGTTTACCCAAAATAATGAGTTTATGTTGCTGGAACAACAATTTGAGTAGTTTAAGCCAGATTGAGTCAAAAAATATATCACTGAGTTTGTTGGGTTGGCAACTGTTTCATATTAGTGTCCAATTGGCCCCTACACCAACAGACACTATGGTTTAATACACCAGTTGCCATTTTGTCTATTTCTACTTTTATTATCTGATAAACTATATATATATATATATATATATATATATATATATAATAATACACATGCCTTTAGCATATGGTAGTTCACACAAAAACATTGCTGTAAAATGACTGTGGTATCAAATTTAAACTTGAGGGTGAATTTAAGTAGAAAATCAGAGGAACTTCAATGTTAATTTATTTTTTGCAAGAAACTTGTTAAATTGGTACAGCTGGAATCACAACTGACCATTTTGTAAGTGCATTCACAGGTCTAATTAAATTATAGGTGAGTATTCTTTCTTTTTTTTTATCCAACACTGTCCCACCCAAACTGTCCTTTTAATCTCAGGGTCAGCGAACAATATTTTCATCAATATGCGTTACATGTGGCTTAAGATGCTTGCAATTCAAGTGGTACAAAAACAAAGAAACATATGGATGAGTTATTTATCAGCCCCCTGATATTTGTATCCCATTAGACCATGCATGGCTGCATATTTAGGTCACACAGCACAAGACAATGGCAGACCCTCACCACTGCAGCCAGTCAGCTATCTTCTTCGATAGCTTCTTCACCACCGAGCAATCTGCTGCAACAGTGGACTATCATCTGCAGTTTGTTGGGCTCTCTTTTAAAGTATTACTCCTAACTTGACTGTAATTAGTAAACCTTTACCTTCTTCCGTAATGGCATGCTTGTCTTGATGCAGATTGCTTGTCCTGGTTTATTTAAAAGAGTTCAATGGCATCACCAAGTGATTGCTGTTGCAGCTTATTAGCCATCTGTGGGAATGCTGCCTGGATAAGGAACCTCTGTCTGTTCAGGAGTGACTGGTAGAACTGCTCCGACGTGCATGAACATGAGCAGGAGGACTCCACCCCAAAGCTCCTCCTTGATTCAACACTGCACCATTGATAAAGGCAGTTACGCTGAGGGCAACACCCCATGCTTTTCCGCCTTTTGTAGAAATAATATTGCTGAATCAGCAGTGGTCTTGAGGGTGCTGAGAAGCCATAATCACATCAAGACTTCTTACAAACTGGAGAATTGTACCTCAGTGTAATGTAATGCTTCACTATCTTCTTTATAAACAGATGATGTTATTCCGCCTCTGTGAATAAACACCAACGTGGTGCAGGATTGCAGGGGGGTCCGCTATCACGCTTTCCTTCTAACACAGAGATTGCAGTCAAACCATTCAGTCCAGTTTGGCTCGAAGTTCCAGTTACATCAGAGGCAGCACAATTTTTTGGTCTCACTCTGTTCCTCAGCAGCCAGCAGTGTAATGAGTAGCACGAAATGACAAAAAGCCAGACAAGAGTCTAGAGTACTTTTTTTTTTTTTTGGTAAAATATCCCAAATTATTGCAGCTCAAACTTGCTTTAGACTTCCATTCAGACTGACTGTCTCAAATTCCAACATGATTATCAGAGGAAATTGAACTGCCCAGAAGATGAAGGCTTTCAAGTGTGTCAGCTTGTCCCAGAAGCAACTTCCTGTGGCTGCATGAATACTATTAACCAATAAATACGGTGAGGTCCCTCAACCGATCGCTTTTATCACTCACATCTCTCCACCAAGAGCACTTCCACTTATTACTCTAGTAGTGGACATTATATGGAGGCTCAAACACAGTACAAACTCAAGGCAGCATGTCAGCTTCCAGCCACAAGGACCCTCCTCAGAGATGGTGTCTATTATCATGATCCCACAAGGAATAATTTGCTGACATGGATACAGAAATACTGTGTGGATGGTTTGAAGACTTCAAACCTAAATGCTCTAATCCTGCTCTTTAACAACACACAAAAGATCATTTAAAATTCCTCACTACTTGTAAAATTATTCTCCCAAAACTGCAGCTTTGACATGTTTAAAAAATGCACACAAATCTGAATACATCTGATGAACAGACTAAAGATACATCAAAAAACAAAACAAAAAAACAAATAAATAAAAAAACATTGAAACTAAAAATGTAACATTGTTCTTAGTCGGTGAATACACCATTCAAAGTGCTACCCGGTCAAGCTGATAGAAACACTCATTAGTGAGGAAGCTGTTACTAATTAACTAAGACTTACTTAGCTACCCCCAGCAATGAGGTGGTGTTTAAAAATGTTTAAGAAAAAAGCAAAAACAGAACATTGCGACTTTGCCTCTGATCCCAATCTAGATAATTATCAAAAAACCATAAAAGAAATGTTTCTTGAGGTATATGCATAATAAAAGTACCAAATGATTTAACACTCAGAAAATTAGTGGTTTTTAATCCCAAATATTAACTTAGACAGTTGTTTATTTTGAATGGATTGTGTAGAAAAAAATAAAGTGTAAATGATATTAAACAAAGAAAAGGAAAAAGAAAAAAAGTTGGAGGTGTGCTTTGTAAATGACTAAAGGACATGTGCAATTATATTTAGTTAGATTTTAATTATATCTCACAATCTGGATATAATTTCCTCTGTGAACTTTTCTGTTCCTCAGCAGCCAGCGGTGTAACACAAGTACTGTTGACCGAGGTATTTGTTTTACTACATCATAAGATAATGAAGATGGTTTATTAATTTATAAAGTGAAAAGCATTTAGTTGATACTTATAGTTCTGAAAAAGTAATCTGAATTAGATCAAATCAGCAACAGGTCAAAGCTTTAAGGAAATGGTGATCGGAAACGGACACAATCTGTGATCGATGCATCTCCGGTGAAGACGAACGGAAAAACTAGAAATGACTAAAAGCAGCTACAACTGTGACGCACCCACAGCACCAGCAGCGCTCTTCGGCTCAGTGTTTTTGGGTCATGCTGATACAAAGCAGCAGATTACAAGATCCAGCGCAGCAGGTCATTGATGTTTTCAGACACAACACAAGTGATGTAAACCTAATGTTTCAGTCTAAGCTTGGAAACTGCCCTGAATGCATAATCATTTATTATAATGAAACTATTAATAGAGACGTTCACATATAATGGTGGTGCTGAGAGACATATCAAGATATGTAAAAACTGTTTGGGTTGAACTCGATCTTTTTTTTTTGGCAGAAACACCATGCTACTCCAAAGTCAATGTAACTTGGGTGTTCTTCTATAAAGGCCATAAAATAAATATTTGCTCTCCACAATAAAACCCATCTGGATTCAAATCTTCTATGAGCCATGGCTCATTTGTTCAGACAGCACAGCTTGTTAATGACAGGTTTACAGCTGCACCGGCTTACTCAACCACTAAGAGTTGAGCCTCTATCACAGAATGGTTTAAAGCAAAGGAAACTGCTCTACAAAGAGTAAAAACAAAACAATGTTCCCAGAGTTCTCGCTTTTACTAGTATTGCTTTAAACTTTATGCATTTGTCAACTGTCAAAGGTAATAAAAACCATAGAAACTTTTATCTTTGGGTTTTGAGTCTCTCAATTAATTCCAAAGCAGGCTTTTACAAGCCCGATGTCTTCACAGCTTTATATTTTGTTCATCCAGTCACATTTTTCTTATTTTTATCAGGTTACTTTTAGACAATTTTAAGATACGGAATCCATCTTCTTTATCCTGAAAAATAAAGCTTACCATTGACATTAGAGAATTGCAGAGAAGTGTAAAAAATAAAAATAAACTAAAAAAAAGCTGTTTTGTTGCGAGTCTATGCTGTCAGCTGATACCTGGTTGATGATTTGGAGAACTCAATCAAAATGTGAGAACAAAGTCTCCATCACTGAGTTGGAATCCAGGGACATATTTCAATTTTATTAGATGAAGATGATAACTATCCTTTACTTTTCAATTTTAGACTGTGTTTGATCTTTGTTAAGCATACAAATTACTGAGTAAAATCAGAAATCAAAGAGGGCAGTACACACAGCTGGACTAAATCTTGAAATCCCATAAAAGACTTTAGACAGAGCAATATATTCCTTCCCAATTTCCAGACCACACAGTGAAGTGAAAACTGGTGAGACTGGCAAACAATACTCTGACATCAGTGTAAATCAATCCAATAAAAACATGAGTACAAACATGTTAACTTTAGCTTTTTTTCTGCAAAGGAGAAATTTATGCCACAAGTTTAGTCAGGTGAATATAAATATTTTTTGCGACTATGGTAAACCTGGATAATCAGTAATGTAAATTCAACTCTTGATACTCAGTGATACTACAGGATTCCTTCCTAAACCAGGAAAGGAGCTGAGGAAGAAATGTTTGATCTCTACATGGAAACAAGAAATCTTTAAAACTTTGATTTGGAAGTTAAAAAATTACACATTTAAAACAATTTAAAACTAAATATTCCAGGGCCTCATTTAGTCTTTTGAAATGGCAAATTAGATTAATTTTCAATAGAATTTAACTCATGTATTTATCTCCATTTAACCGGCTTCGCTGATGAAAAGCACAACATCATGTAACCACACCCAAGTTTTACAGCACTCTGGTTTGCTCAGGGCAACACAGAGACACACAGGACAAACAACCATGCAAACACACTCACACCTAGGGGCAATTTAGACAGACCAATTAACCTGACAGTCATGTTTTTGGACCATCGGAGGAAACCGGAGTACCCAGAAAAAACCCACGCATGCACAGGGAGAACATGCAAACCGGGGTCGGGAATCGAACCCAGAACCTTCTTGCTGCAAGGCAACAGCTCTACCAACTGTGCAGCCCCAGATGCGACAGACTGGCGACCTGCCCAGGGTGACCCCACCTTTTGCCCGGAACGTTGGCTGGAGATGGGCACCAGCAACCCTCCCGACCCCACTAAGGGCCAAGGGTGTACAGAAAATGGATGGATGGTTTTCTCAGGGTGAAGTTCTGTGTTGCGTTTCAGGAATATATACCACTTTGAAAAAGAGGCGTGACGTTTATCAAGAAACAAAACGTATACTTAATTGTTTTAATTCTATGTTTTAGGAAAAGCTTAATTTAGGTCTACACCACACCCTTACCAGGCAGGATATTGTTGACGGTTGTGGCGATGTTTATGTCCTGCAGGTGTTCCAAGGTCTCAGTGTGGAAGAGGCGTACAGTTGAACCGGAGCTGAACGCGATCCAAATGCCCACTCCGGCCACCACCATGTGAGACACCACCATGCCCTCCTCCTGGTGGGCCTCCAGCTGCCTCTGGATGATGGAGTCAGACAAAGTGATGTTATTTTGCCCCAAGATTCACAAATTAAGACTGATGAATAATCTCTTCTTTTCATGACTTTGAAATTAAATTAAGCCAAAAAGGATTGTTAGTGCCTTGTCTTATTTTATGAATTGCTGCTATGCAGGCAGACTGAATTGGATTGGACACATAGCTATTTAGATCAACAAGGAAGCTGCTTAAAATTCCTATTCATTAAAAGGAAAGAGGCCAGTGGCACAAATACTACAATTTCTGCTGACAATTATTTGTACAATTCCCCTTAATCGAAAGAAGAGCACTTACCCTGTCACCTTTCATAAGGTTGCAGGGTCCTCTTTTATACTAGTGTAACTTCTCAGGCGATGACGGTCATACATTCGAAAGTAGAAGAAAACAGGGCTGCTTCCCTTTCCTTAAAGACATCTAATTTCTTACCCGAAATACTTCACTTTTCTAAACATGTCCGAAAGTAGTTGGTTTACAAGTTGCATTTAGAGCAATGGAGCCATTAAGGACACTAATGAGGCCATTAAGGACATTTATAGTCGTTGACCAAACCCTCCTTTCAATTCACACAGTTTGGCTCTCTGGAGCTCGACAATCCAAACATGTCTCTACTGTTGCCATGGGAATGGTTTTGGTCACATGCTCCAAGGTGTGAATAGTTGTAAAAATGCCTGAAGAGATAAGGCCAGACTTCACTTTATATGTTTGAACAAAGAAAGTTGTGGCCGTTAGTTTTTCATGTTTCACACAGATGGCTTCTTTTAGCCCACTCCTTCCTGTCCAACATGTGTGCATTAGTAAATTCAAACAAGAGTCCCAATTGTCCCTAGTATATAAATGAACTGCCGAGTCTTGACCCAGTGACTTTGCTCTTCTGTGTTGGGCCCATTCTTTTGTGTGGCTGCTGTTTAGTTTCTCCATTATAGAGGTCTGCACATTCCTGGCTGCACTCAAAACTGAAACACCCCGACGAGCATCTGACTGGGGTGTTTCAGCTTTGAGGTGAACCAGTTTCTGTTCGGGTGCTGCTAAATTTAAAATACACCAGGGAATTTCCTCAGTTCCTTGGATACTCAGGTCACATATGGAAAGACGGTGCTCTTATGTCTCTTCTGCATTTTAGCAGGGTGCCAATAAATGTGAAGGGCCATGCATGTGTGGGGTGTTTGAAGAGCATTTCTTTATACTGTTAAATTCTTGCACATTCATGTTGAATGTGCATGATGAACACAATGCAACCCTCTGAGACCTTGCTTTGACTAGATCCACCCTGGCAATGTCAGCGGCTGTTATGTCTGGACACATATTTGCTACAGAATCAAATCAAAATAAAAACACAGTTTTAAAATATTAAAAAAAATTTGGGCAGACCAGGTGGTGGATTTCTTTCATCATATTTTCATAACTGAATTTTTTTTCAATCCATGAAGCTAGACACAAACAACTTCAGATAATATTGAACATTTTTGATTTTCTGTGTAGAGACCTGTAGATTTTAGCACAACTACATATTGCATAATCTCAAAGGCTGCTCAACGTGTGGGTGAATTCAATCTTGGAAATGAAGAATCTATGTAAAAGAATTTTAAAAAATTCAAAAACTGATCGTAGAAAATCTGGATGAACTACATTTTATCTTTCCAACACTAGTTCCATGTGTTTAATGAAATTGAGACTTTTTTTGTCTCTGCTGCTTCGTCCTCCTTTCTGTCTGACTTTTAATTAATACTCTGGACTAACTGTAAGTCCTATGTGAAGAAAAGAGAGCTAAGAAGCAGGTGGTCCGACATAATAAGCTTAATGAGGCTAAACCCATTATAAGCCAGAGCATGTCACAAGATTGTTGCTATTTCTGGACCCACGGCAGGTGCTCCCATTGCACAAACCCAACCGGGACAAACACAAAATGGTATATTCCAAGACTTTCAGTGGAAAATGTCAGAAGGAAAAAAAAAGAGCTGTTTAACGTGCATATTTCCTCCTTCTGGAATTTATGATCTTATTTACTTTCCTTATCTTATCTCCTAAGAGAGACTCAGACTTCTCAAATTCATAAAAGAGATATGGAAAAGATTTTTTTGCTCCAGCTTGATTGCGGTTTGATTTACTTAAGAGAGATGGGAGATATGGACAGATAAGCAGATATCTCTAACCCAATTTATCTTTCAAATCACCAAGTCTATGAAGAGAAGACTGTTAAACAACCCACACAGGATTCTGGTCGGCTCACGTACCTCCACACAGTGTGTGTGTGTGCTGATGATGAAAACTTGTCCACCTGAAGAGGCCCAGAGGTGATCCTCCACAGCCAGCACGGCCTTAACTGGAAGGACTCCAAGCTTCAGTAACTTGGGCTTCTCACAGCTCCAAGAACCATCTGGGAAAGCACAAACGACATAGTTTATTCAGAACATTATGGATTTACTCAACATATATGAAAGGTATAAAAACTAAGAAAAGTTATAAAAAAAAAAAAATAAGCAGCACATCTTTTTCAATTTTAAAAATCATTTTCCTAGACAAATTTCTTGATTTTTCCTGCAGTCTACAGTGAATCAACTGAGTTTTATAACCTACACGTTCCACGTGCCATGAAACAACTTAAGTCAGCTATTAAGTGCCAAAATGTCAAAGTTCAAGTTAAAAATGATGCTTATCCTGTATGTGATCAGATAAATATATCTAGAAATACATGTGATATATGAATACAATCAAGTATTTGTAAATTATTAATTAGTTTATCACATCACAGTGTTAGTTCACATTTATTTAAACACAGCTATGGAGTAAGTGACTTGTCAGCATTTGAGTTGTTACAATTTAGCCTTTCAGATGTTAGATTTCGCTTGAATAATCATAATTGACTGTAGCACAGGAAATATGGGAAAATAAATTTTACACGATTAAAATTTTTAAAAGATGAATTGGACATTTAATTTTTTTATCATATTACCAATCCCTTCATATAAATATAAAAAACACAATTAAAATAATCAATCAATTATATTTAGTTGATCATACATCCTAATAATAAAAATATTATTTGGAATTGTTCCACTTTGGATATCAATAACTGGCCATTTCACCATTTTTTTTTACCTGGACCAAGATCAGCCCCATTCATATTTTCATCTATTATACTTGAAAATTTTGATTGGATTACATTACAGTAATTATCAACTATATAAATCACAATTTAGGATATGCAATCCCTTTATTTTGTTTGTAAAATTCCAACAAACACAGGCATCTTGTTTGACATCTAAACCAGATCTAGTTTTGGAACTACAGGTCGAGTTAAAAAACATGGTTGAGGCAAAAATAAGAGGTGAAATGTAATACATTTATATTTTCTGGAGAATTTCTTTACAGGACGTTTTTCAAATCAAATTCTATATTGTTTCAGACATTTCAAAGATATACAATAACCCTAAAAAGCCCATTTCTATTAGGATATTTTAACTAACTGACTAAGAAGATGGGTGTGCACAGTGCATAAACAATGCAGTAACAGTCCATCCATCTTTATAAATGTCATCTGTAAAGGTTACCTGCATTTATAGCTCTGCTAATGTTTGATAAGTGGCCATTGATGGTTTTCACAGTGCTTCACTATGAATATAGATGGGCTGTTAAGCCTTAGTCAGAGCCAAGCTGTATCCCACATGCACCTCCTACACACTGTGTTCTGCATGTGCCTGGCTACAGGGTAGCTGCAATAAAAACACTACTGCTGCCTGCAGTAGCTTTATAAATATCAACAGTTTGGCAACGAGAGCATGTACTTGTGAATGCAGTCATAAAATGGAAAGAAAGTGAGCACAATGGACATAGATCACATTCCTTTGGCTAATCTAGAACATGAGCTGATTGAGACTTTGGTAAAAATATTGGTTTACAGTCAAGGCACAAATATGGCTATTGATGGAAAAGTAGTGAAACATGTCCCACCCCCCCCCCCCCCCCCCCCCCAGAAATACAGTAATTGCTAAAAAAGGCCAGAAGGGATTTGCTCAGAATCAATATTGGAACAAAGGCACTGTGTAGATGAATTTCTAAAAAAAAATAAATAAATAAAATAATAATAATTTTGCACAAAAAGCAAAAAGGAGCAGTCATGGAAAAAAACAACAACACAGAAGTGCCAGTTTTCAGGCTTACATAAGTCCTCTCAGCTGAAGTGTATCTGCCCACATCTTTTATTTGTTGAACTGTTTCATTCCTTCATGTCACTGTCGGCTATACAAAAAAAAAGGATGGTGCAAGTAGACAACTAAGTAAAAATGCTACAAACAATAAAGCTCATTATTCTCTCTGGGAAAAATGAGATATTACATTTTGGCTGCACAGAAAGAAATTAAGCTCAAGATGCGAGTTTCTTACTGTGGCGTTCGCCCAGTGCTGAATCACTGCCTCCCCCCTTTCTCAATTTCTCACACAGTCCTTCATTTGGGAAACAGCAAACATGGCAGAATGAGGTTGCCAGCTTCAGAAAACACTGCATCAACAGCAGAGTCACATTTCCCATACAGCTTCAGAAGCTCAGCAGCACTGAAGGAATTAGAAAGCCCGCCTGTTCAGTTGTTTTGAAATACCCTTCAAGGAATATGATCCGATTCTGTCCTCAGGAAGATAAACGATGCATCTGGTTAAAATGAAAAGACATTTACAAAAAGTACACACTGAAATGTTTTCAGGATAAGTCAATTTTAGTATTAAGCATCATAATCCAGACATGGTGTGAGAATTTTTAATGGTGTAAATACACTTCAACTGCTCAGGACCAAGATTTGCATCTGGTAAGAAAATAGTCCCTTAAACTACACAGCTGTCTGGTAACCAGTAGGACTAAAGAGGGGGAAAAACTCTTGTATTCACCCAAACAAAGAATCATCCAAAAATATTCCAGAATAGTTGCACACTGATAATTTCTTCCAACCCAAGTGCAGACGAATATATAAAAAAAAGGTCTGTAGGCAATCGTCCATATTCATCTGTCTGTCTTTGCTTTCCAAGCTCTAGTGCTGCGAAACCTTTCTGATAGTGCAGCTTCGTAAAGTGCTCTAACCTGGCAAAACTTATCCATTTTGCCAAGTTAGAGAATTCAAGAAACATTTGAAAGTTTGCAAGGCAGTGTAATAACAATGACCTAAATGGCTTACAAACTGTGGAATTACACAGTTGTGAGGAAATTCAAACTCAGTCATGTCAAATTTGGAGAAAAAAAAAGGGGAAAAAATAGCATATTTCTACTCGTAGCACAATCCCAGACACACATTGTCTGCACCACTATGACAGCTGATGACAGATGGGACAAAACGGAGAATGTGAAAAAGTGTGGGAAGAGTTTGGCTGAGTGTAAAGCATCTGTACTCGGAAGCAAAGGAGGAAAAACATTAAACAGGTCAGAGTTAATATAGCGGCTTCACCTAGACAACAAAGCAAATGGAAACTGGGCTTAAACACACAGCAGAGAAAACCCCTGACCTCAAGCTATACCCAGAGCCGCTGACTTACACACCTAACATACGTATCCATAGACATCGGGCTGTAAAACATCAACGTTTGTCAGTAAAGTATCCAAGCTTTGAAAAGAAATTTAGCCAAATATAAGGGCTGTGGCAGAACTTCACAATGTTATGACTGGGTTGTTTTTTCACTGGCTATTTATGATGTTTGCAAACTACATTTATTTGCAGATTTGAAAAAGAAAAACAAAGTTTTAAAAACTTTAAAGTGCTTCTGCAATATTTAAGAAACGCACCTTGTGATCTGGAGTAAACGGCGACGGCGCCACTAACCAGGCCAGCGTACAGACAGGGCTTTTTATAGACCAGGCTGGTGACTGTGGATTTGTCTGGGGTGAAGAAATGCTGCAGACGTATTTTCTTGGACCTCTGGGTGCTCTTATACACAATGATACTAAACAGGATGAGTAGAAAAAGAATTAGAACAAAATTATGTCAACATACATATTCGTAAGGAAAAACAAACAACTCTTTTTAGGTGTAATTGAACTGTTGGGAGAATTTCTACATTTTCGACTTTCCATGCAAGGGTGTGTATTCGTACCTGCCCTCCTCCATGCCTAAGCAGACGGTGGGGGTATCACTGGCCTTTGCAGGGGGAGCATAATTGCTATCTGGAAGCTTTTCACTGTCCTCCTTAAGTTGCTCTGTTGGGACGTAAGCCATGCAAAGGATTCGGGACTCCACGTTGAAACACTCAGTCACTTTAGGGCTGGAGTTCTGCATGGCCACTATAGCAATTTGACCCATCTGGTTGGTGCAACTTGCAACCTGAACCAAGAGAAGAAAACCCCCAAACTCCTTTAAAAACTGACGAGTCACACTGCACAATCCTGAAACTTATTTTTGTTCTGTTAGGTGATTTAGCAACTCCTAAGCCATACAGGAAATGATCTCACCCAGACACATCCGTGGCCAACCACGGGAGAGTCGGCTGTGCTTTCTGTGTTTATGTATGGCTCCGGGTTGTGAACGGCACATTCCACCTGCCACAGAAAAACATCTCGTAAATACATGCATTAGATCACCATGACAAAGTCACAGATGTTTGTGGTTTCAACCTAAGCGTAAAAAAATGTCAAACTTGAACACTCAGCTTCTTGCGAAAAACCCAGGCTGGACCTCTGAATCTCTATTTGCTTTCACCAACTGTTTAACTGTAAACGTACCAATTACATGCCTGAATTACCCTTTGAATACCAAGGAGGTACTAAGGGTCAAGATTAGACTCACTTTAACCTTTTAAATTTTTAAATGTTTTGGAGAGAGCTCAAAATTAATTAGCCCGTATAGAGATCAAACCTTGTAGCTATTAGCAACATGTTCTAACTGACTGAGCTAACCGGCTATTTAAAGTTCCAGCTGTTGTTTTCACAGTAACTACTGGCCCGTCAGCACTTGCTGCACAGCTTGCAATGTGACCTCACTGTGCTCATGCATCACCATCCCTGTGAGAGAGCAGCTCACCAGTTCACCAACCTTCCAAGGCCAGTACTTCAAAATATCATGATTTTCCAAGTTTACATGCAAGATTTTGCTGCAGTTTTTATAATACAGTGGGCATTTTATCTTATTAGGTTTTTATCTACATGTTTTACATAAAACAAAAACTTTCAATGAATAGATAAGTGTTGCAGAATTTCAATTATCTATGTGCACACAGTACACATAGCACTTCCCTTTTGTTATTACTCTTCTACGGTTAAGTTTTGCAAAATGCCTGTGTTACGATTGGACTTTAACTGCTACTCAAAATGTCACAAGTATGGCAACTATTTTGACATACAAGATAATTTCAGTGAAGTGGAATCAGATCGTGAAGCCTGCCAACCTCATCTATCAACAACACATTTCATTGTATTCTGTGCAACACCAACAGAATGGGTCTTTGAAATGATTCATGGCAAGATAGGTTCACTACTTTATTCTGGTAATTTCATTTTACTGCACAATTCATTGTGGCCTACCACTTTAAATGTAAGGTGAAAGATTTATTTTCTTTCCTCTTCTTTACTGAGTGATTGTAAAAAGGAGCGCATCAAAAAATAAAAATCAACCAGATGGTGCAAGGTGACAGGTTTGTATTTAAAGGCTTGCAGTGTTGCTGTAGCTCATCAGGAAAAGCATGCTGCTCCATGTAATGAGGCTAAAGTAGCAGCAGTAGACATCTGAGCTATAGTCTCTAGCCCATAAAACTTTAAGGGCCTGTTTTGGTGTTAAACTTACAACATGATGTCATTAGGTCTGACTCTGTAACCAAGAAAGCTAACCAAACAAACTGTGGACAGCAAATGAGCGACTCTGGAAGCTCAGAGCGCAGTTAGACAAAGCATTGTAAAATTAACTCTGAAAAAGAAAACTTTCATGGATACTAACAGAAAGACAAAAACAACTGTTTGGTATTGTTTAAAGTTGTTGAAACACAAAATCTTTGTGTGGAGACTTAAGGAGCACTACCTGAGATAACAATGTTAAAAAAACAACAAAAAAACAAAGATTTGGCAAGATATGACATAAAAGCATGCGATCACATTATACATTTGCGATTTAAATCTATATGTTAATATTTTAACACTGAGTGTTAGCTTTACTTAAGGCAAATTCTCATTGTACATTAACAAATTTACAAAAAAAAACTTGACAATGAGAGATGGGTATTTTTATAATTTTAATCATTTTTAGTATGGAAATCTTTAAATGTTTCCATTTTTATAAATCCCTGAAGAAAAATGTGAAGTATCTAAAATAAAGTATACAACATTTATCACCCACATATTTAATAGTGGACATTTGTAGTGATTTCTGTGACTCCAAAGGTCTTACCATTTATCAGAAACATTCTTGTGGATGGCAAATCAATCAAATGTTAAATAAATAGAACAAAGCTCTCAACTAGCTTACCAAGAATTCTTAGTAGGCATTGCTCACTAATGTACTGCTGGTAACTTATATATATATATATATATATATATAAAACCTTGATGAAAACAAAAAGAACAGGATACCTTGAAAAGAGCTGGAGAGAAGGAAACTCACCTTGAACTCTTGCAGTTTTGACATTACCACAGGCATCTGTCGAAGCAAGAGGGGGTGTTTCTGCTTCTTGATATGATTACCGTCATCATCTGCAAAGAACCAGCCCTGCAGGTTGTCCTCCTCTGATTTAAAACACAAATGTGGCACACAGGTTATTCAGAGAACAAAACCATCTGTTTTCAGTTAGAACGTTCCAGGCATCACGCTGTAAAACTCCAATTGTCATCTCAGGAATTCAAACTATTAGCAGAAACTGTGATTAAGCATTCCGGTTTTCATTGGATGTGTGCAATCTGAAAAGGCCCAAGTTTGACTGTTACATTAAATAAGTAAAAAAAGAGTTATATGTGGATTCAAAAGGGTCTAATGTGCAACAGACGCATGGAAGTACAATGCAGTACCTAGAGCCAACTTTGCCATCTGCAGGTTACTGATCCATGATTGCTTGATGGCTGGGCTGAGTGTATTAAACACCGCACTGAAGTATGTGAGCTTACCGGCCCTGCCAAAATAGAAGAGGACAAAGCACACACACGCGATCAGAAAAATAAGGACTCTGGCTTGCATTTAACTGTAAAGTTCTTCAGATAATGTTTAAAAATAGCCATCAATTGATTAGTAAATTTGTCATTAAAACACTTAGAAATAAATTTAACATCTAATGAAGTGCCTTCAACCCCTTTTATATTCCAAACCTGGACCAACAATAACTTTCCTAGTGTTTTTCTGTTCGTAGGCCATATTCTATATTCACTTAACCATCTATGTTTTTGATTACAGTGTCTTGCGTAAGTTTTCATCTTCATTGAATTTTTCCCCCCTTCTGTCACTTTACCATCAAAAGCTTCAATATATTTATGTAGTCTTGGGCATCATAGAACATAATTGTGATTAATAAATTACATAAATGAAATGAATACATGATAAATGGTTCCTTGCACAAAAAAAAAAATTCTAAAACAGGTTGGCTTGACATGTAAAACCTTGTAGAGTCACCCGCTACAGTTACAACTAGACAATGAGACTTTTGCAAATTTTTCTATGCAAGTAAACTCAAGATCAGTCAGATTCACTAACCATCGATTTCCAAGTCCTTAGATAATAAATTTAATTTAGGTTTGGACTTTGACTGGGTTGTTCAAACACATGAATATGATTTGATATAAACCATCACATTGTAGCTCTGGCAGTTTGCAGTGGGTTGCAAGGTCAACTTTGGTCACCATTTCAAGAGTATTATGGGCTCCAACAGGCTTTTCCCCCAGAGTTTCTTTAGATTCATTTCCTGCCATTCTCTCATTAAATCCTAACAACTTCCCAATCTGTACTGAAGAAGAGTATCTCTTCAGCTTGATGCTTACACCATGTTTTAAGGTGAAAATAGTGCTTTCAAGATGATGTGCAGTTAAGTTTTCCACGAGGCATTTTAAATGTCCTGTCTGTCCTGAGAACCATCTTCCTCATGTCTGGCATAACTCATATTTAGCTTGCAAACTGCAAAAATGCTCTATTAAGAGCTTTAAAAAATGGATATCTTCTCCTCACTTCGCCGTAAAGGCAAGATCCGTTGAATGTTTGTAACAGAATGTAAAAAAAATAATAATTCTTTACGAGTATGCATCTTTGCAAAGTACTACAACCTGATATCTAACAATTCAGAAAAGGTGCAACAGAAGTGAAAGTCAATTATCACTTCTATAAACAGCTTGTTTATAGACACAAACATATGTGCCTGTTTGTGTCTCTGAAATGCTTCCCTCCTTTCCAGAGCTGTAGCTCTGAAGCGTTGTGTTCTGCAAGGAAGGGATCAGGAAAGGAATGAAATGGGTGCAGCTGTGTTTCCAAACATACCATTGGATAATCCCAGCAGTTAGACACAACTGAGAGGAATGACAGAATTGGGTAGAGTAATAAAGAGCAGGAGAGTCATGGTCAGAGAGAATGTGAAAGGGTCAAAACAAGATGCACTCTTGGGGATCCATGTGTGGTGTATAATGGTGTGGCTTAATGTGAAGCATGAATATTTGTGTACAGGAGCAGCTGGGTAGACTCTGGTTGCAAACACTGATGTGCATTTTCTCCCTAGTGATTCATGTCTCAGATTAGAGCTGGTGGAGGAACTTGTTTATCCAAATGTGGTCTAATTCTCTCTCATAAAGCCCGATGCATACAGAGGGGGCAGTGAGGATGCAAGGAAAAGCAGGGTAAAAGGGGATAAAGTCAGCCGTAGGATAAACAAAACATTTGTGGGGATAAAACCTGGAACAGGACAACAACAGCAACAACAAAAAAAGAGCAAAACATTTGCATTTATTTGGGTAGAAAACAGACTTGTCGTTTTTGCCAGGCAGCTGGAGTTGAATCCTGCACCGGTCAGCTGCCCTGATCTCTTCTTCCTTCTTCAATATTAGCCTCTGGAGACCTGAAACCCAGTCCTGTGCCACAGTGGAATTTACATTCTGCACACAAGAAATAATGGAGGAAAAGACAAGAAAAAAAATTCAGGGAAATCAAATTGAGGAGAGGAAGAATTATATGGGAAATGTTAAGGAATGAAGACAACAACAGGGGAAGGAATGGAATAAATGTTTTCCACAAATGATTTTCTGGAAAAATTCTGAAGAACAGAATTTGTAGGGGTTAGCATTCACATTGCAAGAAGAAGTAGGAGGAAATGTGGCCTTAAAATGTCAATGCCAATGACATCTCGACATTTTAGCATAGCCCTCAACATGAAAATTTTCTTGTAGCGCATTTATAACTAGAATACTGTCTATATGAATTAGGACGAGGAATGTAGAGATAAAATCTTGCCACAGTATGTCTGACTTTTTTCTTTCCCATTCCTCTGCATTAGAATCCATTCTCACCTTCATATATTTAGACACACAACTTCTCTGTCAGCATCTCTATGACTCCTGTCTGAATTTGACAGACCTACCAACACAGCACAAACACAAGAGACTCACACTGCACTCTGCAGGCTAAAGCACTATTTCATTACCACTGGCAGTCTTGTGTTGACAGACACTAGATAGGACAGCTCTGGACTATTCAAATCAGAGCCTATGAGACACCTAAACTCTGCAGGAGATCTTTCTCACAATAAAACAAACCACAGCTTAAATGCTATTCCTATGTGTTCTGAAGGAACATGTAGCTATGTAGGTTAAATTGTATCATTAAACATGTATTAAATAAAGAGTAAACACATGAAACTTAAGGAGGTCTGCAATTAGGAGCCTGTATTAGTCAATTAATTTGTCAAACTGCAAGAGAAAACAAGGTGCAATTAATACAGGCTGAGGAAGGTACAGTGAAGTTGCTCTGCTTTGCACTTTTTAGGCTGCAATCTCCATCTGTCAAGGTTCATTCATGATTTCGAAATGTTGGCAAGTTTTTGCAGAGTTTAGTAAAGGTATGGATGAATATTTTTCAGGGAATACAAACAGAGACTGCTTTGATTCCTACTCCACTGTTAATCTAAAAACTGTTTAAAATGTCAACTTTATATCCTCTTGTTCTGTTTTAAAAATAGTTAAACCCAACTTAAAAACCCTCACAGAAAACAAAGCAATTATAATCAGTGGAACTCTAGAGACTCCAGAGATTTGAAAGTGCTGTGAAAAAAAAAAAAAAATATATATATATATATATATTTCCCCCATTACATATTTATTTTTTTTATTTTACCATGTAAACATTTATTTTACCATGTAAACATTTCATTGCTACACAATTCAGAAAATACTTTTCTGAATTGTGTAGCAATGAAATGTAGCAAGTTTTAGACTAAAACTGACAAAGTTAGCTCCGCTTTGGTTTGTGGGTAATATATTAAAGAAACTGACTCTGCTCTGACTTTATGTTTGAGTTTAGTGCAGGTATGCCATACCTGGTAGTTCCCTTTGAGGCTGCCAATCATACCAGCTATCTGGTTGACCAAACCAAGGTCATGGATTAGGTTCTGCAGGTCTTGGTACAGCTGACCGGGGCCCATGTAAAGTTTGTCTATAAATGAAAAAGAAAAGAAAACTTAATGGTTTCAAATACCCCAAATAAATTCAGTGGACATTGACTGAAACAGTAAAGAAAAGAAGAAGAAGAATCTGTGTTCAGAAACTGGCAACAGTGTTGATTCAGCAACAGTTTCAGTTCTTAATAGTTCCCTTAGAAAAGAGTGGACACTCAGGAAACAAAGAGCAAGAATGGGAGCAGCAGTTAGAAATAGGACAAAGATCAATAAAGGGCAAACAGTTTCCCACAGGCTGTAGTGACAGTTTTACAAACTTGACTGGATTGTTATTCACATCACTGTTTGTTCACAAGGACAGAACATTGCACATATTGGCTTTCGGGGGCCAAAAGATTGGTTTTGCATGTCACATTTGAATCATCTCAAGTATCCCACAAAGAGCATGGTGCAGCATTTTTTAAAACATATACTTTAAAAAATATACACACTGCTGTACAGAACACATATAAACAATGTAGACATCTGGAGACATATTACTGTCTGGTACTTTACATAGAATTATATACTGTCTGATCTAATTTAAAAGTTGAATTGTGCTCAAGTTTAAGTTATGGTTAAAAGATCAGCTTTAATTTTGACAGATCTTGAGGCATCTATAATGTAAATAAATCATTTATTGTTTGGTAACAGAATCCATGACTTTTTATGGGTTCTTGCCATTTAGAACTGAATTATCTACATAAAAATAGGAAGATATAGAGATACAAATTACTTTTATGTCACTGAAGTGCTCATTGTGTGATCCACGTCCAGATCTAGGTTTCTAAATGGCTCTTTGTCCAAGTGCTGAATACCAAAGTGTGCAAACAAAGCACCAGTAAAAGCATGTTTATAGCAAAGCCAGCCATTTATGAAGTAACAAACTTCCAAAAAGCAAACCGTCTACAAATTACACACTGGGTGTGAGCACAGCAGGAAACTGACTTTAAATGACCAGTTTTAGATGGTGCCAGTGCAGAAAGACATGACAACAAAATGACATCACATGTCGGAGAATATTTTCGCAGTCTCAGGTGCCAGAGGTGCTTTTTGGCCTAAAACAGATGAGCAACTATTCTTTCCACTTATTAATGAAAGAAGAAAACACACATTTGAAGTGCACACACACACACACACACACACACTCAAAGATGACTTTAAACCAAACAGAAAGGTTTACTGTACAGCGCCAAGAACACATTTTATGACACAACCAGAAGCCTCAATGTGCTACTGTGGTTTTATGGGGCACATTACCACAAACTAGTACGTAAAAGGAACATGACAAATGGTTTTCAAAGTATTTTTTAATAAAACTCAAATGTGTTGACGTTCCTTTTTAGAACCATCTTTCACTGCAGTTATATCTATCAGGTCTTGTAAGGCTATATTGCTACCAGTGTAGAGTCACACATGACTGAAATGAAAGTTAAATATTTAAACAATTATTCAAAATGGCTTAAAAGCAGTCAGACTGGATGAAGAGCATCTGTGAACAGTTTAACTGACCAGCCTCCCTGTTCCTGCCAATAAAAAAAAGAAACATCTCCACAGGCTAATGGTGCCACCATAACATTACACCAAGAGGAATATTTGTATAGGATGATATACTGTCTCAGCTTCTTACCAGAGTACCTTCATCCATGTGCTAGAAGGTTCCCTTTTTATACTGATATTAAATAATAATAAATTTAATTTATAATGCACTTTTCATTAATAAAAATCTCAAAGTGCTAATAAAATCTCAAAGTGCCACAAAGAACGACCAGATTTATTAATTAGGTAAATTCTGAAGGTGACTAGTTGGAATAGATTTCATTTAGGGTTATTAGAATAAAATGGGAGTGAATACAAATGCTTGGCACACATTTGAAAATTATAGGTAATAAAACAGATGAATTTGTACCCCGTTGCTCAATATCACTGGAGTTTTAATAGAAGATAAATATCGCATATGGCAGAAAAGACTGAATGCTAGGTAACACTACAAGAGAAACTCTTTAAAAGTTGGAACGTGGGTGTACTGAAAGAGGCAGTGTATAATTTAAAGGTAGCAATTCCAGCCTGGTACCACAGTAAAAGTGTGCGTCTTTGACCTCTGCTAGACAGACCATGGCAGCCATTTATCAAAGCATTTAGCAACTTAGCAATACCACAGAGAATATCAAAAATAAAAACTACAGTACCAAAACCACAAAATAATACACTCTTTATGCCTCTTTCTCTGATCTGGGTCTTTTAAAAGTGGCTGAGCAGCTGTTTGGCATAGCAGAGAACTCAGTGGAAAGACTGAAATCACTGGACTCAGTAGCCAGCAGACCAAATGGCCAAAGAGGAGCGAGAGAGAGAGAAAAGCACACACTCAGAGTCTGAATTTAGCAAGGGTTAAAAAAAAGATTGGTGACAGTAGTGGCCTTCACTCACAGCCAACTGACAGGAAATGGGCTGAGAGAAAAAGGCAGTAGACATACAGGAAAGGTCTCAAGCTTGGGACTTGAACTCTGGATGTCTGCAGCAGAACCAATACCTTCCACACCTGCTATATCCACATAAAATACTGAACTGTAAATAGGCGAGGATCCACGGTATCTTAATATAAGCAATACTAGTTGATCTGTTTCATTAGAAAGCATCACTGTTAGTGTTTTTGTAATCAGAAATATTTCCAAACAGTCAGGTTTCTTAGTTTTGACAGCCATGTTGTAGAACCATTCTTTAGACAAGCTGAGGAGCAGTGTGCAGCAACAAATATTGGACGTTCCAGTACTGTGTTATGTTTCCAAGCAACATACAACTAAAGAAAACTACAGTCATTCTTGCACTTTCTGGAGGATCTTATTGAAAATCCACAGAAGAGGTTTAAAAATGATAAAAGAAAAAAAAACCCTCTGCATATATTAATAAATGAAACCAGGTATTATCAGAAAATAGAAGGAAGGTGATTGGAAGACCAACGGTAAGAACAAGTTAAAAGGAACATTGTGTTTCGTACTTGGCTTAGCGTTGATCACCACCTTCTCCCCAGAGTGAGGAGCAGGGTATCGGCTGTTATCGACCATTTCCTCACTGGATCCAAACTCCAGAACTTCCACAAAGTTTAAAGGTACACTCCACTTCAGGAGAAACTTCTGGTCAAGCGGAGCATTTCCACTACCACTCCCACTGCCATCCTGGCATCTGTTGAGGTTAAAAAGGAAAAGCAAATGTCATAAGTGGGGGGGAGGGGAGAAACATGTACAGGAAGGAAGGAAAATTCCCATCCAGTACTGTGATAAAGTGACATCAACACGCAAGAAAATGTGGAGAGAAAATTGAGCTGAAAATTTTAATTTGAAACGTATACAACAGGGAGAACACATGCTCCAATATTCAAAGCTTACATTAGTATTAAATCACATTTCTATTGAAAGGCTTCAGATCTCCCTTACCGGATATTGGGCGTGGCACACATCAGGACATCATTTAGCAGAAAGAGACGTCGCTCTTTCGTTTTGATGATTTCACCACGCTCATTGTAAACAGTCTCCACCATGTCGTCTGAGCGAATCAGGTAGCGGCTACCGTTACTCAGAAGCTAGAGTGATGAAAAACATGATAAAAGTCCTTAATTTCACAGTGAGTGAATTTGAACCTTGTTTTCCACATTTCTTGAGACTTCACTGTTAAAGTGCTAATTATGGATGACAGAATATAAAAACTATGATTCAGAGTAATTAAAGCCTGTGAGGACTAAAAGTCAACAGGCCCACGCGCCATGTCCCGTAAACATGAGTTAGCACAGAAGCCAGAGTAGGTGGAACAGACAGACAAATAATGACAATGAGGGGACTGTTTGGATTATATGCACATGTCTAGCACAATACACTAAATAAAGCAAAAATCTAAAGCTCTGATAAGATCCTGAGGCAAAACTTTAAAGAATCACCAAGGTAACCTGCAGGTTGATTGGCATTGATCGGAATGGAAAAAATCGTAACTTTTTTCAGCCAGTGAATGCATCATACTAAATGCTAACAGGTTGCAGAGACAACACCACTCTGATGTGGATGCTGTCACCAAGGAAAGAACACCCAAAATTGGTAATTATAATTATCAGTGGCAAGTTTAGAAAAAATAAAATCAGAGGAAGTAAAATGATTTGAAATGATATTTAAAAGAAAAGTCTGTCTGTGATATGATCAGACATCTAAGAGTGTCACACTGCAATAGAGAACAAGTAGATACCTCGAAGGCCAAACAAAGTCTAAACAAGGTTTAATTTAAACTGTCTGTTCTAGATGATAGAGAAAATATGGTAATGTTTTCTGATCCATTTGAAGTTTGACTTAAGCACAGCCCTTCACCAAAGCCTACAAAATACAGACCTTATTAAGATAGCGTTCATTCATGGCCTTTGCAATGTGACGGATCTCGCAGCGTTGGTCAGCTTCCCTCTTTTTTTCATTGAGCTTCTCGGCCAAGGTCTCCAGCTCAGTCAGAGCCATCTGCAGGGGGAGACGGTCTACATGGCCCACCGGTGTGTTCTTCAGCATGTCCTGGATGTCAGGATGAGAGGAATACAGCATTAACACTGGAGACCAATAGGCTCTGGTAAACAATCCTTAGTTTTCCAGCTTTATGTGGACATTTCCAATGTGATATAATGTCATTATTTTGCTGGTACTCACATTAACTTTTACAATTGAAAGCAATACTAGGCCTTTAATTTTGGGAAAAGACACATATAAGAAAATAAAAACATCTAGGGCAAAAGGAGAGCAAAGATGAAAGAAAAGGAAAACTCTCCACAGAGAGCAATTCCCTCTCTGAGAACCAAAAAAAAAACAACACGGCATTAATTAGAAAGTTTCCCACTCCCTCTGCTGGTGAGAGCATGCATAACCAGTTGTTCTGCTTATTACCTGAAGGAGCAAAATGAACTGTGGGAATCTCTGAATGGGTTTCATCATCAGGCCATAAAGAGTCATGCGGTCACTGCTGGATTCTTGGCGATGCTGCACATAAGCACAACTGTTATTATAATGCGGAGAAGAAAATTACATATAAGTGTGTATAAAATAACTCGAATAACTTTGTTTTATACTGTGTAAGTTAGAGAGAATATCTGCAAGAAGCTTTGATACAGATGAAACAAGTCAAATACAATGTGAAGGCTTTCAATCAAAACAACACTTGTTACTCGAGGTCAGGCTTTCAAACCTTGAGGAACTCCAGGAAGCCCGGTTTAGAAGCACATGTCTTCCTTACAACTGCCATCGCTGTGCTGAAGTTGTTAACATACTCGCTGTAGGCATCCAGCACCATGGACTTAGAAAACTGTATGGGAACAAAAATTGCAGAAAGATGTTTATTAGGCAATCAAATAAGAAACTGAGAATGTGTATGTAAAGTTAAGTTGTATCTTACTCTAAAATACATTTCATATTTTACAGTTGTTTCCAAAAATTAATCTCATTGTGTTTATATTAGAAATATATAAACGCCTCTTATCGTCCAGTTACCTACATCACAGGTATATTGGTATATTTCTCCATCTTTCCATGTCTACATTTAAAAAAAAATATGAAAATGCCTGCAAAAGCACCTGAGTGACTGGAGGTTTTCATCCATGGCACAATTTGAAATGTTTTTTTTAGCTTTATTTGAAAAAGAAGAGCTTAAAGTGTAAGAAATCTTCATAGAAAAACAAAGATTATCTCGACTGATTTATCGTTTATGTTTATGATAAGTGTTTAATATGCTGATTAATTCTTACCGATGCCACAAAAACATCCCCGATCATCTCCAGGCTGTCCCACTCGGACACACGGCTTGCCAGGGCAATCTGGAACAGGAAGTGGCACTGCAGGATCTCCCGCACACGATAAAAGATGATCTTCAGCTTCCTGTCGCTGAGTAGCCTGGGCTCAATCTGCGAAAGGGGTTTCTCGTATTGCTGAAAAGATACGTACACACATAACCTGTAATAACCACCATTTCAAAATAAAGGCGCCACATTAGTCCAGCTGTACTTACACACCTCTAAAATCCTTTTGAGAGCATCGAGATAGTTCTTCTCACTATCTAATACAGAGCCCAATATACATCGTCGCACAAGCTGCAGATAGAAAATACAAAAGCATTAGCTTTTAAACACGGTTTCCTACTTTTGCAGCTTCAAAGATTCCTATGGAAAGTCCTTACCTGCTGCTGTGAAAGACCCTCTGGAGTTGGCGGGAGCACAGGCTCAACGTTGAAGCAGTCCACCTCGATGAAGACCTCAGACTCATCCTCAAAGCAAGCTAACTTTCTCTCTAAAACATTAAAACAAGAACTCATTTTATTGACAGGATGGTAGAGTTGTGTGGTTCTGCAAAGTAATCACATACCTTGACAGAACGACTTTGTTTTGATGAAAGAACGTCCCCTCTTCACCGCGGCTTTAGTTTTCTCAAGCCCGTCTTTTGTCCCTTCCTTAGCTGCCTTCACCAGCTTTTGCATCTTGGATGACAGGAAAATGCTTTAAGTTACATCTCAGCATTAACTCTCACTTGGTTTTCTGCACCATCAGAGCTCTGTCTAAGGTGATGTTTAGTTCACAGTTTTTTTTTTTAAACCTAAAGCTATACAGCGGCTGAGCTACAACGGGAGAGGGTTAGAGTGCAGATCAAGATGTACGGGACAAAACAATCAAAGAATGGCAGCAACTGAGACTTCAGCAAAAAAATATAATCTGGATTTTATTACCAAGTGACAAATGTAAGATGTGAGAGTTTGACTGCAGTAAACTTGTCCTGCAGTATCTCATTCCACGATTTGCTGTGCCTTTCTGAAGTACTCATACTTTTTTTTTTTTTTTTTTTACATTTAATCACTTTACAATTCCAAACTCTAGTGCATTTGACTACGATTTTGTGTGAAAGGCTTGAAAAAGTACAAGATATCTGTGAATTGTGAGGGGGAAAAAAAACACAAGGCTCCTCAAATTTCTGTGAACTGGTAATGAGAATCTATGAGTACTTTTGGAAGGCACTGTATGTGAAGGTCGTGTTGCTGGTGTCTCAGTTCACTGTCAATTAAACTTCTCTATGTTAGAAAACAGTCTACCCTAACCCTTGTAACCTCTGGTGCAAAAAGAAATCGCAAGACATATCAATGAAGCAGGCGGTGAAGTACAACGACTGGATGCTAACCCTTCACCAGTACCACCACCAAAAATATTAAACACCAAACCAGGATGAAGGTACCAGGTCAGTGGGGTTAGCCAGACTGAGAGTCAAAGGGGTTGGGACTAGTTTGTTTTAATCTAGCACAGACACGTGAGGTGAGCCTAAGTTTACCTTCTGCTCGTGTTTCTGTTTTAACTGCTGCAGCTCTACAGCTCCCACTGTACTTGCCATTAGCTCTTTCATCTTTTTCTCATAGTGTTCTTTCAAGCGTGTCAGATCTTGAGAGAGCTAAACAAAAGCAAAGCAAGGATTACTGGTCATGGTTTTAGAGTTGGGTTGCAGCTCACGGTGTCGGGAAACTCAAGTGGTTTGGTCTCTTCACTTGCTTTAGTTTTCTCCATAAATATTGATTTGTTTAAATGCATCACAGAAAATGGGACAAAATAAAAAATACATATACATTTTCCAGTACGTCTACTGTGAGAAGTGCACTTCTTGTTTTGTCCTGATTTGAGGGATTTTAAAAAAGCAAAAATCAGTTTATGTTTATAGATTAGAATATAATAAAACCAAAATTTCAATCTAGATACAACTTGTTCTAATAACTGGGCTTCAGCGACTTATTTCTGAGGCATCATGAATTTTTCTCCCCTCTCTCCTTAATTGAGGTTTTTACGATAAGTTAACCTTGAATAAAAATGGGAGAGGTTCATGATGTTTAAACCCAAAATGTAAAACACTATCTTAGTAGACTCAACTTTCATTTTGTAAAAAATTATTATTTTTTTAAACACAGAAAAGCAACAACTAGAAAGATTTTCCAAATGGTTAGATTTGTCTTTTTCCAGCTGACCAGCAGGATGAATCAACAGGTACGGGTGAAGCGGTGTTGCCCTACTCTATGCTCCAACAGCTCCAGAAAGCTTCAGTCAGGCTCTTGGGTAAGTGAAAATGAATAGATAAGATTAAAGGATAGGCATCAATTTTTCAAAGTGGACATTAATCAATTTCATTAACACATTAATAAACCCATTCCTGCATGTAAATGATTACATATGATGGAAATGTGCCTACTAAACCGTCATGTAAAGGATATATAAAGATAGAACTGAACAAATATGAAAAAAACTGATTATCAAACAGACAAAGGTCTCGGTTGCCGGCAGGAAATGAAAAGTGGAAATGAAAAGGTGATCGTTATACTCACATGCATTTTCCTCTGTGGCGGCTTTCCTCTCATGAATGCGTGGGGAAGGCCATTCTCAGGACGATCCTCCCCGTCACTCGCCTCGTCGTAGCTTTCAAACTCACTCGAGCTCCAGCCGTTATCGAGGGAGCTGCTGCAGCCGCCCTCCTCGCCGAGCTCCACATCATCATAGATCATCTCATCTGGATCTGTGTGGAGGACAAAAAAAGGACAAGAATGCATGAGGAAATTCTGTAACTTCACTTTCTGTTCAGAAC
This sequence comes from Poecilia picta, assembly GCA_033032245.1. Taxonomy (NCBI): domain Eukaryota; kingdom Metazoa; phylum Chordata; class Actinopteri; order Cyprinodontiformes; family Poeciliidae; genus Poecilia; species Poecilia picta. The sequence goes on from CM065374.1 coordinate 11,666,327, forward strand.
ATTCCAAACCATAGTTTATTGGGCTTTTGATAAAAAAAAACAGGTCACATTAATGAACTTTAAATGCAACATTGCATATAGAAACTAAAACACAAAAAGTGCTATTTGATATATAGAAGCTTGTGAATCCTATTGTTTCAAATTGAATGGCAATAAGAGAAAAACCAAATTTTTAAGGAATCACAGCAAGCTGGGAAAATTAAAGAAGCCGTACTGCCTACTGCAAAATTAAAGAGAGGAAGCTTCATGCTGAACTTGAAAAAGAAAGTTCAAACCTGTGTTAGAGTCCGAGTTTTCTCTGGGGACATCATCGTAGATCACCTCATCTGGATCTGAAGCACATTTCAAAACATAACAAGAATAAACGTTCAGTGCAAAAAGACAGCTGGAGAACTTGGGCCACCTTTGGGTAATAATGCAAGAAAGATCTAAAAGAAAGGCACACAGAAGGGACTGCTTCCTCAAATGAAAAGGGAAGGAAGTCTCAGTTGTGTCAAATGGAAAAAAGAAAGGATTTTCTGAAAGCAGCTATTGTGTAATAGCACAGTAAACAACAATTGAATTAACTTTTTTTTTTTCAAACCAGTTATCTTACTTACTTTCCATCCAAGCAGTGTTTGCAGGATCTGATGCCCATTTAGCCAAAGCATCTTCCTCTGCAATAGCTGGATTCTCTTCACTGAAAACACTTTAAAAATATGTGCACATATACTCTTTTTAATTTGTTTTTCAGGTAAGTGATCAAATTGCAGAATTTATTTTCAAAAAGCAATTATACAATGACTATCTTAAATACATTTGAAAAAAATCTACACGCATGACATGGTTATGTGTTCTGAGGCTCACCTGTCAGCAGAGGTGTTGCTGGTCCCGACTACTGTCACTGAAAGGTGAAAGAAAAAAGTGTTACACAACAAAATAACATAAAGAACACTAGCTGCAATTTGCTAAACAGAAAAACAAAGAGTATGACTTAACAACAACATAAGAGTTCATCTAAAAAAAAACAAACAAAAATCAACAAAAAACTTATGGGCTGTAGATCCGGTGATTAGCAGGAAATTAGCCCTTAAATGGACAGGCACATATAAATACATGTGAAAATAACTTGTATGCATCTAGTCTAAAATTAAAACAAAGTCTAGTAGCACACTTTTGAGGTTTGTATCCTCTGGTATAAATTGCCTGTTTGGGGTAAAAAAAAAAAAAAAAGAAGAAGGAAGTAGTTTAGCATGTTTTTGTAATATGTAACACATTCTAAATAAGGGGTGGGCAATCCTGGTCCTCGACGGCAGGTGCCCTGCAACTCTTAGATGTCTCTCTGGTCCAACACACTTGAATCCAACAGCTGAATCACCTCCTAAATGCAGTCAAATTCTCCAGAGTCCTGATAATGACCTCATTATTTGACTCAGGTGTGTTGAAGTAGAGACATCTAGAAGTTGCAGGAGACCGGCCCTGGAGGCCTGGAGTAGCCCATCCCTGTTCCAAATAATGAATTAGTCCAGTCATGTTATGCTTTACAAATGAGAATAAATTAATACATTAAAAGACTCAAAATAAAAATAAGTCTGTAAGTAACTATTCATGTTTTATACCAAGTCTGGTCAAGAAATTCCCCATGATACAGATGTTTAATGCCTTATTAGTTGTTGCATGTTGTTTAAGCGTAATTACCATTTTTTTACAAAACCAATATTCATTCAATATTGATTGAATAGTCTTTTGAACAGCATTTTACAAAATCAAATCCTTTCATATGATTATGTGTATGAAAAATAACTCTTGCCACACAATGTGCGTTTTTGTCAATGTCTGTCTTATAAACAGCAAAGACACTTGCTCTCCGTCCCGAAAAAGGCAAATGTAATTTCGCAATGCAACCAGTGAAACCACACATTCGGTCACAAGTATGAATGCTTCTTCCACATGTAGAACTAAAGATTTAAACAAACTCAACAGTGGTTGGCATTATCTAAACAGGTTTAAAACACATTATCTGCCACCAGGTGTCACTAACTGCTCCCCATACACTGACTTTAATATTGTAAAATTGATACTTAATTTCACTTAAGCATAATGTTGATTTATTCATTATATTTTTAAAAAAAATGTCCCAACAACATCATAATGCAGCCATGTTTGTTGTGGCCAGAAAAACCAACAAACATACTTTTTAAACAATTGAGATACATTGAGGTTATTTACTAGAATAAAACTGAGTTATTTCAATCCACTCTGAGGTTGAAAAGATAATAATGGTGCTTTAGGCTTCTGAGCATGCTTGGACCGCAAGATTTTAGGGAAACCGGAAAATCCTCACAGCCAGCACAGATCTGTGGGGAGGTCTAAATTTAGTCTCTCACTTCCTTGTGGCAAGGCTTTAGGAAAAACAAGAGCGAAAAAAAAAAAAAAAGTCAGGAGCTGGAAGCCACTGAGACAGTGTTGTGTGCTGAAACCCATACACTGTTAGTGTCTGAATTCAAAAAGCTGATAGTCTGCTTTTGTGGATATTTCCAGAATAGCTTATCTTTTCTTATCACATGAAACAATTTGACACATTCCCTGGTTAGAATCCCTACTTTACCATCTTCATCCACGGAGAGATGTCGTATGATGACCGGTGTGGTGTAGGCAGGTGTGATGAGAGGTACACCAGAGGGGGTCGCATAGCCACATGGCACTGGCACAGAGTATCCTGAAGTAATGCTGGACGAGCTGGTGTGGATATCCTGGCCCTCTTCCTCTCGTACTTTCGACTCCCTTGGTGAGGAAGTGGAAGAGGAGGGTCCGTGTTGCTGCTCTTGCTGCAGCTGAATGGGAGTGATATCAATCACAGAGTAAGGGTTGACTTTACTCTGAGAGGAAGTCCTGGGCAAATCCTGTGGAAGGTGTGAGTCATTCAGAGAGGCACTCTCCCCTTCAGTGTCTGCGGAGAGATGAGGGATACAGCTTTACCATTCAATCAAAGCAGCACCATTACGTCAAATCAGACAGAAACACGGGAAGACACATTAAAATATAAGGCTACTAAGTTTCACTGCGTTTAAAAGGATTCTTAACACAATATGTTGCCCTTTGTTTTCATCACAGGTTTTCCTTTGCCATTTTCTTATGATGATGACTCCTTGGTACCATGTCACAGCTACAATTTCTCCACACAGTCTGCTAGATTTCAAAGGCAAAATGTGTGTTCACCTCTACAATCAGCTTAAGCCTTGTTCTGTGGGGGGACAAAAAAAGACGGCGCCACTTTCATGAGGTTATCAGCAGATTAAGATGTTGTGCCTATAAGATTAAATTATAAACCCTTTTATAATGGCTGCCTGTGCTTTTTACTCCTTGTTCTATTTTTTCCCCACTTCCTTCCTCATACAATGCAAGGGCTTTCCATTTATTTTGCATTTTAACTACAGCCTGAAGAACTCAGCTTCCTTGATCTTTCAGCAACTGAATGCATGATATGTGTGCATCTGTAGCTCTCCAGTTGTGAGTTAGAGAAGTGGTTCGTTCAGTTAGGTGAGATCATTTTTGTCTCAACAGTTAGTGACAAGACAGTCACAATAAATTTCTTGCAACACTTCTAGGGTAATGTGGGTGCGATGAAGACATAGCCTTAGCTTGAGGTCAGTATGGCTCCCCCTTCAGATGCTCTGATGACCTGGAGGTGCCATCATAGCTGCTATCAAGCTCCTCCATGCTGCACCCAAGACCCACATATCCTTGATAACATGACAATGAAGCTATGGCATCTCAGGACGTCTTGAAGACAGTCCACGAACGTCCACACTCCATCACACTTTACTGGCAGCATTCTGTGTTTAGCTCCAAGGCTGCAGTGGCAATCCATGTTCTGCCTGATTTTTGATCCTGAAGTTCTGCATTAGTCTGATGGAAAGGAAACCTTAGAAATGTAATTTGTTCATCAGAAGTTGCAATGAAGATTCAACCATACAATAAATAGTTTTGTTCAATAAATTTGAATATTTTTAATAGCTCAAGTCAAACTACTCAGCGAAACATTATATAGATTACACACAGACTAGTATTTTCAAGCTGTTCCAGCTATGATGATTTTCTGCTTACAGAAAATAAAAAAACACATCAACTATAAAATTAATTTATCAAGCAATTAAAAAAACATGTTTACATAGAAATGCAAACGTATTTTTAAAATCTGCTTAAAAAGTTGCTATTTTCTGAAGTCGCTTTTCATTTGACGAATGAGCCTAATTAGAAAAAAACATTTTAATTTATTTAATATGAATGCATGTCATACAAATGCAATTTGTATTACATATTTAGAGTCTATTATGGTCATTTTGCATGTCCTGTTTAGGAAGACAAAGCTTACGAGGAGCTACAGAGGGAGCCATTATCAGGAAACCTGAGTATACACTAACTACTGATTTATCTTAAAAACATAAAAAACAAATGATATGGGTGTGCTTCGATCCCTTCATACAAAAAACCCAGAACATAGCACAGTGAGGATATTTCTGGATGCATCAAAATGCATTAATGAAAATAGGCTGTAATGATTTTCACTGATATACCATGAGAGACATGGACAGCCTTCCTTTACGTCCTCATTTTAGCCAGAGCTGTAGGGCTGGAGACTGTAAACAGAGAATACCAAAAGAATTTGGGGAATTTAAGACCACTGCCAAAAAGGGCAAAAAAAAGAGAGAGAAAAAAACTGTACTTAAAGTGCCATTTACAACTAACGGTTTTCAGAGTACAAATATGGTAAAGACAGACACTCACAGGACAGAAGGTTAAACTCAAAGTAGATACCCCCATTGTAAAGAAAAGTGAAAGGTAAACACTCTGGGTTACAAACCTGTGCTTCTGGGATCTGTCTGTATGCCATAACCAACAGGAGGAGGTGGAGACGGTAGTGGTGGTAAATCCTCTTCCCTGTCATTAGTTCCCTCAGCAACAGATGTCTCTTCAGTTTCTGTTGTTTCTCTGCCTGCGAGGAGGGTTTGCTTATGGCAACTGCAGCGTCTTCTGATGTTGGTGCCAAGTTGGAGAACTGTGCTGGAGGGTCCAAGTTGCTGGAGGAGCCCTCAGGATGACCGGTCACAGAGTTTGCCTGTTTGGGATCCTCACTGGGGAAGCTGGGAGGCGCTGGAGGCGCCTCAGGGATGTCATCGCCACTGTCAAAGTCGAAAGGCTCTCCTTCATCTTCATCATCAAATGGGACATTGTCTGCTAGCACTGTGTGCAGGAGAGCAACAGATTTAGATGAAGAGAGAAAATAAAGGAATGTTCTGCCTATTTCTTCAGTTGTCTGTTTCAATTAAGTTCTGCATTTCCAAAACTTATCCAAAAAACTAAACACTGATATGACACCACCATGAGAAACATATATAGGACCCTTTATTTTTAGGTCGTGTGGGCTTGTGTCCAAGGCAAACCTTTGATTAAAAGGAGAGTTCAGGATTTTATAGTGAATTTCTGTTGGAAGGTTATAAAAAGTAAATATTTTAACCAGGTACTTTCAATTAGTACAAATCCAAAAGTCCTGGAATCTTGATCTACAGCTAATACAACAGTATTCCATTTACACAGCTGTAATAATCAGCTGTATAAATGGCAACGTGACCAGGCTGAACTTATCTGGATTTTATTGGAAACTGAAAATGTTTTCCTTCGAGTTTGGAAAGCATCAGTTGCTTTTTCTTATCATTATGTCGAGTGTATGCTAAAACAACAAAATCAGTTACTGCAGCCCTCAAACAGCAATGGCTTGGCAGGAGACAGGAAGGAAACATGAAATATCTTTCAAGTTTCCACTTCATAACTGGGCCAGGAGTGAAAGAAAGCCATTACTCCCTTTGGTGAGCTGTGTAGTCCCGAGTTTGCACATTATTTCTTATGCAATAATAAACATGTGTGATGTTAGTAAAAGCATTACACACTAACTGATGAGGAAAGCAGAAGCTTGTCTTTAAACCAAACTTATCTGCTTACCATTCATAAAATCAACAAGAAATTGGTGGTGTGATAAAAAAAAAAGTATCGGAAAACAAAAGATGAATGGAGTTTGTATTCAGAATGTTTGATCATCTTATAAACACCATTTTATCTAAAGATGCCCCTCTCTTCGTCTGGGTTGTTTCAGATAATTTTGTCTTCCACTTTGCTGCTGATAGATTCCACAGATTCCTAGGAGCATATTCATCATTCGAACAGTTTGACTGTATTACGCTTCAGGCTACAGTCTTATCAAAACCCCATAGCCAATATCCTGACTCTGTCCCCAAAGTAAACAGAGCATTCGAAGTTCATGTGGTGTCATGTTCAGTGTAGTGTCACCTGAATGGGTGTGCTCAAATACCTCAGTTGGGAGAGTGTTAGACTGGCTTAATCCTGGGTTTTGGCATTTTAACTTGAGGCTATGTTACTTCCTATGTAGGTTGATAATCTATGGAGACTGTAAATATTAAAAGGTCAAGGTTGCTCTTTATACAAAATGAATTACCATTTTCACTTTCATAGACCCACCTGTTGTGTCTTGCATATGCAAGTGCAGTTATCTAATAAGTCTTAACTGAAACATAAACCTCAAGCGGGGGGAAAAAAATTAATAAATAACCACAACTTTGAAGTTCCTGAAAGCAACCCCCAAAGCTCTAAATCACAAACACCACTCCCTCAGGCTCTGACAGGTAGCTGCTCCACCTCTCCATGTGTATGTGAGAAAATACTGTGACTAATGTTTCAGGTCAGCATTGTGACCCCATACCTACCTACTACGCTGCAATAAAGAGAAAAGGGGCATGGCAGAAATCTGGAAACCGAGATGCTATCAGTTGTTTTCCAAATGTGTGAATAATGAGCTGTGTGAATTGCAACGATAAAGCACGGATAACTCTCCACTAGGCTGGGACAACGGGACAATGGGCTCAATACTGATGCTACGACTTCCAACAGTGTGATTTCCTTCTGGACATTCAGACTTCTAGAAAGACTAAAACAGTTTGGATTTAAAAGGTTTATTGCTGATTGTTTTAAAGCGTTCACATTTAAAAACAAAAATCAAATACCTGCTCAATTCAGCTGCCTTTGTGAAAGGAGATGACATTTAGTGATAAAACAGCAGCCTAGGAGAATGAAATAATCTAGTGTTTTACAGCGTCTTGTATTCTCTGTATCTGATCTGCTGGGTAATTTATAAAGTAGCTAAAGGGGTTGGCTAAATCCTGTGCATTAGGGAATAGTCTCTCTTCAGATACTAAGGAAGAAATGTCCAATTAATGATTTTATTCTAAATTAAATATTGAATAGTCAATATTTTCCTTCCTGAAAAAGCACAATATCCTTTAGACTTTGTGTGTTGGAGGTAGAAAAGCCCCTTGTTTGTGAAAGAGAGGATTGATGGGTGACTGTATGGATGGAATGGCATGCAGCTTAATTATAGATTATGCTGGATGTTGATCTTGTAGTATTATGTATATACAAGAAACAGCACAAACATGCATTTTGACTTGAGACGTTTTTGGGTTTTTACTTTTTTTTTTCTTTGCTAAACATAAATAACTGAACTATGCATGTAAATGCCTTGAAGAGGTTTCCATTGTCAATTCATACCAGCACCATGAATTCTGTTCTCAGTACTTATCTCCACTGTGCTATATAATGATCTGTTGAAATGAGTCACCGGGTTACGACCCGCTCCTGCATCCCCTGGCAACAAAGCAAGTGACTGGCCAGCTGGAGACGAAGCATTTTTCTGTCTCCATCCCCAGAGAATGTGTGTGTGCAAGAGAGAAAAAGAGAGAGAGGGAGAGTGTGTGTGCATCTATGCTCGTGTGCTTCTGCAGCAGTATTCAGCCTTGTACTGACTGAGACACATTGTCTGGTATTCAGCACATTTTAGCCTCCTTATTTTTTTCGTACTACTGCCCACACACTTCACAGCGACAGAGAGGAATCTGTTTACTCATACTGTCCAGCTTCACCAACCCTCCAAAAAATAACTGTTAATGCCAGGATCTATAGCTGCTAGCCTATAATTCTACAGCACTAACACTGTAATGTCTCTTAAAGAAACACATAATTTCATTCAATTCAAGATTTAGAATTTAAATCAGAATTCAACAACAAATGCAAAAAAAAATGTTTGAATTTGTTCAATGTTGTCTCAGTCCAAACATAATTAATTAAAAATAAATGACTTTGTGTAGTTTTGAAAACTACATTGATTTAGCCTGAAAAATAAATAATTGTTGCTACTTCCTAGTATCATTCATTTCAACCGGAGATCATCTCTTAATTAGACTTGATTCAATTCATTTGTATTGGAACCTTGTATTGGAAGTGTTAACTACATACCAAATAACAGTAAATTTAAATTTTTTAGTCCAAATTAATCTTCAATGCATGTCCCAGCTCCAATAAAACCATGACATTATTAAAATGTAAAACATACCTTTTAAAAGCTTTCAGAAAAATAATGAAGTTAGGCATTTTCCAAAGATGTTTGGCTGAAATTGCTCTTTTTGAGTGAATGCAGGCATCTACAATATTATGTTATTAATTCAGCTTTTTGATATCTTTTACAGTTTTTCATCAACTGGTTTCCTAAAACCAGTTTAGGTTTCAGGAAATCATTGATCAACTATTGAAGTTTACTACCTAAAGTTGCAAGATGTAAATGAAACGAATTTCTTCAATATTTCTCCTCTTGTGAGGCATCAGCTAATTTTTACTCTGATATAAATGCTTTTGTTCAGCATTTTTCACAGTTCAGTTTAACAAATAAATATACATATCAACTAATATCCATTAACTAAAACAACAAATTACAACATACTTTTATTTTCATACGTACTGAAATTAATTCATTCAATGACCGACTGAGACCAAGAGCACCAACTGGAAACAGGTGACAGCGTGTGTTTTTTTTAACTGCACAGGAAGGAGGATAATTACTCACACTAAGTAAGAGCATTTTTAGCCAACGTGTAAATGCATAATAATCTGCCTGTCAAGATGGTATTCAAAACATTTGGGCCATAAACCGACCTTGGCGTTAACCTCTCTAACCAACTGAGCTAACTGGCCTTTGCTGCTGCCATTCCCCCGTCATGCTTCACAACCTGCCCCATGTAGATGTTGTATGTGTGTGTGGGGTTTGTTGACTTTACTTTCAGGAGGAGGGGGAGGAAACTCATCCACGTCCATGGTTGATTTTCTTCTCCTGGACAAGCTCCACAAACACCAGAAAGCTGGTCTTTAACTATGCCAGCAGACATTCCTAAATAGAAAGGTCAGATGTTACAGAAGGCAAAGCTCTGTTGCTGAGGAGAAATGAATTTGTCACAGGAAAAACACATGAATTCTTTGATGATTGATTAGATAATAAAAGACAAAAAATAAGAACCAGAATTGTATAACATAACTCCCCAGGACAACGTAAAAAAAAAACTTGACTTCAAAATGTTTACAAAAAAAGAAAAGAAAAAAAAGTAACAGCGAGTTCATCTGAATCAAATTTAGACCCATGTAAATACCAACAGCAGTCTTGTGCAAGAAAAGCTTCATCTGCCGATGTACATCTGAAGGATAGTTTCTGTTAATGTCTTTCTGACGGAACATGTCTAATATACCCACAAAGACATGACAAAATCATGATATAGTATAGCATAAAGCAGCCATTGTTGTAGTTTGTATAGCCCGTATTGTACCTCTACACCATCCATCCATCCATTTTCTTGACACCCTTGTCCCTTAATGGGGTCAGGAGGGTTGCTGGTGCCTATCTCCAGCTAACGTTCCGGGCGAGAGGCAGGGTTCACTCTGGAAAGGTCGCCAGTCTGTCACAGGGCAACACAGAGACACACAGGACAAACAACCATGCACACCTAGGGACAATTTGGAGAGACCAATTAACCCAACAGTCATGTTTTTGGACTGTGGGAGGAAACTGGAGTACCCGGAGAAAACCCGCACATGCACAGGGAGAACATGCAAATTCCATGCAGAAAGGCCGGGGTTTTGAACCCAGAACCTTCTTGCTGCAAGGCAACAGCTCTACCAACTGCGCAACTGTGCAGCCACAATTCCTATAAAACAAGACACAACACAGGTTCACAGTCTATTTCTAAGATAAATTTACTTAAGAGTATGTGGGACAAGAACGACATCTCATTCCGAGACTCAAAGATTGTTTTGTCTATGAATAACGGAAAATCTTGTCCTCTGCGTGGCTCACTGCCAGAGCAGAGGATATGAACACACAGAGCCAGTGTCTGTCAAAAACAGTGCAACTAACAGATGATGCTAATGCTAGCAGAGATGGATTGAATGTGCATCGCCTAAGGTGATTTTGGCCTGTGCAAAACAGAGAGGACAAGGACAAGTAGGAGGAGCAACAATGCTGTGCAGTCTGGGGATGGATACAGAACACAGGAAAGGTGATATGCAAGAATGAAACAGGTAGCTACATGACAGAGGTTTGGAGTCAAAACCAACAGCTGGGAGCTTTGGAGTGTGAATCACCTTTCCCCTCAGATACACTGGGATTTAGGAAAGTAAGTGAAGGAAGTAAGGCAGGATACAGAAAGGAAAATGCATTAAAACAAACTTTTTATGCAAATGGTTGGGGATTGTGCTCAATTTTCTTCCCATGTTTAAATTTTTTTTGGTCCTCTCAATTATTTCTTCTTTTATTCACAAAGAAAACCCAAAGCCCTATTGGTAAATTACATCTTTCAAAGCATGTGTCATGTTGTGACCTGAGCACCAAAATACCACCCGTCTCATCCTGTGGGAAGGATCAGCTCAAAGAAAGCATTCCTAGCTACTGCAGCGGCAGTAGCACAGCAAACAACACAGTGCAACAGCTAAACAAGAATGAGTTACAAACCAGAGAGAAGATTATTTCTTCATCACTCTCCTCTCCAGCAGAGTGTTTGTAAGAAAGGCATTGTAACACAGTGAACGCGAGTAAGAGCAGAAAGCTAAAGTCCTCACCATGGTTGATGACAGGCTCAGCTGAGCATGTCATTACAAGCTCTGCAGCTGAGCTGTGTTATGCAGACAGGAAAACAGTCATCTAGACTGCTGGTGAGATGCACATAATTTGTTCACCCGAGTCCCAATAGCTCCGCTATGTTAAAGAACAAACGGCAGGTAAACAACACTTTTACACAATCCCTAATGTTGAAGATAAATTGCTTTTGTGTGCCAATTTTATTGATGCAGGAGGAGCTAAAAATGTACACATCAGTACTTCATCAGATAACTTCAAAGAAAAAATATAACAATGTTTGCAACAACAAAACTTAAAAAATATTGATTCTGTGGCTCAAATACCCAAGGTGATATTCCAGCTCCCTTCAGTGGTACAGGAAATAAAGTTTGATATGAAGATAGTTGCATAGAAAATATGAAGGAACTGATGATGTGCAGTAGCCTAAGCAGAGAGGCTCAGACATCTCTCTCCCCAACCAACTCAATTCCTCCTAGTGAATCAAAAGATGTCCTCATGCCAGTCCAGAAACATCTATGTCCCTCCAGTATGTCGTTGGTTTTCCACTGGGTCTCCTGGTGGGACCAGGGAGACATACTAACCAGATCCCCAAGCCTCTTTTAAAACCAGTGTTTTAAAGTAAAAGTTTTCAGTTTTGATAAATGTATTAAAAATTGAGAAAATATCACATTTTACAGTAGGGACTAATGCTTCCTTTCCCCCACAGACAAATGAGGGGTGCACTATCAGTTTCTTAAGATTCCTGGATGTTTAGAACAAAGATTTGATAAGCCACTGAGCAGACATCAGTCTGGTTATGTTGATGTGATATACACTCCAACATCCAACCCTCTTGACTTAGTAAGAGGTTTTGTTTCTGCTGTCGAGTTTTCAAGAGTCCTCTTATTGAAAAGTGGAATTCCGCATATGAGCTAAGAGTCATCAACAAAAGCCCAGAGGACATGGTAGTGCTTGTTGTCTGCTGTGTCTGCTGTCTTTAGGTAAACGTTTTATTTGGCACTTTACCTTCCTGCCGGGATTACAGTAATCATGCCAAGGCCAATAAAGAAAAACTCAGGCTAACGAAGGCTTTAAACAGTACAGTAATGAACAATGTGTGTACAATTACTAGGTAGGTGAGTATTTTGACCAGATCAGCATTTTTATAAACTCAAAGCTGGATAAGCTTGAATACTTAATGGATTTAAGCATAGCAGGTGATGTGTCTGTCTGTAATGACAGAGCTTATGGCTTGGCTTTTAGCAGGTCAACACCCTATCAAGGTGTGCATATTTTTGGCAGCTTCTTTTCTTTAGCAAAACAGATATTTAACTGACTTTGAAAAGTCACAGTTCTCTTGAAATTGCTAAATGTTGGGTTGTGAACATAAAACTATCATTGTTTTGTTGTACAGTCAACAGGGTTGTAAGAAACTTGTTGAGAAAATAAAAAATTAGCTGCCAAGAATGAAGATGAAGAAAAATGAAGCCAGACGCTACCAGGAACCAGTCATCTTCTGGTTTCATCATATTGCATTACTGCAAAATGGACTAGAAGTACAAAATGTTCAGAGGTCAGAGACATTGGCCAAGGTAAGGAAGGCTGAAAACCAACCACCACTGAACAAGATACTTATGCTGAAGTATCCAAACTGAGCAAAGAAATATCCAAAGACAAATTTTTCAAAGGTTTTATGAATGAAATAGTAGTGTCCCATTACAGACTATACAGGTTGGCCCATGGCTAGATCAGTACTGATCTCCACTTCAACTCAGACACCATTTAGGTAGAGTTGGAGTATGGACTTGAGCTGTTTAGTCATGAGTTGGATTGGCTTTTTTGGCTCAAAGATGGGCTCAAAATCACCTCTCACACCTACTGACAGTTTTTAGAAGACAGTTTCTTCAAAATGTGGTCCAGGAAGAAGCTGGACCCTTCCCTCCATCCCATCTGCAGCTAACCTCAAAATCACACCAGCATCTGGGTTGCACAGCCTCCAAAATGCAGCTGACTGCACCACCCTTTCTGACCTCAAATTGGGTGGAGGAAGTTTTACAAAGCAGGCACAAGATAGCTGACATTTTGAAGAATTTTGACTGCTGGGAAATGGGAAAAAATAGATGAGGTAGTAGCCAAGTATTTAGTAGATTATGGAGACATGGTTTTAAATAATGAGGCCCAGAGGGAAGCTTATTTGATTTAGTATGCAAGATCGATCAAACATGCGAGAGTACGTCTGCATTCAGCAGCCCAACAAACACAGAAACTCTGCTTCTGAACTGAATGCAGTCTATACTAATCTACCAGACATTGATCACTTCACAATATCATATAACCACATGTATAAATGTATTACAGTTGTGCCACATCGTTCCTGTTTTAAAATCAGTGTAATGAATGTCATTGTTAAATTAGTTACAGCTTGCTTTAATAACAGAGAAAACACTGTGAGGAAGGGCTGTGCTGTAAAACCAGCATACATTGTAAAGTCTTGGCTGTCATTTCTATCTGGTTTCCACCCATCCAGCAAGCCACACGAAAGCATTTAGAGCCCAACATGTCACCAGAAGAACACTAGTGTGTGTGTGGAGCAGATCCAAAGGGCTTTTGTTGCCTGGCTGAAGTTGAACGGATTTCAATGGGAAAACAAGAAATTCGACACATTGCCATACCTGAAGTCCAAATCCTGATTCTGGAAGAGTGGAGAAAGCCAAGACTGGATTGGTGAAAATATAAGGAGCTAAAAAAAAAGGGTAAGGCAGGCTGTGATTTACAGTGCCTACCATAGTTAACGGTCATGTTCTTGTGTTCATTCGGATTCTAAATATAAGCATGTTCCCAGCTGCTAAACAAGCATGTACTGTGTGATTTCTCACATGCACCTGCAGAAGAGCCAGGGGTTCTCTTTCCCAGCTGCTGACTAAATATTTTTCTAATCCCTGTTTTATCCGAGTGGATCATTGACTGGATGATGAGTTGGGCAGTTACTACATGGTGGACTTTCTAAAAAATGAATGGCATGCCTCCGAACTGATGAGAACTCCGTCATCCTTCAGCTTTTGCCATGGAAAATAAAAAAACAATTTGAGGGAGTTGTTACTGCCAAGTAGAGTTGTTGCCTCATAACAGTGAAGAATTTGAACATTTCCCAAAACTATTATTTTTCCAAGAAAAAACATCCATCTTTATAAATTATAATAGCAGCTAAGGGCACACAACCTGCAGCTTTTATCATGTTTGACAATTAAGGCTTACGGCTAATGAAGATCCAAAATTCAGTTTCACAGAAATTTGGAGCATTACATGAAATTAATAAGAACATATATATTTTTTAAAAGACAAATAATGTAATGTTTCATCCTGCACAATCATTAATAAACTGACTGGTCATACAAAGCAGTATCCCTATCTATTGATGGAAAGTTAGATGGAAGGAAAACATCCTGCACAAAAAGGTGCACAAGCAACAGAGATGACTGCATCGTTGAGAGAATTAAGGAGCAACATTCATTCAGCTGTTTGGGTGAGATTCACAAGAACGGGGATGAGCTTGGAGTCACTGCTTGGAGAAACAACACACACACGTACCTATGTTCAGAATAGTTTCCACATATAGTGGTGATTTGCAAAGTCATGTCATCTGCTGGTTCTGGTCTACTGTGCTTTATCAAGTCCAAACTTACTGAGTTTAGTAAATGCAACAAATTCACTTTCTGATGATATTCTAATTCAATGTGATGCACCTGAACAGAAGGAGCACTTTCATGCAAGCACATTAAATGTGGCTTTCAGACTGCACTGCCAGCAGCTTTCTTGTGTCATTAAAGAAAGCCTTGCAGCAGGGTCGCCCTGCCTATTTGTTAAACAAATCACCCACATGGAGTTTTGTATGCCTACTAGCATGGGAGTGTGACTCCCACCAACTACCAAGTCAGCATTGTCCTGGCAGAATAAGCTTTACATACAAGACACCAGACGTCAAAACCAAAGATATATTTATATTTAAACCATCTTCTGACACCTTACAACAGCTGAAAAGTTGTGACTTAGGGAAAAAGTTACCTTAAGCCACGGTTTTACAACTTGTTTAGAGTGAACTTCCAGTTGACCAAATCTGTGCAGTGCTCCCTGACTGAGGAATGCCATGCATGACTACTTGAATTTGTAGCTGAGCTGCATCTCAGGAAAACTGCGTGCTTTAAGCTACTTTAAGGTCCATATGATTTTTTTTATATAGTCACTATTATATTACAAGGAATAAAAAAAACTGCCCTCATTCTGTAGTTTAAACCAGGACAAGCTACTTACTGAACACTAGAGATAGTTTCTGCATAACATTATTAACACTGACAAACAAGTGACAAGTGATTTGTAGTAGACGTCCATCTGTTCCATGTTAAACAAATACCAAATGCAACTGGTGTTGTTCCGAGTAAAACACATTCCCAAAGCTGCTTGTTTAGGACCAACTAATTAAAGAATGTGTCTGGCAAAGACGGTTTAAATTATAATGCATGTTGGTGGCTGGGAGAGTTGGCGACATCACTGTGTTAACTAAGACGCCACGTTACCTTCATTTCACAATTCTGTTTAACACTTGAGAAATGGGTTAGTATTCCACGCTAAATATAAATTTGTATACCATTTTCAGCCTAATGTTAACTGATACTTAACAAGTACGGACAAGAGTTTTTAAACTTTCTCATAAAGTTAGAAAAATGCCTCCAACTCACCATGTTATTGCCTTCCCATAATCCAATTCCCGTATAGCTCCACGATATGACAGAAACGTTTTAAGCTGAACACATTTCTGGCTGTAAAACAACTTGTCGCGCATCAACACATCCACTTTTCAACCCTCTTTTCGGCTCTTCCCGATGTTAGCAGATTATTCTATCCATGAAACCTCTTTACCTCCAGCCAACAGCCGATTGGTGGACGGCTGATGTGTGACGAGCTGTGATTGGCTTGACGTGACTTCAATCAACATTCCAAGGCTCTTTCCTGTAGGACGAATCAGCGGGTAGAAAACTTCCCACTTGACTTCGGATTTCTCAAACGACGAAGATGAAAAGTCCTGAGCAACTTGCGTAACTTTTGCGTTTGATTTTATTTTAATTTTAAATATGCATAAAGGATAATCAGATAGCTCTTGATAGGGCTTCTTTTGATAAACGAAGAGGCCTATCGCATTAAATGTGAAATTTAACACACCGGGTTAATCTGAATGGATTAATCGAAAACTTGATATTTCTGATGATCAAATTTCATGGAAATGCTGATTTGATTTACCATCAGGACTTAACACCTACACACACTGCTAAAAGTGTTAAATATAAGATGAGAGACCGTATGAGATGAAGACTACTAAAGCAACATCATATCAGGTTGCCATCATAACATGCTTCATTGCTACAGTAACTACAGTAGTTCAAGCACAAGAAGCCTCAGCAAAATGTTGAGTGACTTCGTACAGTATGTGGATATATTTTTCAATAGGTCAACATTTTCACATTAAAAGTCCTTTTTAAGGTCTAATGTATTTTTCTAGTTTTCTAAGAAATGTATTTCTGGGTTTTCATTAGATGTAACCCACATAGTCATTACTAACAGAAATAAATGTTTAAAAATTAACAGTGAATTTAGTACATTCATAAACTGAACCAGATTAACTTTTTGAATTCTAACTCATTACTTTTGGTTGAAAATTTCATTGATATACTCACACACATAAGACTGTTAAAGGGAATGTTTGGAACAGGGTAAAGTAACTCCAACGGTGCCATCTAGTGTCCAACAGCACTCACAAATGAACACGTTCAAAAACAGAAATGCAGATCTGTAGGTAACTTGGAGTCAAAGGACTTACCCAGATATGCAGCAGTATGAGGCAGGAGGAAGCAAAACTCAAGCCTAAAATATCTGGATAGGTAGGCAATTACTCATCCCATTAGCATTATCCTTACAGTAGCTCAATAGCAAAACCAACCTCGACTCAAGTAAAAAGAAAAAAATATGCTTTGTATCAGAAATATTTTTTTTATTTTGAAAGTCATATTTATAGACCACACAGACACACACACGATCCTGCCTTTCAAGTTGAAACTATCTAGACCAAATAAATATTGTTTTGACATGACACAAAACACATTCAATCCAGAACAGAATAATCAATATTTGCTAGAATGCCTTATTCCAGTGTATATTGACATAATTGAAAAAAGCAATTACATACACTCTACAGTGTCCATGATTTTGGCATATAAAGGGGCAGTATTATGTATTTTCCAGAGATATATTGACATTTTATAACTGCTACCTTCATTTGTTATAAAATGCTGTATCAAACAGGACTTAAAAGTAATTTGTCATTACAATTTAATGTCTTGAAATTGGGCCTCTATCTCTTGAAGAAGCTCCAGCTCTTTCCGACACTCCAACTTCAGCGAGTCATGACAACATAATTCTTAGGAGCATTGCACTGTCAAGTGTTTCATACATAGACCTCGGCAGATGCATGGTTTCACCAGGTGTTTGCTAATTGCTGCTGCTGCTAGTCTGAAGGAACTGAGTGGGGAAGTCACAGCAGAGAAGAGTTCTGTTAGGCTAAAGGTTGAGGAGAAGTTTTGTAAAAAAAGGCAGCACTTGGTGAGACAAAGCATTTTTTACACCCAAATGGTTGCCATGAGAAATTAAAGGATTTCACAAACGAGTGAAAAATCAAAGCAACATTCCAGGTATATTATTGATGAGGGAATGGCATTATAACATGTAGAACTGGAAAAAAAACTTAATACTGCCGCTTTAAATGTTGATGTGGCATTTTCAGATCAAGTCTTAATTTTTCATTTTAAAAAATAGTATAACAAATGTTTGTAGCACAGATAAAAAAAAATCCCTTTGCCAGAGGTAACATTATGCAAACACCAAATACAATGCAGCAAGTCTAAGCAAATATGCAACAATGTTAGTTTTGGATAACTAACATTGAAGCTGTCTTCTGCAGCTTAAAGTACATTTCTTAGTATTTTAAAAAAATATTGGTTTCAATATAACTTGCTTGTTCTGTTGTCATCGCTGTTTCACTTTTGTCACACTGCATCTCCATTTCAGACAGTAAGGCCTTTGTGAAAGCAACAATTCCAGTGCTTTCTTCCATTGATAAAGAAGAAAAGCTTTTTGTGTGCACTGACAGATCTCTGCTGCACTGACGTGGGAAGACTTGCACTCCGAGACTACTGCAAACTAATTTGTCCATTTAGGTTTTAATGGATCCAACAAATAAGTCAGTTTCCTCAAATTAAACAAAAACTCTGCTGTGCGTGTGTGACAGGTGCAGAGCTCGAACACGTTTGTATTTTTTTTTTCCCCAGAGAGTATTGGATGTCATTTACAAAACTGATTTTAAAAAAATACACCCTTTTCTACCCCAAACAAGATTAAAAAAATAGTAAACCGAAACATATCTATGGAAAACAACATGATGGAAGACTGTTGCGACACACAGCATGATTAGATCGCGTGACCATATATAACCAAATTGCTTTTCATGCTCTTAAAAGTGTTAATCTAAAACAGAAATGATCAAAAGTGGAATACAAAAGCAGGGTAAGTTCGACAGATTGGGATCGTGTAAATACTTTTCAGTTTTTATGGGGTTTTCTAGAAACCCCAGACTGATTCTCTGCAACGTCATTAACCGGTGCCAGCTTGTTCCCAAAGTTCCAGTCCACAGGATTTAGCAGCTGCATGGTCTTCTTGTGCGTCCAGATGGGGTTGATGATAAATGTGAGCAGAGCGAGTCCAGAGAAGAAGATCAGCCTTTGGGGCAGCGCCACGTGGGTGTTCAGCCCCTCCCAGTGGGTCAGAGTCACCCACCACATGTAATAAGTGAGCACCATTCGGCAGTGGAACATGTGGATCATCACCCACTGGTTGGCTCTCCAGAACAGAGTGCGAGCCCAGCCAGCCTATCACATGAGGAGAAAGGAAACAACCATTTATGCATGAATACCAATGCATGTTAACATGCTATGAAAAGAAACAGAAAGGTTTAGGCAATGCCACCAAGTACAGAACTTCCTTTTTTAACAACACTGAACTTTATCTGTTTAGAATCACATGTCCCTGAAGGCCAAACGAGAACTGAAACGCAGTGACAGAAGCAGGCGTTTTAAAATTAGGTGACAAAGGAACAGCAACCAACCATGTGATATGAAAAACAACAAAAATAAAAACACTTAATATGTAGTTGGCGTGAGTCAGAGACTGTTTTCAAGACTGGGGTCTTAAAAGAGTAAACGGAACATTTACTTTTTAAAAATGCTGGAAGAGATGTGAGAGAAAGTGTCAAGTTGACCTGAGCTTTTTCCAGTTGTGACAGGGAAACAGCACAGCCCTTCCCCCTAATGTTTCTGTGTACCGACGGGCAGCTGGCTTTAAAACTGTGGCAAACCACTGCAGCAGCTGGATGGGAGCTACTCAGCTAATATCAAGTTATTATACCTGTGTATATAAATGGTTAAATATCCTAAGCAAACTTTTGGGTAAGTCTTTGTATGACAACTGACCAATAACAAAATATTTTCCTTTTCAGTTTTAAATAAAATTATATAGCAGCAACACTCATTTTAAATTTTGGGGTTTAAGTATCGTGACATGGTGTTTCACCAGACATGTTGCCATTACCAAGTCCGCAGCTGCTGACATTTGTGCCGCACCTGCTATTTAAGGCAGGGTAGTTTTTAATAATGCAAATATACCTACAAAATCATTCATTATTTTTTATTTCATCCTTTAGTTTATAGTTTCATACATATATATATATTTACACTATCCCCTTGTTGGTTGCAATAATCCAAGAATTTCACTTTTAAAACACTAGTTCAATGTTGTTGTACCATGAGAATCTCATACTCACCCCTGTGTAAACAATAAGTTAACATGCCTTGAGTAAAGAAATCTTTTGTGATGTGTACTTTGACTTTACACAGAGAAAACAATGAAGCTTTTACCTTCAGCAGCATCCAGGAGATGCAGGTAAAAGGTGTACTCATCTCCAGGAGGAGAGTAACCATTGCCAGGAAGTGTCCTTGAGAATCAAACACCACGGCGCCTGCAAATCCTGACAGGGCGAAGAAATGGTGAGTGGCCAAGGGCAAGTCAAATGACCGGAACACGACACTAGATGAATGTAGCGCCACATTCTCAAACACAAAAAAGCCGGTAGCTGTGAGGACATGAAACCATGACCAGTCTTCCTGGCCAATCACTTTGTCTTTGCTTAACGCGGACTCCTCAGTCAGAGCCCGGAGTCCTGCCACGGAGCTCTGAATGCCAAACGCTGCCCGAGTGGCTGCCAGGTTCCAGAAGACCTTCTCTTTGGCTGGGAGAGCATTGTAAGTGTGGCACAGAGCTAGTGACAGGAGATGGGAGAGGAGAAATACAGCCGTGTAGAACCCAAAGCCAAGGCTGATGAGCTGAAGACGATAGTCCCAGGAAAAGCACTCTGGGCTGGGATGGGGTAGAGAACTGGTCTGCTGTTCAGTGGGCATGGTGATGGAGGGAGGAAGCTGATTAGGTGGAGAAGATCACCTGCAGGTGGGAGCTTCAATCGGCAAATGCATACTGTGTGGTACCTGCAAAACAAACAAACAAGACTGCTAAAGTAGGTAGAGTCATGTCATCCACTGAGACGTAATAGAGTGAAAGCTTATGAGGCATCTAATTAGCACTTGAATACATGACTATTTCAAAACGTGAACACATATTACCTCTAAATGGCAAAACATAATTTTGCTAATAATAACTGATTTAAAATCTGTTAACACAAAAGGCAGAACTGAAGCACAAGACCAGGATCAAATAGTTTAACTTAACAAACGTGAGAAACCACAACGCACTGTCCAATCAGAAGGTTTTTATGTGCCACTATACTGAGAACTAGGGCTTTCATGCTACAGTAAAGTCCTTGCGTATAAAATCTAGTCTCAGGCATTTTGGTGATGCAGTAATTCCCAGAATCTGCAACAAAATAAAAACAAAATGACAGGATCTCTAAAGAGAGTCAGAGGGAGAGCTTTAATGTGTGATGTATGAACAGCAAGACCACAGAATATTATGCCTGCATGGATATGGAGTTTGCTGGCATTAGCAATAAGCCACTGTGTTTTAACCGACAGCAGCGTAGTTTAACTTAAAGTCATACAGAATCTAGCAAAAGAAAGGTTGTTTTTTGATTGCTGGTGGAGTGACAGGTCTTCAAAATGCATTTCAGAATAAGATCAGCTGATTATGACTGTTACAAGTTACGTTTTTCATCCCCTATTCCCTCTCACCCCCAAAGCTGCACATTTTTTATGCATTTTCACAAAATGAATACAGATCCCGCTCATCACAAACTTTCTTTATACAGAATCTGCTTTTAGTGTATTATGAATGTCTAGCTTGAACGGATTAAACGTAGTTAAGATTAAATTAATTGAGAAAAATAGTCCTTTGGTCAATCAGATCGGATACCTATATCGTCAAAAACCTGGCACATGCTTACTGTTCCTGTTTGTTATGTTCCTCCCTGTGATTCTAGCAATGAAATGCTGCAAAATGCTTCAACACACCGTCTTTATATTTAATTATCTGAAACACACAGTGATAAAATCGCTTCTTGCGTGAAGTTACCAGCTAAATTTAGAAACAAAATGTTATCTCTGCTAACTGACATGCTGAGTCAGACTAAACTTTCACTTATAATGACACGAATAAGCAAGCAACAGCACGGCCAGGACAACTGGACAGAAAATGAGGTAACATTAGTGAATTTTACTTACCGTGGTGTGTTTCTCTGTCATCCGACTACAACAGGAAGTCTCGCATCATAAGATTCCAATTTGGTCACATGACACCCAAACCGGAAGCCACGCCTCCTAAATACGTCATTGATACTGAAATCGATGTTTCAGAAGTAAAGGCAAATTAAGTACTCGACAAAATGAATATATGTGAAAATTAGCGTTGGTATACAGAATATGCGGATGTGTAAACATTTCATGGTGCTTTACCTCCATCCGAGTATTTGCTATCTGCCAGGCTGCTGTTGTCCAGCAGGGGGCGGCATACTGCCATCATTTGTGACTTGCAGACACGGAAAGTCGGTTTCACTCACTTCATGTTTCACGATTAACAAGGCGGATAAATGTTTATGTATATGATAATTTAAATAGATTTTGTATAATACATAAGAAAATAAATATACAAATTAAAAATGGCAACAATATTTTAACTCAAAATAATTGTCGAAATCTATTAAATTTGTTTATTGTGCCACAGTCCATCTCTTAATAATTCAAACACACAATAAATTAGTTAAATAAAATGCATATTCACATTGTTGAATTTTTATTCTGCTTTTTTTATTATAAAGTACACATGTGTTGCTAAATCTTTTAAGAATGTAATTTATTATTACATGTTTAAAATATTTAAACATATATAGATAGCTATAATTATTACTATCTCTATAGCAATAATAGCATATTACTAATAAAATATTACATGGTATGTAATATTTTAAAAAATTTATATTAAAAAAATTATATTACACATACCATACATTTCCATTTACAAGGTAGAGAGAAATCCTTTTTTTCGCCATTCACAATGATTCTCTCTGGAAATATGATCACTCGTCTTCGGGGAATTGATAGAACTTTATTAAATTGTGTGGTTCACCGACACACATCTAACTTTAAGCATTGTCCAAAAGTCTTCCGCATGGTTGTGCCCGGTGGTGTTTTATGAAGTTATCATCTTAATCCATCCCAAATCCAGATTTGATGTGTTTGTGGGATCATTATCCTGTTGGAACATCCAACTATGTTGAAGTTTGAATTTTAGAAGAACTTAATCTTCCAGCAGGAAAGCTTCTCTGAGCATACTACCAGAGCTGTAATGAAGGTCTAATTTAAGCTGAGGTTATGCATATGCTAGAAAGGCCTAGTCGAATTCTAAATCCAATTGAAAATGTGTGGTAATATTTGAATTGCATTTTTCTCTGCCTAGTTTGAATGAGCTTACGTAATTTTTGCAGAGTAGAATTGGAAATAATTTCGATTTCTAAATATCATACAGGATCCTTGTTAAATGCTTTGAGGTTTGTAATTTCCACAAGAAATGTGGAAAATGTTATGTGTATTTATGTAAAGTATTTTTTACCAAAAGTAATGGAAAAACGCCTTAGTCGCTGTCACTAACATTAATGCGTTTACACTTACCAAACAGAAGTAAATAATGAAATAAACAGACAAAACTCAGAAGACTTTTTCCAAATCTTTTCTACAAAAATTTAATTGCAATATTATTTACAATGGATGACCCCTAAGCAATGACCAAACTGGAAAGAGGGGAAAATCTTCAAGTTGCTCAGTTTGGACAGAAGAAAGAAGAATGCATATGTCTAACTGAAGTCATACAAAGTAAAAAGCTAAAAATTCAATGTGTTGCACAGATGTCACCCACACTGAGAAATGCATGTGTGAAATGCGTCTAAATAATCAGAAAACATCAATGGGACAGTACTGTAATTCTGAATGAAATAAAGAAGTAAATAAATACATTCAAGATATGTCTTTTGCATGCCATCATATCAAGTTATAAAATAAGCAAAAAAGAAAATATGAACAAAGCAGAAAATAGTTGTGTTCCAATGAAGCATATATTATATATTTATATATTAATATCTATATCTATATATAATATAATATATATATTCTTTACAAATAATGAATATATGGCATTATATTCATTCTTACAATAGATATGATGTACAAGAGATGAAAATAGTTTTAGCTAAACTACCTTTTTTACTTTATCTAGTAATCATAGAGTTATCTCACATTCCAAGTTGAAGGAAGTGTTTTATTAGTCTCAGTGATGCTCTTTCAGCAGCATAGTTACAAAAAAAAATCCTTTTGAAGAATTTCATATTATAGGTTCTAGAGTTAAAACATAGACAGACCCCTTAGATGTGAGCCACAGAATGCTAAAATACAGGCATACACTTTAAATATTAAATGAGGGAGCTGTTACCCTCTTTGATTTATTAAAAACCTATTAAAAGTGATGCAAGAAATGATTTTACAGAATGCCGAATGAGTCAACATGATGGCACTTGCAGTTAATAGCTTGGCATTTTTTATTTTTTTGTCCTTGTCATTTTCGTAAAGGACAAGAATAAAATCAAATAAAATAACAAAAGAACAAAAAAAAACCTGCAGCTGCATTCTTAATCAAAGGGTCGTCCAGGACACACATTACGAAGATCTGAATCTATGTCATCCAAGAAGATCCAGCATAGAAAACCCTTCAAAAGGAGCTTCAAGGAGTACAGAGTCCGTTTGTAGGAGGTGGCCTTGGAACTCCTCATGAAAGAGTCTGTTACTAATGAAAAGGGTGAAGAAAAACATGTTTTATGGAAGAAAAATGATTCACTCTTAGACACAAACCTGACCCTGCTGCTGCAGCAATCTCTATGCATGGGTTGGAAAAAGACTTTGAGTTTTAAAGGTAATTTTTTTTTCTAAAGATATATACAGTCATGTAGAAAATTAGGGTACCCTCTGAAAGCCTGTTTGCTAGTATCTTTGGACACATAAGGATATTTGATATCAATACCCAATAAAAAGATATCAAGCAAATAAAGCTGAAACAAATTCAGTAAAACATAAATAACATAAAAAGTTGGACACTTCTATGCTCACTCCAATTTTCAGTGGATACAATTCTACATAAAATACCATATTATCAAGAATAGAAAACCTGCTGCTCTGGATTTTGAACAAGATCTGGTCCTCTTAAATGATTAGATTTAAGATTTTCAGTTGGATGTGCTCCTGACTGCGGGAGTTATCTAAGAAATGCAGAAAGACGATTGTGGCAGCTTATGAGTCTGGTGAAGGATTTCTAGAGGTCTCAAAATAATTTGAAACCAGAAGTTCCACTGTACGGAATATAATCTCTAAACTGAACATTTTCAAAACAATTTCCATCATGCCCATGTAAGCAAGTTCATCCTGACAGCAGAACGCAAGATGCTAAGAGAAGTTTCTAACCCCCATTTATTTATCAGCACCAGACCTACAGCAGGGTGTTACTGTTGATATCAAAATGCATGTCTGTACAACAACAACAAAGTGACTGTGCAACTTCTCCTTTCATAGAAGATGTGCAAAATGGAAACCTTTGCTTTTTAAGATGAAGGGTTGCCAAAAAGAACATATACGACTTCTGGGTTAATGTTCTTTGGCTAAATTAGTCTAAAACTGAATATTTATGTCCAGGAAAGGACCTTACACTAACTATGGAGTATGGAGATGGGAGTGTTATGCTTTGTGGATGCTTTCCAGAATCAGGATTGTAGAGGAATATAATTGTATTAATAGTTAAAAGTCATGTTGTTGGTTGATTCACATTAAGATATGTTTTGACTGAAAAGAAATGTATTGTGTCAAATGTACTGGGTCAATCTGACCTAGAAATCAGAAAGGAATTCAGATTGGAGAGATGTGGAATAAACTGTCACTAAACGGGGGAAGGTTAAGTTGTTGTACAAGAAACCTTTGGCAAACGTCCTTCCTGCTTGCGTGCGAGAAAGTCAGGCAGGAATGGAAAATAATCTTTGTTTGGACAAATAAGGAACCAACAACTTGACTAATAGTTCTTCTGATGGAGCAGATTTAATTTCCAGAAGGTCAACCCCTAATTCTCGGAACTTCCAACACATATCCAGTGTAAGACAGAGCCAGAATTGCTATGCAAGTGAGGTTCGGTAACGCCATTGGTCAAATGCTTTCCAATACACAACAGTAGGGCTGAAACGGTATAAAAACTTGATGTCAGAAGTAAGAGACAAGACATTTTGGATTCTGAGACGATGAAAACAAGATGATGAAAATGTGATGTGTGAATTTGTATATGTGCATTAAATGTCTTCCTGTTTATCTATGAGCAGAGAGAATGGAGTTTGTATATCATTTCTTATTTATATATTCCATGAGTTTAGCACCTTTAAATTCCTCTATAAGATCTGACCAGCTCACTTCTATAGAATCCACCATAAATTCCTGTGTATGTCAGAGGATGCCTGAAGAAATTGTGAGTTCATATATCAAAAAACTTGTACTCTGTAATATGACAATGACCCAAAACATAACAGTAAATCCACAGAGGACTGCCTAAAAAATAAGAAATGCGGCAAGAAGCATTTCACTGAAGTTATTTTAGCCAAACTGGGTGACACTAGTTATTACGAGTCTGCATGTTTTAAAGTCTTCCTCAGAATATACATACAGTATTTTTTGATTTAGTATTACAAGGTTAATTTTAAATATTTCCGTGTGAATAACCCACTTTTTCCATGTCAGGAGGCATATTAAAACAAAATTATACATTGAGATTTTGAAATTTTTTTCCGAGAACGTAATATTTTATAGGGGGCTCAAATTTCTTAACATGATTATGCATATTTTAGTTTTTTATACAGATATGGTGAAGCAGGCCTACTTCTATTGCTCAAATCTATTTGAACCCTTTTTACTGATCTTGCAATGCTACGTAGTGCTATTCATTGATGGATATTACTAGACAAATTGTCTTGCTGAAATTAGTGCTACTTGGAGAAGCAGAAAGCCATATTTTAAACTGAACCAAAGACTTCTACTCAGTTCTGCTCATTTTGCATAATCGAGATAGTTCACAGCCACTTCAGTGACAGCCTTCAACAAAGTCAGCCTGGGAGAAACTGACAAAGGCCAATGCATGTAGTGCTGATGCTTAAAGTTTTACAGTGTGGGCTGCTATTCAGCAACGCATTTATCAACACAAGCTTTGAAGGGCCTTGGAGGGTATTTGCTTGATCTCACCAAGGACCCAAAATCTTACATAAGCTGCTTTGCTTAGTCAAAGTCAGGCTGAAAATTACCCAGTGCAGCGCCTTGCCATTCTCACTGAACAGCCTTGAAGCTACACACAGCGTACAGCACCAGCAGTTCGGGGCTCACTGCAAGAGCGCCGGTCTCCTTTAAGCCAGCATATGTCAGGCCGAGTCTGTCTCTCTACCTCTCGCTGCCTGCCACTCTGGCAACAGCAGAGAATGAGTCGGCTCTGCCAGCGGTCTGACATCAAACGCAGAGGCAATAATTGTAAATCCAGCGTTATGCTGTTAAAGGTTCCTTAAATTGTGAAGTAAACGGCTGAACTATGTGTGTACTCACTGTCATACATCACCCTTACAGATCTACTTTGCATCAGACTTTGTGTCACACCAGATTATCAAACTTCATAAACGAGGGTTTCAAAGATAACCAGACTAAAGACAAAGATACTTTCAAAAGATGATTTCAATTAGTAAGGGAACAAACATACCACAAACAAACCTGACTCCATGTGAAAAATAGTTAAACTGGCCTCAAATGACATTAACCTTCTGCAGTAACTGGCAATCTTCTACATCACTGTAGGGGAACCTGAGTACACTCTTCTTTGGAGATTTCTTTGCCACATTACATATCTTTTGAGAATATTTTACCTGTTTAAGATTATACTGCAGCTTTATTGCCAGGCATGTAGTCCAGAATTTGACAAGTCTACCATTTTGGTAGAAAACATAACTTATGATTCCATCAAATATGCAAAATTGATTTTTTTTTCTGTTTTTGCTTTCTTTGCCACATATAGATGCTTCACATGATTAAAAACAAAATATTAATATATAAATGTCACCTGAGTTAAGAGAAAAAAAAGTTTCAAGGGATTATTTTGTTGAGATTAGGCAAATGCAAACCAAACCACCTGACCCTATGTCAAATGTTAGTCTCACCAGCCTGCAAAATTATGACTTAACATTTATTAGTCAGCCTGCAGAAAATAATCTTACATAGACAGCAAACATAATAGTAGTTTGCTGTTCTCTGAGTTAAGAGAAAAAAAAGTTTCAAGGGATTATTTTGTTGAGATTAGGCAAATGCAAACCAAACCACCTGACCTTATGTCAAATGTTAGTCTCACCAGCCTGCAAAATTATGACTTAACATTTATTAGTCAGCCTGCAGAAAATAATCTTACATAGACAGCAAACATAATAGTAGTAGTATGTGTGGCTCTGTCAAAAATGTAATTAATTTGCAACATATTAATTATATATATATATATATATATATATATGACCAAGCTAAGATCCTGTGGGACTTCCAGATCCAGACAGACAAGATGGTAATGGCGAACCAACCGGACATTGTGGTGGTGGATAAAGAACAGAGGAAAGCCGTTGTGGTGGATGTAGCTATACCAAGTGACTACAACATCAGGAAAAAGGAGCATGAGAAACTGGAGAAATACCAGGGCCTCAGGGAGGAACTGGAAAAGAACTGGAAGGTGAAGACCACAGTGGTGCCTGTGGTCATCGGGGCCCTCGGGGCAGTCACCCCCAAACTGGAGCAGTGGCTAAAACAGATCCCAGGAACAACATCAGACATCTCAGTCCAGAAATGTGCAGTACTAGGCACAGCCAAGATACTGCGCAGAACCCTCAAGCTCTCAGGCCTCTGGTAGAGGACCCGAGCTCAGAGGATGAAAGAGACCACCCGCAGAGGGTGAGAAGGGAATTTTTTATATATATATATATATATATATATATGTTATATAATATATATATATATATATATATATATATATATATATATATATATATATATATATATATATATAATATATATATATATATATATATATATATATTTAAAAAGTATAAAGAATAACAAGTTTTATATATATGGCACATAAAATGTTAAGTTGTATCACCGGTCTTTACTCCGTTTTAGATTATGTTTTTAAATCTTTACCCATATTATGTGTAGATATGTCCTATCAGATATTTCAACCACTTTTTATTTTTTTAGATTTTGAACTGAATTCTACCAGGCTAAATCTTTCTTGTTAGTTTTGTTATAACGGTGAATGTCACACATTATGTGGTATATATCACCCAATATAATGGCAACGTTGACACTGAAACTAGTTATACTTAAATGACTTTAACTGCTATTGTACTCACTCTTTAATAAGGTGAAGCAACGCAAACACACAGTAAGGAACTGCTCAGACTTAGTACTAACATCATGTAATTAAAAGCTCACAGATTTATGGGTATAAGCACAGGTGAAATATGAATCTATTTGACACAATAAAGTCCAACAAAAGTGAAATCCTAAGTTTGGTCTTAGCAGCATCTCGCCTGTAATTAATGTAATTAATATTTTAATCTGAAAACCTATTTAAAGTAGGTCCAATATTTTGATCCAACTCAAAATATTGGCTCAGATTCCCAATCAAAGTATTTAATGATCAATTTCAGCAGAACAAAAATTTGGTTTCTGTTTTCAGAGGGAGAGAAAGTCTAATCTAGGAATCTCTAAGTAATAGTTTTATTTTGGTTTTCAACTTATTTCTGTTGCCTTGTTTCAAACTAGATGGTACGGTGGCCGACAGGGGCAAATGTGCAGCAACAGAGAAAACACGCACACACAAAAAAGACACGCGCACAAATGAAATGCAGAAAACATAAAAATAGGCGCAAACAAAAACCAAATAAAATGCAGCAAACAAAAAGAGACGCAAACAAAAAAGAATACAGCCACAAAGGAAATGCAGAAAACAAAAGAGAGAGATGCAAACAAGAAAGAATACAACCACAAATGAAATGCAGAAAACAAAAGAGACGCAAACAAAAAAGAATACAATCACAAATGAAATGCAGCAAACAAAAAAGAGAGACGCAAACAAAAAAGAGCACAACCACAAACGGAATGCAACAAACAAAAAAACACGCAAACAAAAAAGAATACAACCACAAATGAAATGCAGCAAACAAAAGAAAAGATGCAAAAAGATGCAAACAAAAGTGCTGAAAACCGGAAGTGTTCCAGACCACTAGAGGGAGTCGGAAAAAAAAACAGCTGTGTCCAAATTTAGGGTTTGCATCCTTTAAAATGGATGTTCAAAAAAGCAGCAATGGTGACAAAATTATTCTTGCTGTATTACACTTAAAATTACACATAATGATTTTTTACAATGTTTTTAGGCGAGAATCTAGATGTATACATCTGAAATATCTGCTAGGTTCATCAATAAATCACTTAATTACAATATTGCTCCGACGTTTTCAGAGATGTCTGCTCCTGCTGTATTAACAACCAGCTCCCCCCGCCTGCTGTTAGCTGGCCGGGCGCTCCAGGTTCAGCGCACCGAGAGAGAACCCATGTCTCCCGGAAAATCGCTTTAAAAACTCCCCAATAGTTTTCCCCTATGAGTGGAGGTGAAACACAGATATTAAGCCAGGTAACAGCTGTAAATCTTTTTGGTTCACTAAAGTATTTAATTTATTCCTGAGCAAATGGGGTTGACTGATTAAAGCAAAGCCTTGCTGCATTTCATTTGTTTGCGTCTCTTTTTTTGTTTGCTGCATTTCATTTGTGGTTGTATTATTTTTTGTTTGCGTCTCTCCTTTTATGTTTACTGCATTTCATTTGCTTTTTGTTTGCGTCTATTTTTATGTTTGCTGCATTTCATTTGTGCGTGTGTCTTTTTTGTTTGGATGTTTTCTCTGTTGCTGCGCATTTGCACCTGTCGGCCACCGTAAGATGGTTCATGTTGACAATACTTTTTCTCAGCTCAATTTAGAGTGGAATTTCAAATACATTCAAATACATTTATTCTACCCTATACAATTATGCTTAAAGTTTGAAGTTTTGTGACAGTTATTGAGAAAATATTAATTCAGAGATCAATTTTAGCTTATATTCAATTCTTGTCCATAAACTTCAGATACTAATGCCAAAGACTAACTCTCATTGCAAAATATTAGAAGAGTGAAATGTATTAGCATAACAGATCAGCAGAGATCACATCACACCATTTCAATGATTTACAGAAGTTTAAATAAAACATATAAAACTATTAATAGCATTAAAAGAGGTTTACCTACCAGAAAATGGTTATTTATCTTATCATCAGTTGTTCAAAGCATAGATCTTTGTAATTATTGTTAACATACACACAAAGCAAAATCTGCACTGCCAATTCAACCATGCCATTTGTCTATTGCACCTGGACTCACCATGACAAAACAAACAAACAAAAATGGAGACATACTGCAAGAGAATACCCCAATCGAGCAAAAGTTATAGAATGTTCTTTCTGACTAGTTTTGTGTTGATTTGGAATTAATCAAATAGTTATTTTCTGTAATTTCAAACATTATCCTCATCATATCCCATTTTATGCAAGTTTGTAGCAATATACTTGTGAAGTTTCTACTGTTTGAGACTTAATATCTGCATCCCCCGGGAAATCCTTAGCCCCAGTTTCAGTGTGTTAATTCTGATCTTTTTGTTGGAGGGACTTCGTTATGATAATCTTGGGGACACTGCCACAGACTTAGAGATTTGCAGTATATTTGAAAATCAAGAAGCAGTTCACAGCTTAAAGAAATATTGACATTTTGTTTATGTTTTGATGGTTACTTCTTATCAGTCCTCATTACTAAGGGACTGAAGGCGCAGCTTGAAAGTGTTTGGGAAATGATGAAAACTGAGCAGCAAAATTCTATGTGCCTCTGATCATCCAGATATTTCGAAACCAAACATAAGGAGGGGAAAAAAACAGCATAACATTCCCACTCACAATTAAAAAAATACAACAGTACTATTATGAACTTGGTTATGTACATTTCCCTTGGAAATATTTAGAATTATATTAAGTGCATAAGTGCATTTGTCTACACATTTTAATCTAAGGAGTTACATAAACTTTCATAGTTTTTTTTTGTTTCTTCTCTACTGCATTATCATGATGAAAATGTTGGCACAAGACTTGCAGGTTTACAGCTTCAAGTAAATGTCTGAAGGATGGCAACATGAACATTGAATATTTAGAAAACTGCTGTGAAAGGTGCACATTAAACAGCAAGCAGATGTTATTTCTACACCAGGTCACTGAACTTGGGTGCATCTGAATAAAGTAAAATATGATTAAATAAGAAATTTTTTCAAGACATTCATGTCAAAAAGGGAAAAGGTATGTAACAGATTCAATACAACCTCCACAAGGAGGGTAAGCCATAAAAAGTATTTTTTATATATTTTTTTTAACCTATCTTCTATTCATCAGAATAACATAAATGGGAAGTTGAGTGGAAGGAAAACTGTGACTGTAAAAGGTACAGTCAAATGTTTCACTATAATATATATATTTTTAAATTTCTCTTACATAATCAAAATTTGTTAAATTGTTTTTTTGGGTTTCATTAGTACAAGTCATTATTACCAATTAAGTGTGAATAATCGATTTGTGACTTTCACTTTTTGATTTGAATTACTGAAATAAATAAACTTTTCAATTATATTTAGATTTATTAAGATGCACACCTAAATATTTTATCATGACTAGACATGGAAGAAGGCTGCATTTTTCACATCTAACCAATCAAAAGCTTAGTAGGAATTGCCTGAAGCACCTTGAATAGGTAACCTGTATCATGTGCACATAGTTGAGGTATTTCAAGCATTGGCACTTTTTCAAACTCAACAAATTGGTGATGCTTAGCCGTCGATTAAATCCTGTAGAGGCTGCAGCAGCAAAGGTAATCTGTGGAGACTAAAAAATAGTGAACGGTTATAAACTTTGACCAATTTCATAGAACTCCAAATAAACACATTGATGTTTAGCTCCAAGGTGTGGTTGCTGGTAAGGTTTTCAAAGCTGCACTTTTCTTCCCTTTAAAATGGCACTTTGCAAATGCTGAAAAACTACAGATGTATCCATCCAAGACATGAGAGAGATAGTAGATCTCGATCACCAACAAACCAACACAAAGATCCAACCCACCCATGTCAGATGTACGTTGTTGGCAATGGAAGTCAAGCCTCGGCACATCCTTCAGTCCACTGATGTTGGTGATGGGCACTGAGGATGGCTATCGGACCAGAAATGGATAAAGGAGGAGCTGAGAGAGAAGCAGTCTAGAAAAAAAGACTAGTTTTAGAGTTGCTGGAGCACAGGAGCAGGGAAAGGTACAGATCCCTGATCCAACGTTTTCTCAAAGTCTAGTCTGAGCCTCTGGAATATAGATCTCAATGCTGTCCGCTCTCTCTGAGGCTGAATTCTGCCGGAAAGAGGCTGCACGTTTGGCTGCCATGAGCCGCCGGCGTGCCTCCTGCCGGTGCCTGTCAGGGAGGTCCAGGGATTTCTCCCTGGTCATTGCACTCTTCTGTCTTACTGTCTTCTTTGGTACGGGAGCTGGTGGCTGAAGGAAGATGGAGACAATGGTCATAAGTCCCCTTCCCCATCTACAACTTGCATGTGTGTTTTCCTTTTGCTTCCACAAAAAAACAAACAAAAATATTTTTTTAAAAATCACCAAACTGGACCCCGACTCCTTACCTTCTTTTCTGGGCTGTCAATTGGTCGCCAGTTGTTGTTCTTTATCTCCTGCAGCTGGTCAAACTTCATGCTGACGTCGTCAATGGAGAGCTGCAGCAGGTCCCAGAACCCAGCCAGGTCCTGAGAGGTGGGTCGCGGCATGGCGCTAGGGTCCTGGGAAGAAAATGCAAGATGCAGGAAACGGTACTTATTGCATTTCAGCTCAGATCCACTAGGTGTCCTTATCAGACTTAAAAAAAATCAGTGTAGGGGAATTAGTCCCCCTGCTAGGGGGACTAATTCTGGCATATTTTCATGGATGAGGTATGAAACAAAAACCTGTCTTTGTCATGGCCCTATTAATCATTTGATTTTGCAGATGAAAAGAACATAGTTTGAGAAACGCTCCACTGTCCCCAAAGCTGGCCTGGTTCAAGTTTTAGCGAATCATCAATTCCTACTTGATATAGAAATTAGTTTTCTGCTTCACCTTTCGTCACAATAACTCATCCATATTTTCTAAAGCAGTATAAGACAAAATGATACGTAAAAGAGCAATATCTAACTTGGTGCTAAATCACACTTACATTGTGCCTAAAAGGAATATCATCACAATCCACAGATTATAAGAACCTTTTCCCGAAACGTAATTCTTGTGTTGTGAACCATCTTCATATCTGTGTAGATGATTCATCACAGCAGATATTTTATCACAAAAGAGCCTGAGGGATGTGAGGGATCTCAGTCATGTATGAATCATGTAGGTAACAGGAGCATGATGCAACAAATGGGATATGTTTTACTTGTGAGCCAAGTTAGGGAATTATCTTAAAAGCATATTGACTCCTGAAATTGTTATTCACGTTGTCAAAATACACTTTTTGTGCCAGTGTCATGTCACAGTATCAATACATTTGGACCTTCTCTGCTTCCAGCTAAGATTATCAAAACTGATTTCATTTTTTAAATGCCAGAATTAAAGAAAGAAAGAGAGGCAGAGAGAGAGAGAGATTTTATTCCTTATTGTAAGGTCAAGAGACCACCTTAAAAGAATTTGGGGCTGGTGGGAGAGGATGGTGAGTAAACTCAATTCATCAGCTGAGATAATACTGTCATTCATTAATTCACTTTTTTTTTTACTTTAATCAACATAGACCATAGATCCTACATCAGTTCATATCTGCTCTGTCTTCTCAAAACCTCAGTTGATCATGGCAGATGGCCGCTTGTACTGATTCAGCTTCTGCCGAAAGTTTCTTCCTGCCAAAGGGGAGTTTTTCCTCTTCACTGTCACTACAATCATGCTCAAAGGGATTGATGTCAGCAACACAATGCAAGTGATATTCTGCTGTGAGCTCATCCAGGAGGGGTGAATGCTGCAAGTCAATGACTCAAATCTGATGGGCTTCCTTGGATAAAAATAAATAATAATAAAAAAGTACATTTCTTTGAATAATTAATTTGGTTTTCTGTGTTGTTTGATAAATAAGATTAATTTCCGTGTACGAGTGATTTAATTTAAATAGGTTTTTGGTAAAGATCCTCAAGACCACATTTGTTGTGAATTAGCGCTATATAAACAAACTGAATTGAAATGTGGTCATAACCTTGTCTACCACATGATAAGATATGATATGATAATATGATTGATATTTAAACCTTTTAATTTCTTTTTTTGTTTTTTAGAAAATACAAATATAGTATAGTATACCTACCTGAACAAAAACAGGAAAAGGTCAGTCTACCAATTATGACTATTTCTATTTTGTATGCAAAATATCTGGTTTCAGATTTATTCAATAAGGCTATTTATGAAACACAACAAAGATTTGATCTCTAAATCTACAGATCCAAGAGAACTTTCAGATTTTATGTGTCTCACACCCATTTCTATGACAAATAGACATGGCAATTTGATAACCCAGAGATACCTTTTCTGGTGACATTTAGATGATGCGACTGCTGATTTTTTCTTGCTGCTCTATGTTGATTTCATAAAATTCACAATTCTGTTGCAGAGCTTTTCCAGTAACACTTTATCTGAAGGGGTGTGCATAAGCCTGAAATGACACTAACATAAACATCACATAATACCTGTCATTAACATGAAGGAGTCTTCAAAGATGTTTATGAACTGTTGTCATGAAGTGTCATTTGGTAGATAAGGACAATTTCAATGCAAAGTTCCATTAAAACTTGCATTAAATGTTCATGCAAAATGCCAACTTTGTATGAAAAGTGCCATTATTTGCCTAATGACACTTTATGACAATGGTTATAAACATTTATGGAGACACCTTCATGTTCATAACAGGTGTTATACCATGTTTATGACAGTGTCACTGCAGTCTTATGCAGACCCCTTTAAATAAAGTGTTACAGATTCTCCTTTGTCTCCCCTTTTAAACTATTTTTCCCTATTTTCTTTTTTCTATTGTGCTTTGAAAAAGCATTTGGCTCCTGACATATTTTGTATGTTTTTACTGTTTTGCCACACTTGCATTTTTCAGATCATCATACACATTTTAACATCCGTCAGATATAGATTGTGTAAATACTAAATGTTTTCAAATGTTGACTTCATGTATTAAATAAAAAAGAATTGAAAGAAACCTATGCGAAAAAAAATGGCCCAGCTCGTTAAATCATGAATAAACTGATTAACCTTTTTCTTTTTTGAAAAACTGAGTTCAATTTTTCTCAAGCCTGATTACTGCCAGACCTGTAAAATCAAGAAATTGACAGCATAGAATGAGGAGAAACAAGGTCATTGAGATCTATCAGCCTAAAAAAGGCTGTAAAACCAATTTTAAGGCTTTGAGACTCCGGTGAATGACAGTGAGAGGCAATGTGTGCAATGGCCACTTGTACTGAGTCAGGTTCTGCAGGTAAAAAGCACTGCTGATCAAAAAGAGCACACATGTCCTTTCTCACATTTGGCAAAAAACATCTTTATGATCCCAAAGAAGACAAAACAAAAAAGGAAACCTTTTTGGTGGGCGTGCTCACCAATTCATTTGTTGTAAATAACGGAATACGTCTGGATAACTTGTCACATTCAGCCATCAGTTAACCTCAACCACACTGGTGATACAGAGAGACTGATGTGAATCTAGAACATTCCTGAACAGCTCAGAAAAACTATATCAAGGGTTTGGCCTGGTCTTAGTCTTAACTAAAGGTCAGAGGTGATGTTTGAAACCTTTCTAATGACATAGAATTAAAACAATTCTGCCAACAGAGATGACCAAAATTCCTCCACATCATACAAAAAACACATTGCTTTCAAAGCAGAGCCAAGAGCTCTGAGCAGGGAACAGAATACACTACTCTTATCTGCAAATGCAAACTGAAAGCCTGTGCACTCCAGGTTACCTTATTATGCACATTAGATGCCAAGTTTAAAATGTCCTAAGGTTTCCAGAGTTGTGAGATTTAACTTGAATTGGGAGTTTTAAGGGTTGTCTTTGAATATTAAGCCGTTCAACTCCTCCCAATCAAGCACTTAAAATATGCTGTCTGTCTTTGAAACATTTCAAATAAGACCCTCAGAAAGTTAATAGAGGAGCTCAAGAGGAACTGAATTAAAATCTGATTTCTTTTTAAGCCTCTAGTTTGTGGGGGATTTCATAGATGAAGTCAAAATGTAGTGAATTTTATTACATATAGTAGATTTATGCAGTCAAACCTTTTTAACTAAAGTAATTCTTCCCTAAACTTATATAACACTGTCTCTTTTAGAAGGAAAATTACTTGCCTTTTCCTGTAAGGCTGCTTCAGACTATCTAATCCCCCGTTGCCACTCCTTCTGAATGAGTGTTTTCTGCTGCATACTGCAAAAACCAGCAACTCTATCTCTCATAACACCAAACCAGCTTCATCTAAAAAGTTGCCTACCTGACTGTGTTCTGTAAAACAACTTACAAAGAGCGCAAGTATAGAAGAAGAATCTCCAAAAGTCTTGTGCACGGTACAGGCTATGAAGCACACATTCATTTCAAAGCTAAATTACTAATTGCACACCCACCCATGTTCCAATTGCTGTGATTTGAAAATGGATTCCTATTGACGGACAATGTTGTTTAAATCAATCTGTTCTATATCTAGGCAGCTGTTATATGCAGGTAAAATACTAAATGTATGAAATGGGGTGGGGATAAAGATTGTGAAGTTACATGACTGCATCTAAAGACAGAATATATTTTTTTCAAAATTGCAGTCCAGTCCTTTTGTGATCCTTTAATTTAAGAATGTGAAGTGATTAATGCGTTATGAAGAAAGTTGCACAGTCAGATTCTCAAAAGTTCAATCTAGACTTCATTAATCAGTGCTACAAAACTCAGTGTGACCCATTTAAAGCCAACATGTCAAATGCTGCAGTAGAAAAGTAAAAGGTTTTCTACCGAGAAAGAGCTTATATTTTAATTTTCTCAAGTATTTTTCCTTTCAACTGTGTTCAGGCCTGTATCTCAAGATAGTTATTCTAATTTCAATGTCAAATCAAATCAACCCACTTAACCTAACCCTTGGCTGTTAAGCCTAGTCAATTGGGGATGGACAATACTGTCATTAAGTGTCAGAAAAAGTGAAAAACAAAAACAATAAAAGGGAAAAAGTGAGAACAAGGTAGTCAAGAACATTATGTTGATGCTGTTTTTGGAATGCTGAACTCAGACATCAACTCATGACACCATAGTTGCTCAAGATAAGATGTTAGTTAAGTATCCAATTTGAATTCTTGATTCACAGGGTGATTTATCTAGTAATAAGAAAATCAGGAGAAATGCTGTCTGAGAGTCCAAGCAAGGAGATTTAAACTGTCACTTCTGTAATTTACCACAGAGGTTATTGAGTGCATATGCATTCCGGCAGATATTTTCCAGTTCTGATCGGAATTGTTATTGTTATCTCTAAAGGAGGTCAGCAACTCCTTTTATCAAAATACTTTATATTTGTAGGTCATGCAAATAATTGTGGAAGTTTCTCTGTTTTTCCACACAATTAATGAATTAAATCATTCAGGATTTCTCAGTTTTGATGCATTAAATTGTTATGTGCTCTTTAGATATCCCTTTTAAATTATAAACATGTTTTTTAGCATGCCTCTCATTTGAAAAAGACCATGCACAGCTTAGTATGAATAGTTGACATCTCTAATACATAACCTTGTCTTACCAGATTTTGCTGACACAGCCAGTAAAATTGTTGAAATTTCTGAGACATGAGCAGCTGAGCACTTCCCACTGCACTTCGAATTTTACCTAAAACTGAAGAAAAGACACAGCGTGATATGTTTTCATTACAATCCACTGAGGGCCCTTGACATGTAAAGCATGGAATGCTTACGTTCCTCTGAGAGGTCGTTCTCCTCAGCTTCTGCCTCCATCTCTTTACACCAGGCTTCCATCCTCTTGGTCTCCGTGTGGAGCAGCTGCATGAACCAGCTTCCATCTCTCCGGAGGGACGGAGACACCCTTCCCGACTCACCTGCCGAGGCTGCACTCTCCCGTGGGGATGGGGGCTCTAGCTGCCAGCTAGTCTCACTGGTCGTCTCGCGTGGACTGGATGGCTCAGCGGTGGTGCGATAATCGTCACGGTAGCTAAAGAGGCCTTGCGTACGGACAGTGCGCACCGCTCCGTATTGCGTAGGAGTACTGGGCTCTGAATGACGCTGAAAGCCCCCACCGAACTGCAGACCTTTGTCTTCCATGGTGGGAAAGCCCTCCAACTCCAGGTCAGCTTGAACAGCTGCTGTCACACTGTTGGAGCGTTTGAACCTTCCCTGTCTGAAAAACAAAGCAGAAGATGAAGGAAAATCAACCAAATTACATGTAATGGCAGTGAAAACAGGGTTAGCATTTATTGTAGAGAGTCAAACATCAAAGGCAGAATTTTTATAATAATGTAACAACCTAGGCACCATTAGCTCACCCTTTTTGTCATCCTCTACCTGGATCCCGACAGAGTGGTACTCCCGTGAGCCTTTGCTTTCAGACTCCGAGTCCGTGGCTGCTTCCACCTTGGTTGAAGAAACGATAAAAACCAACAGTGCTTCTCATTATGTGCGCTGCCATTCCCCTGTGCCTCCGGGTTTATTGGGTTGGGACTGGACCGAGCAACTTAACTGTACATGGCACGTCAGAAAGTAAACATTGTATGATTTATGAGAGGCTGCAAAGGCTAAAAGACTGCAGAGGGTTGCTACTATGGACTGTGGGTTTGTGCAGAATTTAATCGAAACAGGAAATGTTATATCAGACAGCAAAAAGTAAATTGCAGCTTTGGGTT
Organism: Poecilia picta; assembly: GCA_033032245.1. Lineage (NCBI taxonomy): Eukaryota > Metazoa > Chordata > Actinopteri > Cyprinodontiformes > Poeciliidae > Poecilia > Poecilia picta. The sequence goes on from CM065374.1 coordinate 11,706,066, forward strand.
TAGGGTGGGTTTCTTCCAGATTTTTAGAAAAATGGCTCAATAATCACTACGAGTCATTTTCATCTTTTAGAGTCTGAATTTTATGAGGGCGTCACCTACGGCCTCTCTTTTCTCTCCTCACAGCTGAACGACTGCTGGATGCTTTTATTTTACTGAAACATTAAGTCCAACTTATTTTTCACCGGGTAACAAATGCTTTCTCCTGCAGTGAGTGGCAGAGCGCAGGAAGCATTTCCTGCTAACATTAGCAGCTGGGAATCATGCACGCTCACACTTAAATTATCATAATCACTTAAGCATTTTGTGTTGCTACAGCCACAAACTTCAGTGTATTTTCAATAGACTGTAAGTAAGAGCAACAAAATGTAATGTGATGTGGAAACTCAAAGGATACAACCCTGATTAGACACATAATAAAAAACACTTTTTACCTCTATAAAAGAATGAATCTGTGGACAGAAATGTTTGAGTCTCCACAGATTCTCAATTGAACTTAATTCCTGACCTTGACTAGGCTATTACGACGCAAAAATATTTCCTTCATTTAAACCATCTCGTTGTTGTTCTGGCTGTATGTTCAGTGCGGAGATATCATGGGCTGCTTTTGTGATTAATGCTCACCACGGGTACCCTGTCACTTTCAGTGCGAGACTATGCCTTGGGAGGTTTGTTGTTGTGTCATGTTGTTCCTATTTTAAAACAATTAATTGAACAGTGCTTTGTGAGATGTCCAAAGCTTAGGGCATATTTTACCCACTTTAAAATTTCTATGCCAGTGTTTCCCTGAGCTGTCTAATGTTTTCCTTGCTACGTGAGGCTGCTTGTTTACTAATGTTCTCTAACATTACATAGATCAATGAATGTTGTGTGGCATCTTTGTTGGCTGTTCTCAACAAGCATGTATAGACTATCATAAAAACACTACAAATTAGTAGTTTGATGGGTTATACTAACAAGGATCAGCTATTTTTGATGAAACTTGTGATAATACCTTCTAGTTTTGAAAAAAAAATGCCTAAGATATAAAGAATAGACAACAACTGATAATATACCAAATACATAAAGGAGGAAGAATTTTTTCTTTTTACCCAAGGGAACTCAATACCCAATGATTCATACTTACAAAGAGCCTTTTCTTAGATTTAAAAAAGTCTTTAGTGCCTCGTTTACACACCTTTTTTATTGTATGTTGAATTAAATATCTGCTGCTCTTTCTCTCTCTTCACACAATGATCATATCTAGGGCAACGTGAATTTCAGTTTCTTGCCCTGAGTGCCTATGACCCCGAGATGCCATTAACCTTGCAGTTGGTGAATGACCACTGAGTCAGCTAGCAGCATTCCTTGAGTAAAGAGGACTTTAGCAGATGTTCAGAAGGAAGCACAGAGGTTTACACATTTATTTAAAAGTAACGTACATGTTTCATTACATTATTCAAAAATGCCTGTGGTTAATTCAGACTGTGAAAGAGAGTATGACTTGAGGCAGAGAACAGAAAGGCTGAAATGATAAATTATTTGCAGGATTTTGGAAATGTTTGTGCTCAGGTAAGAATCAGTATTCTGTGGAGAATACACACAGAGGCAGTTGTTCAAGTAGGGCACACCTCAATAATTTGCTAATACTGTATTAAATTAGTCATAATTCTGACTAATTTAGCTCTTTGGCTAAGTTAGCCAGAATCTAGTTTAGATCTCAGTTTTTTTTAGAAACAATAATCTATGGTGATGGCACAGGGATAAAGCACGCGACCCATGGGCGCGGCTATCACAAGTTCATGTCCTGGCTTGTTGACCTTTGCCGAATGTCTTCGTCCCCTCTCACAAGCTGCTTTCCTGTCCACTCACTGTCAAATAAAGGCCACTACAAGTAAGAAAACCCTTAAAAAAAGACTTATTTTGCTTTTGATACTTCCATCTGTGATGATTACATTATCTTTGTGTGTCTTTGAAGATGGCCCAGAGATTGTAAACAGCTTATATAAGCTGTTAAATGCAGTTTAAAATATGAGTTCAATAATTATTTTGTTTTATTTATCAGTTGATGCTGTCGCCCAGCTCTTATTGTAAATGGTTGATAAATGAACATGAACATGACTAGAAAACAAATCTTTTGAATTCTTCTGTTATACTTCCTTCCTTTGTAGTTCATAAAATGAAATCAGAATAATCCAGATTGGTAAGCATCAGCATGTCAAAGCTTTACAAAACACAAACATTGGAAACTGGCCACAAAATTCTGATCAGTGTTGTTCAAATTTATCATGATTCACAATTGTACCGAACCAACAGCATTTGCAGACTAAAGCACTCTTTATCACACCATGTCGCACTCCCTGCAGTCTAAATCCAAAACCATCTTCTTTCTCACTTTAAATAAGTCTCTTCACAATTTCTTTCTCTTGTTCTTTGTTGCTCATCACCTCCCAAATTATGTCTTTCACCTCTCTTTGTGAAGCATTCACATTAATTTCCTGCTGCCACAGTCTTTCTTCTTTCTCTGCAGACTGACAGACGTTTCTGTTTGTCATTTTAATATTTTTTTCTTCTGTTCAGCCTAGAGAGTCTTTTCTTTCTATGTGACAAAACCAGCTACGGTTTAAAAAAGGGTAGCTGCTGATGTTTTTAATCCAGATATTAAGAGAAAAAATGTAGTTTTGCATGTTTTATTGGATGTTTTAGAGCCATATTTTGACTGTTATTTTAATGGTAGTGAGTGTGTTGTATATCAATAACATGCATACCCTCCTGGCTTCTCAAGGATCTTGGGTATGTCCCGACTTTATTTAGGATCAAACAGTGCCATGCAATGCAGTCACGAGGCCAGCACTGTTTTTGCTACTGCCAAGCATAATTACTTTGGTAATTCCCAGGCATGTGTTGACATTCATGTCAACTGGAGTTAATTTGTCTAATATTTGGTTCATGAAAAAAAAAATGCCGTCAGCCTTTTGGCAGCCTCTTGCTAACATTTGGCTTAAAACACTGACATAACTTTAACATGCTGACATAACTTTAAGATAATTATGGCTGCATGTCTTTTATGTGAATATTTTACCCTAACTTTCATTTCTACAACATTTGGCAAAATAATCCAAAACAAATGAATCACTTTAAAGCATTGCAATAGGATTACTGTGATCGAAGAGCTCTGGTGAACAACAGTGGGTGCGTCCATTGAAGGCATATATACTAACGTTCAAAATATTCAGTAACTGTAAGAGATTACAAAATTTCATTTAATTGACATAGTAAAGTGTAGTTGTTATGTTGAAAGGGACAACGTTTTTTACAAATAAAAGTCTTACAAGTGTAAAGTGTGTTTCTATTCTCCTCAGTTAAACCTGTAAGGCTATTGGGGTATATCTCTAGCGGCTAGAGACTGAATTTAATTTTTCCATTCTTTTTTGCAAAATATCTCAAGCCAAGTCAAATAAGATGGAGAGCACCTATGAACATCACTTTCCAAAACACATTTCTTCTGAATTTAGGTCTTAACTTTGACTGGACCCTTCAATTATGATGTATGCTTTGACCTAAACCATTCTACTCTGGTTGTTGGTTTAGGGTTATTATCCTGCTAGAAGTTTAACATCTTTAATATCCCAAGTCTTCTGCAGTCTTTACTGTATTTTAATTCCCACAGCAAATGCTATTAATGTTCAAGATGAAAGCACAAAATGTTCAGTTTCTGTTTTATATGACTGGATCTTTGCATTTCCTCCAGATTTGCAAGGCTCATAAAATATCTGTATTTACAATGATAATGAATTACAGATAGACCCTATTTACTATTTGATTTCTTAAGGAACTGGATAACACTGCACTTTATTAAGATTATCGAGTAAGAAATACAAATTCATGTAGCATCATTCAAATTCTTATTTGTAACAATCTTACATGTTAACATTTTAACATATGTCTTCTATTTTAAAATAATCTGCTATTTTGTGTTGATCTAAGACATAAGATCCAAATAAAACAAATTTAAGGTTGTGCTTGAATTGTGACAACATGTGGAAAAGTTAAAGGGTTGCAAATAATTTCACATGGCCTTTTTTTTAAACTCACCCTTTGGAATGAAGCGGTCAGTGTTTAAGTCGGGGAGTGACATTTTTGAAGATCTATTTTGTATTCTGCTGGGTTGTCTCAGAGAAGCTGTTAGCGAGAAGGAAATAAGTGTGCGGCAGCTTGCTGAGGTGACCTCCATTACTTTGTTTTAGACACAGAGCAAAGTCCTGCTCATGAAAAGAGAATGAGGGCTGATGAAAGACAAAACAGTCGGGGGGCTGTGCGATTTATGTCCAACAGGATTACTTACCCTAAAGGTGCTTTCGTGTACGTACGCAGAAACACTTAGGCATGCACACGCTTTCACACGCATGGTCTCAATGATCACAGTCACAGTGACAGAACAGGCGTGAAAAAATATGAGCATAAGGAGACAGATATGCACCTGGTGACTTTTCAAGCTTAAGTTTCAACCCCTCTGTTTACATGACCTCATCACGATGGTGCCAATTAAAAGAGTTTGCTGAGAATGTTATTGTTTTGCAGTTTAAAGACAGGAAAGGTGCAGAGAAAGTGGCTTTAAAGTGGTCCCTGTGGGAGGCCCTGTGGAAAGCAAAGACATGACTGTTGTCCATGAGGTTAAAGATTTCATTATTAAGCTGGCTGACCTCTTACAGGATACAAATCAATCCAGAAGAAGGTGAATTTGTGCTGATTACACCACAAGTGGAAGGGAAGGCTGAATGTCTATAAAGAATGATGAAGAGGTCAGCAGGGGTTTCCAGCTATACATTGATGTTTGAAATTCCAAAGGAGTCCCTGCTGTTGTATTTAAGTTTAATTTTTTTTTTTAAAGAAAACAAAGCTTTTAAGAAAAATATGAATTCTCAACTTGAAAAGGTTCTAATAAAAACAAAGGACAATGAAATAAGAACATTCTAATATTTGCTGTCATTCTAATAGTGATGTAAGGTTTATTGACCAAAAATGTATTGGAAAATAATCCAGAACATTTTGAAATGTGGCCTGTAATCTATGCTTCAAGATGTGCTTTAATTCAGCATACAATTTAAAACCAACACATGCTGGCATGTGGTCTAGTGGAATTTCATTTATTTTCCTCGTTAGAGCTGCAAACAGGATTAAAGGAGATTTGTTACACTGAAGATTAATGTGACCTAATATTTGAGAACACAAAAATGAAAGTTCAGCTCAGAGTGTCATTGTGCTTATCATGTTCTGTCTCCCTCCATATGTTAGTTCAGTCACAATGTGGCCATTTAGGAAATGAAATAATTCTGGCACATATGCCCTCACATTTTATATTTGATCAGGATTTCAGTTTTGGATCTGATAACACATCTCTCTTGTATTTGTATGTAAATTATTGAGCCCCACATAAGTTGGTGGAATTACATCAACATATTCTGAATGAGCAAAATGTCTCTGTTAGATATTCGCTAAGCATTATTCAAGCAAACATGAATAGCAGGATCAACTGACTTTGAAGGAAATATTCATTAACTGACTGGTGCCCTTAAGGCAACATCTGGCAATCAATAGATTTAATGCAATTTGGGTGTTAAATCAATCTTGAGTAAAAGACTTTCTGGGAAAAAGAAGAAAGCCATTACTTTGATTTCATTAGCACAAACTTAGAGAAATTCAGAACCTCCTGGCTGAGTTTGATAGAGCAGTGTTGTTGTTTTTTTGGTTTTTTTTCACACACTCATTTCAATGGTTTTATATCAAATTAAATGTGGCCAAGCAGACCGGGAATTCAGTTCATACTTTAACATTGTAAAAAATTTGAGAGAGTTCTCTGCAAGGAAGAAAAGAAAAAAACTAAAGAAGGAATATTTATATAAGAATTTCAACATTAATATAAGTACAGAATGAAAACCACAATGCAAAAAGTATGGAAGAAAAGAATAAAAGGGCGGGAGGATGAAGGGCGCTAGAAAGAACAAAGACAAAATGAGAAATTAAATAATTATAGCAGTCATAGCATCCATTTCCTTCATAGATGACCAGTTGATCATTAGGTGTAAAAAAATTGTTCTGAAAGATAAGTAATATATATGGTCATGGCGCAGCAGAAAACTGTGAATTCCACTCCACTGATCCCAGGTTACATACACTAATAAAATGTGAGATGTAGATGTATTTCAAAGAAATGACAAGACTTGATATTCCAAAATTCTCCTTCATTCTCACTCATGTAACCTGTGTTTTTCAAAATGGTGGCAAATAGAGCAAGATAAGAAAATGTAGCACTAGCTTTAATGAAAAAGGTCTCGCCTTTTGATTGTGTCTTTAAAGCAACACAAGTCGCTTACATCAGTAAAATCCACCCTATGTACAGGAGGAAGATAACAGTGGGAGATCATCAACACAAAACTTGAAAAACCTCTAAATATAAGTATGAATTACCTTAAGGTGATAAACAGAGCACAAGAAAAATGGTATGGTTGAATCATCAGTGTGGTTGAAAACAACGGGGGAAGGGCAGTTATTAAGGGAGGAGTGAATGAAACAATGAGTATACTACCATTCACCCAAAGCTGCTCCAGCATGTATTGAATCTTAATTAAATGGTTTGCGGAGAGATGACTCACTCTTGCTATTTTTAGCAGCAGAGAAGACAGCAATGTTTCTCTGCTGAATTTATGAGTGTGATACTTCTCTGGATTATTACAGCTCTGCATAATTTAGAGTTGAGAATTGATGGACTCGTGTGATCAAGTGAGGGATGTTTGTGCTGTACACATTTATGTGATGACTGACCTGTATCCCTATAGAGGACCGTGGGGTTTTCAAATACTCTTCAGCCTTGGACACCAGGATTGCCTTGTCACAGGTGAGCACCGAGCTGTGAGAGTCTGTGGATGGATGCCTTTTCCCTGCCATGATTCCAGCTGCCTCCATGGCTATCGTCACGGCCTTGGTGCTGTCCAGGCTGTCCGTGGAGTTATAGAGGGCCCTTCCTGGCGTCATCCCAAGAGCGAGGCCATCGGGGGCCCACAGGCCGCCATGAGGGTGCCGCCCCTCGTGATAGGCGTCCTGGGTGGATTCAGTGCTGCTCTGGGCTGTGATGGAGATGAGCGGTTTAGAGGTGGTGCGGGGCGGTACTGGAGGGGGGGTCTTTTTGTAGCTCGGTGTGTAGGTGATGGCTAAAAAAGATAGGGGGATATTTTTTTATTAAAAGCCAGTGATCAAATAATTATCCAGGAACAGATTATTGTTTTATAAACAAAGAACAAACATACTCACGTTGTACTTGTAACCCTTTTCAGTAAAACACATTACGATAAAATATGCTGCCTGTTCTTGTTAATGTCACCTTATTAGAGTTACTCATACATTAGTAATGTGCATTTAAATAGTTGGACTCAATCAAAACGAATCTAAAAACTGTGTAATCTATAGGGGATATTGCAACTACACAAAAACCACACACCTGATGAAGTACACCTGAATAAATGAGTGGAACAAACAGATTGATTTCACTCCAGAGTGTTGCTCTCTTTCCTGTTCTACAGCTTGTGGTTTTGTAAGCTGAGAAATAAAAGGTGTTTCCATGATGTGCTATGACCTGTAACCAGATCTGAATTTCTAACCAGGATTGTTTGCAGTTTAATCTCAGGCATCAGGATACACATACTTTCCTTAAATAATGAGATGTCTAAGGAACATGCTTTCTTTCAATATTCAGATGTTTAAGGAAATTATGTGAATGACTGGTTTAATATACTGAAAAACAAAAAAAACATAGATAAAAAAACACAATGATGGGAACTCAAATACAAAGTTCCTAGTTAAAGTAGGACATATTGTATGTTAGAATTTATCCAGAAAGGTGAGAATGAAATTTTCATTTTTCTTTCAATGGATTTTGAATGCTTACTTAAATTCAGAAACACAGCAAATGCACTGGTATCAGGCAATTTATATATAAAGATTGTGCATTTTACCTTTGCTGAAACTGATCTATTCTTGCAATGTTTCAACTAAAACATGTTGCAAGAATTTTTCAGATGAAACACTCTTGCAACATGCTTCATTTAAATGTTTATAAAACAACAAAATTCCTAATTTTATATCTCTTCCTGGTTAACATGTGAGAAACATGTATGAGTGAGGATTTTGTGCTGTCTTTTCTTATTAGACGAGAGGGGAAAAAATGGTTGGAAGTATCATAAAACATTTTAAAGTAATGGACAAGCCTGTAGAGCGGAGAAAACATGGAAATCTCCCCAGTGTGAGGCATTCATCAGGCATGAATGATGGTGGAAAAATCAGGGGATGCAATAAATAGCACCCGTACAGACGATCCTGTTCAAGAAAAGCTGACAACTCTCGTCTTCTTACTTCGTCCATTTGTTGACAGAGAGAAGAGGGATTATTTTTTGAAATGCAAATGAGAGGTTGAAGTTAATCTTTAAGGTGACAGACTGATGAACAGATCACAAACACATTCTGTGATTTGACTTGTCTTTATTTTCCAACTTTGAGATAAAAGCTCACGCAGTGGAGATTCATCCTGAAATATTTAAAGCAGACCGCATGCATTTTTGATCAAAGCTTAAAGAGTGTTTAGTTACTCCACTCTGAATCAAAGAAAGAAAGAAAATTACTTATTGAAGTTTATATTGTGGGTTCATAATTTTTGGTATGGATTTAAGATGTGGTAATCTGTGCTTTTTTTCTGTTGTACATATGATGCATCACACAAACCTGTTGAAAAGCCTTTTGTTAATCTCAAACTCCAAGCAAGCTTCAAAAAAGCTGTGGTGCTGAATTAATAGCATTACAACCTAATTACAATGCAAACAGAACACTATAATTACAACATAAGCAAAAAAAAAAAAATTGTTTTGTACAAATTGCATTTTCTTTACTGTGAAAATGAAGCCCTCTAACAACCTTTGGCCTTTTGTTCACCTGTATTTTTAAAGTCAATACATAATCTGATCTGTGCAGCGTATTTTGCTGTAAGCCGTTAATGACTCATAGTGCCAAATGAACTTGTTGTGGATGCAGCCATGCATGCTAAAGAAAACAAAAATAGACAACCACACAAGGTAGAATGGTAATTTTAAGGGCAGGAAAAAGCAGATATGTTTGAGTTTTCATCCGCTTGAGCATGTTTATGCACATGACAGCTTAGAGAGGATATATTTGGGAGTATGGAACGATCCGGCGAGGAAAGTGATGACCCGTTCTGAGGGCATGATTCAGCAGGAGGACAGAAATAGAACCATTATTACCCAGAGAGTCATGCAAAGGGTAGTCATAATTCCTGTTGCCCTCTTGGCCGTGGCATTACTACTCAGCATTTAGATGAACAGAGCTTGGCCACAACTCAAACAAATCCCTCTGAAAGATAGACTATACATTGCTTTGCAACAGTATTCATAGAACTTGAACTGTTCCTTACTTTGTGATTGTACAACTGCAAACTAACACATTTTTTAGGGAATTTTAATAAAAAAAAGAAACAGAAAGCAGTGCTAAAGAAAAAAAAACTGTTTTTAAAAGTCTTCAGGCACAAAAAAATAGGCATTTGTATTAAGTTGTTCTCACTCTGGTATACATAAGTAAATTCAGTTCAAGCAATTGCATTTACAACTTGTCTAATAAGTAAAACGAGGCCCCCTTGCTTGCGATTTTATCTCACAATAAACTCAGCTGCTCTGTGGAGCCCCAGAGTGTTTTCCATGGATGGACATGTAGAGTATTTTTGAGTAGAGAAATGGGCAAAGAAATGTCTAAAATGGTGGTACGTGTGTACTACCTTTCTAATTTGTGGAGGTACATGACAAGGTCTGCAGCAGAGATCCAGTGAAAGGTGGTTTTGAAAAGTATTGTATTGCAGTGACTCAGTAGGGATGAAAACAAATGCACATCACACTTATTTAGTGAATTGCACTTTTGTTTGTGTCATAAAACAACATAAGAAACAATGAGTTTTATGTTATATATTTAAAAATGAATAATTTAGCAAGACACTTAAAATGTTTGAAATAGAGCACTGGGATGTTTTAAGGTGAGTCAACATACTCTGTGTGACCATTTGAATGATCTCCCTGCATTGCCAGTGAAACCTGACACCAACATTTACCACTGTGCCAGATGTTCTGGTTAAATGAAGTCACACAGGTGGTGATTTAAACACTCCATCACTTTTCAGATCCCTCCATCTATCAGGCCTGCCTCGTATACCAACACAGGTGTCAGGTTTTGGGGTGGTTGTGCTAGTGGAGGGGAGATGAGTGTCAGGTCATTAAGTGTATCTTTCTCTTCCCATTTGTATTTATCACTACAAAAGAAATACGGGGTGCTTGTTTTGCAACGGGCTGGCTTTTAAGGATATTCAGATGACCTGGGGGAGGTGGAAGATGGATGGTAGACTCCATTATTGGCACAATCACAAGCACTGCAGACAAAAACAATAAGCAAAGTAACTCAAAAATAGCCACAACATATAAATCGCAGACTGCATGAGTCATTACTCAAGCTTACTTAACCAACTCGGGATGGCTGGGGAAATTTTTTAAGTAAGTAACACAGTGATGAATCACTGTTTGCAATAAAACTGCAAATATAATTTTGTTGCCAGTCTCTCTTGCAGATAACAGGGAGGTTATTTACTGTCCTAAAATTCTTTATAATGTTGAACCAGTGTTCAACTGCATTTCTTAAATAGTGCATCTACACAGAAGGTGTAAGCATGTTTATGTCACAGGTTACATGCATGACAAGTAGATAGATCACGATAGAGGGAGGCTCACAGCATTTAGTGCTGGGTGTTCCAGTGATATGGCAGATGTTAGTTGTGCTTAAAAAAGGCTGGAAGACAATGGAATCATAAATATGTCTGAAGAGAAAGCCATTCTCGGCCATTATATCTGTCAAGGCTAAACTCTCTGAGTCAGACACTTTTATGTGACAATAGGAATCAGACTTTCACCCACAAAATAGCAGCACAAAACAATGGTGAGCCCCACTACTGCAGGTTGAGGAATATAACATTGCTAGTATGGAAAAATGGTTGACCTGTTCTTGAACAGCGCTTTATCTAGTCCAGAAGACCCCAAAGGGCTTTACACTACATTTAGTCATTCATCCATTCACTCACACACAACCGCATGCTGATGGTGGGGAGTTACTACACTGCAGCCAAAGCTATACAGTCTGACAGAGGTGAGGCTGCCAGGCAGTGGTGACAGCAGGCAAGACGGTGAAGTAACTCCAACCGTACTGTTGTCACTGTTGCTCTAATACATGATGAACGGTCAGAACTAAAACAGACATAATAACCATTTCACTATATCAGTTATGACTTCTCTTCCCTATTATGGGTTAGGACTTGTGAAGGGAATAATTAACTTTAAAGTTTCGTTAAACTATACAAAAGTAATAATGCCTATTTTTGTAACAAAACAAATACATGAAATTAAGCAAGTATAATGCTTCACATCTAAGGGACGGTGAATGTAAATGGATTTATAGCACAAGACATTCATATTATCCAAGTTAAGATAAAATATGAGGCTGCAGATGTTAAAAAAATAAGTCTTGTTTTAGATAAAAAAGAACCGGCTTTCTGAAAAAAGCTGAACTTCCCATCACTATAACTACCAGTCAGTTTCTCATAAGTCACTTAATTTCAAGCTTTGAGAAAAATTATAGAATAAAAAGAAATAAGATTTTGATAATATAATTTTTAGATATAAAAACAGATTAAATAAAATATCATGTATTTAGTTTCTTTTCTTTAAACCACATATTTATTTGCAGTTGAATAACATAATAAATCCTTCATAATGACAAACACAAGTCAACAGCTCATCGGTAACAATTTGGTGTTTCTCAAAGGACGACTGACTGTTGAAGCAGTTTATTTTTGGACTTCATGTTACATGTAAACATAATACCAGTGTGCTACTTTGCGAGAACATTTTACAAAAAAAGAATATGTCACTTAAGAGGCCCAGGGTGGTAAAAAGTGGTGCATTTGGTGAATATGTTTAAAACAAATGCATCAAAAAAAACCTAATCAACTTCCCTGCCTTTCGTAAAGCTTTCAGATTCATCCAATTAAGAAAACCTTCATAAAGTGCTTTGCACATATTCAATTCGAGATAATACGCAAGAAGAATTTCTTCTGATGTTCTGCTTGAAAATTAATTTGGATCCAAAGCTCTTTATAAGAGTCCGCACTTGAGTTGGCTATTCCACATAGAGCCAATTAAACAGACTGAAAGAACATTTATAAAGTTCTGTGAGTGGCATGTAGTCCATTAATGGTACAGAATGCTGCATCTCCATTGGTGTGGAGGCTCCTTTCATTGTGCTGAAAATCAAAATGAACTGGACCAAGGACTGAGGCACGGTATATGAAATGTACAAAATATTGAGGCAATCATCAGTCATGCACCAGTATAACAGTAATTTCTTCATTCAGTGTCACACGTTAAAAATAGCCACTCAATGGTGCACTTTTTTTGTTTTGTTTTTCTTCCGGAAGAAACACAATTCAACAAGTAATTACACTTATGTCTCATTGGTATTACATTCTCAAACTTTGATTCCTGAGGAATAAGATATATTTAAATTAAAAAAACACCTCTTGCTATGCTTGTTGTTATAATCAGACAAGTCAAGTTATTAATTAATAACTTATATACAGTATTTATATATTTTCAATTTAAGGAATAGACAGGGAAATATAAGTATTACACACGTCTATATCTTTCTCAGTAAACATATTTTGACAGCAAATTCACATCCATTGTTGGTAGCAATCTGCACATACAAAGAAACCAAAACAAGTCCTTTATAAGTTCATGTGAATGTGGCATGGCCAAGGGAATATAAGTATGAAGAAAAGTGGTAAAAAGAGATTAAAAGCCAATAAATCAGCTGAAATTTTGTATTTTTTAGAAAGTGATCCTATTCTCTACCATCAGCTAGTTTAATCCTTAGTGATGGTCAAATAAAAGATTCCCAATTTTAAAAGCATCACTCAAGAAACATCTCAACATAGGTACAAGCACTTCATTAGTTTTGTATTATATTTTTCAAAATAAATAAATAGCGATGAACCCAAAAGCAATGGGCTTTGTAAATGGTCACAATTTAAGACTCCACTGCTGAAAAAAACAAACAAAGACAAACAAACAATTTAAGGTTGTATAATGTTTTCTGCAAAAATAATAAACCACCCATTGATTTTGTGGGAGAATCTTGTATGGTTTGATAAACCAAAATTGACCTCTTGGACGTGATTGCACTGACTACATTTGCACAGGTTTTGCATTCCAGTTGCACAAAAATATGAATGAACTTGTTTTGATTTCTTTGAATTTAAAACAACATAAGGTACTGATTTCTTGTCGCTTGGCCTAATAGAACTATATTTACAAAGAAAAACCCATTATTTCCTTGTATCCCAACATATATGTCAATTCAGCAATGCGTTTGCATGTGGAGAAGGTTTGTGCATGTGCATTTTGGAATTTTTTTGCATTCAAAAATGCTACATATCTAAACTGTACTGTAACTGCACAAATAGTCAAAATGGTGAATTACTAATAAGATACAGTTGTTTCATAAAAAATTTACTCCATCAAAAAATAATATTTAATTTATTTACTTTATCTGCCTTTATTTTGGAAAACTGTACGAACGAAAGGCAGACTTGCATTTTGCACAACCAATATTGACTGATTAAAACATGTTAATGAATATAATGATGAAGGGCAATAATATCTTATAAAAGAAAAGTTACTTTTTTTCAAGTCAGCTTTAAAGTGGGGAGGGTTTTTAACCATTTCAAGCTACAAATAAGATGTCACAACTTCTCTCCGGCTTGTCTTGTTACAACTGCTACAGTACAGTGGTCAATCTCGCTCTAAGATTGTGCAAACAGCATTTCACAGCATCAGAAGTCCACCCAACAGCTCACTCGGTAAACAGTGCATCATTATAGTTATATGATAACTACCAATACGTGTTTCACTCCATATTAGAGTGGCAAAGCAGCTCAAAATAGATTCAAAAATGTGTCTATTGTTTTTTACGACGATTGTCAGGATCTTGTACCACCAGTTAATCAGTGTCTCTTTTTAAACAGACATGTAAAACTAGTAAAACTATGACAATACTAGAACATTTCAAATCAGTTTGTTTAAAGATTTGAAGTAGTACATTTAAAAAAGTCCCAGATGATGATTTACAGCAATGACAGCTGCTTAATTATATTTCTGAAGTTTAAAGCAGTGGTTCCCAAACTTTGTCCTCAAGGATTCGTGGCCTGCATGTTTTAGGTGTCTCCTTGCTTCCAAACACCTGAGTTAAATAAATGGTTCATTAACATTCTTCTGCAGCATATGAAGACTACAGAAGAGGTCATACAATCATTTGAATTAGGTGTGTTGGAACAGAAATGCATCTAAAGCATACAGAGCAAGGGTACTTGAGGACCAGATTTAGGAACCACTGTTTTAAAGAACATTAAATACAGTCAGCATATCTGCCACCACAGAGGCGTCACTACATTGCTATTGTGTCCTGTGATCCATGAAATGTAGTTTTGTTTCTGGAAATTCCTTTCTTTCTAGTACTTTTTCATGAAAATGTTCTAGAGACAAGTAGTTCCTCTAATGTCTCTTTGAGGTCCTTGTATTGTACTCCAAATCACTTGATGCTACAATGACCTTCAAATATAACTTGCGCTACATTTTGTCTGCTGAGAACGAGGCATGTGCTCAAAGAGTAAGCGACACATATGTGATTTCTGAACTGTTGTATTCATATCTACCACTCCATAGTTCAACACTGGCACTCCTGCGCACCAAGTCTCTCCTGTTTTCTCTCTTCTGCCATCTGTACCACAAAAAGCCGTGCTCCACTGAGGATCTCTCTGATCTGCCTGTGGTCTCCTCTTCAATATGACCTGCAGTCTCCTGGGACATAGCCACACACTCCAGTGTCTCGGTAATCCCATCATCCGATGGAGGAATTTCTTGAAAGTCTGCTGATGATGGTTCTGTATCAGGCAGGGCAGGATCTGATGTTGAGTTTGTAGGTCCATAGTCTATTTCCAGTGATGAATCTGGTGATACTGAACTGGGTGGTGAAATTGTAACAGTGACCTGTGGAATTAGTACTTTGGGTATTTCTGAATTATCATCATATGTATCTATATCTGGTAAAGGGGAACTCTGAGAATCAAACTGGTATAAAGGAGGTTCAACATCATCAACATTAAATGATGAATCTGCACTCAGGTTGAAAGGCTCTGGTTCAGGGTCCATAAACACAGAATCAAGGTCATCCTGATCCAGTGAGGTTAGCATGACTATATCAAAGTGGACTAAATCAGCATGATAAATTGGGGTGTTATCCAGGGGTTCTGGGAGAGGTGGCCACTCTGTGTCTTGAAATTCTGGGTCAGTGTTTGGCTGAGATTCTGTTGAACTGAAAGCAAAGGCTGGACCAGGA
The DNA here is from genome assembly GCA_033032245.1 of Poecilia picta. Lineage (NCBI taxonomy): Eukaryota > Metazoa > Chordata > Actinopteri > Cyprinodontiformes > Poeciliidae > Poecilia > Poecilia picta. The sequence goes on from CM065374.1 coordinate 11,721,588, forward strand.
ATTACTTGCTCTAGAGGAGTCTCAGAAGGATAATCAGTTTCACTGATACTAGGATAAAGATTCGTGTCACTATCAGTTGAACTTGCTGGAGATACTGCATCAAAGTGCTCTGAGATCACTATAGATGGACATTTGATACCAGTTTCTGAATAATTCGGTTTAACATTATCAGAATCGGTTGAATGAATGTCACAGACTGGTGTTGTATCTTTGAGAGGGTTTGACGAAGACACCGAGGTTACTTCAGATGTTTTTGGCCCTGTCTCTGTTGAATCATTAGGATCAGATCCCTCTGCTCCTGAAAGATGTAAAGACTCCATAGTTGGGTCTTGATAGATGGCTTGTGGCTTGTCAACATTGACAGGATCATCAATCTCTTGATTTGGGTTTGTGTCATAATCATGTTCCTCTGGTGGAGACACAGTAACTGTAGGGACTGGATATGGTAGTTTTATCTTGTCTCTTTCAATTTGTTCTGGGGCTTGGGATTTTGTATCATCAGTATGAGCTTGTTTAGCATGTGAAAGGGACTCATTAGCTGGGCCCACATCTATTAGTTGATGAGTGATAAGGATTTCTTGTTTCACTGCAGATGAATCCTGAGGGTGTTCGATAACTTTTTCTGACGAGAGCAAAGCTGTCTCCTGAGTGATTACTGCCTCATTTGTGAGAGAAGCAGATGAAGTTGTATTATCTTTGAATGGCAGTTCTAAGTCTGGCTTAGATGTGGACGATACCATAGAGGAATCAATTGGCTCTGGTTTAACTGTTCTACTTGAACAAGGAAGTATTGGATCTAGAGAGAGTGGGATGGCACTCTCTACAAACATGGACTGCGGACAAGCAAGAATGCTTGGGTCCATTGAAAGCTGTTTTGGCAAATTTCGGCGAGAACTTTTCTTTTCTTCATTCTCCTCTGGACAGTTAACAGCTGCATCTGCAGTGCTTTGTCTTACCAGGGCTTTGCTTCTGGCCTGAATCCCTACAGATACTTTGGATATCTGGGGACTTTTCTCTTTTGCTCCCCCAATCCCTTTGTCTGTGGATGTCGTTGCAACTCCTCCTCCACCAAAGCCTGTCCCGACTCTTGTTCCTGTCCCTGTGCCAGTCACAACATCTTTGCCTAAGCCTGCTCCAGCTCCTGTTGCCATTCCACCACCTTGAGGAGACCATGTGTTGTAATGCTGTGTGAAAGTGTTGAAATTACTGTTGAAAGCACGAAGCTCCTTACATAGATCCCGCCTGAGTTCAGCCAATTCTCGACGCATCTCAGAAACTTCTTCCTTCCACTGCATGCTGATAGCTGCAGCTAATGTGGCAGACTCTTTTATACTAGCTTGGATTGCTTTTGGTGAAGGTCTTTCAGAAGCACTAGATCTTGGGGATCGAAAGAGGCTTGGAGAAACAGGTGGCCCAGACATGGGTTTTGCAGTAGCCCCCACAGCATCTGGGTTGTAAAGCCTGTCTCTTCTGATGGGGCACCCAAGATCATCATGTGTCAGTGGGGTTGCATCTGCCAAATCCTCAGGTATACTGTCTTGATCAGGTAAACAAGTTTCTTCCTGCACATAATTTCTGTCTGCAAGACAAATGTAAACATGAATCTGTAATATAGCCACAGGTATGAACAGCTGGAGATAATGTGCTATTATGTCATGCTATGAATTGCCTTGAGTCAAAACAATATCAGAATTCAAGCAATAATTTAAGAGAATTATTTCAATTAGCTTCTAAGTAAATTTGAAATTAAACATGTACATACACTGTATAAAAAGACACAATCATTTTGTTTGTTTGTTTCAATTTATCACTTTACACCAGACTACACTTTTACATTTTAGGTCATTTAGGATGATCAAAATTACTTACATAAATTACATATTTATGAATGAAGGCATTTTGCAAAATGCCTCCATTGAATTGGAAAAGCCACATTGGAGATGTGGGTTCTTTATAGTACATCTGAGTTTTTCAAATGTACAGCTGTACATGTATTTTACAACACACTACTTGAAACTTAGTCACTGTCGACATTGAAAGAAGTCCTGTACAGGTACAGGCTAAAATGCATCTCTGCAAAGAAGAAGCTTTAGCTTCAAAGGTGATATATAAAGGCCTGATTAGAGTTTGCAAAAGTACTCTATGACTAATTATTTAGAGTCAAGTCCTACTTTTTTATAAAGAACATTGTGAACATATGCAACATCTTCAGATATCATCAGGTGCTGACAGTAGGTGAAGTTGTGCCAAAAAGGTTGGACTTTTAGGGCCAACACAAAGTCCTGACCTCAGATATAGAGATGACTTGTGGGCATTGCTGAAAAGGTGTGTGTTCATAACAGTCAACAAATCTGACTCGGTCACACCCGGTAAGTGATTCAGAAGGAATGGGTCAAAATTCCAGAAAAACAATTGTGATGAGCTTGGAGAAAAATACACAAAATATTTGACCCATGTGATACAGTTAAAATGCAAATTTTCTACATAGTAAGGACATTTAGATAAAACGTTTAACTTAAGGAAAGCTGAAAAACATCTTTATTTTTTATTTGTGTGACCTTTGGCAAATAATGCTAATTATTTTAGCTCTAAAAATAACTTACAGCTGACCTAAAACATAAATGCAGTCTTGTTTAACATCAGACAGTCAAGAAATGCAAATTTTGTGTCATTTTATACATTGTATTGAAATATCTGGTGAGGAACTCTCACTTTTAAATGTCGATACAGTTCTGGAAACAAGGATAATATCATGTATTCCAGCTTTGACCCATTTTAAGTAATAGCTTACACTGCCTTCTCAACCTTAATTGTCTCATGCATTCTTTGCAACTTTTCAATGCACAAAGCTGACATTTTTAGATTTAAAAGTCCATCAATGAAATGAGAATCTGTAATAAAAAGGGCTGTAAAAATTATTGCACTTCTATTCTTCAGCGTTTTGGATGAGAAAGAAACAATGAAAAACTTTGTGCAGTAAAAAGAGCAAAGATGAGCAAAGCTTCCAAACCTTTTCTAGTCAATCGGGAAAGTATAGCATGAACCCTATTGAAACTGTGAAGTCCAATTAGACAGACTGAATCAAAGCTCTAATTGCCCTTTGTTGAAAAGAGCAGCGGAATCAATTTTGCACAGATCTCAGTCTCTTACAGATGCAACATTTTGAAGGGTATTGAGAAAGCAGTGTAGGCAGACCTTTGTTTAACCATGAGCACATCTCCAGATGTTCAGACCTCTAACTTTCCCTACAAGAACCCAGTCTGTCGGCAGCATCCATTCATACTTTTTTCTCGAGCCTTATTCTTCTTCTTATATTCTTCATCCTTTCAAAGCAGTCTTGTCTCATCTGTGAATCCAGCAGCCATGAAGGAAGTTGAGCGTACCAGTAGATTATAACCAAGGTCCTGTACCAACTAATCAGCATCAATATATCTTACAGTGTAATCATTATCATCTTTACATCTTTCAGTACTAAAGTTTAGACATGATAACTTTCAGTTCTGTTGAGATATTTTATTTTTTATTTTTGTGGAAGCACACAGTTTTAAAATGAGTTTGAAAAAATTAAATTGGGTAATGCAAAAATCTTTAACCATAGAAAGGGGTTATCACTCTGGAGCTAATGTGCTTTAGCACTTTGGACATAAGAAAAGAAGGTTCTGTATAAAGCAAATGCACCATGTGTTACCTTTAAACCACAAACTCCATATGAAAAGTTAGTGAAAGAATCCATCGTGTCCCTATTCTGACTTGATTTTCCTTTCACACAATTTGTGATTTTCAATAGGGTTCATAGCTTTACTCTCCGATGCATTGAAGTGATGAGCAAATCAAGGACTGTTTCCAAAAAGACCTTAGCTCACAAGCAGCAATTACAATAATCCATGAAAATGTAAACATAAAAAGTGATTCATGCAGCAAATATAAGAACTAGTTGTTACTAACTGCTCTATATTCATCCATTACTACAAATGTAAGTTTAAATGTTTTTGCATTAATTTGTTAGATCCTTGTCTCACAAGACACAATTCTCCATGATGTATTTATTGGACTGTCTAACTTGTCCTCACCTGTGGTTGATCTGATAGTGGAGGTAACAGTGGACGCCATGGGGGGGATGCAGTCATCATCTTGGGAGTATCCAGCCTGGATGGCTCGTAGGTAACTGTGGCTCCTGGTTCTGAAACATCCAGGGAGGTCCAGTGCCTCCATGGCTTGGGATTCTACCTCACTGAACACCGACTCACACACAGATTCGAACTGGCCATTTACTTCAGTTTCACTAACCTGAAGGAAACAAGACACATAGTTATTCCTCCCATTGTTGGAGTCAGAAAACATACAAATCTATGACTGCACCATCTGGAAATCTCTTGTTGTGTTGACAAAGACATTATAAATGGGAATGAATGTGTAACTGCCTGCTGGCAGTGAGTTTTTAATCATTTTTTCCTATAAAGATAATCTAAACAGGAAATGTGGGTAACACATTTATCCCAGTCCACCAAAAAAGCTTCTCTGTTGGAAATACTTTTTACATACTGATTATGAATTAATTGGAATCTTAGGTTTAAATTGAACAACCTAGACCTGTGGGTTGAGAACACAGTACGCAGCTTATTAGCTCAGGCAGACTCAACAGTCAGACCACCAAGTGTTTTTTCTTTTATATATATATCATTATTTTTTAATTGATTCTCAACAAAATAATCTGAAAAATGAATTGCTTGATTGCATAGAGCTCCTCAAAGTAGCATCCAAGCTACTCCTTTCAAACAACGGCCTTCCAGACTTTCTCTACCTCCATGAATAAATCAAATTAAATATTTAAATCATAACGTCATCCCGCCCTATCACTTTCGGCTTTCGCACATTTAAGCATATATCTCAATTTCTGAGATGTAAATAAATAAAGCCGTTTATTTACATCTCTGTAGCGTCTGAAGCTGTCTTCAGACGCTACATGTCTGAAGACAGATGAAAAGGGAAAGCAAATGGTAAAAATGAAATGTGTAACCTATAACAAATGAGTGTTATTTGGTTTGTAAGGAGAAGTAAAGTGGTTTGTCATAAAATGCTAAGCAAAACATGGGTTTTCTCCATAATCATTTAAACTAATAAATCAGTGAAAAAGCTTTCTTTTCAATACTAAATTTCCTCCATGTATAAGATGATAACCTGTGGGCTAATGCTATTTAGATGCATTGCAGTGCACCCGGCTCTCTGTAAATGTCAGACAATGGGATATAAATTTTTGTGGATTTAATCTTCTCCTGTGATGCTCTGGGTACAATGTTTTTCAGTAATATCTCTGGTACCGATTCATCACAAATGATGCACAGATCAGAAACAATTTTATATTCCTATCAGATAACATGAAGAACCATATAGATAAACATCTTGTTCTACTGAGATTTGGACTTAGAGGGGATTTAGCCGAGCTTTTAGTACTCACAACAAATCAATAAGCTTCTTTTCCCAAGAAGTAGATGAATATCTCAGCAACCTGTTTGAGTGTCTTAATTAGTACAGATTAACAATGTGAAACAAACTACTGCATAAAAGATATGTAGCTAAATTAAAATCAGAAATAAAACTAAATATATATATATATATATATATATATATATATATATATATATATATATATATATATATAAATATATATATATATATATATATATATATGACATATATATATGTCATGTATTTATGTAAAAGGTAGTGTTGATTCTCATCATCTTTAGATTTCAGGTGTCTGTATTTGAAAGAGATGTTGCAGGTTTTATGCTGCACACTCACCTGGCTCACTTGACTGACGCAGCTAGCCTGACTAAGCGTGCTGACAGCCCGCATGTAGCTCTGGTTCCGAGAACGAAACTTGGGCGAGTTGTAGTTGGTAGAGGGATCCAAGGCAAGGCTGGGGTGTATTTCCCTGGTAGCCTGCAAGTGGTAGTTCTGACTAAATAGACAAAGAGAATAAGAAAATGTCAGTGATTTTTTGTTTTAATAAATCAATTAAATACAATCTGATTGTTTTAACTGATGCTTACACATGTAACGTTTAAGCACCAGTTACACACGCATTTCTCAAGAAGGGAAGCCCTTTCCATTGCTACAGTGATATGCTTGTTGGTGTCCTTTGTAAGACAATTCGATTTCTGTTGTGCTGAAACATCCGATCAATGCTTGGAAATGAGGGAAATGCAAATCAGCAGGTAGTTAGCGAGCAAGCAATTTTGAAAGATCACCCCAGAGTCAGCCATGTCAATTAAATGTACTTGGCGTGAGATGCTCTGAAAGTCATTATTGGTTAGGAAATTTGCAGGAGAGAAGGCGAGGAAGACAGCAGCTGTATGCAAACTGATGAATATGGTGCAAAACATTTTAGGAAAGTAAAGTTTGGTATGTTTCTAATAGCTGGCAATTATGAAAAGGTTGTTCCTAGGCTTGCTTTACAGATAAACATTGTTGTTTATCTGTAAAACAAGATAAACAAGTAGGAACATGTCAAAAAAGTTCACAACCAATTCCCAGAAAATTTGCTAATTATGTAATTAACTCCATAAGATGAAATATTCTAACCCAAGACAAATACAGTGGACTCCTACCTATTGACTGTTCAGTATTCATGGATTCATCTATTTGGGAATATTTTCAAGAAGCAGATGAATATGACTGCAGGTTATTCACAGAAAATGTGACCATTTGCACATTTGTACACAGCACAAAACTAAAATATGTGAGCGAAAAGAGAAAAAAAATGCAGTTTATCTATCTGGAATACATAAACACAATGCTACTTGACATACTTGCATTTGCAAAGCAGTCAGTTCAGGAGCGCTAACTGGTTATACTTGATTAGAACAAAGGAAGACTGAAGATAAAAAGGAAATTATGACTTCATTTTATTTCTTTTTTTTACAAAAAGAAACCTGAAAATGTTGGCATGTGAATGTATTAAGCCATAGTTCATCTTTCTATTAGCTCTTAACATTTAAGACACAGAAATGTTAGTTGATTGTTTGGAGAAAATACTCAAAGCTCAATCAGATTGAGATAAATGTTTAACTCATTTTTTTCAGATTCACAATCGGACTGGGGATTTTAACACATGGATTTAAGTTTGACAAAATTAATTCCATAGTAGCTTTTGTTGTATAGTACATGGGTAAACCCCTGCCTGGGTCTCAAGTGTTTTGCCTCCATTTACATTTCACCCAAGAATGCCCAAATCTAAATAACCAAGAAAATTCAATTGAAATGAAAAATATCTTTTGCAGGAGAACCCTGACAGTTTTTCTGCAAAAGAAAAGCATATCCACAGCATGATGCTGCCACAAAAGATGGCATGTTCAAGGCAAAGTGCATGATTTAGTGTTAGATCGCCCAAAACACTTTGAATTTAGGTCAAAATGTTCACTCTGAATCTGATCTAATTAAAACACCTGTATGGCTTGAGACAAACTTCAAACCAGACCACTTTTTCACAATGGTAAGATATATAAAGGCCACAACCAGTAATGAACTGAGCAGTAAAATGTTAAAAGGTGTACTGTATTACACATAACCCTAGTTAAAACGGCTCTATAAATCAGTACCGGTAATTATTTTTGGACCAAAAGATGAACGAACAAGAGTCAGCACACAGCTTCATTTGTTACACCTAGAAACAACTCAGGGCCGAGAATCTGGGTGTAATGATCAACTCAGACCTGAACCTTCAGAGACACATAAAGGGAAATAAAAAGTCAGTCTTCTATCACCTCCAGAACTTTTCCAGGGTTCAATTATGTCCAAGCAGGATCCTGAGAAACATATCCATGCATTTATCCATGTTTAGTCAGATTGATTTATGCATCAGTATCAGTAACTGTGAGACAGTTGCAGCTGCAGCTGTCCTCTCATACTCACTAAAACTAGCGAAATAGAACACTGAGAAGTGATCAGAGTGAAAATTAACTAAAATTTTAGTTAATATTTTTGATGCAACAATTTCACATTCTTTACCATTATTTAAAAAAAAGATTCTAAAACAATTTAAATAAATTGTTTATTCAAATCTTCTATATTTGATATTTATCAGCTCATCTTTATTTGTGCACTGCCACAGGCAGTTTGTCATTGGCAGTCAATATTTAGCCTATTAGCAGTAAGGTTAGTATGCATCCTGCTATAAACCTTCCTGCGAGAACATGGTAGCAACAGAAGAGTAAGCCTGTATTCACCTTAAGTCTGCAGCAAAATTGGTGATGTAGTTATGCATGTCACTGTTGATTTTATCCAGGCGGTAAGAACTGTGGGTAGAGAAAAGAACAACGTTATTGGGTTCCACGAGTAGTTGCTGGATGGGATGTGAGGTTTCTCAGCAAGACTCCAATGGAAATACAGCTCTGAATGGAATTTGTGTCCCATTAAATGTTTGCTTGGAAGTATTCACCAAAGTGCTGCAAACATTAGGGTGATACACTATGACCAGAAGTGAGAGTGTGTCACCACCAGTATGAAAAAAATAGTCTGGTGGAGCTAATGATTTGATTAAAAAAAAAGACAAGTCCTGTGTAATGGGAAGGGAAGGGTGCTATGATGTCTGTAAATGCACAAAGATGTCATCTAGCATCACATCCTATCAAAAGCATTTAATGATGAAATGCAGTCTACACAAAAAAAAGACTTCATCATAAACCACCTCTCTCACCCTGTAGTGAGTGGATAATTCAAAAACGACCCTTCTTGGAGTCCATGTGAAAAAAAAATACATTAGTAAAGCTTTTAACTGACGAAATCAGTCTGAAGCAGACATGTAGAGATATTATCTCGTCAGCTGATGAAGAGAGTCCGTTTTGAGAATGTGTTAGTTGCTTTTTATCAAATCATGTCGCAGCAAATTCCCTCTAATGTTTTTGATTGGTGCTAATGCACTTCCATTGTCGGCAGATATCAAGGTGAGGGATAATGGGGAATGAGACATTCACCTGTCTGTCATCCTACAAGCAAAAATATTAAGCCAACTGTTGAACTGATTCAAAGAGTCAAGTTTATGCATCTTTGAATCTGGAAAGGTGTTTCTGAGGGAAAGAAGCTTAGAGACAGAACAGTATGTGAAACTTTGAAAGAAAGTATTCAAAAAGTAAAAAGAAGAGAAAACATTTGAAGTTTCAGAAATTATGTTCCATAACGTTTTGGTAAATAAAATACATCAAAACAGGTTCAGGAGAACAGCTTCCTTTGTGTTTTTTCTGGTTAGTGGAGAGAGTATAATTTTATGCTGTTTTTGTCAGTAGGTGACTAAGTTCCCTTTTCTATTATAAGCGTTAAAGTTGTCTCTTTAACTTGTTTTTCCAGTGTTAGAAAAATATTAGGTTTCAAATATATCTGTCCTCCTAAAAACGATGTTGACAACTCAATCTGGATGCATCTTGTCAGTGCGGGCTATTTCTAAAGCCTCCAGACCACCAAGCCAAGGTTGTACCGGCAGTCCTTGCCCGGTGCATGTTCTAAAAACACAGTGCTAATTATTATTAACCCTTTGAACTATTTTATTCTTTTTTTTATTTTGATTTTGCAACTTTACATCCAGAAACTTCAATGTATTTTCAGCCTCATGTTTTGCATCCAGCTCCCACATGCTCATCCCATCCCGGGTGTGTGCATGAGTCTCAACTTCTGATGAAACTTGAGAGCCTTGGGCATTAGGGTTCATAAATGCCACAGTGTTCAGTGTCATTCAAATGCAGATAATTATGTGCTGGGAAAAGGCAGTGAAAATAGATAATCACTCAAATTAAGCATTACACATTAGCTTTAGGCACAAATCAATAGACTGGAATTGGGCTCTGACCCTGAGAACTTTAGGAGATATGCATGTACATAAAACAATCCCGTCAGAGTGAGTAATTACAAAGTGTTCATCGGGATTTATTGAACTGAATTTATTGCGGTGAACACTAATTACTTATAGCCATCCCAGAAGCGAGTTATTTATGTATGGCAAAAAAAATTTAATCTTTTGTTTTGCAAAAAAATGAGGTGACTTGATTTGTTTTTTTTTAGCTCGAGCATAAGGTAAGATGGGATGGATGTCAAAGCAGAAATACTCCTCTGAGCTTTTGCATCATTACAAATTATCAAACGTGACACATGATGTCCTGCATTCGTTTTTTAGAAGAGTGCTAATAGTAATCATTATTGTATGTCATTTATACAGTTTTAAACATCTTCAGCAGGTCTGACTGGCAAAAAAAAAGGATTGATTCGAGGTGGGTTTATCAAAGCTGCCAGGTCTTTAACTCACAGAACCAGAGCTGTTTGGGGCTGAGGATGGGTAAATGATCTTTAATTAACAAATTCACTGACATCTAATTTTACTTCAAGTGCTCAGGCTGTTCCGGCTCAGTGCAGCCATGACAATGCGTTCCTTCATTGGTGGGACAAGCAAAGATCCTGTCAACTGTAAGAGTGACGGAGAGCTTGAAAGATGAAAGACGAGGGGAGGTGACACAACTTGACAGCCTGTTCTCACTTTAACACGATTTGCTTCAGGGAGCCACTGTTGTCAGATTTGTGTTTGGCCCATCAGAACCGCCCCAGAGGGACATCAAATTGCTACAAGTGCAAAGGAAATCTAACCTATGTACCTTCTGTCTTCAATTCAATCTAATTCCATCCCAACATGTCCAATGAACCGTAAGAGCATAAAGGCTCCCCATGCAAGTAGTTCTGGGCGAGTATTGGAAAAGCCATTTGTGTGGATTCAAACTGGAAACTGAAAAGAACAGAGCCACCACTGCTACAGAAGAAACATTGAAAAAACCTGGGGCAACAATTAAGACGGTAATGTTGCGTAATATTACGCTTTATATAACCAAAAGATATCGAATTTTTGTCAATGCTTGATGTTTTATTGTCAGGAAAACCTCGTGTAATGCACAACTGTGCAAAGGTCCTGAGTCACACATCTTTTCAAAATGTCCTTTCTTCAGCATGGCCTTAAATAATACTTCTTCAAAGTATCACATTATTATGCCCGCATCAGATCATTTTCCAGTGGAAAGTTTTATCATTTATTTATTCAGTCAGCCGAACTTCAGATGTGAACCAGTGGTGCAGCAACACCCCACAGATTAATGCATGAAATAAAGATCAGTTTTAAATATGATCTTCAGGTACTGTCACTAGCATCCTGACATAAAGACAGTTTTCCTATTTTTTTCATAAACCACAAAGGGTAACATAGTTTGACATACATAAAATAGTTTTTATGCATCTACAAAATGATTCCCAAATAGCTATTTTCTTACCCTGGCATGCAACTGAAGGCTTATGCTCCCCCCGGGGCCCGTTGTCAGGATCTGAGGGATGCTGTTTATTTGCATGCATGACAGTAAGTTTTTATTCTGTGCTCCCACTTCAATGATTTACCCTGTCATACACCAGTAATCTGACTCAGGTTACCAGTGCTCTGAAAAAAGTATCAACATCTTCTGGATTTTATTTTATTTTTTTATATTACTGAACAGACATCATAAAGACAGAGGAATCCAGCAGTCAGATCAGGGGTAAAGTTGTGGAGCAAAACTTAGAGCAGCATTGAAAGAAAACATGGCAGAGCCTGAAAAAGACTACAAAATCCTTCCAGCACGACAAAAACTGTAAACATAGAACCAAAATTATGATGGAAGGACTGAGATCAGATCATACTGAATTGGCCCGTGAAAGCAAAGACATAAATCTTACTGGTGCTCTGTGGCAAGACCTGAAAATTATTTACAGATGTTCTCCATCCACGGTGACTGAAACTGAGCTATTAAAATAGAGTTCATAGTTTAGATGAGCAAATCTGGTAGAAAATTCCTCAAAAAAGCTGTAGATGCAGTGAAACAAGTAATATCCTAATATCCTTTATTTTGCAACAGTTTTCCACAACTATCAAGCTAAATCTTAACGAAACATATTAAAAACTGGGGTTATAATGGCAAAATGTGAAGAAATTCAATGGTCATAAACAAAATTGTAAGATACTGTACTCTTACACCATCAGATCAGATCTGTAGGACAATTCACCAATTGTCCTACAGATCTGAACAGGGAGATGTAAGGAAACAGATGTTCAAAGTTGGACTGTGGTAAAGAAGTGTGGTTTCAGTGGAGGAGTTCAGCTCAGGGAACAGATGAGGTTGATTAGAGCAGCTATCATTACCCTAGTCTTAAAATGCAGGCATATGCTGAGCACCTTGACAGTGGAGAGCAGCTGCATGAGCTACACACACAGTAAAAATGCCAGTATTGAATTAACATCCAAAAGTGTTTACATGTGTCCAAGTCAGCTGGTGTTAAATTCAACAATACAGAGTGTCACATTAACATTTACCATGGTGTGGGTGTTAAAATACATTGAAAGTAACATCAGTATAGTTTTGATCACAAAACATAATGTGGTGTTAAAAAAGTAAATAATTGACCCACATAGTGTCAATATCAATCAACTCCAGTGGAAAATATTCCAAACAATACACAGAAATGGAAAGTTTAACTTTTCTTAAACCCATTTCAGTATTATAGACCAATGTTAATTTAACAAACTGGGTGTCAATCTTTTAACACTTTCAAAAGTCTTACTTTTAACACCTGCTGACTTGGACACATATAGAAATTTTTGGGTGTTAATTCAACCCTGGCATTTTTACTGTGCAGGAGGTCCATTCCATTCATTGCATTGTGTAAAATTTCATTAAGTATGTAGGAGGTCCATGCAACTCTGTGAACTAAGAACCAAGACTAGCTGGTAAGTGTTTACAAATGTAGCGTAACGAGGTTCATTAACAGTTTAAAAATCATCCAAATTTTTATTAATCATGGTTTGATTGGGGCCATTTTTAAAGGACGTAATAACACACTGAGGGGCATAGTAGATGCAAAGGTCAGATTCTCAACAAAATCAATCTTTTGTCTCTGTGATCAGAAAAAAAATATGACAACGCCACATCCTGGCATTCTTCATTCAAGTGGATTTGCTGGGGTAAAAAGGATGCTTTGGAACGACACCCTTGGGGACACTTGTGGGACTGGAAATGAAAGAACCTACAAACCCTCTCTTGCCGATTCAATAACGCGGCTGCCTCTGTCAATGGACTCAGAGGCAGGCCACACAGTCTGAGGCGTCCTGGTCAATATCTTGCTTTTTAGCAGAGCTCAGCACACTCCCGGTCTAAACCACCGAGAGAGCCGTTTATTCAGCGAGGCCTTGGAGTACAATAACTGTTATTGATATCCCTTCCCGCTGTTGCTTCCTCATAAATCATTTACTGTTTACAGCTATTCAGAATGGAAAGTGAGGGGGAGCTTTACATGATGCGAAAAAGCAGGGAGCCTCGCTGTGGCAGTACCATACATTACGGCATAATCTGGGAGAGGCGTTAAAGGGGCAAAATGACTGCATCTGCTGAGACAAATATCATTATGGTCCTCCCTGACCACAACCCATAGCATTCGATTTGCCATTATGCATCCACGGAGGGAAATGTCTGGCTTATTATGTGGGTATAAAAAGGAACCATTTGACAGTAATAGTGTGTTTTTAGGTCTTTGCGTTCTTCTCTAGCATCATGGAAAAAAATTTATTCTTACCATGAGTCGTGTTTGCGTGCAAGTGTTTTAATACACTGCAACTAGAAAGTATTCAAAATGTTGTTTTTATTTATTTATTTTTTTTTACATTTTATTAAGTTAAAGACTTATTCTAAAACTGGTGCAAATATATTTTCTTAAAGAGCTACAAATTATACCATTGATGTAAAAAAAAATAGAGGTTTCTTTACAAAGAAGAGCAATTTCTTTCCAGAAATATTTTTGATCAGTATTTCCTGACATACAATTTTCTCAAAGCATCCTTTATGGTTATCGCAACCTCAAGATTTTCTCATGTTTGAGAATTTTTTTTGTGATCTTTTGAGAGTTCTTCAACTGGATTTAAGTTTGGTATCGGGTTGGCTCTCAAGAAATTTCACTACTTTGCAATCTTCGTTCTGTAAACATTGCTGTGCTGGACAGTGTTGTATAAAGTACTGAAATCTCATAGTTAAGTAAAAGTATAGTTACCTTTCCAAAATATGACTTTGGTAAAAGTCCAAGTCACTGACTGAAATGTTACTTGAGTTAAAATCTTAAAGTATCTGAATTTTCTTGTACTTAAGTATGGAAAGTACTGTAAAAATTTATGTACTTAAGTAATGTAATGAAAAGTACAAGTAAAAAGTAAAACAAGGCAAATGCAGTTTGAATGACAATTTTTTATATTTGGTAAACTTGTCAAATACAGTTAAAGTAATAAACACAACCGAGTGCAGGCCAAATTAAACCTGCTAATAGATAAACCTGCAGGCACCATTAGACGCTTTACCTACAAGGTTAATAATTTAACCTGCTTTACAACTGAACCAGCTTCTTAGTTTCCCCTCCAGGAAAGAAAATACAAAGTTTTTGTAAGCCTTAAGTTTCCCTTCAAGTAAGGTCAGTGCTGAAAATGAGAAAAATAGTCAGTACAGAAAATGTGGCCAACATGAAGAAAAAAAGCCGCTACGATTAATTACTCTACTTCACAAACTATTGGTGCAACAACTGGTCATTATGTGTGGCGTTAGGGACAAGTGGCTGCTGCTTATCGCGAGACTTGCTTTGTGTTTAATGGGAGAAGCAAAACAAGTGTATCCATAGATATAATATAAGGATAGACGCCTCATGGATCGCTCTCGCCTATTGTCGCTCACCAGACAATAGGAGCGGTAGACCACTCCACTCAGCCTTTTAGCAGCAAAATGACATATCAGCGCATTTAATCGATCATAACACGTTTTTTTGTTACTGGGAACTACATTCAAACATCTATCAAAGCTACATTTATAAACAATTGTATTATTTAAGTATGTTTTTAATACGTAGTTCAGCATATTTAAATATGATTAGTGGCTATAACAATAGAATAGGAATGAATATGAGTCCAAAATCCAATGTGAGATCCATCCTGCTGCAGTGAATCCGTCTCTCATTATAGATTCTCCCTCTTCTTCCTCACATCGTGTCTTTATGAAACTTTAAAAACAAAAACTGAAGATTTGGGATGAATCTTACTAGTGAAAGAATTACATAATAATAGTCTTTACCACCTGTGTAAACTTTGCTGATGAATGTTATAACACATAATATAAGTTTTATAATATATGTTACTTTGTTTCATTTCTAAAATAGGCTCTTGTGTCAGATAATCTAAGTCAATGTTAGAGAATAATTCATTTTTTTAGATTTACAGAATCTCAGTTATCCTTCATATCGGGGCTGAATCCGTATTACACCAAAGCACTGTAGCTAAAATTAGCTGGTATCTCGCCGGTGGACATAAATACAGTAAAGTAATATTCTAATCACAATGTATACCCAATAATGTGTCCATCTTACTTGTGAAATGTTGTCTGTGGAACCTCACATCAATAGTTAATCGATCCGAACAACAATATCCCTCAGTGCTGAGGCATCTTCTGTTGTTTTGATTGAGCAAAGTAGGAGGGACTACCGCTCCAAGATGGCCGCCGTGTTTCCTGCGCCGGAGCAGCCAATGAGAGGTCTGCTCTTATAGTATGTCTATGGGTGAATCCTATTGGTGGTGATGAACAAACCCAGGCAAGTACCGACTTTGTAGCAGTCAATCAGTAGTGGGGTCAAAACACGAGCGTTTCTCTCTCTCGTTTTTTTGTAACGAATAACTAAACCACACATTGAAAATGTATCGGAGTAAAAGTACGAAATTAAGTTCGAAAATATAGTGAAGTAAAAGTGAAAGTTATCAAAAATTTTCGTACTCGAGGAAAGTATAAAGTAGCCTACTCCAAAATATACTTAAGTAAAGTAGTGAAGTATTTTTACTTCATTACTATACAACACTGGTGCTGGAGACTGAGCTCCAGGGCAACTGCAAACGGTTCTCTTGTATAATTGCTATAGCTATATATGATGCCCTTCTAAGTTGCCCAGTCTCTACTTAGAAAACACAAACACCATGATACTGCCACCACCATGCTTTACAGTAAGGATGGTGTTAAACATGATATGCCTGTTTTAAATATTATAAACAACTTCCCTGTTGACATTTTTGAAGATTCCTGTAATCTTCAAATCAAGACTCTGGCTGGGTCTCTCCAAAATGTAAATACCACTTCAAGTTAGACATAGTCTTGAACTTTCCATTTTGGTAAAATTGAAAGATTATTTTAAACCTGTTTCTGCTGATATGAGCAATGTGGTGCTAACAGCACATACAGGTGTGTGTTCCTATCCAAATCATGTTCAGTTGACTGGATTTACCACAGATAGACTCCAGGTGCAGGCTGCACAGTGGCGCAGTTGGTAGAGCTGTTGCCTTGCAGCAAGAAGGTTCTGGGTTCGATTCCCGGCCCCGGCCTTTCTGCATGGAGTTTGCATGTTCTCCCTGTGTATGCGTGGGTTTTCTCCGGGTACTCCAGTTTCCTCCCACAGTCCAAAAACATGACCGTTAGGTTAATTGGTCTCTCCAAATTGTCCCTAGGTGTGCATGGTTGTTTGTCCTGTGTGTCTCTGTGTTGCCCTGCAACAGACTGGCAACCTGTCCAGGGTGAACCCCGCCTCTCGCCCAGAACGTTAGCTGGAGATCAGCACCAGCAACCCTCCCGACCCCACCAAGGGACAAAGGGTGTCAAGAAAATGGATGGATGGATAGACTCCAGGTGCAGAAGCTACAAAGACTATGTGAAGAAACTGGATGCACTGTTTTGAGCAAAGTTTATGAACACTTAAATGATGGAAGGACTTTATTTTTTTCTATATTTATGAACATCTCAGAAAATAAATGTGCACTTTGTCAATACAATATTTACTCTTAGTTTTAGCATAAATAGGCAACATAACAAAATACAAAGGTGAAGCAGTATGAATACTTTTGAGTGGCACTATATGTATTAGGGGTTGGTATCCTGTCCATGACAGTTTCCATAACTAAAGGAGAAGGATTTTAGTTTGAATCCACACCGAGCATGGTTTTAATCTGAAAAGTGAAAAATAGACAGAATTAGAATCTGTTATTTGTTTGTTACTGTCATTCTGAATATTATCACAGCTTTTGTCCAGATACAGGGTCATCTCTGCATAAAGCCTTCAAGATAAGTTATGCTGTTTGCCTGCAGGCAAGTTGTATGATTTATGGAGAAGTGGCAGTGAACCTGCAGGGAAGTCTTCTTTACAACCCCGTAACAGCAGAACAGGCTTTGTAAACACAATGCTTGAGGCATGAAAAATCATAGACGTACCAGACTTTTATCCTCATGTTTTTTAATCAATGAAACTTAAGAAAATACTGCACCCTAATTTTGATTTATGGGGTAAAATACTTGAATTAATTTTGTTAACATAGGACAGCCACTGTAATTTTATGGAATTTAATCCATTTCATAGAATTCAACAGAAAAAAAAATGTGCGCTTATTTTGCAGCCTTTAAAACAGCGTTAAGCTTAAAACCATTGAAAATTACAACAAAAAAAGAACCAGATAAAGCTTTTAAGAAAGGGCCAGTCAGCAACATATTTAGCTTCTAACTGCACCCTTTCAAATTTCTTCCGCTGTAAACAAAGAGCAAAAGTTCCCACAAAAAAAATGAAACAAAAAGGAGTTTGATTTACAGCATTTAAACATTTTTTTCTGTTTTACTATAAATGTACTAATCTGATATTAACAGAGGTAAATCTTAAGTTAAAATATAAGTGAAATATTTATTTATTTCAGTAACTCAATTTAAAAGGTGAAATTTGCATGCATAGTTGTGCAATTCAAGTCTTTCCTTTGTTTATTTTCATGATTATAGCTTACATTTAAAAAAAATCAAAATCACTGTTAGCCAAACTCAAACTGACCCTCTGTTCAGAGAACCATTGGGTACCTTCATTGCTGTGTTTATTCAGTACTTCATGCAAAAAAAAGTAAGTTCCAGTAAGTACTTGGTGAATGTACTGTATAAATTTAAATTGTAAAGAAAACATTGCCACTTCTAGGGATAAATAAATGCCTCAAACAAGGAGAATTTGTCCTCTTGTATTGGACCAATATCTCCCCACCACTTCACTGTTCTATTTGGCTACATCTTTTAAGACATTTGCTGACTTCTTTCTTATAGCCGATATGAAAAATCCGAGGAGGAATTCCAGGCAGTACCAGGTTCAAATATGAGCAGCTTGACACTGATGAAATGCTGGAGCTCTGCATGAAACATGAACAGAGGGGAATGTGCATGAGAAAATAACAACACTGACAGTGAGCTGGGATGAAATGCTGCCTCGACATACACTCATTAAAAAGCAACACATAAAATAAATTCCACTGCAAGGACGGAGAACTGTCTGATACCGGTACATACGTTCATAAAATATTTCTGGAAGATCTTGGATCACTTTTACTGTAAAGCAAAAGCACCGAGGCTGTTGAAGATGCACCTTGTAAAATGGCTATGGCAAATCAATTCAGGTATAAAGAGGAAAACTATTTATATGCATATTTTAACTTTTCAGCTTAAGAAAACTCAAAGAAATATATGACCATTAAATAAAACTAAAGCATCTATTTAATAAAATGAGAAATTGAGAGTTTTCTTTCCCTGATGCAGCAGCACCACACACACACATAATACATAAGCATCATCATTCAAAAAAAGGACTACCTACAAAATATCTGTTTTAACCTAGGTTAATTAAAACTAGAACATTTCTGAGGAAATTTAAATGGGGCCTGCCAAAGTGTGACTGTTGGATGAACTCATTGTTTTGATGCTGAAAATTAGCATCAATGCTAAAGTAAACTGCAATGTAGTCAATAGCATGTGGGGGGTTAAAATTAAAAGTTAAAATTAGCCAAAATGCTGCCAGTGGTAGGTGGGGTATCACTAGCATATTGTCTAACATTGACTTCCTCCATTCAGTGTCCTAAACATGCCTAATAATAATTTTAAAAAAGCTAAAAAGCTTCTTTTGGGAAAAAGGCTAGGGAAAAGGCTAATGTCAATGCTAATCTTTGTGCTAATGTTATTCCACTGTTTTCTGACTATTGACAATAAAATAATAGGTAAATTCCATGCAGTGGTATAGCAGGCCCCAATAATGAAAATTATATGAGCATATTGACATGGTCCAGTACTTGGTTTTATTCAGGATGGGCAGCTGCTTTTCTCCTGTATATCACTCAATGATGACAGGAATCTTGTTGGGATATATACATATATATATATATATATATATATATATATATATATATATATATATATATATATATATATATATATATATATATATATATATATGATATTGGGGTTTATATATATTTCTGGAAAGTTATTTTTTTTATATATATATATAATATATATAATATATATATATATATATATATATATATATATATATAATAATATTATAAAAGAAAATAACTTTTTTCCTTTTTTTCCAGAAAAAAAGGAAAAACATATTCTAACTCACATATGTTAAACAATTCCATTCTTATTGTGATAGCACTCGGTCATGTTCTTTGTTTTGTCTTTGTCTTAAATGTGTCCATTTTAATTTGTATTTTTTTTTTGTTGTTGTCTGCTTATCTAATTTGTTATTTTGCAGATCTGTAATGCTTGTTTTGTATGCACTAATTGATGAATTAAAAAAATCCCAAAACAAAAATACTAAAGAGAAATGAGACAAACAATTATGCACAACAGATTTCTGGTTTTGCCTAAGCAATACCTTTGAGAGTCCAGCAGGTCCTTGGGTCTGATGATGGCCTTGATCAGGGCATCTGGCCGCACCGACTTCTGAGGTGATGTCTTTGGACTGGAGTCTGACTCCCCGCTCTCCTCATCCCCCATGGCTTTGACATAGCTGCTACTCCGCATTCGACGACAAGGGATCTCATCATCCTTTCCACCACCAGGATAACCCGCCCACTCATCCTGGGGTACCTGGTGAGAAGAGACACAGGACTAACATTGTTTTGCATTCCTATCTCCTGACACACCGGATGTAACTCAATGCTTTTATTGTGGACTAAAATCTATAAATTGTATATTAGTTAATTAATTAATTTGAATAGCTATATGACTAAAAGAATTTTGAACAGAGAAAATTGATTCCATTTCTTGTCTTATGTTGCATTAAGTATTACTGTATTTTGTATTACATTAAACTGTCCTGCATTTGTCTCCATTATTCTTTCCTTTTATTCTTATTATTTTACCTCTCTCTGCTGAAGAAATTCACCACACACCGCATAATATAATGCTAACACTACTATTTTACAGTGGGGATGATGTGTTGCAATGTTATTTTTTTGTCAAACATTTCTTTCTTCCTTTTTCTTTTTTGGCCAATGCATTTCTTTAAAATGTTAGATGCCCCTGACCTGTTACATGTGTTTATTGGTCTTAATGAAGGTGTTTGTTCACCAATGTTCTTCAACAAGCCTCAGAAACCTGAGAGAACAGATATACAGTATATTTGCTAATATTAAATCACATCCGAGCCAACTCTATCTGCCAATAAGGTGAGTTCTGAAGGCAATTGGTTGCACTGCATTTTATTTTGGGGATTCTGTACAATCCATCCATCCATCCATCCATCCATCCAAAATGTTTACTGTGCCATTAAAATATATTGAAGATTGTGGTGGCGCCACTGATTTGTGGTTTAGATTTAGCAATAGCTAAAACAATGAATAAATTGATAGACACTTTACAGCTTAAAACATTATTTCTCAAGCAATTAGTCCCACCCGCTGAGCTGCACAGACCTTTTCTTTATTAGTCAACATAACTTAAATCATCCATGCAGTTTTTCCAGCTGCTCGGTATAGAAAATGTCATCCATTTTGGCCCGAGCACCAGCAGCTGAAAACTTTGTAAATTCAATTGTTCTGCTAATTGTGATTCCTGACAGACGATTGTCAGACAGGAATAATAGGAGTCATCTTTGCTCATGCTGTCGCAGCTCTCGCTACCGCCATCAAAGCAAGTCAGGTGGAATACATGTCGCAATTTTCCTCCTCTCATTAAAGCAGGTAATTAAATATCCAGACACAAGCATCACTGGGAGTCCTATCTGCACTTGCCGCCTGTTTTACTACAGATGGAAGAAAATATTTCCCACAGAACACAAAATATAGAGCTGGTCTTAAATTCCAAATGTGGAGCAAACAGTAATCTTAATGTAGGCAGAAAAGCACCAAAGGAGATTAATGCACTTTGATATTCGCATTATGTAGATTTAATTGTAGGAACCAATTTCAGGAAGGGCATGTTTTACTGGAAACATAAGTGTGTTGAGAATACAAACTGAGTCATGTTCATACAGGACAGAAACAATCTGAGTTTTTAATTCTACACGTCATTATATATACATAAAGTAATGTTGTTATGTAATTTTAATGGGTTACTAGAAGGAGGGAGGGTAGGCATCTTATTCAGAATGTGAGAACAACTTTGTTGTTACAATGAACCAGTGTTATTTGTTTGATTCCCGTGCCATTACACAAATGTTTTAGTGTGAAATGTATGCATAAAGTCGAGGAATGAAAAAATTGTATTTTCATAGAGTGAATGTAAACATTACTGTCTGTGTCTTTTTTTTGTTTTGTTATCAAGTCATCCTATTCACAGTTTGCCTTAAATTCCACCGACTTTGGCTTTGTCAAGCAGTTATAAAATATGATACTGTCAGTAACTAATAAAATCTCTGGGATGAATGAAATCTTCCCTGACGCTGTGTTCATTCATCGTATAACATCGTGGCAAGTAGATTAGCCCTGAGGCAGTTTGAATCGCTTTTCTTCTAGAACTTGTGTTGCATTTTATAGCTCTGAAGCGGAGCTGCATTCACAAGGCATTTTAAGCTGTGCCAAGCCACTATTGATGATTGGAAGGCTGGACAAATGTGTCACTCTTGAAATAATGCTGATATATGTTTCTTTCTCTGGTTCAGTGACTGTTCACAACAAAATTGGCGGCAGCAGAGCCTCTATTGGAAATGTCAGAAGGCAAAAGCGCTACATCCAAATGTCACTAAGGTTTCAGACTCATCACTGCTGATGCAAATGTAGACAGAAATGGTATTATTATTTGTAAGCAACTAAACAAAGTTGGCCTTTCCAATACATTATTAATAGCGAAAACTCAGACCATTTTTCTATTGAATATTTTTTCTATATAAAAATGTATGAATAGCTTCAACAGGAATTAAGTTTTTCTGGAAATTATTTATTTATATTTCAACCATAGTTATTGGGATGCTCTTTCTAGAAATAATAGGGATCATCACTGCTCCATCCATCTACTGTGTATACCTGCTTGTCCTTTCAGGGTCATGTGGGTCTGGTGCCACACCATGGCCAAGTTGACTGACCAATCAATCAAAAACAATTGTTTTTTTTTGTGTTTTTTTTTTCTAAAACTAAAGTAAAGGATTCAGCTGGAATAGTTTTCTATTACAGTGTTGGTTATGGTGTTAAAATTAAATGGCACAATAATGTGTCAAGTAATAATAATTGCTGCTAAGGGTAAAAGAACAATATGTAGACAGACACAGAGAATCAAGAATACTTTAATACTTTTTTATTCTAAACATGCGTTGGAATCCAAACTCAAACAGACACTAATAAGAGTCATTCATCTCTGCTTCTGAGAAAGGCACACAACCTCTACCAAATGGAGTTGATGGGTTAATTAAGTCTTGGAGGGGTTTGATATTTTTAGACATCTACAGTAATTAATGAGTGGAACGCCAGAGGACAGACACAGGCTGTGGTGAGATTTGTTTAATTTGGATTTGCTGATAAACTGTGTAGATTGTGGGGTTTCTCCATATGAATACAAAAAAAGAAACAGCAAACAGAGCAGGAAGCTTTTGCTGACTGCTGTGAAAACACATATCTCACCCAATGACTCTAAAAGGAAATTAACAACAGCATAACTTAAAAGTTTATATATATATATAATATATATATATATATATATATATAATATATATATATATATATATATATAATATATATATATATTTTGTTGTGCATGTTTTTCTTGAGCTCACTCCACAGAGTTGGAATTGGATTTAGATCGTAGGAACATTTTAGGTGCCCAATAATGCAATGCTGATTCGATAAAACTTTTTTATAATAGGATTTGTTTTCCAATATAGAAATATTTCAATTAAAGATTGGTTAGATTTTAATAGCGTATTCAGTTAGATGTTATGTTAGTCACTAGCAGGTTGAGAACAGTCTTTTTATTGCACTAGCAGCTAGCGCAATAAAAAATTACTTTATCATAAGATTTTCTTCAAACCTTAAGCACGGGTCCCAGTGAGTGTGAAGTGCATATCAATATTTGGAACAAGAAAAAAAAAAAGTAAAATCAAGATCCTAAGATCTTATGCTTTTCCACCCCCCTTTCTTCATAGACAAGAAACAGTAACTACAAATTTAACAAAACTTTACCAAGTTCTTCCTAAACTAACATGAGAAAGCTTCAGCAGTGAAGTGCCTGAATAACCTTTTGTGGATATGAAACAAGATTTGTGAAGCCTGTGAGAAAATTCACAGAGAAAGTGTGACATTTTATATTTAACATTCCATTTTTAACAACAGAAGTTTTATTCTTTTTAATTACTTGGAAATATTTCAATGACTGTAAGACATCTCTGGGGGGATGGGGGGTTAATTTTAACAAAGGCACTCTTGAGAAACTCCAACAGCAGATCTGCAGGTGCTGGGAGCATTTTAGCAATGCTATTACATAACCCCAGTTTCTCATTCACCGCATAACTGACAGGCTGGGGAAGTACGGTAAGTGTTGTACAGTAAGTCCAGCTGGATGAGCAGATTTGTGGGCACAGGGAATATGTTTGGTGCATGTTGTGTCAGGGAAAAGAGAGAGAACTGAACATCCCCCCCGTGCAGCAGTGCATTTCATTGATTAACTCTGCAATCCTATCTAGCCTCCTGCAAAAAGAATAAGTCACTCTCATTAAAGGAAAGAAATAGTGTGAGGTAGACTGAGATACAGATTGAGTGATGAAAAGGTGAAAGTACAATGCAGAAAGATGAAGAATCGGTTAGGACAGAAAGAGGATGGATAACAGAAAGATAAAGCTTCAGTTATGGGTAATCCAACTTTCATTTTCCTCAGCAGATTGAACTGACACAAAAGATGCTGGAGGAGGTATTTCTTTTTACTTCTCTGCCAAAACTCATAATACACTTCAAACATTTGTTATCTCTTCTGTTAGATAAACTCACCCAGATGGCATTTAGATGGCTGATCAGTAATCTTTTCTTGTTTAATGACATTTTCAATGGATCTTAGCTTGAAAATGTTTAGCAATCAAGTAAATAAAAACAGTTGCACAAACAATTCACATTCTTGGCTTGTAGCATTAGGTTTTTACTTGACAACTCCAAATTTAGATTTATTGTGACAAACTAACACAAATTGAATTGGTAAGGAAATTATGAACACCTTTTTTTAAAAAAAAATATGGAAAACACAAAGAAAACCAATTTCTGCTGCAATTCAAACTGTGAAACTTTTGTACAGGAAGAAAAATAAGTTTTTTCTCATTCTTCTTTTTGTTTTGCATCCTTGCTAATGCTCAGTCAGATTGGATTGTGTGCCTTTTTTTCATCGTATCTCACATTTTCAAGTGGACTAAGCTCAAAATCTTGATTAGGTAATTCCAAAACATGAATATGCCTATTCAGCTTTAGTTCCGGCAGCATAGGGTGTGTTAAGGGTGATGCGTAGTTTTAGTTTTCCACAACACAAAGCATTTTGCATCTAAGCCAAATTGTCCAAAATGACTAAAGTACGGTCGGTCACAGTGCCTTATTTTTAAAAAGACACACCCAAGTGCAGCAACAGCAGAGCAGAAGTTGCTCCTAATACAGTTTTCACTTAAAAGATGTACTTGATTTTCTTGGCAACCAGACATAAAACCAGAAAAAGATCTACTTTTGATCCACAATATAACTCAAAAAGTTTGCTAACAAAAGATTGTTGCATCCAACAGCAAAATGTCTTATTGTTAATAAATGTTAATATTACAATACCATATTTACTTTGATTTCTGCCCAGTGTCTTACTTAATAATAGCTACACAGGTTCTGGATTCGATTCCCGGCCCCGGCCTTTCTGCATGGAGTTTGCATGTTCTCCCTGTGCATGGTGGGTTTTCTCTGGGTACTCCGGTTTCCTCCCACAGTTCAAAAACATGATTGTCAGGTTAATTGGTCTGTCTAAATTGGCCCTAGGTGTGAGTGTGTGTGCATGGTTGTGTGTCGCTGTGTTGCCCTGCGACAGGCTGGCAACCTGTCCAGGGTGACCCCGCCTCTTGCCCAGAACGTTAGCTGGAGATTGGCACCAGCACCTCCCGACCCCATTAAGGGACAAGGGTGTAAGAAAATGGACAGACGGATGGATGAATGGATGGTCTTACTTAATAAAACAATCTAACATCGCAAGCCTCCATTTGTGCACCTTTAAAAAAAAAAAACCTTTTATAGTTTTTAAATTGACAACCAGCCGGTAAAATCTTTCCTGTTCAGGGCTTTTCCAGAGACAGATCCAGAGTGTTAGAAATAACAACGCAGCAATGGCCACATTTGCAAGCATGAATGATGTACTTTTTTCCGGAGTGGTGCTTCCAAACCTTTATGATCAAAGCACTCTGCTCTGCACCTATTTTCTTCCTGTAATGCCTCTTTTAAAGTTGATGAATATTTAACAAGACTAAGCTTCATGACAGTGGTTGATTCATTTGGGTCGTGTGTAGTGGAGCAGGGGAACATTGGAAATCTGCAATAAAGTGTGTCCCAAAAATAGCATAGGGTGACACAGTTCTACATGGTCCGTAGTCAGGCACATGTGAAGCTGTTTAGTTTTACCTGTTCTTGATGAAATCTTAAGAAGCAGTGGATCACGACTCACTCAAAACTCCTTTAAAAAAGTTTTAGGAAACCCCCTGTGTTCACAGTTTTGACTTTCTTTCTGTAGTTCAGTGAGCGGCCTGCATCCCTCTAAAGGTCCATCTCTGGCAAGCCAACGTGGCAGTTGATTGGCTAATTAAAAATCAGCACAATGCCCTATCAGCAAAACTGTTGAAATAGTTATCCTCTCTAATGACCAGGGCGGAGGGTTGTTGTTAAAATGGTTATAGATCTGATGGTTTGTTCAAGTGAAGACGCACAGACTCCATGTCTTAGAATAAAGTTTAAGACATAGTTCGTAAGAACAAAGAAATTTGCAAGTTGGAGTGATCAACGACCTTTTGGGAAAATTATAGCTGAATATTTTAGCATTTAACTCATCAGTATTGACAGAATTGGTAAAGTTGATTTAAACTGATTAGTTTCTTGATACATATGTTGATTTAAGCACACTCCATGCATTTTTTAATGGGGTTGAGGTCAGCCCCACAGCATTGTTCCAGAGGTTTAATGTTAGGCTTTAGCTAATCCAAACCACTTTTGATGTGTTCAGGATTCTGATGCTGGAACACCCAGCAGTAACCAGGTATCAACTATCTGATCCAAACTTTGAAATCACATGAAAGCAAACCGATTGTGAAACTTAAAACGTGTGAAAATGGTTTAAAAGAATGGTGTGTAAACATCTGACCTGCACTGTGGTCTTAGATTCTCCTAGAGAGACACATTCATTGTCACAAATACACATGCAAAGCCTCAGACTGACACCTTTCTCTGTTTGCAATCTCATACTTTCGCAGTGCTTCAGAAGTTTTTCATTTATGTGTCATCAGCCAAGGACGCAAACAAGGTGACTAGCACATCATCAAGCCATCTGGTGTCCAATAAAATGAAATAACACTTCCTCACACTTCCTCACACTGCCACACACGGACACATAGTTAGCACACCCACTCTTTGAGTATAATTTATGTTGATACAGCTCAAGATATTTCAGGGTTTTTCCAATTTAACATGAGCAGCAGGACATGAATGCTTCTCAATGTGACCCCTTGGTTTGTGCAGTAACTTTCCTGAATGTTGGTCCTGGGTTCTCCTGTCTGAGTGCTGCTGTTGTCGTAAGGATCAACAGTGGCTAAAAAGGAGCAAAAAAAAAAAAAAACAGACATCTAATTTCCGCCACCTTCTGCATCCTAAAGTACGTGAGCATCAGAGATCCACAAACCTCAGCAGTGTGCTCCTCTAACTGCCTTCTGCTTCAATACATCTTATGTGAGAGGTCCCTGAGTGCCCATTGATTCTCCTCCGGGGAGGGAAAAAGTGTCTCACCCTTTGCGGATTGGATTGATAATGTTGAGCTAAATATAGCCCTGCGGCAGGGAGCAGGAGCTGAGGTTTATTTTTAGAAATGTTTATAGTGCTGCAACTTGGACACTACTTCAGCTGGATAACCAAATGGAGGGAAGGTAGAGTGGGATAGAGATGCAAACACTGCAACTTTCTGTTTAAAAGTGGACTTCACTTGACTGAATTACAACAAATACAATTGGGGAAGTGCTTTCTCTGTCAATGAACCTGAAACTAAAACACACCAATCAAAACTAGACAGAGTATTTCATTTGGACACTTTAGTTTGTGCCAGTTGCATTTGCACATCACACTCTACCTGTAGAACAGAGTCTCCTTTTTCTAATTCCACTCAAGGGGTCCACTTTATTTTGACTACTGACATTATTCATCCATTATACTGTATATCCCAGGAAGATACTCTATAAAATATGTTGACTCATTCTGCATTTAAACCCATTAAACCTTTTTATATGAGCGAAATAATCTTTGTCAGAGCTGAAAACCATACAAGAGCATAAGAAAAGAGGTAAAAATTTACATTGATTTCTGCTGTTTCATTCTCATTCTGCCAGATCTTCCCCTCCGGCGGAGATCATTTACAGAGTTAATTGATTTGTCCTGCTGTGCTAGTTATTTCTACTGGCAGCCACATGCTGCGCCATAGGACCGGATCACATTCAAATATCCAGAACAGAGACAAAAAAAATGCAGTGCTTTAGATCAATTGCAATCTGGCCAAAGGAAAGCTAGTTTTTTTTTCTGATTATCGATTGATTGATCTTTAAAAAGCTTTCTTGAGCATTTTCAGCTATTGTGTTTTAAGTCAAGTAGTGATTCTGTTACCCTTTTCAATAGAAAAAAGTATTTGTTACATATTATGTGCCACTGGTCGTTTGATGCTTTATCCTTGATGATGAGCTCAAAGTGTTTAAGGTTGAAAGATGTCTTGGGAATCCCACTAATCTTCAACTCTCTCTACATATTCACTGTCAGAGTTATTTCATTCCAAGAGGTTAATGTTATGAAACATGTTGATAAACACAAAAAAATAACTTACTTAAAATTACTTCACAACTAAATCAGACAAGGAAATGGACAACCTTAAGAACTGTATGAGTAAAAATGCTGGTGGTGTCAACTATTTAGCTTACATGGGCCATAAATGTTTGAACCGTAGTCTGAAAAGCTGCTACATTCAGTATCTGCTACTTTCAGTGACAACATACCTCAAAAACAAATGGCACTCTTTTGAACAGCCATTAATTAATCATGAGCAGAACTCAAACCATCTCTGTATGCCAGAGATTGAGAAAATCACACTAAGCAGCTCAATAAATTAGCACTTTGCTATTTTACTCAAACAAAATCCATAACAGATGGTAATCATTGTTAAGCTGTTTTTGACTAGTTTTATTAATATTTAGCAAATTTAGAATTGCTAGCACTGCAATAACTGTAATGTCAGACATCTCTGATTTTTAGATTGTGAATATTCTGAGCTAGTTTCAAATACACACCACATATTTCTAATTAGTTTTATGAGGTTAAAATCTCATAAAAGCCTCACATACAGTAAATTCCTAAAGGCTTCTTTAAGGAGGTCCTCTCTATGTTTAATTGTTAGTCATGTGACAAACCTAAAGAAAATGCATTTGGTTTATTTTGCACATCTTTATCAGTCTACCAAATCATACTAGAAAAAATATTAGTAAATAGGCTTTTGATGCTTGCGTGAAGCTTTTATGTTGTTCTAGGTACTGCTCCTCCAGAGGGGAAGTAGAGTGTGACAGTTAACTGGATGAAACATACCTGTAGATAGTGACATGGTCTCAAGCTTGGTTTGAGGTCAGTGGGGGTCATGGGTTTCTCCAGGTTGAGTGAAGACTTCCTGTAGGCTTCCTTGGCTTGGCTGACGGTTAATGTTGACCAGGAGCTCCTTTTCATGAACTTGCCCTCAGGTGCCATGTTAACGCTCTCGCAGGCAGAGCACTTGACGTCGTTGTTGCTCTTAGAGGTCTTTAAAGACAGGTCCCCAGCCAGGTGGCTGTGCATTGAGTCCGGGTAACAACGGGTGATGTGGTCGACCGGATGCCGCGACATGATGCTCGGTGTCCTGTACGTGCTGTCACTGTCAAGATTGTCGTCCGAGCTCCACCATCCACCATGGCGCTGCTTTCCTCCGCCATCAGATTTGCGGTCTTTGCTCTTGCTGCGTTTGCTGTGTTTGTGGTGGCCTTGGTGGTGGTGATGGTGGTGATGCGATCCGTCCCTGTGGGAGTCATTTTTGGTACCATTCATCTTGGAGGATCCTTCCAGGGAGTGCGACTTTGTGAAGAGTTTCTGTACCGAGTGAACTAAGTGGCGAATTCGGCCGGGGCTTTCATTGCGGTGCTCTGTGGTTGTAGTTGTGGTGGAGGTGCGTTGGTACTGCAATGTATGGAAGCCGTCTCGGTGCAGTGGCATCTGCTTTTCGAACTGATCCAAAAGATTTGCAGGGATCCGGTTCATTTTGCCACTGCCGCCGTGTGAGGAGGAGCCACCATCTTCCCGAGAATCCCTACCGCCAGAACTGTTTCCGCCTCCATCTCTCGAAGCGCTGCCATAGTGCATACGAGGGAAAGTGCTACTGGATATAGAGTGGTCGGTGGCCGATAGTGACACTGGCATCATCATGCACTCAGAGTGGATGGAGCTCCGTGGGGAGCAGCGGTGATGACTCTCAAGGGCACAGCTGTCAGTGGGGCTGAGGAGGTAGGTGGGTGACCGAAGATCACCATGGTGAAGATGGTGATCCAGGGAGTGGTCACAATCGGCCAAGCCACAGGTGTAAGGTGAGGTGGGTGATGTTAGCTGGAGATGGGCAGGGCGGCCACCGGAGAGACCCTTCATGTTCCTGGGTGCAGGGGTGTAAGTTTCCTCATCGAAGTACTGCGAGGGTGACCATGAATACTGCTGGTCTGTAAAAGAGGAGAGAGAGAGAGAGACACAAGGAAAATTACATAAAAAGCATTTTTACCAGAAGCGAAAGCTGTTTCACACCTAACAATGAGGGACCTCCTCACCTACATTTTGATCACTATTCACCTCTTACACTCACTTCAGCTACAGGGCAACAACCAAAAAGCCCCCAAGCTGTGGACATGAAATCTACAGATTTCATGTCCACAGAGCAGCAACTAAATCTCGACACTTCTATAGCACCCTTCAAATCACATCTGTGGCGGTATAATTCTGCAAGGAAGGAGAAAAAAAGTAGAGAACATATAAAAGGAAAGGGCAGGTGACAGGTAAAAGCCTGCATTGCCATTTATCCAATGCAAAGTGAAATAATAGCCTATCACTCTGCTGTGTCGGCGTCATCTGTCAAAGAAATGAGGAGTGCGCTGTGAGGCACACTGCCAGATAGAAGTCCTTGGGAGGAGATCACCAAATCTACTATCCTTCACTTTTTCTCTGGGTGTCCTGTTGCTTTAGATTAAAAACCAACTGATCTGTCATCAAGGGCAAACATGATAGCTTTATATTGTAATAAATTTAGATGAATTAGAGGAAACATTTAGCTTGCCGCTAAACCTCATTACGATCTTCTGTTTGGGATTTAGAATGGTCAATTTGACTCAGAATTAGGTATGAAAAAAATGTAATGATGTTTTACAGTGCCTTATAAAAATATTAACATCACTTGAACATTTTGTCACACTACACAACAAACTTGAAATGAATTTTTCAGTGCTTTTTAAGAAAAATACTCTTTTTTTATCCCCCGTACTATTTTCAGCCAACTCTAATATCCCTAAGTAAAACCCAAAATTTCTCCATTAAATGTCAGCTAAACAGATTCCACCTGAGAGGAAAGCAAGCTGTGCAGGGAAGGCCTCACAGGTAGAGTAGAAAACATTAGAAAACAAAAAGCCTCATGAAAAAAAAGAACAAAACAATGTCAGAAGCTTTGGAAATCTCACTGTTCATCATTGATAATGACAGGTGCAAACCTGCCAAAACTAGACTGCCCAATTAAACTGACGGGCAAGTCTGTTAGAGACATGCATCAAACCACTTGCAGCTGTCACTGCAGAAAGCTGGTTCTACAATTAAATGTATTGGCTTGAAGTGGTTGATTAGAAATGCATGCCACATTTCTATATCCCATAAAAACATGCCATTAAAATCTTAAATTAAAAATCATTTGAAAAACATGTATTGATGTACATCCATTTTCAAAGTAAGAAACAGCTGATGTGGCGGATACATTTCTAATAAAATACAACCCCCCCCCCAAAAAAAAAAACGGTTGTTTGGCCACACAATGTAAAAATGTGGTATAAACATTTTACAAGGTGTGGTGTAGTTTGATGCCAAGAACATTTCTAAACATTTTCATGTATAATAGTTTCTTCATTTTTGTGTGAAACATTGTGTAAAACGTGTCAAATTGTGCAACAGAGCAAAAGCAGGCATGGTCCTGAAAGGAATCTTTTCTTAGCATTTGTCATAATATAGAGTCAGCAGGTTAAAAACATTTTATGAAAAGTCAGCTCACTCAGGAGCATTTGGAAACCTTTTATTTTTTACCTTGTTCTTATGAAATCAGAAACAAACAGGATGACAAAGCTAAGCTCCGTTGCCTCACTAAGATACGCCTCATAAAGACCAACACTCAGGCTGTAACCTCATAAACCAAAGGAGAGTTTTTATGAGCTACATGTGGAAGAGTGGGTGGAGGAGAGCAGCTTTAGACAAAATGGCAGAACTTTGGAACCACACATCTAACCCTTCAGCTGCCAGTTCAACCAAAACCAAGACTGAACATCAAAATAATGAGAAGAGAAACGTAAATTATTAAATATTAGTGCCACTTTTGGCATGGAAAAAATTTAAACAGTCGCTGTATTTTAGCTCTTTGGCCAAACCTCCTTTGTTAAAGTGAACTTTGCTAGCTTTTATGCTACCTCATCTCAAAATAGGTAATTCACTTCTTCAGAACAACTAAGTTTCTCATTACCTTTCCACTGATGTTGAATTGCAGGGCCGCCAGGTCATTTTAACCCATTATGTTGCACCACCACATAATGCAGTGCTGAGAGGCCCCAGACATCTTAGCCATTTCTTTGAGACCAGACTGACCTCACTCTTTTGTCTGTGTTTGCCACTTCCTGTATCTTGAATGTCGGGCACAGTCTGAGGTCACCATAACCAGGACATGTTCTCGCTGTGCTCTCCTGTTTTTAAGAAGGCAAAAACAGGAGATATCAAAAATGTTGTGTCTGCATACATATTTTGCAGCAAACGTTTTTTTCTGTGGAATGAAAGCAACAAACATGGTGATTTCAGTTCCTCCGGGCCCTGTCACCGCTTCAAAGAAGTTGTGGATTCAGGATTTTCCTTCTAATTATTTTGGCTCTGAGAGCATCTCTCTTAAAACCCTGTGTTTAATCAAGGCTGTTTTCCGAGCTGAAACTGAAACGCGAACACAGTTAAGAGGATCCTTTTCATCTATCCAATTGGATTAAATTTATTCAAAGTTCCAAACCTTTTTTTTTTCTTTTTTTCAAATTCTCAACCGTGCACTGCTGCCATGCTCTTGTGTTCCTCCCATCCTCCATCTACTGAGATCAAAACAAACTCTTGATGCGTACCAATCTTCTGTGAGGATCACTACTTGGCAGCCTTTTGCAAAATTAATCCAGAGTACTCCAAGTATTTAAGAGGCAGGAAGCGAAAAAGCGAAAAGTTCACTCAAGAGGAATCAGATTTCTAAAGGCGCAACTGAGCAAAGTTTTAAACAGGCCAAATCCTGTGAAGGTTCCAGCTCTGACTCAGACTAGCTCAGTGTTGCAATCAGAAGGGTGACGGCGCATCACTGATTTATATGATGCTGCATTCATGTCTGATGTTAAGTCACCATCTTACTCCAAGGCCTTTCTTTGACAGCTGTCCTCTGAGATGCTTGCTGAATAAATTATCTTCCTACACAGTCACACACACTTTCTGGGATTATGCGTCAGATGACAGACTTGTATACCTTCTCTCTCTGTCTCTCTTTATTTTATTTTTTTTCCATGTATTTCATGGAAGCAACACATTTTGACATTACTGAAAGGACATATCAGAAGCATTTTGAGGGCTTGTTTGTATTTGCAGGAGGCAAACTGAGAAAAATCATCTGTGCCATTGATTGGCAAATAAAAAGCAAACAGGGAGACAATTATGACTGTCAAACAGTGGAGGTTATAAATTTGTATGCACACATTCATGAGAGTAAAATTAATTTTAAGCTTTTATCAATTTAATTGGAAGATCTTTTTCCAGAGGTGCTTGATAATGCAACATAAAACTGCTATAATTTTTTCTATTCCAACATTACTGGGTGAACAAGTTAAAATTTATTACATAATTTCACACTAAGGCTTGTAGGTTTTCTTTGCCTGAGTAAAAAGGATTTGCCTAACACCACTGGAACTGAACAGTCCTAAAAACAAGGGCAAAGTCTAACAAGCTCAAATCAAAGATCAAACAAGGAGATCTGAAGGCTTACACAAGTAATCAAAGTAATTTGGGTTGTTTCTAAAGAGTCACTGATCAGACGATCATCACGTTTAACAACTATCTGACAGGGATGTGAAAAATTATTTATTTTTGGAAAGCTGAGTTCAGTTTTTGAGACCCATTCCAGAACTTACTGATCTAGAAAAAAAAGAAAAACGCACATGATGCAGTTTTCACAAGATATATTTTCTACCATAAGATCTGTGAAAATAATAAGCCACTTCAGTCTAGATCACCTCACTAGACCCCAAACCCTCCAATGAGAAAGTCTCATGTGGATAATAATATATCTTTGTTAAAGCAACCTTCAGCAGTGCCACAGTCCGATTGCTTCCATGCAACGCCACATAAATGCAGAAAACATGCAAAAGGCGCCCCCACCAAGCATTGAGTGGATAGAAACGAGCTTCCTTTTCATAAGCATGATTTTTTTTGATGCTCCCTTTTTATTGGTGTAATGCAATATTCTAATATTCTGAATTAATTAATTTGTTGGTTAATTATAATCAATTATGATCAAATGGGAGTAAACATAAATGAATAAAACACTTTTCACATTAAATTTTCTTGTGCTGTGTTATTGTGCTTTGAGATCCATAAAACAAAGTTTTGAAGACCATGCAACCTTTTCCTTGTACTTTCAAATTGCATGCTGCTATGTCGTGGTGTGTAGCATTCAACTGCAAGCTGAGGGCAATCATGTAATTCAAAAGAACCCCTGATAATAAATCAAACTAAAGAAAAGCAGCAACATAGACTCATCCAGCAGTGTTGAATTTTACATGTAGACTGACTTTGGTTCTATCAGACTTTAAAAGCTCCTGTGGTTGAACTGTGATAAACCTGCATCATACCTGACATAAGATGTGCAGAGACGGCCGACAGAGTCAGAGGAAGATGCTCATTTATTAAGGGCCTCTGTTTGGGGCTTTCACTCTGCTCACATGCAGGGTGTGAGTAAAGGTCGTTTTGCTCCTCTTAACACATTAGCATTTAAATAGCATTATATCTTCACTGAGTATCACTGACAGCTCCCACTATTCCCTTGGCTGAGACTCTAACTGGAGTTGAAAACAAAGTTAAAAGATAATAAAGCACTGCACTAGACTGAGAGATCAAAGGCATGCGACCTTCAGACTTGGCAGCGATAGCATACCACCTAACCACGTCGACTTGCTGCTGTTTAAGAGAGGATTTGGATGAAGGTAAGAGTGAGTCCCACCATTGAAGCAACACACGTGAAACAGTCTTTCAGGTTTTGCATCAGTGAGAGAATGTGTTAATTCTTTGTTGCCTGGCATCAATCTGTACAATATTCCCCAGTGCTTCATTGGAAATAGCTAAGATATCTCAAATAATAGAAGACACGAGGTTTATATAATAACTGTGCTTCAGGGATCTCCTATAAAATCTTAAATGTTAAGAGCTGTGTGAGCTCTATGTTTTTTTTTAGAAACTCAAAAGGAGGAAACTGTGACCTAAAGACTAAAATCAAAATTGTCCTGAGCTGTTCAATCGGAAGAGTCAACAAGTGAAATCTGTCAGCGCCAATCAATGTTAGCACTGTCATATGTCTTTGGGAGATATCCATCCAGGTGACAGCACAGAGCATTTCATGCAGACATGTCAAGTCTGACACATGGCGATAAACTGATATAGTGCCTCCACCGCTAATGTAATTTTTAGCAAACTGGGAGAACAATTAAGATCTAATCTGTTGTTAGAGGTATTTTTCCCCTAGAGGGGGGAAAAAAACGGATGTTTTCCTGACAGCTGATTGACACGGTGCTGAGACCTGACGACAAAAGATGTTCCTGATGCATTTGTCATAGGTTTGCATGGCTGTTCTCACTCTTAAACTGCTGTCAAAGCTAAACTGTAATCAAGCTTGGATGTGATCCAGTTGCAGTTAGACAGGAGGGAAATTAGCCCCAAAAATGATTTGTTCAGTTATGCTAGTTGATAATATTCAGACTGAATATCCTACTGGGTAACGTTTTCATTTTGTTTTCTCCTGTTTATATTTCCTATGTGCATCAATCACATATGTTAGGATAATATAAAGACACTTCTCTGTCCTTGCCTGCTGGTGGTGATCAGAGAGTTTCTGTTTTCTGTTTATCAGAAAGATTATTCAGTCAACTGTCTTCAGTTTCCTTTACTTAGATCTTTGTCCATTCTGTTCTGTTGGTTACTGCTTCTACCTTCTTAAATTTTGTTCCATTTCAACACTTTTTAATCACCAGCCCTTATGCCACTGTAATTTTGCTTCTGTAAACCAAGGTATTAAACATTTTCTGCATAAATCTGGATTGTTTCCCCTGTTTGGGTGCTCCATGGATGCTCCATTGCCTCTTGTGCTTCCTGTTGCATCAAACCGATGCTCACGCACATATTTCAATGTGAGAAACAGGAGAGAGAGAGAGAGCGTGTTCCCATTTCCATTCTTGCTTGCCCATCAAATACTACATCCCACAATGTTTCTCACAGCAGGTTGTAAGTGTGCCTGAGAGCGTGGAGGGATAGATTAGAGTGAAGAAAGAGCTAGCAGAGGCAAGTAGGTATTGTCTTCTGAGATTGTGTAAACAACAGCAACGCTCAAGGGAAGACAGTTGTGTATGCCGCTGCATGTTCAGGGCGAGTCTATGGTGACAACAGCTTCAGGAAAGGAGCTAAACTTGCAGATATGAATATTCCTGTCCATCACTTTCTCCACTAATATATTTTAAAATGATTAGGCAACTGACAGTCTGTCGCAAAAGGCCAAAAATGGCTATTTCTCTTCTGTAACACTCAATTTGACTTACGCTGTGGTGAGTTGAATGCCTCCATAAAGTATTTAACAGCAGAAAGATTACGGTGGCTTGATAAAGAGAAGCCGCTGAGCGTCAGAATACTTATCGTGAGTCAGCTAATGATGGAGCGTGTTATCTGTGCTACGCTCAGCACTCTTCAGCTCCTCTCTCCCTCTGCCAGTCAAAGTGGGGACAGAACAATATAGTGACGAAAAGAAATAAAACACAGCGTGAGGATCAGCAGTTTTTGTTCTCCTTAGAATGAGAACATTTAAGACTTTGTAATCCCTGAGTTTTTGCGGTCGAAAACATTTAACGCTGACATTTAATGTGGTAATTTTATCCCACATAACTTGGAAGTACTGCCAAATATGCCTGCTGCTTTCCTATTTCCTATTCAGCCAATAACC
Organism: Poecilia picta; assembly: GCA_033032245.1. Classification (NCBI taxonomy): domain Eukaryota; kingdom Metazoa; phylum Chordata; class Actinopteri; order Cyprinodontiformes; family Poeciliidae; genus Poecilia; species Poecilia picta. Next base: position 11,758,712 of record CM065374.1, read on the forward strand.
TCTTGAACCTAACGCTTTCAAAGCCCTCTTTCCACTCAAGTCAAGCACAGAAATAGAAGTCCAACAATGCCACCGGAGCAAGTACGCAAGCCACAATTAAAACCAAACTGTGCTTGATGGCGGTGGGGTTGCATTTAGTGTAATTGTATATCCAGCAGAGTTATCCATCTATGAATAAATCATGCTGAATGTGAAACTCTGCCACAGGAAAAGCCCCACAAGCATGTGCGAGTGAGAGGAAGAGAGAAGGTCCCGTCTTATGCAACAGCCAGGACTGCATTCCCAGGCAACTTGTTAGAGGATGCCTCAGAACTGCTGTTGCCGTAGCAACGCACTCTGCAGTTTGCATGTTTTACTGTCTTAGCAGGAATTGAGGACTTCAGGGGAAAAACTGAGATAAACTGAGTCTCTCACATTGCAGCCCATCTAAAATCCAAATTAAATCTTTGTAAATGTTTATTGAAATAAAAAAGAATGTATTTATATTTTTAATATAAAAATGTATTGCACAAAGAGTGATCCATTTTGAGGATTTACCTCTTTGAGGTTTACAATTGTCAGTCCACCATCCCGTATTTTACAGTCTATGCACTGTCCATAGACTTCTTTTGCATGAAATTCTGCAGAAGTGTGGTTCGACAGGTCAGTTAGGAACAGTCTTTAACTCCGCTAAAGGTTTTGGGATGAACGAGAAACAGTCCATTCCCATTTCCCTTAAGATGTTGTCTTTGGCTAAGAATTGTCTTAATAAATTGGGCACAACAGCTTTTGCCCTGGAAAGTGTCTGTGTGGTGGCTCTTGAAATAACTATAGCTTCAGTTCATACCCCCAAACTTTAAATGTGCTCTGTGTCACAATCCTATCAGTGGAGCAGTTATTCCTGTGACAGGTGCACTATGTTCAACTACACTTTTCCGTCCCCTAAGCCTCGTATTTATATGGTTGGGTGCAAAGCACCGAACAATCATCTTCCTCAGTGATTACTTTTTGCACCTCACTCTCCTCTAGAAGTGTGTCAGGTAACATTTTTGTGATAAAAAGTCCTGTTTATTATTACGATATTTTGCTATCTTATGAAAAATATGTGGCATTTAAGAGTGTAAAATTGCATAGAATGATTCAATGAGAATGCAAGTGGTGGTAAGATGCTTGCAACTGAACATGTTTGCATATCTCAGTTAAAGTTATTATTCAGCTTAATTTAACATTGGGACAGTGCTGTAAAAACTCCTATTGTAAAACTCGCAAATCCCACTGAGAGTCGTTTCAGCTCACACATGTGTTATCCTTGTTCAAATCTGAAGAAGCCTTCTGGATGACAACTAAAATCTTCACACCTTCCTGAGAAACAGCATTTTAGACATTCATTAGATATTAGCCAAAATTATACAAAAAAATTAGAGAAATAAATGTATGCAAAATGTGTAATGAATCTATTTCAAGTTTAAATTTTGCATGAATTTACAGTATATCTGCATCCAATTTAAAGCGTACTGTTTCATGATGGTAAAGTTACCTTAAAAGATATCTTATTGCGAAACTGATCTTCAAAACAATACACCACCCACAGAGTCACCCACACTGCTCAGCCTAACAAAGACAAATTAAAAACACTTTCCTTCCTAAAGTTATTTTCCTCTCTGCAGCCCCATAATCAGACGCTGGCGTATGGCCCTAATGATTTATTTGCAGATGGGAGTGATAATAACAGTCCACCTTAAACCCTGGCTTATTTCCCTCCAATGTCAGACAGCACATCACAGCCACAAAGTCAAGCGCAGCACTGAAAGATTTTCTGTGATCCTAATCTGAACAAAATCAGATCTGCAAATGCAAAAATGAGGCATATTAGCAACATTTAAAGGGTAATGCTGATAAGAGTAATTGATTAATTAGCCTGCGAATGATCTTTGTGCTGCTAGAGTTAAGTGCATCAAGAAACACAGAAGCACAAGTTGATTTGAATAGAGGAGGCTTGCATGTTACTATGGGGAGTAAAGGTAAAGGACAGCTGACAGTGAATGTTTATTTACAAGTGAACATCCCTGTTGCATACATATACCAATCTTATTTCCCTGCAGTGAAAAGGAAGAACAACTTTCTGAACTCTCTTTATACTAACTTTAACGCTGCAGATTATTCAGGGGCTCTGGTAGCTTTGCACATTCAGATGTTCAAGTTTTAGTCATTCTTCTTTTCGAGAGTAGTCCAAGATCAGCCGCAAGGTTCAAACCTTTCTCAGATTTGAATATTTAAGTCTGGACTTTGACTGGGCCATTCTAGCACATTAATATCTGAACACTGCCATTCTAGCTCTGGCTGCAGCTTTAAAGTTGCTCTCTAGCAGCTTCTAACCTCATCACTTCCGACAAAAGGACTTTCTAGTGTCCCCTGCCTTCCTGTTTACAAACGGCAGAATTGACTTTCTGTGGTTTTCTTTGAACAAGGACTTTATCTTGCCACTGTACAATAAAGGCCGGGTTTGCAAAGTGCATGACTAATACCTGTACTGTCAATACCACCTTGACTGTGACATTTTGCAGATCTTCTTGGGTTGCTATTGACCCTGAGAATAAATTACACACAAGTGGTAAAGGTTAGTAGGATAAAATGGGGTGATTTCAAATGCAGGCCACACTTCACAATTTTATACTTGGTAGTGGTCTATCATGTAAAAACCCAATAAAATAATGTTGATGTTTGTGTTTCGTACTTAATAAAATGTGTATTATAACAAGTGATATAAATACTTTTGCAAAACACTATAATTTGCTTGGGCTTGAAAAAAGGTTCACTTTCAGTCGCAACGTGGTAAAGCCAGTTCTACCCAAAATGATAAGTGAGAAATAACTTGGGTTGGACAAAACTCAATTTTTGCTGTAGTAATTATTGATTCACATCCAAGCATATTTCATTTAATTGCTCAATTATTGCTGTTGCACACTAAGAGATGATGTAGCAGAGATGTTGGTTTAAGACCTCATCCAAGAAAGCATAATAGTCAAGGTAAAAATGTCCTTTAAACAACTTTTTTTCCCTCTATTTGGCCAAGTTTCCTAACTTTAGAAGTACTAAAAAGATTTTTGCATGGTTAATATAGCTAATTAATTTTCTCTTTATTTATAATTGGTATAACGGAGGGTCTTCTCTCAATGAGATCATAAAGTAGCCTGCAGTGTACATCACCTGTAGATACTTGCGGCTTCAAACTCATTTATGTCACACGTTTTGGTTTATGATTGAGCAAATCTCGAACCATAAATATGTTCTTGTGGAGTGCTTGACAAATAGTCGAGTCAAATCTCTCAGGCCCTTACAGGACATCTGGATATATTGACATCAAATTGCGCAGAGGTTGACTCCGACTTCCAAATTAATTGGTTGCTGTGGTATTTATTTCTGGGTATCAGAGAAGTTGTAGTAAACACAAACGTTCAGCGGACTATTAATTTCTCTTGGCAAACGTTTTGAAATGGTGAAATATTAAATGAAATGAGTTTCAGTACCAAAATGGAGCTCATTTCCAGTCTGGAAATCTGTTCCAGTGCCAAACATTTACACTGGAATGTTGTGCATTTGTTTTATTCAATAACTCAGTTAATACTTACTTATAAATCAATATCAGATGAAAAGGCTCCTAAACCTAAGGTGTGAATCAATACCTTGTCTACACATAACCGTCAGTTTTCTGAATATTTCTGAATGTGATTTTTTTTTCAGGTCCATTTGCTCTAAACAGATTATCCACTTCTGCATGTCTCATTTTTAAGTACACTCTGCTTTCTCCGTGTACACTACAGTAAATCAGCTTTAATTGTCAATATCAGGGCAAAAGCACTCCTTTGGGCCTACTACCTTCCCCAGGCAGTAACTAAAAACACATGATTCTGGTAATAATTCAATGGAGACAGCTGGGTGATTGAGTCACCAGCTCCAAAATCCATCAGAATGAGCTATAATGTGATGAAAGGAAACATGGAAAACATGGATATCAGCTTCTTGAATGGATGAGGACTGCTGTTTGACTGGAAGAAACGCACAGTAGCAGAGGAAGCACATTGACAGCAGGTGTTCCAACTGATTGATGACAGGCCAGCCTTGTAGACCATTCTCAGCTGATATCCCTACTTCACGCTATTTTTACTCTCACCCCCAGGGGTCTGCTGGCAGCCTCTTCCACTGAATCTTGTCAACAAGCCATTTTTGAGTCTCTGTGAGGTGAGCTGGAGCCATTCATCATGTCAGACTGACGCGCACATGTGTAGTTATGAGTGAGAATCTGTGTGTTGTCAGCTCAAAAATGACAGACATGCTGAGGGAAAGTGGTTTAGAGACGGGTCACCATTTAGCAACAGCAGCAAAAGGTTTTCTCACAAACATGTAGTCTTTACAGTCAATACAGATGGAGGGTCTGCTGGCCTCCTGCAACTTGGTTTCTGTCATACTTACTGGCACTACACATAAATAAATGGAAAAAAACCAAAAAACTTTTCATCAAATATAGCACCGTCAGATTTTAAATCTGACGGTGAGAATTTTGGGAAATATTGTGATGACAATATCAAGTGCAATGCATGCCTATTTTCTTCTATCCTGTCTTTTTCATCTGTGCTTCCACCACTCTGTGGACCACTCAGGACACAAGTGGACAATGCCACAATGCTAGATGTGAGCAGCTGTTATGAGACTCTGCTCAACTGGCTAAATGTTACATTAGCATGAAAATTGCAAGTTCATAACACTTGGAATATATTAGCCAAAAATTATAGTGCTTCCAACTGTCTTTTACAATTTAAATATTGCGCAAACTGATATTGTGTTGATGATTTTGAGCCGATAAGTTGTGCCTTCATGCATAACGCTATTTGTAACAGGAAATTGACCCCATTGGTACACTATTTCATTGTAAAACATGACAGTGACAGCTTCATGCCGTGAAAGAGTTTGTTTTTTTTAGCTTTGACAAAACTCTCCATGTAATCTGACTGAAATGTCTGTCTCTAGATGAGGCAATAGCCCAAAAGAATAGCAAATGTGATTATAATAAAAGTTGAATGTACAAAGTACTTAATCAAGACAATTGAATTCAGATGCATGCCAAACCTTTCAAATTTGTATTTTTATATGCTTTCTTTATCTATAAATTATACTAATTATATAATATAACAATGGGCATTTTTCTTTCCTTTCACAAATGTGTTATTTTGTAATGGTCTATCATATGAACATTTAAAAAACAAAAAACAAACAAACAAAAAAAAAACTAGAGGTGGTATAAATACATTTGGAAGACACTGTAACACCTCTATTGTTGCATCTCAGTTTCACTTGACTGTTGTCTTTGTTTTTGTTTTGCAAACTTAAAATAAGTGAATTTGCAAACTGACTGCAAATAAACGAGCACACAAGATCACTTAATGAACACCGGGAGTCACAACTGAAAGAGAAGCAAAACTATTTCTGGAGCCGGTTCATCCCTGTTCACTTCTTTGCCTCTTGTTCTTTGTCGGTGAGATTACCGAGTCTAGGAAAACATGAATTACAAAGTGTTCAATATTTGCAGGTGTGGCTCAGAGTCAACAAACTGTTGCGTTCAGGGAAATCTGTGTGGGAGTTTGTGATCCCACTGTAAATGAGAACAGGTGCTGCACAGCCTTGCAGCATTTTTTTTTCATGGAGAAAAGTGGCCCATTGGAACAAAACAGAAGTATAAATTAGCATGGTGCAAGGTGAGACAAGGATGCAGCCAAGCATACGTACAATGGATTACTGATGTTCTGCATGAATTAACAAATGATATATGAAACATGGGGTGAATCTGTTTCACTCAACGGTCAATTATATACAATTTAATAACTAATTACGTTTCACCTGTCATACTTTACCACAGAACAAATGCAAACAGAGAGGAGTTATGGTTTAATTGATGCTTGCTCAGTATTCTGGTAATGTCACAGGTTTTTGTCAACTAGATAAAGCCAATAGATAATAAGTAATTACTTTGTGTTATTAATGCTGCACACTCTTAAAGAGAACAGGGCATCACTCACTAAGTACTGTAGGGCTGCTTAGAGCGAAAAACCTGATTGCAAACAAGATTAAGAGGGATGAATGTGCAAAGACTGGTTTCAGATGAGCTACATTTACAGCATCCAAGGAGCAAAGAGCTGGTGTAACACGACAACGTAAAGTTAAATGCTGCTAATTAAGGAGTTCCTGCATTTTACCCTATGACTGAACCGTTAATGCCGGGCCTTGTGATAAATCTGGATAAAGTCAATGCTGATAATCAAGGTATTTTTAACCAATTGTCTACTGCTTCTTCGAATTAGATGGTTTTACTTTTTTATTATTTGAGATCTTTTTACTTTTTGGGGAATTGTTAGATGTAATTAATTTAGCAAAATACATAAAAATGTAATAATAATATTTATTAGCATGAATTTCGTCCAGCTAAAAATCTAAAAGTATTTAAATTACAGATTGGACTTTCTTAAAGTTCCGGTGTTAAGTTATGCTACTGTTGACAGAGGTGTTTATTTTGAGGTTTTTCACACATCTCGCGATGCCTATAAGTGTTGCATTTGGCACTGTGAATGAGACTGTAAACGTTATGGGAGACTATTTAGGTGCTAGGAGGAAATAGAACTGGGTGAAATACTCAAGGACAGTGATGAATTGTTTGGACATTTAGTGTCACCCACTGTAAAAATATAAAATATATTTGAGAAAACCCCCTATTAACGTTTTATATAAAAACCCTCCTGCTAAGTAGAAACTGACCTGTTGTGGGAATGGTGGGAGAGCTCATTTGGCATTTTAAATGTAAGAAGGTTGTGAAAATTAATATCTTGAACAAATGTGATATAACATGTAATGTCATGAATTAAACAATCCATCATACACTGAGATACAAATAGTCTTTCTGCTTGATTTCAAACTAGAGTCCATAAATTAAGCCTACTGCATGGAAAATGTTGATTTGTGAAAAATTTAAGGTGCAATGCCAGAAGTAAATACTGCGACTTGAATTCACAGTTGAAAAATTCAAAAGGAATGAGGTATAATTTCAGAAACATGGTGAACATATGCGTTTTTTAACAGCACATTCAGTGACACATTTTTATGTCCACATAGAACTCAGACATTTCTTTGTCATAATTATCCCTTTAGGAAGCAGGTTCTTAGAGGTGAGAGCACAACATACACTATTAACCCCTCGATCCTGAATTACTGTCAGGCTGGTGCTGCCTATCACACACCGACTGACCTGCGTGTCACAAAGGTAGTTGGTCAAAGGATGTAAATTGATTGAACACATTCAGCAGCCAAAAAAGAAGCCCGCATGTCACGTCTAAGGAGCACCAGGTCAACTTCCTGAACAAAGACATCCATTTGGTAGCATTCTAGCACTTTTTTGCATAACTGCTTTGTCTAAAACCAACTCTAGTGAGATCCGATTTCCAAACAAACCTCCTTCTTAACTCACGTAGGAGGAAAATCACTTGTTGATGATTCAAATGTTCCCTGATGGCGAAGGAATGAAGCAGGAAGAGACTGAAAAGCTAAGCTTGAGAAAATACTGTTCTATTATAAATAACAGCTTCCTCCAGTATTTGGAGCAGCGAGCATTGTTACTGCCTTATTTATCAGTATTGCATGTCACTATTGGAGAAGCAGGGTGGAGGAGTATGAAATATTTTTAGTATGAGACAGATTAACTTCTCCTGGTTTGCAAATCGCATGTTTTCTCCTTCTCTCATAGCCCTCTTTCCTGTCAAACTACTTTCAAATAAAGGGCACTAGAGCCAACAAATCCTTTAAAAAAAAAGACCCGGTCGTAAAGGCAGGCCAATAAACAAAAAAATCTCAAAATAAAATAAATTCAAAATAAATTCAACTGTCATTCAGTATAGCTAGTAAATAGCAAAGCCATGGGCAACAAAAAGGAATTTAACTTTTAAAGTAGCCAGATCAAACTCTTTCAGGTTTCTTTTGTAAATTATTGCATGAAAGATGATGTGCATAATTAGAAAAAAAGGTTGATGCATTTAAGCATTTAGATATGATGAAGACAGCTTGGTCAAGTTCAAACTGAAGATCAGAATGGGGAAGAAATTGGTTGTAAGAGCTACTCTGTCTATTGAATATGACAGAGTAGCCTGACCGAGAATTTCCAAAACTGCTGATTTACTGAGATTTTCATGTATCAGCAAGTTTGTTCAAGTTTGCAGAGAATGATCAAAAATGAAGGAAACATCCATCTGTAGTGTGGAGGACACTGTCATTTTTGATCTCCGTGAAATGACAAAGACTAGTTGGAGATGATAGAAAGTCAACAGTAGTTCAAATAACCACTCATTACAATAGAGATAGGTGAAGGAATATCATATCCGAACACTTTAGAGCTTCAAAGCCGGCCCGAAGTGAGAAGGCGAGAAACACATTTTGGTTAGCCATTCATTGCATCAATTACATCTTTCACCGCCTTTGCATGCATTTCTCTGTTGCTTTCTAAATACTGACTAATTTATTGTCCAACATCTATATTAAGAGCTCTGTGTACATTTAATTAAGGGCACTCTTTAATGAAGCAAGAGTAAAAATTCTATTTAAGATTTAGTTTGAGAGTAAGCTCTAGAAGATGCATCAAAGAGTTAAATAGCAATTTAATTAGAGGCTGCAGTCGATTGTCAATCTGAATTATTAGGTGAGGTTTAATCATGCAGAATCCAGTTTCGTCACTTTGACAATTTCCCGAGCATCTTTTAATCACCCTCGCCAATTATTCTGTCCTTTGAGCATATGTTCACTATGTTGCTACCAACTCTTAGCTCGACTGCAGAGGCAATGATGTCTGGGCCGAAGGGAAATCTCTCCGACTTGCAGAGCTCATTTTGTGTTCACCTAAGTTGCACTGAGGTTAAGAGCTAATAGAGCTGTACACTGGGTAGTCACTGAAGTACCGCATCCCCAAGATCCCTCACAGCGGAAGCACATGTACCCAAATACATCAACAATATTATGAAAAAAAAAAAAAAGTCTACTCTCATTAGGACAGACCAGATAGAAAATAAGCTTCATTTTGTGCAGGCTGATGCGATTCTAAGGCAAAACATATTCTTTCCCCGAAGCTCCTGAGTCAGAGCATGATAATGTGATTTTGGTGCAATCGCATGAACTACAGTGCAAGCCACATGAAGTGAGGGACAGCGTTTGGCCATCTGCCAAATGAGCAAAAAATAACTCCAATGTCCTACTGTAAGACGTGTGCTGTATTCATTATCTCCCACGTCATGGTGATTCAGTGTCAGCATCTGTCATAGGCCACCAATACAGGACTGAGACTCATTGTTACATAAAGGGATTTGTTTTTGTGTGACCTCAAGCTGTTTAAACCCACTGAGTTGTAAACATTTTGCCAAAATAAACCGATGAGTGCCGTGCAATAGGAAGAGGATAGTGGCGGCGCAAAGTCAAGTGTCAATTTGAAAAATGACACTTGAAAAAATGAAAAAGACTTGACCTCTCATTCTTTGACCTGCAAGGCAAAATGAATAAAACTCTGGTGTTCGAGTGGAAATTCAGAAAGGTGAAAATGGAATTGCTCACAATTCACCGAAGTGCTCCACTGTCCGTTTTTTTAATCTGCAGCAAAAATGAATACTTTTTAACAATACAATGAGGAATTGTTTGTATGATTTTTCACTAAATAACTCCTATAATAAAAAGACTATAATAAAATACTGACAAATGGTTAATAAAGCCTGGATGGAAACTGCAACACAGAGAAGCGTGTTTGCAGGAAAGTGTGGCATTAGCTCTGTGATCATTTCATAAAAACAGAACAAAAGATGCAAAAAGAGAGAGGGAACCCTGACATACTGAAGCAGGAGGAGTGTCGTCCAGCCAGTCTGCACTGTGGTATGAAAGGTGTGTGCAAATATGAACAGACCACAACCACTTGACTCTGCGTCGACTGTTCAGAATCAGATTAAGTATGTGGAAGCTTTAAGGCTTCAGGACTCCAGCAAACCACAGAAAGACCCCGTCCCCCTGTGCCTTCCCACTCAGCCCCAACAGACTAGTGACATCAGCAATTACCAAGTTTACCGAGTTTAATTGTGATTAAACTCAACTGGTTGTTGAGTTTAATCACATGAACTGCAACACTCATAAGAACTGTTTTAAACTGCACCAAGTGGCGGCATGGAGGAGTATTGTTGTGACGACGTGCTGAAGGGGAAGATTGACCAGAAACAGAAGGAGGTTCTTAAAGACACAGAAGCCAATTTCAAGGCATCATACAGTTATGAAGCAAGGTCAAGTTTCTTTTAAGTTGTTTTGATATATGCAACACTTTCCTAACAACTGAAGAAAACATAGTTACTTGACTGTGGAATAAAATAGCACCATGTGCCTAAAAAATACATAGCATAGAGTGACCTTGTCAAAGTCTGGCCTTAAACCCAATTGAGATGTGGTGTGATTTTAAAGTGGTCATTCAAGTGGCTGCATTAAAGCAATCCTGCAGAAGAGTCTCTTACTAACTGATACCATCGTCTAAAAACAGTACTCTGTATTAACTCAGTGTTTTTATTTCATAATGAAGTTTGTTTGATGACCTGAATATGCAAATATGACCAAAACAGCAAAAAACAAGACACATTTGTGAGAGGGCAAATAGGTTTTCCCAGCAAAGAAAATCCAGTGGAAATTTGGACAAGAGTAACCAAAATTGCTCAAGACTCTCCGGTGCTGCTCTCTGACAGTAGCCTTCGCTCTCAAACTCTGAAGATTCATTCTTCTGAACACTCAAAGCCTATAGCAACGGGGTGCTTGCGATCCAGAGGCAACACAGTGCATCATCTGATATCTCTCACCTGTCTGACGCTTGGCTGGCCAAGAGAAGCAGCTGCAGAGATTTCACTAATACAACCGTGGCAACACACCGATTATTGTAAAAAAAAAAAAATAAGATAAAAAAAATCCAATTGGGCTTAAATATGGTAAATTTGTGGCCCACTGTAATCACAAGCATCACTAAGGCACCATGATTTTAGGGAGCAGTGATTAATTTTCAGAGACAAGATACACAAGAGGGTCTCAATCAAACATGCAGGGTGAGTGTGAATAAAGAAACAAAGTGAAGTGATGGTAGTGCTGGTTCATTCAGGGAGTTTTAGTCCCATTACTTTAATTGGTTCTTGATGCTGAAAATGTGAAGAGTTCATGGGTGAAAAACCAGAGAGAAATTATCACCTTTTCGCCAGGCTTTTGTGTCTGTGTTTAAAGAGAAAAGGGAAAGAAAGGTAAGACTAGGAAGAAAACAGCGAGGGACTCCCAGAGGCCAGGTCTGGATTTTTAATAGGGAACTCTGAAGAGAGATGCAGAGTCCTGAGGGAGAAGACCTCAGCTCTGGTGGGCACAGCAGTGGGAAGCAAAGGACAATCATATTAAGTAGAAGACAAAGGCAGGAGAAATTGAAGTAAAAGAGAGAAGACTGGATAAATGATAGGCATTCAGGCACAGAGATCCTGAAGTTTTAGTTCTACAAAAGAACTAAAAGCAGTTTGACGAATATAAATTGAACAAAGAGAAAAAAATGTCAATGAGCTAAGAAAGTGATCATCATTTTTTTTTTAAAAAGTATCTCATTAAACATTACTTTCTTTCTTGAATCAAAATATTAATGACCGTTCTAAGCTGATCCTGTATTTGACCTCATGCTCCAGGTGGAAATATCAGGAATAAATGTTTCAACTTACATCATTATTGTCTAATTCACAGTCATCGTCCTCTCACTGCTGCTGCTTCATCTGAGGACACACACTGGACAGACTGTCACATTAAGTACTGCATCAGTCCAACTTTCTAAAAGTAGTTCATAGTTGAACTTTTGATATATTGTCATCTACAACCACAAGCTTATTGTGATATTATGCAAAAAGACCAACCAAAGTGGGGCTTACATTTGAGGTGAATGAAAAAAAAAGAAAAAAGAAATGGGTTTTCTAAGAAAATGTGTTCTGGAACTTACAAAAGTGATCTAATCAGTTAACTGTTTTTGGCACAAATGATACGGTAAAATTAAATGTGGAAGAAGGTCAGATGAAACCAAAACTGACACTTTTGGGATACATGCAATACGACATGGTAGGAAACTAACAATCCACGTCACACTGAAAACCATTGTGTCATGAAACTCAATAAACTTGTTACAACCAAGGTATGTGGAGAAATAAAATTTCTGAAAGTATAACTCATTGGACATTGATAGGGACTACAGGAGCAGAATGCCACAGTGGGAGCCATTTCACTCAGAAAATATAAAACTAAGGGAACAATTCACACACAGTCACCAAAATTGGACATTAAAAGATCTGAGAAAGGTTACCCGTTCTAATGAATCTCATTTTCAAAGCAAAATACAGACAGCAGGACTAGAACGTGGTATAAACTACATTAGACACTGATTAATTCTATCTTGTATTCAGGTATCTTGTCGTAGTGTATTGGTTTGTGAGATATTTTCTTGGCACACTTTTTTCAAATGAGCTTGGCGTAAACAACTTAACCTTGTTTCACATGGTGACTGGCCATGATGAAGCATTCACTTTTGAGTGTTCTTACCAAATAAATCATCCAGAGATTAGTCTCACAGTTCCTCCAAACCTTGCTAAGAGTCTTGTTCTCAGATTTTAACAGAAATGTAACAGCTGTGGCATGGTTGTACCTGTTAGAGTTTGTAATGTCAAATTTCAGACATAAATCTGTGACGGTGGTAGAATGAAAAAGACAAAAGCCAACTTTGATTCCAACTTCTGCAAGGACTGCTGGGAAGCTCTTCCTCTGTATCTTTGGCTCCTCATTACTTCAGCCGCTGATTTGGCACTCTTGGTGACTCAGAGGCAGACAGATCGATGGCACCAGAGTGTGAGAAATGGAGAGGTGTTCCATTTCGGTCCTCAGAACAGCTACATCCCCACACATTTGTCATGCCAGATTAAACGGCATGAAATATCTAAGGCAGTGGCAGCCAACTGCCACAACTTTCTCCTCATGGACTTCTTCATAATGTTTGCCTGATATGATTTTATATGTCAAACTTGTAGGCGGCCCCCTAAGCCATTAAAAAATCCACTTCAAATGTTGCGAGGGTAAGTATTAAGTGTGGAAATATTAAAGCAAAGGGAAAAGGAAAGTTGAGTGACAATAAGTGCCGCTTTTGGGATTTTGTGTATGTGTGTGTTACTCAAGAAAAATGCATGTGGAGAAAGCAGAGTGAGCAACTTTAGTTACTTGTAATGAAGTCAAAGGATTGACTGTCCACTGCACTTTTCCTTCTGGCTGGTGTAAGGAAAAAAAATCACAGCTTGGAGTTTTAAATAGCATGATTTCTAAATCCCCCTCCTGCTCTGGTCAGCTCCAGGCATCTTTTAGTTGTCATATTCTCTCTGCTGACTCCCTCCCATATACTGTCTTTTAGTGACAGAAAGCTGCTGCTTTGCCATCACCACAAACACTAAGCTGCTAAAACAATGTGTTGGCCTCCCAGGGCTGAGAACAGCACTGCAGAAATATTTTTGAAACGCTGACCATGACGGCGCTTCGCTTCCTGTGAACAGAGCTGCTAAAGACCAGGAAAGCTGCCGACCTCAATCTAATGTGGGAGACATGACAAGCTGAATGTCATACTTTTTTTTTTATGAAGTAACTAGACTTCATAAATTTTCATAAATTTTCAATTCGCAGATTTACCAAGGACTAAAACAGCAAATTATTTTTAGCACCAAGCACAAAAATAATTTGTATTTTTCCAAAGCACCCTATGAACATAAGATTATACCAGCTGATCTGACTCCAAAGAGGAGGAGCAGTTATTCAACCCTGAGCTTTTCCACTGGATGACAAAGCTCCTCATGTAATCATTCAGGCTAATTGTTTTACCTCCCTACAAAGGAAGCTCAATTTAATCGCTTGTATCTGCGATTATATTATCCACATCCTATGAATTTGACTGGAACTTTGTATCCTGCTGGTACATGACTTGGCCCGGTATATCACATAGATCAAGGACTGTTGTACTAAAACATGAAATCAAAGCTCATTAGAAAACCCTGTTTACAATGCATTTACAATTCTGAATTTATAAGTTGCTCACTTAAATTTGTTTAATCTTTGGTTAGCAAAATGCTACATTTAAGCATTTTAATGAATAAAGCCGTCAAAGCAAAAGTATCGTACTTTAACGTTTTTCAAATTACAGTCTGGAAGATGTTGTAGAAGGTTTAACCATGGTATTTAAATATCACAAATAAGTGCCGTTTTCTCTATGCTTCATTAGCACTTAGACTTCAGAAGTAGATGTTTACATGTAAATGTGTACTACAAACATTTGCTATGTTTGTAGAACATAGCACATTCTACAAACATGTCAGGATAAACGGGATAAAAAATTTGAAAATGCTCCTTGTAAGGCACTTCTCATGGCAGCTTTGGGAAGAACTAAAGGGGCTAACAGGCTAGACCAGTGTTTCTCAACTTCAGTCCTCACCGCCACCCTACTCTGCATGTTTTAGATGTGCCTCTATTCCTGAACAACTGAGTCAAATGATTGCATGACCATCAAGTACTGCAGAAGCCCGTTAATCACCCAGAGATACAGTTCAGGTGTGTGGCAGAAGGGAAATATCTAAAACATGCAGGGCAGGGGGGCAGTGAGAAACAACGTTGAGAAACACTGGACTAGACCATTTTAAGGACTTATGCAATTGTTTTGCTTTTTGTTTTACCTCTTTCAGACATTGTAAATGAGAAATTGTTCTCAATGTTTCGCCAGATGAAATAAAGGTCTAACTAGCTTTCAAAAACCTGAAAACCTAAATAAATTTTGTCTTCTGAGAGGCATCACTTGTGTACAAGCTTAACAATTCTGTACAGGTTCTAACAAACACATTTATGCCAAAACCTAAAATGTTTCTATTTTGGATAACTAGCGACAGAAAGCACTTGAAACCAGAGTGGACTATTATGGATGTTTAATCTCGTCTTGTTATACTCTGCAGCATCAATACCCTACTCACACCTATCAACACCACTCTTTTACATTGAATACTGACCATGGCCAGCAATCTGGCACATGGAGCATCCTATTCCACTAGCTCACATACAATGTAAATGGTTTTCAGAAAATACAAAATCCATGTGGCCCAATTTAATAAAAGACAAGGTTTCTGTGCTTAGAGGGGATGCACATTAAGGCCTAATTATATTACCTATAACTCCAAGATGCAGTTTGGTCTCTTGGGGGAAACAGCCATAGATGCCATGTCTGAATATGAAACAGCTGCACAACATTAACAAAAGGAAACAAATATCAGCTTTTCAGAAACATTATATAGAGAAACAAAGATTGGACTCTTTCAAAAACAGAAGAAACATATCTGCTTAAGAATTAGTTGTAATAATAAAGCAGAGGCCATAAACCAATAAGTTAAAATTGGAGATTGGGAATATTTAAACCCGATATACAAACATACATATGAAAAGTTTACTCTGGCCAAGCAAAGAGTTGCTTGGCCAGAGTTAATTAGTTGTGAACCAGGTGATGCACTCAGTTACTGGAACAAAGGATTTTCTCATTTCTTTGAGCTCAAAATGTCATCATTTTAACTTGGAAAACAAGTTAAAATGCTGACATTTTAACTTGATGAAATATCATCTAGACATTCTAACAGTTCTAAATGTTGCCTCATTCAAAAAAGTTGGACATCTGCTGTGGGATGTGGTGCGTGGATTAGTGCTCAAATAGTTTAAAGTCGTGAGAAGCAAACTAAATGTACTTAGAATGCAAAGTAATGTCTTGCAATAAAAAAAGCTTTGTTTAGCCACCATTTTATCTCCTTCTACAATTGTAGTTAAAATAATCCAAAACCAACCATAAATACCATTAACAACTTCACTCCTAGTTCCCTGTTTCTTCCCATCTTTGCTTCCCATCGCATCCCAAATGCATTACCTTCCTTTGCCCTTTTCTTTTCTGTCATGTTATCTTTTTTTCTTCTCTCAGAGAAGTTCAGGGCCTCTGTGAAGGTCTGGTTAATGATGAAATACTCCCTGCCTCATTTGATGGCAATAAAGGATTTGTTATGCTTCAGTGTTGCGTCAGCTGAAGGACGGGCGTCTAATTTTCTCTTAAGAAACCGCTTCTTTCCTTGCCTCCACACACATAATGCAAAAAGAGATTGATATCAGCCATCTGACCTTGATTGTATCTTTTAGCCTTCGTCTTCAGTGGGTCAAGTTTAAAGTCAGGTGGAGCCCACTGAAACAAATTCTCCCTACCGCTCAGTCTTAGCTCGGAGCTCTTAGTTTCTTATGTTTCTGTTTGGAACAATACTTATTATGTTGATGTACAGTATTTTGCACTGTGCCTTTTCCTCCCCATTGTTGAGTAATTTCTTCCAATAAGTTGAAACACATTTGAGGCATGGTTCATTTTCCCCCAACAATTCAAAGAAAAGCTGTAATTGGTAATGAACAATGCCTTTGGTCTTCTTCCTTGGAGAGTCACTGCAGAATGGATGAGCTGAGCACAGAATCATTCTGTATGTTCACTGAACACTGTGCCTGTAGCATACGGAGCCATTATGCAAACTGTGCATTGCTTACCACAAAAACCCTGGAGAAATCAGTTACCAAAGACAATCACAATTTTCAAGTTTTAAAGTTCTTGGGAAGTGCATGGTTGTTTGAGTCATCCTTAAAGTCCCTGAAAGATCTGTAGTCTCTGGATAAATTTAAAACTGCATCTTTGGTGGATATTAACTTAAAAACTAATTTTAAGGCTTTTAACATTACCCTAATTTTTATCTCCTTCCACATATTCTGCACTAGGTTTAAGTCAGGACTTTGACTGGGTCCCTCCAAAACATTATTATTCCTCCAGATGGAAAATAATTACTTTGAAGAGGCAGATAGACTGTCAGACAGATACATATGTGTTGTATATTGCACTAGGAGCTGCTCTGAACACTATCTGTTTATGCCTGCAGGCCACAGGCTGAGAAGCAACCAGCTGTTAAATGGAAATTGACAAAGTCATCACTCGATGGAAGCAATATGTGTTGATCAGTATTCAAGATGTCCTGTGGTTGATTGGGAAGGACGTACTATGTGCGTAGCATTGCATATACATATGTTTCCTGGGGTTGAATTATCACTGGGGATTAAAGTGACAGTATTATTTTCTCTGTAGCTTGGTGGCCCAGGTAACCAGTGGAGTTCTGTGTAAAAGACAAAGACCACATTTTATTTTTACCAGTTTTTCAGCTGTGGAATTCGTCAGATTTTCTTCTCATTTTTACACTTTAAAAACGAGATGCAAGTTTTTTTAAAATCAATAATTAAAATGTTAGAATTTTGAAATGGCGTGTGAATTTGAATTTTAATGAAAATTATGTAAATACAAACTTACAAAAAGCAAGAGGAGCCAGGGCAGATCAAAAACTATAATCCACAGAGGAAAAACAAGAAAGGAGATATGGGGAATACCCCAGAAAAAATAGGGAAGTAGCAGAATAAACCAGAATGGAGTAACTGAGAAAGAGGTGCTTGAGTACTGGGTGGTTGAAAGCTGAAACAATGGACCCGGGTTAGTTAGCTAACTGATTGCAGATGTGAGGAGAGAAATCAAAAGGCAGATCTGAGGAGACAGAGAAAGAGACAAAGAAGGATGGAGAAAGAGAGAGAAAGCTGTGGCACAGGGGACAATAGAAATTACACATGGGACTAGGAAATAAACACTAAAGAATGAGTAGACATAAAGAACACAGTTAAACTAAAGCACAAAGAAAAACTTGACATAAAAATAAAAAAACAGAATGCGAATTATTAACTGAAATAAAGTAAAACAGAAACAAGGCTGATCTAATTAAGGAAACTAAGAAACACAGAATAAAACTAGAACCAATAAATCTAACTCCAAAACAACTATTAACCCAGGATCCTAACAAAAACAGCTCTAAAATAATCACAGTAGTCCAAAGAAGCAACACACAAATAGTCATGGGAACCCTTAAGACTATGTCTCAAAGTATTGCAAAACTCTAGTTTCCTGAAGCTTTAGTATCTCCCTTTCAGCCAGAAAGCGACACACATTTTCCCATTAAAATTATCCATATATGCCACACACTGCCTACATTTCTCGCTAGCTTCTTCCCCTCTCTTCATGTTTGAGCGAGAAGGTCACAACAACACTGTTATCATGCTCGATTTGGTTACGTCTTAATCCAATCAAGCAAAGCAGAGAGAGCCCCATTGATTCTCAAGACCCAGAATAACGTTTATTTGGCTTAGAAGCACATGGCTGATTCCTGGACAAGGTTAAGCCCATAGGGAAATATCACATTTGCCACCGAGACTATCGGGGAACACATTTGAGCTGTACTTATTTGTTTTCACCTGTTGAATTCACAGGCAATTTCTGGCCAGGTTTTGTGAAAACCCATCAAGCACATTCAAGAAGGATCACCTCCTTAAAATGGAACACATGCAAAGAAAAAGGCTTTGGAATATTATGGGAATGGTGGGCACTCAGGGTATGAAGAATGAGGATGTGTCAGCCGCATGAGAAGAGCACTTAATCTAGTGGCAAACTCGAGAGCTTTGCAGCTTTCAGCCATTCAAACACATTATGAGAACGTGTACACAAACTGAAACATTGAACTAAATATAAAACTGTAGCACTTGCTGTGTGTGACAACACTGGAGACGTGTTCTTCAGCCTTCATCCTCTAAGTGAGAATACATAGATTCACACATTCGGACACAGATGCTTGCAACAGTATTTACCACATTTGAACTTTTGTCACTTCAGCACAAAATGTTCAATGTATTTTTTGGGGGGGGGATCTTCAGTGATAAACAAACAGAATGAGGTGCAAAATGAGGTATGATTGTTAAATAACTTTTCGAGATAAAACTCAAACTGATCTATGCATAATTGCTTTAACTCTATGAGACTAGGTGGAAAGTCTCTGTAAGTGGCAAAATTCCAGTTCTGCCACAGAATTTTCTCTCTTTTTTATGCTGGATTTGTTCTGACCAGGCCGTCTATGCTTTGATATAAAGTGATTCATTGCTGCTTTGAATGTATATTTATGGTTCTTGTCCTCTTGTAAAGAGAAGCTGCACTTGTCTCAAGTCTTTTTTCAGGTTCTAATACTTTTTCTTAAAGAATTTAGCTTCATCTTCCCTTTAATTCTGATCTGCTTTCATGCCCCACAGCACAATACTGACAGCACCATCCATCGTTCACCACTGGGGACAGTATGTCCAGGGGAATTGACAATTGTCACATATTTTGCATGTAGTATAAAAAGTCCAGTTTTGATCATGTCTGTCTAGAGCACCTTCTTACAAATGTTTACTACAAATTGGTCACTGTATACAGCACTATCTTGACTCTTGTTGCAATTCTTCCCCAAAGGCAAGATTGTTGGAGTTTATGACTACGAGTTGCCATCTTAACTGCCTTTCACCTGATTTGTGAATCTCTACAGTTCATCCAGAGTTACAATAGCTGCTTTTTAAATTTAACATGTTGATTGCTTGCTCTGCCATGCAAGGTGAAAGACCGCATCTCATTTTTTAAAATACTTTATTTCTCAATGTCTTACTTAAGAGTGCTCAGCAACCTGCTTAAAACATGAGAAGCTGTCTTAATACCAAAACAATATCTCGCCCTAAACTTCTCTACATCTGTCTCCCTGACTTGTTTGGTGCTGTTTGTTCACTAATGTTGAAGTACACACACATGGATCCTTATGAGCCGGAATGGCTGCACTGGGTTATACTTAATGGCATTAAAAGCAGTTGAATACAAACACGCAGTTTTCAGATTTTATTTATGCCATATTACATTTCTCTTCCACTTCACAGTAGTGCACACATCTCTGTGTTGCTCTATCTCATTAAATCCAAAGAAAACCCACATCCGGTTTTGGTTGTAATGTGACAAAATGTGAAAAAAAAAAAGTACAAGAGGGATATAAATATAACCTTCTAAGAGTACACTTTGTGCGGCTTTGCCATCTGCAACACGCACTTTTTGTTATTCTCCTTCTTCACCGAATCAAAAACCAGCGGATGTAGTCTGGAATGACGACTGAAGAACTGCAGAAAAGTGTCGCCCTCGCTCTACTTCCCACTCTCTACTAGCTGCAAATGACAAGCCGGCTGATGACGGTGACAAGAGCTTTTGGGGGAATGGCAAGGCCCACTCACCTTCTGGTTCACCACACAGTGTGCACTGTGACTCTAAACAAGGACCAAAAAAAAAGAGACAACAGGAGATTAATAGAGGTGACATACGTGAATGACTGAGCATGTGTGTGGGGACAAACACGACTGTCTCCGCCCACTGTGTGAAAATATCAACTGTTTTTCATGATTCGGCCTCTCTCCTTCTGTTTCTCTCCCTCTCACACACTTTGTCAACAACCAAAATGGAGTGAACAAATAGAAAAAAAAGGCAGCCACAAACCAGTATTTTTTCTGCCCTTGATGTCCTTGGAGTGTGGTTGGTACCCATGTGCAACATAATAGAAAACTAGCCACCATGCATAATATGACCATCAGCCACATGCGGTAGCATGAAAAGATAAAATGATGCAGCGGCAGGCATCAAATAGAGGAAAAGAATGAGGAATCATATTGTATCAATTCATCACTGTCATGTCTCTCAGATGGAGGTGGCGAAACTGTGAGGACAAGTGAGAATCAAACAAAAATGTGTAAAAAAAAATCATGTCTGTGACTATCCATCATTTTTTCTCTCTTTAATTTGAAGTCATATCTGGATTCCCATCTAGCACACAGTTCAGAGCAAAAATCATATAGCTCACATTCTCAATATTGTTATTGTTATGAAAACAGAAAGGACCTCACACTGTGAGCTTGAGTATCTCCAAATTAGCAAATTGGAAATAAACTATCAGGGTTTTATAGGAAGCCTCCAGAAAATGTGCCATTATTGTTTAAACAAACAAAATTAATAAATGGGTTTTGACGTTGCAGTGAGTTAGCATTGGCGCGTAATGAGCTGAGCAGTGATGAAAGTGATTGTTATGTCCTCCAGCCATGTGTTCTGCAGATGCCCCTCACCTTAAAAAAATGGCTTTGTTGTGTCAGTGTTTCTGTCTTGTTCCTGATGTGGCCAAAAAGAGAGGCCATGTTGTTTTATAAATGCCAAGGCTCTCCTTCATCTAATTACCGCTAATTAGGAGCTTAATTAGACCGGAAACAAACTTGGCCAGTTTTGCTAAAAACACAGAGACAGTTTGCTGTTGTTGTAGTTTTCATCCTCGGGGACACAGACACAAACTGCAAAATGCTCCAAGCTCTAAGGTACAGCAATGCCTCCCTGTTGTTCTCCGAGATGACCTCAGTCAGTGACTTCTGCTTGCAGAGAGAAGTGGTTGAATGCTCTCTTTAAAAAGCTGTTTTAAGGGTTGTTTTTTTTTCTTTTTTTTTTTTTCTTTTGCCATCAGTATGGGCTGGTTGTAAAGTGTCACATTAAACTGCCTGGTGGTGTTTTCCTGGGCAACACGGCATGTTTTTGGCCTGGGCATTTCGATGCCTGTGTTTTTACACTGTCTCAGAACAACTTCTACATGAAAAAAATGCATTTCATTACATATAGACAAGTGCAGATAAGGAAGTCAAGTTATATTATTTCTTGGACTGCCTGATATCAAATATAGTTCTATAGCGTTCATTTGCATTGAATTCACACCAGATGTCAGTAGCAGCCCAAGAAACACAAGAAATTTCAATAAAAAAATCCATTAATTAAATTATGTGCAATAAAGTTGAATCACCCAGGGAATTGAAAACATGAAGAAAAAGAAGAAAAAAGCAAGGAAACCAGCTGAAATCTGTCCAATTTTTTTTAAAACCCCATCCCATCACCTTTCTGTGCAAGTTAAGATCAGCTGGCTTAATCCTAATTGATTCCCCATAAAAAGCTTTCTCATTAGCAAGGACCTGCACCAGAATGATGTCATGATGAGTAAAAGCAAAGAGCTCTTCCGAGACCTTCAACGACTTCGTATCAACATTCTGATCGCTTTGGTTACGGGTGTCATAATCCTGAAGGGGAAAAGGCAACTTCATTATTTTACTATAAAAAGCAATAGTCAGGTGGTTCTCATGTAGAGTCAAAATACTAATCAGAAAGTGTTATGAGGAACCAATCAAAGGAAACGGAGAGCCTCAGAAGTCCTGGCGAGCAGAAACAGTTATTCCACACTTATTATCACATTTCTACAGAGCAAGCATCTTGAAACTCTTGTAAAGCTTGCTACAGAACATTTGGCAAATGCTAATGAAATACTGGAAGAACAGTCTCCTCAGATGAGAACAATAGTTAACTTTTTTTGCTTTCATGTCAGTGCAGTATTTGGCACCAAATCCTTGCATTCCAGCTTGGAATTGTCTGCATGACGTTTGCATGTCTGTGGGTTCTCTGGTTCTCCACTTTATTCCCACAGTACTGGCAGACTTCACATAAATGAGGGATAAAATTGGAACTGAATTGGAAGATTATTTATAAGAATCTGAAGATGATTCAAAGGGGAATTTTCAAACAAAATAAGAATCCCAAGTTTTTAGTTTGTTTCAGAAAAAGAAAAGAAATGTGCCAAGTTAAACACCCAACTTGAATCCAATTGAAAACTTATAAACGAGAAAGGTCCATTAATATTTGAAAGATTGGCTCAAAATCACATCTAAGCAATGTGTATAACTAGTTTTGCTATACATGTGAGATTTTGACAATGTCATTACCAAAAAGAAAATAATTATTAGGTCCCTAATACATTTCAATAAATTAGTTCAATATTAATTTACTGTATGGATTCTTGTTTATGTTGATTTATTTGCATGCCTGGATCAGTTTGGTTGTTACTGACAGCTGATGTAAAATTAATCTCAACAGCCCATTAGAAACAGTGTTAATAGATTAAAATGTGGTTCTATGATAGACATAACATTACAACCAAGATTTTATTGCGCTTTTTTTAGCAGCTTAAAGGTTGCAGACTGTGGGGTTGACTACTGTGAAGTGGCACAGGTGCAGCAGCAGACAGGAGAGGCCTAGAGAGAATTTACTGGTTTAATTAGCACTTTCACTTCCCACTCCCCACAGTGTAATTCCACAGAGTCAAAGCAATTGACTCTGTTAGTTTGTCCTGTCTGTTGAAATTTAAAACGTTCTTGAATTTCCCCGTGTGGAGCACATATTGATTTTACTCAGGGTGTTTTTACAGTACGTAGGTGGGTGCGCTCAGGCAATTTTCATTAGCTTTACCAATTGAAAGTGTTAAAATGCTGCTGGCGTTTGGGAGGAAATGAGTAGAACTTCTGAAAATTTGGCTCCATATGAGTTTGGTGTCTTTAATATGTCAATAAAGACAATAACCAGAATTTGTCCCAAAAAGTAATGAAAGCATCTGCACAGTTTCTGCATTAGTGTCTCAAAATCACTGAAAGTATTTTTTTTTTCCAGAAGAAAACAATTTGCATCATTCTTCACAATTCTGTAGCATTTCAATTCATGTATATCCTATCCGTAGACCATTGTTGTTACGTCCTAACTTAAAACATAAAATGTAAAATTTCCTTTGACCTTTGGATCTTCACTCAAAATTGCTCTGTGGAAATAAGACCAGTGATCTACGAAACTAATCACAGTTTTAATTGCAAACACTCAGTGTGTGCGGTCAGTTCTTACACATGTTCTATCAGTCAGTTGCGGTCAGCGGTGTTTTCTTTGGTGTTGTTTGCTGTTCACTGCTCGGGATGGCAACAAGGTGTCTCTGTAATCAATGAGAGAGATGACTCTGTTGGGGAGTTGGTGGAGAAGAGGATGAGGTGTCTGATGCCGGCCAATGGACACTCTCTGCACGAGAGTCTGGCAGGTCTGAGAAGCAGTTGCGGTAATAGGTGCATCTCTTTGTGTTGTAGAACAGAAAGATACAGATCCTTCATTCTGACTACAATAACGCTGATGATAAGTTTTAATTACATATCTAGGTTGTGTATTTTTTGTGACTTCTAGGTACAATGTGGACTCATTAAAGTCTGACTGTACAAAAGCCAAATATTAACCCCATTGGCCTCTTTGAAAGCAAGGCTATGGCATAATAGTGACTAGGTTTAAGTTTATACGACTTGAGGTTTTAGAAAAACGTTTCCAAGCAAGTGACTGAATTATACAGCCATCTCACTCTGTGCAATGTTATTATTCAATTACATCAGTTACAGCTTCTATTTCAAGAAAGGGAGCCTGAAAAGTACCCCACTATGCATTGTGAGTCAGTACAAGCTGCATGGTAGCCTTACTAATGAATGAAAACTGGATTCTGAATGGTGAGAACTCGCATAGAGATGTTTCCAAAGTCTGTCTGTGGTGACGTTTCAGTATCAGCCAGTCTCCAAATGAGACATACAGGCCAAACAAATCCTTAGCCTTGATCTGATAATGTATTCATCTATAATTAAAGCCCCAATTTCCATATCAGCACAGCTTGCTCACATCTTCCCCGGTGGCTGATCTTTTACCCTCACTCCCTGCCTTCCCTCACTCACTTTCAGTCATATGGTGAGATACAGGTGTTAATTAGCTGGTGATAAGACTGCTTGTGTTTCTCCACTCACTTTTTTTTTTCTTTTACAAGAATGCTGCTTTTCTAAAGAAAGAAACAAATTGTTACATAAGACATTACGAAACAAGGTAGAAAACTTGTGCAGCAAGATGCAGTAAGTGAGAGGGCATAAAGAAAGTTAAAAACGTGATTAAAATGGCCTCATTTGTTCATGCCAGGTTTGGAAGTACAGAGATTCTAAGGAATAAAACTAAATAAAGGTTGGGTGACTTTATTTCAAAGTGAAGCAATTACTGTTAAGAAGAAAATTACCAATTTTCCTGGAAGTTTTAGGTATAAAGTTATCTTTAATTTTACTAAGATATTTCTTCAAACTGGAAGTAATATTGAGATTTTGGAGTGGCTTAGCACTTAAACTTGAATTTACTTGAGTACAGGGTGAGAGACAAGGCAGAACCTAGATACCACTGAATATAGTATAGTATAGTATAGTATAAAGTGCAGTTGTACTAGTAGAAAGAATCATCTACCACATGAAAAAACACAAAAAAACTTGTTTGGACAAGTAATTTCAGCTGGGCCAATTTGAAATAAAATAAAGATAATAATTAAACCTTTCAAAAGGTTTATTAATTTAACACATTACCGAGCTCTGAGCAAACCATCAACTGTGGTGGCGTTGATGGTTTGTCCACAGGACTAAATGAGATAACTGATAGATTCTGACAAATTCATTTCAAAATAATGATTCACTTTGCTGTTATTTATGTGACTGGGCAATAATTCTGGTTTACCTTCCTCTTAAGCGGTACAATCCATCTTCAGTTTAGTCTTGTGGAAACTAGTAGTCCTCCCCCGCAGCTGATGTAGCACTTCTCAGAGGAGATGGTGTGCTGAGTGCAAGGCTGGAGGCTGGCAGTAAAAACCCTGCTCGACTCTTCAGAGGCTAATTAACCTGCACTGACACAAACGTTTATGCTATACGATGCATACACGTTGTTTATGCTGTATATGGAGCAGCTTAATAACCGTTTATGTATACAACTCCTAACAACAGTTTATGGGTCAATATACATGGATGTGTTGTCACTGGAGTGCTTTAAAAAATGTAAGGAAATTACAACTTAGACGTGTTTTTGACTTCCTTGCAGATTCAGGTTTTTTTATATTTCATCATGTAAAAATATGGCTGTAATTCAAGCCCTTTCCAAACAGAAATATTATTTTTTTTAAATAAACCATAAAGACATTATTTGAGGCAAATGTCTTTATCTCAAGTTATTGCACTTTGTCTGATTAGTACATTACATACCAGTTAGGCCCAGTTCGGTCAGAGTAATTCACCATAAAGGAAAAGATGAAAGAAGTCTTTAAGTAAAATTTGGTGCGGTGAAAATAGAATAAAATTCATAGAATCATGCATGAAAACTGCACAAATAAAGCTATATGAAGGAATGCAAGGCGGCTTCAGTATAATTGCCTCTTTCAAGCAAAAAGTATAGCTACCTTGAATCAAATGGCAAGTGCTTGAAATGAAGCCAAACATTTCCTTTTCTGGATAAATACACCAGAAAACTACAAGCAGCTTTCTGGAATGGGTTTCAAAAACAAAAAAATCAAAAACAACAAAAGCCTTTAGATGGTTTCTATGACTAGGCACAGACAATAAAGAAGTGGGTGGTTTGGTTTGACAAGAGCCAGGGATTCAAGCTTGACCTTCAGCTACAGACAAACAGCGTCATTCTGTTGCAAGGAAAGAGACATCGCACGTCAAGATGAATCCCCTCCTGTCTTTTCTGTCTGTGTGGATGCATAAGTGGCAATGGGGCCACTTGTCTCAAAGGCGAGGAGCATCTTTCAAGAATGAGATAGTAGTAACAGCTTGAAGATAGCAGCAAATGTATTTTCTTTGACTTTGCGAACAACAAGAATTGCACTGACTTCACAAGTTGAAAAGATGGACTTGATTATGGATAGGACAAATAACGAACATCCTAATGCCATCGCCCTAAAAGACTAATGTAAATGGAAGGAGTAGCTGGCATAATTAACAGGGCTTGTTTGAAATTGTACAACTATATAATGAAACAGCCCACAATACAACTGCACAATAACCAGCAATCAACAATTCGACAAACAATTGAGTAAAAAACAGATTAACACATTAGTAGTGCCTTCCCTTTGATTGATTCTATGACAAATTTCTATTGACGTGAGCAGCTCACCATTATCTACAGCTCTGCAGGCTGCTGGACAACAACTTGCAGCCAGCATATTCAAGTGATGCTCTAACAGGTAGTACATGGGGTTTAGATGCTTTCAAAAAAAATAAATCATGAAGGAAAATCTCCAAAACTGTAAAAAATGAGGAGAAAATGAATGGGTTAGAGGCGGTACACAGAGTGTCAGGTCAAACCAAATCCCTTGGAAGAAATAAGATTTGATACTTTAATTGGGCACGGGTACGTAGGCCCCAATCCTTTTTTATGTGGGCTAACTCTCCCAGTTGAACGGGGAGAGGACGCTGGCGTTGAATGTTCGCCGCTTCTCCACGAAAAAACAGAGGAAAAACAGAGTTGTCGTTGCCAACTGCCGTCATTTCTCACTGGATTTTCTCCTGTGCTGGTCTGCAAGTTATGCTGTGGATTACATCGCTCTGTTTCCTGAATGTCTGTTTTGGAGCCGTGGGTCTGCTGTTAGCGGTTAGCTCCATGCTAGCTTCTCCAGGCTTGGCTGGCTCGTCGACGTTGACCTACTCCGCCTCCCAGCTGATTGGACTTACCAACTGCTCCATCCCACCCTGTGTTTCCATCTTAAAACGACTGGGTCTTCTGCGTAGACCCCGCTATGTCCATAGAGGCTCTCGGAGGAGAACTGTTTCTCACCAGCAGGCTGGATCTGGCCCTATGGTTTCCTTCTGGTCTACCGGACGTGCCGCGCAGCGATTACGTCATCAGAATGCAGCGTCTGAGCTCCCTGATGTGGCTGGAAGAACACAATGCATGACGGGGCAAGGAAAGCGTGGAGTGGATTTCAGTCTGCAAAAACCTCTCCATAAGGCTTCCACTCCAACCAGTATTAAAATAGAACTTTTTAATGTTCAATCACTGACCAACAAATCCTGCCTTATTCATGACCATATTCTGGAGAAAAATGTGGACCTTTTGTGCCTTACTGAAACATGGCACCCACCGGATGTGTACAGTTCGCTGAATGAAGCTTGTCCCCCTGGATATAGCTATCGGCAGAGAGCTCGCCACAAGGGGCGAGGTGGTGGTCTGGCAGTAATTTACCGCAGTGATTTAAAATTGTCCCATCTGGCTCTTCAGGACTTTTCTTCTTTTGAATGCTTGGCCTTCAATCTCAAAGCCCCACTCCAGATGAATATAGCATTGCTTTATCGGCCTCCAAAACAACATGTTTCATTTAATTCAGAGATACATGACCTCCTAACTTCTTTCTGTGCCCGTTCTGTGAAAAATATTATTCTTGGAGATTTCAATATACATTTTGATAATTTTTCCTCCCCTCTGGCAGCAGATTTTAAGTCTCTTCTGGACTCACTTAATCTAATTCAGTTTGTTGACGCCCCTACACACAATAGGGGGCATACTCTGGACCTGGTGATTACAGACACTGTAACTATCAATAACTTATCTGTATATGACCTGGGCGTCTCGGACCACAGTATCATTTCTCTAGAAGTGCCTTCAACTTTGTCTGCTCCAAAATCTAAACGTCTTATTCAGTTCCGTGACTTCAAAAATATCTCCCCTGGGGCTTTGTCTTCTGCTTTTCACTCCTTGACTGATGTCAATCATTCATCTGTAACTGACTCTGTGGATTACTACAATCAATCTCTCCATGAGCTTCTGGAGGTCCATGCTCCACTGAAGTCGAGGCTGGTGTCATTCTGCCGCTCAGCTCCTTGGTACACCGATGAGCTGCGGAACATGAAAGCTGTTGGACGTGCTATCGAGAGACGTGTAAAAAAATCAGGTTTCTCGGTACACAAGCAGGCATATAAGGAACATCAGAAAGCTTATGGCTTTTCTCTTAAGGAAGCACGATCTAAGTATTATTCCAACATCATCAACAGCTGTCCGGGAAATTCCAAACAGCTTTTCTCGACAATAAACCATCTCCTTCAACCCAATCAACAAACTGAGGATGAGGATTCGACTCAAAAATGCAACTTGTTTCTCTCATTCTTCAAAAACAAAGTTAACTCTATTAGATCTCAGCTCCACAGTCTTCCTGATCTTCGGTTGCCATCTACCCTTGTACACCATGGGTCCATGAGCTGCTCTGATGAAGTTGCTAAGAGTGAAGTGGAGAACATCCTCAAGAAAATGAAGCCTTCATCTTGTGCCCTGGATCCCTTCCCCTCATCACTCATAAAATCTAATCAAGCTGCAATAAGTCCATTAATCACACAAATAATAAACAAATCACTGAAATCTGGTCATGTTCCATTGCCTCTTAAAACGGCTGTCATTAAACCTCTTCTAAAGAAATCTACCCTGGATCCAGATATTCTTTCCAATTACCGCCCAATTTCACATCTTCCTTTTCTGTCAAAAGTGCTGGAAAAAGCTGTTGCCGCTCAGCTGCAGCTTCATCTAGAACAAAACTCTCTGTACGAGAAATTTCAGTCTGGGTTCCGTTCTGCTCACAGCACTGAGACCGCTTTGCTGAGAGTTACCAATGACATCCTTATGGCAGCTGATGCTGGGTCTACATCGCTCCTTGTTCTCCTTGACCTAACTGCAGCCTTTGACACTGTGGACCATAACATCCTACTACACCGTCTTCATGTGGAGTTCAGTCTCTGTGACACTGTTCTGGACTGGTTTAAATCTTTTCTCTCCAATCGGTTGGAATGTGTTAGCCTTGGCAAGGCCAAGTCCCAGGCTGTCTCTGTCTCCTGTGGTGTCCCACAAGGGTCAGTATTAGGGCCCCTGCTGTTTTCCCTTTACATGCTGCCTTTGGGTCAAATCATTAATCGACATAACATCTCCTTTCACTGCTATGCCGACGATATACAACTTTACATTAGAACTGGAGCATCATCATCACCATTTTCACTCAATGCCTTCACTACTTGCCTGGAGGAGATAAGGAAGTGGATGACTCAGAATTTCCTTCAGTTAAACTGCTCCAAAACTGAGGCCATGTTGATCGGAACACCTCACCAGGTTCAATCTTCAATTATGATGACTGTGTTCTTTTCTGGACAAGACATCCCCTTTTCCACCATAGTTACAAATCTTGGCGTTAGAATGGATTCTCAACTTACATTTGAAAATCACATTAAGCATCTGTTTAAAATCTGTTTCTTTCATCTTCGTAATATCTCCAAAATTCATCCGTTTCTTTCTTTCTCTGATGCTGAGACTCTCGTTCATGCATTTGTCTCCTCCAGACTCGACTACTGCAACTCTCTGTTTGTTGGAATCCATAAAAAACATCTTCAGAAGCTCCCAATACATTCAAAACACCACCGCAGCCCAGGATTCTCTTGAGGGCCGCAAATCTGCCCATATTACACCCTATCTGCATGCACCTTCACGGCTTCCTATCACCTGCAGAATTCAGTACAAAATCGCGCATCATCCACCATCAGTGTTTAAAGGAACCTCACCGGATTATCTGAAGGACCTTCCATTCCACATTCATCCCACCAGATCTCTACGATCACAAGACGCAACTTCTTCACCTTCCTCGCTCCAGATTAAGGTCCATGGAGATCGGAGCTTTCGCTGTCGCTGCCCCGTCTCTGAACTCTCTCCCAGATTATTTGAGAGCTCACAACCACTGATTGATTTTAAAAGAGGCTTGAAGACTTTTTATTTAAGCAAGCCTACTCTGCTCACATGATTTTTATGATGTTGAATTTTATCTACAGATTTTATTTGCACTGTGTAGCACTTTGAGATTTTTGTTAATGAAAGTGCGGTACAAATTGGATTATTATTTTATTATTATTATTATTAATTAAAATACCTTTGGATAATTTAAATGGTATAAACCAAAAGTTGTTAGGGTCCTAGCTTTGTTCGTCTTGTTTTTCCTTATTAGGTTTTGTGTTGGGTGTGCCTGCTGCTTCCCCTCCTCTCCAGGTGTCGCCGGGTGGCTGGGTCCCTGGAAAGAGGTGTTTGCCGACCCTGGACACACACCTGTTGTCTATTTGGAGAAGACTGCTGCGCAGTATTTAAGAGGCGGCTGGCCAACACTTCAGTGCCTGAGTGTTTACTAACTATGGTAAACGTCTCTCTAGAAGGCCCTTCGAGTTATCTACCCTGAGTAATCGCTCGTTGTGTTTCCCTCGTTTAGGTGAACCCGTTGTTTCCGAGACCTCCAGAGACCCTGAAGCTACCAGGACCCATCTAAGCCCGTTGGCTGCTCCTCTGGAGTTTCCTGTGGGTCGCTCACTACGCGCACTATTCCTAGTGCTTTCCCAGAGGAATCCCACCTGGATGCTACAGGTGGTACCTGTAGGACGCCAGCTTCTCCGTTGTCCGCCGCCAGACCTTGCCTGTTCCGCCCTCCAACGTTCTCCATCTCGTCAGCCATCCGGTACCTGGACCCCCCTCGTATGACACAAACCAGTTAAGATTCTTGCCGCCCCCTCCAGAACGTAAGACACCTAACCTGCTACCTGCACCGTTGATTCACACGGCCCTTGAACTCACCACTAACCACCTTCCTTTCGTCGACAGTCAGAAGACCCGGTTCCTTCCCTGTACCCCGAACCCCCTTCTCCTCACTTCCTCATATATTCATTAAAGTTTATTATTTATCAAACGCGTCTCCTGATTGTGTCCTTGCATGTGGGTGCGAAAACTAGACCCCACCATGACAAAAGTAGCTACTCTTATTAGAGTGAAGTCACAGAAACCCTTGTCTTTTATTCCTTGCTCTATGATCTGTACACAGTATGCAGCTCAGCACACCTATACATTGCTTTTATTCATAACTGAATGCTTTATTATAATTATATACACATCACCTTGAAGTATGTATTGCACACTGAATAGGCTGAATAGTGTAAAACACATGTATTTGCTACAGTTACAGCTGCAGGTCTGCTGATGTATGTCTTTAGCAGCTTAGCATATCTAGAAAATGATTTTTTTTTCTCCTCTCCATAAAAACATTCCAGCTTATAGGTTAGATGGATAATTTGTGGAAAGCATTTTTTATGTTTTTCCACAAACATGTAGGAGCTGAGGATGTGGGTTCGACTGTAATGTTCAAACAGATTTTAGGCAATTTGTTACAATGAGATTCTCTTTGGGGTATCAGAGTAAAAGGACACGATAAAAAATGTTTACATACCCACTTAATATTTATCAAATAAAGTTCAATTAAAATCTGTAGAGTTTTGGGGTTATAATCATATATATATATATATATATATACTGTATATATATATATATATATTATATATATATATATATATGTTATATGTAAAAACATTCAGATGCAAGTAGAAAACTTAATTTCTGTGAGCATGCGTACATCCTGGCTTCTGTAATTTGGTGTACGGATGGACAAAGTGTCTTCACACTTTGCATGTTTGCACATGAGCAGAAACATTTCACTTAACAGTTTGCTTCCCATGTCAGTCCTTGGGCCTCACACATTCTCCAACAGCCCCACTGCGAGAATAAGAAGTGGAAAAACAGACAGAAACCGTGTGTGTTGGTGGGGGTTTTGGTTGGATTTGTTGGATAAAAGGAACTGAAGGTCAGTATAAAGGGATGGCGGTAAAGCATCCTGTCGTTTTTCTATTCACCTCAAGGCCCTGGGTCAGATTTATAGGTGGTTTCTCTTGACTCCTGAGGGGCAAAGGAAGTGGAAAGTCAGAGGGAGATAAATATTTCACAAAGGAGGAGAAGATTGAAACACGAAGGCGAGACTGTATTTGAGATATTTGATGCTTCTCGGCCACGCTGAGGTGTGGATGATGGAAAGAGGACAGAGGTATACAAGTATGCACTCACAAGAGAAGGACATAATGTAAAATGGTGAAAGGCAAAAGAAAAGACAGGTATACAAACAAAAGTGGACAGAAAAAAGTTGTGCAGATCGAATATTGATGACCTTCTTCATGCCACAGCACCCTTCTCACTTCCTGAACCATCTATCAGGAGCACTCAGCCTTACAAATGATCACATCGACACCAAATAATGGAGTCAGGGTGGAAAGACTATCTCACTTCTTTTTCTATTTTTCTGGTACATCCTGTTAGCTTATTTTATCCTCACTCATCTATAGTCATATATTTACCTTTGTGCTCCGGTTAATTTGTGACTGTCTATACCGGTTCTGAAGGATTCACAAATGCTTGAGAAATGACGTGTGACCTGGTCAAAAGTGGATCTAAGGTCAAAGTGTCAGATGTCTGCTTCTTCACCATCAGGAAAACAATGTGTTGTTTTTCATTCAGGGTAGTGTTAAACATAGTACTTTAAAACAAAAACAATGACCGACAGTTTTTCTCTAATTAAATAATACAAATGCATCAAAAAAAAAGAGGAAAAAACCCTCAAAATGAATTTATCTCAGTAGTTTATTTAAAAACGGAAAACATTTTCAAGCATTTATCTTGATTTATTGTGATAATTATGGCTTAGTAAGCTAACGGCCACCAAATTTCTTTTTTTTTCCCCTCAATATTTTTTAAATGTCACATAAGATTATAAAAACATAGACTGTCAGCCTACTGAAATATATGGTCATAAAATGTACAGTGCAGTAATATTAAGTAAATTACAATATGCATTCCAACGAGTACTCAACATTTAAGCCAGGTTTTAAAACATACATTACATAAACTCCACATTTCTGAATTGAAAATGTTTTATTAGTCTAATATTCTAATCTTAAATGCTTTTGTTTTCATTAGTTGTAAGTGAAAAATCATCATCATTGAAGAAATAAGACCTTCAAAACTTTAGTCATTATATAATTATTCTACATGCATTCACTTTGTGTGTTAAGTTACTGAAATAAATAAACTTTTCAATAACCTTTAACTTATTAAAATTGACTGTCCATATTCAAGATTTCTGCATGCATGAATCAGCCATAGTTCTGTTGAGGTCTAATGGTAGGATGGCTTTGATAGCAGCCTGCAGTTCAGCTGCTTTATTAGGTGTGATGTTTCTGATCTTCCTCTCTACAACATGGAATAGATCTTCTGTGGGTTTAAGATCAGATGACTTTGCTGGGAAATTCAGCATAGTGAAACCCCGATCAGGTATCGGTACGTCTGGCAGCGTGGGAAGGTGCCAAGTCCTTTTGCAAAATTAAATTGGCATCTCCATAAAACTTGTCAGCAGAAACAAGGGGAAGTGCTGCAAAGTAAAAACCAAAAAAAAAAGTCCTGGTTACCACTGTGTTGACACTGGATTTTGTTAGGCAGATGACATGGCTCTTTGGCTCATCACTGACTGTGGAAATATCACACTGGACCTCAGGCAACTCACATTTTGAGCTTTTTTCATTCTTCCTCAGATTTAGTGAATTTTCTTTCCAAATGAAATGTGACATAGACTTTCATTTGAAAAGAAGATTTTGGTCCACTGAGCAACAATCCAGTTGTTTTTTGTTAAAGTTGAAGCTCATATTGTGGTTACATCTGGTGGCACTTGAAGCACTGATTCCAGCTGTAGTCCACTCCTTGTGAGTCTTTCCCAAATTCTTGAACAGGCCTTGCTTTACAATCCTCCTGAGGCTGTGTTAACCCTTTTGCTTGTGCACTTTTTTTTTCTGCCACAGGTTTTTCTTGTCCTCAAATTTCCTTTACTACACAGCAATCTGCAAACAACCAGCACTTATTTTTTGGGGCCTGTCTTCTTCCTCACAAATGGGCAGCCATGTGCAACATTTCAACAATAAAATTTTACAAAAAATATAATTTTTTTGACCAACAGTATTTGGAGTGAACCATAACCAACAGAAGGATTTTTCCAAGCATTTTGGACAGGTAAAAAAGTTGAGTTTTACTCAACTCTGCTAAATGATTGACATAAATTAAGTTTTGTTAAATTATTTAAAATTGATTAAGAAGCACCTGTAAACTAACCAGGTGCGAATATTGAACAATTTCTGTCATATAAAATCCCCTTTTGTTTACAAATCTTTCCTACAGAAATATTAGGTGTTAGGACTTTTACTGCAGTTTTGCCTTTTGATTGTAGACAAAACAAAAACATTTGCTTCTGGTTTTTTTGGTGCATACACACACGACTGACGTATTTTAAATCACATCACACATTTTTACCATTGTTTCTAGTAATTCTATTACGTGACTAATACACTTTTAATTTTTAAGTAAAAAATTAGCCACATTTTAGCTTTAATGTGATGAGTTTAACTCAGAAGACATTTGGAAACTAGTGAAAGATCAGACAAATTAAAATGCTTCTGAATCCAGACAAATTCAAACCTCTAGTCCAAATTCAATGTTGGGTCACAACAGCAATGTGACATCACACATACACACGCAGACTTAAATTTGGGTACTCTGTGTGCTTGCACAGGAAGCAAAGGGACAGTTTTGCCGCACACATCAATCTTCTCACTTCCCCAAAGCATGATGTCACAGTCACCAAGCTTGGCTGGAGGCCCACTGTACTAAGCGGACCAACTCTCATTATCTCCAGTGCAGATTTATAGAGCAACTGTGCTCATATTTTACTCTAAGGGACATGACGAGGGCAGAGGGAAGGAGCTGGGCAGTGAGGGGAATGGATGGAGAGATGGGGAGACGGGAGGCTTTCACTGATAAATCACGACGCCTGACTGTTCACTCTTTAAAGAAAACTTTTGGCTATCAGCACTCTCAGCAGCATCAGATATCAAACTATGTGGATTGTGTTCATTTTTTGATACTATGTTGGCACTGCAAAGAGACTTCTTAAAGCTCCATAATAGGGGAAAAAAAAAACTTTAAACCAATTTTTCCTTTCACAACAAATGTCATTTTAGGAATTAAAAATCCTTAAAGTTTTTTAATCAAACTAATCATCTTTTTAATGTTCGTTCAAAAAAAAAAATCCCCAACATATGTCAAAAATATTCAATAAAAGTTACGAGTTTCAAACAAGTTCTTCCTGTGTGGGATGCAGATGCAACCAAAATTTTGGCACAGATTTCAAAAACCGTCCTCGTCTTCCATGTCCTCCAAACTCCTGCTGTCTCTCTCACTGCGCTGCCATCATGTCGTATCGTTGTTCCACGTGATTTACTTTTTGTGGTCTTGTGGGAGATTGGCACCGGCATCAAGGCAGAACATATTTGAGCAGCTACACACCTGCTGTCTCTGGCTCCGGCTGCTATGTCTGGGGAATATTTGTGCTGCAGATGTAGTGTGTGGATATTTCTGTGTGCATGTTTGCTTAACAACTACTGTCCAGGGTATCACATTATGCTCCATCTCCCGGAATGAACTTAATGGGCCGTGAGGAGCAAGCAGATGAAGCAAGCCCAGAGGCTGCATGGGATGTGTCTAACACCTGGTCAGCCATGTCACTAGGTGGCCATGTTGGAGCTGTGCCTTGTCACTCTGTGTCTTTGTTAACTGGTAAATTCATCTTGAGGAAAAAGCCAAAGCATTCTGCAAGAAAGCCACAGGTGCAAAATGAGAGCCATAGATGTTCTTATTGTGCGCACTGACCACCAAATGACCATCCTACTCTATCCTAGATTATATACACATATGTGGCCCAACAAAGGCAAGCATTCTGGTTACTTTAATTTAAAATTTGAGATACTTTATCAGTCTTTTCATCCATAAATGATGACGCAAATTATATCCTCCACTGTCTGTTTATCAAGTACCCTGTGTCTCCTTCTGGAGCCACAAAGGACTTCCTAGAAATGTTCTTTTATCTCTCAATTGCGCAGACTAAAGACTCAAAATGAATTACATTAAAAGATATAAACTGACTGAAATTGCCTGGAAGGTAAGAGGCATTTAGATGAACACAATTCCTGAAGCCCTTTACTTTCTCTTTGTATAGTGTATTGTAAATGTAAAGTTCTCATGACTTGAGTCCAGACTACAATAGAAGATGTTTGGTTTAACAATGATAAGGGAAAATGCAAGCTTGTAAATTGCTGAAGTTTGTTTATTTCAAAGATTTAGTAAAAACATTATAGAACTACTAATAAATAACATCATGGTCCTTAAAGAAGGTATTGATCCTTCAGTGTAAGCAGGTACCATGTACTCCTGGAAAATGTAATCAGATTCTCTATAAAGCTGGAGGAAGCTTGAATAACCCGGTAGATGGACATACTGACTCAAAACCAAACAGAGCAGAGTACATGGCCCTTGAATCGTCACTGAACCTCAACCAACTTAGATTCCGTCTCTCTCTCCACTTTCTCTTAAGCCTTCTAAATGAAACATAAAGTTTATCCCAAAATTAAGACTGCATGCATCCCTGGTCTCCTAGAGAAGTGCGCTGCGGACCGGATGATGTTCCTGATCTTCCTGATTTACGCTATGTGCAGCTCCGCTCTGCAGGAAACCCCAAGGAGATAGTGTAGGAAATGCGAGAGCCGGCGAAAACAAGATGGATTCCAATTTTGATGGATGTCAGTGTGCCCACACTGCTGAGCAAGGTGGTGTTTCGTGCAGCAGTACGGACGCAGTATAAGCAATCTCAATGGGTGCTTTAGTACACAGTTCGCTCTGTGGGGGAGTGGAGTGGCAATGTAAGCGGGTATATGGAGGACTAATCTGAAAAAAGTACTGCAGTTCTTTTTTTCTAATTAGCCCTGGAACAGGTAAATCAAATACGTTTTGAATTTAGCCTAAACTCTGAAATGGGCTTTGACTGGCAATATTCTTAAGGCTACAGTTATCCCTATTGTTTGTGCATCCTCTTCCACCACAATTTTTTTCTTCCACTCAACTTTTCACACATATGTCTGAATACATCACTTTTAGGTTCAAGCCGTAATCATCAACATTAATAGACTAAATAAACCTGTAAAATATAACCCTCTGTTTGTGCTGAAGCTACATAATGCATACGTTTCCATTTCTGAATTGAGTTACTGAAATCATTGTGATGATTTTTAATTTCTTGAGACTCACCTGCATAAAAAAGGAAAAACGTTTTTTTAAGTACTCATTGCTATAAACTATTTCAATTGTGGGATCACATCTTAGAACTCAGGCATCAAAAAAGTGTCAAAACATGTCTTTTGTGCAGCGAATTACAACTTTTTTGGAATCAAGAAAGCCAATAAGATTTTTCAGGGATGAAAAATGATGCTAGAGCCAAGAAACATCTAAGAGTTTTCCTTTCATGTAGTGTTATAAAAAAGGGAGGGGCACCTATGAGCAGCATTTCAGTAACAATTCAAAGTAATAGTTTTGTCTGCAACAATAGACCTTTAGAAAGAGTCCGCAGCAGAACGTTAGATCAATACGATCTTGCTGATTGCTTTTGGCAGTGAGGAAGACTAAATAAGGAAGTACATCTGGGAACCTCACACCCACGGATAAGAATCACAATCTAAAGAAACTCTGTTAGCTTTGACTATAGTGCACATATGAAGCCGTTTCCACACATTGATGCTTGCTGAATAAATGTAAACACTACTCAGTTCGCTGGGCTTTCAGTACAGCGTGTTGTTGCCTCTGCTGACATTCTATCATTGCAATGGTTGTGTGCACTTTTCTCCCTTATGGCCCTCTCTGTCTACTAAGCATGAATCTGTGTTAGCGGCTTGATGGAAAGGCGATATGGAACTACGGCTTTTTGCAGCATAAATGCTTCTGTTCCTGAAGGGAAACCTCCCAGGGGCAAATGCTTGTGCTGCAAAAGCCAAAAGGTTACAAAGAGCTCAAAAAGGCCAGGCCCCAGTCATTTGGATCTGCTCTGAAATCATGGATACGCTGAGTGGAATAACAAGCAACAGCAGTAGATGTGGACCAGGGCCACAAGTACATCTCAAGGTGATAATTTCAAAACTTCTTTAATGCCAGAGACCGACCAATGTGACAT
Source organism: Poecilia picta (assembly GCA_033032245.1). Taxonomy (NCBI): domain Eukaryota; kingdom Metazoa; phylum Chordata; class Actinopteri; order Cyprinodontiformes; family Poeciliidae; genus Poecilia; species Poecilia picta. The sequence continues at coordinate 11,797,420 of CM065374.1, forward strand.
TCATTATGGATAAATTCTTCACAATGTTTTATCTGTCTCTGTAACCTGGCAACAATGTAGTACATGTCTCTCTGCAGAGCCAAATGTTACAGAGAAAAGATAATCTATGCCTTCCAGGAATGAGAAGAAAGGCAAACAGCATTAGAAACCTGAAACATGAAAAATGCCACCTAATAGACAAACCAGAGAGCTTAAAGGACTTAAAGTGAGACCAAAGACATACATAAGGAGAATCAAAACTAACATTCATTGTTCCATAACCGCAAAGGACAAATATTTTATACCTTTATAGACATTGATTATACACTTAGAAAGAATACCAATGGGGCTACAAAGTGTCTACAAACAAGGAAGCCCAAGTCTCTTGTCCCGTTGCCATGGCAATGAGCAAGGAGGAAGAAAAAAAAAGAGAAGGGGGTGAGGTGTTTACAGTTTTGCCTTCCTGTGTGCAATGTGTTTTCCCTTGCAAGCTCTTGCATAGAGCCAATGCATAAGCATAAAGCTAATCCGCAGTCTCAAGCAAGGCTGATTTACTGTGGCCCACTTCCAGCCGAGAAAGGAAGACGGTTGCAGAGGCAGAACACTCTTTCCCTCCCTCTACTTGTCCCACTCCAGGGTCCGTTGATTATGCTTGGAGTCAGAGGTTGGACCGTGAGGAAAGGATTTTTCCTTTGACAGTGAGATGAATATTGCATGATGGAAGGTCATCTCTTATGGATATGCTTATGAGTCCTGCCGTCGTAGCAAGACTGTATTTGCAAATCCAATAAATATTACATAAAGGACCTCTTTTATGTCCTCTTTATAAGTGCACAGCTCTAACCATCTATCACAGCGTGTTATTTCATTCATACTCTGATGGTGGAAACGCTGGAGAGATAAAATCATTCAGTTATTCATGCCACCATTTATTTGCTCTCGTCTGCTTGATCCGAACAAAATGTAGGCTTATTCTGAGGAAAGGTAGACAAGTGATGAATGTGGGAAGAGCATGCTGATGCTGATGGTCTGCTTCATAACATTTCCCAAAGTTCCCACAGCTATGTGGTTGATCGTTGACTAAAAGGTGCTGTGAATTGATGGGTAGTGGTGTGCAAAGAGTCGAGTGTTAACAGATGAGCCCCACTCACAACGTGTATAAATACCAACATGAACAATACAGGACCCACCTGTGTTAAACCAGACATAAATATACAACCTAAAACTGTGTTCCCATACAAGCATATATTTAAATGGATCCCTTAATAGAATGAGAGACTCTGAAATAACTTATGGGGTATATTAAACCTGACCTTGTATTCAAAGTGTCTGGGTCAACAAGCTCTAACTAGCAGTGTGACTGCAACAGAGTCCATCAAAGCTGTCTTTAAGTAGCCATGACTAAGTGGTAGCTGGCTGTAGACAGGGCAAATTTGAAAAGGTGCTCTGCAGAGCTCACATGAAAGACACCGACTCACAAAAGGGAGTCAATTAAGCACTCAGGCATAGTACAAGTTACAGGTGAAATTTCAATAAATCAGAATGCCATAACATGGCCTAACTTAACAAGTGCTAACTCGGCAATACTTCTGCAGTCATTGGTGAGCCACAACTCATGATTAGTAAGGAAAATTACTTCCCAAGGAGCTATGTCGAAGCATATCAACAGAAAGATGAGCGCTTTGTGTGGTAAACAAAGCAAAGCAAACCAACAAAAGAAAAATTGAAACAAATATAGTCTTGACAGGATTTTGAGGCCATATATTCGAAAATGTTAGAGCACTTTGTGGAAAACTCTGCTGACAAGCTTTTACAAAGACATTGATTACATTTTCTAGCAAGACTTGGCATCTGCTCACACAGCCAAGGATCCCATTACCTGGATTAAATACCATGTTATCACTGGGCTTGATTGGCCAATAAGCTTATCTGAACTAAACCAAGTAGAGAATCTCTGAAATATTGTCAAGTGACAATGAGAGAGATCAGACCCAACCTCAATGATGTCCTGCTCCACTCTGGGATTCTTGGTCTCTTAATTATATTAAATTTAATCTGAAAAGCAGAATTCGGGCATCGATCCAACAGTTAACTTCTTTTATTTTTAGCATCAGTATAGAGAGTCCAACATTGTCTTTGGTTCAGATGTTGCTTAACACAACAACAAATTGGACAGTTTTAGCCCACATGTTAGATTTGTCTGTGGTTGTTGACTCCAAATGAAGTCCACTTCTTGTAAATTTCAATCCAAACTTTCACAATACTCACAAGGCTGCAGTTAACTCCACTGCTTTCACACCTTTTCTATCACACTCATTCCTTGCACTCAACTTCCCATTATTTTGCTTGAATACAGCACTCTGAGCAGATTAACCTTCTGTCGATTGCCATCCTTGTGGATAATTTCAACAACAGTATACTGAATAACATGTTAACTGTCCCCCCTATGACCGTGTATCATAATATGTCCCTGAAATAGCATTAATTACGAATATGAACAAACAGTAAAACCCTTTTATTTTTTACTTGGTTATACGTCGTCGTTTTCTAATATAAATATTTAAACACTTACAAAACCAGGTGTGTGCGTAATGATTTGAACTATTGACACATATTTACTTTTTAATGATATTCTAATTTATTGAGATGCTCATTTAAGTAAAAAATAAATAAATAAATAAATAAATAAAAAGGTTAACATGATATTTATAATGTGATATTTATGTGATGGAGAGAATTGAGTCTCTCCAAACATCTCTTCTATTAAATGAGTCATGCTCATTCAAATACTAGGGCATATTCATGAGAGCAGTTAGCAGTTCATCTGATGCAGCATTTGGTCTGGTATGGCTGTTGTGGGTGGAAGCGCTGACAGCTGTGACCACCTGAAGGTGTTTTCACACTACTCTGCTTTTATTTTTAAATGTCACTTCCATGTTTGCCCACAACCCAATAGTGAATGGCCATGAGGCAGATGGGGAAAGAAAGAGAGAACTGTAAACACAATAGTTTATATCTAAAATTTGGGCAAAGTTTAACCTCGCATTTTGCACTTGATCTTGTAGAAAGTGAGTAAAAAAGAAGCTGGCTGTGTTCATTTAATATAATGAACACAGACAAAACACCAAGTAAAAAAGATTCCATGTTCCTACATATTTAAAGCATCTCAACAGCATGACACTGCCACCACCTTGGGGAATATTGACTGTACTTATGCTAAAATGACATTACACAGAGATGGACTTATGACTGGGTGACTTATGAAGGTAATTGGTTGGAATGGAATTTATTTAGGCCTATGGTAATTTAGGTAAAAGGTTTTGAAAAAGAAGCAGATTTATTTGAGTTCAACTTCTTTGAATATGAAAACTACTTCTTAAAGATGGCAGCTGAAAAATATGCTAATGTGTAGAAACCTTGAATATCTTAGATTGACAAAGCCAAATAAGGAAAAAGGAAGAAATTTCTTCATACTTCTGCAAAGTTCACCAGTGAATGAAAAGCACTGATGACAAAACATGTTATTTTTAAATGATGTAAAATTTCATTCATTTGACAACAATGCCACTCATCACACTGGTTTATAACATTGAATCCCAATGCACAACCCTGACAAATTCTGGACAAGTTCAAGGACAGTGAATACTTTTACAAGGCACTGACTTTTTATTTTTATTTTTTTTTCTTGTAATCAAACTATTTTAAATTAAATGAAATGTAAAAAAAAACTTTAACATTAAAAGTGTTCATTAATTATACTCAATTTATCAGCGGGAAAATTTAAATATCTTTTATATAACTTGCACTACATGAAGGCTGGGGATATGCACACACACACAAAATGCTTGGTCTCATTTTCTCCTATTTCATATATAAAATCAAAACATGATGTAGAAAAGCAACTATTTAAGCACATTTCATCATTTGCCTCTACATGCAAAAGGAATTCAATTAAAAATAAGAGCTGCATCCACAGAGCTCCTGTGACATGATTAAAGACTTATAACTCCAGGTAGAAGAACTGTTATTTATTTTTTTTAAGTGCTTGCATCAACATTTAACATTTCACAGATGGTTTCCTTTTGAGTCTACATTTAGCTGCTCACACATCAATTTCACAGCGAGAAAGAGATAAAAGAAAGAAAGTCGCATCTCCATTAGTCTGTCTGTATGGAGACAGCAGCAAGAGATTTATGGCCCAGCCAGAATAAACAGCTGGAACTTATGGGATCCGTCTGTCTTTGTCAGATTTCAGCCTTGAATTTCCAAGGATAAAAGTCAAGTCTCGACTTGTTGGTTGAGGGTCAAAAACATGCGATGATGCATGAGTCCATCATCCACTTTCCAAAGCAACCCTGGGACAAATTATAGACTTCATAAGAAATGTTTAGGGTTATGGGAAATAAAGAATACCACATGTTTTGGAGTTTAATTATGTGAAAAAAACAAGAGCGTTCCATGTTTCATTATGCGACTTGTTTGTAGGATAAGAATGTATTTGTGGTTTCTGTCATAAAACACACACATGAAGACTGTTACATGCCAGCCCCAAAGTGACAGAGTCTAAATCATAAAGACAGAACTGTGCTGTGTAACTGTATTGGGGGGGTGGGATGAACACTCAAGGGGACAGACGTCATTTACATTTTCCCCCTCAAATCCGGTTATTTATTTCAGTTAAATACAAGCCATCATTCACTCTTGGTTTCTGGTCCAGACTGATTTAATTAATAGCAAGCACATTATCTCCCATATGTGGAACCTGCCTAGGAGTTTGCTTGTTGATCTGTATCTGCTGCCTCGGCAACAATATACTGTATGATTCCAATCAATGTTGTAATGGCCTAGAGGCACTGGCTCTAATCGGCCTGGCGGCAGCAGCAACTACATGGGCAGCAACAACGCGTGTGCACCGCTGGGAAATTATTTATGTTTTGTGAATGCCGAGAATGTTTTTATCATATAAATTGAATTGCGTTTTGGTAATACGTTCAGTGGAATGACTTAAACATAAATAATGAAAACACCTTAAATGCGAGTTTAAATAATATATGGAGAAGGGAAGGGCCGGGAAAAATCTGGGGGGGGTAAGAGTTGAAAAGAAGCAATTGTTAATTTGTGAGGAGTGGTATTTGAAAGGGCAATGGCGTGGTCCACAAACACTTGATCTAGTAGAGAATACAAGTATTTCACAAATATTTTTTGCTTTCATATTGATTTAAAAAAAGAACATAAATAAGTAAAATGTTTGTTCTTGTTTCTGCAGTCATTGGTGAGCCCGTTTGAAGAAAGATATGGTCCTTTTTCTTTCACTCAGAGTTGCACTAATCCATCTTCCAGAAAGTGCAATTACATAATCCCCCCATGATTGGTTCTAATTGGTTATCAGCAGGTCAAATACTGACATTTTTTTATTTTTTTTTTGTTCTGCTCTTCAACAAATGCACTAAATATAAAAACTCCCTCAATTTCTGGTCCATAAACATTTCAACAAACAGTATGTACTCACAAAGCTTATCCATCTCTGCTTTGATAAATAAATGGGGATAATTGTCCAAGTCCTTCAATGTTTATTGGATTCAAAAGTCGTACCTCAAAATAGCAACGGCGGGGCACAACGCTTTCTTTTGGCTCTGCCTCAAATAATCTACATGTTGGTATAAAAAGATATCCTTAGACCTTAAACAAAAGGCAATTGAACTTCTTCTCTTATTTTTTGAAGACATTTCTTTTCTCATCCAAAAGGCTTTATCAGACAGGAGATGAAAACAACTCAAATATTGCCAGCCTCAGGTGACATGTTGGAGTGAAATGAAAACGACCCACACAATAAGGTGAATGAAGGATAGGGTCAAAGGCTTATTAGTGACCTTTGCAGCCTTGCCGTTGTGATAGTTCTGACTGAAATGTATGAGCCTTGTCTTCCGAATTGAGGAAACCTTTTGGATGAAAAGTGAAACGTCTTCAATACACAAGAGAAGTTCAGTTTCCTTCTGTTTAAGCACTTAGGACTAATGTAAAACCTCTACACTGTGATTGTTTTAATCAGCTCCAAGTCAAAAATTGTGATTTTTTTTTAGATCTCACAAAAAACAAGAAAAAAAATGAATTATACAATACCCTTGATTGTTCAGGAACATTGCATTTTATAACCCTCTAGCTAACCATTTAGACAAAGTGATAGATTGACAAGGTAAAATGAAATCCTAGTGATGAGATCACAGCCTCACAGACAGTCGAATTCTTCAGACCGGATATGGTAATGAAATTCAATCTTGTGTCCCTCCTTTTCATTAGAAAAATCTGGACTGATGTCCTTTGAGAGACCTACTTCAGTATATGGGTACTTGAAGTCTTCATCCTAATTCTTTGGTATGCAGCAGCGAACATTATAATTTAAAATGGTTCAATATGAGTCCCAAAGCATTTCCAACACCTAGCTTTAAACGCTCTGCTTGCCAACCTGAATGATATTACAAATGCAAGCCTCTGAAAGCCCTGTGGACACATTGAGATTTGGCTCTGTTCGCTTACTGAAAAAAAAAGAAAACAAAAACCAACCCATCTGCACTGTGCATCTGTTCGCTGATATCACCCACAATCCTCACTGTAATTTACAGATTGGGTTTACTCTTTGGCGTGCTGTTGTTGACTGACGACTTCAATTCATTCAATCAAAATCCTGCAGCAGCCCTGCTTCATATTAAAGACTTGCAAGAATCTGTGGAGGTGGAGGCAGATCAGTGCTTAGTTTTATAGATCAAAACTAAGAGACACACAATCCATGGTGAAGACAACTTATTTTAGGACTCTGAGTGACCTGAATGAAAACAGACTGAGACCCTGATTTTGCTCCATTTCAACAATGACTAATGGTCCAAATGTGCTCATCTATTGTCATGTCTGTAGGTGATAATACCAGACATGTGGAACACAGTGGGTTTCACAGCAGCACGTGTTTGGCCTAATGACCCCATCTCTTACAAGTCAGCGGGTCTCTGGCTCAATACGCTGCAGATCAGGTATGAGAGAGGAGAAAGAGGAAGAACGTGGGAGGTAGACTAATGACTGAAGATGTGTTTATCCCCCATACACACACCAGCCTTAAAATGAAGTTAGATAGCCACACCGTCATCACGGCGGCACCCCATTTCTGCAGCGCTAAAACAGAGAAGGTGTTAATGTGGAAATTGGTCCTGCTGTGCAGCACAATCCTAACAACAAATAGCAAAGTGCTTTTTGTCACATCCTGCAGTATTTTAAACCCGCCTCTCACTTCCTACTTTCAGCTGGTTATTTTTTTTTAATTATTCCTCTGCAATTTGTACTGTAAAATATAATTTCCCTACAGAATTAACAAAGCATTGTTCACTTTAATTCAGCAATAATTCTCACTCTGTGGTCATTGGATGGAAGCTTACCAGGTTCAGCCTAATAAGAGGTGCTGTGGGCAAATGGGTATTTTGTGATCATTAACTGAGTAAAGTGGTGTGCGATAGTAGACAACAAAGGGACTCACATTGTCTTTTAGAAAATAGCACCTTGGAGGCTATTTGATGACTTTAAGGAAACTTTTACTGTTACTTCATCTCTCAGGTCTGAAGACCATGAGGAAAGAGAGACTTTGATGTGATTTTCCTGTATTCCTGTAGTTTTTTTTTAATTATTATTCTACTCTTTATGGCACAAATTCTACTTTTTCTACTAGCCATCTAGTCTGGCATGTCCCAGAGACATGTAGCAGCTCGATAACTGTAAAAAGGTCCACTACAGCTCGATACTCTTGTGGTAACTGGCAGTTAGCCCCTGTCTTGCAGGACTGAAAGGGTCACATGGCACATTCCACTGCCAGTTTCATAGTGACCATTGGTTGTCCCAGTGAGTGCAAGCTAGTGATGCAAACGGCCCGGTCTGCCTTCTTAATTTTAACCCAGGTACTGACTTAATTTTAATGCCAACGCCTTTGGCCCACAAGAAAATGTCCTGTTTCTTTCAATTATCTGCCCTGAAAAAGTTTGCTTATTTCCGTTGGTCCTGCAAATATGCTTGCTGCTGTATTAACCTCCATCAACAAAGAAAGTCACCAGCTACTCATGAAAGTCTGAAAAAAGTTCAAAGTATGCTGACACACAAGTGAAGTATTCAAAAAAGAACATCAAATAAGCTTCAATTCTCTGAAAGTATTTTCCATTCAGGTCATTGAAATATGCACAAATAGTGTTCATCTGCATGAATAAAAGAATTTGTATTTCAAATTGTTTCATCATACCATTTCATATTTATGATGAAGAACATTTTCTGCAAAGATTACTATTAAAATAGTGCCTTTCAGTTTGGGAAGTGGTTGTTCATTACAAACAGGACCGCCTGTTTCATTTAACTTCGTGGCTCCATCACATGAGGGACGTTTGTTGGGAAAATGCATCTGGTATTTATACTCATCAATACCATTAATCTCATAATGGTTTTGTGATTTATCTGAGTTTAATTTCTACTTTTCACATGTCATATTGTAGCATGTCAGGCATGCCAGATAGAGACGCCAGATAGCCCACACTGCCAGGACAGTTTTACCTAATAAAGAACCTCATAGTGCTGCCCCACTTGCATATTTGGATTTATTAAATAAGGCTTGTATCTGGCAAGGAGACAAGCCAAATCAATAGGGACTTGTTTTTATATGATCTTCATTCATTTTGATAAAGCTAATTTAATTTTAATATGTATTGTTATACTGTCATCTAACCTCAAATGTCACATTTAAAATAAACAAAAAAAAACTTATTCAACAAGGCAATTATCTCAAACATGCATTAAAGTTTTAAACTAGTATTGGTTGAGATGTGTGAATATAGCTAACTCTGTATGCAGAATTTTGGCTTTGCTTGGAGTTATATGGTGCATTATCAATCAAAGATCATCCATGCATCAAATGCATCATTAAAAGCCCAAAACTAATATAATATTCAAGCTTATGATGAGTTCTTGTAAACTTCTGACCAGCACTCTATAACTTAATGCTAATTCAATCATAAGCCAGTGCTCCATTTAAGCACAGTAGCAACAGACTGATCCTATTTTTATCTCTGATCTGAGTATATAAAGAGCGCAGCATTTTTGGGTTTGCTTTGAACATCTTCCTGGTCGATGTCTTATTTTATTCCCTGCCCCTCTACCTAGGACATATGAGTCTAGAACATTGTGCATGTTTATTTAGCATGCTTCATCTCAACTTAGAAAGCAATACAGTCTAGATTTCTAGCAGTAATCATCCACTTTTGATTGATAATGCACTGAATATTTTCTTAAAGCTGGGGTAAGTAATGGGATATACAGAAAGGGATGTGCAAAACTTGTAAAATAATATTTACATATGTCTAAAGGGATCTAAGTGATTTGTTTATGTGATTTGGGCCATGATGCAGTAAGATCTGTGCACTGAGAGAATCCCTCAGAGAGATTTTGCTGCACTGATTCCTCTCAAGATCCTTTCAAGATGTCCAGAGCAAAAGCAAATATTGCTTATGTTTGTATTGCAGGAGAAAAAAAAGCACTGAGTAAACACAAAAAATTGAAACTCGGGACAGCAATAAGAAATTTGATGTTTTAATGTTGAGTGAGACGAAAGGAAATGCATTGAAAAGAGACACAGACAGGAAAACGGGTACTTAGTTAGAGTGAACTAGTGGTCCGATACAGCTTCCAGATAATCCCAGTGATGATCATTTAACACTCAGATAAAACACAGTGTATTTGGGCTCTAGAGACAGTGAGATGTAAAAATATATTAGAGCTAATTCTATATAAATGGAGAGATTAATACAAAGCTTAAGCGGTGATAGTCAAGGTATTTGTCCACATCGAAGCGTATTGCTGTGTGAATATTTTGTTAACCTCAAACAGCTGTATGAAATGCCAACTAAATCATGTTCAGAGGACCATATCCAGGGAAAGACCTCCTACCTGACCCTCGGTTATGCTTGAAAGATGCAAACTGTAACCCTCCACATTCCTATTACTTCTTCACTTTCTTCTTCACTTTGCAATTTCAGCAGAGATGACTCAATTCTCCCAGAGACAATATAGTTTTCCCTTAGAAATATTTTTTTTTACAGCTGAACATGTGTAGGTACCATCATGTGACCACAGCTCATCAAAGTTTATGTCCATCAGTAACAGATTCTGGAGTTCTGGTACAGCCTGAGGCCAAACCTTCTTCAACTATAGAATATATACAGCAGTCCCAATGCTCAATAATATTATACATCATAAAACAAAGATCCAGTAAAATTTGCACAAAACACAGAAACATACATTTTACTATATTAAAAAAAACTTGGTCTAAATGCTAATCAATTTTCCATCATGCTGACATCATGAGAATCATCACTAGACTGATCAATTACTGCTATTTCTAGCACTGACTGAGCAAGATACAGGATAATATATAAAAAAAATAGTTATTCCTGAATTAAATACAATAGCTATCTATGTATGCACTAAATAGCAGAAAATATAAGGATACGATAATGATAAATCAATCCATAGTTAAGGTTGCAAAGCAAAAAGCACAACTGACATCTATCCAAAGTCCCATTTAATTATAATATTTACTTGCTATATAAAACATTTATTTTTGTGTCTCCAGAAACATTGATTGTTTGGTTACATGAATGGTAAATATTAGGATTAAGAATAAAGATTCAAAACACTGGAGGAGATGACCGTGTGTGTGAAGCAAAAAGTTAGAAATACTGGAGAACTGTTTGGGAAATGATCCTAATAGCCCTACTTTCATTTTGGTAAATTTAGAGGCTCAAATAACCATTTTGGAAGAAAATGCAATATTCTGAGAGCTTGCAATTGGTTTTACAGTAATGAACGAAATTAATCAGATAAGTAACGATTCAAGTTGCGCTTTAAGTTTTAGGCATCCAGCAACCTGAGGTGAGTGAAGCATTTGTGTGGCTTACAGGAACTAAAACAATGTTAATATCTGGTTCTTCCAGTGATATTTAAGTTCCAGTTGTGCTGACTCTGTAGTAGTGGAGAACATGGTCTATAAAAGCAGTGATGCTAATGCAGCTGAAATTCCCAAAGACTAATTGAAATGAAAGGTAGATGCACAATTAAGTATCAGGAGTTTGAGGGGAACTTGAAAAACACAGATTATTCTACAAATCCAACAGTGACACCTTCAGACCAGAAGTAACAATACATTGAAGCAAGAATAACTACTGTGTTTCTACTAATTTATAATCATACATAAATATGTCATGAATTTGGTAACAGTAATTAGAATATTGTCACAAAAGAAGAATTAAAAAAAAAATAGGGCATGCCAAAATGTATATGCAGTGAGTGACTACTTTAGTTTTGGACCAGGTCTAATGCTCATATTGCTGAGAAATAAAGATCATTTCCAGAATTCAAAATCCTTGGTGTCAATTACAGACAGTCATGCCATGAAATAATGAGAGGCAGTCTGTATTTGGCATCAAGCTGTGTGAACCACTGTGAAGTAATGCAGTGAGAACCCCTGTGAGAGAGTTGCAGAGATCAAACCGAAGGCAGAATAAGCTGCACTGTTGCGGCATCCCTCCACCCACACACTTACCCTGCTCACTCACATGTGCGTACTGTCATCATCCTCTGCTGGAAATTCTGTGTGCGCACGTAATGTAGGTCTGATCATAGTGCATTTGTCCCACACATACTCATCATTAATTTATCTTCATGTCACTCTTTCCCCTAGCTTTTCTTTTATTTATTTTTTTTTCCCGGTTCATTTTCACGATGCCTCCCCATATTGTTTTGATATCTTCCATTCCTTTCTCTCCCACTCACTCAGAGTCAGTAAAACATACGCATGCACCCATCTATCCGCCCACATACGCAGTTGGCACGGGTGAGCCCCCAACAAGCAGAATGGCTTGGCATGGGGCTACGTAAAGAAACACACACAAAAAAAAAACATTGAGGCACCACTGCCTAATGCTGTCTCCATGGCAACTAAGGGAGATGGGTCCTGTATTGTAGTGTCAAACAAACAAGATTTTAAGCTAATCAAAATAATAAGCTGTAGGTGTTTTTTTTTTTTTTAAGTCAGAAAACCTACAAATGCTAAAACGCATTAAACAAATAAATCACAATAAATGTTTAAAATTGTTTTTCAATGGAAATACACAATTTCGACACACTACTTTGAAACAAAACAGTAGTTTCAGTCGTGTTCTCAAAATCACAGTTTGCAATTTTGTACATGGCTGAAGATGTGTAACCAGGGAGCCTTGATGAGAGTCTTAAATTTTAACAGAACAAACAGTTAATGGGAGTAGGTAAAATAGATATGTCTGCTTATTAATGACATAGAATAAGGATAAAGTTAGCACTTTTGCTGCAAAGACTATCCAGGCCATTTAAGCCTATAGACTAACATTATCAGCACAGTTTTAAAAGTTTTCAGGTGTCTCAATTGTTTCAATATCAATGTGCTGAGCACAAAAACAACTTCTATATGTCATATCACAGTATGCATTTAACATTTTTTATTTTAATTGCAGCATCAGCCTTATTTATGTTTCCTTTTATCCTCTGCAGTGCTCTTTGCACTGCCAGCTAGGGAAGCAGAGGCAGCCTAGCAGAGCAGTCAACAGTTTATCATCCTTTGACTGTATACCAGAGGAATGAAGGTGTGTCAGCAAACTGCTGTTGGAGTTAAAGGGGAAAAAAGCATCACAGCTTATTTAAGTGCAACTGTTAAGAAGGAGGACTGAGTGGTGCTTTCAAATGGCAAAAAAAGTAGTTCTGTTTCAGCCGACGAGTCATTTGGCTTTAATCTTTTATCTGTAGCTCAGAAGTTCAGGTTTGGCAGTGGCTGAGAATGCATTGCAACTTATTCATTGCTGGGGGAAATAGAGAAAAGAGAGACAGCGAGTGTTGGTGAGTGACAGATCGAAAATGAGGAAAGGGTAGATGGATCTACAGAAGAAGGGAAAGCTTTCTTCTCTCGTCTTTGGGTTTGGTTCAAGACTCCCATCAGGAGAGAGCTCTCCTCCGAAGAGTCAGCTGTTTGGAGCCTCAATGACACAGAGCATGTTTACTGCTGGTGTGTGCATGTTTCTGTGTGAGCTCTCCAAAAGAAAAGAGAGTGACTGAAAGAGTCATTTGGACGCAGCATGAAGTCAAAACTGTTACACCAGCAGACAGATTGAGAACTAATTCTTACTCAAGCCTCATGCAAGCTCAAACATATCCAAAAAACATACATAATCTCAACTGAAAACAGCAGTGGGTCAACCACAGTAGGTGGAATGTCTCATCCTAGTTTAGAACATTAAACAGGATTATTTGGACATGATTTGTGACATAAATTGTCCACCCGTTCCTCTGAAGGAGTGCATAATTATTATCATGAACATTGGAACAATTTTCTGCTGGTAGATTCAATTTATCCATTTTATTAAGAAGTGCATCTCAATACATTAAACGAATTTCAAGAACCTCAATCAAAAAGTAAATGGCCTGCTTTATGTTGATTTAATACACACAGTGATATGATTTGAGTATTGTGACTTTCAACTTCTGAAAATCCAAATTTCAGTTTCACATGTATTCTTTATTGTTTTAGTCCACTGTGATTTTATCAGGTCCAAAGTCCTGATAAAATCAGGACTTTGATACTAGTCCAGCCATCTAGCAGGAACTGTTAGATCCCCTCATGCTTCCCTCTACCGAGAAGCTTCATTGAGATGCTGATTTCAAATGGTCAGCAGGATTCAGCTTCTGCTCACATTGCCAAAAGCACCTGCGTTAATAATGCTTTAATGTGCTTCATTGTTCAAGAAACTGGCCTGGTTTATGCATGGAGGAGAGTCTATAGAGTATTGTCAGGAGAAAGACAAAAGACACTACACCCAACAATACAGATGAGCTGAGGCCACCCTTAACATGAACAGCCCAGCAGAACCCCAGGCTGATTGCCTCCATGTAGGACAGCACCGATGTACAAACGTATGTAAAAACGACACCAGACAAAGTATTAAGTGCATATACTGAACAACACATGGGAATGGTATCATAGTATGTCCACGATATCGTTATAGCAAGGAGGTCTTGGGGTTTGAATAAAGGCCATGGGTAATTAGCAAAATGTTCTCTCTAAACGGCCCTTAAGTATGAGTGTGTGTGTGTGTGTGTCACTTTCTGCTACTACTGCATACCAAGAGAGATCATACACACTAGGGATCATATATTAGTGGTACTTCTCCTTATTTTACAGCTTAAAAATTGTTTTCTTTTCTCTTTCAGCGTTTGAGCAGCAGTGAAGAATACCATCAAGGCAATGCCAAAATTTCAAGAACACAAACAATGGAAATTTTATCTGTGCTTTAGCTGAAGCTCTTTTTGTCCATTTCTCACTCTTTACACGTGCAGTGCATATGTCAGAAGCAATGCATAAAGGATTTAAATAAAAAATGTGAACCTTGGATAGCATCAACAGGGAAAGTATTTTATGACGCTATAGGCAGTGGGGCACAAAGAGACCAACCCAAAGGAGTAGGTTTCTGATGAGACTCTCCTGAACTGTCACTGTCAGGAAAGTTAATGTAATCTCTGGGTTTAAAATGCCACACCCGCCAATGGACAGACAGGGAAACACGTCAGGTATGACAGAAAATAAATGGAGGTCACTAGCCTGACCCTGTGCAAATCATTTTAGATTATAGCTCTGTGTCCTTCTGAGACAAATGTGACTCTCCTCAAAGGACAAATATTATTTTTCCAGAATTTTAAAATATAATCTCTGTTCGTTTAGCTTAACACTGAAATACTGTTAAAGTGTGCACATTACAATTTATGATACCATGAACATGATTCAACTCTTTGAACCTTTTCACACTTTGTCAATATTCATAGTCATAAACCTCAATTGCATTCTATTTTTGATTTCCCTATAGGTTTGTTGGAGAGCCTTAGCGGGTAACACTTTATTTGAAGGGGTGTGTTTATGACACTGTCATAAACATGACATAACACCTGTCATGAACATAAAGAAGTCTTTATGAATGCTTATGACTGTTGTCATGAAGTGTCATTCGGTAAATAATGACACTTTTAATGCAAAGTTGCTCTAAAAGTTGCATTAAAAGTCCATTAAAAGTGTCAACTTTGCATGATTTTGTAAATTATGATTTAATGCAAAGCAGGCTAAGTTATAAAACCCCATCTCGAGTTCTCAGTGTCTCACAGAAGATGACTAACTTCAGGCTGCAGAAGATTTTTGAGCACAAGACAAAAACTCAAATACAGTCAGAGCTAAAATCAAATTGTTAAAATAAAAGCATATTTATGTTTCAGCTCATAATATGTAGCTTGAGTAGAAAAAAAGGTCAAATCTGAATTAATTTGAGCTACTGTGTAAAAACAATGTTTATACCTTACAATTTTAAACATTTTTAATGTTTTTAAAATTTACATTGACATTCAACGTAGCCCTTAATTTCTACTGATAGAAGTGGAAGTCTCGTTTTGAATTAAGCACACTTCTAAGCAGTTACTTAAGCTTTTTGGCCTATTGAACCAGAACTTACAAGCTCTCAAGCATAAAAATATAAATTCTTAAAAGCTAATTGTTAATTGGTGAAGGCATGAGTTATAAGTCAACACTGACCACAAGCAAAGCCTCTTGATTGGTAGAAATCAATTTCTAGAAATGTAACCACCAGTTTCCCTCTACATATATCAATGGAAATGCTTGGGTGTTTTGTGGAAGCTACAGAATACAAATATCTAATATTTCAGAGTGTTGTTACATTTTGTGGGAGCCTGTGGCAGTGAAGATGGTGGTTACCATATGGTTGCTTTCATTGTCATTATGTTGTAATTTTCTACGGAGCCCATATTCTGTCAAAAACATTCACATTTGGAAAACCACTCTAACACTACTGGGACCATGCAGCTTAAATGATTTCTGGTCATTCTCTTGGAAGTCTTATACTCAGTTGTTTATATTGTTTATAAGCTGAAAGTTTTTTTTTACTTAAAACAATTTGAGGGATTAAAAGATACAAATTGAAAACATCCTGGATTCATCATAATCCTGGAAGATTTCAAATTTGGCTGTCCCTTCTAAATGTCCATTTTCATCACTGTTTATTAAACTTTTTTATCCACTGATTGTTCAATTTTGTTTTGTTTTCTTGAATCATAAAGGATTAATTTCACTCTACTTATTCAGAGCTTTAGTATTTCAGCAGGTCAGATTTGTATTTTTATTTTTATGAATGCAGATAGCTTTTAATTAAAAAACAATGTTAAATGAGAAATGGCCAATTAAAATTCTGGCCATCTTGAATAATGAGTTTCACAGTTGGGGTTCCCTTCCTCACATAGACACATTGTGTTTATTGAGGCATTTGTATAAATGTGGCAATAGCCACGCAATTGCTCATGTATACAACAGCTAATTCTAAAATGATGAGTACCCCATCACCTGGAAATACACCCAACAGACTTGCAGAAGTTGCTTTGGATTACAAGCGTGAACTAACAATGAAGAGTCTCTCAAATCAAGCCTCTTCTGTCTGTGCCAATGGAAAGCTTGGCCTCTTTGCAGATTTGGAGGGAGAGACTCTGCCTGCAGTGCAGCAGTGAACATGAATGTTCAAACATCTCCTCTGACTGACTGCAGCGCCTCTTTGCTTCACCACGCAGCCTGTGAAAGCGTGGAACCTGGGTTCTGAAAGTGACCATTTCCAACAAAACGCCAGCCAGTACCTGATAGAGCTGACACTGTGCTGCACCCGGGTATTTCCCAGAAGAGGGTATATGCTGCTGACGTGTGCGTGCTCGCAAATCGAGACAACAGATGAGCGACAGTTGACAGTGTTAAAAGGGAAAACACACGCACAGAAACGTAAACATGCCAATTTCTCCTTGAGTGCAGACTAAAAGCACTTCATTCACAAAACAGCGCAAAGGCTGCCCACGCAAGAGTTCACCTATTCCACTTTTCATGAGGCGCATGCAAACGCCCACACTAACACTGCGCACTCTCTCTCACACACGCACACACACACACCCAAGCACACGCATAGAGTGGTGCCCTCGATGCACACAGCTGTCACAGAACCTCACAGCTCATCTCTGGTGAATTACTCTAAGTGTGAGGTACTGCTGCAGGGTTTCCCTTGGAATAATAATAATAATAATAATAATAATAATAATAATAATAATAATAATAATAATAATAATAATAATAATAATAAAGCGTGGTTCTTTATTTCCTGCATCTTTAGGATATATCATTCACCGTTGCCTAATTCAGTTGGATCACCAATGAAAATGTGTGGTGCATGCAAACCGTGTCCAAACACATAAGCGCGGATGAGTGAAAGAGTTAACAATTTTAATTTGGTGCAGTTGAAAAGGATTTATTGCAGAGGTCTTTGGCATGGGATAGAAGCTCAACAGACTGGCAAAAAGCTCAGCATTGCAGACCCCCAAAGATTCACTACAAATGCATTCATGTCTTATGCTGCCCACTCCTTTTTCTGAACTTGTTTGCATTCAACTTCAACAAATACATCCTCATTAGAACATGTTGACTCTTAAAAAAGAGGGTGAAACAGGCACCCTGTGTTAAAATAACAACTTCAAGCTGGAGAACTTACCTTACACCTATTCTGCAATCAGAAAGCATCTATGAGTGCAGGGGATCTCGGTTGTCCGCAGATAGCAGAAGATCATACATGGAAAAGTCTTCTTCTCTCATCTATCCTATGACTGCAACGACCACATTCATCCAGGCATTCTGATTACAGGCATGTGGATGGTGGAAAGATGATTGCCTAAAAGGGAAATAGTGCCTTTTGGGGAAGTGAAGGAGAGATTCTCAGGTCTCCTTCCTCCACTGAAACGAGTTGCGAGCGCACCGTGAGGACCATCCACTGCAGCAGAGCTGAGCAGCGTGCAGCAGAATGAGGAGAGAGGGGAAGAGAGAGAGAGAGAGGAGAGGAGAGAGACTAGAAAAACAGGCATTTACTGCTGCTGATTCCACGAGCTCGGCGGGAGCAAAAATCTGGGGACTGGAGTCTGGATCCTCGTATTTCCACTTTATTGAGCTTCTACCCCGAACAAATGAAGAGTAATGGAGACAATGGGAGGACAAACAAAGGAGATGAATAGGCCAAGATAGCGAGAGGCTTATTTTTTCCTGATGCCACTCCTCCACTATTGTAGTTTTCTTTTCTATGACATGCAATATCTTTTCCTTTCCTTGCCCGGAAATGGTTGTTGGAAATACTACTCGGCTGATAACATGTTAGGAGCAATTTCCAGAAAGATATTCACCATGTTGACGGGTTAACCACCACTGACAATGTTTTTTTTTAATTTTATTATTATTCTTTTTTCTCTTTCTTGTGCTCTCAGTTCTGAATGCTTGACACAATCCAAACACGGTTTCTATTTTTTTATGTATTTCAGACCAAAAGAGTTAAAAAATGAAGACACTAGCATTAAAATTATATAGTGATAGCTGTAAGTTATTTATTTTTTTTTTTTTTGCACACATCATGAACTTAAATGTCATAAACATTTAGGCTTTTTTTCAACAAATTTTAACAAAAAGAAACTCAAAATGCCTTATTAGCCACTGATATTCAGATAAACGTCTCTTAGAAAGAGGGAGAACTGGAAGAGTTCATTTGAACTCATTGGTTTCCTGGTTTGGAGTCGCCTCTTAAACATATTTCACAAAATCTTCCATGTGGTTCAAGTAGAGCTATTCCAGAAGATTAACTGGATTTGTGGGGGTCATTTTCCAATTGGGAATTGAAGAACTCAAATGTAGTCTCAAGTTCCTTTTTTCCACTCACAATGTGGAATGTGTCGGTATCACTGTCAGCTAAGTACAGTAGTCCATTGGCATGATGCTAACACTAAAATGCTTGACAGGTGATAGAGATACAGGTTTGAATGCCTCACCTGGACTTGTCCAAGCATTGTTGCTTGTATGGTGAAAAAGCAGATTAATATTTCTAATTTTACCAGAAAACTCTCCCTAAAGGATTAAGCTTGTCTTATCTAGTAGCTATGAATTTCAGTCCTTCTTGACATCACTGTACTCTGACACTTACTGCCCAATAGCATGTAGTTTATGATAGCCTTTAATGTTGGTGGTTTCTGAGTTGTTTCTGAACATTATAACAAATTCCTTTTCATCAGTGGGGCAAAATGGATGAAACTGAACCCAGTTGAATGGTCTACAAAAATGATGCTAAACACATCAAAAGGTAGTTTAAGATCTTTAGTAAGCCCTCAGTCCTTCAGAAAATTAGTTAAAATCAAGGCAAATGGCAGCAAATTGAGCAATGCATATGATTCCTACCAAATCTAATAAGAACAGCAATTAAACATGCTTTCAGGTTTATGCCAGGATCTTCCATATGTCTATTAAAAAAACTCCCTGATTACTCTGCAACTTGTTGAAGGACTTTAAAGTAAAAGTAGTCGTGGTTGTATGAATGTATTTGAGCCTATATGTGACCCAGCATAAAGTAGAGAAAAAATCACATTAAATTGTCAAATCTTATTTTTAAAATAATTGGAATGTGACTTTTTAATCATAACTATGCCCTAAAAAAACCACCTCAAGCGCCTAATTAAAAGCTCCAAATTAAATTCAAATTTTGCCATCGAACACTACATGAAAACTTCTGACCTGCTCCTCTATTTGATCAAATCATGTGCTTGAAGGAGTATGAATATTTTGCAGAAATATGCAGAATCAAGGCCTCCTTGTTTGACAATGCATACACTTCATCATTGTGGCACATTTAGCTAGCAATCGATCCCTCTTATAGGGTATTTGGCTGAAACATCTATAGCCTGCTGTAACAGGGGAACAGGCTTTTAGCTGGAGTCCTCTGGCCTCAGAAGGGCTCAAGGTCACTTGGCAGAGCCTTTTCCCAGCAACCCAGAAGCTTTGGTGACAAACAGTGGCATACAGGACAGACAGGCTGTCAATCCGAATCTGTAGCCTTGAGGAATGAAGTCGGCTGGCTAAGCATCCAGCATTCTTACAGTGCACAACCAGGTGGAGCGGTAATTTATGAGCCTGCAGGAAAAAATTCATTGCCCTTCAGCAGAAAGTTTGGTGCATATATAATGCTGATATTGTTTCCAGCCTCAATGAGATGAGAAAAATTGAAGACAGCAAGGGAAGACAATGAAAGAAACGAGCTGTCAGGGTTCTTGACAAGACTATAGCTCATCTCAGATCAGATGGCTTACCAGATTGACACCTGTAGAATTTTTATTTTCATGGCACCTTGCTTAATTTTTCTTCTTACAAAAAAACAAACATGCACTGCCCAATTTTTTATATTTTTTTCAGAGCAATCACTGATTATTTACATTACAAGAACAGATTACATGCCATGTACGTGAGAGACCATATGTGGGTTTTAAATAGATTTTACTAATTTATAAAAAAACAAAAGAGACATTTCTAAAACAGCATGTTCCATGAAAGCTAAATTGGATCAGACAGACACACTTTGCTGTGCAGGGCTCAGCCTTTCTGTTATCTTCCAAAAGTCTGATTCTTTTGCAGTCTGAATGATGCACTAAAATGACTCAGCACATCATAGAAAATCCACTTTCTTTTGAAATGGTTTCATCTAAGTTTCCCTGGTTTAATTGTAGAAAACATCCTGATACAAAAAGTAAAAACTAAATAATTAAAAAAAAAAACATCTCTCCATCTCAAAAAATATTGAAGGATAATTTCAGCTTCTTCTTAAAAATTCTTAATTAAAACATACTGGAATTTACCATACAGGAATGATGGCAAAGTAAGGCTCTTTGCGTGTAATTCCAAACTGATCAATCAGTGTGGGTTTTGACTGCCGTAAAAGATAAATTCTCCCTTAAGCTGTCTTTCTACAACATCCGTAAAATAAAAATATCTGTCTCTATCACTTCAATGAAACTTAGACTTACCAAATTGTTTCGCTGGCAACGCTTTATTGGTTTAATTTAAAACCAATGACAGATGCATAAACAGATGGTTCATTCTATCCACTGCCATGTATGTTCTGTTGTGTCGCCCACTTTGAAGATGCAAATGGAAGTAGGACCAGGGAGAGGAGGCAGAGGAACTCATTTTTTTCCCCACAGATTATCTGTCTTATATTATACTGCCATGACATGTTGTGATTAACTTTTATTAACTTTTTAAAACTATTATTCTGATTTGTTATCAAATACATAAAGAGAGCTTTGTGGAACTTGTCATTGCTTGAAAAAAATATTTGTTGATGTTGGATTATTGTTATCAACTTTTGAGACGTAGCACCTCATATCACAATTTACTTTTCCACCCTTAATCTGCATTTTGCTTATGTATCATCATTCTCAGAGCTCTACACATCCCGTACCTATCTCTGCTCTCCTGTGTTGGGAGGTTTTCCAGTCGGCTAGAAAATTAGGCGCTCCTTGTGTGTGCATGTGTATGTGTCTGCATATGTGTGTGTGTGTTAGTGACTCAAATCTCATCTCACAAAAATATTAATTTCACGGGTCGCTGTCCCATACAAGCCACCATCCACGAAGGAAAAAGCATTAAGCGTTATTCCCTTTCATATTCAAACAGAGAACAGCAAAGGGTGGGGAGGAGCATGCCAGACTTATCAAGGCTCTACTGTATGCAGTTTGTCCTTGTAATGAGGTTGAAGCCACTGCTAACTATTCATTCTGGTCATTCACCGGCAGGTCTTATCGGTGCTGTCGAATGACTTTTGCTAAATGATGTGCAAAAGGGGCACGTCTCATCTGTCTTGTTGCATTTGGCTGATGTGCTCTGGGCAGGTTGTCAGCATTAAATGACATAGATGCCAAACACTATGAAGGCCACAGAGTGCTGAGAGAATGGTTAATGAAGAACAAGTTCAAAATGTAAAAAAATAAAAAATAGAAAAGGGAAAGTGTCAAAAAAGATGCCATTAAATACAGCAGCTTGAACAAAGTCCTAAGGAAGACGGCTTGTAAAAAGTTGGTAATTTCATTGCTTTCTTTTTTTCCCAAATGAGGCACACAAACAAGAGAATGACTCATTGCTGTATCTCAGTATTTTCACTTGCCCTTTCAACCACCACATGTTTTAATCGAATGAAGTTACTTTTTTTTTGGGAAAACAGCATTTTTAAGTGATAAGTCTAACCACTCCAACTTACAGAGTTTGAATGGCCTCACAGACGGCATACTAGAAATGTTTTGACAAAACAGAGATTGATTATGTGTAGAAAAGTGAGACATTATTTTTGCATGTCTCCCTAATGTACATTATTCTCGTGACAGTCACTAATGGCAGGGCTGAAAGCTGCCAGAATTGTTGTGCTTAGTTTGTGTCACAAATGGTCAATCATCACTTCTGAGAATTACTTGCAGACTATATGCTTATAAATCCCATTTTATGTAGGCAGTTTGTTAGTTGTCTAAGCTAGTCTGCTCAAGCATTTTTTTCCTGACTGGGACTCATTATCAGATAAATCACCAAATAAAGCTATATTTTATTAACTTAAATGAAAGCTGTAGACTGTGCCATCACTGCTCTAGGCTTTCATGGCCATTATTTTGTGCACTAGTGAAGTGCATAGAAAAGTGACTGGTTGTGATTGGTTGAGATGTACTACTAACTGGGTTCACTCCATGTACAGTCCAAAATCATGTTAGTTTCGGTTGGTTTCTCTAAAATTCCCTTAGTTATGAGTGTGTGTCAGTCCTATGTATCTCCCATGTGTTGAAGGACTGTCACTAGTCCAGTACACTGCCTTTTGCCCAATGGCAACTGGAGATTCCAGTTATAGGTTACAGTCTGAGTCCCCCTATTGCCCTGCACAAGTAAGTGGGCATAGGCAATGGATGGATGGGCTAGAGCTTTTGTGTGAGAGGAAGTCATTGAATTTCACCAATCTCTTGTGACAAAACGAAAGTCAATAGAATGTGCTCTGCTGATAAAGTTTTATCTACCTTGGGAGCTTATGCTCCTTTGACAGTTTTTTCTGCTTTCAATAAGTAGCTTCACAGCACTACATGAGGTCTGACATCAAAACTCCTTCAGCTTGCCCAAACTCTTCCCACAGTCTAAATTCAGAATGATGATTTTTTTAACCACTCCTGAAGTTGATAGGAAAGTTGGTGAAGGCATAGCTGTATTACAAATATATGCATAGCGAGGCTACCTGAAATACTGTGTGTGTTACAACTCTGTCTCCCTGGTGATCATTTTCAGAGCAAGTAGCACTTGAAGCCTCTGTTTTGTTGAAAAGATAGTTGGAAATTTAAAAAATTATCTACAAAACTCTAAGTCAAGTCATCTTAAGCATGTGCACCCAGAAGCTCATTTTTGGAAAGCAACATTTTACCTTTATTATATAGTTATGTAGCCTGGCCATTGCCTTACTGTGCAACTATGCAGGAAAAAATAAAATAAAAAATCTTGCTTACAGCACAGTCTGTGCTTTCTCCCCTTGACTTGAATTGTCTCCAATGGACTTTTTTGCTGGGCCAATCAGCGAACAGAAGAAGTTGTGAACAGTGGCATTGATTTTCTGTTTAGTTTTAGAGTTGCATTCAGCCTGTAGTTTTAGCAATGGCAGCGGAGGAAGTGAACAAAGTCGTTCAGCCCATTTTGGCGACACTTCCTAATTTTAAATTAACATTAACAGCGGCCTTGTTTGGATCTGTACGTCTCTCGCGGATGACTGTCAATTTCTGGTCAGATTCTTAGTGTAGAATTAGTGCTTTACATACGTCACGGGAAAATGTTAGCAATTGAGTGAAATTTAAAATTTCAACACAGTTCACTCCTCCAGGAGGCAACTGTTTCTCAACAGCCCAGACCATCAGTCTGACACAGATTGTGTAGGACAAGGGTCTGTTTTTTAAAAGACTAATAGTGATGCACAACAAAACATCAAAACTCAAACACTGATCACGACATGTTGCTCTACGGTTGAACTGATTTTACAGAAAAATACAGCCTATAGCTTCAAATATGTTTTAAAGTATTTTAAACGAGAAGACTTTATTTAGAATTCTACAAAAAACCTGCTTAGCAACGAGGCAAAAAAAAATCCCAAAAGGACGGACCTGACAGACATCAAAACCTCTGTTATCAGCGGCACGATGTCAAACAGCAAAACCACTGTGACATTAAATGCATCCAAGAGGAAACCTCTAGGTCTATCAGACAAATCAAATCCAGAGTTAATTTGATTCTGTGCCTGTATTCCTGGCATATCTGGGCCTGTTTGCAGAATAATGGCTCTCTGCATCTATCTGTTCTTTCTTCTGATTTCATTTGCTGTTATATTTTGTTTGTGCAAAGAGTGTGTGCTTGTCTGTTATGAAACAAGCACGTCCACTGCTGTACTGTAGTCTTTCAAGGTGATGTCGCCTGCAGCATTTAAAGGAGCCACCTAATACAGACAAACCTCACAAGCTGCTAATACGTCGAGATTACAGGGTGCAGCATCGATCCACGCCTCAGCTGCTTGTAGCTCACAGAGAAGGACTAGTGTGCACAAGTGATGAGGTGGCCAAAACATTCACAGCAGATTTAAAATACGAGGGCTTGAAATGAAATGAAATGAAATGAAATGAAATTTTATTCGAACATGATACAAGTATAAAAATAAGATAGTGCACAGTAACAAGAAGTGCATAAAAAAGAAGAAAGATACAGTTTTTGGCTTGGAGGATCTCTCTCACATTCATAGCCTTAACTAGTTATCACAAAATTCAGTAGAAAATGTTTGTCTTAAATTTGTATTTCTCCCTCTTTTTTTCCACTAGTTTGCAGATTCAACCATCTGGATATTTGTTCTCACCAAACTTTCAGACATACAAGTTTTGAGAAGCGATGGTTTTTGCAGTCCCTGGTAAATTGTGGAAAAAAGTTTCAGAGTGAAGCCACTGCATTTGGAGAAGGTTTTGGCTCCCTAAGTTTAGATTAGTGTTGAGAGGAAGACATAGGTTAAAATTTAATGATTGTAAGCAGAGGAGTGTAGTACAGTTTGGAAATGGCTTAGAATCTGCCCCATAAGATCTTTGTTCTGATTTTGCTGTCCGTAAGGGGTTGCTGCAGAAGAGGTTGTGAGAAGATTTTGGTCTATTAACTTGGACGATTTACTGCACTTGAGTTGAAGAAAACAGCTGTCAACACCAGATGAGGGATTTTGCAAAAGATAGACATGGGTGTCATCAGTGTAACAATGGAAATGGAGTCTGTAGTGGCCAATGAAATGTAGAAAGATGTGGTCAATTTTCCTTATTGACCACATTTAAGCACAGAATCTCGGGAAGCAGAATGGCAGAAAGAGAAGTCAGTGAGAAGGCTGAGTTGTTGGTTTAGATGAGTGTAATAACATTGAGACAAGTGATTCAGAGTTAGAAGACATAAGAATCTAAATTGTGATTTTAAAGGGGGCTATTTCAGTGTTGCTATGTGAACTAAACTTGGATTGTTTGAGTTCAGACATTTCGTAAATTGTGATTTGAATTGCGTGGTAATAGTACAATCCGGGTTTTTAGATGAAAAAGGGAAGAGTAAGTTTGACATGTTTATTTAGGGGATTAATTAATGAGTTTATCTGAGTCAGGCACATAACCAGATATGAAGGGTGAGTTAATGATTTGTAAAAGGAAAAAAATTCACAAAGTTAGATGGGAAGGGTAGATAATAATACATTTTTTAAAATGTTTTTTTAGAAGTGTATCAAAAAAGCGCAAATTATCAGTCAGAATATTGTTCAGTCCTATTTCTGCTGCCAAATAGGTCTTCAGCAATACAATGAATCTCTCTTTGATAAATTAACTGACTTACAATTGTGTGTATGAAAGAAAAACTAACATTGTGTAGCCCATAAAAAATAGACAAAGATGATCCGTCTGCATGAGTGCAAGAGCCTTGTAGTGTAAAAGCACTTTGAGTACCCAGCAAGACAAGAAAAGCACTATAAAAATGGGACTACCTCTGTTTCGTTCACTTATGTCAGCTTCCCCTTAATTTTTTATACAGTGTGGTATCTTCGCTCTGACGGATGACACTTGAACCAGTTTGTACCATATTGTGAAAACAGCAACACTTGTCATTTCTTCTTGGAGTTTCCGTTTCTTTCGATTTCTTGAATCTATTTTAACCAAAACATTTTTTAAGCATATTTTGGGGAAAATAGTTTACAGCATTTGTTTTGAGGCCTGCTTCTAGGTCAGCTTTTGATCACAGGTTTTGTGTTTAAAGGCTCAGATTGTGACTTTAACTGTGGAAACAGATTGGAGAACGTCAGCAGCTTGTTTCTAATTTATCTCAGGCATCAATCCTGCAACACGCTGTGGTGAAAGCATGAATATTTATAGCCAGGTGTAAATTGTGCTTGCTCCAGCATGATTTACATGTTTTTGACATGACTGTTGATCATGTCAAAAACATGATCAGCAGTCTGCAGTATTCTCAATCACAGTATTCCCAATTTCCATTTCAGCAATATTACAATTACTGCTTATGCCCTCAAAGCTCAAATGAAATGTTCATATCTGCTTAAGATTACTTCAACATCGCTTTCAGTCATTTGAAGATTCGGATGCTATTGATAAAGAATCCCATTTAGCTCTCTGCAAATGGGTCCTCCTGAAAATTCATCGTTATGACAAGAATTTTCATACAAGAACCTTACAATTTCTAACAAGGTCTAAGTATAATTAATATTAAATTTGGAAGATTAAGATGTGACTTTTTTTAGGATGCTGTGTCACCAATTGCACCTGCTTAAGATGGTTAAAAATATTATACAAAGGAAAGCTATGTGAGGAGGATTGTTATATTTCTGTAAAAGAAAATGAGATGCATTAGATACAGGAGCAATGATGATTACTGCACTGCCCAGAGAGGGAAGCATTTCTAGGCTCAGAGTCAGAACTAATGAAAAGAAGGCACTTGATGCAGACAAATAGTGCTTGCTCTGAAATATAATACAGCTTTATGTTCATGAGATGAGCTTCAGCGTATCACAGCACGTACTGTAAGGAGGGTGATCTCATTTAGATTTGTGAAGAGGTCTTGTGAGCTCAATGGGGAGTAAATCAGGGAGATTATACCTTACTGGATCCTACTATCATAGGTTTGATTAACTCCCACACTGGCCCTCAGTACCAGGTGAGATTAACTGAGTGAAAGGGGATTGGCACAAGTAATGAAATTAATCATACAAAATAGGAACTGAACCTTCACTTAAATATCATCCAAATTTTTGATTTTTCAATATGGTAGAAATCATTTAGGATTAAAAGTACAGCTCCAGTTAAGACAGAGATGCATGTATTTTATGCATAGAAAGAGATTTGATCATTATCTAATCACACATCAATCAACATTAGAAGTGTTAAACTACTAGATGCAGTTAGTCAGTGTGGCGCAGAACAATGCTCACCCACCTGCTCTCCATTGTTTAATAATATTTATTTAAAGCATGGGGTGCTTTCTTCATGACTTCAACCAGTATACTTAAAAAATAACACAAAATCACCACTTTCTCAGAAAATTGTGTTTTTTTATATTTTGTCTCTGTTTCTTCCCTGGCAACATGTTCCTGGTTTTTCAGGGTGCTTCACAAATGTCAATGAAGACAAACTGCTTGATGGTAAAACATGTCAGACATAAAATACTTAGTTTGTTTAGTTTTAAATGTCCTAAATTATGTCAGAGTATTACATTACACTAGCTAAAACAATGAGAGCATTCAGTTCTATATTAAA
Organism: Poecilia picta; assembly: GCA_033032245.1. NCBI lineage: Eukaryota > Metazoa > Chordata > Actinopteri > Cyprinodontiformes > Poeciliidae > Poecilia > Poecilia picta. The sequence continues at coordinate 11,825,221 of CM065374.1, forward strand.
ATTAAGCGTAACGTAGCCCTTAACAAAATTACGGCTACAGACAGAAATTTATTCTTCATGATGCTCACTGAACAAATAGAAATGTCTTTCCTTATTAGGATTTGTTCTAAACTTGCTCAAAGCACCAATTAACTGATGATTAACCTGCAATTTAAACTAATTTCATAGGTCCTCTTGCAGAATATTCTGTCTGCATACATTGAACCTTGCATCTGGTGTTTGCTGCAGAAAGACCAATGAGGAATCACAGTTGATGTTTACTGAAAAAAAAATAAATACAGTGAGCAGACTGTGAACTCGTGTTATATCTTAGATTCATTGACAGTCAGGTCAATGAACCTCTACGTAATTTGAAAGACAGAAACAACAGACGTATTTATGGCAAACGATTAATATGCAGATGCTTCATTTAGTTTGTGAAGAGGGAAATTGTTTCTGCTAAATTTGTGCAATTAATTCAGAAAGCCAAAGTCTGCAAAACAAAATTCCCTCTATTCTCTTAAGATATGCTTTTCACAAAATAAGGATTGTAAACTCATCACTGATTTTCTTATCCCCTGGCAGAGTCTGAGAAATCCAAAATTGTCCCTCTACTTCATGGTGCAGCAACATAATCTTTTGCTACAGCATCTTAAAACCTCCCTCATCACTGCAAATCTTGTGTATATTTGCCTGCTTATTGGATATTACCAGTAGCGTAGCAAAAACTGACAAAAAGGATCACAGTGGTTTATGTGAAACAGCCGGTTATCTGATCTGACAGACTGCAGGGGCTCCTGGCTGTTCAAATACACAGAGATAGAGGTGCTGTATCTCTCACCATAGATTTAGCCAAAAATACAGGTTTTATTAAAAGCTAATGGCAATTCAGTGTGTTTACATGCTAAGGACCAGGGACAAGCAACTACAGTTTAATAAGTGCAACTTCAAAATGTACTTTATGATAAATTCAGTTATTCATTAAGAGCAAAAAAGTCAGACAGTTGAAAGGAGGGCATCAGCAACACATTTCCAGGACGTCTTCACATGCTGGATTGTGTGCATTATTGAGGTTTATCACAAATTATAGAGCCCCGACTTGTCACAGTCTATTTTTATACCAAAGTAAAATGGTCAAGTGCATCTGCTTGGGAACTATTATGTTTTGATTTACTGAGCAAGTCTCAAGTTGACAGCATCTTATATTTAATCCTCTTTTAACTTCAAACAGGGCCAATGGCCTCTCCTGACTGCAAATTTCAGTGTTTGTCACTTCTGAGCAGAAGAAAGGGAAGAAATACTTTAGCTTTTCTGCTACAACCTCACGGAGTTATTGAGTAACTTACTTTACTCAATAATATTTGAATATATGTTATTATGTAACTGAATGTTTGGGATTATTTTATGCTGCCATTCTTGATCAGGTATCTCTGATAACCTCTATTTCAGACACTCAGACATAATTGGATTATGATCTTCAAGAGCTGTTCATGGTGAATGTACTGTTAAACTTCTTCTTAACCAATAAATGTCAAAAATGAAAAGTCCAGTTTCAAATTTTCTGTACGACTTGAAACACTGGAAGTGTTTCATGTTTTCTGGGTTTGATATAGGACCAAACTGCTGGTAGGAGAAAGGGATAATTATAGAGCATTTTCTCTTATGAACCATGACTGAAAAATCTACGTGCAAGCAGCAAAACAACAGGAACAATGGGTAACATCAGAGTGTTCACATTGTTTGCATGCAGTCTGTATTATCAGTCAGTCCACCTTGCACTACTTATTAGCTGACTCTCATGATATGACCAGGCAACTCAAGAACTGCTTCTCATCTTTATCTGAAATAAGATTAAGCTTGTCAAGTTTAAAGCACTCACTTTGTAGGAGAGCATTCTATTTTTAATTAGTCTGCCATACTCCGCTTTGCAATTATGTTTGACTGCTGACTGATGCATCCTTCCGCCTCTTTCACTGCCTGAACTTGGGTGACTAGAAGGGTGGTTGTGCTTTGAAGAGTCAGCATAAATGAAAATACTAGGGAAGAAGAATAAAGTGACAGGATTTAGTAAACAAAAAGGTCCCTTCAGTTCATATGTCTGGGAACATCTTGAACCCAGGCAAGAGTCAAAAACACAAGGTGTGCTACATGCACACCTTCATTTGGTCTGCACCGTTCAGACCAAATCTGAGCAACCAACATGTAAACGCATGTGATGTGTGTGTGTGTGTGTGTGTGTGTTGTGTGTGTGTGTGTGTGTGTGTGTGTGTGTGTGTGTGTGTGTGTGTGTGTGTGTGGGATACACAATGATGAACTGAGTGAAATGCCACTGACTGTATTTATATAGATAAATATCTGTTGATAAATTCTATTTCAAACCTGCATGAATTTCCCCAGAGACTGCACCTGAAGGGAGATTTTATGCAAGAGAAGATCCCTCACTAATCTCTTGTTATAGAAACCCAAATATGCCTTTAAAAGTGGAAGGGAAAGATCCCTGTGAAGTGAAATAGAAGAAAAGAAAGCCATGGCTGGTAATGAAGTTGATATGCTTGATTTGACTTTGTACAGTCTGCTTTTGTACAAAAAGCAAAGTGGCTGTGTATGTGCACAAAAAGTCAATAATTCAAAGAAGTGTCTGTTCAAACTACAAAATCTTTTTTTATTTCCAAGTTAAATTTGTTAATTATCAAGAAAGTGCTAAAACAAAAAGTGTAATTTACTGTCACATTAATAAAATGCCCTATTTGTACAAATAAACATTCAATGCACTAAATACCCAAGAATAAATAACCCTTTGTCTGCAGATTGGAGAAAAAAATAACCTTATCTCAAGACTTCTTCCTTCTCCATTATTCACTGTTAATCTGACACAAGCTTATATCTGAGTTTATTCTAAAGATAAAGTATTTTTGAAATCTGTATAATATTTGGTGTCTTTTATAACACTATTCTGAATAAAAAAGGAAAATAAAACTAAATCTGCCAGTTGACACTGAAGTCATGAGAAAGAAACAAACCTAGATCATGCTAATTTTTCTAACATGTTCGTTAAATTAATGCTGGTATTTATCAAAGGACCAAATAATGATTGTGTCTGTGGCTGCAATGTCGACCTTACCACCATCATGAACGAGTGCATGAACGTGTGAGTGACTCAGTGTACTGTGAAGCACTTTTGAGTCCTCTGCACCAGAAACAAGTGCAGGTCATTTACCATTTAGTTTGTTGAAAATCAGTTGAACACAACATTTTCATAATGTTGAGCGTCTGCTTTTCTTAAGTAAGCTTCATCAACACAGAGCAAAGTGACCTAATAATCCTGTAGCTGCTGTGTAACTACATAAATGCATGGTGACTTAGTTAATTTTATAAATTTGTAATCTCATCAAGTCTGTCTTCTACAGCTGTATATTTTCCTCCATTGTTCAGCAACTGGTACATCTAACCAGCATCTGTCCAGGACCAACACTCTGAGGAAGTTTCTGTCCCAAATCGGAGGCAAGAAGTTAATATTTATTGTGCCATTAAAAGGGTCAAACCATTCTAAATATCCAGGAAGGCAGACAATAATAAACTGTAACTTTGAATTGACATTGTGTTTTTTATTATTGGTGTGGAGGTATTAGAAAATAGTTAATCTATAGTTGAGCTTGGTGAAATTTATATTTCCTTTTCCCTTGAGCTTTTCGCTTAATTTTATCAAACTAAAAAAAATGAAAATAACAAATGTCATCTACACCACCAGCGATGGACTTGGTTCTGCTTATGACTGCTGCAATTAAGCTGTCGGATGGATGGCACAGTGATTGCGACCACGTCTGTGCTCCGGTTGTCACAATTATATCTGTGCAAATTAGCTTTTAATGGGTGCAAACAACAACCGTAAGCAGCAATTGTGTGCACACAATAATGACTGTGCATGTTAAATTTGGTGATGTAATGGTCAATACACAAAGCCCTGCAGGTACAAATTATAACATCATGTAGACACAGCCAAAGACTAAAGGATAGCCATATCGAGCCAATCCAACTGGTAGAATCAGACAAAGTTGTTCCAGATATTTTTTTAAGCTAGCAGCTGAATACAGTCAGAAATAAGCTTTTTAAAATGCATAGTGGCCACTAAATGCTACAACATTATTAATCTCTTGTGTAAAATCTGCAGTGTTTTCTTTGTCAGGCACTGGATTATCAGATTTAATAATCTGATAATGTGCATTGCATATTGCAAATTAAGACAAGTGTAATGCAAAAATAATAATAAAAATTAAAAAAATGCCAGTTCAATGTAAAAAAAAAATCCCTGGTGAAATGTGTAGTTTCTCTATATTGAAAGCTTTCTGCAAAATGAAAACTTTAGCAAAAACAAATGTAATGTTTTGAAATGTGTATGTCTTGTCAGGAAGACAGGCATAAATCATCCACAAACTATATTGAAAGTGTGAAAATGTAGACGTATAGTTATCAGAAAAACTGATAAAGAAATCTTTATATTCTCATTTTCATAAAATATGTGCAAAAAACACAAAATTATTGCATAATTGGGAAATTGGGAAAATTATGCATGTTTTTAAAATAACATGAATATGAATGTAACTTGCCAATCAAATAGTTTGCCATCAACAGTGTGTGAATTAATGTGCGAATGGGAAGGACTGATTTAATTGCAAAGCATCTTTGAATGTTCTAATAATGCATCATATATTGTTCATGTCATTTTATAAGCACAGCTTAATCTAAATCCTCCATTACAGGTTATGGTATCTCTAAGAAACCTTGTGATGAACTGAAACTTTTTTCTTTCTGACAAGAGTTTGTGCAACTCTTCCATAGTGAGATCTTCAAAGCTTGGTATATATTTTATAAATTAACCTTGCTTTAAAGACCTGCACAACTTTCTGTAAAGTCTCTGTGATCCCGTTTGTTCACTGATGTTTTCTAACAAATCTCTGAGACCTTCTCAAATTATTTCCTAATGATATGAAGTTGTACACACACTGACTCTTTGCTAATTAGGTTCTTCTTCTGAACTGGATTTTTATTTTGTACTATCTGAGAGGGTGAGGCACCATGCAAACCTATGCAAAAACCGTAAAGATTTTATGTTCTTCCACATAATATTAAGCAGTACTTTGGGTTGGTTTATCAGCTAAAACTCCAACAAACAAAAATGTATCTAGGTTTCTGTTTATACTACTACAACATATTTTTAAAAAAGTTCAAATAGTGTAAGTACTTTTGCAAGACTGATCAGTTTCATCAATGCCTCATTGCTACAGTATCACCGCCTGTTTTCCTTGTGCTCAAGAAGCCTAGCTTCCTCCACACAGTCCCTCATTACCACTTCTCCTTATTCTGCCACCTTCTCTTTCTCTCTCTCTCTCTAGATTTTCATTTCCTTCATTCTTAATCCATCCACTTCTCTCTGAGCCCAGGTATAACAGCAAACCAGACAAGACGATGCCATTGAGACACAGCAGACAAATCGCTATGTATATTTACTGTATGGGCTGAATGCACTAAACAGTGCTCAGTAAATGTTATTTATACACTGAATAAAACAATTTTCTTGCTCAAGAAGAAGTCAGAGGCATGCTGAAATCTATGTGACAGAGGTGACAGCAGCACCCACCCAGCTGGGGTTTAGTATAATCCTTCAATTTTATATTTTAGCCAGGTGTGATAACAGAGGCACTCTATCTGCAATAGACTGCTGGCACTGTCAAAAAAAAAAAGAAACTAAGACACACGGTCAAAAGATCACACTCCTGTAATTAAGATTTCCCTTCAGAGGTCAGAGGTAATATATGAGAATAAACGTGCCCAGCTGTACGGCACATTAAGCAGCAGCGTTTTTACGTGACCAGGAATAAAAGATAGCAGCGGCCCCACAAGAAAAAAACGAATAAAGCATTAGGGGCATGGGTGGAAGACAAAGTTTAAAGACAAAAAAGAATCAAGGAGACCTGTCATGCATGAATCTTCCTTTTTTTCATTCCTTCCTTCCTTGTAGCATGTGTAATAAGATATAGCAGAACTAGCTCTGTGGAAAAAGGACAGCACGAGTGGCAGAATATGTTCAAGTCATTCAAGGGTGGGGAAATGAAGGTGAGTAAAGGACAGGAACAGATAGATAAGATAGAGGTTAGAGTGGGGAAAGTAAAAAATGATTTGGGAACAGGTTTGGTCAGAGCACAATACTGAAGTGTGTCTCTCTGTGAAAGGCATGGATTTTTTTCAGGACTTTTACCCCAAAGGAAAATAAAAGAAAAAGAAATAAAACACAGCACCAAGTGATGACATACAGTTTTGTTTCTTTTCCCTCATAGGGAGAATAGAAAGAAAGAAAAGGACACAAATTCAAGCAACCTTTTATTGGTGTTCCTCCTTCCCTTCTGGGCCTCTGGCCAGCATGGATGAATGGCAGCTTTGGCCTTCATGTTCCCTCTGCATGGTGGCTTGCTCCATTACAAAGACTGGACAGGGAATGATGTGTGAGTCCGTGTCTGCAGACTCCACTTCCTCAAATAACTCTTCACACATCAGCAATCTCCCAAATTCCCACACCGATGGCAGACAACAGAACTCCGAGCTGTTGACTCCTGGAGTGCTACATCAGAATGTGTCCAGCTTCCTTTGATCAGTAACGAAACAAAATAAGTTTCTTTGTTTTTGCTTTGGCTTTTAAGGATAAAATCATTAAATCAATGAGAGCCAAAAAAAAAGGTACAACACACTGCCTCACAGTCCATGAACTCCTTGACATTTTGCTATGTTTAAACCACAAGCTGTTGTTTATCTTAGTGGGATTTGCTGTGAATAAAATACATCTTTTTGTGAAGTAGATGGGAAATACTTAAATTTTATTTACGAACTTTCAGATTAAAAAGGCCTGAAAGAATGTGGCATGCATTCGCATTCAAACTCTTACTTCTGTGACCCCAAAATAAAGTCCATCGCAATCAATTAATTGATCTCTGATCCAAGGATCAGACCAACTTTTGCAAAATTTGGTCACAAACTTGTCATTCAGCACAGTTTTTTGTCGCAAGTGCAATTCTTGTTAGACTGTACAATTCTTTTCACAAAGACTGAAGTAATCCTGAAAGGCCTGTGGTAACCAGATCTGCAGTGTCACTGTTCAGATCAAACTAGATCCATACATTGTATTGGTACAAACCTAAGTTCAGCTAAGAATCTGTGGAAAGACGTTAGCCTTGAATTGAACTGCTTCACAGATGAAAATGGGCAAAACTGGTAAAATCATAACCTAAAAACCAGCTGATTGCAATTAAAAGTGGTTCAACAAACATAAGTGTATGGAAGACATGTTTCATTTATTTCAAAAGCTTCGAAATCATTTCTTTATACTTAAATATACCTCACTACACCAACACAAAGCAACACAAATAAGAGGTGTGTATACTTTTCCAATGTGGTCTATATTTTCTGCCTGTATCTTTACTTTATTTGAATCTCAACAGAATTAGCATTTGGCCTCTGGTTTTTGTTGTGAATAAATCCCCAACTATGCAGGATTTAGGCTTGAGACAGCTTATTAATAATTAAGGTATTTAAATGGACTCTTGTCGATATATGCTGACTCAGATCACTTCCTGGCAGAGCTTAATGGTAATAATAGGTGTCCCAACCATGATTAATTACCTCAATTTTGCAAGTGATTCAACTGCACTAACAGTGAAAATGTTAATGTGTGGTCAAAATAATGTGAATAATAAATGAGAAACAGTGAATATTATATGGTAATACTGATCACAACAAAACATATTGGAACAGATTGGAAGCAGTTAGGAAAAGATCAAAGATAATTATTGATCATCAATTTCCAGTTATGTTTCAATTATCCTCCAACCCTGCGAACAGAACTACTATGATGTTCAATTAAGCCCCCTCCCTACTTGAATTGAAGTCTGATTAATTACATTAAATTGTTGTTCATATGTGTATCTGCAAGCAGAAAAAAAACCTTGCTGAGCTGATGCATCCTGATGTCAAAGAGCAAAGAAAATTCTTCACGAGTCCCTGGTCTGATCTCATACCCCATATTCCAGCACCGTTTTCTCCCAGGCAATCTGTACCATGAAAAAGTGATGTAAAAATCTATAGCAAAAGCCCGTTCAGTGAGATTCAAGCTCTCAGTCTTGTCGACTGAAGATAAGCTGACTCATAGTCCATGACAGGTGAATGCTAAGCAGTGTGGGTGAATCTTATTACGAGGCTGGGGAGTGAAAAAGTGGCTAAAAGAGCTTTGGAGCTACAGCTTCCTGTGTCCTTGCACAGCCCTTCACTTCCAGAAACAAACCATCTATGCCCAACCACCAGAAATAACATTTAAATTAATAAGCTAAAAGCCATTAATCAACACTCCTCTACATAGACGTGAGCAATGTTACTGTACACAATAAAGTAATTATCCAAACCAAAGTAAAGCTCTTATTTTAGACACATAGCACCATCTCATGGCGAATCTAAGAATTTCAAAATCGTAGTTCAAACTATTATTATTCAGGAGTCCTTTAAGAGATCCAAAACACTTCAGATGATTATGTTTTGCTACTATAAAACACACATTTTATTAGATAATCAGATTACTTTTCCTTCCCAGTAGTCATAAAAATTTCAAAGTATGACTTTATCTATTCACAGGGACTGATTCTTTCCAAATGGAAAAAAAAAGTTTACAAGGTGAAAAAGTAGAAGAGCAAATGTGAACGTTTACATGAAACCTTATGTGTAAGAACTTTGCCAAAGCACCAAACCTCTAAAACGTTTTACATGTCAATGGAGAACCATACGGTTTACAAGGATTGTATATCAGAGTCAAAGTTACAAAGTTACAAAGTAGAAGGAAAATGATACTTAATATAATATAATATAATATAATATAATATAATATAATATAATATAATATAATATAATATAATATAATATAATATAATATAATATAAATATAATATAAATGCACAACAGACTTTTGTTAAATGTGTATTTGAATTTTGAAAACCCACATAATTTTCCATCCAATCACATATGCATGTGTGTGTTATGTCTATCACATAAATCTCAATCAAACGTTGACTTTTTTTTCTTACATTTACTCACTAATTTCATGTAACCTCTCAATACATTTAACTTTAAAATAGAGTGATGGTTGGCTTTACTTTCACTTCCACTGATAATGTAAAATGCAATTTATAAGTTCAAGGCAGCTTTGTGTGTCCTCATCATTAATCCCTTTAGTTCTCTGCTGATGGTAGACTGTGAAGAGAAGAACACGATCACTGCTGTCCTAATAAGACCCCGGTGCATGATTTCCCTTGTGGTGGTCCCAAGAGGCTCTCATTTAGGTCTCCGCTGTCAGGGACACTAGATGGATGGACAAGATAACAGCCATGTGTCTTCATAACTGTCTGTCTGTTCATTTGGGTGGAGTGGCTTCTTGGAGCGTTTCCTTTTTTTTTCTGGCCATGAGTAGCGAAATTGATTTCTGCATCCATACAAATGAGAGTTACTGTGTTGTTTTCCATATCTGAGGGTGGCAAATGAATGACAGAAATCTGTCTATTTAAAGAAATACAAACTCTTTGTAAAAGCATGATGAATACTCTGGACTAAATATCCACAGCATACAGTAAATATATCAGAAAAGGCTATGATTTTTTTGCAAAATCTAAGTGTTAGTAACTGCAACGTGTTTTCTGATCAACTGTGTCTATTTCTGTTTGCTGTGTTGAGGCGTTTCTTCGTTAATCTTCATCAATAGGTGACAGTGTTTTGGAGCATAAGGTCAATTTCTGCAAAGCAGAGAGTTCAATTCTTGACAGAAAATGTAAGGGATCCATCTTGAAAGCAGATAAAGTTGTCATTGTTTTATGATTCTGTTGACTTTGACCTGCAGTCATTACCAATTTCAAAACTCAATATTTCTTCTGACTCAAATTTCTTTTCATGTTTTCATAATACAAAGACTTTGAGTTTTCTACAAAATGGGAGTTTAGAAATGAGCTTCTCAAAGTACCTGCATGTCTTCGTTAATGAAAATTCCAACCAACATTTTAAGAGGGTCAGTGTACTATGCATGTTATAGTCTTACTCTAAATTTTGGTTTAAGCTTGAAATATTTAGATATCATCTGGATTTGCTTTTGCATTAAAACTGATTTATTTTCAAGATATCTGGATACAGATCTTAAAAAACACACCACAGAAAGACAAAGTGATGTGCTGACTGATAAAATATAACAGAATAAATAAACTATATTATTTATACTCCGATTTTCTCAACACATTCAGTTCAATTAAACTCCAAAATACTTTATGAATCCCCAAAACAAAATGAAATGTATATCAAAAATAATACCACTGGTATAATCCCAAAGGTCTTTATTTTTTTTATCAAATATATGTAATAAAATTAATAGTTAACCACTTCTATAGCTTGTTTTATTTTATAACTTTGTAATTCATTTCATTCACCCAAATGCTCTCTGCTCGTTAGACCTGCACTGTCCTGATGAGCTGCGAAATGAGTCTGACACTGGTCATCTTTTATCGTTTGACCAGTCAGACGCGTGGCTCTGACCATAAGAGGCGCAATCAAGCAGGCAGGACATCATTACAGAAGCAGTGAGGGGTTTTACTTTGGCAGTTATTCCCAACATTGCTCTACCGCAGAGCTCAAATGATTATAGAGAGAATGAACTGGAGGTCATTTTGTGCAATAAAAATACCACACAGTGTCACAAGCTGCTAAACGATTTCTACTTGTGATTTCACTATGTCTTGTGGGAAATTTGTCAACAGAATGTAAAACAAAAATTGACAAAAATCATGAAATCAGACAAATCTTCTTTAGACTGTCAACTCTTGCTCAAAATAATTGAGAAATATAAAAGCAAATATTCTCTGTCTGCCCTGAAGAAGTTTGCCAGTTCTGAATTGAGGCCTTGTGGATCCAAAATCGGGTAGCTTTACCCATATGTGTGTAGTTATGTCAGCCACACCCAGCCACTACCACAGTATTCTCCCATATCAGGCCTGTAATACATGGAATGCACAAAAAAATACCATGTGCAAACTTTTTAAACTTTTGCTTATACACCTGATCATTTTACAAGGTGCATCTACACACATACACAATACCAATAATATATTATCAAGAGAAAAATATCAGAGTAGAACAACAATTTGAGTTTTTCCTCTCATGTTTGGTTTGATCCTGAAATATCACATTACAGTTAGCTTCTCCATGCAGCCAATTGCCGGAACACTGGCTGCAGCTCCTCCACAGATAATGCCCTTTTCCTCCTCTAAAAACAAACGGATGTCGGAAGCAGACATGGCTGCTGTTATTTGTTACAATCATGGCACCAAAACTAAATCTGAGCCTCTGTAAATACCACACAGACAAAAATGCAGGCTGACAGGCGGAGAAAATGTTTCTTTTTGTTAAAGGTGATAGCATGAGTTATCACCCATTTCTCGGGACTTACACATCTGACAGCAGCAAAAAGTGGGACAAATGTAGCCAATGAAACTGCCGATTTCATTTTTATACTTCAGTTCTGTTTAAACAGCAGGGGAACTGTGGGCGCACAATGGTTCCCATGCAATAGCAAGTAAAGGGATGCTATGCATTTGGTATTGTTGCATTGTTTGCAAGCTCGAAACAAGAGGAGAAGTGTTCAACTCTCCTTGTTAGGTGTCAGAGAGCTTCAGGCTACTAAATGAGTACCATTTATTCACAACTGCTGCCGTGTTAATAATGAGAACTGGGATAAATAGTGTTGTTTCGGTGTAATTGCAGCAGTGGGAGAAACATGTCCAGAACATTGAGAGCAACAACAACATGGGCTGCAGGGAAAGTAGCACGATAAAAGAAGGTAAAAAAAAGAACAACTGCTTGATGTCAAAGAGGAAAAAGTTTGTGTATCCAACACGGCCTTTCAAAGTTATTAACCGTGTTATAATCTGAGCTGAACTGTCATAAACATGAAATCTCCACAATGTTTTACACAATTTGAGGTTTGACAGGCAATTTTTTGATCACATCATCTTAGAAAAGCCTCATCTTCCGCTTTTCTGGTCTAACACTGAGGCTATTCAACTAACCATACAGGAGCGGCTGCTTTAAATGACAAATAATCCATAGAGGAAGAATTCTTTCCCTTCATATCTTCTACATCTATATGTAGATACATCCGTCATTCAGCTTGTCGCCGTTTTTAAAGTCACTGAGAAATTGAACCGGAAACCGGAATTGGGAGATTTTACGGTTACCTGATCCTGATCTGCCAAATGGAAACTGGAAACAGCTAAAATTCTACACTGTCAGGTTTTCTCTCAGAAAATCTGAGTTCAGAAATCAGTTTCATCTCTATATTTTATCCACAGATCATTTGAATTGTTATAAAATGATAGCATCTAAGAAACAAATGCCTTTGCAACACCCCAAGTTAAATGGCTTGTTGGACTGTTTCAGAAGGGCGTGACAACAATGTCAGGAGACAACTGTATGGTGTGTAATTTAAAGTCATTGTATTCTTCCAAAAACTACTGACCTCTGGAAAAGCCTGAAATGAGTAAGTGGATATAATTTTCTTTTCATTTTGGGCAGACAAGGGTGCAAAGAACTATTTTGAAATTGCGTGGTTGGTATTTATAGAGCAGGTTTGTTTTTGGGGTATTTTTTCCATTACTCTTCTAAAATGTTGACATGATGCCCAGTAGCATCTTTAATCCTTCATTCAAAAGATTAATACAAGCAATTTTGCACAAGTTATCAATGCTTCCAGTTGTGAACATTTGCAAAAACTGAACTTAAAAAAAATCTATTTAATGTGAGGACAGGGGAGAAAGCACCAATAGCAACAGAAACACATGAGAGAAAGAACACACCTATATTTGGGACAAAATGTATGTACAATTTATAAAATCTATTAATTCTTATTATACTTATAAACACATGCTAAAATAATTTTAAAGTTTTAGTGCTCTCCTGTTCTCCAGTTTGATTATCTATAGAAACTAATTGTGAAGCATTTTTTTTCAGTATCACCACAGGCTATTGTTTTTGCGCGTTCTGACCATCTTTATCCCACGGATACATTTTCAGGAAACTTTGTACTTCAAAAAGCAATCTAACTGATCAGCCATGCTATAGGCTTTTACAATCACCCGACTACTTCACCTTGCAACCCCAATTCTATCAAGCTATTCCTTGAAAGCAGGAGGTATTTCCATGCAGGTAGCATGATGCCGTTTCCTCTCAGGTTTCCTCAACGAACGCCGAGAGGTAGCTTGAGGAAAGTCGGCTTCCTTTGTGCCAACAAATTATATTATTACAATAAATTCAGTATACAATGCAAATGTGTCTATTTTTGCATAATCTAATTTTAAGCAAAAAATGTGCATCATTATTTGCACTTTCATTATCTAAATATTTACATATCTCATTAACACTAGAGTGACCTGGAAAAGCAATCGTATCCCTAAGAGTTATCAGATTATATCACATTACAACCACACAACTCCATCTGTTTTACTAGGTTTTGATGATAAGCCAAGACAAAGCAGTGTACATTTGGTTATGAGAAGGAAATGGATCAATAATTTAGTAATAAAATGTGAAAAGTGTGGCATGAGTATGCATTTGGTGACTATACGTAAGCCTTAGCTGTAATCTCAGGGGGTTTTTTTGTACCTTTCTACCATTGCTATAAATTTAGCTTCTCAACAACTTTAAGCAGTTTCCATGTTTCTGCTGAAGACTAACACTCACATTGCAATGTGCTGCATGGCACACTTAATGCTTTGCATGCAGACCAGCAAGTACAGTTTTGGTCTCATCTGACTATAACACTTTTCCACATGTTTGCTGTATTTAAAAGAGAACTTTTTATGACTTTCTTTCAACCCTGGCTTTCTTCCTTCACTCAAACAAGCCAGATTCTGAAGTGTATACAAAACGTAGCCTAGTCGACAGAAAAAAAAACATGTTTTTGTACTATTAAACTAAACACAGGTGCACTCTATTTAGTAATTCAGTATGATTCAAAAGTATTTGATTTCACAGGATTTAATTTAGAGGTATCAGAATAAAATATATATTTTCACCTCATGCTGTGCAGATTTTTATTCATCATGCTTCCTTTTTTTTATAAACACCATGTTATGTTAGACCCTTAAAATACAAACAAAATAAGTTTTCATCTGTGGTTATAATGTGAAAATTAGGGGGGGGGGGAGGAACAGATAAAGTGAAATTTAATATTTTTGCAAAATATTTTCATTCAGCTTTCGACACTGTTGACCACAACATTTTATTGAATCGGCTGGAGACTTGGGTCGACTCTCCAGTCCGGTGCTACACTGGTTTGAATCCTACATAAAGAACAGGGACTTCTTTGTTTCAATCGGAAATTTCTCATCGGAGAGGTCAAATGTCACATGTGGGGTACCCCAAGGTTCAATCCTTGGGCCCCTTCTCTTCAATATTTATATGCTCCCACTGGCCGAGGTTATAACAGGAAATAAGATCAGCTACCATAACTATGCGGATGACACACAGCTTTACATCATGATGTCACCAGGTGACTCTGAACCCATCCAAACACTGAACAGATGCTTAGAACAGATCAATGTATGGATGTGCCAAAACTTTCTCCAGCTGAACAGAAACAAAACTGAAGTTATTATCTTTGTACCGAAAGAGGAACGAAACACAGTCAATGCGCAGCTTCAGTTACTACAATTATAAACCAGCAATCAGGCCCAAAACCTGGGAGCAGTGATGGATTCTGACCTGAACCTTCAGAGCCACATAAAGACAGTCACAAAGTCGGCCTTCTATCACCTGAAGAACATCTCTAGGATTAGAGGACTGATGTCTCAGCGAGATCTAGAGAAGTTTATCCATGCGTTTATCTTTAGCCGCTTACATCTTTACATCTTTATCTTTATCTTTAGCCGATTACAGCAACAGCGTCTTCACAGGTCTGACTAACAAATCAATCAAACAACTGCAGCTGATCCAGAACGCTGCTGCTTGCGTTCTCACTAAAACCAGGAAAATAGAGCACATAGTGTAGAGTTTTAAAGTCTCTACACTGGCTCCCTGTAGCTCAAAGAATAGACTTTAAAATACTGTTGTTAGTTTACAAATCACTTAATGGTTTAGCGCCACAATACCTTAAAGATCTACTAGTGCCGTACCAACCGTCTAGACCCCTCAGATCTTCTGGTTCTGGTCTGCTCTGCATCCCCAGAACCAGAACGAAACGAGGAGAAGCAGCATTCAGTTTCTATGCACCACGAATCTGGAACAAACTTCCAGAAAACTGTAAAACAGCTGAAACACTGAGTGTCTTTAAATCTAAAATTAAAACCATGCTATTTAGACTTGCTTATGGATAAGCTGAATGTTTTTATTTTTACTTTTAATCTTTTTAAGTCTTTTTCAAACTCTCTGTCTCCTCATGTTTTTATTTTTATTTTAATTAATTAATCATTGTCTCTTTCTGTTTTTATTTTAATTTTAAATTGTGTAAAGCACTTTGAAATGCCTTGAATCCTTGTAAGATACAAAAACTCTGAGGTTTGAGAATCCATGTATGATGTCGAGGTTTGAGATGTTTTAAAATGTTTTTACTTTTACTTTTTACTTTTAATAATGTCTCTATCTTTTTCTAATCATTTTCAAAATCTCTGTCTATTTCTGTTTTCATTTTTAATTTTTAATTTTAAATTGTGTAAAGCTCTTTGAAATGCCTTGCTGCTGAAATGTGCTATACAAATAAAATTTGATTGATTGATTGATTGATTGATTCTGCTTTGATAAACATAACATAGAAGGAGTAAGCTCTTTTTTAACTGCTGCAACAGTGAAAACAGACTACAGCTCTAATCATGTGGATGGTATAGGTTGTGAACTGATTGTTGATGAGCGCAGAAACACAATGTGTTGAAGTAATCAGAGAGCCAATGAGGAGGGAGGCAAGGAGAAAATGAGAAGCTTTTCATCAGAGCAACAGACACAGGTCGCCTTTCTCGCTGAACTCTATGCCATTGTCATTCATCTGTTGATAAGCTACCTAAAAGACTTACGGAATCCATGTGAAATCAAATCTTCTTCTCCAGTTTACTCATTATGTCAGGAAGGCTGAGATATGCAGTCTACAGAGGCCAGGTGTCCTCCAGACTAACTTCAATGACAGAGGTCTCCACAGGGACAAGCACAAAAATACATCATACACAATACATACACAAAGCATCAGTTTCAACTGTTAATTTTTTAAAACCTTTAGGAACCTCTACACCAACACTGTTGCAAAAATAAAATTATAACAATAATGAAAAAGTTTGACAAACATAAAGAATCTTATTACCACGGTGAAACGCAAAGAGCTGAACATGTTCATGCAGGAGACAAATTGAAAGATGATGCATCCCTTAGGCCAATAAAATGTTTTTTTTTTACTTTGTTGCTGATCAAAGGAATCTGTGATGGTAAATTAGAAGTTTCTTTATGATGCAGTATAACTGGATCTTTTTCTATACTATTGAAACTTCGGCTGTCTGTGTATTTAGAGAAAGTGCTCCGGAGGGGAAGAAAAAAGGTCTTGCTGCAAAGCTACCCACTCTTAACAGTTCAGTGAGTCTGCCTTCATGGTGCTGGAGGGAGTGCCGAGGACAAGAGAGAATTGATGAGCTGGTTGTCAAGGCTAAACACTCACTGCAGGAATTAGGAAAGAATTAGACTGCCAGCTCTCATCAATTTGCTCTTCTCCCTGGAAGTCAAGTTTACATAAGTTCTGAATATTCGTTGTATATCCAAAGCAAAGTGTCTGAAATATGGGGAAGGATGTACTGCGCGAGTGTTGTCCACAATGCCACAGAGGAAAGCGACAGCCCGCCCGTTAATTACCCGAGCTAATAGAGCAGCTGCTGTTTCATTCTCGTGTCAGAAAGATTCACAGTGGGATGAAGAAGCTCAGACAGGACATGTGAAGCATTAAAATGGACATGTTGTGACTCCAGACAGAGACTCCATAAGGCACAAGAGCCATTAAAGCTGCTGCAGCTCAGGGACGCTGCCGTTTCTGAACCAGGACAAATGGAAAACGTTTTAGACTGCCAACTTATGTAGGATCGAGTGAGATTAGGACTAAAACACTCCCTTACATGTAGATTTGTAAGATTTTCCAAAATAATTTTCTTAACCTCTCATCTGAAACCATACGTCCGGTGGGTTGATTTGTTTTCATGGCAAAATGTCTCCAGACAAATTCTACATGACACACACATCAATCACAACACTTTAGTAGTTAAGAAGCTAATTAATGGTTCTGTGTATAGCAAAAAGAAAAAAAAAGAAAATAGAACATTTGGTAGAACTGTTGGCTTGCCAGAGGGTCATGTGGTTTGAATTCCAGCCTCGAGTCTTTTTGAATGAAGGCTGCATGCACAGATTCTCTCTGGGTTCTCTACCTTCTTCCCACAGTCCAAAGACATGACTGTCAGGTTAATTGGTCTCTCCAAGTTGTCTTAGGTATGAGTGAGTGCATGGTTGTTTGTCCTGGCTGATTGACGATCTACCCTGGAATTACCTCTACTCTCAACCAATGACAGCTAGAGATAGCCCCACCACAACTCTGCAAGGATAGGCAGGTATTGTGGATACTGCATGGGGAAAATACTATCAGGCTACTGATTTGTTTGTTTGTTTGAGAGGAACCCTTCAAAACAAAATGCTATGAGTTAGAGATAAAGGTACAAGGAAAAACACTGGGACATCTGATTAGCCTAAAAAAACATAAAATAGCACAAATATTCATCTTATATAAAAACAGTTTGTTGCTGAAAACAGTTTGTGTCACAAAACTGTTTCCTATATTATTTGTTTTTATTTTAATGTAGTATCTTTGAAATCATGTTTTGAGTTTTCTAGCAAGTAAAGCATAATGTTCAACATTAAGGTCTGGTGCAGGTGTAGTCATTTTTAATTTTGACAAATGCCTGAAAAAGTGGACCTTTTCAAAAGGTTTTATGCCGCTACATCTAGAAAAACCTATTTTTGGTAGGCTCCATGCAAAGCTACTACTCTGAATGCTCTACTCATGCAACTGAAAGGGTTGCATGGTGTTAGTAAATATCACACAGGCCCATGCCACAGCCACATCCTGGTTTTAAAATATACATAACAATAATGCTAAGTTGCACTATGAACAGCAGGAATTCAAACAAGGAGGGCAGCATCATATATAAATTTGAACAACTGCATGTGATATTAAAACTTAGCAAGCAAAAGAGAAACAAAATTAAATCTCCAAGAATAAGTACTACATGTTAAATGGAAAGTTCCCAATACATTAAAAGACAATGTAAGTACTTAACTATGTAGTTCCAGCTATTGTAATGACATGACACCTAAATAAAGGCATCAGATTCTGTGAGACATTTGCTAAATTCTATTGGTTATGTGCAGCAAAATCCCTCGTGTCCTCATTCGGTGGCTCTGAACACGTGATCACTAAGATGCAAGAATTTGGCTTTGATGAAGCCACAGGAAGACCATGATGGCAGGATGCAAGATAAGCACGGACATGAGAAGAGGCACCAAAAATTGTCAAATCGTCACACATTAATTCATGTCTATAAATAGAAAAGCCCTGCGAATGAGAAGCATAGAAGTACAGAGTGCTCATCAGGACAAAAGTTCTACATATGGAGTCCATTAGGAGCAGAGGGGGGGAGAGGGTTGCCAGTGACAGGCAGAGTGAAAGATAAGTTTTTTTATGCAAATGCTGTCAAAGCACAGAGAAGAATTTGAGAACAGATGGGAGAACTTTCTGAGTGCAGACTGTGAGATCTGAGACGCTGGTCAGGAGAGGGCGCCATAATTCAATATAACTTAGCACAGCAGGGCACATAAACATAAAAACACAGAATGCAGCAAACAATCGCCATCATCAGCAGATTAAATCCATTTTCTGTTGTTTGATCTTAAAGTCGTGCTTAATAAATATCCTCACTCCACTTCAGAATTTTACACCAAAAATGTCCTCAGATCAGATTAGAAATATAATGTACTTTCTAATTAGCATAACCAAATGATGTATTTACTTAAAGCACCTGGTTATCACCTTTAAATTTGAGATCTGACAACAATAAAAATGAGCAATGCTACTAACAAATGGCACTGAACACAAAGCTGGAATCCACAAGCCTCGTTTCTATGGCAACAGGATGCCAAGGTAAATGCTACTTTGCAGCAGCCCTGGTTTCATTCGACTCAGCAGTGATCAATAAACTTTAATGGAACAGTTTTTTTTTTTTTTTCTAAGTGATGTGCTGTGTGCTTTTCTTACAAATGCATTCAGTCAGAAAAGCGTCATTTTCAGAGAGGTGAACTGATCTTCACAACCTTAACTGAGGGCGCGAGCTCATACAGCCAAGTTAATTTTGCTATCACGACTGCATTCACATGTCTGCACATAACTCAATACAGATGGACAAATACTAAAGTGAAAGCAAGGTTAGCTCTATCCAACACAACGTTGCCCCAAATTCTCAGTGGAAAAGATTGAACTATTTGGATGCAAGTACAGTGCTGTTGGCAGTATGTAAAATATTAATTTCACACATAGAAATGGCTTAGGATTGTTACATGTGCAAGGTAGCAAGCTTCAATGGATTTAATTACACTCAAGGTTGCAGGTCCACCCTTTTGTGATTCTGTCTGTTACATCAAGACAACGCACTGTAGTAGCAACTAAAAAAAATATATATACAAATGAACGAAATGCCAAACAGAAGACCAAGGTCATAATCAAAGGTGCATTATTACTATAACAAAATTGACATGAGCCTTAAAAAAAACAATCCCCCTGTACCCTGAGCAGCATCTGAAGCTTTGGTAATGAGATGAATGGAGTGTGAACCCATTTGCATGCGGTCTCAGTGCAATAGAGGGACTAGGGAGGTTGAATTGCCAAAGGAGCGCCCATAAAAAAGGTACAAAGGAAGTCATTACGGTTAGAACAGTGGTCAGGTACCTGAATATATTTCCCTGCTCTTCAATTTCATCAGCAACCTCTTCATACCTGAAATGATGTGAAGAAGCCCATCATCATCACAAGTCACAGTAACGGCTCCCAAATGTGTCCCTCCCTTTGTCAATTAAATTTGACAAATAAACCAAAGTACCTAGAGATGCATCATCTGGAGTTTTGTGGCCAATTTACAATCTGCACATTCTAGAAAGTTTTGAATTGCTGATAACAATTTACTCAAATGTAATTTTCTTTTAATTTTCTTTGTATTATTTAATAATAATACAAAGTTCAAATATTTTATTCCTTTTTTATGCTACAAGCACTTAATTATTTATAATAGAAACAAGAGGAAATCCCACTATGTGCTCTACAGCTTGTATGATTATTGTAAATGAAACACATTATTGGAGTCTGGCATGTGATAAGAGTAATTAGTGTAGTGAGTAGCTAGCATTTGAAATCTCTTTTTAAAAGATATTTTAAAACATTTCTTTCCAAAAAGTTGCCAACGTTTCTAAATCCAGCATGTCTTATAACAGATTAAAAGTGTATCATTGTATTCTCTCTGTCCTTTCTCTTCCATTCTTACCTCCCCAGTCCTTTTAAACATTTTAAAATTATCCATGCAATTCTCTTTTTAAGTCTACTTTAACTAAAGTCCAGTTTGGCTTTGAATCCTGTGATCTATTTAAATCCTGCAAGTGACAATGAAAGATGATCATTTTTTACTTTTTCTGTATACAAGCCACATTAACTTTGAGCCAAAGGAGTCAACAGAAATTGTTTATTTTAGAAAACAATAATTTTCTATTTGCTCTGAATGTAAGAGGATCAGCCAGTGGAGAGTTTGCACATGCACGATTGATTAGCAGGGTGGACAAGTAGCTAGGGAAGGGCTCTGACTGCAGCTGGAAGGGACTGCTGAGTAAGGACTTTATATCCTGTGAGTGCTTCAGGAGGGCAGCAACCACTGAGCTCACAAAGAATGAAAACGATGAATGGCTTTACATTGGATTCACCAGAAAAAGGTGAAAAACCTGTTGCTAGTCCCTTTTTTTGAAAAATAGTTCCCGGTAATCTGAAAACTTACAGTATATACCAACAAAGACATTAATATGGCCACAGATGGGGAAAAAGTTACCTTTCACAAAGTCTTTTTTTAATTTTAAAAAAGTGTCCTTGTCAGAACAGCCTTTATTTCAAAAACATATTAATTTAGTTTCTGACCCCCCAGTTACCGGTAAGGGCCAATCCAGCTCGAAATTCTTCAGAGGCAGAATTCTCTGTGCATCTCTCAAAACCATAATGTTTTATGGACTGTGTCGAAATCTGGAAATTTTGCTAGTTAGTTAGTAGTTCAAAGATAATTACATTACGCTGAAGAGGAAATTGCAATTACAAACTGACAATCAGTTTCATTTGGACAGAGAGGAACAAGAAAGATAAAATTTGTGTGAGATATATTACCATCAAGCTGTAGAGGAACACAGCACAGAAAAAAAAAACTGACAAATGTTCAGGACCACGCACTCATTAAAATCATGAGTGACTCTTCTTTTATCCCGGCGCTGAGGGTTTAGAAGAGAGGGGGAACCTCTGCTTAGTCCTTACCTGTTTTCTTGTCAGGTAAGATACAGCAATGTTTCTGCAGTATGCCTGGTAACACCTTCCAGGAAACAACATGGGAATGGGGGTTGCACAGAGGGGGTTGCGACAGAAGGGGGGGGAAAAAAAGAAGGGAGAAGGAAAGACATTAATATCACAGAAGCTCAAAGCACATAAACAAGTTGGAGTTCTGAGGAGACGCACTGACGCATGCTGAGATCCTCATTTACAGAGCAGAAACAGATACCCAATTCTGACACCATTAGCATCAAAGCAGAAGCCTCCACAGCTCTCTAAGACTTCTCTCGCGCACACTGATCAGAGCAGAGCAGCACAAAATGATAGTTGCAGCATGGGTATGTACACGGAAGATGCATTTATAAACTCCCTATTTCAAATTCTGTCCACATGCAGTCAAAGGTGGGTGAAATGGCATGTGAATATGAATAAAAATCTAAAATCCTCCACCATTAAAATGACATTAGGAAAAACAGGGTGGTAAAATCACAAGGCTTCTTTTGATTCACCAGCAGTTTTGTTATTCCAGGGAATTGTGGCTGCAAACATAATTGCACTACTCACATGCCTGAGGTGGTCACACTAATCAATAATGCATGCTTTCAGCATATCCCGTGAGCTGTTCACTAAATCTTTAACCAATCCGAAGTTAAATTTGAGCTGCAAACAGTTTTGAGTCATTATTCCCCCTTGTTCAACAAAAACACCTGTAAAAATATTTTTTTTCCCCCGAGATTGAAAGCTGAACTTGTAATCTATTTTATTTCCACGATAATGGTTTCATTAAGCTTTCCTGTCACACGGAATATTATCGCTATTGTTTAGGATTTCCACAAGGACAAAATGATGAGAACAATGAAAAGGAAGATGTGGTTTTACAGGGGCTGACAATGCCTCTTTGTCCTTGCAGCTGACTGACAACTCCATCACAGACTATAACCACTGTAGAGATTTAATATAGACAGGCACTCTTACTTTTTGTCCTACTATTCTGTTCATTATTAATTTACATATGCACTTAAATGGTTATCTCAGGCTCTACCATCTGTCAAACTAATTTTGTTTCTCTCGGGGATTCAATAAGAAACATCAGATAAGCTTTCATTTTAATTAAAGAGGGTAGAACATATGATAGTCCTTCTCGCAAAGAGAGAAAAGATATTTAAAATACAGAAATTAACTCAAATGGACAATCTTATGATGAAATTATCAAAAGGAAAGCCTTAAGCACATACACGTTTATATGCCAACCATAACTTTATACTAATAATATCTAGAAAAAGCTTTACATTGCATGTTTTTCAAGAAACTATGATGATCATAAGAAATATGATATATAATAAAAGTTTGTTTGAAGGCAGATACTTTTTCTGAGTAAAGGAAAATTGACAATAACTTGGATATATTCAATATTTTTGTATGTATCTTTTTTGCTGCTTATATTCTTTGCTGATTACCTATATTTATCAGATGTATTTAGTCATAATGGGATTTTATTTATTTATTTCAAATGTGTCTATTTGAAATAAATAAATGTATTTTATTTATTTGAAATTGTATTTGTAATTTATTTCAAATATTTTGAAATAAGTTAAAAATATATTTAAAATATATTTTGAAATTAAAAGATAGACAACAGCAGAGGTTAATTTATTAATTATATTTATCAAATGAAACTGAACTGCGAGATGCCCACAATAATTAAAGAAAATAAACAAATAAAAGTTTTTATGTGTGTTATTTGAGTTTTATTTGAATAGGAATAAAAAAGGGCGCAGTTTGATTAATATTAATCCAACAACAATTAAACTATAGATTCATGGGTTCTTTATTTCCTGTCTGTCTCATAGGTCTTTTGAGTGGTGTGGTGATGTATTCACAGCCGAGACACCCTCCACTGCTTCTTTGCTTCTTTTGTTCATTTCCAGCTGATTTGGGGCTACAAACTCTTAACAGATGGTGTTTAGACACAAACCAATGGCAGCATAAAAGACTGAGGAAACTAAAGCAAAAAAAAGATAAAATTCCTTTATAGATGTCGAGCACAAAAATAACATTTGGGCTCCAATAGCAGAGCAAAGTCCTTCTCAGAAAGATCTAGAAACATACCACCTTCCGTTGGATGAAATTCAGATGAATTAGTAATAATTAATGCTCTGACGTGCAGTAGACTCTTTAAAAGATACTTTTCAGTCCAATGAGAGAGAAATGGCAAACTCTGTATTATCAGCGTAGTAACTACTTATGAGAATTGATGGTGCACATACAGCTTCAGTGAGTAAATATATTTGTATGCAGTGGTGTGAAAGGTATTTCAAGATAATTGTTTCATTCACAGAATATTCATTAAAAATGTACCATGGAGATTTTTTTTTTCGTATGGCAACATGTCAACATCTGAATCTGAAACTGATCTTTGTGTTCTTTTAGGTCAGCACTGGTTTTCAGCAATGATAATCCCCATGAATACCACTGTATGTATATATATATATATATATATATATATATATATATATATATATATATATATATATATATATATATATATATATATATATATACAGTATATATATATATATATATATACAGTATATATATATATATATATATATATATATAAAATTCCCTTCTCACCCTCTGCGGGTGGTCTCTTTCATCCTCTGAGCTCGGGTCCTCTACCAGAGGCCTGGGAGCTTGAGGGTTCTGCGCAGTATCTTGGCTGTGCCTAGTACTGCACATTTCTGGACTGAGATGTCTGATGTTGTTCCTGGGATCTGTTTTAGCCACTGCTCCAGTTTGGGGGTGACAGCCCCGAGGGCCCCGATGACCACAGGCACCACTGTGGTCTTCACCTTCCAGTTCTTTTCCAGTTCCTCCCTGAGGCCCTGGTATTTCTCCAGTTTCTCATGCTCCTTTTTCCTGATGTTGTAGTCACTTGGTATGGCTACATCCACCACAACGGCTTTCCTCTGTTCTTTATCCACCACCACAATGTCCGGTTGGTTCGCCATTACCATCTTGTCTGTCTGGATCTGGAAGTCCCACAGGATCTTAGCTTGGTCATTCTCCACCACCTTTGGGGGTGTTTCCCACTTCAATCTCGGGGCTTCCAGTCCATATTCTGCACAGATGTTCCTGTACACTATGCCCGCCACCTGGTTATGTCGTTCCATGTACGCTTTCCCTGCCAGCATCTTGCACCCTGCTGTTATGTGCTGGACTGTCTCAGGGGCCTCCTTGCACAACCTACACCTTGGGTCTTGTCTGGTGTGGTAGATCTGAGCCTCTATTGCTCTGGTGTTTAGGGCCTGTTCCTGTGCAGCCAGGATGAGAGCCTCTGTGCTGTCCTTGAGTCCAGCTTTGTCCAGCCATTGGTAGGATTTCCTGATATCAGCCACTTCAGTTATTTGTCGGTGGTACATCCCATGTAGGGGCTTGTTCTCCCATGATGGAACCTCTAGCCCCTCATCCTCTGTTCCCCATTGCCTGAGACATTCCCTGAGCATATCGTCCGTTGAGGCTTTGTCCTTGATGTATTTATGAATCTTGGATGTTTCATCCTGGACAGTGGCTCTCACACTCGCTAGTCCTCTGCCTCCTTCCTTACGGCTCGTGTACAGTCTCAGGGTGCTGGATTTGGGGTGGAACCCTCCATGCATGGTTAGTAACTTCCGAGTCTTAACATCCGTGGCCTTTATCTGTTCCATTGGCCAGCTAATTATTCCGGCAGGGTATCTGATTACTGGTAAGGCATAGCTGTTTATTGCACGGATCTTGTTCTTGCCACTGAGCTGGCTTCTCAGGACTTGCCTTATTCGTTGGAGGTATTTGGCTGTGGCTCCTTTCCTTGTGACCTCGTCGAGGTTGCCATTTGTTTGTGGTATTCCCAGGTACTTGTAACTGTGCTCTATGTCTGTTATTGTTCCTTCTGGGAGTGAGACTCCTTCTGTGCGGACGACCTTCCCTCTCTTTGTAACCATCCGACCACACTTTTCTAGTCCGAATGACATCCCAATGTCAGTGCTGTATATCCTGGTGGTGTGGATCAGTGAGTCGATGTCTTGCTCACTCTTAGCGTACAGCTTGATGTCATCCATGTAGAGGAGGTGACTGATTGTGGCCCCATTCTTCAGTCGGTATCCGTAGCCAGTCTTGTTGATGATTTGGCTGAGGGGGTTCAGGCCTATGCAGAACAGCAGTGGGGACAGAGCATTTCCTTGGTATATGCCACATTTGATGGACACTTGTGCAAGTGGTTTGCAGTTGGCTTCAAGGGTGGTTTTCCACAGCCCCATCGAGTTTGCAATGAAGGCTCTTAGAGTCCTATTGATGTTGTACATCTCTAAGCATTCAATGATCCAAGTATGTGGCATTGAGTCATAGGCTTTCTTGTAATCTATCCAAGCGGTGCACAGGTTGGTGTGTCGGGTTTTGCAGTCTCGGGTGAATGTGTGGTCTACAAGGAGTTGGTGTTTGGCTCCTCTGATATTTTTGCCGATGCCCTTCTGTGCCGTACTCATGTATTTATCCATGTGACCACTTATCTTAGCCGCTACTATGCCTGATATGAGCTTCCATGTTGTAGAGAGACAGGTTATTGGCCGATAGTTGGATGGGATTGAACCCTTTGAGGGATCCTTCTGTATCAGGATTGTGCGACCTTTAGTTAACCATTCAGGGTGAATCCCATTTTGTAGCAGCTGGTTCATTTGAGCTGCCAGTCGCTCATGGAGGGCAGTGAGTTTCTTTAGCCAGTAGGCATGGATCATGTCAGGTCCTGGTGCTGTCCAGTTTTTCATACCCGAGACTCTTTCTTGGACATCTGCCACAGTGATGGTTACCGGGGCTTGTTCAGGGAGGTTGCTGTGTTCCTCTCGTAGAGAGGTCAGCCACTTTGCATTGCTGTTGTGGGTCGCCTCCCTTTCCCATATGCCTTTCCAGTATTGTTCAGTCTCCAGCCTTGGTGGGTCTGCTCTGTTGTTAGTACCCTGCCATTGAGAGTACACTTTAGCTGGTTGGGTGTGGAAGAGCCGGTTAATCCTCCTGGCTTCATTCTCTCTTGTGTATCTCTTCAGGCGGCTGGCCAAGGCTTGGAGCCTTTGTTTGGCAGTTTCGAGTGCTTCAGGTATGGACATCTGGCTGTACTTCTTGTGTACTGATCTTTTCATTGCACCCCTTTGGAGCTCTGACAGTTGGCTCACTTCCCTCCTTGTTATCTTGATCTTAGCCTCTAACCGTCTTTTCCATGGTGGGTATTGGGTCTCATGATTGCTCTTATAGCCAAGCATCTCAAGGATCACTGATGCTGAGTTGTATATCAGCTCATTGGTTTCTGTTATGGTGTTGGTAGGGATCGTTCTCAATGCCGCATTCACATCTTCAATTAGACTTTCTGGTGGTGCTTCACTCAGCCGTTGTAATTGGCGTTGTAATATATATATATATTTCTATATATATATATATATATATATATATATATATATATATATATATATATATATATATATAGCTGACTGAATAGCTCAATGGGTAAGTCACCACAACCAGAAAGCCGTTGTGGTGGATGTAGCTATACCAAGTGACTACAACATCAGGAAAAAGGAGCATGAGAAACTGGAGAAATACCAGTTCTTTTCCAGTTCCTCAGGGAGGAACTGGAAAAGAACTGGAAGGTAAAGACCACAGTGGTGCCTGTGGTCATCGGGGCCCTCGGGGCTGTCACCCCCAAACTGGAGCAGTGGCTAAAACAGATCCCAGGAACAACATCAGACACTGCGCAGAACCCTCAAGCTCCTCAGCCTCTGGTAGAGGACCCGAGCTCAGAGGATGAAAGAGACCACCCACAGAGGGTGAGAAGGGAATTTTTTTTATATATATATACATATAACAGATCCATGTTTTCACCTCTCGCCCATTTCCATCTTGTTCCAGTAGCCCATTTTTCATCTAGGTGCTCTGGTTCCCCAGCACCTGACGCAGACCTTGTTTGGCCGGGCGACGTCTGAGCCGGCATGTCGTGCTTATCAGTGTCTCTCATGGTATGAGGTAGGCTATATAGCTCCAAGGGTCTTGCCTAAGGACCCACACTGACAGCTCAATTGACTGTTGTAACTTCAGCCCCAGCCTGGATTCGAACCCTGGTCTCCCGGGTGGTAGACTGGTGACTTACCCATTGAGCTATTCAGTCAGCTACAGCCAAGATACTGCGCAGAACCCTCAAGCTCCCAGGCCTCTGGTAGAGGACCCGAGTTCAGAGGATGAAAAGAGACCACCCGCAGAGGGTGAGAAGGGAATTATATATATATATATATATATATACATTTATAATTTTTTTATTGGTGAAACAAACACTGACGTTAATGGATGCAGGTGAGGTCTACAGAGCTATGAATATTGTTCTGGGTTATTTTGTGACCTCATGGATTAGTCATTCAATTGCTTTTGGAGTAATTTTGGTTGACCAGTCTCTACTGGAAGATTTGCCACCATTCCTTCTATTCTGTATTTGTAGGTAACTTTTGGTTCAGTGGAGTCACAAAGACTTAGCATTGTGTAGCCCCTTCCAGACTTTTCAATGACAACATGCAAATATGCAAAAGAAAGAATAAAGCCTTTCCATGTAACATTTAGACATTTTAGACACTTATGTCAAAAGTAATATTGCATAGGTTCTAAATTTTACTATGTATTAATAGTAGATGATAAAATATCTAATGTGGTTAAACTGAAATATGAAACTTGCAACTTAAATCACAGACAGGATGGATTAATGGACAGATTCTGTAATGCACTGCCTGCAAAAAGGGTTGCAGATCAGAAAGCTTAAATGAGGTATAAATCAAACACAAACCCATGACAGTCAGATAGAACTAATGGTGCTGACTGGTCTGCAGATTTGTATCGGACAAGTGTGGAAAACAGGCTGTCAGAAACACTGCTGCTACTTGCCTCTCTCATTTACGCTTTAAGAAGATTGGAGTCTGGAAAGAATGCTTCAAATTTTGCATGCATAAAGTCGTAGGACATCTGTTTGTTATTTTACGACTGGAGTTTTGCACAAAAGCGTTTTTGTTGTGAGCTTAATTTTTTTTTATAAACATCAATAATAGACATGTGGACACATTATTTAACTGGGACATGGGTATATGTACAAACTTAAATTTGAACTGCTGATCTGTATCTCCAGTTTTAATCCAATACTTTAATTTAATGTGAAGACAGAACATAGCCCATTTATTTACAGCTCATAACATATTTTTTGGATTAGTTAGGAGAGAGGCACAGTGATTTTATTGGCTAAATATATATATTGTATTTCTTGAGCAGTCAGTTTGTCAAGATTTGTAATTTTACAGGATCCAAATGCTGCTGGCAAAAACAAAAAAAGAAATCAAGAAATCACAGACAGAAACATGTGGAAAACAGAACCGGAACAGCATAAAGCAGATAAACTGAGCAAACCAAGACATTAAACAGGAGCCTAAATGCTGTGGAGGATTGATTGCTGAAGTGAGGAACCTGAGAGTCTAATTGACATAATGTGGAACAGCTGTGGGGGTGGAAGGTGGGGTTGGGGAGATGGCTAAGAAACACAGATGTAAAAACAGAGAGAAAGGGGAATAAACAGAACTAGTCTAAAGATTAAGAATAACAAAAACAACAGAAAAAGTGTGCTGACTACAAAATCAAATGCATTTGATGTCTCAATTCAAAACTAGTGCCCCTCTGCAGATACTAAAGGCTAAACTATTCTTCGCCTGTAGATTTGAGCAAGTTCAGCTTCACTTACCATAATCAACACATATCTCTTTCATTGATGACTTGTTCATTTTAAAGAGTTTACAATTCTTTACATGCTTTAGATAAATGCAATTTAATTAAATGTCTGATTAAATAGAATATCTGCAGATAATGCTAGTGCAATAAAAGATGATTTCATGTTTAAGCCTTTTACACATCTTTAGCTGGCCTGTCAATAAATGTGGTAGATACTAAAATGTTTAAAAGCAGCCCTGAAGTCAGTGGAAAATAGAAGTATCTGAAGGTATAACTATTAATTGAAATCAACTAAATAAGACAGATCATTTGAAGCTGCTTTCTGAGAACAGCCCCAGATATTAATGTGATTATTCTTTGACTACACCTAAGTCTTGGAGATGATTTTGGATAGTTTTTATTGAGGCTTCCTCAAAGATGAGGATGAAAATATGGTTCATAACAGCAGTTCTGGAGTCTATGTTTAGAGAAGAACAGTTTCAAAATGCTTAAAAAGAAAAAGAAAAAGTTTTTGCCTTTTCATTTTCAGTTTACATAATGTGACATAGAAAAGCCTTATTCGCGGTAGACTCTCACTACTAGTTAGCATGGGGGCCAGGTTATACTGACACAAGTGCACACACGAGTAGAGTGACTTCTAATTTCCACACTGCATCTGCAGCATACAAGCAATTACCATGAGTGGCACACGCATAATAGGACATCTTGCTGCCTGCTGTTGAGGAGTAGAGTGCAGCCATCAGTGAGCTGATGGTTGGCTGCCAGGACATCCTGCTTCTTAAAAATCGCAGTGCACTCACTCACTGTAGTTACTGAGCACATGAAAATAATTTCGTTCACTATTGTACGTGACATGACAAGAAATTTGGCAAACATGCAACCTTCCAATGCAGCCGTCAATGCTGTCTGTTAATGACAGTAAACTCAGGCCTCACCGAGTTCCCTTCAAAAACGTGTGCAAAAAAATAACTTCATGCATCATAGTGTACGCAGGGGATTTATAAATAAATACATGTTAACTAAAGCTAAATTATAGCAAAAAATGTGTTTATACATCAAAGATTACAAATAACATAATTCAGAGAATTAAATCAGATTATTTTTATGGGCTTACACTTGGATTTCTTTCAAAAAAAGCTTCATGATTAGCTTAGCTTTAGATTAGTTCACCACTTACGTGAAGCCACTTACTTTCTTAAAGAAAATTGAAATAACCAAGAAAGTACTGCTAAAAGGCCTCATAATAATTACACAATGCAAAAACTAGGTAATAGCCACTGAGATAGATTTGAGTTTGATTTGCTGCAAGATGCCAAGAATGAGAACATTATTAAGAGGGTAGGGTCTTAGCTGAACATTTTCAACAGGAGTTAAAAAGTCAGCTGAAGCACAACCTGTAAGTAGCTTCTAAATTAACATGTTTTTAGCTTGTCTGACAGGTAAATTAGATTTTTTCTTCTTAAATACATTATGGTGGAAGTAAGATGTGAAAATATGTTGGAATGGTGCAAATTCATAAATTACGGTGGACAAAAAAGGTTATACCTGTGTTATAATCTATCTGACTGAAGGAGACACAATGTAATTATTTTCTGTAGGGTTCAATATTTGTACATCTGCCCCATCATGACCTTGTGCATTTTACTGCATTAACAAAGAAATGGTGCAAGCCCCTCGAGGTGCTTGTGGACAGAGGCAAGAGTGGTTCAAAAAACAAAGATGTGTTAAAAAACATGCATGATGGCCAAAACTACAAGTGGAACAGAACTGCAGTATCTCCACATTTCAAATGCAAGAGTGGAACACAAAGAGATGAAGCTGCAGGAACTGCCTGCCTTTCATTAAGGCAAAATTGTTGGATTTTAAAAACTGGAGAGAGGAAAGCAGACAGAGTCCATCAGAAGGCCGAGAAAAATAATACACCAAACTGAATGAAAAAAAGACAGCCACCCCATATATTCCCTTTTTTTGTTTTGTTTTGTTTTTTGTTTTGTTTTTTCCCCAATCTGCGTCAATTATTTTCTTGCTGAAGAACTCACTATTAAATCAGAAAGTTTTTTTTTGTTTGTTTTTTTTTACATAAATATTTTATTGTTAAATATTTTTTAACACTTTTTCCTCAAACAAAAACTGAGGTAGTGGTTTCTCTCTGATTTCTTTTTGTCTTCCGTAAGAGGTTTTCAAAGGCCTGCAGCTGATGAGACTCGTGGTCACTTATCTTTGTGTAAACTATCAAAGTTCCCAAAATTAGTTTTTTTTAGTTCCAAGTAAAATCTGGTCTAATAAGTTGGACAATAATATGCAACAAATATTGAGTATTTAACACAATGAAATCGAAATGGGTGAAAGATTATATATATATATATATATATATATATATATATATATATATATATATATATATATATATAGATGCTATGTTTATTTTCTTTTTGTTTTTCCTCACTTTGTCTCAATATGTCTTTAGCTGCACCCAGAATGCAGGAAGAGCATTGACAGGAGATATAATGTAGGGACTTTAAGAAATAAATACAAACACTTTCAGAGTTAAGATTTATAGCTAGGCAACATAAGGGGTACACAAGAATGGACGGGGACCAAGATAACCCAGAACAGAAGAATCTATCAGAGAGAGAATGAAAGTGAAGAGCCTGAATACTGGAGACATCATTGAGTTGACAAGAAACAAGTAGCTGATTGACAAAAAGGGTGCAGCTGTGAGAGAAGACCAGACATGAAGGTTGAGGGAAGGAGACTAATGAACATGAGCCAGGGGAAACACAGATGGAAAAGCAAAGATAGACTAAAATGAGGGCAACACAATGAACTAAGGAGAAATAACTAATCAAAAGGAAATAACCAAAATGTACAAGCCTCAAACAAGCCCAAAATTATGAAACCACTGCATTTATTTCTGATACATTCTAATAAGTGTAATTTATTTTTATGTTCAGCATATGTATTATGTTTTATGAGGAAAAACTTGGCTTGGTTTAGTTAATCCTACAAAGAATTGCATTCAGCTGAGACATATGTGAGCAACACGACACTAACAGCAACTGTGGCAAAGCACATTGAGACCCATCAACATGAAAGATTTGTGACTACTATTAGCACTAAGTCAACCCATCTACGCAGACAAGACACACATGAACACTTAAGATTCCTTTACAGGGACACAAACTTGGCTCTCGCATATATCATTTGATCCATGAAGCGGAAGACCCATCAATCTTGAGCTCCCTCTGCTGAAGCCAAACGACAGCAGATGTGCAGGGACACCTTTCAGTGAATGAAGAGAGGCATAAAAGGAATAAAAGGACAACCAGAAAGGGGAGAGAAATTGAGTGCCTGGTGTAAATAAAAAGGGAATATAGGCAAAAACGTAAACATGAAGGTTAAAGGGAAAAACAGTGAGACTCAGCGAATGGAAAGTAGCACATCTGTTTTCAGTGAATGAATGAATAAGAAATGATCCCACCTTAACCCTTGTGCGTGCGAGGACTGAGACAAATGTAGAGGACTGTGGAAAATGATACAAGTTTTACGTGTGTGGGGTCGGTTGGACCCCATTTCTAGACACAAGGGTTAAGTGTCTGACAATTTATTTCCAAAGCAGTCCTGTCTGCATTCACTAGTGTTTCTTTTGGGGGGTGGAGGGGTAGTGGTGCCAAGTTATTCTACACAAATACAATCTGTGGTTTTAAAGTTTTAATTTATGAAGAATTTTGAAAACTTGATTTTCCTTCCATTTCACAATTGCGTGCAACTTTGAATAGGTTTCCTCACATAAAATCACAATATGTAAGAATCCTGTGTGTATGCTGGTGCTTGTGAGCCTCTTCCTCTGGCAGTGGATCCCTCCTGGGGGCGTGGTTGGCCTGATTGTAGTACCTACACCTGACTGCAATCAGTTCATCATCTATGGAGGATTTACAGAGCTGCTGCATGATTTTTCCTCATCTGATGCTCAGTTTGTTAGAGGAAAAAAAAAAGTTGAGTTTTTGAAGTAAACTTCAAAAACTCAATTTTTGAAATTTACTTTTTAAAGGGGAGGTTTTTGAGATCTTTACATTGTGTTATGTTATTATCTCATCAAAAACATACCTTGAGTATTACTGTAATTCTTTCGTGCATGTTTGAGAAATCCCTGGAATTCCCCTGGGGTGCTTAAATGTTTGTGTCCACAAAGTGCCACCTATTTCTACAAGGCTCCTGCTTGGAGCTGCAGTCTCCAGCCAAGCTTCCACTGAGCTCCCCACTCATCTCCACCAGCCTCGCATCTGCTGTGTTTATTACACAAACTACTTCTCAGTCAGATGCTCTGAAGAATAGATGTCAATGGCATAATGAGAAAAATTATGGTGGTGACGTACTGAAGGCGGAGTGTCGGTGAAGAGTATGTGCTTCTTAAAGAGACAAAGGACCAATTTCAAGGTATCAAATTATGAAGTCAAATTTTCTTTTAACTCATGTTTGATATATGCGGTAGTTTTATAACAACAGAAAGTAACATAGTTTTTTGATTGTGGTATCAAATGGCACCATGTTCCTACAACCTTTTTAAAAGAAATGTGAAAAGCACGATTCATTTTTCTTGAGTTTCACATTTATGTGCTGCTCTGGGTTGGTCTGGCATAAGATTACAAAATTCACTGAGGTTCGTGGTTGTGATTTGACAAAATGCAAAATGATAAGTATTCATACTTTTGCGAGGCACTGTAATTAAAGTTACCAGGAAGCCACGCATCGTCAAATAGATTAAAAGAGCTTCATCTCGCCACCTCCAAGCAGGCAGAGTCCAGGCAAGCTCTTTTGTTTGTGCGAGAGCGTACGTCTGCGGAAGCTTTCACAACCTTGGAAACCTATTGAAAAAAGGCAGTCTTAGGTGTTTTAGGCTTTTATCTATCCACTCCAAGTGGTATCTTTTAATTAGGCTGTCTTCTTTTAAGAGGAGCATGATTGTGAGAATTATGAGTAAAAGGAAAAAAAAATCTTCATATGAATCATCTACTTTTAGTGGAAGTGTGAGCAGCTGCCTGGTTCAGCAGAGGAAGCTCACATGTGATGAGATTTTTTTGTTTTAATCAAAGATGTGGATTAGTGAGCAGCACCTATCCACCAAAAAGTTCTTTTAGCGTTTTCAAAATTCATTTTATTTATTGTGAATTACACAATAAAGCATACATCACATATGGGCGACTGTGGCTCTGTGGATAGAGTAGTTGTCTTGTGATTGGAAGGTTGCAGGTTCTATTCCAGGTTCTTCCTGCCACATGTTGATGTGCCCCTGGGCAAGGCACCCAACCCCAAATTGCCTACCGAGCCGCGTATCGGTGTATAAATGTGTGAGCGTTTGTGAGTGCGAATGGGTGAATGTGGCTCTAGTGTAAAGCACTTTGAGCAGTCAAAACTGATTGGATAAAGCGCTATATAAGTTCAGTCCATTTACCATTTACTGAGGAGCCCAGCAGTGTGTTCAAAGAAAAATATCAAGATTCCATTAATGTGATGTCAGATAATTACTACTAATAAATATCACTGTTCACTACAACAACCACAAATCTTTTGTACTAGTTGCCAAGTCTTCATACAGCAAAGTTTCATGCGTGAAAATGTGTTTCATTGATAAGGTGCTGCCTGACCATTGATGTCCAAAATAAAAGCTTCAGTACGGCTAAGCAGGTCGAGAGTGCGACATCGAGGACTGCTCAGGTAAATTTCTGAGCCGCTTGGGTGAAGAAGCAGCAACTCCTCACAGCAATTCTGAAGAGTTGCAACGAATATGGTCTTCTATTTTTAGTGCCTCTTTGATTATGATGTCTGACTATGTGAGTGCTGCCAGCAAGCACTTTGTCACTCACGGTGCGTACCGAGTGCCGCGCATTTGCTCTGGATTCACCTGCTGGAGCAGGCAATCTATCCAACTTCCTTCTCGTGTCACTCAATCATGAGAATCAGCTGGAGTCCAGCCACCACCACTTACAGCAGCTCTGAATATTTAACAACACAATTTGTCATTGTTTTACAGCTGATACAATTTTTATAGCTCAGTGTTCTCTAACAGCAACTGTTCCTCACAACAGTCCTATGAGTTCAAGACAGTACTCAATCTGAATGCTGTATACGCTCTTGAAATCTTCCCTGCAATGGGTTATGTAACATATTGACTCTAATTTCTGTAGTTTTGTATATGTTCAGCTGCAAGAACCACCACTTTCATTCACGACTGCCAGCACTGCTCAGGGTGCTGTTAGGCCGTCAGAGAAGCTCATCCACCCACAGAAACTACAGTCAGCACAGCACTTTCAGTATTACGTGACTGCGCACTAAAAGGATGTGTTAGGTGGATTAAGCATAATATAATTAATTTTAGAAGTTAATCTAAGACAACAGGGACTGTTTCGGCCTTAACTTCCTCTCAGACAAGCTTTTCTATGGAATGAAAGCAACTTTAAAGGGTAGTTGTACAAATTTTGTGCATACAAAAGAAAAAAAAACTACACTGTGGATAATAAGTGTAAACCACATGCATCATCCAAATCCTCTGCACAACAACAACAAAAAAATCTTACAACCAACCCAGATTAAAAACAGACCTATTTCCCTGCCATACATGCGATACATCTTATTATTTACTATAACATTATTAAATGTGTGCTGCAATATTAGAGTGGTGAGGAAGGAGGGGCGAGGGGGGGGAATTACCTTCTTCAGAGCTGACATCCTGGGCGGATCCTCCTTCTGCAAAAGTGCGCTCACATGCTGAGGTCCCAAGCCAAGTTTGATGGGTGCGCAAATCTCAACTCATCCCGTGCTGACACTGAGCCATGAGGTACCTGCTTAGTATTCTCATCTCGCTTCCATCCCGTCCTACAGCGAGGCTTGGTGTGCGCACGCCCCAAGTCGTTGTTGTTGCAGGAGTCAAACACACGGGGAGCTCTAGTCTGATTTATCACTTTTTAGGAGAAAACGAAGTTGTCCATTTAAATAAATCATGATATTTAATCAACTTTGATTATCTTGGTTGATTGATTGACGTCCGAATAATTGCACGTGGGCCATTCTGAAAGTCTTTGTCTCGAAATTAATTCGTCCTGTGTGTGATTAGGTTTTATTAGCTTATTACCTAACAATTATTCCGGTAATCGTCTATTTAAACGATTCTGTAGTTATATTAACCTCCTATACCATTTGGTATTATGTAAAACAAGCACAATTCTTTTGCCGATTTGAAGAGTGAGTTAAAGTCGTCCGTTTGCTGTATTGAACCCTCGTAATAAGAAAGCTATTTATGTAGAAAAGAAAATTTACTGAAAATGTGTAGGAAAGCGAACAGAATTTGGCTCTGCGGTTGAACCCTCGCGATGTTTTCTGTGATCGCATTGAAGTCATTTATTCTGATTGTCTTCCTGTGAGGAAGAGACGAGTTTCAAACGTTAGTCTGGTTAATGCGTAGTTAAATAATCAGTTGGATAATTGTAGCTCAGGTTTAGCTTGTAAATAACTATGCGAGGTACCAGATAGCCAATGTCGGATTAGTAGTGCTATAACGATGGTAGCATAGTTAGCTCGCTAAATTGTTTAGCATTGTGTCTTCATCGTTTCGAGAAGGCTGGAAATGTTTATATGGCACACAGAAAAGAAGGTGAGTTGATAACTGTTGACACCTACAATAGCTTGTCATAGACTATTTACAACATATGTTTCGATAATGCAGCTAGCTGGTTTAGTTTCATGCTAACTTGCTAACTAGCCATGTTGTAAACAAATGCACGTGTCTCATTCTTTCTTCCTCCGTCGCAGTTTTCTCGTAGTTAAATCTAATGACTTTAATCAATGTATCCTTCATTGTTTACATGACGTTTTTGTGAAGGCACCCCGCAGTTTTATAATTATTTTAGTATGACAAAGAATAATAATATTTTTAAAAAACGAGAATAATCTTTTCTAATATTGGTAATTAGGACACATTTGAGATGATGATGCAGACTTTTCGAGTTTTACACAGTTTGTTACAATACAGTCTCCTTAATTGTGTGTGTAAAAGCAACACAAACCGTGCTGGTGAAGTGAAAGATTTTCCATAGCAAGATTAAAAATATATTTGAGGTGAATATATTTGAGGGTGACATGCCCTCGCGGAAATTAACCCAATTTTCTAAAACAATGTATTGCTTTCTTTCATCAGTTATGCTATATATTTGTGTTAAAGTATCTCTTTAAAATATTTTTGTGGCTGTAACTTAAAAACATAAACAAGTTCAATCATTTGAATATGTTTGCAAGACACTGAATCCTACATGCTTCGTTTTTGCTTGATTTTATTTAGTTTGATGGATCCGTTAGAGTCAAATGATGCATTTAATTAAGCAGGACTGTAAAAGGCCCTTCCTAGTCATGAAGGAATGAGATTTGTCTAAAAAAACCCCAAAAACCATAACAATTTACTAGATATTACTGTATTGTTTCTACAGTGTTTAAATCAAAAGTTCTCCAGAAGCTCTATCCTGCAATTACTACTCGCATAGAGGAACAAAACTTATCAGCCATTTCAGAAGATCGAGCCACAAGTCATGTGAAAAGAACATGCAGAGAAGAAAATGCATTTGGTAAGCTCACACCTTGCCACATCCTTGCTCTTGTTCTATATTGCATTTATATGTTTTTTTGTTTTTTTTTTAACTTTTGGATCAGGAAATGCAGAGAAACCACAAAATGCATCCAAACAACGCAGCCGGATGTACACAGTCCTACCTCCTCCTCGAGGCTATAATGCACATGCAGAGAAAATCTGTCACACTCTTCCAGCTTGAAAGCGTAAACCGTGAAGAAGATCCTGCTGGTAAGACAGCCATAGTCTTAACATTTATGGACTTCGCCATGCACCATTTAGTTCACAGAGATTTATGATATGGGCTTTCACTAGGTTTGCTCTCCCAAGCATTGAAGTTATTTATTCTGATTGTCTTTATAGCTCCGATGCAGGGAAATACTGGAAGTTCCAGTAAAAATTAACCATGCTCTTTTTTTTTTTAAGGTGAGATTAAGTTTATTGAAGTGCAGCTGATGGTTGATCTTGGGTGTTGTATAATGTATTTGAGTTAAATAAATATTTGCTTCTCTTCAAAATAATTTGTCAGGACAGCCTGCGCAGGTGGCAAACTGATAAATTAATCGGTTACAGATACTTATCTTATGCTATAAATACACACACGACAAATAACCTGGAAAAACTGTTTACAACTGAATCCTTACTTTTCTCCATTCTTCAGTTCAGCCATCATTAGGCGACAATTCATCTTTAGGTGCGGCATAAATCAAAATTGACAAAGTATATATAATTTCATACTATAATTCTTTGATTATTATCACCTGTGTTAACTGAAATCTGTACTTGATGATTTGATTAGTGCAAAGCAGAAAAAATGCTGTAACCTTGTTACTTCTGATGTACACAAAATGCAAAATAATTTGAAATTAAATCCGAGGGACATCAAGAAATAGTGGGATTTTTCTCTTACTCTGAACTGTGAAAACAACGCATCAAAACTGCAACTTTGCAAATCTTTAAAATATTAGGAGAGTGTTTATGAAAGGAAATCTAAACAGGTGACTTTGAATATATCCTCTTGCAAACTAAAATGAGGAGAGATATCTGGAAATCATCTTGAGCTTTTGAAACAATAGTTTCAAACTTGCACTAATGAGCAGTTTACTCTCGCTTCTAACAGAGGAAAGTGTGCATAGGAGCAATGAAAAGGAAGATGAAGAAAAGGAGGTGGGAGACCAAAAAAGGAGAAGAAGAAGAAAAAATAAGAAGCCAGGACCTTCTCAGGACTCTGGGAAAGATGGCCCTCCGGTGAGCGACGGGTCAGGCCATAGTCAGGTGGCAGTGGATAAAGGAAGCGAGCACATTAGCAGGAACAAGAAGAGAAAGCTGAAGAAGAAGAGGCACAAAGAGAAGTTGCTGTCCTTAGGACTGATGCCCCGTGCTGCTGCTCTGGAGTTCACTTACAGTAGAGAGGAAGAGGAGGAGGAAGATAGCCAGAGAAAAGCTGCTGAGGTGTCAGAGTTCCTGAAGACAACACTGGAAATCTATTTGTCAGACTGTAAGTATTGGCACCTCCACTGCAAGCCGTTGTAGACATTGATCATTGTCTCTGCACTCAGGCCTGTACCCTTTGTTAAAGCAGCTCTCAGTCTGTAGAATGGATTATTTCCCTGCAAGATGGATGACTGTGACTTAGTAGGTAGAGTAGTTGTCTTGCAATCGAAAGGTTATGGGTTCAATTCCGGCTTCCTGGGCAACACACTTAACCCCAAGTTTCCTAACGGTGTATAAGTGTGTAAATGTGTGTGTGAATGTGGCCCAGTCAGTACGACTGCAAAAGCGCTACATAACTGAATTCCATTTACCATCTATTTCACACTCCAATAAAAGATCGCTGTATATTTCTTTGGATTAAGATCATCATTTCACGAAACACTTGAATATGTGATTGAAAGAAAATTAACTGGAAATGAGTCAACCTGGTCAAAACATATTTACTGATGAATAACTGATCCAAAGAAAGACGTAACCAAACAAATGATGTGACTCTATTCCACTTTGCCCTATTCTAAGAGTTTTCCACTGGTAATTATTCCGTGGGATCAGCCCCACTCCAAGAGAGCCAAGTCGGGCTGAAATGGAACATTAGAAAACTGCTGATCACTGATTGGCTTTGGGGTCAGATGTATTTTGCTGTCCCACGTTTTTTTGTGTTGTGATATTTATGCCTTTTTGTTGAGCGTGCAGTGTGGAGTGGCACTGATCTGACTGCACATATCAATGTAGACACAATAATTTAATTTGTGTGCATTTACATCTCACAAATACTCGCTCAATAGTTCTCTGTCACATACTTAACTCTGACGACTCTCGTGACTTGAATTTTAATGTTAAAAGATGAAATGTCTAACAATTACCAAGATTAATTTTGATTCTAATCTTCACCGACCTTGTAGTTTAAGAAAAGGGCGAAATAATTTGATGTCTCTAAACCACCTGAAGCTTCCACCACCAGAACGAAGGAAGAATAAAGAGCCTCACTGATGTGACATCAGCAAGACCTTTGTCCACACATGGTTACCACACTCCCATCTGTCAGCTGTACTGGAAAATCATATTGGAGGAAAAACTTAAATCTTGCACAGTTTCATAAAACTTGGACAATAGATGCAAACAAACATTTATCGCAACTGAATCTGACAGGTTGGTCAGACATATTTCTGAGGCTCCACTCTTGTTTTTGTTGTGTTCTAAGCATTTTGTGTTGTCCATGTTGTCTTAAATGTTTTCCGTACAGATAGAATGAATATGTTCTAATATTAGTCCTTTATAAGACTTTAAACTTTACATTAATGCCTTATATATCAAACCACTTTTAATTTACTGTATTTTCAGCCTCTCCTCATGGAGTCAAGATTCCTCATCTATCTGCTACACTGGATGGCCTTCAAAGGTGTCTAGAAAGCGGATCTAACCCGAATTCTGTTCTCAACAAGCTGTACAGTCTTAAAAAATTAATTCAACAGAATCAAGCTGACAGTCTAGAAACGGCACTCGCAGAGCTCAACGACGACGCCTGTATGTCTGAAGGTGGGTCAAATTATCATAGCAAGTGTAATGGAAATAGGTCAGTAAGAAGCTTTTTGTTAAATGACGCTCCATGGTTGTTGCTGGAACTTGCCCCTGGCACTTCTCAAACACGTCCTTGCAGGTTAACACTTGCCTCACTCTGCTCTTGCTTGCCTCCTATTAATATTTACTGCTCAGCTGATTATACCTGCCCTCACTTGCCTATTTCAGCCTAAACCTGTACCTACTTGTCTCTGTTTGGTTAATACTAGAGCTGATCTTGCCCATATTGCACCTCCCCTGGTTTAGCAAACATGTTTTGTCTTGCCTTAAGGCCATCGCCAGTCAAAAACTATTCTTGCATCCCCAGACACCTCCTGTCTCTGTTTCATTCTAACCTTTTCTGAGACGTTTTGGGGGTAGGAGGACAAGCAGATTGTGTTGCAGGAATAGGATGAGCACAGACGTTGAATGAGTTTGAACAAAGTCCAACCAGAGGATTCAGGTATCATCAAAATGACTGGTTTTCTGCTTTGCAAAAGAATCCTCACCACCCACCTGTTTTACATCTGCCTCAAAGCTTTTAAAACTCCCTAGCACTGCAGCCACTGTATGAGTCATGCTTCTATTCACAGGTATAGATTGTTTGTTTTTTTTGTTGTTGTTTTTTTAATTCCATCACAGGAGGCATCTTATTTCTATAGCAAAAGGCAGTTTATCCAAGTAAAATTCAGCACCAGATTAACTGGGTTAGATGATGCTTAGCTTTAAGTGCCTGGTAAAAGTCTTCATACCCCTTGGAACTTAACATGTGATAATCTTTATTGTGGTTTTAATTAGCTTATATTATGTCATAATTGTGTTTTCTTCCTGGACTACTGATGTTTACTGCAAAGACCAGAATTATTCACATCCCTGACAGATTTATGTTCAAAGTAATCTTTTAGTTTGTTAAAGGTGTTTGTTCTGACTGGAAGTTAAATTAAAGTTTTGAATTGATCCAACCAGATCAACAACTTGATTCTGATGTGTAGTTTTAGGATTTGCAAGGCTTCCAACAAGGTAAAAAACACAATACCACTGGAAACATGCTAAATGCTAGCTGTAAATTAAAATGAGAAATACATTTATTAAGCATTATTGAATATAATTGATCCTAAAATAATGGCACACTCTTGCATCTATTGTATGTTGTTTCCTATCTCAACGAAACTTTCTTGGTTCAATGAATATAAATATATTTAAATCCGTCAGGGGTATGAACAAGAAAACATTTTATATCTCTACTAAATTTGACATCATCATTCTGAATCACTGAAATCGACATATTTAGGATTTATTCAGCATTTCAAACACCATCCACCTTATTCAAGCAGTATCTTATGCTTTAGTGTAACCCAGATTCACTGGCATGCAGGAGCTAATCCAGGTGAATGCGTGCTTTTAAAGCTCCTCAAATAAAGTTTCCAAAGCTCTTCTTATTCCATCTACCCCCCAGGGATGGCAATTAATGTACTTCAAGACCAGATTTAAAGCAGATTTCCTTTAAGCATGTTTGGGTTCACCCTGGGAGTCTTTCCATGAATAATACTTTCTCAACAAACCTTCCTTGTGCCATTTGTTTTTACTTTTTGCACAAGTTAAACCTGAGCTCAAACTCTGAGAAAAAATTAAAGGAAGGATTCCACATCTTTTGGATGGAGGATGTCTCTTAACTAAATGCGGGGGAAGCAGATTTTCAGATGATGTGCTGACACATTTTTGGTGAGAAAAACCATAATTGTTCATGTGGTGTTGCGCTGTCAGCAGTAACAGAAGTGTTTCAGTCTTTTCTTTTGTGTTTCAGAGGAAGCCAACGCTGTTGTTTCCCTGTTCAAATACTGGATCACAGAGATTCTTCCTATGCAGAGAGACAAGGAGACAAGACTTCCAACCGCACAGCAATAATACTGTCTGCAACTAAAAACCAGACGCTGTACAGATGGCTTATTTGTGGTTTTGGGGAAATTGTTCGGTCTCCACTGAAAGTGATTTTTCTTTTGTTTAATAAATGTAAAAAGATTTAATTTAAAGATTGCTGTGTTAAGGATTTTTATGCCCTTATTTATGCGAACAAGACAAATTTCTAATTCTTTTTAATTTCTGTATGAGTTATCTTGAAGTTGGAAAAAACATTAATAATGTAAGAGACATATTTTGACGTAGCTATAATTTGTAGCTCACAAATCCTGTTAAAAAGCAAATATAAACTGTGCAAAATGCTTTTCTTAATCATATTTAGATTTTTTAAAAAAGAAACCCTTAAGAATGGGTTTGCTACAGTTTTGCTTCTGTAACTTTGAGACCTCGCACCTTTTCAACACAATCAACCAGCAGGTGTCCTGCTAAGGTCCAGCATGCTATAACAGCAGACACGCTGTATCCTCCGCACACATATGGCTTACACTAACAGATGCTTGTCTCGATGCCAAGAAACATCAATGCCTCAAAGGAATAATGAAGTCAGTGAACACCCATTAACTACCAGGGGATTCTTGACATTTAATTAAGTCTTTTAAAATTTAGGTAACCTCCTTAACTTTCCTGTCATTTAATTCTTATGCTCTGGAGCATCTAAATAAAATGATTGCATTAAGTAGTTTATTTTAAAAAACAAGTTAAGCAAAGCCTGGCTCTAGGGATTCATTACACTTGGAACATTATTTTTCAAGAGTTACATTTACACCAGACCAATACAAGATTCTTAATCCACTGTTAGGGCTATGACAGTGACTGTCATCAAACATCGCTATGAGTTCTTTATCTAAACGTACTAATGCCCCACAAGGCACGGGGTTTGGCTGGAGTTGGTTCTGTAAGAGGCTCCAGAGATCCAAGGCTTGGGCATCATTTTGTCACTGACCTTGGGCTAAGATGCTCCTGAATCTGAGACAATCTCAGAAGTATCTCATGTAGTCGAAGAAGAAAAGGAACAGCATAGTGATCCAAAGTTCTTTCAGATTAAATTAATCTTTGCAATCTAAGTGGAAGTCTGAAAGAGGTTGTAGAATGAGTCGGTAATGATTTAGGGAGTCAATTCACAAGCCTCTGCGTTTTATTAAGTACAAAGTTATAGCCATCTATCAAGAAAATCTAGTGTACCACACTGCCAATAAAAATACCAGGCTTAATGACCACTGTGCTTGATTAACTAGCAAAATCATCCTACCTAAAAGCTTGGGAAGTAGCGACACCAGACCACAATCCAGACAACCAGAAGGCCTCTATTAAAGTAACCTGGGCTTCCATTGCATCTGAACAGAGCTGCAGGTTGATTACCTCCATATTGTGCTCCACTGCTGCAGTAATTTATGATAAAGGAACCCAGACCATGCACTCAGTGTGCATTGACCATTTTATGTCTCCAGTTATGTGCTTCAAATGGTAACATACACCCTTGTTAGTAAACAGTTTAAACCTATCCCACATGGGGATTTAACGCGATTTCCGTAGGATGCCTGTCTGCAGCTATTTTAAAACGGTTTCCCACAGCTTACAGCCCAGCAACGAGTTCAGAGAAAGGCCAAATTATTATCTCAGCTGGACGGTGATAGTTCGGTGGCCTTAGCCAAAGCCGCTTGCGACTTATCACCTTCAGTGGAAGTGTTGTTCTGGATACAGCACACACCAGTGGAGAGCAACAGGTTACGACTCAACACAGATATGTGTGGGCGATGACTGGGTATTTTAAGAGAAGGCAGCCATCTGTGGCCTGTGTTTGCGGATGAATGGAGACCAGGTGCTGCACCTGATGGGAGCTCATATTCTCATTGTTATATTAGCCAGAG
Organism: Poecilia picta; assembly: GCA_033032245.1. Lineage (NCBI taxonomy): Eukaryota > Metazoa > Chordata > Actinopteri > Cyprinodontiformes > Poeciliidae > Poecilia > Poecilia picta. Next base: position 11,870,126 of record CM065374.1, read on the forward strand.
GAGAAAATAAGGGCAGACGTGAGATCAAACGGGTGATCATTTGCAGATTAATGGACCGGTTTTAGATTAGCTTAATGCCTCGAGGCCTTTCAGTGCTGGATCAACTGCTTAATTATCTTCCCAACAACAGCGAGTTTATTAGTGTCAGGTTTAGATAATCCTTCTCACATTTGTGTACAAATGTGTAGATTATCTATTGAGTAACCCGTTTTATTTAAAAAGCTGTACATTTGCATACTTTTTGCTGATTTTGTCATAAATAAGAAATTCAGTTTGGTAAAAGTATACATCAAGTTAGTCTACTTTTGCATTGTACATTTTATTAGAGCCGCAGTTTTTATATTTTAAGTAGTTATAAGTTGTTTGTGGTTGCATAAATACATTTTTATCTCAAGTTTTCCCCTTGTCTCGGGAAATTGCACTAAGTACCAAGGATTTCTCTGAGAATATTAATTGCTGCACTACATTTCCAGATTAGCATTTTTGGTTGCTAGCCACTTCTCAATAATTTAGATTTTGTCATTCATGAAAGTATCTTTTATACATAAGATCTTGACCTAGTAAAACCAATGTGCCTTGGTCCTATTATTCTTTTTCTCTCCCAGTTTTCCCTATTAACTTGTCTTAGAGTAGATATTTCAGTTTTCCAGGCAACAAATCTGTTTTCTGATCATTATATTCATATTTGTGGCTTTGGGGGAGAAATATTATGGCTTACACATAGCTACATAACAGCCTTTTGGATCAGATTGACCTTGTTTTGCACTTTTATATGCATCTGTTTTTGTGCAAACAAACACAAAAAAACATTCTGGCATCAATAGACCTATCATTGTCAGACTTTGACACTGTTTATGGATGCATGAATTAGGAGCCTGATTTATTATCATTGATGAGAGAGAGGGTTGCTGTAGGATTCTCACTCTGGAGACAATTTCACTTGACCACAACGAGGGATATTCAGCACAGCAATACTTCCTCATTATTAGATTTGGAACTGAGAACCCTGCGGTCAAGGCGGTCAAGAGAGATATTAAATCTGAAATAAAAACAGCTGAAATAGCAAAAGAGGCCATGGTGGACATCAACTGAATAACAGCAAATTCAGATGACACAATCTGGTGTTTATTTGTTTTTCTTAAAACTTTACATTACTTTTGTTGAAGTAGATGTTTCACATGATGCTACTTTGCTGTTCTTATACTTCAGTGAGCCATTCAAAAATTAATATCATTTGATCTTTTCATCTAAAAATTCCCAGGGTTAATTTCTAAGATTCTGCTTGAATCTCCACCATACTCTCAAGCTTTTTATTTCACTCTCCCCATCAAGTGTGACCATCTTCTCTGTCCCAGCTGAAAAACGGCATGATGCTATTATCTTGCATGTGGTGAACTCAGGATATATTGCCATCACACATTCATAGTGTTTGTGGAGAGCAGAACTAAGAGGTCGTCCTTTCAACAGATTATTCCACATAAGATGTTGATCTCTGAAGCTCCTCCAGGGTTACCACTGGCTGCTTCTTTGATTAATAGTCCAATTACAAGGCCAGACAATTTAGACAGGGAAGTATATCTTGACAGGCTTGTATTTGTGCAATCCTTTTGGTTTTTTGGATGTTGTATGTTCAAAGTTCTCTGGCAAATGTGGTGCTATTTGTTCTCTAATTGTCTCTAACAAGCTTTTACAGAACTCATACTAAGATTAAACACAATTAACCAACTGGGTAACTGAAAGCTGACTGGCTGATTTTTTTTTAGAATAATAATACCTCATTTTTATTTTTTCATTCATGAAAAGTACAAAAAATATATATAATTTCCCATCTTCTGCACATGTGCACCACTTTATAGTAGCCATGATTCACATTTAGTCCTAATAGGAAGGGACATTGAAATCTCTGATTACATTATTGTAAAATCTGGAAAGGTTCAGGGGGTATTAATTCCCTAGAGTCTATTCCAAAAGATTCTCTTGACCATAATATAGAATTTTTGAAGAGTGACATGCACTTTTACAATATAATCCCCCTAAATCTGATTTTTAACATCAAAGCATCATCTAGAAAACATCTCCAACGTTTCTGTTTGCACTGAGCTCTTAGTTCATGTGTCCCAGCTCCTTTAATCTCCTTAGTCTCACCTCCTGCAGCCTTCCTGTTATGTAAACAGTGGAAGGAGTCGGTATAAGGGCTGACCAGGTTGTCTCATGTCAGAGTACAGGGCATAGGTTGGACAGTGAACACACACACCCAGGGCCTCCATTCCGTCAGTGGGGGATCCCATCCAGGGAGTCCAGGGAGAGGAGCTTCAGAAAGTAGAGCCCAGGTGATCCGGCCTTTAACGCTGATTTCCATCGGATTTTAAAAGAAGTCCACGGTGGAAGGCTCCAATATGTTTTTCAGACTCCCAACACTCACACCTGGTTACATCAGGCTGCTGCAGGTGAGCAGAGTACAACTTTTCTTTCAACATTTACATAAACAGTGGATAAAAATCTCAATTTGTATGTTCTAGATTCATAGCTAACTACTTGAGGAATCGTGTTTGCAGATAATCTAATGTTTTGTATGAGAAGCAAAGTTTTTTTTAATACCTAATAGACAAAAGAGAAAGCTTTAATGACTGAACTTGATCATGGTTTTAAGAAAATTCCCTTGAGTTGTTTCTGCACTAGCAGCTTCTTTGTCAAAGTGATTTCCCCTAAGCCATATGGTGCCATAATGCTGACATTTATTTCACTCTATTGCCTCAATAAATTCCGCTGTGACAAGATGATGAAACACAGCACTGTCTTAATATACACTCATGATCCACAATTAGGAGATATTTCCAGGCTGCTGTGCCTGTAATTGTAGAATGGCTTTTATTTTTGCACCGTGGTGGTTGTTTATGTCTCAAACAACTGAGAAACCCGAATGGTGACAGTCCACTGGATTGTACACATATATACGCAGTGGATGAGTGAACACAGGAATTGCTTCCTAACTGCCTGTGACACAGCAGCTATGGAAAGGATTAAGCTTTTATGATTTGCTCATCTTTGTGTCCCATAAAGCGGAACAGAGGAAACTGTTTGTGTCTAATAACCAGTCTTTTCTTTCCCTAAAGAGAAAAATCACAGTTTAGTAAAGGATGCAAAGGATTGGTGGGAGGACTGGAGAACTGACAGCTGTCGCTTTTTCTTTCCCGTCAGACCCAGGCGTTCCATAACATGCCTGTGACACCTCTGGCCGAGAAGACCATGCCTGGTATGGCTATGCTGCTGGGGGCCGTGGGGATCGGGATGTGTGGCTACAGCTCCAGGCAGTTGGCCCTTCACCACAGGCCCTCCACTCGTGTGCTGCAGTGGGTTGGCACGCACACCGACGCCGGCGGTCCTGGCGCTGCTTCGCATAGGACCTCTGTCCTGGATGTAACCCGCCGAGCTCCCACCTCCCAGGAGATCCCACCTCCCTCCTTTGTGGGCCAGAAATTTCCCTAGGAAACAGTTACTATGTCATGAAGTTAGAATATAAAGCATTTGAGGTGAAGTTCCTGTAGCTACACTTCCTCAGCCTAAGATTGTAGCTATGCTGGCCCGCTGCAGTGAGGCCCATGTGCTCTCTGAAGATGAGTAAGTGCAGATACCTGAGTTCACCTAAATAAAAACGATAATGACATGGAATCCCGTACGTAGTGCAATAGTTGTAACAATAACTCAAACTTTAAGGCACTGACAGGACACTTGTTGGTAAGAGTGACTGGATGAGTATATTACAGATGCTGGAACTTCCCAGACTCGGGGTAAATTGACTTACTGAGTCAGATTGTTTAATTTGGAAATATTTTCCCTATTCCAAAGTTGTGGTATTTAAAAAGCATCAGGTTTGGCATTGCCCCTCATTTTTTGTCTTCCAAAGCAGACAGCTATACTTGTAAGTGCTTAAGCAGCACATTGATGTGAATTGACTTAAATGGATTTTCTCTGACATGGATCAGGTGTAGTCCATGCAACACAGTTTGAGCAGACTATATTATCAATGGAGAGTGTTACTGAAGGACAAATGATATAACAGTTTCAAAATATGAAATCCAAGAATGCAAACTATGCATGCACAGCTACATTGTGCAGGATTAATATTGCGGGGTTTTGTGTCTGAGGTCTTGGAGCTGGCAGTCAGGCAAAGCTGAGTGGTGATTCCTTCAGGATAAACTGTCCTACTGGAATTAACCTTGGTGGAAAATCAACTCACGCTCATTATCATAATCTGGAATTAGAGAGACAAAGACCTGAGGAACTCAAGCAGCTCCTGCGTGACCAAACAGTGTGCCGTTCACCCTGCAGTGTCCACCATTTCTCTGAGTCATAAGCAAAGTTTAAATGTAAAAAAAATAATAATGTTGGTGTTTTTAATTGTGTGAACATAAAGGAAAAGGGGACCTGAGATTTGACGAGGCACTGAGTGTGGTTGTGAACGTGTCCTGTGCCTTATTGGTTGCACGGGATTACACTGTCTTGGCAAGAGGTGTTGAGGAACCTCTGAGAATACATATGAATTTTGAAAAGAACTGATGGTGAGAAAGCTGAATGTCTGACCGGTCTTTTTTTTTTTTTTGGAGCCTTCTGAAAGCCCGCCTTGTCTGTCTGCCAAATTTGATGAGTGGCAAGTTGCAGCAGGTTGCCAGTAGCGGTGCTCCTCCACAATAGCGCAGGAGGTCTCCACCAAAATGGTCGTAATCCACTCAGCAGGGGACACTGACAGCTCCCACTGGCATCAGATGCTGAATAATTTCCCTGGACAGCATCTTTCAACAGTTACATAATGTGATTATAATGGTTACAGATTTTGAAAAACATTACATGACAAATCCTTTTTTTTTACCTGTTGTAAGATTAAAAAAAGTAGCCCAAACTTGGGTGCCATGTTCAGGCTTTGCACTCCTAGGATTTGTGAAATCGATGTGGTCATGGGCTGGAGGCTGTGTAATGCACCTGACTGGGTTTGATAAATCCTCACTATGCTGCAGTGTTGCACACCGAGCCCTCTGGAAACTTATTGATCTCAATTGGAGTGAGAGAGGAAGCATCTCTCCCCACCGCAGCAGAGCTTCTCTCAGGTTTCTCCACCTTATTACAGAAAACTGACATATTGTGTTGTGGTGGATTAAAAATACAGGGGATGATTGAAGGCATCATATTCATCCTGTCAGCTTACTGTGTGTCACAAGCCAGTGCTCATTTAGTTACGAGTGAACTGTAGTTCAGCTGTGTTAAATAAAGGAGAGAGATGTTGTCTGTAGAAGTTCATACTTAATAAATTCATGTTGCACAAGATCACTTTTGCTGTTGCACTTTAGTCACAAATGTTAGTCGAACAGCCTTTGCAAACATTTGTGGGTTTTTTCTATTTTTTTGTATAAAGAAATAAATGTTTTTAGTTAAATTACAATTCATGTTGTTTTGGTTTGATGGGATGCTGGGAAGAAAAGAGTATTTCTAGTGTGCTAAAATTGTTCAATGTTGGAAAGTTATGACAATATTGTTAAGAAAATTGCAGATGTTTACATCCTGTAGTTAACAACAGTTTTAAAACAAAGAAATCACATTTTAAGGCATAAAATAAACAAAATCATAAATTGTTTACAAGTTGAGCCTGTTTACATGTTACATAGCCACCATGAATTATATATTTCAGTGATTCTTGAAAATAGGGACAAAATGGGTTTTAATTTTCCCTTTTTTTTGTTATTTCTCAAATTTATGTATACAAATATGTCAAATAATGTTTTGGAAATGTAAAGATGCTGAGGTACAAACATTTTTTTTAAAAAATACATTTTTAATCGACCTGACCTAGAACGTTGTCATCGCCATCTGACAAAAATACATCAAAAATATTTTTTAATGACCCTATTAGTGATATTTTTACTCATTTTGCAGACAAATACTTCTCAAGAAACAAAATAATTATTATTTAAAACAAAAAACCATAAAAATCCATCTGACGGAGTTGACACTGCATGACTGAGTTGACACAAAACTGAAGGTGGTGACAAACTAGTGAGTAAAATGAAAAACTTGGTACATGTGAAGTAATGCAATTTATGTAAAAATACATTAAAATGGATTAACTCCACATTTAAGTGATATTTGACAACAATTTCACTGAAAGAGTCAGAAAAACTGATGGAGTTGACATCTGACGGAGGTGACAAAAAGCCAAACTACCTCAATTTATATGATGTTATTCTGAAGGAGGCCATATTGTAGCTCATCAGGTCCATAAAATCTTTACATTTTACCAAAATTAAGCTTTTATTTCACAAAATCTTATCAAAGTTTCGTAAAATGTCAGTTAAGGTGTTGACACATCATGGTTGTGACAAAAAAGAAGAAAAATCTATAGAATAACATAAGCTAACCAGAGCTAACTAGCCCTCTTAGCAAAGGAAGAGGTCATGGGGTCCTCAGAAGTTCTGCTACCCCCAATAATGCCTGATTTTTTTTACATTCTTTTCATTTCTGACGGTGTTGACAAAAACTAAGGACAAATTTCAATGGAGTTGGAAAATATATAAAAATGATTTTTAATTCAATTTATTGATACTTTTATAATTATTTATATGACTACTTATACTTAATTGTCATAATATATAATTTTAGTATTTCTTTAATTGTTTTAAACTATTATAATGTATTGAGTTCTGATCCTGGACAAAGGCTTTTACAGGCATCCACCGACTACAATGTTTAAAATAAAAAAATATTCAGCAAATACCTGAAAAATATACATTGTTGTGCTCACATGACCCAGGTTAGTTTAGTCAGATATTTGAAAAAATTATATTATTTGTATATTTTATTCAAATTTTGTGCTTTATCCATAGGACCTGTTTTGTCCCTATTCTCAAGAATCACTGATTTATATACGTATTCACAAATATAGGAACTAATTTTAAACTGATTTAAGAGATGACTAGAAGTACTTTGTATTTATTTTGTCATATTAAAATTGACAATTTCTGCACCTATATTCACTTATCACAATAAGATCAAAAGCCTACAGCATCTAAACTGAATATTAAGGAAAAACTGGAGCAAAACTTTGGAAATAACTAGCTAAAAATATAACTAAAAAATAACTGGTTTTTGCATAGTTTTCTGTTATGATTTGGGAGAAAAGTCTAAGAGTGCTTCTTGAAGTCTGCAGTGACAAAACACATGGGATAATTCAGTTTTTTCTCACAATAAACAATCTAAATTGGATTGAGGTTTAGACTTGGACAAATAGTAGTCATGAACTACGTACAAAAATTGAATATGTTGAATATATCCAAAAATTGAAAATATTCCAATATGTTGGAATATTGAATATGAAAACTTCCAGTGATATGATTAGGCCAAAAAAAAAAAAAGAAGAAGAAGAAATACTCATCGGCTCTAAAATCAAAAGCCACAGGTGTTCAGAGTTCTGCTTGTAAAGAATTTTCAAATAATACATCTTCAAATAATAAAAGCAGAAGCTGTGTGGTGCAGGTGGTCAGTAGGTCATCTGCTTCATCTGGTCCAGGGACAAATGAGGGCGGGTCATAACTTCCCAGAGGGTTGTCTGTTTATTTCCCCCCTACTAGCACAGCCTAACTGTGCCCTCCAGTGGACAGACCTGTGGACTTGTTTTTTTAGGTGATGTAGTTACAAGTATTTTTAGTGTGTCGTGGATAGAAACTTTTTATTTTTCTTTTTTTTTTTTTTTTTTTTTTACAATGTTTACTCTCATGGCGAAACTTAGAAGGGAAAAAAAAAAAGTCTTACTTGTGTTTGAGTTTGATCGGTAAGAGCTGCGGCTGGATCAGCGCAGCCGCCTTTGGGTCTCTACACTGAAGAAAGCAGCAGAAGAAGCGCCTCTGGTTGGGCAGCGCTTCAGACACACAAAGTAAAGCGGGAAGAAGCAGAAGGGCGACTTATTAAGCAGCTCTGAAGACTCTTGGAGTTACTTATTTCACTTTTAAAGGTTCGTATCTAGTTTCATGTTATAAGTATCTGCTTTAATATGGAGGAATAAACTTTTTTTGCGATTGGGGGAAAACATTTTTAAGCGGAGAGAAGAGCTTTTTTAGAATTAAGATGTTTGCTTTATTCACAGCTCGGGCAGTGCGCAGTGGCTGGTATTGGTGCGTTTGCTCGTTATGCGCATTTCTTCTGCCGAAATTTGAAGCTCATATATCAGCCTATTTTGTTTTCTGTTTTGATCTCTCTAGACTAGACTAAACTAGACCGTCTAAGTTCAATTCAGGACTTCACCCAGGCAGTTACTGTATAATTTAGCTTCCTTTTGTAAACATTGTGATTTTCTTAACAGGCGAATGTCCGTTATTAACGCCGTGTAAACACACACACACACACACCACACACACACACACACACACACACACACACACACACACACACACACACACACACACACACACTTTTAGGAGCCTGTTTGCGGCTGCATGACCTCACCTGACAAATTACTGGATGTGTGCAGGGTCACCTAAGCGCTGGTCTGGACGAAGAGCAACAAATAACTCGCAGGGCCGCTTCCCCGGCCCAATCTCTGTTAATGCAAAATGGGCAACTTTTCCACCAAGGACAACCATGGGAACACAGGTAGGTCAGCACACGAGCAAATGCAGCTTTCAGCAGGGCCAGTTCTTGCAAGATTGGTGCCCTGGGCATCCACTTGTCCCCTCCAGCCCCCCACAAAATGCTAACCCATACTCCTTCTCTGTCCTCAAAAACACAAGCTAGAAATACTCAGAACTAAAATCAATTTGCCTGTTCACTGTAGCTCATGTTTTTTTTGTTTGTTTGTTTTTAGCTGGAGAGATAGATAGCGTAGACCTCTGGTAATTGCAGGGGGTAGGAACCGCAGCTGAATGTGACTAGCTAATATTTGCGAAGTTACCCCTCTCTAAGAATACCTTTTTATTTTGATAGTTCAAAATAAGTACCTTAACTGAATATGCAGAAGTTACTATCTACAGTGCCTTATTTTTTTACTATTGATGAAAGAGCCAGTCATCATCAAAGAAAATAATGGCACTCGTAAATTGGCTTCATTGCAATTTGAAATTGCACTTGCATATTTCAGATTCCTAAGCTGCAATTTATTTTGAATAATATGCTCTACAAAAAAAAAGTTATATTCCACAGAAAAATCTATTTCTGTGGAATCATCATGAATATTGTAGTGCAAATAGGCAGCCTGTTTGTAAATATTGGTAAATGAAAAAAAAAGAAGAAATAAACAGAAATCCTAAATTTTCTACTTAAAGTAAAAATCGAACAGTCAGAAACCATTTTGGAAAGTGGTTCATTTTGGGGAGGTGTAAATGATGATCTGATCCACTCAACCCATTTTTTCGATCGTGTTTAAAACACATTTTTTGTAATATAGAAAGTAAAATGTATCTCAAAAGGAAAAGGGGAAGAGAAGAACAAATACAAACATTTTCCCAAAAGGTTGTAATTGAGAAACTGAAGGCAACAAAAGGAAAGGGAAGGCAAAGGCTGAATGTGTGTGGCTGCAGGAATCTTGGCAGCCTTCCTTCGTGTTGCTCAGTGAGTGGTCATTCTCCTTGTGTCCCTGTGTGATTCGTCCTGGGCCCGCCGAGCCAGCTGTGATGAATCGGCAGAATTCCCCTGCTCACTGCAAGGGCAGCGGATTAATCATAGCAGGCCTAATACTGTCTGACACACACACACAAATGCACGCACGCAAACAAACTGTTAAAATAACTCAGATCCTACCTTATTCAGTCACTTTACCACCCATACACATGAGTGAGGGAGCATATTTAGAGCTGGAATGGAAGGGTTGCATTAGATCTTTATTAGACAATCCTGTCATTCTTCATGAGTGAGTTTGGCCTTGCTGCAGGTGGTGCATAACTTTACAAATGTTCAAAAGTAGCTCTTACGTCACATTAGAAAAAAAAAAAACAATCCCTTTGCTAGTCGAGCAGTGTCTGCCCAAACATGGGAAAGAAAGAAAAGAAAATGCTGTTCTCCCCTTTTCCTATTATTTTTAAAGGTATAATTATTGCTGAACCCAGAAAGGGGAAATAACGTCTGGTTTTGTGTCTAACCTGATAATTTATTGGAAGCCCAATGCTGCAATGCTCAAAATGTCACCTCCTGTGTTATTTAATGTGGGAAATGAACGTTGCAGCATTTGACTCCATGATTATAGGCTGGGTGTTTTGCGAGAGCCATCCCACTGAATATTGTTTTCAGTGTCAACAAGCAAGACTAGTGACGACTAAACGCTTATTTTCTTAACTCTGGCTTCGATTCAGCTGTTTTCCTCGATTTTGTTGTGTCTTGCAGCTGCGGAAATATGATGCTTCCGCGTTCCATTGTTTTAAAATACTGTTTTAGGATTTGTGTCCCTTGGAACATTTCTCACATTTTGTTTGTGTTAACAACCACCATATTGTGAAGTAGCATGATAACTGTACATGCTTTGCTCTTTTGCTATAATTACAGCTGAAGATCTTTGGGGCTCTGTCACCGCCAGCTATGTCTGTGCTGAAAAAGTTTCTCGTTCTTTGCAGAACAACTCAAGTGTTGTCAGACTCCATAGTTGGCGCCTCTGACAACAATACCAATTTGTGGCACAGATTCTCAATTGGACTTAGAACTGGACTCTTTTCATTCTTTCATTTTTATTCCTAGTGCCACCTTTGGAGAGTTTCCACACTCCACCTTCATCTCCTCAGAGCAGCATTCCCCAGCTTCCACTTCCCACCGCATCCCCTACTTTATCCCCACCACCAGCTGCAACCGTCACTTCGAGTGGGAAGAAACCACACCAATGCTCTCCAAGGAGTCCTATCCCCCCTCCTGACTGGAAGCCTCCTCCACCAGGTAGCCCAAGCAGCTCTGCAGTCAGTCCCGCAGTGATCCCTGTTCTCAAGAAAACTGTCAGTATTGTGGCAGCCAAGGGGCAAGCTTCTTCAGGGAGAAATGGCGGCCTACCGACCCCTGCATCCAGAACGTCAGGCTCCCAAGTGAAGAGTGTGGCTGTTAGTCCTATAAAGAGTCCTTCTTCGGTGTGCACCGCACCACCTGCCACCAGCTCTGTGGAGCAGAGCAAGAAAGAAAGAAACAGTAGTCTGACTGAGTCCCTCCTGCCGGGTAATGAAGACAAAGACAAACAAAGCAAAGAACTAGCAAAACTCCTGGAGGAGTGCCGGTCTACACTGGGTGTTACAGACAGACAGGATGGGACCACAAACACAACAGGCAAGATTTGTCTCAGTTGGTCATAAAGCTTCTTGTACTGTAGTTAACGCAAACTGATTCTGAGCTGCAGAAGTTTTCTTTGACACATTTCCTGTTTGATTTGCATGTTCTTTCTCATATTTTGTTGTTTTCACCCCCCTCAGAGATGCTAAAGAAACTGCTCACTGAAGTGAAAAGCTTAAAGACTACTTTGCAGGTAAGCAATGACTTTCCGTGTGAGTTTTGAGCTATGTGCTTACTGAACTGTGAGTGGTGACTAGTCATGAATAGTCATGTTAGGGCTGCGCTGACATATATTTCAATCATTCAAGGATTATAGTTTGCCCTTACAGCAGGTAAAATTGCAGTTCTCACAGTAAATGCATGTCTAATATTTCTATTAACATGGAAGTCCCACTAAATTTTCATTCAACACATACAAAGTAAAAGCAATTCTGCCTATAAATAAAGTTTTGTATAAAGCAGTGAGATATTATGTTTTTAGACCTCCAGACATGCTTGATAACAGTAATCTTGTTTTCCCCAGCACATTTGATAAATTACTTTTCTTAAGTAAACAGGAAGTTATCCACAAGCCAGGTTGGTTGCTATAACCCCTCAGCTGTGAGATAACACTGACACACACATTCTGTCACTTCCCAGCTCCCAAACCACAATAGACTTTGGAATGAGCCCCACTCTGCCTGCTGGGAGCTGCAGCCTTGTTCATTAAAGCTTTTCCTGTCCTCTGCTTGTCCTCAGAGGCCAGAGAGAGAGAGATAAAAAGGGTGAGAGAGATAGAGAGAGAGAGAAATAATCTGAAATCACCTTACTTGAGATAACGTTGGCAGTTGTGCCCCACTTTGATGTAAGAAGTTAAAAGTCTCAACTCAAAGTTGCATTTCCTCCTAAAACAAGCCCAAACTGAATAACCTGAGTAGAATAAAAATAAAATTGAATTCCTTTTGAGAATTATTCTATTCTACTGCTAAAGCTTTCTGTGTTTTCATGGGGATGATGATATTCTTTGATAATTTCCTGTCAGTCACTCAATTCTAATGCCTTTCCTTCCCTTATGAGCTCTGTGGGCAGATGCTCCTGGTTTCCTCTAGATCTGCCTCAGATTACAACAGCTGGATATAACCTACAGTGGACCTACTTCATCTTTGCAGACGATGTGTTCCCATCAGTAATTGAAAATCTAACAGAGTCTACATGTATAGATTGTTTCTCCTGTAGTCCAATCTTCACTGATGTGGACAGTTTATTCACTCAAAGCTTTCTCTATCATTTCTTCAATCTCTTGTAAACTTTCCCACATTCTAATAAGGGTCTTAGTAATATCAGCCTCACACAGGTCAGGAAACCTTAGAAAAACTGTAATACAGCATTGAGAGGGGGCCAGCGTGTCGTGGAAATGGGGCAGCTCAGCACTCGTGTTTACATGAGCCCTCAGCAGAGCGATATGAGCAAGCAGAGCTCCTCTTATTAAACCCTCCCGCTCTCCTCTGAAGGCCCGGGATTCTCTTTTTGTAGAAAATGGAGCTGCTATGTAGAGAGCGGGGGTTCACATTCAGTTGTTTAGGAGACAAAACCTGTTTTGTTCTGTGCTCTCCGCTGTGAGGTGGAGGGGGTTGCGCTCTGCAGTGTAACTGACTGAGTATATGTTGTTGTTTGTGTCCCATAGGAAAATACATGCAGATTTTTACAAAGCAGGTTTTTTTTCCCTCTTGCAAGGACACAAAATTTCCTTTTTGTACAGTGAATTGAACTTCATTGGCATTTTGTCACATCACCGTCACAAATGTCACTGTTTTATTTATTTTTTTAATTTTTTTATGTGGGATATTTAATAGACAAACACAAAGCAGTGCATGGTGTGACAATACCAGTAGTAAACTGACTCACAAGGAGCACTTTAATCAGAGACTCACAATGACTCTGGGGTTGCTGTGAAGCTCAATCTGAATAAAACATATTTGTTTGTGGTTGTAAAGTGACAAAATGGGGAAAAAAGATCCTGGGGCATGAACACATGTTTAAAGAAGCATTAAGACTATTGTGTGCCTGTTTGAAGTGAAAAAGAAATACAGAGCATGAATCTCCAATAGTTTTATTATCACTTTTGCAGCAGTACTCCTTCCTGACTCATCTCACGCTTCCTCTCCTTTCTCTCCTCTACATTGTCTCACCTTCTCCCCTCATTCATTTTATCCTTTTATATATGCTCAACTTTGAATTTGTCTTCATCATATCTGACCAGATTGATTAACCCTTTTTCTATTCAGTTTAAGTCCCCTGCTATTCTTCCCGTGACATTTTTACAGCAAGGTTCTTCTTTGTGCTTTCTCTTGGCCTCTTTCAACGATCTCCCTGTCACGCTCTGTCTATCCGAGAGTCGGAATGCTTTCCCTGTGCACTTCCAGCAGCAGAGCACCATCTGTCTGTGCTTATGTCTTTCAGTTGTCTTCACTAGCAAAAACGAAATCAGCTCATTCATTGCATGTATGCGTGTTGCCGCGTGGGTGGCTGGATGAATTTGTGTTCCCGTCAGATCTCAAAGCCGTGCTTCGGAATCAGTTCCAGGTGAACGCTGCTGGAGATTTTCAGAAATGATCTGCTGGTTCTCTTTTCTCTGCTCGCTAGACTGCTCCTGCAAACAAGCCTTAGAAAGGGCCCCTGCACATGGAGGTCATGCAGGCTAGTCACGTGTTCAAAAGAAGACTGTGCACCAGTTAGGATTTTCGTCTTCATTCTCTGCTAGATTTGTAGTGTTGCTCACTGGTGATTGCATCTACAGGCTTTGGTTGAGTCAAGTTGAGTTGTTTGTAGAAATTGTGCCGTTGACATTTGTAAATGTGTATATTAGTACATAAATAAAAAGCGTATTTGTTTTTCAAAATGTACTCAAAGTGTGTCAATTGCGACTGTGTCAGTTCCCATTTAAAGTGGAGGTCTTTCGGGTTTAGTTTCTCAACAACTTTAAGTGTCAAGAAACCCTAACTAGTCCATCTTCTTAGAAAAATAGCTAAAGCTTCGTCAGGTCGGATGGAGAGTGAACATTAGTTGAAAATCTTGCCACAGATTTTCAATTAATTTACTTTAATGATGCATGAATAAGGTTTGATTTACACCATTATTCTGCTTAAACTCTTTAAAGAGTGATTTTAAAAAACTGTCGGAAAATAGACATAAAACTTGTGTTTTTCTTCTAATTCTACTGTGGCAAAATGTTTTTAAAAGATATTTTCCGTTTGTCAGGCACTACATCTCAAGAGCTTTCCAAACACTCTCTGAATTCACATTACAGGCTGTGGAAAAGTAGAAAACGGAAGAAAAGAAACATTACGCAGTTGGGATAGTTCCCTCAAGAATGTTTTCTAAAAACTGGGTGTGGAGGTGAACAAGGGATAGATGGGTGGAACATACTCGGAGGACATTTCCAAGTGTGCTGGACCTTTCCCAGGATCAGCCAGGATTTCAGCTGTGCCTGGAGACAGGCATAGACGTATGTTTGTCCCTGTCGAGGTTGGATACCTCATCTGGTCTTGCAGGAGACCACGGGGTCAGGCCTTTTGGGACTGGGTCAGTTTGTGTGTAAATCCACGCTGTTATCGCAGTATGAACCGAGGAGCACCTCTTCCTGTTTCCTTAAACAGACATGCTCTAGTTGCTGCATCCACATTCAGATAAGAAATACTCCGCACAGACACAAGCATTGGTGGAGGTTAGGCTTTCCTAAATACAGAACTTTCACAGCTTCAAACAGGAAACATCATGTTTCTTTTCATTTAAAGCTTTCAGTAAAGTTAACAGTGAGGTTTGATGTTGAGGTGGAACAAAAAGAGGGGTGTATGTGTGGGAGTGAGGAAAAGGAATATAATATTATGTGTGTGTGTGTGTGTGCGTGCGCGCGCATGCATTCAGTGTAATCAAGCCCAGCTGCGGTCTGGAGTCACTGGTCAGATGAGGGAACATGTTGGCTCAGACTTCCCTTCCTCCTCACTTCTCCATCCATTCTTCATCTAATTCCCCAAACCTTCCCGACTCCTCTGCTTCTCGGTCTCAATACGCTGGCTCACGTAGCTCTGCTTCAAACATGTGTGTGATTTAAAACACTTTTAATTTTGCTTTCCCTCCCCATATCCTTTAGCGTTTCATCTTACAGTAATCATTGCCTTGATTTTCACAATAATCTGTTATCGGTTACCCCTTGGCTTTGGCTGGTTCAGATTTCCTCTTTTGATCCCTGTTTGTTTGATGTTTGCCTTCTCCCCTTTATTTTAGTATGCTAGCCTCAGATATGCACAAATCTTTTTTTTTTCCCCCATCATCCTTGAGGTTGGGAAACAGAGTCAGTTTGATGAGAATTTTACTCAGAAACTGTATTGCTCATATGTACAAAAACAAAAGAACATTTTTGGATTGCAGCCCAAGGAGTTGAGACATAGAACAAAGTTTCACAATACAAGACTGGTGTGAAAAGAAAAAGGTTATTAGTTATGCTTCTTTAGAAGTGACTTGGCGCTCCACTCCTTTCAACATGCTGTGACTTGCTGTTTAGTTTGGTTTAACTTGTGTGGGCCAAATGGATATTTGATTGCTCCTTTTCACAACCTAATTTGATATAAATATGCCTGCTTCAGAACAGACAATACACATGTAGGATGTAGTTTATGTAGGAAATAAGCTGATTCTTACACAAAAGCTGAAATCTTTTTTAAAAATCAGTTTTTAAAAAGATAAAACACATTTTCTCCAATACACTTACCTTCCTGGTATCTGACATATTTGGCTTCTGCTAGATGAGACCACCCAGTCTTCTCTCAAGAAGCTTCTGAAGCTTTTGTTTTTGTTTCCTCTGCTTCATTTTTAAACAGCTAAATGAGTTGTGCTAAATGAAGCTAAGTCTTCCTTACTCAACAGCAACTGCTGCACTGAAGAGTGTTGCACTGTTAGTTCCTCAGGAAGGAAAGTAGCTATTTGCTCAAGTAATGTTCGTCAGAGATATACATTGAGGACTCCCAGACTAATTACAAAGGATGGGATATAGATGGTAACATTAAGAGGTAGAACAAAGAAATCATTAACAAAGTATAAAAAGCACATGGGAAAACACAATGAATACATAAGGCTAAAGGTACTTTATGGACTTTATATTCATATGAAGAACGACCAGCATCCACCTTCTTTCATCCTCTAATTCATTGTTTCCTAACCCTGGTCCTTAAGCCACTGCCCTGCAAGTTTTAGATGTTTCCCTGCTTTAACATAGTGGATTCAGAAGATTGTAGTTCAGCAAAAGTCTGTTTACCAGTCATCAATTTAAATCGCATGTGCTGAAGCAATGAAATCCCTTGAGGTGCGCCTATTACAGTTTCTGGCTGATCACTGACCTTAAAAAAACCTGATCTTTTTGTGGGGGCAAAAATTAGGACATTTTGGTAACGCTTTATTTGAAGGGGGTGAATAAGACTGACTTGACACTGTCATAAACACCTGTCATGAAACAAGAATAAATCATTACTGATATAAATTTGTTATAAAGGTATTACTGATTGCACTTTAAAAATTAGATAACTTTATGTTATTAAAGGTGAAGTTTAAACAGTAATGATTTCTTGGTTAATGTCAAGTTGTCATAACAAAGACATTTTGAATAATGTCAACTTTGTATTAAAAGTGTCATAATTTACTGAATGACGCTTTATTACAACAGTCATAAATATTCATGAAGGCTAATTCATGTTCATGACAGGTGTTATGTCATGTTTATGAAAGTGTCATGACAGTCTTATTCACCCCCCTTCAAATAAAGTGTTACCGACATTTTTTATTAATTATGGATCACTAGTGCATTAAATCTCTGTCATGTTTTTAAAATGAGGTGAAATGTCACTTTTTAAATAACGCCAACTATTTCCCTTCAGACAGAGCGTGGGGGAAAGGCTGCAGTTCCAGGCAGACTTTCAGGTAGCTGTGTCAGTGGCTGACCGCCTGAAAGCCGAGGCAGAAGAGGAGCTTACAGCGTTAAGAACGGCCCACAAGGAAATTCAGATGGAGCTGGCCGCTGCTCAGCAGAGACAGAAAGAAGCTGAAAATCAGCTGGTCACTTTACAAGGAGAACTGAAGGAAACCAGGCAAAAACTGTCTGTTTTCACCGAGGTCCAAGACAAAACTGAAGTTAACGCACGACAGGAGCAAAAGAGATCCAATGGAGAATCCAATATCTCTGAATGCAAAGAGGGGACCAATCGGGGCAGAGTGAGAGGATTGCACATGCTCGGGGGAGAAAGGATGGACAGTAAGAGTCAGAATCTCGGAGTGAAGAATGTTGTTGTGGACGATTCAATAATAGACTGTAAAGGCATGACCAGAAGTTCCCTGAGAAACGTGACCAATGAAGATCAGGACGGAGCAGATGTTCAGTCCAATAATTCACGAAGGGTAACATCTTCAGAGAGGTCAAGGTGAGATAAACTCTTAAGCCCGCTGCTCTCTTTATAATGACCAAAATCTGGAAATATATTTGCACTTGGTGCAATTGTTGTGTGTAATTTGATAGACTTTTCTGAACAAAACTGTTGCGTCTTTTGCAATCATTATCTTTGGCATACAAAGAAGGATAACAATTACCATGTTGAGGTGGAATGCTGCTGTGGTTTCCTCTGAATTTGTTTACATACATCTTCGTGGGACCACATGAGGACAACTTCATCAGATTAATTCAAAGCTGGATCTGAGAGAAACAGCTGTCCAGTGAAAAATTGCTAGGTATTAAAGTCTGTTGTTATGTGTTAGAAGCCTGTCTAGATTGCCTCCTTCTTCAGACAATGCTGCCAACCAGAATGGAACCTTCCAGACTAAGTCCACTTCAACACTGGGGTCAACCAACAGGGTGAGATACAAGCTCTGGGCAAAAACAATCTGTTTAATTACTTCATATTTAAAGATCACTTAACCCTTATCTGCTGTCAGTTAAAACAAAATTTTGTTTTCTAGAACTTGGGGCAACCAAGAGGAAGAAAAAGTCTGGATTTCCAAGATGGCAAGTTTTCCAGTGATGCTGGTCAGTTTCTATATAAAATTTATGCACACACAGATTGTGGTTAGTGGGGTTTTGCTCTTCATCTTTGTTCATATTAGTTTTTGTCTTCTCATTGCAAGTTCTTTAAACCCCTTGAACATTGTGTCCCTTTTCAACCACAAAATTCAATATATTTTATAGGGATTGTTTGTGATACATCAGTACAAAGCAGCACATCGTTGTAAATTTGAAGGAAAAAAGAAATATACTTTAAAAAGGTTTTGGAAATAAACAACTTCAAAGTGTAGCGAGCATTTGAATTATCCATTTGCTCTGATAACTTTAAGTAAAATTTGGTGCCTTCTGTAGCCTACATAATTCAGAGTCCCACTGTGTGAAGCCTCATAATGGCAGCATTGTGCTGTAGTGATGCTTTTTCTTCAGTTAGGACAGAGAAACTGGTCAGAGTTGATGGATGGAACTTGACCAAAACATTGATCCACATTTTACTGTGGGAGGTGGAAATTGTCTCAGTTTGAAAATGCTTTGATTCTTTAAAGGAGGACTGTGTTTGGAGATTACTAAGCAAAATGGCTGGTTACTATTGGTTAACAATGTGCTTGCACAATTTTACAAGTGAACATTTACTGATTTAAACTTTTTCAAGCCCATTTACTTCCATTTTTATGATCGGAGATGCACAATTGGACTGCTGCTTGCCCATATCGACACCATCGGGAGTTAGGAGGAAAAAAGTGTATTTGTAATAGTGCAGTATGTATGAATTTGAAAAGATACTGTCAATTTACAGTGTTGACTTTCTTCAGGACACAGTTACTTTTACCATCATGGGATAAAAAGTCAATGTTCTTTGAGTTGCCCCGAATGGTATAATAACTTTTGGAAATAATCAGAAGTTGTTAAATGTTTGAAACTGCTGGTTGTTGAATCTGCTCCAAGGAATCAACATGCTGCGGTAATTGAATGTTTGTCAGTGCAGATGCAGCATAGTGTGAGGCCATGTAACCTTATTATTGGATAATTACTGTGATGTTTCAGGAGTACATGCATGAAGATTCATTGGTGCAGAATGTAAGGTGTCTCATTTTAAAGGTTATTCTGGCATTAGCTTTTATTTGCAGCAGGTCACATTGGAAATAGGTAGAGAGAGAAAGAGGAGAGAAGACCTGCAACAAAGATCCCAAAGTCTAGAATCCAACTTCGGACTGATGCTCTGATAGATGTGGAAATTAAGGGCCTATATTTGGCCTTCAAATATAGTCTGACCCAAGTGTCTTAGAGTTTTGACTCTCATGCTACAGAAAGTTTTTTGGCATGTCCGGAAGAACCTGACAACCTGGCTTAGCTGGTGATTAAATTGTGTTTTCTGTTGTATCAAATGCATCGGAATCCATTGAACAACATGCGACCACAATATGTAAGACTCAATCAGCCAAAGAACAAAGTTTTCTGTTTTTTTTTCCCTCTGTAGTAGAAGATAAAGGGAATTTAAAGCACAAGGTCAAATCAATTCTGATAGATTTGTGTGTGTCATGTATTTTAAAGCAAGTTTTGTCTTGTCAGTGCATGTTTGACTTTACATCATGTGATGTTTTAGAAGGTTGACATATAAAATTCTACAGATAAATGGATCAATAGAATGTTTTTTTGTGTGTGAGTAAATTATTTACCAGAGAACTTCATAAAGGTGTTATATTTTATAGTGTACTATATTTTAAAAAATGGCTACTGTTGATGAGTAGCCATTTTATAATTATATTCCTCAACAATATTTTATAAATCCTGTCGCTTTCTTTGCAGGAAAGCGTGAAGAGTCTCTAAATAAGTACAACTCAGCCCTCACCGAGCTGCCACCCACAAAGTGAGTCCACACACTTAGCCACATACCCCTCTGACATCAAGGCCAATGGAATTGCCACATCCTGTTAAAGTTGTTTTGTTTCCTTTGATCCAATTTGTCTGGTGAAGTCTCCATTTTAAGGACAACAAACGCCCCCTGCTGCAAATGACGTTTTACTGAAGTTTCCTGCCTTTTTTTTAAATGCTGTACAAAGATGAGAAAATCAAAAAAGCTCGGCTCGTAGATCTTTTTTTCTTTATCTTGCTGTCAGATCCCAGGATGGTTTCAACCTACTGCTGCGTCGCCATGGAGGCTCAAAGAGAAACTCGCTGCTCCGCTGGTGTCAGAGCAGAACCCAAGGATACAAGGTGACTCATGAGTCGGTTTAGTGTTTTGTGGATTCCAAATGTGGTAAACACAGGTTTTAAGACACCGTTAGTAAATTTTAATCAATAAATGTACAGCTAGATTACTGTTAGCACACTGTCGTGGCTTTCCACATTTCAGTGTAGAGGCTGCATTTTGCTGCCTCTATACTGAGTATTTGAAGGCCTTTATCCTCAATGACCATAAAGATTGATGGGAATAAAAAGAACTATAAACTGTAATTGGTAATAAAATTAAGGTATGCAACTAAGATGAACTTAAGATGAACTTAAGCTGATTTAAATTCAATATAAAGTCATGTTATTGATGACTGAAGTTTTATTATAAATATCTACGTTATTTTTGTTTTTGCTGTCATACAGTTTACATATATTTTTAATTGCATGGAGTCTGATATGTGATTGGAAAAAAGGATCTAACATTAAGTAGGCAGGTGGTATTAACCCCTGTGCGTGCGAGGACTGAGGCAAGCGTAGAGGACTGTGGCAAATGATACATGTTTTACACGTTTGGGGTCAGTTGGACCCCATTTCAAGACACAAGTGTTAAATAATGTTTTAATGGGGACTATTAAGGAAAACCATATAAGGCAGTACAAATAGGTACATCTGGAAGGGAGCTGACTTTAATGAGATGTATTTAAGCTGAGGCATTGATTACTGACCATGGAGCAGGTGCTTTATCACTAACACTTTGCAGCTGATGGAAGAAAGCCAGCATCTTGATTGAGCTGATGACATTTTGGTGGAGAATAACTAAAAAAATATGAAAACACTACTAAGAAACACAGTAGATTTTACTAAAGAAGATGAACTCATTAAATTGCCAACAGAAATGAAAGAGTAACCAAAAATGCCAAAAACATAAGAAGTCACTAAAACATAAAATGTTACATAAGTGGAAAACAAAAAAACTTGAAGGACCTCAAGCCTTAAATACCTTTCTGTATCACTAGAGCCTTAGATCTCAAAAAATCAATTCACATATATTTTTATGCAAATAGTTTGCATGGGCGTGCATGCTGCATTCAAGTCAAATAGAGGAAAAAATCCTACCCTGTATTGATTTGAAACAATACGATTGTAAAATATGGAAAGATTCTTTGTTGTCTGAGTTGAGTGACAACCTAGGGATGTCACTCCCTAGGTTACATGAACCTTTCCTCTTCATTCAGAATATTGACATCACGAACTTCAGCAGCAGCTGGGCAGATGGCCTCGCATTCTGTGCTGTCTATCACACCTACCTCCCTTCACAAGTCCCTTACAGCAGCCTTAGTCCTGAGAACAAGGTACAAAATGCACACATTGTTGGTATTCTGGATACGATCAAGCTATTGTTCATGTTCAATTTAACTTAATAACTTGCCTCTTGTTTTTAAGCGAGAAAATCTCAACTTGGCATTCAAAACAGGAGAGAGTGTGGGGATAACCCCATCACTGGTAAAGATCACTTCCTTTATTCCATGCACGACGTACATTTGGTTTGTGTTCAAGCTGGTAAATCTATCTGAAATATTTCTCCAACAGACAGCAGATGAGATGCTGCGAGCTGGTGGACCTGACTGGCAAAGGGTGCTGGGTTATGTGGAGAGCATCTACCGTCACTTTGAGATGTGAGGCAATACAGAGGGAATATTTTGAAGAACGTACAAATTTTTTTCATAACTTCCACCTGTTCTGCCAAATGGTGGCAATAGGCAGTAGTTAATAGGCAACTTGGCATTTTGGTCCAGTTATAATTATTCTGGAAAAGGTCAAAACAAGGGTGCGTTGTGTGCTTTAACAGCTACTGGCTCTTGTAATAAAGTCAGTGAAGTGCACCACACAAAATATATGACCATTAGTTGAAGACAAACAGAGGATCCAAAAATTACTTACACTTAGCAATTTCTTAGATATTTATCTTCTAAAAAGAGGATGATCAATGAAGGGCATATTTCATGACTTTTAGAAATTTTCTTTGAAACTTTCTTTCCAAAAGATATTCCAAAAATATATATATATTTTATGTCTAGTTCCCTAACAAAACAGAAAGCAAACAGAAGGTAGTCCAGAGAGTTGAAAAAATGATAAAGTCATTTGTTGGACAGTGCAGAACAGAATTGTCAATCAAGAAGAGAGCAGTGATGAGGAAGTCTGCAGAAGAGCTTAACCTCCCATTAAGACTAATCTAAAGACGCTAAATGTGTCAAAAAAGTTTTTTTTTTCATTTATAAATTAAATAAAACCATTTAATTTCTAAATTAAATCCACAATGCTTTGAAGGGCAAATTTCAACATGTGTCAGTGTTGGAAACTCATAAAAAAAAGGTTGCAATCTGCCAGTTTTCCAATGTTAAAAAGCATCGAATATCTTTTTGCTTTTTCAAGCATTCTTTTGTGGAGGATGTTAAGTTACTGTAAGTGTCTCCACACTGGTACTTTACTGGTAGTAAGTACTGTATACCAAAAGAACTCTGAAAGCAGCTTTGCCTTCTACGTATTGGTTTCAATTGTACTATGTTTTGCCTTTTGCTTTTATATGTGCAAAAATACAATATTTACTAGATGCCTTGGTACTCTGCGGATGTGCACTTTGGAGGTGCCATTGCTCTACATTTCATACCTGGGCTCTTTTAGAGACTTGAGGCTTCTTCCCGTTAAATGGGAATCATTCCTTTCCACTGTTGCCACATGCTTGCTCAGGATGAGAGATTGCTGCAAAGTTAATGACACAGTGCAGTCAACCATCTACTATCACCTCATGGCTCAAGAGGAAGAGCTAATGTGAAGTCAATAATGTAATGCAAATTGCTGGCCTTCCTATGATAGATAACCTTTGACCAGCTTGTGTCACAAAAGGGAATTTGACTGCAATGAAACAACTCAGTGTGAATCAGCATCTGAATTTTAACCCATCTCTATGATTGAATTGATTTGACTATATATATATACACAGTCCAGTCACATTAATGTGACCACCACGTACTTTCCACTTCAGAGTTAAATAACCAATCACAGAAGGCAGGTGGCAGCACAGTGCAGTTGAGCGTATATAAAGGGTGTGTGTGGGCTTCGGAAAACATTTCAATCGTTGGCGTAATGCAGAAACGAAGCGATTTATCCGACGTCCAAAAGGGCATGATCATTGGCTTTCGGGCCAAGGTGGAAGCATTTCCGAAACGGCTGAGTTTGTGAACTGTTCGCGTGCCGCCGTGGTAAAAGTGTACCGTGCATGGCAAAATGGGACTGTCCAAAATCAACGACGTGGCAAATGTGGTGCACCACGGGCCATAGATGACAGAGGCGAACGACGGTTGCGGAGATGCGTTCGGGCAGATAGACGGGCTACCGTTGAGCAACTGACCACTAAAATGAACCAAGGGGCTACCACAAGTGTCTCCCAAACCACTATTCAGCGAACATTGCTGCGTCTGGGCCTCCGAAGCAGACGCCTGGTTCGTGCACCTATGCTGACTGGTGTTCATCGACGACGAAGGCTAGAATTTGCACGCCAGTACAGCAGCTGGACGTCCACTGAGTGGCGACAGGTAGCGTTTTCAGATGAATCGCGTTTTATGCTCCATCGGACAGATGGACGTTGGCGTATAAGGCGTGAAACCTCTGAAAGGAACCACCCTGCAACCATTGCAGGAACGGTCCAAGCTGGAGGCGGGAGCATTATGGTCTGGGGAATGTTTTCCTGGCATTCTCTGGGTTCACTGATTATTGTGGAAGGCACGATGGATCAATACAAGTACGCATCTGTCCTTGCGGACCATGTCCACCCCTACATGCGCATTGTTTTTCCTCAGGATGATGGCATCTTCCAGCAGGACAATGCGAGGTGCCATACAGCTGCCAGTGTACGTGCGTGGTTCGAAGAGCACCAGGATGAGTTTACCGTCCTCCCCTGGCCAGCAAACTCACCTGACTTAAACCCAATCGAGCATCTGTGGGACCATCTCGATCGAGTTGTTCGCGCCATGGATCCTCAACCGCGTAATCTAGCGCAGCTGGCCACGGCATTAGAGTCGGCATGGCTCAACATCCCAGAGAAGACCTTCAGGGACCTAAGTGACTCTCTTCCTGCACGTCTCGTAGCAGTTCGCTCTGCGAAAGGTGGTTATTCTGGCTTTTGACAGATGGTCACATTAATGTGACTGGACTGTGTATATATATATATATATATATATATATATATATATATATATATATATATATATATATATATATATATATATATATATATATATATATATATACTTTATCTGTCATGTACAGTGCCTTCAGATTACATTGTAGAGATTAGTACTGAATGACTCTGACTGAAGCAAGGGTCTTGTCTGGTCTAAAATGATGATTATGAACACATGCAGCCTGAAAAGCCCTTTAGTCTGCCGGTGTCGATTGGGTACTCTGGGAATTACAAAATTACTAACGTGACAAAGACAAGTACTTGCTTATGCAGGCTTTTAAATCCAGTTTCAACACCATCACACTTCTTTCTTCTTCCTTACTAATTTGTAACTGCTGTTGTTGCTACATGTTTAAGCTAGGTTTGTTGCCAAAGATTTATGTGCCAAATTTTGGATACTGCACTGTAAAATAATGTCAATATGTAACTAGTGTGAACAGCTTATTCCAAAGCAATAAAGTGTTAAAATATTTCTGTGAGTATTGTGTAACTGTGTGACGCCATTTAACAACAGCTACTGTGACAAGAATGAAGAAAATTGTCCATTTATGGTTGTTAGTCTCAGAGTGAGGTTTTCCCCCATTGGGAGCTGGGAGGAGCACGTGATTTGAAAGGCGAGGCTTTACCACCACCTACTGGTCAAAACAAGGTAATGCACGCAAATGTGAGGATTCCCTCTGAAAATACTTGATCATCCCCTGGTGGTTAAAACCCACCTGGACCCTTAGTGTAAACTCTATCCTACATGCTTATATTTGTGATGACCAGCACATTAATTCAATACAGATTTTAAATACATAATTTTTCTAGTAAAAGCTGCACTAATTTACAGAAGATTTAAACTAGAATCATCTCCGGGTTTGGGTTATAAAACAATATGCAATAAACAATATTCCCTGTGGGAATCCCAAGCTTTTGACACCTCAAAGAACAAAGCTCAATTTGTCATCTACAAATGGAAATTAAAAAGACATTGACGTCAACTTAGGCTGAGCATCAAGAGGCCATGGGTAGATTTGGTAATGCTCAGATGGGAAAAATAATGTCTACAACAGAGCACTCCACAAACTTTGCAGTTACAGATGAAAGGAAAGAAGAAACACAATTGTTGACTGAAGCCTAAAGGCCCGTTTCCAGCTTACCAAGAAGGGGGCATACCAGTGATGTTGTCAGAGGAGACCTAATTCAAACTATTTGGCCTATCTGCAAAATCAAAAAGCAAAGCTGCAGCTTGTACTGAGCACACAGTTCTGACTGTGAAACATGGTGCTGGCAGTATCACACTGTGAGGATGCAGACACCATGAATAAATATACTGCCAGCGCCCTATTGGAATGAATTAGGTCTAAATATGTTTTGGAAAAATGTTGGTGAAAGCTTCATGCTGTGGAGATGATGTTCATCTGCAGGGACAGAGATGTGAGTTAAAATACAGCTAAAAATACAGCAGACTGGGGAGAAATGCAAGACTTTTTTTAAAATATTGAATCTTTCTTCACATCTATGTGCTTCTTTGCATCATGTAAGAAGCTATAAAATACACTAGAGTTTGTGGCTGCAATTTGACAAAATGTTTAAAGCCTGCAAGGCATGTTTGTGTCAAATATTCCACAGTAGCTTGTATGCTTTAAGACATTCAAGATGTTTGACACAGATTATGCTTACAATAAGGCTTAGACAACATTATGAATGGTAAGAAACACGAAACCTGTCCTTCTGGCTAAAGGTACTAAGAATATGAGAACGTCCTCTTCCGCCCTTCACCAATTTGTGTGTGACAACATTTGGGTAAAACTTGTAGTTGGTTGTGAGACAGCAGTTGGAGTATTTTCTCTCAAATGGTCAGACGGATTTTCTCACACCAGTTTTCGGATGTGGAACTAAAGCTTCACGTTTAAATGAGATCGCAGATGACCAACATGAACGCAATATGGACCCTCGTTCTGTCTTTTGCTGCTTCTGGCTTGACACAAGATTCACCCAAGTAAGCAGTTGTTGTTTATTCTGAATGAAGTGATAGTTTTTATTCTCCCCGAAGGCCAACTTAACCAGTTTGCTTGGTTAATGTCTCTTTCTTTGTTTTGTTAAAGTACAACATTGTTTCTGATCTCGGGTCCAGAGGTGCTCAACGCTGGTTCACCCACTGCTATCGCGATCACCGTTTTTGCTGACTTCCATGGCAATTTAACAGCTGAGGTGGCACACGGCAACACTAAAGTCACGCGAAAAGGGGAATTTCAAGGAGGTGATACAGTTTCACAAATTCAAGTTTGATTTCCTTGCTAACATTTGGGTAGTGACTGCTAAAATTATGTCTTTTTAAAGGCGTTACATCCATCCTCAGTCTTCCACCTGTGAGGTTTATTTTTATTTATCTTAATCCCAAGTAAAATTTGACTAAAATTGTTTCAAAGTTTATATCCAGGTTTGATATTATTTTCTGAACATCTTCCCAGTTTCCTGGCTCTTTATCACAAAACTCACTACTAAGCTTAACTGTGAGGGGCTACAGCGAGAATCGCCTCCTTTTCACAAACACCACATCCCTCACCTACAACCTCCGGACGGTTTCATTGTTCATGCAAACGGACAGATCAAGCTACAAACCAGGCGACGCCATCAACGTCAGAATTGTCACTTTCCAACTGGATAACAAACCATACAAAGGCAGGGTGGACATTTCACTGCTGGTAAGGCAGGCTTTCTAGAGAGAATTCCTGGTTTAGCTGGGTGAAAAGCTTGGCTGATGTGCCTTTAACATGCAGGATCCCAGTGGGAATCCGGTTGAAAGCTGGAACTCCACAGGAAATCTAGGGATTGTCTTGAAAGAATTCAGTTTACCCCTGATGTCTCGCCCTGGACAGTGGATGATCACGGCAACAGTTAACGTAAGATTGAAAGAGAGGAATGAACTCCCTTTTGTGCTTCATCATGTTGTTGTAAAGAATTTTTCTAAAAAATATATTTTTTTTTCTTTCATTTTGACAGGGGGTAACTGATGAGAAATCCTTCATTGTGGAACATCATGGTAATGATTCAACAGAAAGCATTCATATTAGCGCTAATTGAATTGATTGATATTGGTTGATTTTAATGTCGAACTGAATTATTTTGTTACTTATGTAGCACTTTTAAAACTGACAAAAAAATACTTTACTTGTAAATTTAACAGGAAAAAAAAGAAAATCCTAAATTATTCAACTTATATTTTTAAAACAAATTTAGTTGGGTTACATCAGGGAGTATGAACATAGCCCAAGGTAGCCTGATACTCAAATTATAGTGAATCAAGCAGCAAGAGACACAGAGGACTGAAGTAATTAATAATAAATAAATAAACAACAAAAGGTCAAAACAGGAATCACAGATGATACTGTAGCCCAAATATTATACAGATTATGACAAAATTGCAATTTCCAGAACTTTTAGTGTTGTATAAGGAAATGTAACAAAGCTTATTTTATAACATACTGAATTATACTTGATTCACAACAAATTCAGGTGAGCAGAACCTCATCTAATGAATTAGAATATTTATTTTTCTCGTAATTTCATGTTTGACAGATGAAGGAACGTCTCCTTTTGATGTGATGGTCAAAACATCTTCTCAAGTGCTTCTTGGAGATGACATCTCAGGATCAGTGAGAGTACTGTAAGTTTAACTGTGCTACAGTAATATGAGTGTTTGCCCATTAAGCTTTGTTTCAGTGTCTTTGCTGTTTCTAGCACTGCATCCTGTCAGTGGTCACAGCCTTAGATAGGTATAAATTCAACAGTGTCTGAAATATTTCTTAAAACCTTTGGTCAACAGTATCAGGGAGTTTTTTTTTCAGATTGGTGATCCCTAATGGAAATATCTTGGTTGCAATCGACAAGGATTTTTGATTAAGGAATCTTCATCTACATTTTCGATGAAGTAGATACTGTTGACTGTGTGTTCTATGACTTTGTATTTTTGTGTTTTTATGATGTAAAGCTCTTTGAAATGCCTTAAGGCATTTCAAAGAGCTTTACATCATAAAAACATTCATTGTTGCTGAAATGTGCTATACAAATAAATTTGGATTTGATTTAATACATGTTGCTCTTTGGATGTTGAGAAATGTAGTTGTGAGATAGTTATGTGTAAATTTCCCAGCAGATTTCCAGTTTTTGGAATACTCAGACCAGCCAGTCTGGTACCAACCATGATCTCTTAAAGATCTCTTAAAGCCCTTTTTGTTCCCCATTGTTACTCAATTTGAAATTAATCAACGTTACCACCTCTAGACACCTAAATTTACTGATTTGCTACAATATTTTTAGCTATTTTACTGCTTGTATTGACCAACAATTTTTTGAGTGTTCCTAATAAAATAACTTTTGAGTCTGTTTCACACTATTTTCTCTACAAATAATTTTACCTCCAGTTATCCCCATGGACAACCTGCACATGGGACTTTAGATGTCACCTTAAAGCCTTTGATAAACAACGGGACCTCTCCATCTGTGCAAACCAAAAATAGACAGGTGAGATTTAATGACTGACTCTTATCTATTTTAAATAAAAAAATAATTTAAAGCAAGAATAGACCTACCTCTTTCAGATCTATGGGTCAGCCCAGTTTTTCTTCAGCAGAGACCAACTTCAGAATCTGTACTCCTCCTTATCGGCTAGCAACAGTTATGTTCTACACATTGCTGTCCAGTTTAAAAGTGGCTCCGCAGGTATGTTTCATTTTAAACAACGGCTTCAATATCTCAACACTTTACCACACCATTTTGTTTCTGTTGCTGTGGCTCCAGGACTTACTGTGAATAAAACCGCTGAAGTTCATGTGTTGCCAAACAAATTCCAGCTAATGTTCCTTAACTTCCCGTCGACTCTGAAGCCATCCTTAAACTTCTCAGCAAATGTAAGTTGAGTCATTTGAAAATTACAGGATTATTAATCTATTAAACTCCAACAAAAATATATACATATCAATCTGGTCTTGCATTTCACAGCTCAGGATTGTTAGATATGACAGAAAGTCTCTCAGCTCACTGGATTTGAAGCACTCTGCTGTGGTTCAAGTCACTCAGAGATCCTCTCTGATGAACTCAACGACTCTGAGTCTTACTCTCCCCGTGCCTGAGAATGGCAACGTACTCATACAGTTTAAATTACGAGTTCAAGTAGAGACGCTATTGATAAAGGTGAGTATTATGAATCATAGCTCACAGAAGTAGATCTTCCAAGAAAAGTACCTCTCTGAGTTTTGATGCATCTAGCATAAGAGGCTTCAGTGCAGTACACCATTCCTGGAATCAAAGATGTGTATCTGACAGAACAAACGATTTCAAACTCCTCATGTTACTTTTATCTCCAGGCGAGATTCCAGACCAACGAGGAGACCCTGAAGGTGTACACTAACTACTCCTCCCCTACTCGCTCATATATTCAGATCGGCCCAATCAACACATTGCCTGCACAGGTGAATTTTAAACGCATTCTGCACTATTTTGCATTTAACTGCATGTGGAAATAATATAAGATCCTGTGCTTCATCTCAGATTGGACTTCCACTTCAACTTAATGTGGAGAGCACCATTAAACCAGAGAGGCTTCACTTTGTGGTATGTTGGTCAAAATGTGTCAGTTATTTCATGGACTAGCAGATGAACCACTTTGTTCACTTTAGTGTCCCCTACATGAAGGGGAGAATTGCTGTGAGTTGCTGTGTTGACAGTTTCTCCCACCTGAGCTGTAGATCTTTGTAGCTCCTCCTGAGTTACCATGAACCTAATTAGTCTTTCCTCTGATTAATGCTCTGCTTCAATGGACTTATCTTAGTTGGATAGCAGTTTCTTAGTATTTCCTTTGAGCTTTTTAAACCTTAGGATAATGTTTTACAAAATAACTATATGCTTTAAACATCACTACTTCTTTATCCCTGATCTTTCTTCTGTGTTTCTTGGTTTTCATGATGCTGTTTGTTCATTAATGTTTTCGGAAAAACATTAATGTATATATAATAATATTTTCACAAAACTCTGTTTGCTGATGAGGTGATTTCTGAAGTTAATTGGTTGCACTGGATTCTGCTTAGGGGTATCACAATAAAGGGGCAGGATGTAAATGCCCTCTACACTTATTTATTTAATAAAAATGATTAAAAAAACTTGTATTTCTTTTTCTCTGATATTTGTTTTATTATTTTATTCTAATAAAATACATTGAAGTTTGCAGGTGGAAAGTGACACAATGTGAAAATATTCAAAGGGTATGGATACTTTAATTGGGAGTGGATACAAGATATGCTATAAATATGATGCCTCTTTTGTGTTGCTGTAACTGTAGATAAGCTCTAAAGGTCAGGTGGTGGCCGCCGGGACAAAGAACTTCTCGTCTTCTGTCACTCTCACGCCAGAGCTGTCCTGGTACCCTGAGGCCTGCGTCACTGTCTACTATATCCATTCTGATGGGGAAATCACCAGTGACACAACCTACATTTCTATCCATCAGTACAACCATGTGTGAAAACATTTTGCTTTATCATAAACCAGCTTAATAAAACCAGCTTAAATTTTGTTCCAATAGAAACATGTAACGCTCCTTCTGGATGCACCGGTAAAATGTTTACCTGCTGTTTTCAGGTAACTCTGAACTGGAGCAGTGAGAGGGCCCAGCCCGGTGAGCAGGTGTTGCTCACTGTGGCTGGCAGTGAACCCAGGTTTCAAGCAGGAATCACAGTCACAGCGATGCAAAATGATGCCCTGCCGTCTGACCTGGACTACAGAGTTGGACAGGTAGGAGAAGAACACTTTGGATTCGAAGAAAGATTTTTGTTTGCAGTCAAACTTAGCTTTCATGCTGGGATTGATCCTAGAAGTGTCATCTGGGCCATGTTGAAAGATGCAAAAAAACAAAACAAAAATTGTGAAGAGTGACCTTCTTTTAAAAGTTCTGAGAAAGTTGTTTGTTTGGACAGAGCTGTCTTTGCTTCATGAAACCTTTGTTGTTTTGATTACAAAGGGATATCTCCAGTTATATAAGTACTGCTGTTTCGTTAAGACATTGTGGGTGTATCATAATGCAACATATCTGTCTGCTTTGTTTGGAGATGACATGTTGTTCTAGCAGTTGGGGACCATACAATATTTTAGGAGCAGAGCCTGAGGGTGATTGATGACAATATATGAAGGAAACTAAGGTATCTGGTTCCCTGCATTGTGTGAAGAATCAATTATTTAAAACATTTGAGATCGTTTATGCAACTATGGTCCCAAGACTGTTATCAAAATAACATCCATGCCACCAATTCAGTAAGATTGCACTCAGTCCAAAGCTCTCAAAGGGAACGTCTGCTTTTAGGTCAAGCTGCTCAAAACAGAGGCAGTTTTAAAAAAACAATTACATTGCTGCCATTTAAAACAATTCAAACTCAAAATCCGCCTTGCTTGTCGAGTGAATGCTTTTTTATACCCCATCACACATGAAACTCTTTGTATGTAGACTTTATGGAACAAAAGGAACAAAATTTTAGATTTTTACAGTCCTTAAAGTCATAAATGAATTTTGGCAGATTCCAGCAGGCATCTACAGGGCAATGTGATGCCCTGTTGTGTTTTGTGCTGATCATCTGTAAGCGTGAGTGTAAATGTATGTCTGTTGCATATGCAGTTTTCAATATAACAATCTTTACTTAATTTTGAATCTGGTTGACAATGAAAACTATTTTTCTTGTAAATAGTTGTAAATAAATTCAAGAAGTAAGGGTAGTAAGATGTGTTGTTTCATGCAGAAATATAACATTAAGATGATGACCAACGCAAGATTTTATTTAAAAACCCAAGAAGGTGGACCTGGAAACGGTAAGAGTCGATAGATAATGATGAACTCATCTTAAAATCATTTACAACATACACTTCATTTGGAATTTCTTCCTCATACATGTAACATAACCTGATTTCTTCTTTCCGTGATAACTACATAAAGAAGAAGATAAATTCAATAGGTCCATTTTAGAGCAATACTGGAACAACTGGATGAAAACTGCTGAATCTGTGCTCCTGTTGGATATAAGCGTTAGGTAAGACATTAAAGCTAATTATCTGAACAGAGTGTGGCGCTAAACCGATGGTCCAAATCATCTTTTTATCTCGTTGTGTCTTTCAGTGACAAGAACTGGACCAGTGGGAAAATAACAGTACCTAATGGTGTTTCCTGCTTAGAAGCTGTAGCAGTGTCAGTGTCGGACAACCTGGGTTTGGGTTTCACTGCTCTGCCACAAAAGGTAATGAAATAATAATGTTTGCCTCTACTAGTGCTTCAATATAAACCAGTTCTGTTGCCCAACTTATTATTGTGTCTTCTGTTTTTGCACCGATAGCTGACCATATCCAACGACTTCTCCTTGTCTCTTGCTGTCCCTTCACACCTCATCAAAGGGGAGGAGATTGTCCTGGAAGTCAATGTCGTCAACCATTTAGAGCAAGAAACCGAGGTCAATTGAATACATCTTTGGACAGGACATATATTTTCTTTTCTTTTTAAACATAAATTCAAGAGTCTTGGAGTCCTTTCAATAGTCTCTTTAGTTTGTGCTTTACATTTTTTATTTTTCTCCAACTCAGTATCTTTCTCTTGTAGGTAATCGTGTTGGTAGCCCAGAGTGATGCCTTTGAGTTTGTCTTAATGGACCGAAGGGGTGCATCTGTTATAAATGCCCAGAAAATTACCTTGGGGGGTCATGAGTCTGCTTCGGCCTTATTCCCCATCAGGCCTTTGGCTCTTGGTGAGATGGAAATATCTGTGGATGCTGTGTCTGCAAAAGCCTCAGATGGACTTGTTGAAAAAATCTGGGTGAAGGTAAGACATATGAGGAGATAGGAATAGACCTACCAAGTTTGCAAAAGCAAAAAAATATTTCTCTTTTTTTAACTTGAAGCAAATGAACAAATTCCATGTGGCATTCCATCAATCTGATAATACAAATATCACTTATATATTCATTTAGCCTGAAGGAGTTGAACAGACCTTCTCTCACACCTTGTTCTTGGAAGTGATGCCAGAGAAACAAAACCCTTCCAGATCTGTGTCCTTTTCTTTTCCTCCAAATCTGGTACCAGGAAGCCAGAGGGCCCAAGTAGCTCTCGTCGGTACGTTCATCATTGGCTTTGTGTCAGTTTGCAATTAGAAATGTTTCTTACACTTATAATCAGAGTTACATTAATGTTGTCTGGCTCATCTTATTGTGTTCCCTATATTCTCATTCTTCAATTAATAATATAATAATATCAACTTTGCTCACATAACACAGAAGGATAAGAGTCCTATTTTTTTCCCTTGCTTATACTAGGGTCATTAGGCTTTTTTACAAATATTATTATCCTATACATTTTTTAAAAATGTACTGGGTCATTTACTGTTGCATCCTGATATCAAACACAATGCATAACTGCTAAATTGTTCCATCGGTAACTTCATCTAACAGGTGACATCTTGGCTTTGTCAATTGAAAATTTGGGCTCACTGGTTCAGCTGCCTACTGGGTGTGGAGAGCAGAACATGGTTCACTTTGCTCCGAGTGTCTTTGTGCTCCAGTACCTGGAAAAATCGAGCCACGATGATGTAGGGATCAGAAACAAAGCTCTTCACTACATGATGCAAGGTAAGTTGGAGTGCAACACTAATTTCAGTCATAAACTACAAATAAAGTTGGAGAAATTCGCAAAGTTATTTGGCTCTTAAGGAGTTCCCATTGAGTGACAACAAAAGGTCTGGACATAACGGTGGTTGAATGTAAAACAGTGTTCCATCAAAGTTAATTTCTTAAATGTCTTGGGATTTCTCTTAAATATTCTGTATACATTTATACAATTACAAACTTGTTTGTGTTTTTTTTTTTTTTACTACAGGTTATGAGAAACAACTTTCTTTCCAAAGAGATGATGGTTCCTTCAGTGCTTTTGGACAAAGTGACAGCTCTGGTAGCATTTGGTAGGTCATAAATTGGTTGCATTTTCATGGAATAGATTTTTTTTTTTTTTCATCATTTCTTCTCATCTCTTTATCTTTGCTTGATTTTTATGAACCAGGCTGACGGCTCTTGTGCTGCGATACTTCCTCCAGGCTCAGGCATACATGCAGATAGACCAGACAGTCTTAACCAAAGCCACAGCCTGGCTTTTGAAACACCAAGATTCCCAAGGGGAGTTTACTGAAGTCGGCAAGCTTATCCACACAGAAATGGAGGGAGGTCAGAATGATAGCCCCATTGCTCTTACTGCTTATGTACTTCTGGCATTTCTGGAGGACGACACTTACTCCGTAAGTCAAAAAGATCTGTCCATTTCATGTAATGTGACTTATTACAATGTAGGAAACCGGAAACTTGATTTTCAGCAATAATATAACTTGTTTGCATTTACTTTGTGCATAGGAGATGTATGCGGACAATGTGTCTTTGAGCCTGAGATACTTGGAGAGCAAAGTGTCCAGTGGTATTGTCAGCAACTACACCCTGTGTCTGGTGGCTTATGCTTTAGCTTTGGGCAAAAGTAACACAGAGCAGAGAGTGACCACAGAGCTCATTAAAAGAGCTGATTACACAGGTGATTCAGAATGCATTTTATGACAAAAAAATAAAAGCAAAATAACCTGCAAAACTGTTACTGATGAAATCCACATTCATTTGAAATTTTATCAAGATAACCCTTCATTTCTTGAAATAAACATGTTTTGGGACATGGACATGGTTTAACAAAGCAGCTAAAGTAGCCTGTGCATACTTTCTCATGGTTTGTCTTTTTCTCCTCCCAAGATGGTGTCATGATGTGGACAATCTCTGGAGGCCTGAGATCTAACAGCCGGCAGCAACGTTCAGCACAGATTGAAATGGCCTCTTATGTGCTGCTAGTTCAATTTCTGCGTGGCAGCTTCCTCGAAAGTATCCCACTCATGAAGTGGTTGAGTATGCAGAGAAGCCATCTAGGTGGCTTTGGAACTACTCAGGTCAGACCAGGCTTGAGAAGGTTCATGAATTATCACCTTTGTCTGGCACAAAGTTTTACAGTGTAAATAGTGAGATAACCGTAGGCTGTTTTGCTTTAATTTTTTGCAGGACACTGTAGTTGCTCTCCAGGTTCTGTCTTATTACGCTGCATTCAGTGGTGCAAATGCCATCAACCTTAGTGTCAATATATCTTCCCCGGTGTCTTCAACTGCATCACTGTTTCACATCGATTCAACCAACTATCGAGTTTATCAAAGCAGAGAGGTAACAAATAACACATCTTAAGAATAAAAAGTCATTTATGTTTATTGGCAAAACTATTATTTCAAATGTGGAATACTAAGAAAAGTGGACAAGATTATGTTGATGTTACCTAGATGTTGATTATTTTGTGTTCCTTGTTATGTTCCTTTGTGACAAGCAGTTTGGAGGAATCAAAGGGAAGAATTTCAAACTTAAGAATATTGTACTGTCAAGCATGGCGGTGGCAGCCGCATGGTGTTGGGCTTTTTTTCCTGACAAGAGAGAGCCAAACATTTAGGAACATGCCAAAAGTTTGCTTACAGCTACAAAAATTCTGAAGCTGTACACTATTTGTCTGTGTCAGCATAATTTTAATCTTGTGTGTATTTGAAAAGAAGAAACTAGAATCGAATTAACGCACAGCATTTCTGTTTAAAAAATATTGAAGAATCATTGCATCAACAGATTATTAAAATAGCATTTATGCAGATAAAGATTGCATGTAAACCTCTGATTGCTATATTCCTCTAAAAAGCAGAAGTTTTATTTATTCTTGATTCAATTTTGTGTTATCAGATTAATGCTGATGAAGATTTACCTTTAAATATTTACCTGGAAGGAATGGGATTTGCCATATTTCAGGTAAAGTTTGTTATTTTGAAAGAAGCATTTGTTGCAGTAGTGCTTTTCTGATTTCTTGTTTGAGCCCTTGCAGAGTGGTGATGTTTTTCTTTCCCCTTTATGTCTGGTTCTACAACCTGCTGACAGATTGTTTAACCACAGGAACATGATCAGAATAAATTAATAGCAGCAGCTGTGCATGATAAATGCCCCAGCACGTCTTACATTTGAAGCGTGGATTCAAAACAACAAATGTAAATGTAGAGATGATAACCGTCGCTAGGCAGTTAACATCTGGACTGCAGATTTTAGATGTCAGCTTGTGCTGAGTCCAGATAAGAGGGAGCACTTAAAACTATCATCTTTACTTTTCTTTGTCTGAATTCTTTGCTTCCATTTTAAAATAATTTTATGAATCCATCCAGGTGAACATCTTTTACAACACAAAGAGCACACAGGACATCGAACCCACCACAGACAAGGATGCATTCATATTAAACGTTAATCTTACTTACAATGACTCCAGTCACATAATGTTGTCTGCATGCACAAGGTAAATCTGTACTGCCGAATGCTTTTAGAATTTTTTTTTTCATAAAACTTTAACATTTCATTTTATTTTCTGTAGATTAAAGGATAATCAAGAAATAGCTCACACAGGCATGGCTATACTGGAAGTGGGGATGCTCAGTGGTTTCAGTCTTTTCTCCGGAGCTGTAGTCAAGGCGGATTTTATCAGGAGAGTGGACATAGAGCCTGAAAGAGTCAGCTTGTACCTGGATTCTGTAAGTTCTTAAGTTATTTTCCTCATCTGCTTAGATGTTTACATAATATTTATAGTTTATCAAACAAGAATCCATTTGAGTTATGTAAAAAAAAAAAAAAAATCAGCAGAGTTGCAGGACAGGTATCATTACAAGTATTTCAGTATGCCCGAAACTGCAACATTTATAGATTTAAAAAAGTATCCCTGATTAAAAAAAAGTAAAAAAAAAAAAAAGCAGCTGATATGATCTTTCATTGTAATTATGGTATGATTCATCCTTGGAGCAGGGGAGTTCAAAAACAGAAATAAAGTTTCTTTGCAGCACCAGTGCATACACAAATGTAATTTCAAATGTCCTTATAGACAAATGTTGCTTGGGTTTCCATTCTGGATCTGTTACGCTAGTGTAAAATCTTTGAGAGCATTTGCTGCGTTTGCAGTAGAAAGGTATGCTTTCATCTAAGACACATAGGCGATCACAGATCTACTCACATCTTGCCCATTTCAACCTTAGACTTTGTGTTGGTTGATATTGGCCTCTGTATATTAGGCCTGATATTCTGATGTGCTGATCCAGTTGTGTAACTCTCACATCATCAGGTCTGCCTTGATGCCTTCTTAGTTTCATTACACACCTGTAAGGCGTAACATTAAGAGATCATCAGTTCTTCACCTACAAGTGGTAACAATGTTATGCCTCATCTGCATAATAACTTGAAGAACGGATTTTCTTATGTCATTTGCAGGTAACCAAGGCAGAAGTTTGTGTCACTTTTCCTCTTGTAAGAAGCTTTAAAGTAGCCCATGTAAAGGATGCTGTCCTGCAGGTTTATGACTACTATGAACCGAGTGAGTATAACTATCATGTTACAAATACAGTTTCCCATTTTAGTGTTGATTCAAATATATAGTATACCTGTGATGTCATTTTTTTGGTATGTTTTTAGCAAGGAAAACAACAAGAACATACAACACAGGTAGTCTTCACACCAAAGACACCTGCTCTTTCTGTGGTGAAAACTGTGACAACTGTAAACCTGGAATCACCATTTCTGTGACTTCCCATCTGCATTCTCACTCAAGAAGCGCTGCGTCCTGCAGCTTGGCTCTCCTGTGTGTTGGACTCATTATTTTCCTTGTTTCAGTCTAAAAAGATAAAGAAGGACATGCATGTCTGCATGTTTATCTCATACAAATACTTGACATTTGATTGTAATATTTAGGGGACTGTTTGCATGCTGCGGGTTTTCTGAGTCCACTTGCTCCCTCTAGTGTTTACAATCTCTGTTGCATTTTTTTAAAAAAGGATATCCATGACTAATAATTCATGTAAAACTGACTTCTTGGTATTCTTGGTTATTACATTACCAAGAATAAAAATCTCTCTTTTGTAAGTTTCCATTCATCGTTTTAGTCTGTTTATATGAGTTTTCATGTACTGACTGTCACACAGCATATAATAAAGAACATGTGTGGATGGCAAAACTGCACATGAAAGATGATTTTTTTCCAAGTTCCATGTGTGTCCTGCTGTCAGTTTTCTGGCAGAACATCCATACATATCAAACTGTCTTAGGAGATATAAAGACTGAAAAATGATTATTGAAAAAAAATCTGCTTTTCATTTAATGACTGAACTGAGTTCAGTGTTTTTACTAGGATGAATATACAGGCATTTACGAGTGAAGCAGACACAACTGTGTGACTCTGTAAATGCAGCATAAAGGAAAATAGGCCTTTCGAAATGATCTGAAATCAGATGAAGCCTACTTTACCCTCTGGCTTGATACATTTTTTGTGAGCTGAAGGAATGCATGACCTGCTGAAGTATGCAGAAGGTATACACACATGGAAGTCATCTGCAGATTGGAAGCAGGTTTGACATCACTTGTAAAATGTGAAAGCTTTAGCCAATCAGACGTTCAATTTTGTAAAATTTCTTTCTAAAATGATTTTGTTCTTCTGATGTCATGCCATTTTTGTTTTGGGTAATTTGTAGGTTTATGGGAAATTACTTTTCTGCTTAGAAGACTAAAATGTCTTCTTCTGAAGAGAAACAACAAGACTGTAAAATATTCATAAATATATGAAATTAATTCTGGTAAGAACCAACTTCCAAAGATACACTGACATTACTCTAACTATTTAAGCCTCTATATAAATTGCTCTTTGACTTTAGATTAAAAAGCTTGTTGCTACAAATTTTACAGCAAAACAGAAGCTTAACAGGGATTTTCAGCAAAATGTAGGCAGTGCTTGGCCCCCCACAGGCTATGCTTTTATGTTCATACAAAACACCTTAGTGCTGCAGTTCAGCATTCATGAACACTAGATGGCAAACTTAACATCAGAATAGGAATAGCTTCAAAGTTTAAATGGGAAATCTTAGACGGCAACAACTGATGGAATGACTTGGAGGAAATGCACAGAACACTTTATACATAGTGTGTGTTTAAAAATAAAAACATATAAAAACATATTGAAACATATGCTTTCTTCACATCACTATTTTAATTCACAGATGTGTAAAAAAGGGACATACGAGAACATTCAGGGATAAAGTTGTGGCATGTAAAGCGGAGACAGGTTATACATAAAATCCCAAGCCTTGAACATCTCCCGCAGTACAATTCAAGTCATTATATGAAGTATTGCAGTATCGCTCTGGAAATATTCAAGGACGTGGCCTTCTAACTAACCAACAGGCAGAAGAGGCATGGAAAAGGTCTTTGTTTGAATCCATGTAAGGAATGAGAAGATGAGACTAAAATGTAAACTTTACCTTAATACTTACATGACAGTACTAAGGTAAAAATCTAACACAGCATATATCCCTGAATACTCTATCAAAAACTAATGGTACAAGCTTATGTCAAATTATGATTAATCGAGTTTGATGGATTAAAATGCCATGCCCAAAGAAAAAATCGATGTTATAGCACATAAACATCTTTTAAATCAATGCAATCACGAACGAACATCTGTTAAATTGATGCTATAGAACACAAACATCTGCTAAATAAATGCTATCACACACAAACATCTGTTAAATCTGTGTTATAAAATGCTTATCGTATAAAACATATGTTACAAATGCATGATATATTGCTTATTGTATAAAACATTTGTTTTAATAAGGTTGTATAAAGTCCTTGTCATATTAAAACATATGGTTTGATTTAAACTAAGTTGTTATCTAAATAAAACAAACAGGATTCTGGAACCTTCTGTGTTGCATCATTTAAAACATTCTGGAATTTCTGTGTTGCATCATTTAAAACATTATAGAACCTTCTGTGTTGCATCATTTAAAACATTCTGGAACCTGTGTTGCATCATTTAAAACATTCTGGTACTCTCTGTGTTCCATCATTTAAGACATTCGGGAGCCTTCTGTGTTGCATCAATTAAAACATTCTGGAACTTTCTGTGTTGCATCATTTAAAATTAAGCAGACATGATTCTGGAACCTTCTATGTGTTGCATCATTTAAAACATTCTGGAACCTTCTGTGTTGCATAATTTAAAACATTCTGGAACTTTCTGTGTTGCATCAATTAAAACATTCTGGAACTTTCTGTGTTGCATCATTTAAAATTAAGCAGACATGATTCTGGAACCTTCTACGTGTTGCATCATTTAAAACATTCTGGAACCTTTTGTGTTGCATCATTTAAAACATTCTTAAACTCTCTCTGTTGCATCGTTTAAAAAGGTATGGAACATTCTGTGTTAGATCATTTAAAAAATTCTGGAACCTTCTTTGTTGCAACATTTAAAACATTCTGTAACCTTCCGTGTTGCATAATTTAAAACATTCTGGAACCTTCTGTGTTGCATCATTTAAAACTTTTTGGACCCTTCTGTATTGCATCATTTAAAACATTCTGGAACCTTCTGTGTTGCATCATTTAAAATTAAGCAGACATGAGTCTGGAACCTTCTATGTGTTGCATCATTTAAAACATTCTGGAACCTTTTGTGTTGCATCATTTAAAACATTCTTAAACTCTCTCTGTTGCATCGTTTAAAAAGGTATGGAACATTCTGTGTTAGATCATTTAAAAAATTCTGGAACCTTCTTTGTTGCAACATTTAAAACATTCTGTAACCTTCCGTGTTGCATAATTTAAAACATTCTGGAACCTTCTGTGTTGCATCATTTAAAACTTTTTGGACCCTTCTGTATTGCATCATTTAAAACATTCTGGAACCTTCTGTGTTGCATCATTTAAAATTAAGCAGACATGAGTCTGGAACCTTCTATGTGTTGCATCATTTAAAACATTCTGGAATTGTCTGTGTTGCATCATTTAAAAATTAGGCAGACATGATTCTGGAACTTTCTATGTCTTGCATCATTTAAAACATTCTGGAACCTTCTGTGATGCATCACTTAAAACATTCTGGAACCTCCTGTGTTGCATCATTTAAAACATTCTTGAACTCTCTGTGTTGCATCATTTAAAATGTTCCGGAACATTCTGTGTTTGATCATTTAAAATATTCTGGAACCTTCTGTGTTGCATCATTTAAAACATTCCGGACATTTCTGTGTTGCATCATTTAAAATTAAGCAGACATGACTCTGGAACCTTCTATGTGTTGCATCATTTAAAACATTCTGGAACCTTCTGTGTTGCATAATTTAAAACATTCTGGAACTTTCTGTGTTGCATCAATTAAAACATTCTGGAACCTTCTGTGTTGCATCATTTAAAACATTCTGGAACTTTCTGTGTTGCATCATTTAAAATTAAGCAGACATGATTCTGGAACCTGCTATGGGTTGCATCATTTAAAACATTCTGGAACTTTCTATGTTGCATCAATTAAAACATTCTGGAACTTTCTGTGTTGCATCATTTAAAATTAAGCAGACATGATTCTGGAACCTTCTATGTGTTGCATCATTTAAAACATTCTGGAACCTTTTGTGTTGCATCATTTAAAACATTCTTAAACTCTCTCTGTTGCATCGTTTAAAAAAGTATGGAACATTCTGTGTTAGATCATTTAAAAAATTCTGGAACCTTCTTTGTTGCAACATTTAAAACATTCCGTAACCTTACGTGTTGCATCATTTAAAACATTCTGGAACCTTCTGTGTTGCATCATTTAAAACTTTTTGGACCCTTCTGTATTGCATCATTTAAAACATTCTGGAACCTTCTGTGTTGCATCATTTAAAAT
The DNA here is from genome assembly GCA_033032245.1 of Poecilia picta. Taxonomy (NCBI): domain Eukaryota; kingdom Metazoa; phylum Chordata; class Actinopteri; order Cyprinodontiformes; family Poeciliidae; genus Poecilia; species Poecilia picta. The sequence continues at coordinate 11,912,635 of CM065374.1, forward strand.
TAAGCAGACATGAGTCTGGAACCTTCTATGTGTTGCATCATTTAAAACATTCTGGAATTGTCTGTGTTGCATCATTTAAAAATAGGCAGACATGATTCTGGAACTTTCTATGTGTTGCATCATTTCAAACATTCTGAAACCTTCTGGGCTACATCATTTAAAACATTCTGGAACCTTCTGTGTTGCATCATTTAAAACATTCTGTAACCTTGTGTGTTGCAACATTTAAAACATTCTGTAACTTTCTATATTGCATCATTTAAAACATTCTGGAACATTCTGTGTTTAATGATCCCAAACATTTCGGAACCTTCTGTGTTGCATTATTTAAAATTAAGCAGACATGATTCTGGAACCTTCTATGTGTTACATCGTTTAAAAAATCCTGGAACCTTCTGTGTGGCATTATTAAACATTCTGGAACATTCTGTGTTTAATCATCTAAAACATTTCGGAAACTTCTGTGTTGCATATTTAAAACATTCTGGAACATTCTGTGTTGTATCATTTAAAATTAAGCAGACATAATTCTGGAACCTTCTGTGTTGCATCATTTAAAACATTCTGGAACCTTCTGTGTTGCATAATTTAAAATCAAACAGACAAGATTCTGGAATCTTATTTCTTGCATCATTTAAAACATTCTGTAACCTTCTGTGTTGCATCATTTAAAACATTCTGGAACTGTCTGTGTTGCATCATTGACAATTAAGCAGACATGATTCTGGAACCGTCTGTGTGTTGCATCATTTAAAACATTCTGGAACCTTCTGTCTTGCATCATTTAAGACATTCTGGAACTTTCTGTGTGTAATCATATAAACCATTCATGAAGTTTGTTTTGCATCATTTAAAACATTCTGGAACCTTCTGTGTTGCATCATTTAAAACCTTCTGGAACCTCCTGCGTTGCATCATTTATAATTAAGCAGACACGATTCTGGAACCTTTTATGTGTTGCGTCATTTAAAACATTGTGGAACCTTCTGTGTTGCATCATTTAAAACATTCTGGAACCTTCTGTGTTGCATAATTTAAAACATTCTGGAACTGTCTGTGTTGCATCATTTAAAACATTCTGGAACTGTCTGTGTTGCATCATTTAAAACATTCTGGAACCTTCTGTCTTTCATCATTTACACATTTTGGAACCTTCTGTGTTGCATCATTTAAAACATTCTGGAACTTTCTGTGTTGCATCATTTAAAATTAAGCAGACATGATTCTGGAACTTTCTATGTGTTACATCGTTTAAAAAAATTCTGGAACCTTCTGTGTTGCATTATTAAACACCCTGGAACATTCTGTGTTTAATCATCTAAAACATTTCGGAACCTTCTGTGTTGCATTATTTAAAACATTCTGGAACTGTCTGTGTTGCATAATTTAAAACATTCTGGAACCGTCTCTGTGTTGCATCATTTAAAACATTCTGGAACCTTCGCTGTTGAATCATTTAAGACATTCTGGAACTTTCTGTGTGTAATCATTTAAACCATTCTGGAAGTTTGTTTTGCATCATTTAAAACATTCTGGAACCTTCTGTGTTGCATCATTTAAAACCTTCTGGAACCTCCTGCGTTGCATCATTTAAAATTAAGCAGACACGATTCTGGAACCTTTTATGTGTTGCATCATTTCAAACATTGTGGAACCTTCTGTGTTGCATCATTTAAGACATTCTGGAACCTTCTGTGTTGCATCATTTAAAAACATTCTGGAACCTTCTCTGTTGCATCATTTAAAACATTCTGGAACCTTCTGTGTTGCATCATTTAAAACATTCTGGAACTTTCTGTGTTGCATAATTTAAAACATTCTGGAACCGTCTCTGTGTTGCATCATTTTAAACATTCTGGAACCTTCTCTGTTGCATCATTTAAGACATTCTGGAACTTTCTGTGTGTAATCATTTAAACCATTCTGGAAGTTTGTTTTGCATCATTTAAAACATTCTGAAACCTTCTGTGTTGCATCATTTAAAACCTTCTGGAACCTCCTGCGCTTCATCATTTAAAATTAAGCAGACACGATTCTGGAACCTTTTATGTGTTGCATCATTTAAAACATTGTGGAACCTTCTGTGTTGCATCATTTAAGACATTCTGGAACCTTCTGTGTTGCATCATTTAAAAACATTCTGGAACTTTCTGTGTTGCATCATTTAAAACATTCTGTAACCTTTTATGTTGCATCTTTTAAAACATTCTGGAACCTTCTGTGTTGCATCATTTAAAACATTCTGGAACTTTCTGTGTTGCATCATTTAAAATTAAGCAGACATGATTCTGGAACTTTCTATGTGTTACATCGTTTAAAAAAATTCTGGAACCTTCTGTGTTGCATTATTAAACACCCTGGAACATTCTGTGTTTAATCATCTAAAACATTTCGGAACCTTCTGTGTTGCATTATTTAAAACATTCTGGAACCTTCTGTATTGCATCATTTAAAACATTCTGGAACCTTCTGTGTTGCATCATTTAAAATTAAGCAGACATGAGTCTGGAACCTTCTATGTGTTGCATCATTTAAAACATTCTGGAATTGTCTGTGTTGCATCATTTAAAAATAGGCAGACATGATTCTGGAACTTTCTATGTGTTGCATCATTTCAAACATTCTGAAACCTTCTGGGCTACATCATTTAAAACATTCTGGAACCTTTTGTGTTGCATCATTTAAAACATTCTGGAACTTTCTGTGCTTCATCATTTAAAAATAAGCAGAAATGATTCTGGAACCTTCTGTGTTGCATAATTTAAAACATTCTGTAACCGTCTGTGTTGCATCATTTAAAACATTCAGGAACCTACTGTGTTGCATCATTTAAAACATTTTGGAACCTTCTGTGTTGCACAATTTAAAACATTCTGTAACCGTCTGTGTTGCATCATTTAAAACATTCAGGAACCTACTGTGTTGCATCATTTTAAACATTTTGGAACCTTCTGTGTTGCACAATTTAAAACATTCTGAAACATTCTGTGTTGCATCATTTAAAATTAAGCAGAAATGATTCTGGAACCTTCTGTGTTGCATCATTTAAAACTTTTTGGAACCTTCTGTATTGCATCATTTAAAACATTCTGGAACCTTCTGTGTTGCATCATTTAAAACATTCTGTAACCTTGTGTGTTGCAACATTTAAAACATTCTGTAACTTTCTATATTGCATCATTTAAAACATTCTGGAACATTCTGTGTTTAATGATCCCAAACATTTCGGAACCTTCTGTGTTGCATTATTTAAAATTAAGCAGACATGATTCTGGAACCTTCTATGTGTTACATCGTTTAAAAAATCCTGGAACCTTCTGTGTGGCATTATTAAACATTCTGGAACATTCTGTGTTTAATCATCTAAAACATTTCGGAAACTTCTGTGTTGCATTATTTAAAACATTCTGGAACATTCTGTGTTGTATCATTTAAAATTAAGCAGACATAATTCTGGAACCTTCTGTGTTGCATCATTTAAAAACATTCTGTAACTTTCTGTGTTGAATTATTAAACACTCTGGAACATTCTGTGTTTAATCATCTAAAACATTTCGGAACCTTCTGTGTTGCATTATTTAAAACATAATGGAACTGTCTGTGTTGCATAATTTAAATTTAAGCAGACGTGATTTTGGTACCTTCTATGTGTTGCATCATTTAAAACATTCTGGAACTTTCTGTGTTTAATAATTTAAACCATTCTGGACTCTTCTGTGTTGCATCATTTAAAACATTCTGGAACTTTCTGTGTTGCATCATTTAAAACATTCTGGAACCTTCTGTGTTGCATAATTTAAAACATTCTGGAACTGTCTGTGTTGCATCATTGACAATTAAGCAGACATGATTCTGGAACCGTCTGTGTGTTGCATCATTTAAAACATTTTGGAACCTTCTGTGTTGCATCATTTAAGACATTCTGGAACTTTCTGTGTGTAATCATATAAACCATTCATGAAGTTTGTTTTGCATCATTTAAAACATTCTGGAACCTTCTGTGTTGCATCATTTAAAACCTTCTGGAACCTCCTGCGTTGCATCATTTATAATTAAGCAGACACGATTCTGGAACCTTTTATGTGTTGCGTCATTTAAAACATTGTGGAACCTTCTGTGTTGCATCATTTAAAACATTCTGGAACCTTCTGTGTTGCATAATTTAAAACATTCTGGAACTGTCTGTGTTGCATCATTTAAAACATTCTGGAACTGTCTGTGTTGCATCATTTAAAACATTCTGGAACCTTCTGTCTTTCATCATTTACACATTTTGGAACCTTCTGTGTTGCATCATTTAAAACATTCTGGAACTTTCTGTGTTGCATCATTTAAAATTAAGCAGACATGATTCTGGAACTTTCTATGTGTTACATCGTTTAAAAAAATTCTGGAACCTTCTGTGTTGCATTATTAAACACCTGGAACATTCTGTGTTTAATCATCTAAAACATTTCGGAACCTTCTGTGTTGCATTATTTAAAACATTCTGGAACTGTCTGTGTTGCATAATTTAAAACATTCTGGAACCGTCTCTGTGTTGCATCATTTAAAACATTCTGGAACCTTCGCTGTTGAATCATTTAAGACATTCTGGAACTTTCTGTGTGTAATCATTTAAACCATTCTGGAAGTTTGTTTTGCATCATTTAAAACATTCTGGAACCTTCTGTGTTGCATCATTTAAAACCTTCTGGAACCTCCTGCGTTGCATCATTTAAAATTAAGCAGACACGATTCTGGAACCTTTTATGTGTTGCATCATTTCAAACATTGTGGAACCTTCTGTGTTGCATCATTTAAGACATTCTGGAACCTTCTGTGTTGCATCATTTAAAAACATTCTGGAACCTTCTCTGTTGCATCATTTAAAACATTCTGGAACCTTCTGTGTTGCATCATTTAAAACATTCTGGAACTTTCTGTGTTGCATAATTTAAAACATTCTGGAACCGTCTCTGTGTTGCATCATTTTAAACATTCTGGAACCTTCTCTGTTGCATCATTTAAGACATTCTGGAACTTTCTGTGTGTAATCATTTAAACCATTCTGGAAGTTTGTTTTGCATCATTTAAAACATTCTGAAACCTTCTGTGTTGCATCATTTAAAACCTTCTGGAACCTCCTGCGCTTCATCATTTAAAATTAAGCAGACACGATTCTGGAACCTTTTATGTGTTGCATCATTTAAAACATTGTGGAACCTTCTGTGTTGCATCATTTAAGACATTCTGGAACCTTCTGTGTTGCATCATTTAAAACATTCTGGAACTTTCTGTGTTGCATCATTTAAAACATTCTGTAACCTTTTATGTTGCATCTTTTAAAACATTCTGGAACCTTCTGTGTTGCATCAATTAAAACGTTCTGGAACCTTCTGTGTTGTATCATTTAAAACACAGAACACAGAAAGTTCCAGAATGTTTTAAATGATGCAACACAGAAGGTTCCAGAATGTCTTAAATGATGCAACACAGAAGGTTCCACAATGTTTTAAATGATGCAACACAGAAGGTCCCAGAATGTCTTAAATGATGCAACACAGAAAGCTCCAGAACGTTTTAAATGATGCAACACATTAAAGGTTCCACAATCGTGTCTGCTTAATTTTAAATGATTCAACACAGGAGGTTCCAGAATGTTTTAAATGATGCAACACATAAGGTTCCAGAATGTTTTGAATGATGCAACACAGAAAGTTCCAGAATGTTTTAAATGATGCAACACATAAGGTTCCAGAATGTCTTGAATGATGCAACACAGAAAGTTCCATAATGTTTGAAATTATCCAACACACAGAAGGTTCCAGAATCCAGTCTGTTTTATTTAGGTAACTTAACTTTAGGTAATTTAAATCAAAACTTATGTTTTAATATGATAAGGACTTTATAGAACCTTATCAAAACAGTTGTTTTCTACGATAAGCAACATATGATGCATATGTAACATATGTTTTATACGATAAGTATTTTATAACACAGATTTAACAGATGTTTATTTGCGATAACATCGATTTTGATTTGGGCGTGGCATTTTAATCCATCAAACTCGAATAATGAAAATTTGACATAGCCTTGTACCATTAGTTTTTACTATCCCTTTGACGAAACATAGTTGTGGCAACATCATAGTGTAGAGATTCCAGAGTATGAAAGTTGTTCAGAGAAAACATGAACTGAGTTGAATAGGATTTTTTCAGAAGATATTGTAAGAGATTGATTAAATAGATTTAATAGGGAGTGTTATATAATTTCCAGGCACATGTAGCCATTTTATACCATAATCAAGTCACTATGTTACATATATATATATCAAAAACAACTTAAAAGAAATTTGATTTTTCATTGCAACAGCATCTGACACCTTCAAATTGGCCTCTGTTTCTTTTAAAAGCCCCTTCTCCCCTTTGCTTCTTCATGGTGCCCACTCATGCCATTTGCTAATGGCTGCTGGCCCTGGAGGTTAAACGTCCAGCAGCACAACAAACCTAAATATACAGAGCTGCCACTGAATGGTTTAACTACATAAAGTTCACTAATGGGTTAGAATGACCCAGTTAAATCCAGACATAAATCCAACTGATTGCAGAGCTTTGAAATTGATGTTTGCAAACACATCCCCTTGGAAAGACACTACAAACTTTAACAAGTATGATTTACCAAGAAAAACTTCTCAAATTGCTACCTTTTCAGTCTCTAGATTTGCACAGACTGTAGATGTATTGTACATATCTACATTAAATACCCCCAAAAGACTATAGAAATGTTGAAGTTCATCTCACATGCTCCAATAACATTATTTGTGTGAAAACATTTGTGTTCTTCTTTTTACTCCTTTTCTTGGAATTTTGCAGCATGTTGGGACTTGTTTGTTAGTAAAGTTTTAAATCATGTTTCGACTGGTTTCTGTTTTCAGAGTCTCTGAAAGTTAAAAACCAGATCAGATTTGAGGTGAGGTGACTTTAAGACTAACCTCAGTCTGCCTTGAGAGAAACCTCGTGAGCATAATGTCCAAACAAGAACTATTGTGCAAACTTTTGACCATCTGACTTCTCCTCTGAATTTGTCTTCATGTGGGGGTCACTGCACGTGCACACAAAGGTCACCCCAAATGACCTGAGCCGTGCTGTGGCTCAGGCTAGGAAAACAGACAACCAATGGCATTCATATTTAATGATGTCATGGACTTGCTGTTTAAGAAAGCAGATTTGAGAACAGTCTAATATAACTCAAACTGACACAAGGTTTGGATCAAAACCATGAATATATTCAAGGTGTATGAGGACTGAATTTTGACAAATAATTAGTAAATTTGATACAAAAACTTTTCACAATTATAAAATAATAAAGAAAAAATAAAGAAAAAAAGGTAGGGCAGGAATACTTTTGCAAGTCACTATCTCATAAGTGTTCAGACTGCGTTATTATGTGTTAATTTGCTCAAGGGTATTTTGTTTGATCGAGAAGTCACTCTGGCAAGTATGCTGCTTCGTTCAGTGACCTATTTACCTAAGCCTGTGAAGACGCTTGCTTAGGTGGAAAAAAAGGATGTCTGTTTTTAAAACAAAAACAGAAATTACAAAATTGCTCCCCGGGGCCTGCTGCCTATTGCATCAGAAGGAAAGAACCACTGAGCACATCCAATGGAAACCTTCTTCCCTTGGAGTCATTGAGCATCAACAATGACCAAGATCAATCGACAGAAAACTTTTCAACTCCCCTGCTATGCTACCTAAACAACTCCCTGTGTAGATTTGGACCAGCGTTATGAGTTTATTTTGGCAAGGCATGCTTCATTCACTGGGGTGAGTCGTGGAAAAGTCTGCATCCCACCAAGAGAGAGCGAATATTTACATAACCTCCATGTGACCTCAGGTCCGCTTGGCCAGACAGAAAAACCTCCGCTTGTCAGAGGGGACCCCAGAGCAACATCGTAGACAGTTCGCTCCTTCAGATTTCCTGTTTAATCACTATGATGGGTTCTCCATGAGGAGATGAGATATGGCTTATCAAACCAAAACATTTTATTTTGGATGAACGGTGTCTGCGTGCATGCACAGGTGAAGGCTATCTTCTGTGAGTCACTGTCTGCTGGAGTGTCAGCCACTATTTATCAACACTCAACTTTGTCTGCAAAGACAGTTCTGTACCACACCTAATTAAAGAGATAGTGCACTTTTATTTGAAGTTGGGTGATAATGTTATTAGTCACTTTTTCTTGACAGGAGTCTGAGCAATTTGAGTTGAAGATTCAGGGAAAAGGTCTTATTGGAGAGTCCAGGCTCTGACTATGCATAGCAGGAACTACTTAAGTGCAAATCCCAACATCTAATAACAGCTTAGACCACAGCAATTAAAATACCTTTTGAGTAAAAGATTTTAACGGAACATTTTGCACTGCATGACAAGTCAATATCTAATAGCTTCTCTCACAATATATTTACATCATAAACCCTTCAAGATGAGCCGCCTCTGCACTTCCTTCAGCCATTCATAAATCTTAAGAAGACATCCCGCGCAGCTGTGAACTTTCAAAATGGACACCATCAGTGTATGACAAAAAAAAACTGAGTGGTGCGGCGTCGACATTAGCAGGATGTATAAAATCTGTGTGGGAAGTTTCTGTACACATACTTTCAAAACATTATTTGGCAGACTTGGTGTAGTTGGATGAGCAAATGTTTCCAATTTAAATCACGTGTCTCACCTTTGCTTTTTTTTAATTGGAAAATGATTGTTGAGTCTCATTTACTTTTTTAAGTCCTGCAACTGGTTGGTCGCACAAATCATACACAATCCTTTTTTGACTTGACTTGCTCTCCATAGAGGCCAGCTCTTGCATCACTTCACAAGTTGGGGGTTGTAGTGATTCTCCAAACTGAGTTTGCGTTGATTACTGAATACTAAGTATTGATAGTCCCCACAAATCCACTAGGAGAAACTTTAACTGCTCTTAAAGGAAAGTCATGACTGCAGTTTGGACATTTCACTCAACAGTGCTCCAAAAAGTTGAGAATCATGTTAAAACCATTTGTCTGAATATTAAACTGTTTTGAAATAAAATGTAGAAAAAAAAGATGATTAAGTAATTTCTGAGTGAAATGCTGCTCTGTTCTGATGTATTTGGCCAGAATGACCTAAAGTTCTTCAACCTGTCTGTCAATACTGGCTCTAATTGAAACATCTAGACTCAGACTTGAGAGATTGCCATTTTGTACAGACATCAGTGTTTCCCAGATAATAAATTCTCATGAACCATTAAGTTGACTTGTTCTGCACAATTTCCCCAAGTCCACTCCATGGTTTCGCAAATTAATTTGGGATGGATAGCTTTAGTTCTCTGGTAATAAATTCTAATATTCCCAGATGTTTTTTTTTTTTTTTTTTGTAATGCAGCCATGAGAGATATAGAGACCACCTTCTGTCAAATTTTAATCGGAGTTTGATGGATTAATTAATATTAATTGATATCAAACCCCTCCCCCCTCCCCCACACCCCATAGAACGTTTGTGACCTCCTGACCTTCCCCTATGTGTTGGACAACAGACTTATAGCTAGGTATGAGGGAATACCTATGAAGGAAACAACAGTTTAACTGTTTTTACTATAAATATTTAGCTTACACAGCGTTATTTGGTTGTTGTTGTGACCTCCTGGCCTCCCTCGCTGCCCATCTGCTCACCGTTAACTCCTCCCCAACTCTTTGAATTAACCAATAGAAACTGAATCATTTACTTGTTAAGTGAATAAATAAACTATATTCTAAACCATGTTGAATTAGAACAGGAATTTTGTAACTATCAGGTCTTGAACAGATTTTCTTCTTGATAAGACTTTTCCTAGATTGGCCCAAACAATAAAAAAGGTTACATTTTGCTTTTATTTACATTTCCATGTAAGCTGTACAAAGATGGTCTACGGGTCTAAATGACCCGTGAGGCAAATAGAGTTGAAATCAAGGTCACAGAGTTATTTACAAACCACAGAATGTAACAAAGTTTTCAATCAGTAGCAGAAGTAAACAAGGCAAATCAGGGGGTGTCCTTGCAGACTTCAGAAGAACACCTGTTATTTCAAGAGGTTATAAAGGTCCTGCATAACAGGACCCCAAATTGAGGCTTTAGGGGTGATTTTCTCACATGTCCAGCAAGACAACTCTGATTCAGAAGAGGAAGTAGAAGATGTATCCGAAGAAGATGGAGAGGAATACAACCCAGAGCATAATGAATCATCTTCAGAAGAAGAAAACCCTGAAGCTGAAAGTGAGACTTACCTTTCAAAAAATGGCAAAATAACATGCCTGCCTGTTTTGTTCGGCAGGCATGCAGAACAAAACATGATAAAGATGACCCCAGGACCCACAAGGTATGCCGTTTCTCATGCCCATGATATTGTTTTCTACATTCTACCTGTTTATCACACCAGCAATAGAAAAATAATCCTGGAGATGACAAATCTGGAGGGTTTTCGCAAATATGGAGACAGCTAGAAAAAGATGGATGAGATTGACCTGCCGGCCTACTTAGGGCTGATAATCCTAGCAGGTATATACAGGTCCCGAGGTGAGGCTGCAGCTAGTCTATGGGATGCAGAGAGTGGAAGGCCAATTTTCCAAGCCACAATGCCACTCAAACTCTTTCACACCTACTCAAGACTGATACGATTTGATGACCGTGAATCAAGACCAGTAAGACGTGTGACAGACAAACTTGCAGCCATAAGAGAGGTATGGGACAAGTGGATGGAGCGGTTGCCCTACCTCTACAATCCAGGGCCTGATGTAACAGTGGATGAGCAACTGGTTCCATTCAGAGGTAATCTGTTTTCATATTTGTAATAAAAGCGATTTTCACTATTAATTTCTTTGACTGTTTTCTGTGACACTGATACTAATCACTGATGCTAATGTCTTTTGTCCAAATGTCGTCCTTTTCGACAGTATGCCCAGCAAGCCAGCAAAATATGGGATCATGTCAAGGGTGGCTTGCGATGCCAAATGATGCTATGCTTGGAAAATGCAAATCTATACTGGAAAGTCAACCAGTGGAAGCACAGAGAAGAACCAGGGGATGCGAGTTGTGCTTGATGTGACAGATGGACTGAGGGGTCACAATGTGACGTGACAATTTCTTCACCTCTTATGAACTCGGACAGCAGCTCCTGAAGAGGAACATAACCATGGTTGGTACAGTTCGAAAGAACAAGCCTGAGTTCCCACCTGCACTGCTTGCATCAAAGGAGAGAGAGGTCTTCTCCTCAAAGTTTGCCTTCACACCCACCACCACTCTAGTTTCCTACCTCCCAAAGAAAAACGAGAATGTAGTTCTTCGGAGCACACTGCACAAAGATGGCGACATTAGTGATTGTGAGGACAGGAAGCCAATCATCATCCTGGAATACAACCGCACCAAAGGAGCTGTGGACAACCTAGCTGCAGAAGAATGACTGCCCGCTGGCCCCTGGTCATCTTCCACAACATCATTCATGTGTCCTCCTACAATGCCTTTGTGATTTGGAGAGAGATCAACCCAACCTGGATGTCTGGTAAGCACAACAAGAGGAGGTTGTTCCTGGAGCAGCAAGGAAAAGCACTTTAACCCCACTAATTGAAAGAAGGAAGCATGTCCCCCGCACAGAAGCCTCAGCACCAGTTGTGAAGGCTATTCAGAGTGCAGCAGCTCCTGATCAACCTGAGGATCCATCTACTACAGCCACTTCCCCAGCTAAGCCAAGTAAGAGGAAGAGATGTCAGTTCTGTATGTCATTCACACATTTTGTGGTGAATGACATACAAGATGAAATTTGGTGTTTAAAATTCAATTAAGCTGTTTATGTGGAGGGTTTTGTGAAGACGGGTCATTTTTACCTGGAGGACACAGGGTGTGTATACAGAAAATGAGGACAACAGGAGGGTTAAATTAGAACTTCACAGATGAGAAGGGACACAGATTTCATAATAAACATATTTTGTTTATTCAAAACAGTGAATTACAGACGGTTCTTGTATATCAATGCTATAAGAACAGCCACATTTTTTAAAATGAAAGTGTCACCAGTGCATTTGGTTGAGTGTTCCTGCTCCAGAAAGGTGAAGGTCTCTGGTCATCCTGAAGCTGTGAGCCCACTGGAAACACTGAGACCAGAGGCCTGCAGGATGGTCTGCATCTGAAAACATACATGATGGAAACATTAATGAATGTGCTGCGCCAAAAAGCTGTACTTTTGACCTGGTGGCGATCACCATAACTGTCAGTCAGTTATGGTAGATCTGAACTTTGGTTAGATGACCTAAATATGAGAAACTTCAGACTGACAAGAGTTGGATTAAAGCCACGTCTTGTGAAGTTGGTATATTTTTCCTTCAACAGGATCCAGAGGAATCGCAACAAACCAGAAGTTGGACTAGAATTTATTTCATTGTCATTTGTGAATGTCAGCTTCTCATTTTCAACAGTGGAGCTTTAAAAGTTGAAAGGTAATATTGGAGAGTTTTATCGCATCAATATTTCCACTAAATAAATAGCATGTTTGATACAGGAAAAGCCTCTCAGACTCAAAGCAAGATGCCAGAGCGCACAAAACTTTATACAATATATTTAATTTCACATAATTATTGCGGTAGAAGCCATTTGTTTGTTACTTAATGAAATATAGTCGCAGACGAACGAGGTAGTTAGTCCAAGTTTGTCGTTTCTTGAACGTTCATAAACTACAGTAGCTGTGATCCCAGCATCCCAGCAAAGGTAAACAAAGATAAAACAATGGGGATGACTCTAAACCTCTAACTTTTTAATGTCTTCTAATCAACCTGTTGCCATGGCAATCGCTTGCAGAGATTAGCTAAAAACACAAGGGATTCAGTCCGTTAAGATATTAGGTTTCCAGGCTTCATATTTATTTCTCGTAAACAAGCCTCTCCTCTCATGAACACAGCGGTGGTTGATGAGCCAATTTAAACTTCTGCTCATCAGTCTTTGAGTCTCTTTTTATTTTTGTAATGGTACCGAAATGCACATGCCTTGTTTAAACAACAATTAGTGAGATTGTTAATGTTGTTAGGCCATTAATTTGAACACGTTTGGTTGATTTTATCCTTAATAAGATGTATTGGATCAGAGCTGGTCTCAACATCCTGGTGGCGTTCAGTTTGTCACCTATTAGCAACTGAAAACCTTCCGTGATCGTAATTGATCACCCCTATTGATTAAATATGACTAGTTGGAAAACAAACATCATCAGCGGTAGCTTACCGGGTAACGTCTGGCCAACCGGAGGATCCTGGACGGACAGCAGCGTCCATGTCTGAAAGATGTCCTCCATGCAGATCTCCAAGGCTTGTCACTCTCATGCTCTCAGCTCGATGCTCCGTAGAGCTGCCTCTGGATATTGCAGTTCACTTACGATGTTCCGTAAAGTTTACCCTTATAGTTGGATCACAGCTGGTAGCTACGAAGGTGTCCCAAACCTCAATCGTAAGCCAACTTCAGCGGCCGCTTAGTTCAAACTATAAAAAGCCCGACATGAAGCTCTGAGTCCATGAGAGCCGCGAGCTGAAACATGTTCTGTCTGAGCGGCCACACGAAAAGTAAAGTCAGGAGTAATAACACCATTTTCTAATGAAGTTAATGAGCTTCAGCTTATTGATAACCCGTTAGTAGGTCACCATCTTTCTTGAAGCAAAGTAAGGTGACGCTAACCAACCAATTGGTGAAGTTGTGGCCTGATGACGTGCCTCTCCTCATTTGCATTTAGTCTTTTCGCCCTTTTTCCAAGAGGGGGAAAAATAGAATGTGATAAATAATAAAATAAGGAAATACTAAATGAAAAAGGGAAATTGGAAAATTAACAATTTTTCAAACACATGTTACATGAAAAATAGAGAAAATAAAAACGGGTAAGTAAAAAAGGGATATGTGAGAAATTGATTAATGAAAGTGGGAAATAGGAAATCTGGTTAATGGAAAAAAGCAATTGGAAAAGGGTTAAATTAAAGAATAGATTAATGAAAGATGGGAAAATAGAAAAAGAGATCATCTAAAAATGGGTGAATGAAAAATAGAGAAAATAAAACTGGGTAAGTAAAAAAGGGAAATGTGAGAAATTGATTAATTAAACAGGAGAAATTGATTAATTAAACAGGGAAATGGGAAATCGGGTTAATGGAAAAAAGAATTGGAAAAGGGTTAAATTAAAGAATAGATTAATGGAAAATGGCAAAATAGAAAGAGATTTTTCAAAAGTGGGTAAATGAAAAATAGAGAAAATAAAACTGGGTAAGTAAAAAAGGGAAAAGTGAGAAATTGATTAATTAAACAGGGAAATGGGAAATCGGGTTAATGGAAAAAAGAAATTGGAAAAGGGTTAAATTAAAGAATAGATTAATGGAAAATGGCAAAATAGAAAAAGAGATTTTTCAAAAGTGGGTAAATTAAAAATAGAGAAAAGAAAAAGGGGAATAGAGAAATTGATAATATGGAAAATAAATAAATGAAAAAGTCAGTTAATGAAAAAGGAAAATTGAAAAGTGGTTAAATGAAAAACAGAAATAAAAAATTGGGTTAATGAAAAAGATAAATAATTTATTTAATCATTTTTTAATTTATTTTACTCATTTTGTTCATTTTTTAATTTATTTTACTCATTTTTTATTTATTTCACCCATTTATTTATTTATTTAATTTTGGGGCAAATGGCTCTCCATAAATGATATCACAAGAGGCTAAATGATATCACAAGAGGCACAAGAAAGATCTGATCAGCTGCTACTGCAAACTGTATGTCAAATTCACAGTAGTTTACATATTTCCACATGTAACTGAAGCAAACAGTGAAAACAATGTGTATCTTCAAAACTTTATTTGGTACATTTCTGTTTGATTATCTGATTGGTTTCTATGTATTCACTACTTGAAACAAAAGTCACATTCTACTTTCCTTTTTTTAAAAACTTAACTCTTTTGAATTGATTCTGCAGTTTGCCGTATGTAACTTCATTACAAGGATTTTTGCATAGAACAAAACTGCAAAACTATAAAATTCTGTTCAACAAGTGTCAAAATAGCTCACAAGTCAGATTTTTCCTTTAATTTTGCAGCAGTTTTCTTTCAACAGAAACAAAAAAACATACTTACCCAGACAGCATTATAAGCTTTAACTCTATAAGCCAAGTTCAAGCCTTTGCATGTGAAACGGAGGCAGAGAAAACCGTCAGATGCCAGAGCGTGAGCGAGAGAAGCTAAATGTTTGAAGTTCATGTCTCTTCCCGCACCGTGTGTTAGTACATAGACATTAATACGTAGACGCCTCATGGAGCGCTGAGTCGTACGTAAAGGCGTCCGCCATCTTGCATGTGGCAGCAGGGCGATCGGAGCTCTTTAAGTTCTGTGCTGTGTGGATTTATTTCAACCGTTTTACGAAACAAACTGGATTCATTAGGATTACCTTCCCCAGGTAAGGATGAAAGATCAGAATTACTTGACTTTGCAACCAGAAATTTGCTTCTAAACAACCGGAAAATATGTCCTATGTAGCTAAAGTGGTCCGAAATAACCGCTGATTGTTAGCATAGCAGCTAACGTTTTCATACAGTTTTATAATGAGAGAGAGCCGACGAGAAACGGCTGTTAGAGGAGAAGTTGATTAAAAACCAGAGGATCTAGTGAGGAAAGATCAGTCAGGATCAGAGGTGCTGGTCTTCAGTCTCTGTTTCACAGCTCAGCTTCACCATGTCGGTATTTAGCTATAAAGATGCTAAACATGGTCAGAGCCCAACATGGTGAAAATGACGAAGCTGAAGTTGGTTTCTATTTCTAGTTTGCAATAGCTAAAGGGCGATTCCACTTAATTTTTCACTACCTCCCGCATCATTAATCGCCTGTAGTTCAAAATCTACTATACCTAGACGCTTCAAACCTGGACTAGATTAATGTGCTAGCATAGCAGAATATTTAAAACCATGTTTGGGATTTGTGAAAACCTTTTCTGATTTGTGAAAACTCAATAAAGGTCGAAAATCACCATTTTTTTTGGCATCTCTTTCATACTAGAACTGTTTCTAATTAAAAATCTACAACTCATACACACTTCAAACCGGGACTAGATTATTCTGCTAGCATAGCAGAATATTTAAAACCATGTTTGGGATTTGTGAAAACCTTTTCTGATTTGTGAAAACTCAATAAAGGTCGAAAATCACCATTTTTTGGCATCTCTTTCATACTAGAACTGTTCTAATTAAAAATCTACAACATCTAGACACTTCAAACCTGGACTAGATTATTCTGCTAGCATAGCAGAATATTTAAAACCATGTTTGGGATTTGTGAAAACTTTTTCTGATTTGTGAAAACTCAATAAAGGTCGAAAATCACCATTATTTGGAATCTCTTTCATTACTAAAACTGTTCTAATTAAAAATCTACAACTCATACACACTTCAAACCTGGACTAGATTATTCTGCTAGCATAGCAGAATCTTTAAAACATATTTTGGATTTGTGAAACCTTTTTCTGATTTGTGAAACTTCAATAAATGCTGATTTCAGACGTTTTCTGGACCTTGGTCACATGAGAGCTGCTCCACCTCTAAATGTGCAACACCTAGAGTCTTCAAACCTGGACTATATTATTTTTCTCTAATAGAATATTTTAATCTATGTTTGGGATTTGTGAAACCTTTATGTGATTTGTGAAACTTCACTAAAGATCAGATTACTATTCACACTTGTTCCATGCGGTTGTTTTCAAATTCAATTATAATTCAAAACCACTTCATTATAATAATAAAGTGCAGATTTAGTAATTCAGTGCAGGTTTGAAGAGTCTAGGTGTTGTAGTTTTTAAATTAGAACAGATCTATGGTGATAAAGATGCAAAAAATGATGAAAATCAAACTTTATTTAATTTTCACAAATCAGAAAAATGTTTCACAAATCCCAAACATGGTTATAAAGATTCTTCTTGAAAAGGAAAATAATTCAAGTTTGAAGTATCTACGTGTGGTAGTTATTTGATTAGAGCAGTTCTAGTATGAAAGAGATGCAAAAAGTCGTGATATTGTCCTTTCTGAAGTTTCACAAATCAGAAAAAAGCCTCACAAATCCCAAAAACAGTTTCAAATATTCTGCTATTAGAGTAGAATAATCTAGTCCACGTTTTAAGAGTCTATGAGTTGTATTTTAGGAACTGGAGCAGTTCTAGTGTGATCCAGATGCAAAAAAGTGGTAAACTAGCCCTTTTCTGAAGTTTCACACATCAGATTAAAGTTTCAAAAATCCCAAACATGGTTTCAAATATTCTACTATTAGAGCAGAAAAGTCCAGTGCAGGTTTGAAGAGTCTAGGTGTTGTAGCTTTTAAATTAGAGCGTATCTTGTGTGATCCAGATGCAAAAAAAAATTAAATAGAATTTTACTGAGTTTTCAAAAATCAGAAAAATATTTCACAAATCCCAAACATGTTTTTAAATATCCAGCTTGAAGAGAATAATCTAGTCCAAGTTTGAAGTGTCTAGGTGTTGTAATTTTAGAGCTGGAGCAGCTCTCATGTGACCAAGATCCAGAAAACGTCTGAAATCAACATTTATTGAAGTTCCACAAATCAGAAAAAAGTTTCACAAATCTAAAACATGGTTTTAAATATTCTGCTATTAATTGATAATAATCTAATTCAGGTCTGAAGTGTCTATGTGTTGTAGATTTTTAACTAGAGCAGTTCTAGTATGATCCAGATGAAAAAAATTGTAAAAATCGACCTAAATTGAAGTTTCACAAATCAGAAAAAAGGTTCACAAATCCCAAACATGGTTTTAAATATTCTGCTATGCTAGCAGAATAATCTAGTCCAGGTTTGAAGTGTCTAGATGTTGTAGTTTTTTAATTAGAGCAGTTTAAGTATGAAAGAGATGACAAAAATGGTGATTTTCGACCTTTATTGAAGTTTCACAAATCAGAAAAAGTTTTCACAAATCCCAAACATGGTTTTAAATATTCTGCTGTGCTAGCAGAATAATCTAGTCCCGGTTTGAAGCATCTAGGTATAGTAGATTTTGAACTACAGACGATTAATGATGAGGGAGGTAGTGAAAAATTAAGTGGAATCGCCCTTTAGCTATTGGAAACTAGAAATAGAAACCAACTTCAGCTTCGTGTGAAAATGTCTTTTTCTGAATGTGAAGGAAAAATGTATTTTCTATTACACTTTTGGATAATTTCTGTTACTCTGGGCTTTAGCCTGTGAACCAGGATGTCTCAGAAGTCATTGAGTTTCCCAGTATGAGACTAAATGTTCTATTCTTTCACTTTTTGTGTATTTTTAAATATCTCAATCTGAAGTATTAATTTATTAATGTAGCTTATGTAATGAAAGAAAAATTAATTACTCTGTTAGAATTATTTTCACTCTGCCCTCAATAGCAGAGTTGAAATACTGTAATAAATATTTATTATCTGGGAAAAAAGTAAGAAAAATATGTAGTTAATGGTTGACAATGACTGATTTATAAATCAAGTAATTTCTCAATAACGTGTAAAAATAAATACAGGAAAATTATTTGTCTTGAAATGTTAAATGTACATTAAATTATGGTATTATGCAAATATATTGTTAAATAAAACACTGTAAAAGTGTGTCTGTTCATCAATTTCAATATAAAAACAATCAGAATCATTTCTATCAAATAAAACATTGTGCCCTTTATTCAGAAATGTCCCAAAACAATTAAATAATCACATCAAAAGTTAGAAACTCTGTCTTTAGTAATTTCTTTGAATGCCAAATATATTAATGTGTGTGAGAAAATGTGTCAATGGCAATTATTAACTTAAAATACTTTGTAAAACGGCACTTTATAAAGTCCGGTACACACTTGTATTACCTTACTGGCACATATGCCACATTCAATATTGCGGACGCTGTTACGTATCGCAGTAACTGGCCGACCCGCTCCATGAAGGGTCTACGTATTAATGTCTATGGTGTTTATGGCAAGCCGTTTTAATATAAATTCGGTTTACCGCCCTTACATTCCAGATATCTCAAATTGTTTTACGACTAGACGTTTTAGCGATTTAAGATATGTCCAATTATATTTCGACTAGACCATATACATATTTGAGATATCTTTAATTACATTCTGACTAGTTGAAATGACGTCAGATTTACCATTGACTTGAATGGAGACTTCAATTCAAGATATCTTAAATGAATTACTGACTATCTGAAATACAGATTTCAGATACCTTCAATTAAATTATGACTAGTCATAAAGTAAATTCAAGATATCTTGATTTTAGTTTTGACTAGTCTTAATTCTAATTAAAGATATAGTCTTAATTCTAATTAAAGATATCTCGAATTACTCCATAATTCAAGATATCTTAAATGTATTTTTGGATAGGAGAAATGTTATTTTGACTAGTGAAAACTAAATTATAGATACAGTATCTTAAAAGCAAATAACGACTAGACAAAACTAAATTAAAGATATCTTGAATTGTAATTTTGACTAGTCAAAATTCTTTTTAAGATATCTCTAAATGAATTAGAGATATCTTAAATTATTCGGCTTTTCCATTTAAGATATCTTAAATTGACATTTCGACTAGTCAGAATGACATCACTGATATCTTGAATTATTATTCTGTCTAGTCAAAACGTCCCAGACTTACGTATCAATTTGAAAGTTTAATAAAACAATGAAAAATAGAGAAAACGAAAAAAGATGGTTGAAAATGCGCTACTTTCATGTTGAAAATGGTTTGACAATAACAATTTTAGCTGTTTTTAAGTGCATTCGGTTTGTCATAAATGGATAAACAGGATATTCTTTGTAGATGTTAGAAGCAATCCTATAGTTTATGAAGTTTTGCTATCTTCGCTTAACATTCTCGAGCTCTTTCTAATTTGTGGCATTTACTTTACTGACAATTTTGTGCAGGAAACATAAAATTCTGCAGGCAACTGTTTGGACACCACAAAGGGGCTTCCACGTCATTCTTCATTCAGATATCTAAAATTGTAATTTTGACTAGTCATAATTGTGTTGAAGATATCTTAAATCGTAATTACGGATATGTGTCCCGTCAAATGACAGATCCAGTGACGTCATTTGAGATATCTTGAAAGGACTTTTGACTAGTCAAAATGTAATTGAAGATATCCTGAATTATTATTCTTACTAGTCAGAATGTAAATACAGATATCTTAAATTACCATTACGGATAGTCAAAATGTAGTTTTGTCTAGTCAAAATGCATTTTTAGATATCTGGAATGTAATTAAGGATAGTCAGACGAAACCGAATTTATGTTAAAACGGCTTGCCATATGGTGTTAGTATGACGGCCGTCTGAACGTCATTCCGTGACGCTGGAACACACAAGACTGCGTCCAGACTCTTTGTCCCGAACGGTACTTTTACAAGTTCCTCCTGAAAGATACGTTTAACCCTCTTACACCTGAGTTTTGAGTGTCTGCCTATATAAATCTTCCTTATTTTAATTGTCCGTAGTTCTTTAAATGTCCTGTGAGATGATATACTTACCCATGTATCCATAACAACCGGAACTTTCAATATTTCAATATCCGCGATTAATTACACTCGCTGCAGCTGCAGCTGCGAAATTTCCGTATTAACCCGATACTTGCTGG
Organism: Poecilia picta; assembly: GCA_033032245.1. Taxonomy (NCBI): domain Eukaryota; kingdom Metazoa; phylum Chordata; class Actinopteri; order Cyprinodontiformes; family Poeciliidae; genus Poecilia; species Poecilia picta. The sequence goes on from CM065374.1 coordinate 11,933,283, forward strand.
AAAGTGCAACGTCTCCTCTTTCAGAAACCGTTGGAATTTTTCAGATAGCGCTACGTGTGGCGGAATTACGGCACTGCAAATTTAGACATGTCGACTCCGACATGTTGCAGAAGGGTTAAAAGCAAGTCGTTCATCTGGACAGTTCACTGGACTTTTTCATGACGTACAGTCTATGTATCCTCATCTACAGTCTCTACGTGTGAATTCCTTCTTTCAGCATAAACTGCTTGAAAACGGCGCCTATTTTTAATGAAGAATTTCGTATGTAATTGTTTACATACGAAACTGAAACTCCTCCACCATATCGTTGTAATAAATGTAAACACAGTGACTTTTACACCCAGCATAACATCAGGGTTCATATTTAAACCTTCATGTTGGGAGAGTAACGTTTCTAAAACGTGTTTAAAATCCAGACTTCCTATTGGAGCTCAGCGAGTCACATGACCAGAAATGAACATGTTGGTTTCTTTTTCAAGCAAACTTTTCGTCTTTATTTTTATCTTTATTTCCTGCTGAACACATCAGTTCAGTCTAAACATTATTTTCTGTTTGCGCTGCTTGTTTTCTGAGTGATAAAATGTAAAAATGTTCTGAACCGTGAGTGAAACCGGGATGTCGGAGGTTGAACTGGTTTCCTCCCCAGTTAAATGGGTTATCGCTTCTCGGCCTTTTGGCTAAGATCAAGTGTAGTATCTGTTCTTATCAGTTTAATATCTGATACGTCCCCAATCGGGGACCATATATTAAATTGATTTTTGGAACAGGGAGATGGAATAGGGGCTTGCTCCGTCCACTCCACGCATCGACCTGGTATTGCAGAACCTCCAGGACCGGTGCACCACCCGGACTGTTACATGGAATCTGATAAGCTGATGAGGAGACATAGACCTCGAGCTGCTGGTGCAGGTCTTGAGAAGAGACCCACTGATCTCAGGGGTCACAATACCAGGGCGTGGAGGGCAGGAGGCCAAATGTCTTTTTACACATGGATGATTTTAACATTTTATGTACAGACCTTTTATCAGTGGACAGAGTTTTCCTTTTAACAGACCGGTTCGGAAAAGCATCAGGCTCCAAATTAAAGAGAGAGAAAACCATAAAAGATGTCCCGTTGCAGCTCTAAAATCTCTCCTGGGGGAATAAAAACAGAACAGGTTAGTAAAAACACTGGTAAAATCACTGCTTTGACTATTAAAATCTTTCCCTCTAAGGTTAGATTTCTCATTGACCAGAATCCTGGTTTTTGTTTTACTTTTCTTGTTATTTCTGTCCAGTTTGTTTTCCCTTTGCCATTTTGATCAAATTTAACTCCTAAAGTCTTTTGTTCGTGGGTCACTTGAAACTGATGTCCTGTTTTTTCAGTGGTTTTCCACAGTCCGTAAAATTGTGCTCTGGTTTTCTCTTTCTTCCATCTCAGGGGTCAGGATCCCGGGGAGTGGAGGGCAGGAGGGCAAATGTCTTATACATGGAAGTGAGTCTCTTCTCAAGACCTGCACCAGCAGCTCGAGGTCTATGTCTCCTCATCAGCTTATCAGATTCCATGTAACAGTCCAGGTGGTGCACCGGTCCTGGAGGTTCTGCAATACCAGGTCGATGCGTGGAGTGGACGGAGCAAGCCCCTATTCCATCTCCCTGTTCCAAAAATCAATTTAATATATGGTCCCCGATTGGGGACGTATCAGATATTAAACTGATAAGAACAGATACTACACTTGATCTTAGCCAAAAGGCCGAGAAGCGATAACCCATTTAACTGGGGAGGAAACCAGTTCAACCTCCGACATCCCGGTTTCACTCACGGTTCAGAACATTTTTACATTTTATCACTCAGAAAACAAGCAGCGCAAACAGAAAATAATGTTTAGACTGAACTGATGTGTTCAGCAGGAAATAAAGATAAAAATAAAGACGAAAAGTTTGCTTGAAAAAGAAACCAGCATGTTCATTTCTGGTCATGTGACTCGCTGAGCTCCAATAGGAAGCCTGGATTTTCAACACGTTTTAGAAACGTTACTCTCCCAACATGAAGGTTTAAATATGAACCCTGATGTTATGCTGGGTGTAAAAGTCACTGTGTTTACATTTATTACAACGATATGGTGGAGGAGTTTCAGTTTCGTATGTAAACAATTACATACGAAATTCTTCATTAAAAATAGGCGCTGTTTTCAAGCAGTTTAGGCTGAAAGAAGGAATTCACACGTAGAGACTGTAGATGAGGATACATAGACTGTACGTCATGAAAAAGTCCAGAGAACTGTCCAGATGAACGACTTGCTTTTAACCCTTCTGCAACATGTCGGAGTCGACATGTCTAAATTTGCAGTACCGTAATTCCGCCACACGTAGCGCTATCTGAAAAATTCCAACGGTTTCTGAAAGAGGAGACGTTGCACTTTCCAGCAAGTATCGGGTTAATACAGCAAGTATCGGGTTAATACGGAAATTTCGCAGCTGCAGCTGCAGCGAGTGTAATTAATCGCGGATATTGAAATATTGAAAGTTCCGGTTGTTATGGATACATGGGTAAGTATATCATCTCACAGCACATTTAAAGAACTACGGACAATTAAAATAAGGAAGATTTATATAGGCAGACACTCAAAACTCAGGTGTAAGAGGGTTAAACGTATCTTTCAGGAGGAACTTGTAAAAGTACCGTTCGGGACAAAGAGTCTGGACGCAGTCTTGTGTGTTCCAGCGTCACGGAATGACGTTCAGACGGCCGTCATACTAACACCATATGGCAAGCCGTTTTAACATAAATTCGGTTTCGTCTGACTATCCTTAATTACATTCCAGATATCTAAAAATGCATTTTGACTAGACAAAACTACATTTTGACTATCCGTAATGGTAATTTAAGATATCTGTATTTACATTCTGACTAGTAAGAATAATAATTCAGGATATCTTCAATTACATTTTGACTAGTCAAAAGTCCTTTCAAGATATCTCAAATGACGTCACTGGATCTGTCATTTGACGGGACACATATCCGTAATTACGATTTAAGATATCTTCAACACAATTATGACTAGTCAAAATTACAATTTTAGATATCTGAATGAAGAATGACGTGGAAGCCCCTTTGTGGTGTCCAAACAGTTGCTTGCAGAATTTTATGTTTCCTGCACAAAATTGTCAGTAAAGTAAATGCCACAAATTAGAAAGAGCTCGAGAATGTTAAGCGAAGATAGCAAAACTTCATAAACTATAGGATTGCTTCTAACATCTACAAAGAATATCCTGTTTATCCATTTATGACAAACCGAATGCACTTAAAAACAGCTAAAATTGTTATTGTCAAACCATTTTCAACATGAAAGTAGCGCATTTTCAACCATCTTTTTTCGTTTTCTCTATTTTTCATTGTTTTATTAAACTTTCAAATTGATACGCAAGTCTGGGACGTTTTGACTAGACAGAATAATAATTCAAGATATCAGTGATGTCATTCTTACTAGTCGAAATGTCAATTTAAGATATCTTAAATGGAAAAGCCGAATAATTTAAGATATCTCTAATTCATTTAGAGATATCTTAAAAGGAATTTTGACTAGTCAAAATTACAATTCAAGATATCTTTAATTTAGTTTTGTCTAGTCGTTATTTGCTTTTAAGATATCTATAATTTAGTTTTCACTAGTCAAAATAACATTTCTCCTATCCAAAAATACATTTAAGATATCTTGAATTATGGAGTAATTCGAGATATCTTTAATTAGAATTAAGACTAGTCAAAACTAAAATCAAGATATCTTGAATTTACTTTATGACTAGTCATAATTTAATTGAAGATATCGGAAATCTGTATTTCAGATAGTCAGTAATTCATTTAAGATATCTTGAATTGAAGTCACCATTCAAGTCAATGGTAAATCTGACGTCATTTCGACTAGTCAGAATGTAATTAAAGATATCTCAAATATGTATATGGTCTAGTCGAAATATAATTGGACATATCTTAAATCGCTAAAACGTCTAGTCGTAAAACAATTTGAGATATCTGGAATGTAAGGGCGGTAAACCGAATTTATGTTAAAACGGCTTGCCATAAACACCATAGACATTAATACGTAGACCCCTCATGGAGCGGGTCGGCCAGTTACTGCGATACGTAACAGCGTCCGCAATATTGAATGTGGCATATGTGCTAGTAAGGTAATACAAGTGAATGGACCGGACTTTATAAAGTGCCGTTTTACAAAGTATTTTAAGTTAATAATTGCCATTGACACATTTTCTCACACACATTAATATATTTGGCATTCAAAGAAATTACTAAAGAGTTTCTAACTTTTGATGTGATTATTTAATTGTTTTGGGACATTTCTGAATAAAGGGCACAATGTTTTATTTGATAGAAATGATTCTGATTGTTTTTTATATTGAAATTGATGAACAGACACACTTTTACAGTGTTTTATTTAACAATATATTTGCATAATACCATAATTTAATGTACATTTAACATTTCAAGACAAATAATTTTCCTGTATTTATTTTTACACGTTATTGAGAAATTACTTGATTTATAAATCAGTCATTGTCAACCATTAACTACATATTTTTCTTACTTTTTTCCCAGATAATAAATATTTATTACAGTATTTCAACTCTGCTATTGAGGGCAGAGTGAAAATAATTCTAACAGAGTAATTAATTTTTATTTCATTACATAAGCTACATTAATAAATTAATACTTCAGATTGAGATATTTAAAAATACACAAAAAGTGAAAGAATAGAACATTTAGTCTCGTACTGGGAGACTCAATGACTTCTGAGACATCCTGGTTCACAGGCTAAAGCCCAGAGTAACAGAAATTATCCAAAAGTGTAATAGAAAATACATTTTTCCTTCACATTCAGAAAAAGACATTTTCACACGAAGCTGAAGTTGGTTTCTAGTTCTAGTTTCCAATAGCTAAAGGGCGATTCCACTTAATTTTTCACTACCTCCCTCATCATTAATCGTCTGTAGTTCAAAATCTACTATACCTAGATGCTTCAAACGGGGACTAGATTATTCTGCTAGCATAGCAGAATATTTAAAACCATGTTTGGGATTTGTGAAAACTTTTTCTGATTTGTGAAACTTCAATAAAGGTCGAAAATCACCATTTTTGTCATCTCTTTCTTACTTAAACTGCTCTAATTAAAAAACTACAACATCTAGACACTTCAAACCTGGACTAGATTATTCTGCTAGCATAGCAGAATATTTAAAACCATGTTTGGAATTTGTGAAGCTTTTTTCTGATTTGTGAAACTTCAATAAAGGTCTATTTTTACAATTTTTTCATCTGGATCATACTAGAACTGCTCTAGTTAAAAATCTACAACACCTAGACACTTCAGACCTGAATTAGATTATTATCAATTAATAGCAGAATATTTAAAACCATGTTTTAGATTTGTGAAACCTTTTTCTGATTTGTGAAACTTCAATAAATGTTGATTTCAGACGTTTTCTGGATCTTGGTCACATGAGAGCTGCTCCAGCTCTAAAATTACAACACCTAGACACTTCAAACTTGGACTAGATTATTCTCTTCAAGCTGGATATTTAAAAACATGTTTGGGATTTGTGAGATATTTTTCTGATTTTTGAAAACTCAGTAAAATTCTATTTAATTTTTTTTTTGCATCTGGATCACACAAGATACGCTCTAATTTAAAAGCTACAACACCTAGACTCTTCAAACGTGCACTGGACCTTTCTGCTCTAATAGTAGAATATTTGAAACCATGTTTGGGATTTTTGAAACTTTAATCTGATGTGTGAAACTTCAGAAAAGGGCTATTTTACCACTTTTTTGCATCTGGATCACACTAGAACTGCTCCAGTTCCTAAAATACAACTCATAGACTCTTAAAACGTGGACTAGATTATTCTACTCTAATAGCAGAATATTTGAAACTGTTTTTGGGATTTGTGAGGCTTTTTTCTGATTTGTGAAACTTCAGAAAGGACAATATCACGACTTTTTGCATCTCTTTCATACTAGAACTGCTCTAATCAAATAACTACCACACGTAGATACTTCAAACTTGAATTATTTTCCTTTTCAAGAAGAATCTTTATAACCATGTTTGGGATTTGTGAAACATTTTTCTGATTTGTGAAAATTAAATAAAGTTTGATTTTCATCATTTTTTGCATCTTTATCACCATAGATCTGTTCTAATTTAAAAACTACAACACCTAGACTCTTCAAACCTGCACTGAATTACTAAATCTGCACTTTATTATTATAATGAAGTGGTTTTGAATTATAATTGAATTTGAAAACAACCGCATGGAACAAGTGTGAATAGTAATCTGATCTTTAGTGAAGTTTCACAAATCACATAAAGGTTTCACAAATCCCAAACATAGATTAAAATATTCTATTAGAGAAAAATAATATAGTCCAGGTTTGAAGACTCTAGGTGTTGCACATTTAGAGGTGGAGCAGCTCTCATGTGACCAAGGTCCAGAAAACGTCTGAAATCAGCATTTATTGAAGTTTCACAAATCAGAAAAAGGTTTCACAAATCCAAAATATGGTTTTAAATATTCTGCTATGCTAGCAGAATAATCTAGTCCAGGTTTGAAGTGTGTATGAGTTGTAGATTTTTAATTAGAACAGTTTTAGTAATGAAAGAGATGCCAAATAATGGTGATTTTCGACCTTTATTGAGTTTTCACAAATCAGAAAAAGTTTTCACAAATCCCAAACATGGTTTTAAATATTCTGCTATTCTAGCAGAATAATCTAGTCCAGGTTTGAAGTGTCTAGATGTGGCAGTTTTTTAATTAGAGCAGTTTCAGTATGAAAGAGATGCCAAAAAATGGTGATTTTCGACCTTTATTGAGTTTTCACAAATCAGAAAAGGTTTTCACAAATCCCAAAAATGGTTTTAAATATTCTGCTATGCTAGCAGAATAATCTAGTCCAGGTTTGAAGTGTCTAGATGTTGCAGTTTTTTAATTAGAGCAGTTTAAGTATGAAAGAGATGCCAAAAAATGGTGATTTTCGACCTTTATTGAGTTTTCACAAATCAGAAAAGGTTTTCACAAATCCCAAACATGGTTTTAAATATTCTGCTATGCTAGCAGAATAATCTAGTCCCGGTTTGAAGTGTGTATGAGTTGTAGATTTTTAATTAGAAACAGTTCTAGTATGAAAGAGATGCCAAAAAAATGGTGATTTTCGACCTTTATTGAGTTTTCACAAGTCAGAAAAGGTTTTCACAAATCCCAAACATGGTTTTAAATATTCTGCTATGCTAGCAGATTAATCTAGTCCAGGTTTGAAGCGTCTAGGTATAGTAGATTTTGAACTACAGGCGATTAATGATGCGGGAGGTAGTGAAAAATTAAGTGGAATCGCCCTTTAGCTATTGGAAACTAGAAATAGAAACCGACTTCAGCTTCGTCATTTTCACCATGTTGGGCTCTGACCATGTTTAGCATCTTTATAGCTAAATACCGACATGGTGAAGCTGAGCTGTGAAACAGAGACTGAAGACCAGCACCTCTGATCCTGACTGATCTTTCCTCACTAGATCCTCTGGTTTTTAATCAACTTCTCCTCTAACAGCCGTTTCTCGTCGGCTCTCTCTCATTATAAAACTGTATGAAAACGTTAGCTGCTATGCTAACAATCAGCGGTTATTTCGGACCACTTTAGCTACATAGGACATATTTTCCGGTTGTTTAGAAGCAAATTTCTGGTTGCAAAGTCAAGTAATTCTGATCGTTCATCCTTACCTGGGGAAGGTAATCCTAATGAATCCAGCTTGTTTCGTAAAACGGTTGAAATAAATCCACACAGCACAGAACTTAAAGAGCTCCGATCGCCCTGCTGCCACATGCAAGATGGCGGACGCCTTTACGTACGACTCAGCGCTCCAAGACGCGTCTACGTATTAATGTCTATGTACTAACACACGGTGCGGGAAGAGACATGAACTTCAAACATTTAGCTTCTCTCGCTCGCGCTCTGGCATCTGACGGTTTTCTCTGCCTCCGTTTCACATGCAAAGGCTTGAACTTGGCTTATAGAGCTAAAGCTTATAATGCTGTCTGGGTAAGTATGTTTTTTTGTTTCTGTTGAAAGAAAACTGCTGCAAAATTAAAGGAAAAATCTGACTTGTGAGCTATTTTGACACTTGTTGAACAGAATTTTATAGTTTTGCAGTTTTGTTCTATGCAAAAATCCTTGTAATGAAGTTACATCCGGCAAACTGCAGAATCAATTCAAAAGAGTTAAGTTTTAAAAAAAAGGAAAGTAGAATGTGACTTTTGTTTCAAGTAGTGAATACATAGAAACCAATCAGATAATCAAACAGAAATGTACCAAATAAAGTTTTGAAGATACACATTGTTTTCACTGTTTGCTTCAGTTAAATGTGGAAATATGTAAACTACTGTGAATTTGACATACAGTTTGCAGTAGCAGCTGATCAGATCTTTCTTGTGCCTCTTGTGATATCATTTAGCCTCTTGTGATATCATTTATGGAGAGCCATTTGCCCCAAAATTAAATAAATAAATAAATGGGTGAAATAAATAAAAAATGAGTAAAATAAATTAAAAAATGATTAAATAAATTATTTATCTTTTTCATTAACCCAATTTTTTATTTCTCTTTTTCATTTAACCACTTTTCAATTTTCCTTTTTCATTAACGGACTTTTTCATTTATTTATTTTCCATATTATCAATTTCTCTATTCCCCTTTTTCTTTTCTCTATTTTTAATTTACCCACTTTTGAAAAATCTCTTTTTTCTATTTTGCCATTTTCCATTAATCTATTCTTTAATTTAACCCTTTTCCAATTTCTTTTTTCCATTAACCGGATTTCCCATTTCCCTGTTTAATTAATCAATTTCTCACATTTCCCTTTTTTACATACCCAGTTTTATTTTCTCTATTTTTCATTCACCCATTTTTAGATGATCTCTTTTTCTATTTTCCCATCTTTCATTAATCTATTCTTTAATTTAACCCTTTTCCAATTGCTTTTTTCCATTAACCAGATTTCCTATTTCCCACTTTCATTAATCAATTTCTCACATATCCCTTTTTTACTTACCCGTTTTATTTTCTCTATTTTTCATGTAACATGTGTTTGAAAATTGTTAATTTTCCAATTTCCCTTTTTCATTTAGTATTTCCTTATTTTATTATTTATCACATTCTATTTTTCCCCTCTTGGAAAAAGGGCGAAAAGACTAAATGCAAATGAGGAGAGGCACATCATCAGGCCACAACTTCACCAATTGGTTGGTTAGCGTCACCTTACTTTGCTTCAAGAAAGATGGTGACCTACTAACGGGTTATCAATAAGCTGAAGCTCATTAAATTCATTAGAAAATGGTGTTATTACTCCTGACTTTACTTTTCGTGTGGCCGCTCAGACAGAACATGTTTCAGCTCGCGGCTCTCATGGACTCAGAGCTTCATGTCGGGCTTTTTATAGTTTGAACTAAGCGGCCTCTGAAGTTGGCTTACGATTGAGGTTTGGGACACCTTCGTAGCTACCAGCTGTGATCCAACTATAAGGATCAACTTTACGGAACATCGTAAGTGAACTGCAATATCCAGAGGCAGCTCTACGGAGCATCGAGCTGAGAGCATGAGAGTGACAAGCCTTGGAGATCTGCATGGAGGACATCTTTCAGACATGGACGCTGCTGTCCGTCCAGGATCCTCCGGTTGGCCAGACGTTACCCGGTAAGTTACCGCTGATGATGTTTGTTTTCCAACTAGTCATATTTAATCAATAGGGGTGATCAATTATGATCACGGAAGGTTTTCAGTTGCTAATAGGTGACAAACTGAACGCCACCAGGATATTGAGACCAGCTCTGATCCAATACATCTTATTAAGGATAAAATCAACCAAACGTGTTCAAATTAATGGCCTAACAACATTAACAATCTCACTAATTGTTGTTTAAACAAGGCATGTGCATTTCGGTACCATTACAAAAATAAAAAGAGACTCAAAGACTCTGATGAGCAGAAGTTTAAATTGGCTCATCAACCACCGCTGTGTTCATGAGAGGAGAGGCTTGTTTACGAGAAATAAATATGAAGCCTGGAAACCTAATATCTTAACGGACTGAATCCCTTGTGTTTTTAGCTAATCTCTGCAAGCGATTGCCATGGCAACAGGTTGATTAGAAGACATTAAAAAGTTAGAGGTTTAGAGTCATCCCCATTGTTTTATCTTTGTTTACCTTTGCTGGGATGCTGGGATCACAGCTACTGTAGTTTATGAACGTTCAAGAAACAACAAACTTGGACTAACTACCTCGTTCGTCTGCGACTATATTTCATTAAGTAACAAACAAATGGCTTCTACCGCAATAATTATGTGAAATTAAATATATTGTATAAAGTTTTGTGCGCTCTGGCATCTTGCTTTGAGTCTGAGAGGCTTTTCCTGTATCAAACATGCTATTTATTTAGTGGGAATATTGATGCGATAAAACTCTCTCCAATATTACCTTTCAACTTTTAAAGCTCCACTGTTGAAAATGAGAAGCTGACATTCACAAATGACAATGAAATAAATTCTAGTCCAACTTCTGGTTTGTTGCGATTCCTCTGGATCCTGTTGAAGGAAAAATATACCAACTTCACAAGACGTGGCTTTAATCCAACTCTTGTCAGTCTGAAGTTTCTCATATTTAGGTCATCAAGCCAAAGTTCAGATCTACCATAACTGACTGACAGTTATGGTGATCGCCACCAGGTCAAAAGTACAGCTTTTTGGCGCAGCACATTCATTAATGTTTCCATCATGTATGTTTTCAGATGCAGACCATCCTGCAGGCCTCTGGTCTCAGTGTTTCCAGTGGGCTCACAGCTTCAGGATGACCAGAGACCTTCACCTTTCTGGAGCAGGAACACTCAACCAAATGCACTGGTGACACTTTCATTTTAAAAAATGTGGCTGTTCTTATAGCATTGATATACAAGAACCGTCTGTAATTCACTGTTTTGAATAAACAAAATATGTTTATTATGAAATCTGTGTCCCTTCTCATCTGTGAAGTTCTAATTTAACCCTCCTGTTGTCCTCATTTTCTGTATACACACCCTGTGTCCTCCAGGTAAAAATGACCCGTCTTCACTAAACCCTCCACATAAACAGCTTAATTGAATTTTAAACACCAAATTTCATCTTGTATGTCATTCACCACAAAATGTGTGAATGACATACAGAACTGACATCGGGGAAGTGGCTGTGGTAGCTGGATCCTCAGGTTGATCAGGAGCTGCTGCACTCTGAATAGCCTTCACAACTGGTGCTGAGGCTTCTGTGCGGGGGACATGCTTCCTTCTTTCAATTAGTGGGGTTAAAGTGCCTTTCCTTGCTGCTCCAGGAACAACCTCTTCTTGTTGTGCTTACCAGACATCCAGGTTGGGTTGATCTCTCTCCAAATCACAAAGGCATTGTAGGAGGACACATCAATGATGTTGTGGAAGATGACCAGGGGCCAGCGGGCAGTCATTCTTCTGCAGCTATATGTTCCAATCACCTTATCTAGGTTGTCCACAGCTCCTTTGGTGCGGTTGTATTCCAGGATGATGATTGGCTTCCTGTCCTCACGATCACTAATGTCGCCATCTTTGTGCAGTGTGCTCCGAAGAACTACATTCTCGTTTTTCTTTGGGAGGTAGGAAACTAGAGTGGTGGTGGGTGTGAAGGCAAACTTTGAGGAGAAGACCTCTCTCTCCTTTGATGCAAGCAGTGCAGGTGGGAACTCAGGCTTGTTCTTTCGAACTGTACCAACCATGGTTATGTTCCTCTTCAGGAGCTGCTGTCCGAGTTCATAAGAGGTGAAGAAATTGTCACGTCACATTGTGACCCCTCAGTCCATCTGTCACATCAAGCACAACTCGCATCCCCTGGTTCTTCTCTGTGCTTCCACTGGTTGACTTCCCAGTATAGATTTGCATTTTCCAAGCATAGCTTGATTTGGCATCGCAAGCCACCCATGACGTGATCCCATATTTTGCTCTCTTGCTGGGCATACTGTTGAAAAGGACGACATTTGGACAAAAGACATTAGCATCAGTGATTAGTATCAGTGTCACAGAAAACAGTCAAAGAAATTAATAGTGAAAATCGCTTTTATTACAAATATGAAAACAGATTACCTCTGAATGGAACCAGTTGCTCATCCACTGTTACATCAGGCCCTGGATTGTAGAGGTAGGGCAACCGCTCCATCCACTTGTCCCATACCTCTCTTATGGCTGCAAGTTTGTCTGTCACACGTCTTGCTGGTCTTGATTCACGGTCATCAAATCGTATCAGTCTTGAGTAGGTGTGAAAGAGTTTGAGTGGCATTGTGGCTTGGAAAATTGGCCTTCCACTCTCTGCATCCCATAGACTAGCTGCAGCCTCACCTTGGGACCTGTATATACCTGCTAGGATTATCAGCCCTAAGTAGGCCGGCAGGTCAATCTCATCCATCTTTTTCTAGCTGTCTCCATATTTGCGAAAACCCTCCAGATTTGTCATCTCCAGGATTATTTTTCTATTGCTGGTGTGATAAACAGGTAGAATGTAGAAACAATATCATGGGCATGAGAAACGGCATACCTTGTGGGTCCTGGGGTCATCTTTATCATGTTTTGTTCTGCATGCCTGCCGAACAAAACAGGCAGGCATGTTATTTTGCCATTTTTTGAAAGGTAAGTCTCACTTTCAGCTTCAGGGTTTTCTTCTTCTGAAGATGATTCATCATGCTCTGGGTTGTATTCCTCTCCATCTTCTTCGGATACTTCCTCTTCTGAATCAGAGTTGTCTTGCTGGACATGTGAGAAAATCACCCCTAAAGCCTCAATTTGGGGTCCTGTTATGCAGGACCTTTATAACCTCTTGAAATAACAGGTGTTCTTCTGAAGTCTGCAAGGACACCCCCTGATTTGCCTTGTTTACTTCTGCTACTGATTGAAAACTTTGTTACATTCTGTGGTTTGTAAATAACTCTGTGACCTTGATTTCAACTCTATTTGCCTCACGGGTCATTTAGACCCGTAGACCATCTTTGTACAGCTTACATGGAAATGTAAATAAAAGCAAAATGTAACGTTTTTTATTGTTTGGGCCAATCTAGGAAAAGTCTTATCAAGAAGAAAATCTGTTCAAGACCTGATAGTTACAAAATTCCTGTTCTAATTCAACATGGTTTAGAATATAGTTTATTTATTCACTTAACAAGTAAATGATTCAGTTTCTATTGGTTAATTCAAAGAGTTGGGGAGGAGTTAACGGTGAGCAGATGGGCAGCGAGGGAGGCCAGGAGGTCACAACAACAACCAAATAACGCTGTGTAAGCTAAATATTTATAGTAAAAACAGTTAAACTGTTGTTTCCTTCATAGGTATTCCCTCATACCTAGCTATAAGTCTGTTGTCCAACACATAGGGGAAGGTCAGGAGGTCACAAACGTTCTATGGGGTGTGGGGAGGGGTTTGATATCAATTAATATCAATTAATCCATCAAACTCCGATTAAAATTTGACAGAAGGTGGTCTCTATATCTCTGCCATGAGGTTAAAAATTTAAATATTTTAGACTGTAGAACAGCATCAGAATGTTCATTCATTGTATTTGGTATTTTTTTATTTTTGAAAATTTAACCGAGTTAAAGTCTTCATTCACTGGTGTAGTTCAGCTCCTTAAATATCTGTATCAAACATTGTAATTTTCTTTCATTAAGATTGCACTGATTTGATATGTGAACATGCTAAAGTTTTCACACCGCCAACATTTTCACATTTAGTTGTGTACCACCCAAAATCTTAATGTAATTAATTGGGATTTAAAACAAAGAACAAACACAAAATTGAATGTAATAATTTAATATATTTTATTGGTGGTGATGATCTTCACAGGAGGGGCCCCAAATCAATATCTACCCAAGGTGCCATGCAACCTTTGTTCAGCCACTAAATTCCACTAAAATCAGGATAATTCTAGGAGACTGTAAATGAGAATTTGTTGCAAACTCTCCATCTAAGTTATATTTCAATAATAGCTTTTAAAATTACAAAAAAATCTGTCTAAAGCTTTGCAAAACTAGAGACATATCCGAAAAGACCACAGAATACGGACTCAACTACATTTCATTACCACATGAAATGTACACCTTATGGTGTACATTTTGTGATATTTGAGTAAATGACTGCTTCACTTCCTTTTACACCATAGTTTTGTCACGCAAACGAGACAAAGCTATTTTCATGATGTTGAAAGAGCTGGAATTGGAACGCTCCTGGAGTGTGATTGATTGGTTCAGCCTGGATTAGAAGGACCTCTTGACTCATCGCTTATGTGATTTTTAAATATTTTTTTTATTATTTTTTATCCTATCTCAGTTTCTGGAATCACTCAGTGGTTCTGTGTGGCTCTGAGATTCACTTCAGTCTTTATGAAGACCATAAGACTGAACTTATGCTGTCTTTCACACAGAAAAAAAACGCAGGAAACTCTTACTCTAAATGCCATGACCGTACTCACTGAGGTGCTCTTCTGGTTTTCCACTCATTTTTCAACTGGGTCAGTTTTGTCACTATGGATTCAGCTGTTTAACATTTCCTCAAGCTGCATGACCAACCACAGTGAGCAGAAACCGGATTAAATAGCTTTATTCCTCCTCTCCTATACACACACGTGTGCAAGAGTGTATATGCAGACATAAGACAGCGAAGCGTAACCACGAAGGTTTGTGTACACAGAAGACTTGTGACAGCTGCACATGTGCTTGTACAGACATATATGACTGACAGAAAATTATTTTGTGTCTGAACCACAGAGAGAGTGGAAGTTCCTGCAGTCTGATTTGGACCAAAGCACTGTCTGAGTCACCTTGTGAGATCAGCAGGTCTGAAGAGTCCATGAGGAGAAAATCCAGGGGCCACTCATCCCTTAGCCAATCGGGTGTGACTACAGCAGCTTAGACAGTAGCAGGGGATTGATGAATGGAGAAAGCTAGGAAAATAAATGAACTAACTGTGAACTAACTCCAATGACTATGACCGGTTGAAATGCTACGAAGAAATGTTGGGAACATCTGAGTCACTGCTGAAAAAGGTAATAATGAATCAGATGGGGACTTTTGTGTTTAGTCTGGCACATCTTCATTTATTATAACTTTTTTTAAATATAAAATCCAAGTATCCCTCACTAGATGACTTTAATTGGATTTTTGCATCTTCCTTGAACCCAATACAATATACACCTTTAATGCATATAAGCATATACATGAGAAATACCACTTTTTTTCTACTCAAGATCCTCAGCTTAGAAAATCAGCGCTGTGGACTTCTTCAGTGATCCACTATTTGACATCCAGTAAATGTCAATCAGACAGAGAAGCTAAGCAAATAGCTCATTAGACAGCTCAAAAGAAGTTCATTGTAATTCCAATAAAGTATGGATGTTTCAGTTATTCAGACTGAATACATTTTATGTTAAAAGACAACCAGTGATCTGCTGCAACGCCACCCATCTATTGCCGACTGTTCAAGAAGGAGAGTTTTATTTCTTCAATAAATAACTGATTTAATGTGACATTTTGATAATATTGTAGTGCGCTAAGAATGACCTTTTTGTAGATATAACACAAAATCAAGAGAAGTGCTTTGATTGCCAGAAAATTAGTTTGGAATGATTTTAGAATCACCTATTACAAGATCAGTATTCAGCAGTAGCTTTCAGATGTGTGATTCTGAATTGTGTATCATAAATCCAGATGATTATAAACTTTGTGTATCCTGGTTACATCTAAGCACGGATATAACATTTTCATCTTAACCTTAATGACTCGACAAGAGCAACAGAAAGCAAAGATGAGATCTCAAGAAAATATTTTTTCTGGCACCGAGATCCTAAATATCTGTTCAGATTCCTCTTAGAACTTAATGGGGCTTGGAATGAATTTGACAGCCATTCCCTCATCTCCTATGTCATATTAAAGTGTATTTATTGGTGGAAGCAGAGTTTCTGGTCCATTTATTTGCCAAATATGCCTCTTCGTGAAATTCCAAATCCTTTGTGAGGATGCTTTTGCTATTAGTCTATGGGTAAAAGGATGCAAATTCATGTTTCTTATCCCTGAGGTTATTTTTTTTCTCTCTCCCTGTGTGCGCGGTCACCATCAAGCCCTAATTGTGCAACGCAAACAATACAAGCAGTCACACACCCATACAGTCATACTGACAGGCAAATCTTATCCAATAATTATATTATTTTTTGAAGGTGTGCTATTGCTTTGGGCTATCAATTGTTTGTCTAACCACTGTATTTAAAAAATATGAATAATGGGGAAGCCAGAAAATGCCTAAATGGGAACATATGCACACACAATTCTTCCATTAATTTCATCCCAAACTAAACATCTAGCTCCTGGTGACCATCCCAGATCTTTAGAGACAAGCTTACTCCTCTCTGTCATAGACAAGGAACATTTGTCAGGATTACATATGTGGAAGTGGAGAAGGAAACCTAGTAATTAAATGACTAAAAAAAAATATATCAGAATCTGTTCCTGCAAGATAAATGTAACTTTGTTAAAAAAAAGTTTAGCTGCCATTTTTTGGCAGATAAACTTTTTTTTTCTACATGTTCTTAAAAAAAATTACGTTAAAAAATATTTCAAATCTTGAAAAAATATTCCATATTTTCTATATTTTGTCAACCAGTATCTGTGGTTTTTGGGATTCTTACATGATAGAAAAACTAGCCATACACTAGTGCATAACTTTATTGTAAAAAACCTGCTGAGAATTAAAAAAAAAATCCCAATTTTCTTAAAACTGTGACGTGCATGTGTGTTCAGCCCACTTAACTAATTAGCCTAATCAAGTGCCTATAGAAGGATCCACCTCTGTGCTTGCAGTGTTACAGCAGCTTTGTAACAGTCGAGGGCTTCTTCCAAAAATGGTCAGATGCAAAGATAAACTCTGAAATAATAAGCATGTACTAAGTACGTAATTTTATAGTTTAAACGCAAAAAAATTCAAATATTTGAGAGAAAGAAATATGCAAAACTAAAAGTTGCAGAACTCTGGCCCTTTGAGGATCCACATCACCCAACCCTGGTGATTGAACCGTTTTCTATCATTCTTAATTTGCAGTCAGGGTGCCACACAAAATCAGTCCTGAATCGGTAAATGATCCCTGGTCCAGGATTTAGACACTCCTGCCTCAGGGTGATAAGTTTTAGGACAGAGGTTCATAGTGTACTCAAACTCCCAATCTGAACCTGTGCTCTGCTGAGATGGAGACACCAATGTGTAAATCAAAACCATCTCGCTTTACAGTAGGACTCTACTTCTTTGGGCCTTTGTTCTCTGCATCTAAAATGAACTGCTTTTCTGCAGCCATCCTCCCAGTAACTGTCAGGCTTGTTCCTCTTCTCTACAGACCCTGTCAGACTTCTTCAGTGTCTGCTGCTGATAAATTATTGCCTGTACTCTGTGGAATTCTCTGTTTCTGGCTGCTTTAAACATCTGAGGTCCACATGAGGCCAAACGGTCATCTGCCAGAGCTCTTCCTCAGCAGCTGCCTAAAGCTACAGTATGAACTGTAACTCCAAACACAGCCAGTCTGTTATTCACACACATTGATGTAATGTCCATGATTCATGAACATTGCATAAATACACAAAGGACACCCTGAAAGCATGTCTGTCTGAGAAAGAAAGATAAAAACCATGAATATTAAAGGCAACATTTTTTGCAATAATCTTGAAAAAAGGTGTAGGGTAATGTAACATTGTCTAACTTGTGAAGCAAATACATCCCTTTGACCTGCTTATGGGAAAAGCAATGCGTTCCATTCAAAATAACCCTCTGAGTTATGATTTACTGAATGGTATGTGCTACTGTTCAACTAGCTAAAGAAATGTGCAGCAATAAATATCCTTTTGGACACAGAGTAAGCCAAAGGTCTTTTTCAATGTGAGGGTGTCTTTCTTCACGTCACAGGTGTGTTTGCAGTACATGTAACTGTAACCTGTAACAGACAGGTAAAGTTCAGTTCTTTATTACATCTGGTTGATCTTTAAATGACATAAAAAAGCAACCGGATCACAGCTGTGGATGGCAGAAACTCATATGAATTAAGTGTGATTCTGTATTGCTGGAAGACATTTATAATAAATAAAATGAGTAAGTATGTGGATTGTGTGTTTGAATCCTGGTCTTGGCTCTTTCTGCATGGAGTTTGCATGTTCTCCCCATGTTCGACTGGGTTTTCCAAAGTCCATTTTCCCCCCTTTTTGCCCAATAGTTTCTAGCGATAGACTGCGGCCTCCACACAATCCTGCAAAGATAAGGTGGAATAGACATTGGATGGGTTAATATACATTTGGGCGATAAATCAAAATGAGTGAATTAAGCATTAACTTAATCTCGTCCACTTATATAGCACAGAAATTTACTTAGTAATGCAAAAGAGGAATTGACAAATGGGGAAACATAAGACACTTTACATTTCCTACTAAAATGTATTTCCATGGACTGAATTGGGAAGACAGGGATTAAACACCAGCTTTAAAATCACTGAGGATCAAGTTATAAATCACAGCCAACCGACAAATACAGAAGCAAACAGTAATTTTCTCTGTTCCAAGCATAGCGGTGAGGTAGGGTCACTGGGTTTGTCCTGTTCAGAAGGAACATTTGGTACGTGGCAGCCGTTGAGACCTGAAACAGAGTATGTATGACCAGTTTTCTTATTTATTGCACACATGAATGATAAACTCACTTTGGCCACAGTAGGTTGTCAGACTTTGAGAAATTCAATAAGCATGCGTGTTTTTTCCATTCATACTTCAAAGGGAGAAGCTGTCAGCATACAACAGTAATAGTTTAGAACTAAAAAGCATGTTTGCCTCAAAAGCAAAGACCAGAAAGGCCATTTTTGCTTCTCTGAATCTGAACAGCCTCTTGGAGCCAAAGGTAAGGCCTGCTACATATTGAAGTGAGACGTTCCAAAGGCTGTAAGATAATATCTAAATGCTTGCTTACCTTCACATTAGCAGTTGACAAACATGGAGCAAATGTTATTTGAAATTTATGGCCAGATCAGACCTAGTCAGTGTTCATGGTAGTTTCTGTTGATTTGACATAGTTTAAGTTGATGTGACATAACAATGCAAATTGTAATTTTTTTGTACAGATACAATCTGAAAAGTGTGCAATGCATATGCATTCAACCCCTTCTGATCCGAACATCACATGAAAAAAATCCAGTATAATCGACTGCTTTTTTTTTAAATCAGGGAAATAAAGTCAAAGCTGTAGCTGTAATTATGACAAGAGACATATAAACTTTGAAGAAAACAAAATGAAGTTTTTAACTTCATAACTTTATAAAAAAGTTCAGTGGATAGAAATACATTCAACATGCCTAAGCTATACCTATTTTCATATCTAAACATAGCTTCTACTCTAATTTCCCTTTTTCCATGCATATGTAAAATGGGGGCTTGTGGCACATAAGCTGATATTTACATTGCATCTGAAACAGATGTGATGAAGCTACATCCTACTATCCTCCTGAGTTATTACAGACATTCATAATTATTACCATGCATCTCTATTTTCTGATTACCGTTTCCTGATTATTGTTTATTTGGACGCTTAATGTACTGTGGGTTTGGGGTAAGATCATTTCAGTCCTGTGTATGTCTTGTACATATTTCAGTCTTTGACAATAAATTTGACTTTGACTTATTTTTAAAGTACACCAAGCTGTGGCCTATAGCATCAGATAAAAGAGAAAACAATAGCTCCTTTGTTGTAAACTCAGATTTGACACCACTGTACCCATTGAAATGTTCTTTATGGTAGCATTCAGACCTCAACCTTCATTTCTAAAACAATTATTTTAAAAAGTGCATCATGCTAAATCCATTTGCTTGGTGATGATGACAAGCAACCACAAGATGCAAGAAACTTAATAAATGTCAAGAAGGTGTGAAATTCGTCCATCTGTCCATTTTCTGTTAACCCTTGTCCCTAATGGAGTCAGGAGAGGTGTGAAATAAAATATACATAAAGGCTAAGCTGACCTCCAGTCTTGCAAATAAATGCTTCCCAGTTTCCACTGTGTAAGTAATATTATATAAAGTATTACTTTACAAAGCAATATTTTGTAAAGTATTGCTTTACTATGCTCCGTACATGAGGTAGAAACATCTAGAGGATGAAGTTGTGGCACCAACAACCACATTAAATTACTGGCGTAAAGAAACAAGGGCTGAAACTTAATCACTTTGACCTAAATAGATTCAACAGTCACTCCGTTTGAGCCCAGAGACCAGACATATGCAGAAACCATCAAGAAGATATGATCAGCACCCGGCATTATCTTTCTCCTTCCTTTACATAGTCTGGTATGAGATAGAGTTGTTTTACACTCAGTGCCATGCAAGCTGTAGCCTGTGGAAAGCAGGTGGGAGCTGTAAAAGTGTTACATAACCGTTCCCAGACAGCCTGTACAGTTGGAGTTGTCCCCATTTTTCAGGTGGAGACTGGTTTCACTGGGGGTTAACTGTAAGAAAAACAAATGACTATAGTAATGATGAAAAAATAATGAGATTTAAAGGAAGGGGAAAACAAAACACAGATGAAAGAACAAAAGAGGCAGAAGCCAGATTTAGAAGATTGCTACTGAAAACTGATAACTACTGCAAGATTTCAGGGTAGCAGGAAGCTTTAAGGATTCTTCCCCTGCTGCACACCCCTAGAAAAGCAAATGAACAAATCTATCCGTCTGACACAATCTCTCTCTCTCCAGGAGATCCTGCAGAGCCTTCATGTTGAAGACCAGAAGTTGCTGAGATGAACTCATGGAAAATTCAGGCCCCAAAGCTTGTAATTGCTTCATTTGATAGCCTCATTCCCGCAGTTTTTTTTTTTTTTTGCCTCCAACCTTATTTTCCTTCTCTGATGACAAGCACTGATGGGAACATAAACCAGAAAACGCGAAGAGGTACGTGTGCATACGTTTTCCTGCTTGTGCCATTTTTCCATTTTTCCCCTTCAGACCACAGGGCTCACATACCATGTTGGGCTCACATGGTATGTTGGTTTTGCAGCTGGAACAGGGAGGTGGGGGCAGAAGTGTGTTGAAGCGTTGTAGTGGGAGAGATTGTGTTACGTCTTATGAATGTTTCTTCATCTCTTCGTGGCCATTAGCGATTTGGACTTGTTTTAGTGTTTGGCCATTCACACACAAAATTCACAGAATTTTACATATTCTCATCATGAACAGGAAAGTCATGTTAGTTTCTTGTGATTTTAATGATGTGTTAAAATAATTGTTTTGTTGTGGTGGAATTAAACACCTTGAATTAAAGTTAAAGATACACATTGAGTACTAAAGTTCAAATTTATCATGAAATTTCTCTTGTCTTTAAAAATTAAAAATTTTTCCTGTGGTTTGAAACACTGACACTCAATATTTAAAGGTTACTTAATAAGTCACAGATGTGTGGCAAATAAACAAGCTTCCTAATTTATTTGATATTGACAGACACACATCGACGTAGAGAAACCAAACAGAACAGCAGTTCCATGTTTGCATCATCCATCTGTTGTCCCTAGATGGGCTAAAAACTAGTAGAAAGTGAAATAATAATCATTTAAAATAATGGAACATGATGTTAACCACATATGTTCATTTATTAATTCATTAATTTATATATATTTATAATTTATTATCACATCCACCTTGCTTTGTTCTTAGGTTTTAAAGCCTAACTTTTATTCCTTAACATGGTTATCTTGTCTTCCCTGGTGGATATTGTCCATTAAGGTTTCCAGTAGTTATTTTGGCTAAGCATCTCAATCATCACGGTTTCTGTGATGGCCTCAGAAGGGATTCTACTTTGGTCTTCATTCACATCGTCAGGAGACTCTCTGGATGTACTTCACTCAACTTCGATAGCCAGTGTTGACAAGCTTTCAACTTTGTTTTTTTTTTTTTTTTTTTTTTTTTTAAATGGCTGTCGGAGGAAACCGTTTTACTACCTTCAATGTAATCCCAACATAAGCACTTACCTTTCTGTTGGAACACCTAAGTGAGCATTGTTCCTGGCCAACCCATTATGCCATTTCAGTGCTAAATGGTGTGATCATCAACACACACGGAGATCCCATGAGGCTGAAGTGAACACTTTTCTGATAATGTTGAATGGAAAGGGGAAAGTATTTAAAAGTTATTACCCCATGAAAACTGATATAAGATAAATAAGAATTAATGTTCTTGGGGAACAGTGCTCAACTAGGGAGGTGGTTTAACAAACGGACTTCTCTTAAATCCTCATGGCCTCCCAAGAGTTGAACTTTTAGTACTTATATAGAAAGTTTTTCTGCACTAGAAAACACACCCTGCAGTATATGTTTCTGTTTGTTGCACAGAACCTATGAAAGACCTTGTGTTCTTAACAGATCAACAACCACATTCGCTCACCAACTTCCAGTTTTGAGCTATTGGACAGATGCACCAAAGTGGGAGGGTTTCCACTTGTCCAAATTTCTATCCATCCCTGTCAGCAGAGTCATTTCACACATCAACGCTGATCTCATAATTGTGTAAGGATTTCAGCATCGGATGGAAATCCCTGGAGAAGATGGAGAGCAGTTCTTTTCCTGACCATGTATGGCTTTATTTTATCTTAAAATATGTGGCACTGCAACATTTCATGCACTGTAATATCTCTGGGAATTACATTAGAGTACCCATTATCTTCTTTTTGCTGCTAAATGGGGACACTAAAGGTTGCATTTGCTGTTGAAGTTAGGATGGTGCTGTTTATATTCCATGTGAAGCTTTTAACTTCACTTGGAATGATGCTATTATTATTATTATATAAAACAAATAAAGTTAAACACAAATTTTCAAATACACATGCCATTTTTAATTTTTTTTATTTATTATTTTTTTACTTTGCATCCACAGTTGCATGCATAACAGAGCGAATTAAAGAGGCCAGACTAAACAGACTGCAACAGGATGTTTGAATCATAATGTTTGTATTTGTATCAGCTACAACAATTTATATCTGTTTGGAGATTCCCAGGTGGACAACAACACTTAGTGAACACACAGGAATAGCAGTTAATAAATATTGTAAATTAATGCATGTTTAAAAAGCTCCATGACAACAAAATAAAGACTCGCGCCACCAGCAGGAGCTTACACTCTTCTCTCAGCAGTGTGTGTGCAGTATGGCCTGAATGTTTGGTACATCAAGCCGAAATTACAAATAAACGGGATGGGGACTTCTGCCTAACTTAGGCAAGTAAACATTGGTCATCTGGATACAGAATGATTGGGAAAATATTGTGGAAGCAGACATTTACTTGTGAAATTAGGCTAGGAAACTAAGCTCAATAAAATCAGGTGTGAGAAACAGAGGTTTTGTTAACACAAATGATCAGTGTGCAGCATTGCTTAGTCTTAATGTATTCCAGGAAATTGTATTTGTTTACTTCTTGCCACTCTAGGATGTTGTTAATGTGCTAGAAATAATATAAAGGACAAGTTGTTAATGGGCTAAATCTGCTATGAATAATCCCAGCTTCATATCACTGAATGTGTCTTGATGACTCTGATGTGACAATGACTTTAACAGGCTACAGTATTTTCCTCTCACTGGAAAATGTGTGGGGAGAAAATGTCATGAAGTCATGACTTCAGTACAGCCCCACAGAGTAGAAACCATCAACAGTATTTGCTTCTGACACAATCCCTCTGTCTAAAGAGTGAGTTCATTCCTCATTTAACACATGTTCAACAAACATAAGAAGGTGATGATACAAACAGTTTAAATGACTGAATAACATTTTCTAATGTGATCAATTAGTCTTTTCAAATGAGGTCATCTGGCCATTTTTGTCTTTGTGTAAGTCCAAAATGTAATTTTGAAAGTATTTTTTTCTTTTTTCTTTTAGCTAGTTAGACTGAATTTTCTACTCATTAAACTCATTCACACTTCTGTTTAGAACAAATCCCTGTGGTCATCATGTTACTTACCTAAAACAATACAACCATGTTGGAACTTTCCCTTCTGTCATAGAAGTTTGGAAATTTGCTCCTCACCAATTTGAATAAATTACACCAATGTTGGTCCTATTAAACATCCTACTTTGCTCTAACAATCCATTATGTTTGGTGTTTTTGTCTTTATTGTGATTGTCATGGTGGAGTGAAGCATTAATTTACAGGATGAAATATAACTGTTATTATAGTAAAGCAAAGGGCAAAAAAAAGTTTAAACCAGATAATCTTAATGAATAATACAGCAAGATAGAAGGAAGCAAAACTTTAAAGTAGAAGACAAAAGGAAGTCTCTTCTTCTTGAGCTAAAAAATAAATGTTAGTGTTCCTGCTGTTAATACAGACCATCCATCCATCCATCCATTTTCTTCCGCTTATCCGGGATCGGGTCTCGGGGGCAGCAGCTTCAGAAGGGAGGCCCAGACTTCCCTCTCCCCAGCCACTTCTTCCAGCTCCTCCGGGGGAACCCCAAGGCGTTCCCAGGCCAGCCGAGAGACATAGTCCCTCCAGCGTGTCCTGGGTCTTCCTCGGGGCCTCCTCCCGGTGGGACGTGCCCGGAACACCTCACCAGGGAGGCGTCCAGGAGGCATCCTGACCAGATGCCCGAGCCTCAACTGGCTCCTCTCGACGTGGAGGAGCAGCGGCTCTACTTTGAGTCCCTCCCGGATGACCGAGCTTCTCACCCTATCTCTAAGGGTGAGCCCGGCCACCCTGCGGAGGAAACCCATTTCGGCCGCTTGTATCCGTGATCTCGTTCTTTCGGTCATGACCCAAAGATGAGAGTGGGAACGTAGATTGACCAGTAAATCGAGAGCTTCGCCTTTTGACTCAGCTCTCTCTTCACCACGACGGACCGGTACAGCGCCGCTTCACGGCAGACGCCGCCCCAATTCACCTGTCGATCTCCCGCTCCCCTCTTCCCTCTTTCCTGAACAAGATCCCCAGATACTTAAACTCCTCCACTTGAGGAAGGACGACCCCCCTGACCCGGAGAAGGCACTCTACCCTTTTCCGGCTCAAGACCATGGCCTCGGATTTGGAGACACTGAACCTCAAATCCGTTAATACAGACCAATTCAGTAAATTTGAATATTCTTAAAATGATCATTTTAATTATAAATTCTGTGACAAAACAGTCACAGCATGACTGTGATGGATGACGGTATGATGTCTCATGCATTAGAAAGTTTCACAAACCCAGATCAAAGCCAGGCAAATTCCAAACACCAAACCGTATCTGGGTGGTCCAAATTTTTTTAGTTTTACCAAAGAATTAGTGTTTGCATCTTTCTTTTATCTTGTTTTTGTGGGATTTTTTTTAATCATTTGGATATAGATCTAAGTGAGATTCATAATAAGCACAAACCTTGGATGAGTGTAATTTATGTAACTAAAGACTGCTTGTAAATAAATCCTAATCAGATAAATACATAGAATCCCCATTCATCTTCAAAAATACAGATAAAAAGTTAATAGAAAAGACTTAATCCTTCAGACAAACTTCAGATTATTTGCCTGATTATTTACATGCTAATATAGGCTCACATGGTTATCAATTGCAACAATACACACCTAAATAGTGAAAGTGAATACATTTTAATAAAATGTATTCACATACATTTTATATCCAATAGATATCATATGCTAATAAAATAAACTTTTTCTGGGACATTACTGGAGCAAGACAGTCCTACTGAGACAAGCTAAATCAGAATGATCGCTCTCTCTCTGTTTCATAGATGTGTGTGTGTGTGTGTGTGTGTGTGTGTGTGTGTGTGTGTGTGTGTGTGTGTGTGTGTGTGTGTGCCTGTTAGTGCATAAACAAGAAAATCAATGCTGATTGCAAGCAGGTGTGCTGATCGGCCAGAAACAGTGGGGTAATCAGCTGATGTAAAGCAGGCGTGAGTCAAGAAAGAAAGTAGAAAGATCAAAATCAAATGCAGACAAAAGACAATTCAAACAGCATAAACTTAATGACAGAAATACAGTCACCACACTATTAATCTTCTCAAGATTGGATTATCGTAACTCTCTTTATTTTGGCATGCCAGTGTCTGTTGTCCCTGTCTGCAGCTGGCTCAGGGTTCTGCAGCCAGAATCCTAACTGGAAGCAGAAAAGTAGAGATATCATCAGTCTTGTAGCTTCCAGTTGAAGCCTGAATTGCTTTTTAAATTCCTTTGTCTTTAGAGCTTTTGCACTCCTCAGCTCTTTTGACTTTGGTGGTTCCTGGTTCTAGTTTACAGTGTTGGGCAGAACAAGCCTTAATAGCTGGACACTCAAAGTTGACAACAACCTTCCAATGCTGATCAAGCATGCCTACTCTGCAGATCTTTAACAACATAACTTAGGTCATAATTGCATTCCTTCACTTTTCACTTTTTTTTATTGCATTTAATGTTATTATGCATTTACCGTAATTTTCCCTTTATTGACTGCAATCTTTCTTAATATTTTATATGAAGTAAAGAAGGGTAAGTAAAAGGACAGATCATTTCTTAAAGGCATGACATCATTCTTTCCTTGAGGCAGCAATAGTAGAACTGCATCACTGGAATGAAGCTCAAGCCATTATTAGTAGGTCATAAAATGGTTTCTCAGGATTAATTGTAGACAAAAAGCATCTGGCCAGCAGAAGTTGCTAGAACATGGTTTTTAAATAGTTACTGCTACTGTCCCATTAATGGTCTACTACTTTATTCCAAGCCTCACAGCATGCAATCTCAATGGTAGGTCTCAGACATGCCAGAGACGGATCGTGAGGTCATAAAACTACACAGTCATGGTCTGGACATGAGACAAATTTAGATTTTCTAGACATTAAGCACTGATTTCAGTCTCACAGGATCTCCTCAAACTTCCAAATGTACCTCCCTTTGCGCCCCGTACCCTCTCTCAATGCTAAAGAGGTCTGCACATTTTATTGTGTCAGAGTATTCTCAAGTATTTGTTCAGCTCTTTTTTAAAGAGCTAAATGTGAGAATGGACGGCTTAACCTCGTGGTAAGTCCTTGTTGGTACACAGTTTCTTCGCCCCAGCTTTGGTAAATAAAAAAAAAAAAAGCGATCACCACGTTTGAATCAGAAAGTGTGCTAACCATAATTTCAGCTGTGGAAGATTACTGCAAGCTGCGACCAGAGCCACAGTCTGCCTACTTGGAGAGACTTTATGCTAAGTTTATGCTTTCCATTTAATCATCTGTTAGTGAGGTAACTTGAGTAAATTAGGCTATGATAAATATGTTATTATCTTTCCGATGGGGGATTTAGAAAAAACACAGTTAAAAAAAATATAGAAATCAGCTTTGCAAACATCCAGACGTCATAGCTCATGAGAATCAGCATAAAATGTCAGGAATGGACGTAATTAACAGGGACTGACACAAAACCTCTCTTAAAAGCTGGTATTGTATCCTGGTTAATCAGGAGGTAAGTAGATGGGCTTCACAAAAACCATGATGTGTCTACAAGTGGCATTAAAATCTGTCCTGAGTGGTCTGACTACAAGTGTCTGTCTTATATGCAAGTAAACATGTAGTAACTTTACACCACTGGCTGTCAGTCAAGCAGCAAGTATTACAAAAACAGTTATACAAATGTTTTGTTCTCCTGAACAAGCAAATTGTCAGATTCAGAAAGCCTTTCATGCCACATTTCCAGTGATTAGTACTGGTTTGTGTGGTTTGGTTCACGTTTCCATAGTTAAAACGGCCAATACATCCCACCGGTACAGGTAGGGTCAAGCTACTGATATTACATAACAGAGTCCATTGTGTGGGGAGCAGAAAAATGTCACAACTTGCAACAAGCACGAGACATAGTCTGTCACGTTTGCCGTTGAACTTGTATGACTCCACGTTAGGCATTTAGGTCTAACCACAACTGCCCAGTGAGAGTCCAACTTGTGGTTGAAACATTCTCCAGAATATGTTGAACAATGAAATAGCATACTGAACCCCAACCTGTGCCGTACCACTCAGTGGAAATGAGGCATTAGAATCTGACTTGGGCAGAAGAACATGATGAAGATACAATTGATGAACCAGTTCCAGCTACAATGGATTCTGATGGGTGTTTTATAGGCTGAAGCAAACATAAAAGAAGATCGCCTTCAGAAAAAACTGGTATTATATTCCAAACTGGAGGTTTCTATTGATTTGAAAGCATGTTTGGAGGCCCATTGTTGGCTCACCTGTTGTGAACCTTAAGGTTCTGTATTAGGGTCCTTATTGTTCTGGGTGTGCATGCTACATTTTTAGCACATTATAAGCCATTTTAGAGATATTTTTTATATACATAGATTTTCCAGACAAAAATACTCATATGCTTATGGAAACTCCTGCTGATTTAGCTGGAGTTTAAATATACAATCAGAAATTTGGGGCTAAATTTTACTTTAAACATTTTTTTTTCACATACAGCCTAGCAGTTTTGCTACAGCTGCACAGTAAAATTCACTGAGAAATTGTGAGTAAAAACATCAAATAAATCACAAATGTTCAAAGCTGTACAATGTGTGATGTTCCCCAACATCTTCCATGGTGATGGAATCAGCAGCAAATTTTCACTCTTATTATTTCATATGCTCTGAAATGTTTTAAAAGTGTAAATGTTAGTCAGACAAAATATGAAAAAAATCACAACTGTGATCACCATGTGGTGGTACTCACACCCCATGTAGAGTAAAGAAGTCCTTGTAAGGCTTTTGTTTGTTATTTTTGGCTTCTTGGGCCTTTAAAGGGATCAGGGGTCAAAGGGACTGAGTGGGGTGAGAGATGAAGGCTCCTGATTATGCCGGGGGAGAAGAAGAGGCATCACAGACTCCTCGAGGGAAGAAGAGAAGAGCAGAAGGTAGTAAAGGGAGCCAGAGTGGTGAGGGATGATGTCATGAGAAAAGACCGGCAGGCAGCCAGGCTATTCAGTGCGTCGATGGATAGATGGAACAATAAAACTGAGGATAGATCGTGGTAAATGATGAAGTGTGGCAGGAGTCAAATGGTTTTAGGGCTGGTAAATGTTTTTTGAACAAAGATGCTGAATGAGATCAATTTCTGAGCAAATCCTGTCTAGGTGCAAGGATTGCAAGTAGAAATTCAGAGTTGGCTTACCAATCTTCCCTTCCCTGGGCTTCAGTGCTACATTTTTTAAATAAATCCTTAAGTTTAACAGCACGATGGGTTTTTGGTTGTCTTTTTTAGGCTCTCAGAGGATTGAAAAGTCTAGTTTTCTTAAACTAAGAGAAACTTTTCTTTACTGCAATCTTATGTATGAGGTTCTATAAAATCCATCCATTATCCAACACATTTATTCTTGTGGGTTGTGAGGGGGGCTTGTGCATCAGTTTAATCTTGCTCCACAAGAAAATATGAATCAACAAAGCCTCACAATTTTGGGGAGCGATATACTTCTAAAATCGTTTTCAGGTGCCATTCTTGATCAGGGGAATGAATATACAGAGGTTTTCCTTAAGAATGATGTTGAAAGTTCAGGTCAGCTAATTTGGCCAGTAGGTGTCATTGTTCATCTACTGCTCTTCTTTGCTGTCTGGCTGCAGTTTGTCAAGAAAAAATTCAGAGCTTGGCTCAGATAAAGCCTAATGTACTGATAGAATATCACATCTCTAAAGTCACTGCTTGTGACAAATGACATGTGGCAAGACTGCACAATACATCCCTTCAACAGATATTTTTTTTGTGGGGTCTAAGAGATGCCGGTTTGCCAAGAGGCTGTTTCTGATGTGTGATGACAGTATTCCTCATTCTGCCTTTTAACTGTCCAACATTTAATCCTGTATCAGCACCTTTTTTAAAAGTGAACAGTTTTAAGTTGATGGAAAGAGAACAGTCAGCTTGGGAAGTGGAGGTGTAGATATTTAAGACAGGTGGGATAGGAAGTTCATCCTTCTTGCTGGAATGTTAAATTACTGCTAAGTTGCTGGTAAGTGTCGAGCTGCCAAAGCTGAATGCACGATTACAGAGATCTTGACACCTTCTCTCGCACGACCACATAAATCTAACTGAACTTGTCATAAGAGGTGAGAGCTGTCCATTCCTCAGACTGAGCTGCAGGCTATTGATGTTGTTGAACAAGAGAGAGAAAGTTCTGCTTAAAGGCACTTCAAACTGTGGTTAAAGATGCATAAACTTAGTTTTACTTTTTGTATTCTATTTTGTATATTTTTTGTCTTAATTCCTGGATGTTAAGGGGACTACTGGGATAAAAATACTCCAGCTGTTATTGATTCAGCCATATTGTTTCATTTAGATTTTAGCTATTTCTCGACACAATAAAATTAAATTCACATAAGCCACTTAGCCAAGTGCTGCAGATTTCACTACTTTAAAATGTCCTCGTAAAAATTACGCACATGGAGCTAAATTATTTTCAGGCAACACGTTAAAGCTGCAGTATGCAACTTATATGATTTTATATAGATATTTGTTGAAACTGTTGCTTTGTCATGACAATGAGACAAGTAAGCTATGAAAAAAGGACTTTTCCTTCTCCCAGTGCTAACTAGAAGCAACCAATGAGAGCCAGGAGGAGAATCATAGGTCTATCAATCATGCCTGTGTGTGCGCTGCTTACCCAACGTTCTCGTTCTTCCTCCTTTGATACTTGCTCTGCTGCAACTTCTCGTCGATAGTAGATCGTATTGTGAATGCTAAAGCTAGTTAGCACAGTCACCAATAACTGTGGATAAAGGGTTTTCCTGTATGAGTGAATTGTTTCACTGCCATTAGCATATTTAGCAGTGGGTTCATAAGATTGGTTCACAGTGCCAAAATTGGCCTCCTTGGTTGGTTGGTTGTTTTTGCATTTCTTCAGACCGTAACAGCAGCACAAAGCGGATGTGGATGAATATTTGTTTTGTTTTTTTTGTAAAAGTTACATACTGTAGATATAGCAGTGTCTTAGAAATACATTTATGATCGTTGGACATTCCTCAGACATTTGTACGCTCTAATAGATTTAATGCTTCTACTTCATTTGACTTTAAAAATCTTGCTGAAACTGTTCAGTGTTATTCTCTGATGAACTTCCAAGGGTTTCACAGGAGATTAAATTAGTTGATAGTGTTGGATTTTCTCAAATTGAAAGATCTACTTAACACATATGCACGTCATATTGTTCCGACTTCTATTTATTAAAGATGTTTATTGTTTTTCTTTCACCTTACAATTAAGTGCTACTCTGAGGTGGTCTATCATATAAAAATTCCAACAAAATGAACTAAATTATTTTCAAGGCAATAGCCTATAATTATTTGTGAACTGTTAACCAAAATATTTTGTGTACACTTACCTTGCTAGCAAACTGAGACAGGCTGGTTATCAAAAAGATAGATCAGTGAGTCAGTGGGGAACGCCTCTTTAATAGCTAACTGCTGAGACTAAGTTTACACAAATGCTCACAGATTTCCTTTTTATGTCTTATGAAACCATTAGATCTTAAATGATGATTGTGGTTTAATTTGGAAAGACTGCCGCTCTGAAGCAGACTTCCAGATGGGATCACCTCAGGATCGAGATGACTCATTTTCATCATTATTTTGGATGCTTGGCAGGGGAGCATTTCAGACGGTCCATGTGAAAATGTTTTAGTCACACATTCCGCTGATCTAACTCTGCAGCACTTCAAGCTGCTTCTGTGTCCTTAAATAAACAAAAAAAAGTTCCTAAATCTCATGTGTTGTGAGGTTTCACCGTGTGTTGTGTAAAATGTGGGTGGACACTTGAATGTCATCTTCACCCTGTAAGCTCTAAAACCACAAGCCACATGAAGCTGTGTATTCACAGCACACATCTGGAGCATCTGGAAGTTGCAGGATAAACTCACATGTGCACATTCATGCACAAACAGCATCCCATACCGCTCACACAGCTTATGTGTTAGAATCTACAGGTTTCCAAAACTAAGAAAAAAAACTTCCAATCTTTCTTAATCTCATGCATATGTGTACTCATAAATGTTGCAATTTTTCCTAATTCAAATTAATCTAAATGGGGACCTACAATACAACGGGGTTTTTTTTGGCACATTTTTGTTCTCCCATTTGGGTCTTTAGTGCTTGTAGAAACTGTTCAAATACTGAAAAAAAACCCCACCAGAAACCGGAAAAATTTTATGACCTATTCTAACTTGTCCAACGAAAGAATCCAAACATCTATAAATTCTCAATATTCCAAACAGTATGAAGTATTCACAACTATAGATTTTTTTTTTTTTTTTTTTTTACTACACAACCACAGATTCAATACACTTTCTTCCATATTATATGTGATCAACACAAAGACCATCTTAGATCATAGGAAGTTTCATTTAAAGTTTGTCCGAAGATATATGGGAATACATTAAAATAGTGGAAGTAGGTGTTGTGGTCAGATGAGACCAACACACACATTTTTGGCTTATATGCAAAACTTTAGGTGTAGAGAAAAAAACTGAACATGCTACCTATGCAGTGAAATATGTTGAATGGAGCATCATCATGCTGTGGGGAAGCTTTTCTTTAGCTGGGACAGCAAAACTGCTCAGAGTTGTTGGAACATGGATGGAGTGGGCGCTAAAGTCCATTAGAGGTTGAACAAGACAACCATCCTAAGCAAACAGCTAAAGCTACAATGGAATAGTTAGACCAAAGGTAAGCACAGTGATGTGTAGGAATGGTTTGTCCAAAGTCTAGATCTTTCTGATTCAGATCATCCGTGGCACAATTTTGCAAGGAAACATGTTGAAAAATGACTATGTAAATGCCAAAGATAGTTTGCACATTTGCACCTTTGTGTTATTTCATCCCATAAAATCCATGGAAAATATTATGTCTTATAATCATGTGGTTAAAAAGACAAAATGGGATAATCAGTCCATAACAAATCCATCCTTTTTTCTTATAGCTCCTTCACACCATATCCTTGGGGTTAATGAGTATGTCACCAAGTTTTTCGAAGGCGTGTCTAAACATGAATGGAAAATGGTGGGTAACTTTATGCTTCCAAGCAGTGACAACAGGGATTTTATTTGGATGAGCTGGAACACTGCTATAGTGCTCCCAGATGTTTTCACTACTTGTTGGATGGTAAACAAGATGAAAAACTTTAATTACTCAAGCTAGACAAGGTAAAATGGCATTCAGGCCATGAGAATGTAAATAAATAATCAAATGTTTTATCTTTATGTGTGTTCTTGTGTAATATAAAAAAATATATTTTTTGTTGTTTTTACTGAGCATCACTTTTGACTAAAACAAACCAAGCATAGTCTCTAAAACTGACCTGTAATACAGTAACATAACACGAGTCCCGGGGCGTTCGTTTTGATGCCGAGTTGTTTACTAAACTCTATAATGATGGCCCAAGGGAAACCCCTCCTCTGTGTTTCTATATAGGGGACATTAGTCTATACAAGCAACCATTCAAAGGGGATCTGTGGCCTTTCCACTCTCAGTTGTGGCAGTGGAAGGGGTTTCAAGAAATGCCACATCCACAGAGCAAAGATGAACCCTAAAATTTGCACTATGTATGCGTTTTCTTTTTCTGTTTGCCTGGCAGTTCTGTTACCAGTTACAGATGCTGGCAATGGCAAAGGAACAGATGTGGCCTACTTGTAAAATAACATTATGAATTTTCTGTTCATTTATCTTGCAGGAAGAAGTTGCTCCTTCAGACTGGTCTTGGATATTTTTTGCTTGTTCATTCATCAGAGTTGTGGCTTAGACCAAGCTCATGTAAGTAAATCCTAGGTATCTACATTGGACAGCTTACACTGGAACCAGGGAATTTGGACTCTACATGAGGTTTGGCTTATGGATAGATATTTCCAGTCCTTTTTGACACAGTGGGTTCAGTTGCCATTGACATAACCTACCACATAAAAGATGAACTTGGTTTCACGCAAAAAAAAAAAAACTTTGAACAGTAACTATAAAAATGAGCTACGTTGGGCTGCTGTGAAGCTCCTTAGTATATAAATTTGAAAATGTATGCTGTTATAATGCATCTTAGTCATTACCACAAGGGCTGATGTAGCCATTTCCTTATGGTGTTTATGTAATGCCTTTCAAAGGTGTTCGTGCTATTGAAACATTTTATATTTTGTCATGTAACAACCACAAATTCAAATGATTTTCCTTGATTTCCTTGAAAGTTTTTTTTAAAAAAAAAAAAAAACAGAAACTCAAAAGTATGAGATTTGTTTTTATTCATCACCTAAAGGTTAATACTTGGTAAAAGCAACTGCTCAATGCAATTACACCCAGTAGTCATTTGGGGTAATAGTTTTTCCACCTTTTTACACCTAGAAAGAATGTTTGTTTGTTTTTTTTGCGAAATTTATTTGAAAAAATGTTCCAGCTTGTCCAAATTGAATGAAGAATGTTGTGAAAATATATTTTTTAAGTCTTGCCACAAATTTTCAATTTTATTAAAATCTGGATTTCAACTAGTCCATTCTAAACTAAGTTTATATCTAAACCATTTAATTGCAGCTCAGGCTGAATCTTTAGGATCATTGTTCTACTGGAAGCCGAATCTCAATCCTCCTCATCTCAACCTCTATTAGGTTTTCTCTTGGTCTCTTCTTTAATTCAGCTTCACTCATCAAAGCTGACCAGATTTCCTGTCCCCACAGAAGGAAATCATCCCCACAACATAAAACTGCCTCCACTGGGTGTTACCATGTGCTTGGTGTTTTGATTCCCTTGCATAGCTTGCAGTAAATTTGAGCTTTTAATAGTATTGATTTTTTTTTCAACAATGTTTTGTTTTTTTTCTTGCTATTGTTTCATGAAGGATAAAATCATAAAGTACACAACTAATAGTCAACCTAATAACTGGATTATCCTAACTGAGCTGTGGATTTCTACAGCTCATAGAGTTTCCATTGGTATCGTAGTTACTTTTCTGACTTTTATCTAAGGTGGACAGCATTGTCTTGATATTACTGTAACTGTTCAAAACTCTTTCCATTTATATAGTAGATGGCTGCCTGTCACATAATATTGATGACTGATATCTTTGTGTAGTTCTTGGTAGTAGCAATAAAAATACAGTTCTCATAGTACGGTGTTAAAATGTCTTTGTAAAGCATGCACTGTTTTGTGAATGGTGGGTTGACCAAAATGTTGATGTAGATAATACACAGGTTGATATTGCTACATACAAATCCCTTGATTGATGTTTTTAAACTCTCAGTTCAGCAAACAAAACCATACCTATTACTATATTGGTGATATTGACCTGAGTGATGGACTGGATATACATTATCTTCCGAAAGGATCACAGTTTCTGAGGACTTTAAGGGGATCCCCAAGGGAACATTTTACAACTGAAGCACACCTCTATGCAAATTACACCATACTTTCCACATTTTGCTCAGAGCACAGGCTGATCAAAGAACTCCACTTTTAAAGAAAACCTACACTCACCCCAACATTCAGTGAATTTCCTGACTACATAAGACATTAGACTAACTTATAAATTTTAAGACTTTCAGCTTTAGTTATTTAGTTTCTTTCCCCCTTCTCGTTCTCTTGACTTTGTCGATTTTTCCTCTCACTCTCTCTTTCTCAGCTGTTAATCAGTTCTTCATTTGCCCTAACCAGCTCCTTTTACCAACTGCATCCACTCACTAGTAATTAGCTCTTCTGGTCCTTTGTCAGTTCCACTCCCCCGTTAAGCTCTACTTTTACATTGTTTTCCACTGGCACTTTCAGTTGCACTCCTCTTGCACTCCACTCAGGTATCCTATTTTCTTTACATTTCCACTTTGTCTTTCTTGCTTGTCATTAAATTATGTGTTCCATGACGATCCGATAATCCTGTCTGCAATTTGGTCCTGCTACAAACCAATCTTAACATGCTGAGCCCATCCTCTCTCTCTGTTGGATCCCCCTGCCTACAAAGTTAACCCCTCAAAAGGAGAGAGTACTTGAAAAAAGCTGGTTAAAGATGCCATTTTAGGAGGTTCCAGTTTAACCAATGCACAAAAGAGCTCCCTCAGCCACTACCTAGAACCAGTCCATGAACTACACTGGTGACATACCAGCTAGAAGCTAAACCCATAGTCCTAGCTAGAATCTGAGGGTGGAGGCAGAGCACCCCAAAACACAATGCCACTGAATAAACTAAGTTTATTTATAAAGCAGATTTTATGCAGAGTAGACTTGAACCAGAAGACCTGAGTGGCCTGGAAGGTTTTAAAGAGCAACAGCAGATCTTAAATGTATTTTGTTGCTAAGCCATTCAGTAATTTATGAAGGAACAATAGTATTTTAAAGTTTATTCTCTGAGGTACAGAGAGCCAGACTTTAGAGCTGGGGTGATGTGCTCTAACAAACACAAGCAGCTGTGTTCTGGGTCAGTTGCAGCTGTTTGACTTTTTAGTCAAACCTGTGAAGTCACTGTTGTAGTAATCAGTTTGACTAAAGACAAATGCATAGATGATATTTTGTTGCGACATTAGGCCTTAATAGGGGAAATGTTCTTCAGATGGTAGAAGGCTGACTTTATAATTGTCTTTGTTCAGGTCTGAGTCCATAACTTCACCCTGATCATCAGTTTCTACCTGTAATAATTCAAGCTGTGTGATTACTCTGGAATCGTTCCTTTCCAAGTTAAAAAATGATTAATTTACTTTTGCTTTTATTCATAGGAAGAAAGTTTATAGCACATCCATGCATTGATTTGTACTACGCATCTGCTCAGTGCTTGAAAGGGTTCATGGTCACTTAGTGACATCGTTACGTCAAATGAACAGTCAAATCTTTTAAACTGCTGAGATAACATCTGGTACTGAAAGCTGTTGTTTGGTTTATCGCATTCCAATTTTTTTATTTTTTTGCCACTGAGACTTGGCAACAAGCAAATGAGAGAGGAGAGACATTGACAGCAGACCAAATCCATAAATTACAAAGTATTTGTAAAAATTCCAGGAGCTCTAAAATGTCTGAGTTTTAAGCTTTAGCTTTTGACTGACAGCTTATTAAAAGAATTTCCTTTTTAAATTATAAATAAAACATAAAAGGAAGAAAAAAATTTTTACATTTCATATTTTGCAGACACAAAGAAATGTTCATGGTCAGACCAGATGTGGAAATCTGGTCTCACCATGAAAGTCTTTATTGTCCGGATAATAAAAAAAATGACTCAGGGGAATCTTTATGAGAGAACAATAAAAATAATTCCCAGGTCAAATATTTATCCCCCATCACTCACAGCTGTAGACGGGTGAGCAATGGTAAAGTAACAAACTAAACAGATCAGGGTTTTGCTTCCCTTTTTAAATTTGGTGATTTTCTTTGAATAACATTTTATAGAGATCAAGAGATATGGATACTTTCTCATGGCACAGTATACTCCTCAGGTTATTTATTACAGGTATATTGTTGTTGTTGTGTTAGACCTTCTTCTACACTTTTTTTGCTACTGTAGCTGCTTTCCTTTCAATTTCATAATAAACCTAAACATATTTGCATTAAATCCTTCTGTTTGGTAAATCATAACTGTAGGTTCCACTGTCCTATACCACAAACATTAGAAAACATTTAAAGAGTTGTTTACCTTGGAACATGACATTAGATGAAGAGATTGGAGTAAATGAGTCCCTCTGACAACATGGTGAACATGATTAGTCCTAATGTGCTTTTAATCTAGAATGTCAAAACATTTTAATCCCTGCAGCTTGTTTTCTTAATTAACAAAGCAGATCAAATGCAAAGTCCAGGAGGATTACGTCTTTCACTGTTTGACATGGAGGTTTTAAAAAAAAAAAAACTTTCTCCATTATGACATAAGAAGCTGGTTTGTGTTTCTTTAATCAGCTGTAAGAAAAAAGAAATTAACTGTTTCAATTCAGTTTTGCTTTATGTTCTGTGTGGGTGATCCATTTTCAGATTTTTCACAAAAGGAAATTTTCTGATTTCCTTTTGTGGGACAAACGAAACCTTCTTTTGAAATACAATATTATTATTATTATTATTATTATTATTATTATTATTATTATTATTATTATTATTATTATTATTATCAAGTAATTGAGTTTTAAATCACCAAAAAGCTGCAGAGACTCAGCTTTTAATGTGTTTCACCTTCACATTTGGAGCTCAGTTCCTGAGCTTTGCTTTCCAGTGTCTCAATTCAGCAAACTTTGCCAGTTGGCTTTGAATTTAATTCTTTAAACAGCATCTTGAACCTTTCATTTATCACTTTTCCCTAAAATTATTTAAATTGCTTGTAATTGAATCTGTTTATTAACTGCAGAAAGGCTCCAGTACTGATTGGTACATGCCTTCTTTTGACTTCAGTTGTCATGAGGTCATGTATGACGTGCTTTTAGTCGTCCAGATGAGACTGTTTAAAAAAGCCTCTGGCCGTCGGTACGCATCACCTCATCCATTCAGTAAATACTATTCGGTAAGTGTAGGTACATAATATTTTTTTTTCAATATTTTGTCTGTTTTCGTGCCTTAAAAATCCTCCTGTGTCTCTCTTGTGCAAGAGAGAAACAGATGCAGAACAATCTACTTGATGCAATATGGCAAGGCCTATTGAATTTATGAGCCTTTGTGAAATGACATCTGCTGAGTAACCTAGCCCTATGGGTATTTTGGTAAATTTACCAGTATTGGCAATGCAATTTTGTTCATACTGTGTAAGCAATGAACAAAATGTGAACTTTGACAGTGTTCTAATACAATTTCAAGACATTTTAAAATCATAAAACCTTAAAAAACGCAGGGGTCTCATTTATAAAGGTTTGCGAGATTCGTACTAACAGTGCACATAAGGGTGAAAGGCAAAAATGAGACCATATTAAAAAAAATCATTTTTAAAGTTCGTGGCTAAGGTAAGTTCAAATAATTTTTACATTTGAGCTGAAACAAATAATCACAGACTCTTTATTTTACTGATTTTGTAAACATCAGTGTCAGAATATTTCTAAAACACATTAAAAACAAGTAAAGTTGACCAAAGTGTTTTGCAAATCAAATAATATAAAACAAATCATACATTTAAAGGTATTAAAAGGAAGTATAAGTCAAGTAAAAGCAAAGCAAGTAAAAAGCAAACCTCAGACAGACAAACATAGTCATGGTGCAAGGTTGTGATACTCACATGCTTTGCTTTAGATTTCTGGTCAGGAATTTCTGCTTTTTCAGCCAACTTTCAGGCAAAGAAGACAGGCAAAAAACTAAAACTTAAACAAGTCTTGCATCAGGTTCATGAAGTCATTTGAGGGAAACCACAGGGGTTGGAAGGCATCTAACATTTACTGATTCTCAGAAGTTAATTTTCAATAAAGTTAAACCTGTTGTTTAAGAGTTAAATTTATAGTCAGTCATACATCCATTTTGCATTTTTCACATTTTAATTCTGATTCAGAGTTAGTTGTTGACAGATTAAATGAATAAATATTGTTAATGTTTTCAAGCTACTGAACATACCTTTCAGTTTTAACTAGTGTAACCCTGCATGTTATTTTGTTGTATGAAGATTATTATATTTTTGTGAAGATTTAGTTTTTCAGTGTCAATTTAGTTCCTGTGTTGTCTCATCTGCCCTTGATTACTCCCAGCTGTGCCTCACGGTCTCTAGTGTATTTAGCCTAACCTGTGTTCCCTGTTCCTTGTCGGATCCTTGTCATTGTCTATATTGTCAAGCTATCTAGCGTTGTTTGTCAACCAGTGCTAGCAGTGTTTGACTTCCAACCTTTCTGCTCACCTGGGTCCACCCCTTCTACCTCACCACCTACACTCACAAACAGTGACAATTTGTAGACCATTTATCTTTACTTGAGTGCTTTCTGGACTAGAAAAGCAGCTCCATTGAAATGTTCTCTTTTTTTTTTACCTGTCCCTTCTGCTTTAGGTTTTGTATTAACAAACAATCTCAGCCATCCTTATCCCGAGTGGTAAAGTAATACATAGTTCTGGTACAGCTACAAAGCTTTATCATTTAATAAAATGATCAAATAAAATCTTGGAGCATATGAGAGATTGATTGAAGGAGTCTTGCTGAACTATAAAAGCAGCACAAGTGACATAAATATAGCACTGCAAAATTATGTAAAAGCTTAAAATCAGACAAAAGTTTAAAATCAATCCTTAACCTGACTTTAAGGGGCAATAAGCTAAGACTTGGGTTTTCTTGCTGGAATAC
Organism: Poecilia picta; assembly: GCA_033032245.1. Lineage (NCBI taxonomy): Eukaryota > Metazoa > Chordata > Actinopteri > Cyprinodontiformes > Poeciliidae > Poecilia > Poecilia picta. The sequence continues at coordinate 11,973,535 of CM065374.1, forward strand.
ACCTTTTCAGCACTACTGCTGTACAAAAACCTCTACTTTGTGACAAACTCATAAATGTCAAGTGGCATTTCCTTTGAACGCATGTGGGCAAGCCATTAATCAGCCCACAAATAAGCAAAAGAAAAACAAACCAAAACAACCATACTTTCTTCATCTACCACAGCGAGTCAACAACGTAGATTTATGGAGTAATTAAGGTCTAAAAAAATGTGTTTGAATGGAAGCATGTGCCACTTACTGGGTGGTGTATTTAAAGCAAAAAATAAATGTAATATAATAGCATGAAATATAGTATTTTTGTATTCAAAATAAAAACATGCACTTATCACAAATATTGATCCAGCTTATGTTATCCATGACTGACTTATTATGTTCCTATGTGCCATAGGAACATTCCAACACGTTTGACCAAACATACATATCAGACAGACTTGAATACACCCACACTTTTGAAAATGTTCTCTGTCTCACTAAGAGAAGCTATTTTTTTTCAGCTTTATTTTTTCCCCAGTTAAGAATAACACTGGTTTACCTGCATTTAATGAATGTTCAGGGGAAATTTTAGGTTATATATATTTTTTTATTTATAGGCCTAACAAACATGAATCAATAGCAATGAAGAAAAACCAGAGAACCAGAGCCATTTAAAGTCTTTTCCTGATTTTCTGGCATAATAAAAACAAAAACTAACACCAAATCTTCCTTGTAATGTCAAATCCAACATCCATTAGTTTAGCTTTGACAATTTCCTTTATAAACAGTTGAAGTACAAAATAAATTTAGTAATTATTCTTGACGGCAAAGAAAACGTAAGACAAAAAGAAATATTTAGATTTCTTTCAGGCTGTCCTCAGCGTGATGTGTATTTGAATAAAACAAAAAAAAAAACATGTTGGCGAGACATTAGAGAGAAACACATTATTTTAAGAGGAGATGAGTTCGGCTTCCAAAGAAGAAACATTATCTTGTGTTCTCATAAAACTTTATGGAGCATGAAATTCAAAGCCCTTTATTCCACAGCAATTGCAGAATGGACGCAGTAAAAGAGAGTGTTTCACGACATAACAGTGCAGTAAGTTGTTGAGGACAGTTTGTGCATGACAAATATTATGCAAGAGCCATTGATGCTGAATCTTTAAAAGAGGTGGAGATTATCTTTGTTGCATACATAAAGCACTGGGATTAAGGAGCATGTGAAGTGAAACATAACCAGATTTCTTTCTCTGCATCTTTATTAGCGACTTGCATCACACCACTGGTGTCCTCCAGTCATACGCAAAAGACAGATTTTCTAACTTTGAGTTAGTGTTTCCCCAAGAATGCTCCATAATGATGTGCTCCCACCCTGTAAAGTCAGAGGCACCCTTAACTCATTATCCCAAATGAGTTGCATCAGTAAAGAGACCTTATAATAAAAGTGATTTATCTGTTTTACAACAAAAGCCCCAGTACACCCAGTACACTCCAAGCTTTGGCCTGAAGCTCATTTTCTCAGACTAGAAATGCCAATCGTACACAAAAGCCAAATTTATTTAATTTAGTCACCTTCACTGCTTGTGACCAACTTCAAATGGAAATGCAAATCCTGAAACTAACATAAAATGCCAATATAAATAAAATGTGTGGTCAATGAGACATCGAAAAGATTTAAACTTTTTCTTGGTGCTGTACCTCAGCAAGGCTTAGTTCACATTTTATCAGGCATGTGAGTTTGACAGTTCACATGCTTTATGTCATCAAACTAAGATTTAGCGAAAAATACCGCACAACAGACAGTCCATAAGAAACAAAGACACACAGATTATTACAAACGTATGTCATCAGAATAAGCACACATAGACAAAAATATCCATCCTCTATTTTCATCAGGTGTTTGTTCCAATGTGATGATTGCCTCAATATTGCAATTAATCAAGGAAGTTTCTTTCCAATAGATGTACAGTTGCAAATGTAGATGTGTAGATAGTCAGCTCCATCACTGGTAAGCAAATATAAAACTGCAGATGTGAACCTATGTTATTATAATGTACATGAGTTGTGTACGCTGTAATCAGACGTTCCAGCAATCATTTTTCAAGCTTATTCCCAGCTGCAGGGGTAGATCAGTGTTTGTTGTTGGACAGCCACATCCTCATGGGGACAAGCTGTTAAAACTCACTAGATGATTGGCACCCAGCAGTCAAGAAAGCCTGGGGGCCCAGTCGTTGTGCCTGGTTCCAAAAATAAATGCATGAAGCCCAGCTGGGGGCACAGGGGTGAATAAATGGAAAGTTTTGCAGGAAAGCTCATGATGTGATAAGCATCTGGTGATTCCAAGTATAAGGAAACCAGTAATTACATGCAGGCTTTAATTAAAAGTTCAGTTTGGTTTCTCGACCATTGACAGGATGACACCTGCATGTTACACGGATGCAGTTCACTTTTAACATCACTTCATGCATCTCTGTCAACATTGGGAACCTGAAAGTGTTTTATTCTGTGCCAAAATACTTTGTAGCGTGCATATTAAACACCCTGAAGAAACTGTGTGGTAACATCAGTAGGCTGCATCTTCCCAAATCTTGGATCTGACCTCCCTGTGATCTCTCCGCCGTTCGTTCCACTGGCCATAAAAACGATGCAACATGTCAGCTTTTGGATTAAAGGAACTCCCTCTCTGAAGGCATCTTCTTTATGTGTTTACATCCCCACAGATCTATTTCTTTTAAGTTCCAGTCGTGGCTGTAAAACAACAAAACATCTTATATAAAGCATGTTTTAACTTGGATGGGTTTTATACAGCTGCACAAAGCAGACATGGAAGCACCTCATCTTGCGTTTGACTATTTTTACAGGTATCTTTACAAGTGCTGCACAGCAGATGCACTGTAAACAAAATCCAACAAGGGCTTAATTACAGATTCTCCCCATAAGACGGATTGTCAGAACAAGCTTTAGCCATGAATCAAAAGAATTTTAATGTCTTTCAGGAAATGGAGGATTTTTTCCCCTTCTCCTATAAAGTAGTATTTAATTGTCTACTAAACATCCTGAGATGGTTAAGACATAGATCTTTAACTATTCCAATATGTTGTATGTTCAGTACTTTCCTCCATGGGGTTGCCACAGTACGGGAGCTCCCCAAGCTACAGCACAGCTGTGTGCACATGGACAGGACTGACGTTTTACAGCTGATGCTCTTCCTGATGGAACCCCACTGATTATCCCAGGGTAGAAACAGGATTTAAACCAGGAACCTCCAGGGCTGAAGCTACCTATTCCGCCGCCACTGTCTCGCCCACTTAACAGTTGCGACACACTTTAGAAAGACGTGTTACGAAAAGGGAAGAGCGTTATTTACTGTGTGACCCTCACTTTTACTCACAAGATTAAGATCAGGACCAAAACTGTAACATCTAGAACGAGTGATTGAAAGAGCTTCTTCAGAAGGGCTGCTGGACTCAGCTTTAGAGATCAAATGAGGAACTCTGCCAATTGAAGTCACTCCTCCGCTTCAAAGGAAACACTAAGGAATTTTAAGAATATGATCCGTCCTGCCTGAGGAGGTTTTCCGGGAATCCCAATTGGAGGACTCCCAGAATCTCCTGGAGGAATTAGATACTACCTCTGACCTTGGACACTGACCCAACTTGAATCAGCAGACAATGGATGGATTTATTTCTCGATTTCCATGTTCCATTACACTTTGCACTATGCTTGTGAATGGTAGGACAATCTTGCTTTAAATCTGTATAAAATTTTTATTAATATAAAAATTATTTTATGTCACAGTTTAATGTTTAGAACCTGATGGCTGTCTTTACATGAATTCTCCACCAGCGCATTGCTTCTAATGCATCAGCAGCAGATGAATGCATGTCCACATACAGAGAAGCAAAGACTTTTAATGAGACAGAGTGAAGCTCTGCAGGAAGATGCACTGCAGAAGACTGGATCAGTTCATTTCTATGGTCAAACTTCTTCTCTGTTGTTTGAAACATCTGGAAATCCACTTGTCTGAAGAAGAAATGATGACAACTGGCTCGTATCTTATGTTGCCAACAAAGAGGCACACAGATGAAATCCATAAGTTGGAGTGTTTTTATCCAAAGGAGTGGACTTCCTTTCAGTTATGCCATGTTATGAATTGTGAATGGAATAAAAAAAAGGATTTCTTAGGGAAACCTCTCCAAAATGAGTCACAAGGAGGAAAAGGGAACATAAACTGAGTCACATATCTTAACAATGAAATGTTGTTCCCCTCAGCAGGAAACAAAAAAGATTAACAACTGGTTATTTCTCACAAATTCAACACGTTGTGATCAACTTTAAACACTAATTAGATCATGGTGAGTCTCCATCAGTCTGACTTTGGTCCAGGAATTGCTATTAAGTAAGTCAGAGCAATTTGTAGACGTTAGAAAGAAGGAACACAGCCCAACATATCGAATCTTCACCTAAAAAAATGGGATTGGTTTGCTCATATAGTTAGGCTCAAATTATCTATACCCCAAACAGATTTTGATTTACCTGTTTTTACTCATAAGAAATTACACATTCTTCTCCCAAAAGATATTATGCCAATGTACAAAGGGTATTATTTTAGGAATTCACTTATCTTGTCTAAACTATTTTGAATCATTCTCAATAATTAATGTACAAGACTTTATCGGTAGTATTTTTATGACTGTCTGCTTTTTGTCTGTTTCCACTTTTATGTGTGACTTGCAATGAGCTCCAAGCTCCACATTGAACTCTTGATTCTGGTTAAGCCTCTCTAGAACATTAATGTTACTTTCAGTGAGAAAAAACATGTCAGTTAAATAAAAATATCACTTTATATCTACCAGGATAATAAATTATTTTGATAACATTTAATGCCTTTAAAACAAATTCAGTTGCTAAACCTGTTAATACACAGTCCAGTCACATTAATGTGACCACCACGTACTTTCCACTTCAGAGTTAAATAACCAATCACAGAAGGCAGGTGGCAGCACAGTGCAGTTGAGCGTATATAAAGGGTGTGTGTGGGCTTCGGAAAACATTTCAATCGTTGGCGTAATGCAGAAACGAAGCGATTTATCCGACGTCCAAAAGGGCATGATCATTGGCTTTCGGGCCAAGGGTGGAAGCATTTCCGAAACGGCTGAGTTTGTGAACTGTTCGCGTGCCGCCGTGGTAAAAGTGTACCGTGCATGGCAAAATGGGACTGTCCAAAATCAACGATGTGGCAAATGTGGTGCACCACGGGCCATAGATGACAGAGGCGAACGACGGTTGCGGAGATGCGTTCGGGCAGATAGACGGGCTACCGTTGAGCAACTGACCACTAAAATGAACCAAGGGGCTACCACAAGTGTCTCCCAAACCACTATTCAGCGAACATTGCTGCGTCTGGGCCTCCGAAGCAGACGCCTGGTTCGTGCACCTATGCTGACTGGTGTTCATCGACGACGAAGGCTAGAATTTGCACGCCAGTACAGCAGCTGGACGTCCACTGAGTGGCGACAGGTAGCGTTTTCAGATGAATCGCGTTTTATGCTCCATCGGACAGATGGACGTTGGCGTATAAGGCGTGAAACCTCTGAAAGGAACCACCCTGCAACCATTGCAGGAACGGTCCAAGCTGGAGGCGGGAGCATTATGGTCTGGGGAATGTTTTCCTGGCATTCTCTGGGTTCACTGATTATTGTGGAAGGCACGATGGATCAATACAAGTACGCATCTGTCCTTGCGGACCATGTCCACCCCTACATGCGCATTGTTTTTCCTCAGGATGATGGCATCTTCCAGCAGGACAATGCGAGGTGCCATACAGCTGCCAGTGTACGTGCGTGGTTCGAAGAGCACCAGGATGAGTTTACCGTCCTCCCCTGGCCAGCAAACTCACCTGACTTAAACCCAATCGAGCATCTGTGGGACCATCTCGATCGAGTTGTTCGCGCCATGGATCCTCAACCGCGTAATCTAGCGCAGCTGGCCACGGCATTAGAGTCGGCATGGCTCAACATCCCAGAGAAGACCTTCAGGGACCTAAGTGACTCTCTTCCTGCACGTCTCGTAGCAGTTCGCTCTGCGAAAGGTGGTTATTCTGGCTTTTGACAGATGGTCACATTAATGTGACTGGACTGTGTATGTTGTAGCAGTGAAGTCAATTTTCTCTGTGATTCTCCTATTAATTAAGGTTGAAAGCTTTTTTCTTGGAAAAAGTGATTAGGAATCTATATTTGTTTGGGCTGAGGGATATTTCAAGCACCAAGCACAAAATGTCCAGTGCAGATGAAAGAAGATTAATTACATCCCACCTTAAATGTGGGATTTCATTAGGAGTTTTCATTTTGCCTTGATTTTCTCACCTAGGCAGTCCAATCCCTGGTGTTATCAGTCATCTGTTTGCAGTTATTTGTCTTTGAGGTTTCAGGAAATGCTCAGAGCAACCGTTACCTTGATCTTAAATTGTTCTCCGTTCTCACATTGTTGGAATTCCATAGACAGAGAAGTAATTGGCACAAATATACTTCAAATATAAAAGTGAGTGTGGCGTTCATGAATTCAGAAAATATTTCAAGCTGTTTTTGGTATAAATTAGAAACTTCTTCCATTCCTGCAGACTGCTGAGTTACAACACACAGACCCGCTGAGCTGCAGATACCAGGCCCTGCAGCTGTCTCCAGGATAATGAGCAACAGCTGGTGTACTCTGCTGATCGCTGGTTGGAAACTGAATTTCTGCCTAAAGCTGTAAGCAGGCAGACATTAGTTCTTCCCGTCTGAATCACTAGGAGTATTTTAGTTTTGGATCCGTGGGGGAAAGGTTCCGTCAGGCATAACCTGGTAAAATAAGGATGAACAGGAAAGCTGACAAATCTCAGCTTTATTTCCCAGAATGCTTCCTTTTCCTAAACACATGTCACGTTAGTAAATGCACCAAAAGTAAGACCAGAAGGCCAGAGGGGAGAAGGGAAAAAGGATGATGAACATCTGTAGCTTTTAACAGTCCACTGGAAAATATGCCGTTCACTGTTTGTTCTTTGAGCCAGTCATTTCTGTCTGAAATTTCTAACAGAGAGAAGTCAAGTTTTATGCACATTTGTTTAGAAAATATCTTCCTAACAGAACTAAGCTAGTCGAAATTCTTATTCAACATAGTAAATGCTCCTGCAGGGAACAACCTGTGCAGCATCTGCAAAAGCTGCATGGACTTAGTGAGCTCAACTCAGATTAAAATGTGTAAGAATGGTCAGAAATCTCAGTTTGATCAGGCTCGACTGCTGGCTGAACACTGCTGAGGTGCACAGGGGTGTTTTGATAAGTGGTAAGTGACATGATGCCCAAAGCCGGAGGCATATTATATTTCTCACACATCTGCAAAAAGTCTTTCAGACACTCACACACATTTTGTGCGTCCCCCAGGCTCCGGGACCACTAAGGCCAAGCTGAGACATCTATTTGTCTTGAGCTCACCTCATTGTGAATGTTATATTAAATATAATCACCCGAGCATAGATTTTGAGGAATTTATGACTTTCAAACATAATGAAAGAAAAATCTGCTTGACTCTCTGACTTGTGGAAAACTACCCCAATAAGCCACTGAATCTTTTCCATAGAAGGTCAAAAAAGAACATTGAGGTTATTCTGGGGAAAACAAAAAATAGTTGTACATAATGCGCAAACTTGTATTTCCATTTATTTTGCCATTTATTATGCTTGCACAAATGTTTTATATTTGTGCAGTGCACCACTAATGGTTGTCCAGTCATCAGATTTCACCACCTGAGACATAGATTTCTGCAGCTACTGTGAGCTTTTTGAGAGCTTCTCTCATTCTTTCGCCTCGCCTGTTTAATGAGGCGGATGACCATGACATGGTAGGTTTGCAGTTGTGTTCCCTTCTGGCAGGTTTGAAATATGGCACATTGATCAATCAGTTACGTAAACGTGCCACTGCTGGCCACAGAGATGATTTTTTTGGAATTAGCATTAAAGTAGATGGGGCTAGAGATGGATGTTTCTATTGTTTCTAGAATTTATATGTGAGGAGCCTATATTTTGTGTTTGTACAATTTCAAGATGTTCCTTTACACAAACAGAACCAATCAATTTTCTTTGTATCAACAACTTCAAATATGGAGGAACGATATGGAGGAACAATTTGGTCAAACAATTCACAGCAGGACAGAAGCAAGTATAGTCTGACACATGAAACTTTGGGTGGGGGGGGATTGTATTTGCTATGTCATCAAAATATGGGAATCCAATTTGGAAAACACACGTGGAATATTATGTAAAGAAAGAACAATCTGAAAACCAAAAAATGACTTTTATGTACCCCGAACATCTTTTCTTTTCTCCGCCTTTTTGGCTTTTCTTTTTGGGACTTTCTGCTTATCAAGTACATTTACCAGTCATGCTGCATCTTAATCTAAAATCCAGTTGAGGTGTTTCCAGTGTTTTCTCAAAGCCTCAAACAAACTTCCAGGAAATACAAGCCTTCCCATAAACCGCAGGACAGAAGAACTGAGAAAAATGTTTCAGCACATGTCTGGTTCAGGACCGGGAGAACGGGTCAGCCACTTATAAATGTTTGTCTTAGCTTGTCATGATCTTTGAGATTTTGCTATGTTCTTTGTTTATAGGTTTTAGTGTTATTGCCATATGGTGCGGTCACCTGTCACATTTAGTGGCAACAGCCCCTTCCCTTTCCCAAAATTCTGCTGTTTACAAGGTTTTGTTTGAAGATTTTCAGATTATTTTCCACAATTTACAGATTCGATTTTCTGTTACAGATTCGATTTTCTTGTCAAATTTGTGGTTACAACAAAATGCAGAGAAGTTGAAGAATACTGAACACTTTTTTAAGACACTGGATTGTGTTCAGCCTTTCAGGGAACTTTACAAGATCTTACATATTACTTTACCAGAATGGGTTGCATTTAAACATTGGCAAGGCCCCTATTTTGGATTTAGATCATGGTTTTCTGAATTTCATCATACTTTGAAGAACTTAAAGGTTATTTTTCCAAAACCTAAAGGTTACTTTACCAGAATGTACAAGGTGTCTTTACACCTACAGGCCACTTTCCTTGACCTTATAAACTGCTATGCTAAAACTTTGCTCGGACCTTTCTGACCTTGTTAAACTTTTTGTTAAACTTGCATCATAATCTTACAGAAATAAAGTGGCTGCTTTTCAAAGATTAACTGTAATGTAAAGTTGTTAGGTTTTTTTGCACTTTTGAGAATCTACAGGTTTCTGGAACTTAAATGTTAGACTTTCAGAACTTCAGTGTTGTTTTCTGAACCTTGTAGGTTATTTTCTGAGAGATTGCTGAAGATGTTTTTTGTAGTTACCACATGTCCTTGCTTTGATTTTTAATATGTTTTTCTTCTGTCACACACACACACACACACACACACACACACACACACACACACACACACACACACACACACACACACACACACACACACACACACACACACACACACACACACACACACACACACACACACACATATATATATATAAAATTTAACCATTTCAGCAAAATAGGGTATCTTTTTGTCTTCTATTTAGTAAGATGTCTTCGTGTCCAACTTTATTATCTTTTGCCTGCTTCCAATAATGTTTTGCATATGGGTCCTTAACACTTATCATGTCCTTTCCCAGGTTTTCCAGCTTTAAATGTTGAAAAAGAATAAATATAAGCAAACACATTTTATAATGATAGCTTAACCAAAGGCAAGACCATATTACATTGCTGTGGTGGTTGTTCGTAATGAATAGCACAGAACAGAAATCTTTTCCATTTGGATACAGTCTCCTGAATCTAAGTTAAGCATGTAATCTGAGTGATATACAGTAATTCTACTTCTCTCCAGTTTCATCTTTAATATCTCTTTTGTGTGTGTGTGGAGCGTAATGATGCAGCCAGATGCAGAAGTGAGGGGGAGTTGAGTAAGCAGGGATTCTGGTCTAATGCCCACTCAGGAAAACATAAGATCTAGCCACACTCAGCACGTGGGTGTGTATGAGTGGTCGTGTATTTGAGTGAAGCTGGTCGAATGTGAACGTTTCTCTGACCTTGATCTCGTCACAGTTGGCGGCACACATCTGACCACATCCAGACTCTTTGGCTTCTCTGCAAAAACTCACTTCGGCTCTTGTGGAGCAGCTCTCACCAAAGTGGTGGTTAAGAGATGAGCACAACCTCCTTGACACAGAGAGAAACATTAGATAAATGAAGTGTCTGATTTCCAGATGAACTGAGCTTAACCGAGTCTACAGAATGTGTTATCTATTTAGAAAGTCATTGTGCTGTCAAGGTAAATGGAAAGTACATTCACTGTTAATTATATGGTTAAGATATTAAGTTATGGTCTTTGCTTGGTTCTGAATTGCAGTGTTACAGTTTACTACACTGTAAAGTTTAATACAACAACACTGTTTCCACTAACTGTAAAATTTTGCAATTTGAAATCACCAAAATTTACTCTCTTCAACTTGGGATTTTTCCTGCATGTGCCATGTCCCAAACACAACGAGCGAGAGGGACAGGAAACTTCAGTATGTGCTCTTGGCAGAGCTGGAGGCTCTGTCCATGTAATCCTGACAACAGTTTTTGACAGCTCATTTTAAGGTGCTGGTCTTGTGAGTTGTGTTGAATAATAAAGTTTGAGTGTACTTCCATAGTCCTTTAACCTCTTTTGAGCTGATCAGCATTCACGTTTCCTTTCATGTGCTTTTGTCATGTTTCTTCTTTCAATCTTTTCCATCACAATCAGCATTCATGTGGTTTTCACCCCCACCACACATAATAAATATTTGAAGTCAAACAGTAGATTAACCTAATCAGTCACCTGCATTAACTTATTCTGCAGTTCATTTGCAGCTAATGTGGTTTCTGTTTTTATTTGTGCCCGATGTGTATATTTTCCCCCACTCTTTTTATTGTCAGTCTCACTCACTTATAAGCTCACTACTGGTAGAAAACAAGTAGGACCAGTAACACATAAAATTTGATCACATTACACAATCTGCTTTGGAAGTCCGATCCACATTGGCTTATTTGCGCACTGACTGAAGAAATTCTTCAGGATTATTCTTACAATAAAGTGTAACATATTTATTTATATCAATTAAAACACTACTTCTTACAATATGACATATTTGCCTAGGCAATGTTGTAATTCTCTTAATAATAATTGTCATAATTTAGTTCAAATAATATAAATCAGTTAAAAAAATGCATTTATTAGTAACAGAAATTTATCACTGGATCTTTCCTCCTGTTTGATTATTTTATAGAAGAGTTTAAAAGCCACGCTAAGAAAATAAAAATAAGTCAATTACGGTAATAAAGTCATAAAATTACAAGAATAAAGTCGTACATGCAAGTCCAGGTAATACAAGTTATACTATTATGAGATAGTGACGACATTATGATTTTATTTTTGTAACATTATGACTTTTTCTCATAATGCAATTTAAATGTACTACTTCATTCTTGTAATTTTATTTATTTTAATTTTTTTCTTTGTATGACCCTAATCCTCCGTCATACACTATGCTTACAATTACAATGAAATATGAAAAAAAACAAATAAAAAAAAAACACCCTACCTGGAAATATTTCTATTAGCACATGCACACATTAGCTGAAAGTACAAATTGTTCTTCCTGGACAGACTGTGCAGTGACACTTCCGCTTAAAGGAAATTAAAGATGTCTCTTGATTTTGCTGTTAAGCAGGTTCCAAATAAAGGAGAGGTTATTAATTTGACTCCATATAATTAATATAAATTTAGGTATTTAACAAGCAAATTAGTAAAATTAGCAACAGTATTTTTTGTTTAATCAGATGAACCAATGCAACAGTTAAGCTACAGTGATGTCTGTAACAGTTTGACCGAATAAACAATAGTATAGAATGCTGCTAATAATGGCCTAAAAGTATGTCAAACATAATATCACACATTATTAAAAATGAAAAATAAAACCTGACCTGAAATTTAGCCTTGAGTAGCTTTTTTCAAAGTTCTCTAAAACTGGATTTATGTTAATCTCAAAAGACATTTTTTTTTTTCTGAGAGGAATCTGTACCGGTCTTAAACTCTCTCACCCAAACCAATATCCTTGACTTTCCAGCAGCTTATGATCAAGATCATCAAATGCTTTTGAAAGCTCGGCAGGAGATTACAGGACTGTACAATGTTCTCCCAAACATTAATAAAGCCAATATGGCTGCTGCTGCTGCAGTTCTAAAATTCAAATTAAAGCCAGATTGATTTTCTCCTCATATATTATTGGATGTGTCCGAATGGTTTTGTGGAATACAAATGAAGAGAAGTGGAAATAAATTGTTTGCTATGGCAGTTCTCACCACTCACACACAGAATGCAGTCGATTTGGATTTAAGGTGATCAAGCCAGGTGGGAATCCACACCATGAGGATTGTCCCAGTTTGAATTTTATGACTTGGACCTCAAAATTTCCATTTTCCAAATTCAAATGCAATACACCAGAAGTACAGTCCAAATAAATTAAAGGATTGGCTTATTTAACTTATAACAACATCAGCACTATAAAATTCTGGACCAGGATAGAAAAGTTTTAGTTTTATTGTGTCGATTATGAATAAGCCAAAGTAAGAAAAAGGAATATAATAACTCCAGGGACTGAAAGGCAACTCAACTTTATTTTTAAAGCACCTTTCAGCCAACGACAATTTAAAGTGCTTGTACAAGGAGGTTAAAAACAACATCTAATAAGAAAAAAAACACATCAAACAGATTAAAATTAGATTATATTTAATCAGATTAGTAAAGAAATAAATAAACATAATATTTTTAAGAGTAGGCCATAGCAAATAAACAGTTTTTGACCTTGTTTTAAACAAACTCAGGTGGGAGCGCTCTTACAGTGAACAGGAAGCTTATTCCAGAATTTTGGTGCATAAAAGCTAAATGTTTACTTCTAATGAATGATGAGTAGGTTTGATACAGATCATCTTCATCTTTCCGGTCTCAGCGCTTTGTAGCATTCAAAAAAATCAGAGTCTGGGCTTTTATTAGTTAGTTCTTTATAAACCATTAATGAAATTTTAAATTATATTCTTTGAGCAACAGGTAGCCAGTGGAAGGATCTTAAAACTGGACTGTTGTGCTGATCTCTTTTTGTTTTGCAATAGTGGTGGGTAATCCTTTGGGTTTTTGGGAGGCAGTGTCCTGCATGGTTTAAGAGTGTCCCTGCATCAATATGCAATCTGGTTTACTGAAAGCTCAGTTTAACTGTGAAGAGCGCAACATTAACTAAACATTAACTGAAAAATCTGCAGAGATCTATGGTCGCCTGGAAGGATATATTCACAAGACAATTACTATTCAGAAACTCATGAAAATGTGCTTTAAAAAAAAAAAAGCAAAGGGGGAGGAGGGAGCAGAGCCATGGGATGTTCCATGTAAAATTTGCCACCAGGCAATTTGGGCTGTGCATCAAATATTTGAAAGAAGGGCTTTTGGCCAGAAGAAAATTAAACATAGAGAGGCAGAAAAGGGAAATTATTTAGATCAAACCATAATGATCTGTCAAATCAAAGTAAAAAGATTTCTAAACAATCCACTTTGCCTGCGAGTGGGCCATTTCTTTACAAAATATTGCAAAAATTCAATATTTAGATGTGCAGAGCTAGTTTGAACACATCCCAAAATGCTTGCAGATTGTAGAACCAAGAAAAGATGGTTCCAGAACATGTTGATCTGTGGACGAATGCTGTTCATTTGATTCCAACTCGGTATGTTTCTCCCATGTAGTAGCAGACAACCTGGGTAACGCTTTGAGTTATTATTACCCCACTGTCTCAATCGTGTTGATAAACTATGGAGAGAAAAATAAGTAATAATTATTTCTGCTGCTCCAACTTTGATCTATGATTCCCAAAGCCATGTTGACTGTTAATAGTAGTTATAGCTGTTTTTAACATGGTGTACAGTGTCTGCTAGGTGATGTCATGTTGAAATCAGACAACCTCCATGTTCCTGCCACAGGTTTATGGTTTTAGTTATGAGCAGTGCTGCAAATATAAACACCTTTTAGCAAGGAGTAGATAAATTATGCAAGGATCTGTAAAAAAACATATTTAAGCAACGTAAAAAAGGAAAACGTTCAGTTATGAAGAAAAAAATTATTTATGAGTGTAGACGATGGACTCAGGACATCACATGTGCTTTGATTTAATTGAAAAATTTTAGGAATGCAAATTGTTGATTTGATAAAGTAGGATTAGATGCAGTAGCTGCTTCCGTTTCTTTTGGTCCAGCTCACAGGGTTCTTCCTGTCAAGCGCATGTGTTTCCACTTACCCCTTCTGGCAACAGCTGATATCTCCCATCTTTCCCTAAATGGACACGTTCCAAGTAGATTTTTACCCTCTACCAACAGGACTTTGTAGAAAGCCTGTGTCCAGTTAGCTGTAAAAACAGCCAGAGGCTTAACCTGACCAGAGAGAGGGAAGGTGGTCAGTGACAGTCAGACCACTGTGGACCCACAATACTAATGCCTGACGGCAATAAGAAGGTCCTACCAATTAGCTGTGACACATGGTCTAAGTTTAATGTTACTTCACAAATTCTCAGATTTCACATAGTTGTGCCCTGCACATTGTTATAAATCAGTTGTATCAGTTTTTTTTTCTTGACTGGGGCATCTGATATCAATAATTCTGCTTAATCTCTTTGCCAAGTCTCAAAGTTGGTAAAGAAATAAGTTTTGAGTCTGTAAGTGAGAAGTTCCTCGAAAACATACTGTGATCTGACCCTTCAGCCCAACCAACACCATCCCTCCTCCAACTCTAAAGGATTTATTCCCCCTGCTGATTTATCACTGTTACACAGCAGCTTGCCAAACGTAATTTATTTCCCCACACAAGAACGACAAATGATAACCATTTGATTGAGGGAGACAATATTTTTTTCAATCTGACATGATTTCAGTGTACACTGAATGTCCACCAGATTAAAACCACCTGCCTAATTTTACTTTACTTCCTCTTGTGTACATAAGTAAGTGTCCTGCATAAATATACTTATGTAAGTATACAGGACACTTACATAAGTAAGTGTGTCGAGATATCATCAGAGGGCCTTCTGTTCTCACATGGGATGATGGGGCCACCATAGATATTCTCATTTTTGATTTCAGTTCAGAGATGTGTCAAGACACAGGAGAGACCTAATATTAATTTCTACCTTGTAGGGCTCTATGACTTTACACACAAAGATCTCTATGGACACTTAGCTGGTTTGGGTCTTTACGGTCTTACACCCTTTTGGTTGGTTTTTGTCATTAGTGTTGCTACATTAGTGTTCTGTTATCATGTATGTTTTCTAGTTCAGAAAAAAGAACATGTCCCAGATGACAGACAGATAAGTGATAGTAGGAAATCATCTCTTTTAAAAAAACATGCATGAACAAAAAGATGGACATAAATACAGCATATTGAAAAAGTCCAGGGCACACCCCACATATTGATAGATGACCGCTGGAGAAATGTACCAGCGCTCCCCTTGTTAGAAGGCGGATATTGTGCATCTCTAGTTTAAAGTTCTGTTGGTTTTAAAGAGCTGCTAAATTATACCAAAAAAGCAGTGTCAGGTGATTCAAATACTGTATGTTAGAAGTGAAATTTACTCAAAACTGAAAGTGGAATGGAAAAATCACTAAAACTAATTAACTTATGAGGACTAAAATATCCCTGCTGCCATTGGTGTTCTTTGTAATTGCTGTATCATAAGCATAAAATACAGAAACTGAGCACAGTTCAAAATATGAATACATATCAAAATGTCCAAACAGAATATCACTCCTGGCAGCTATTCAGAACAGCATCGTCATTTCTTTTATGAATCGTATGGCTAACCGCAAGGCATAAACTTGTGCTTGTTAGGTTTGCAGCTACTAGATGTTTTTGTGATGTCTGCTTGGACATGTGGCAACAGTTAGAAATCTTTTTCCAACAGTTGCAAGAATCTGTCATGCAGTTTTGCTCTTTCCGCTCAGAGTTCAAAGCAGCAGGCTTTACCAAACATTATGGAAATGTAAAGCTTTGCATTTAACTAGAAGTTGTTTACAGAGACACAGTCGCTGGAGTATAACTTTATAATCAAGTAGATTTTTAGTCTCTGAAAGAGAGGGAGAAGATGGCTGAAATAACATGAAATTTATTGTACTTAGGTGTATTCATTGACTAATTATTTTCTTTTTCATTATAGTTTCTTTTGTGGGAACATTCTGTTTTTAAACTGGTATATTTAGTAATTTTAGTCATGTTCTTTCAATTAATTAATTTGGATCTTATTGTAAGCTCTAGGGTTTAAGTAAAATCTTGATTATGTTCAAATAAAATCCAGACGACAGGAAAAGTATTATTTTAGCTGTTCTGCAGAACACTAATACCTCAATAACACCATTGTAAACGTAAGTAAGTTTATTAGGAAAATTTAACAAACATGGGAACATTTTTTACATATTGTTCACCCAAGGAAATATTGCAAGAAAGGAACAAAAATTTAATGAATCAAAACTGTTGAAATAGATCAAGTCATCATGCTGATAGTTATTTTTTGTGTTAAATGCAGTAAACTTTATTTTCCTGAATTCAAAATATCTTTGCTTCACAATTAGAAAATGAAATTTACTGACTGTGCAAATAAAAAACAACAACAAAAAAACATAGAGCTCATCTTTAGTAGGCACACGTTGAACATAATCCAAATTTTGCATTAACTTCAGGAAAAAAAAGTATAGTTTGACATGCATTTAGATCCCAATATTAGGCACATATAGAGAATAAAACTTCTATTCATGCCATGCAGTCTGACTTCAAATACTTTAGTTTTTTAAAAAACGCAAATTGTTATTTTGTATTAACAGGATAACTATTGCAGTTAATACGATAGTTATTTTCTTGCAGAAGCAGGATATTAGCTTGGGGAAAATGCTTTTGACCTCATGAAGTGGAAACATTGTTTTAACGTCGGTGGTTTTGGTAATTTATTTAGTTTCATTCTTCAGTGTCTCTTCCGTACTTTGGCCCTTGTTATTGCTCTCTGTAGTAACAGAGGGGTCAGGATGGTGTTTGTTAGAGATTTTTTGGTATTATCATTTTATTACTTTAGTTCATATTCAGTCTAATGTTAATCAACAATAGTTAATATAGATTATTGTTATTTTCAGTTTAAAGTGTTCTCTTTCTTCAGTGTGTATAAACTGACCTGAAGGCCATGTCTGCCTGTTCATCTTCATGTGAAACAGTTGACTGTGTGATCAGACCTTGGGTTGTGTTTCCACAGGTGCCTCCTTATCAAACCCCAACCTTGGAAACTGCCTGTGTGCACTAATAATTTATGTGTGCTGACTTTCTTAGCAAATCCTCCTTCCTGTTGCTTGATAATAAAAGACGAGCTGTAACCAAAGGTTTTTTCAGAACGCTCAGTGAACGGCTTGGAGGAACCGTTTGTTGAGTCTTCTCCTTTTGCAAAAGCTTTGTCATAATTATTCACATGCGTTGTCTGTGATTCTTTTAATGAAGGTACAAGAAAATACCCATCAGTGTTTTTGAGTAATGCTTAGAAATTAATGCTAGAGGCTAATTCAGACAGTCTTAGAAAGTGGACAGTGAGAGTTTCTACTTTTCCTGTCTCATAGTCAGCTATGTTTCTTTATTGATGGCTTTTTATAGAGAAATAAGTCAAACGTAATGTAACATCTGCTACTGGAAAAGATAAAAGCCCCAAAATTAAGCAAGATCCACTCCTGTTATGCGTTGGTGCGTTTATAATTTGTCATATGAATAAGTGCAGCGTGCATTATAACCTATATGACTGCATATGATTCAGTGTAAAATACATACATGCATTATCTTAAGACCAACATCTTGAATAGTGTAAATCTGTAATTTACTCAGGTAGAGAATTTGAAATTTTATACGTTTCTGTTTTTAGACTTCAAGCCGTCAGCCAGAGGGTAAACAATTACATAGTACTGCAATGATTTTTCCACAAATTGTTTTCTCGTATTTTACATAATTATTATTAAATGAACAGCTGCCATAGCCCGTCTCTCATGGAAAAAAGTTTCTCACCATTTTGTTTTTTTTTTTTGTGCTAATTTCAGGGAATCGCTGTGAATCATCCCTGTTGATCATTTTCTTCCCAGCCGCATTGTTGATATACTACATTTCATAGACAAGCTGCAGCATGACAGTAAAACATGTGCAAAGTGATTTACAGCTGCACCAATGAAAGCAAGTGGAAGGCATTTCAGCTGTGGATATTATGAGTCACAGAACCCAGACAGTTATCTTATCCGTTCCTCTACAGGTACAGGGATGTCGGTGGGACTGGCTGTCTGAGAGGACAGCCTTGTGGAAATTGTGGTTTTGTGGTTCATTTGAAAGGGGAAAAAAAAGCAAAAAGCAACTTTACTTTACCTGTTTAAGCTATAAAAAACAAAGGCTTCCCCTTTTGGTTTGTCAAAGTTTTTTTCCACAAAATGCCACTCATCTTACTCGAGCTCTACAGAAATATAAAATTTACATTAAGTGCTTCAGCGGATATTAGATTTACGTCCACACATAACTGCATTATGTACCCTAGATATTTTTGTGCAATTTGTAAGGATATTATACCACATGTGTAAGAATTCATATGGAATTATTTTTTGGTCAAGTGAAAGTAGTTTCTGAGATTTTATGGAGAAAGTTATTTTTCTATGCAAGATCCATGTTCCAGTAATCAGTTTCTCGATCAGATGACCACTCCTTGCTGTATGTTTCTGAATATTTTCTCTTATTTCCCTGCTGATCCACTGGTTTCTCTCTCTGTGACATGCTGTTCTTGCACACTGCTGCTTGTGCTCATGCTATACCTGCAGTCTAAACTCCATTACCATAGGAAGACAAAAATAACAGGAAATGGAAAACCGAAGTGCTCAATTGGAAGGACATCTTTGTGGTCAGTGACATATTTTGGAGAGCAAGTGGGCATTTTTCTAATGATTCATCAATGAGACGCCTGTGACAAGGTCATTGACATTTATGATCAAACAGCAGTGATCTCTGTTTAGTCCAGAAGAAAGAATAAACAACACCTCTTCGCAAGCCAAGATTACTAAACACAGTAACTGTTATTGTTCCCACTGAATGGAGAGTAGGACCTTTCCCATTGGCTTCAGCACAATGGACTCTAAGATATCCCTTTAAGACAAAACCATGAAAACTAAAGAAATCATGACTAGACATTCCTCAAGCCACAACTTAGGGCACAGAAGCCAACAGCTCTTGCCTTCAACTCGAGCTCAGACATATTGGAGTGTGCTATTTTCAGCGTTACAAGCTCCTTTCTAATGTTAATTATAGAGTGAGTCAGGATGTGACATTTAAGCAAGGGGGATAATGAGAAGCATTCCCCGACACTGTAGATGTATGAGAGCCAGCAGACTGCTAACCGCACTCTGTATGTATACATGATGTCATGTGTGGACAGATTTGATAATCAGAATCTGATGCTTGGATGCTAGCCTGCAACCACTCAGTGATTGAAACATTCTGTAATTTAGATTCTGAAAACATTACAGCCACAATTACAATATGCAGTAATCTTTCATAGTAGTGAGGATAGGAAATGCTATTATTATTATTTTTTCCCCGGTTAATGTTTAGATCATGTAATTTACTGGTGAGATTTTTCAGATGATAATGTCAGAAATATTGCCAAATGTTTTCTGTATCTTAGTGCAAGCTACTTGGCAAGATGGATAATTACGTGAACACTTTCACGGGATGGAAAAAAGTATATATTATGCTTCCTCAATGCCTTGCAGTTGCCGTTTTACTTTTTAGAAAGAAGACAATTCTGCTTGGTAGGATCTGACAGTGGTCCATGTAACAAGGTCATATGACAGAAAGGTCAAAGTGGAATTGCAATTGGGCCACCAACAAAGCTTGAGCTGCTCGTTATTTGTTTTTTGTTTTTTTTTTTCAATTGTGCAACCTCAGAGGTGACCGTAGCCATTTTACCTGAAGTACATATTGCAGCTGCCCTCAGGCTCACATGTTGCTGAGTGGCACTTTTGTGGTTGTGGCTAATGGGTACACGATGCTTAGGGAGAGAAAAATTGGTCATGCTTTTCATTCTCACTGCAGGAACCAGAACAACTTTTCTGTCCCTTGTGCTGATTCTCACATTTTAACTGCTCCTGTAAAAGACCTGTAATTTATGGTGCTGGTCAGATGTTTACATGCACTCATCTGTGGAAATTGCATCTGGATTGTAATATTTTTGAACTCTGCATTTTGTCAGGATGGACTAATAGCACCCCATGCAACTTCTGTGGTTCACAAAAAATGTGATCTCTTCTATTTGATTTTCTCTAATCCATACAGGCTAAAAATACATTTTAATTGAGTTGGTTATTATGGTATGTCAGCGTCCCAAACCTAAATAAATGATGTGTCTATTCTTTCCGTCTTATAGACACATTTAACTGTGTCCAAGGTTGAACATTTTGATCCAAACTGAACCCCTCATTAGATGAAAGGAAATTGGTTATGATGTTCAAGAACAACCCAGGAACCACCAAGCCCCAAGTTAGCCACGAACTGGAAAATATCTGACACTAGCGTCACTGTCCAAAGAAAAGTGAGTTTAGCAGCATGGCCAAAGAAATTGCAGTCCAAGAAGGAAGTGCCTGCTCCAAAACTGACACCTTCAAGCTTGAATGAAATTTGCAGCTGCTAACGTGGATGACCCAAATACCTTCTAGAGAAATTATTTAGTTTTTATTATTATTATTATTATTATTATTATTATTATTATTATTATTATTATTATTTATATTATTATTATTATTTTATTTTATTTTGCCACAATGTCATGAAGACTGTTTGCTGAACTCAGGACATGGTACCAACCATTAAGTGGTAGCATCTTGCTGAGGATTACAATGGCTGCCAGACTTAGCGGTGCATTGCACAAAGTTGATGGGGTAAAGAAGAAGTAGATCTGTCTCTAGATTCATAAACTTTCCCAAATCAACAGCTGAATATCTGAAATTAAAGTTTGTGCTTTATATGCAATCTTGTAAAATGACGTGTAAAAAAATGGGGGCACCTTTCTCATTTGTAATTTCAACAACAATTAAATTGTCAACTAATAAAAAAAATAACTGAAAGTAAGACCTCAAAAGATTGTCTGGATAAATAATAATAGACAATAAGAAATAATCTCTGCAAGGAAATAAATTAGCTTCAATTTTGTCTCTTTCTCCATTGTTTATTTTCTTAGATCTTTCTAGTTTAGTTAATTTCTTGAGTTTATTGAGTTCATTATTTTCATTGCTTGTGCTTTATGCCTGTTTCCTTAGATTAGTGTTTCTGTTTGTTTACTGTTTATGTTAGTTTTTATCGTTTTCCTTTTGTTTTCTCTGCTTCCCTCAGGCTGCCGTTCTGCTCTCCATCCCAGCTGTTTCTCGTTTCCCCATTTACGTCTGCCTGCTTTCTCTCTCCAGCTCCTCACACTCACCTGTAATTAGCTCTGGTTCCATTCCCTCCTCTCCCTCAGTGTATATAAGATTTCCAGGTTACATTGTTCTCCACTGGATCATCTGGTTGCACTCTGTTTAGCTCCATGTTCTTAACATGGAATTGGCATTTTAAAGCTGCTGTCTGCACTTTAGTCCTGCCAGAAATCAGTACTGCATAACAACGTCAAGAACTACACAGTGTTCAAATAATGAATAGAATTGACTATACAGAGACAGTGGGAAATAATCACAGAGAACTTGGATCAATTGTTGATGTATTCTCCTGAGAAGATAACACACTCCTACAGGCTGGTAATCTGGCACTCAGGACATCCAGACCAAGGCAGGGCACTTCATCTCTCACTGGAAACCAAAATAATTGGTAGCTTATTGCTAAATGCAGATGAATAAATAACAATTAAGCCTTTTCCCTCTGCCTTTAAATAGATATTCAAATAAAAATAAATGCCAACAGGCAAAAATCTAATTAGGTTATAGTTACAAAACAGCTTGTAAATAGCTCAAAGTTTCCAAATACAAAATATAGTCATAAAAATAAAAATAAAATAAATGACGCGTTAAAATTTCAAGTAGAACTGTTAGAACATTTCTGTCTTTAACTCAGTAAACCTTCACACTGAGTGACTAACTGTTCTGTTCTGTTCACATACTTCTGATTCCATAAAAGGATCATTTAAAGTGGTGTTGTTCGTTTAAATGAAGGAATGAAAGCAAACAAGCACGGACTCGAGTCTTTCAGATTGCGGTAAGAAGAGTCATCTCTATCTTTCTTTAACATTAAAAGCAGAAAGGCTTTACTTTTTCACTGACAGCGCCCTTAATTACCCTGCCAGAATCCTCCCTCAAATAATGGTTCAAAGCCATTAGGAAAAAATTTTCCTTCTCTCTTCTGATTTCTGCTGGGTTAGCATAGTCTTCCAACATAGTCTCATGTTTTGTCTCATTTTGAAAAGAGATAAATGAGTGTAACATTTTAAAACAACAGTGCACCTTGGCTTTGGTATTGTTGCCATGACATTGGAGCAATAATATCAGCAATAGTTAGGATGTGGTTTACAAAAGTATTCATATGTTGTTTTTTTTTCCCACATCACAATTTATAGTTGTGATTTTGTTAGGATTTTCTTGTGACTGACCAGCACACGGTAGTGCATGATTGTGAGATGGCACAGAAAATATGCATAGTTTTAAAAAAATGAAAAACGTCAAAAATGAAAAATAAAATAATGGAATTGCCTTTTTCTCTCTAAAGGGTCCTTTGCCATCTTCCAGAGGAGGGGCTGGAGAAACTGTAACCTCTGGTGTCTGATCATTTCTTCTCATAAATGTAAATGAAACCGTTGTTGGACATGTCTTCACTGCAGTCGCTGTCTGCAGTGAAGACATGTTCGTTGTCTTCACTGCACGGTTCGTTCTCCATTCATTAAATAACAAGAGAAGTCTGTCAGGTTTGGATCCCCACAGATGATGGAGGACAGGTGGTACGTCTCCGTCCCACATTCTGCAGGCACATCTATGGTCTGAGTGGCTTTGGTTTGGTACTCCCTGGTCAACCTATGCAGAAAAAACACCAGGACCTTGTTATTGGCCAGGGAGTGTTTTTTTTGCCAGGGTGACCCGCATCCTGAACAACAGCGTTTGCAAGCCAAATCCAACCAGTATTCAAGCAGTATAGATATACTGGTTGAAAATAATACTGGTGGAAGGGCAATCATGGCGCCGTTGTTCAGGAGCCTGAGGGAAGTGGCTCCACGGTTAGAGCAAGTGTCGTTGTCATACAACTCTCTATCTGTGTCACCGCCAAACGAATCCAGCCAGACCAGCACAGACTCCAGCAAACTTTTGATATTGTGGTCCTTTCCCACGCCTGATGGCAGCTTCTTCTCCCTCAGCTCCATCAGAAGTGGGGAAAGGTCTTCCTGACAAAAATGCTTGCCAGGCTGACGGACAGCTGAGAGGAGGAGACTCCCACAGCAGGGGATGGACGATGCCTCCAGAAAAACCCTTTCCTGAGTGAGACACCGCTTGGTGACGCTCAGGTTTAGGATGCTCTGGAAGGCAGCGTTCACCCAGCTGTTCTGGAGCTCATCGGAGAACTTGAAGAAGTTGTCAGATGTCATCTATGACCTCATCAGTGAGCTCTCTGGATTTCTGGTGCAACGCCTTAATTCTGATCTGTGCTATATGGAAATGATCAGATCAGCTCTGCGTGACTCAAGCTGACATAAATATTTAAATAAACCGTTATACTTTTTATTTATTTAACATGAAGAGATTAATAGATTTGTATATGATTTAATTTTTGCTTTTGTGGTTTTCCATACGTGCTGTGGTATAAATGTTCTGAAGATTTTTATCCACTCAGGTCAGGTGCTATTCCGGGATGTAGACGTGTGTAGGAATCTCCACGATGTCAGTAACACAGAGTAGCATGCCTTAGTAGGTGTATGTGTGCGTGCGTGCGTGTGTGCAAGTAAAAATTAAAATGCTTGCTACCTTTCTGTGCACAATAATGTGCATTATCATTTGTGATAATAATTTTATTTATTCATTTATTTGTCAAAGTACCCCTAAAAATTTAAAACTACTTTCACCCCTGCATACATGAAATCCATCACAAACGTTTGCCTCCAGAATTCACCCATATTAATGAAGTCAACCTATATGTAATTTCTGCAATGGCTTTAGGTTTGCTAGAGAACATTAATAAACAAAATATAAAGATTAAGGTGAAAATCTTCAAGAATTTTAAATCAAAGTAACATTTTAGAACAACATCCCAAAATTTGGACATCTCGCAGTTTGGGCAAGGAAATGTCTAATCATAGAAGCAGCCAAGAGGCACACAGTAACTTAGAGTTTAACAACTCAGGTGGGAGAATCTATTGGCAGGACAACTATTTGTTTTGCTCTCCACAAATATGATTTTATGGAAGAGTGACAACGAATAAGCCATAAGAAGTCCTACTAGCAGTTTGCCATAAGCCATGTAGGGGACACAAAAAACAAATGGAAAAAGGTTCCCTGGTCAGACATAACATAAACTGAACTTTCTGACCGACATGGAAAACACAAGTGGTCTTACAAAAAACATCCAGCTGTGATATTATTTTAAAGACTAAAATGAGAATATTGGGATTGAGCTCATCGTTACTCAAACAGCATTCCATGGCAAATGTTAATGAGCAACTTGCCAAATATTATCTCCAAGTTGTACTTTCAAGTTGTAATATTAAACTTTTTTGCAAGGATACATATGACCTGATATATTGTGCAGCCCTTCAAAACACATTGTGCAATGGAAAACTAATGCTTAGCATGTAGGAAGAAACACCATCCCA
Organism: Poecilia picta; assembly: GCA_033032245.1. Taxonomy (NCBI): domain Eukaryota; kingdom Metazoa; phylum Chordata; class Actinopteri; order Cyprinodontiformes; family Poeciliidae; genus Poecilia; species Poecilia picta. Next base: position 11,998,459 of record CM065374.1, read on the forward strand.
GTGATGAAATATTGTGATGGTAGCATCATGCCGTGCCCAAAATATGATTAGAGAAGCTGGTCAGAGTTAGAATTTCACTTTTATCAGAACACAATATTAAACATACCGTGAAAATGAAGAGACGCACATCCAAAAAATTACAAAATAAAATATAAACTAACATGCCCCCAAAAGGGCAGTTTGGTGAACAACTAACCCTATATTTATGTTTTATTGTTGGAGAATGAAGTCCATCCATGCAAACAGTACTTTAATCACTGGCCTTTACATTTGATAAGCTATAATTCATCCCATGTGTTTTCAGTATGTGCACCAGAGTGTGTGAAAGTCAGACATCAAAGGAGAAATCAGTGAAAAACAATCTTTCCGCAGTTCCGTTGTTGAACTGAAACCAAACCCCAAATAATACAAGCATCTCAGTCCAGTTTACATCATCTCATTAGACTGTTTCCAAGGAAACCTTTGTTTCTAAGCAATTCCTGCTTTAAAAAAACTTTTACTGGAATCATTTTGTAAGGAAAATAGTTTTCCTTCAAAACTTTCTAAGATTTTTAGATGCACGAAGAGTCAGATGGCGAAGAGGAAGCATCTATTAACGATCAGTTAGGGTGTCTTCTTAGAGGATTGAGCACCTTAATGGGTGCTGGTCAGAAAAAAAAAAAAGAAAGCATGTCTACATAAACGGTACCAGAATTACAATGTTTCAAGCAACAGTTGATGTCAAGCAGTCAAATTGTGTAGTGGTGAACTAAAATTTACCTGGGCTTGCTGCAAACCCTTTAAATTTCTCCACATAGTGGCGGTTTGTTAAATCTTCAGGTTACTACTTTTAGAAAATGCTACTCCTGACATCCTCCTCTTCACTGGAAAAAATGGTATACAATTTCAAAATGGAAGCTTTTCTATCACTATTTTTGTCTTGGTGAATATTTTGCTATCCACTGATGTCTGAGTTCAGAGTTCCAAACATGCCACTCTTAATTAACCTTCAATAAACTTGACTGTACTTTTTCTTATATCCGTTTGGTTTCTCCTTCACAAGTTGTTTTTGTAAAACTGAATGAATGTCACAGGCCAGAATGCAACTCGAAAGAAAAACTTGAAAACAATACATCTTCTTGAAAGCAACAGCGTCAATAAATACTTTGTTACTTCTGAATAATTAGTGTCAAAATTTTAAGTTGGAAAATCCGAGGTGTGATAGAACAACCAGTGGAAAATGTCCTGCTATGGTTTTGAACATTTGCAATTAAATCAGACGTTGCCTGACTGCACAGAAAGGGTATCACAATGGGGGTAGCAGACTTTCTAGCATGGGATAAATTAATGAATTACAATTCAAAAAGGTGTATAACATTTGTCAGAGCCAAAATAGACTTTTCACAGCCACCTCATTTAACTGAAAGCAGACATAACATTTAACATAGAATTGCATTTATTGGTTTTGTAGGAAGGCAGCACAGTGGCGCAGTTGGTAGAGCTGCTGCCTTGCAGCAAGACGGTTCGGGTCGGGTCTTTCTGCGTAGAGTTTGCATGTTCTCCCTGTGCATGGTGGGTGTTCTCTGGGTACTCCGGTTTCCTCCCACAGTCCAAAAACATGACTGTCAGGTTAATTGGCCTCTCCAAATTGTCCCTAGGTGTGAGTGTGTGAGTGCATGGTTGTTTGTCCTGTGTGTCTCTGTGTTGCCCTGCGACAGACTGGCGACCTGTTCAGGGTGACCCCGCCTCTCGCCCAGAACATTAGCTGGAGATTGGCACCAGCAACCCTCCTGACCCCACTAAGGGACAAGGGTGTAAAGAAAATGGATGGAGGTTTGTGCATAAGACGCTGTCTCAAAGTTGTTGTTTTTTTAAATGTACACATCAGCATTCCTTAGCAGCATGTCTAAATAATTTGTTTTTAACTTTCCCAGCTCAGTATCTTGAAATCACATTTGTTCGCCAATAAGCTGACTCCCTTTGAAAACTTCTGATTAAGAAAATAGATTGACACTTTTTTACATACTTGTATACTACACATTTCTTGGTGATGTTGGTGTTGACTTTTTACTGCCCATGTTGAAACAGGGCATCTGTTTTATACTTTGAAATAAAGTATTAATGAATGTTATTCACACCTAGTAGATTTGATCGAACAGTTCATAATTTTGTCTTAGTAATCAGTCAACAAATTTTATGCACACAGTTCTTGTACTAATTTTGCATATGATTGCTAATGCCATTATTTTAGAATTCAAAATTGTTAGGAGCATTATGGTGTCTGGAAATCTAATAAATCAAAGGGGGGGGAAAATCAGTTTACAAGACCACTATTCCTCCTGCACTCCTCTATGGCAGAGTCGCTGTTGAAAGAAAACAAAGTTTGCCAATGAGCCATGAAAGGGGCATGACTCAGAGCAGGAGATCTAGTAAAATGAGATCAAACTATATCATTTTAGTCAACATGCAAAATGCTATGGGTGACGGAAAAATAACTTTGCACATCAACCTAATCATCATGTTGTAGAGATTTTTTTTTCCCAGCAAGCACGCTGATGACAATTGATAGCAAGATGGATGGAACTAAATGAGTTAGTGAGTACCAGGAGGACATGCTAAAAAAAAAAAAAAAAACGTCTTTCAACAGATATTGTGTGACGTGACCACATTTTAGGTTATTTCCAAACACACATTGTGCCCTCGAATATTGCATCTGATTAAGTTCCAAAGAAATAAAAGACAATGCAAACTGTGATGTGTCGGTATAAAAACTTCCATTTGTGAGTTTTTATTTTCTAATACTTGACATTTTTGTTATTCATGTGAGTGGAAAAAAGCATTTATTGCTCTAAAAGCTGCAACCAGAAAGAATAATTAACCTTCAGTAAGGACTTTTTGCAGTATTTTATATTTTTTTTATGAATTTGCAAGTTATGCCATTATTAGTCTTAGTGATTTGCTTTTTAACTCTAAGCCCTTTCTGTGCAGAATAAAACACACTGAGGGCAAATAAAAATAAAACCAGAAACATATGCCTTAACCTGGCATTCCTACACATGACTAAAGAACCACAACTAGGTCTGGTAAATAGCTAACACATGGGGAATCATTGCATTCTGATAAATGGATTGAGGCAAATATTGCACTGGATACATTGAGCAAATGATGATTAGGAGGAGAACTGAATAGACTTTGTTGATGTGTGAACAGGCAATATGACCAAAACCAGAACACCTGCTCAAGGCTCAATCTGTAATGTTTTGGTGGCCTAAATCTGAGTCATGTTTGCCAAAGAAGTATCCAACACATTGCTCTTTTTCAGCGCAACTTCTGCTTTTATATTGGCAGCATCCTTAAGTTCCACGGCCAAGAATTCCCAGTCTTTATGATAAATGTGAGCCTCCGGGGATGGAGAAGCACTTAAAATTGGTCAGGCCCATCAACCACCAACACACTCCCACATGATGTCATTACAGCTCACACATAATTAAGACATGATGACTTAATATCCTATGGATTAAAAAACATCTCAGACTCTCAACGGCAGGATTGGAAGGTCGTCCCACCACTGGCAGCTGATAAGGGTTTATCAGTAAAATAGGTTATATAGGATATTACTAAAAATATATTTTTAGTAATATTTTTTTTAAATAAACTCATAGATTTTGAATAATAATTTATGTATTTCAAGTGTTTATTAATGTTAAATTGAGATTATGGTTCCCAGATGATACAAAAAAAAATTGGCTTTGTAGAAAATGTAAATAGTGCGTCGGATGAATGTTTCAAAAAGTCCCAACAGTGTTCTTCATCAAATACAGTGAACCTAAACCAACCAGTGACATAACTTCCTACATCACTGAGTGTGGAAACTTTACACCAACCCTTTAGCTGCTTGAATTGCGTGCCAGTCCATTCTTCCTCCAGACACCAGGACCTTGATTTTTATATGACATCCAAAATTTACTTTTTGTTTTTAACAGAAACATTTGGACCACTGAACAATCATTACTGATATAAATTGGTTATAAAAGTATTACTGATTGCACTTTAAAAATTAGGTATTTTCATGTTATTAAAGATAAAGTTTAAACAGTAATGATTTCTTGGTTAATGTCAGGTTGTCGTAAGAGACATTTTGAATAATGTCAACGTTGTATTAAAAGTGTCATTATTTACCGAATTACCCTTTATGACAACAGTCTTAAATATTCATGAAGGCTTATTCATGTTCATGACAGGCGTTATGTCATGTTTATGAAAGTGTCATGTCACTCTTATTCACCCCCTTAAAATAAAGTGTTACTAAAAAGTTTGACCATATTAGACTGATAGGTTTCAAAGTAAAAAGAAAAAAAAAATTAAGTAGAGGGTATTGCTGTTTTGATGTCTGGCTCTAGCTTGTAGGTTCGATGGAATCTCTGTAGTCCAACACTATAGCTCATAACATTATTGCTAAACTGTGATGCGACGGTATAAAAACTTCCATTTGTGAGTTTTTATATTCTAATACTGTGACATTCTTTTATTCATGTGAGTGGAAAAAAGCATTTATTGCTTAGAAGCTGCAACCTAAAAATAAACTGCACTGTTCCTCTTTATGATGAAACAATCATATAGGGTGGTGATATTTCTTGATTTATAAACAGCACTAGTTTCAAATGCATTAACTCAAAAAATAAAGCAAGAAAGTCCTTTCCAATTTCCATTTATTTGACTTTTGACACGGAACTTACAATAAACAAGTTAAAGCAGAATCAAACAGACTAATTAATCACATCGCTAGTGCCTCTACCCTCCATTTCACATTTTCAAAAGCAATCCATTTTGTTCACAGCATAATATTTTTTGAGCAGTGCCATTTGAGGGCAAAACCAAAAACTTCCTGACTGCCAGAAATGGCTCTAAATCAGCAGCAGCCAGTTGACATTTAAGGCTGAGGATGAGACCAAAATTAGAAACTTCATCACACATCACACAACGTTCCATCATGACTCATTTTTAAAACCATCATTGGGATCACACAATGACTGGACTATATTATATATGTTTTATTACTATATTATGCTGCAGCTGCCCAAGAAAAAAATTAAAAGAAAAATGTATATTAGTGCTTAAAAATGACACAAACCTCTTAACATTCATTGCTAATAAAATCAGTGACTGGGTATTGTACTGTGCACAATAACAGCTTGAAACATTAAAGTCAATTTGGGATCTTCAAAAAAAATAAGATCCAGGTTTACATCCAGGTTTAAAGATGGGATCTTTGATTTAAGTGGTTGCAAAAACAAGATGTTTGTCAGTTTTAACTTCATTCACAGCAGGACTTCATTCATTAACTTGAATCTGGTTGAGCTTCAGTTTAGACCATTGCTGTCAAAACAAATGTTTTAAACTTGGATTTCTGTATCTGCATTTGTATTTGTCTTGGACTGATTCCTGACAAATAAAAAATAAATAAAAAAAACATGAGAGAAACAGAGAATTAAAACAAATATATATATATATATATAATATATATATAATATATGTAATATATATATATATCTTATTGATGTAGTTACTAGAATAAAATGTGTTTTATGGGAAATTGTATTTCCCATAATAGTGTCATTAAATAAAAATGGTCATAGCTTATATCTTCTATTTGCAACCAAACAAAATTGCTTTAGGACCAAGTACAACAGCCTTTTTTCTCTGAAACCCCACTCATACTTTTCAACCACAGGTGGATATGAGCCTTAGCTCATATCCATCTGTGGTTGGTTACTTAGGATATGAGTCTATAGCATGAAATCCAGTGTTTTAGGACAGCACACACATTCCTCCATAGGTTGCTGGTTTGTAAAACCTCAAAATTGTTGAATTAAAAAATATATTTTCCCCTCATCACCAACATATAAAGCTTTACTTCCTAAACTTAAAGTTAAGTTTTAAATTTTGGCATAACTGCCTTTGTCTTGTACTGATTCCCATATTTGATGTTGCACACATGATGCCATCAATCTTTAATAACGTTAGACGGCCTTTTTCAGCTGCTTTGTGCTTGCGTTTTTCTTACACACATTTTGGAACCTTTTTTTTTTCCCATTTCGGACATAGGACGTAATTCAACTTAGGAGCCAGAAGACAGTTTAGAAGATTACTAAAACTATCAAATGCCAAATTTAAACCAAACATTACCCTTTTTTTTTTTTAGATAAATAGGTTTCACATTAATGAGCATATTCATCTTTGGGGGAGTGGAGGAAAAAACTCCAGTTGTCAGCTGGTTTCTCAGCAGACAGCGGTTGTCTGGGAAATCCATCAGCGATATGAACCGGAATATAAAAGCACTATCATCAAGTTGGAATGCCGCTCCCACACGGATGAAAACCATCAGACTTCCCAGCCCCCTCAGTGTGGAGTCCCCACTTCCCTTCATTTAAAATCTCCAAAGCAGAAACAGTTTTGAAATGATGTTGTAATCTCAGGTGTTGAATGATAACGAGCCACAGATACGCTGTTGTAAATATGCTGCTTATCATGGAGTCACCAAGACCGTGGACCAAAAAACAATTTTTTTAATGTTCTGTAGCCTAAAACTGATATGTTCCTCTGAGACATTCATCAGTGAATTCAACGTGAGGCTGTAAAGTGCCGTCAAACGACCGGTGAGGGACATATGGTATGGCCTGCAGCTTCATTTCTCTGGCTGCACGGTGCTTTCTAACTGCAGTGGTATGGATAAAATTAGGGCCTTTTCTCTGTCTAATAAAAACAATGTGGAGACCAAATTCCAACATTTGGATGGGAACAGCAGTTTATGTGGCCAAAATCAAAGTAAGCCAATTGTTAAGCCTAACATGAAACTACAGTGAATATTAGGAATCTACTAAACACTGTTAAAATACCAGGTTGAGACAAAGATAAATCTGCACTTGACCTTTTCCACTTTTTATGCCGACATGTGTCCTCCGTTATTCAACTGAAAAAGAAACAATATTTTATGGGGACAAAAAAAAAAAACGTAAAAATCTTAACCAGGCTCAAGTCTAGTAATCCATCATGTCTCAATGAACATCAGGACAATACACGTGTTGCACGATGCACGTCGAATGCGTATTTAAGGGGTCAATTGAAATGTGTTATTTGATTAGACACACCATGAACACTGCAAAGGGGACATATATTTGAATTAATTTATACAGGTCTCATTTTTACCACACAGACAATTGTTTTATGAATTGTGCAGCTATCGCTCCAGTCAGAAGAGCTGGAAAAATTTGTAAACACAATTTAGATTTATTTCTTGATTGAAATCGAAACTTCAGACTCAAAGAGTCTAAACTACGGTAAATCAATGCTGACTAGCCTGTAAATTAATTTGACTAAAAGCAACTACTAAGGTAAAACAGTTTTTTGCCTTCAGACTATAAAGATCCTGTAGTGTTCAAGCGCTTACAGATCAGCTTCAGTTTCGCCTTCACCAGTTTGACTCATGATAAAAGTTTTTGGCTGGAAATTTAAAGGTTTTTGTGTGATACAAAAGAAATAAAACTATGTTCTTGGTAATTTACTGAACCTTCATATTGTTCTGTCTCTACATGAGTCCTTTCCCAATGTGTGTTCATGTGTGACCTTTCCACCACCTCCCAAACTACTCCAATATTACAGATGTATCACCTCCACAAGAAGGGTTTGTTCTTCACAAGGCCTCTTCCAGGAGCTTGAACTTCTGGTCTTTTGCTTAAATTAGTAATGTTTTCCTCCAAAGAAAACTTATTCAGGTTACCAGGATTACCTTGTCAGTTGATGCCAGTTGATGCTGGTGTTTAATATGTTCCTCTTGAGTCTTTTTCCTGGTTAGCTTTTCCCCAGTTCCGAGCCTTTCACTTCCCCTCACAGCTGCAGCTCATCAGTGATCACTCATTTGTTTCCTTTCCATGAATCAGCTGTCCCAGTAAAATAGGTCTTCAGGTTCCTTTTCACCTTTTTGTCAGATTCTTTGGCTTCATTCACGCTGCAGCCTGAGGTCACCCAAATCCAGTCCAAACGTTTTTTTTCTGTAGTGTTTCCTGTTTCTGATTTTTACATGACAGTCTGAGCAATGCAGATTGGATTTTTACAAATGTGACCCAGGTCATTCGGACATGTGGTCCTACGTCCGATACATATCTGATCTATTCAAAAGTGACCTGTGTCTGGATGGCCAGGTTGCATTCATCTGACCACATACTGCAGTGGTTTTCAAAGTAGGTCCTCAAGGGCCGGCATCCTGAATGTTTCAGTTCTCTTCCTGGTTTAGTTCGCAGCTGATAGAGCAATGATGACTCGTTGGAAGGCCTGAGAACATTGACATGCTGAAAAGCTCGTTACTACCACCAGGGAGAGAACTAAGACATGCAGGATGCCAGCTTTTGAGGACCAGCTTTGGGTACCACTGCAGTATGTCACTGATGCTGGAAAAAGTCACTATTCTGTGTCCCGGTACTCAGAAGCAGGAGGAAAATCAACAACCATGGCGGACGATTATGAGGATTAAGTTATTAAAGTGCTGGCTCGGTTGAACAACAGCTGCAAAATTGCAAGATATGTTCCACCATTACCATCCATGTTTACTTCTGCAAACGAACGCTTGCTACATATGATGTTACTGCATACGCTCCTCCGCTGCATATGTAAGACATTTTTAGGTTGTTTGCAGTTCACACAGGAGAGCCCATGGAAGTTGCATATACTTAGAAATGTGAAATACAATAAAAAAGATTTTAAAAAACAATTTTAAAAAATCACAAAAAAATGGAATTTGAACTTCAAGGCCTGCAGTGTGAACATAGCCTTTGTTGTCCTGTTGAGAAACATAAAACAGAGATGCATGTTTCCTGCAAATGTGGCATCATTTAAACGGAAATAAACAAGCTTTCCAACATTATAAGATTTATTGCCTAGAATCTTTATTCAACAACAAAATAATTAACTGCATAGCCATTTCCTTTCCTTTGTGTGCAGTTTAGTTCCCCATTCAATATAGCATCTTTTCTTCATAAAGAGGCGAGGATGATAGTATATGGATATGATAAAATTGCATGACAGCATCCCTGAGTTAATATTCTTTCTGTAGTTACACTGATCCACACTACCAATTAAATGTAAACAGGTCAAAATAGGTTTAAGCATTTACAAAGGACCTTGTTTGACGAGAATTTCAAAAGGACAGTATCGTGAGTATTATGCTCCTCGCTTAATCAAAAGAAAGGAAGCAATTACATCATATCCTAAATATGGACAACCATACATTTTACTGGTTTTCCCAGAACAATGAATGTTATTTTCTGCTCTGACTTACCTTCTGTTTTCCCTGGTAGCTGAGTCATGGAGACCATTTTTCCCTTGGGGGCTTGTAGCCCCCGGCAGCTGTTAGTCTGAAGGGAAAAATTGGACTGGAATTTCTCAATGTTGTTTAACCCATCAAAAGTGACGCAGTACTTTACCAAAACCAAGTACATGTATTTCCACGCTCTTTTCTGGGATGGCAATGAGAAATCAAGCCCACGCATCCTGCTTCCTTCTCCTTGCAACCACGTGAATATTTGAGAAAAGCCAGTAACAGTTTCTCAAAAGAAAAAAAGAAAAAAAAAATTTGGTGCCTCTGAAAGAAAATCGAATTAAAAATCTGACTTCTCAGTGCCCTATTCTAACACAGGTTGAGTTATTTCTCCATAGGAGTTTAATCTGGAATCTTAAAGGGCTAAACAGATCAGCCCAAATGTCCTTGTGGGAAACTCTCAAGACACTTTACGTGATTTTAATTCAATGCAGTTGTTTATTGTTATCGAACAGAACAGCAAAACTCAATTAATTATTCAAATTAGTTTACAAAGTATCTATCTTAGGAAGCCCAGCAGATTGTATTAAGTCATTGACTTGCTCCTCCTGGATGAGTATGTAGTTTTGTTTTGTATTTGGATATATTAAGGACTGTTTTTTGTGATTTATTTATTTATTTAGCATAATTTACTATAAATGTAAATCATGGTGGTTTCAACTTGGGTGTACCTCTTGAAAATACAAAAATTCACTTTTTTTTTTCTTCAAAGCTAATTTTTATTTTTGTACAAGCAACCATATAAATAGAAGACACAATGACTGAAATAATCTTGACATGATTCTCTTCTCTTTTCGTGAATGCTAACTCCCCATCAACACAGTGCTGCTGTCTTTACTGAGACATGTTGACTAAAATCAATGTCCAAAACTGCTTTCTGCATTGTTCAGCTCGTAAAGCTGAAACTTTTCACTCGGTGTTGGACTTTGGAAAAAAAACTAGGTTGGATAGAAAACACACATGTACATGCTTAGCTGGGAAAACTTTCCCAGCTAAGCATTTCATTTGCCTGGGAAAATCAGAGAGGCTCAGACATAATGAATGAACATGTCTGAACTGGTTGATGAATAATGAACACATTAGTTTGATTATATTAACAGGAGTAATAAATATGGTATTGTGAGCAGAAGTAAGAATGAGCCTTCCTACTAAATAAGGAGGGCTCATTTAGCAGGCCATCTGTGTGACACCTCATTAGCTTTGCAGCCAGAACAACAAAGCATGTGGGACCACCCTCATCTCTCTACAAATACACCACCACAATTACTCTGTTAAAAAGAGTGTTGCAAACACTTTTGGAAAGAGTGTTACCAACCGTTTTAAGGGCTAGTAGGAAAACAATGACACTTGTTGCCCTTTACCCAGCCACCTCCACAGATGTGCTCTGCGTGCATTGGTAAACAGCCATGAGTTGGGCTGTAAACAGGACTTTCAATGCTTCACTTGCCTTGTGAAATAGTAAACAGCATGGGATCTTATGGGCTAACAAGAGTCTACACCCATACTCGCTCTGATCTCTGTGTGGCTTCTGTTCACAGTGGAGCTTTGAACCAAAGCGTGGAGGAGATATATATATATATAGGACTAGTGAGTGTGAGAGCCACTGTCCAGGATGAAACATCCAAGATCCATAAATACATCAAGGACAAAGCCTCAACGGACGATATGCTCAGCGAATGTCTCAGGCAACGGGGAACAGAGGATGAGGGGCTAGAGGTTCCATCATGGGAGAACAAGCCCCTACATGGGATGTACCACCGACAAATAACTGAAGTGGCTGATATCAGGAAATCCTACCAATGGCTGGACAAAGCTGGACTCAAGGACAGCACAGAGGCTCTCATCCTGGCTGCACAGGAACAGGCCCTAAACACCAGAGCAATAGAGGCTCAGATCTACCACACCAGACAAGACCCAAGGTGTAGGTTGTGCAAGGAGGCCCCTGAGACAGTCCAGCACATAACAGCAGGGTGCAAGATGCTGGCAGGGATAGCGTACATGGAACGACATAACCAGGTGGCGGGCATAGTGTACAGGAACATCTGTGCAGAATATGGACTGGAAGCCCCGAGATCGAAGTGGGAAACACCCCCAAAGGTGGTGGAGAATGACAGAGCTAAGATCCTGTGGGACTTCCAGATCCAGACAGACAAGATGGTAATGGCGAACCAACCGGACATTATGGTGGTGGATAAAGAACAGAGGAAAGCCGTTGTGGTGGATGTAGCTATACCAAGTGACTACAACATCAGGAAAAAGGAGCATGAGAAACTGGAGAAATACCAGGGCCTCAGGGAGGAACTGGAAAAGAACTGGAAGGTGAAGACCACAGTGGTGCCTGTGGTCATCGGGGCCCTCGGGGCAGAAACCCCCAAACTGGAGCAGTGGCTAAAACAGATCCCAGGAACAACATCAGACATCTCAGTCCAGAAATGTGCAGTACTAGGCACAGCCAAGATACTGCGCAGAACCCTCAAGCTCCCAGGCCTCTGGTAGAGGACCCGAGTTCAGAGGATGAAAGAGAGAGAGGAGACCACCCGCAGAGGGTGAGAAGGGAATTTTTTTATATATATATATATATTATATAGATATAACTTACATTGTTAAATTTGAAATCAATATATGACCAGCAAAATATATAAATATCTAACACATTTGTAAAAGTCCCTGTGTACTACAGTTATTGGTATGAATATATCACATACTGTGTGATACGTACTATTTTAAATGGATACTGAAATAAAGTAAATTGTATTTTATACTTTATTTCTTGGACATTCAGTTGCATGTAAAAGGCTAAATAAGGACTTTTTTTTTTACTTTCTCACAAAATAATTCCAGCTTTTGCAACATAAGCTGGAGAACTACTGGTTGTGCCAAACTGGGGAGAGTATTACTTCGCTGTTGCTTTTGGCATCTCAGTAAGTGGAAAACTTATGTCTGTGCGGTGAATGAATACTTGCCCTCTGAGGAATCAAACAGTCCTTTGAGTTCAAAAGGACTGCTTCATTCCCTTCAAAAGGTTTTAACTGGCAAGTCCAACTAAAGCTATTCCATCCTTATATGTAACTGGTTTAGCAACCAGCAGATCTTATTCTTATGGTCCCTCTGTAAATTTAAACCTTGCTAAGGTTTCTACGCACCACAAATCTGGGATAAACTTCCAGAAAACTGCAAAACAGCTGAAACTTTAAGTTGCTTCCAATCAAGATTAAAAACCCACCTACCTTTGATTAGTAGTAAATGCAACATTAATTGACATATTTGAGTGTCTTGATGATTTTGATTATGGTAAAATGCAAAGTTTACTGCTTTTTTCATAATTGGTGACTGTATGGTGTTTTTATGATATAAAGCACTTGAACTGCTTTGCTGCTGAAATGTGCTATACAAGTAAATTTTAATTGTAGACATTAGCTTATGTGGTAGTAAGATGGTTTCCACTGTAGTTATTGAGGCATTTTCAGGTATATTTGGTTTTTGAACTATTAAAATAGGAAGTTATATGTGTTTTTTGTTAGAATCTCAAGTATTCATGGATTTTAGCTGTTTGTGAGTAGTTGTGGTCTCCGACCCCTGTGAATACCAGAGGTCTACTGTACCACACATCTGATGGTACAAGCATTGCAAATGCTTGCAGAAATAATTCAAATTCAAATGCTGCAGTGTCCCAGTAGTAAAGTCATCTAATCTCACTCCATTTTTGGCAGAAACTTTGCTCAACTTATAAGTTGGTGTCTGATTAATTCAGGGAATAATTTTTGACCACTTGGTGGAGACTCATGTAGCATTGAAATTGCGTTCTAGTGTGGTCAGCTGGGACCTGATCATAACGCACCAGGACACTGCGAATTCCAAAGCATTCATCTCCAGTATGCATGGAATGTTTTACAACAGGAGCCAATCAAAGTTAACTCAAACACTTCAAAGACCCAACAGGACTCGATGTTCTACAAAATCTCCTCCTTCTGTTGAAGTTTAGACACACATAACTGGTATGTTTCTTCAAATACCAGTTCAGACGGCAAGATAAAAAAAAAACTGCATGCCAGCATTCGAACCGCCACAAGTTCTGTAGGAGCCTGAAGGAATTCATGTTCCAAAATGAACGCAGATGTATGCTGGATGGTCAACTAATGTCATTTGATGACCATGTAGGTTCATGAAAACATTACAGTGGGTTTAAGGCTACAGAAAAATTCTGTAAGTTTGATTTTGTTTGAAAAGGCAAATGAACCAAGCACCATTTGACATGGATTCCATTGAATGTGCATAATGTTATGCAATTCTCTTGTAAGCGTTTTAATCTATGTGAGGTAAGGCAACAGCTGCTCCCACACGGAAAATACTTTTTCCATACCTAATAAAATACAAGCCTCTGTAAGCTTTCAGTTTAGAAGTGTTTCACAATTTCCTTAAGCATATCAAGATATAGCAGCCCAACATAAAAGGTTTTCTTCTGCAGGGAGTTTTCACCCGCCTGTTCAGTGTGGTGATCTTGACCTCAGTGCTTCACTCCCAGTTTAATCTCTGGCATTTGTTCAGAACTTCTCTGTCCTGTTTTTCTTTAATCAAAAACGATCTTGTTTAGGTCCTGTTGTGTCATTAAATGTGCTCAATCGGCAGAAATATCAGCGCAACACAGGTATCGGCTCAAACGCGTCTGTGTTGTTTGCGCATAGACATTCTAGCATAATCCTGATGGGATGAATGCCAAGTTATGAAAAATCTGCAGTTCATGTGATGGTGAAGTTGTTCTCAAACTCCCTCCTGTCTCCTGTCATATTGCCCAGGCACAAGCTGACTTTCTGGAGAGCTCAAAATAAAAAAATATCTTATGCTGTCAAAATAAATAAAGGTTAGAACTTCAAAGCATAACTTCAGGACTTGCACGGAGAGAAATCAGGTCTGTCGCTCATGACCAAATAAACTCCTTCAGAGGAATTTAGACTCAACACCAGCTGTAGATCTGACATTTTGATGGTCTTGGCAACCGAGCTTTGGCTTTAGACGCCATATACTATTGGGCTTTGCGCATTTTCTTATGTGAAAACCACAATGTTATTGGAATCGTATGTGGAAAACTAACGGAAAGTAATGCATTACTGTTAAGTTGAATGAACATGGGTTACATGGTTTTCAAAATATTAACAAAATTAAAATTCGAAAAGTGAAGTATGCAGTTGTATTAGGCTAAACTTATCTTGTTACAAATAAAATTCAACGCCAAACTAGAAAGGTGGTTATTAAAAAGGAAGACAACAATGCTAAGCCTGAATAAAAAAAATAATAATCATTGAGTATTTAGGTGAATCTGAAGGCAATTATTTACACTACTTTTTTTATTTAAAGGCATAAGGGTAAATGAGGTTGAATGCACCTTTCAGTATCATTTTCCATTTACTTCACAATTATGTACTAATTTGATGCAATCAAATAAATTGCATTATTCTGCTGTAATGCAAGGTTCTATAGGGACATAGAAGTTCAGTTCATCAAACTCATACAAAAATGAGGAAATATCCAGACAAGTGTAACATTTTCAGTAGTTTTATTGAAAAATGCCTCTTCCGTTTCAGAAATAAATAAGAAAATAAGGCTGTGTGTAAATTCACAAAATGTGCAGTTGAAACGGTTGAAAAAAGCAATCCTATATCCATAGTTTTGCCACCAAATCCAAACTGCTATGACAGAAAAAAAAGGAAAAAAAAAACCCAACTATATTCTGACTTCAGTAAATATACAACATATTCATGCAATGTAACATTTGGTAACACAACAACAACAAAAAACAGATTTGATTTGCTACAGTTAGTCAGAATATCTTATTGTTTACAGGCGGGAAAAAAATGGCACAAAACTGAAATGGTTGAGCATAAAATTGTTTGCAACCAGTGAAGGATCTGAAAAAGTGTAACGTTTTGAAATCGGAAACAATTCAGGCATTTTGTTACTGTCTACGAACACACATACTGGACTACTTTGTTGTCGTTTTTCACATGATTAGTGCTTTACAAACTTGAGTCTGATGAACGCTTGCAGGTATATTACAGGCAGACACGATAGGGAAACACTTAGCAAGCACACAGGTCTGTAACAAAGCTAGTCTACTTGCTACACTTTCTTGTGTCAAAAATATATTTATATATATATGTTCAATAAAGCCAGAGGTATCAAACCCATATAAGTATTTTTGTTTTGCTCTGCGTACCCTCTTTAAATGTTTGGGAATTATTTATTCTGGGAAATCCTGTTTGTATGTAGCTATGATGCCAGTCTTCCTGAATTGTCTGATTGTAGTGACCTCTGTCTTCGCTGGCCTCTGGAGTCACCGCGTGACTGTACTGTCTCAAATTCTCCAACTGGCTCCACAGGTATAGTCTCTACCTCAGGTGCAGGCTGGTAGCGGGTGGCTAAAAAAAATATTTCGCCAATTTAAAAAAAAAAAAAAACATTGGATGTGGCTTCAATACAGTTTTACATGAACAATTTTAATACTACACTGTAGACTTAAATGTTCTTGTTAGAAATGGAAATTATTGCCTCCTTTAGCACTAGAAAAACAAATGAAAATTAAAACACTTTTAAATTTAATTTCAAACTTTTACAGTAAAATCCAACATGATATTTCATTTTTTTAAAAAGTGGTAAAATGACCAGCTTATACCACTATCAAAAAAAAAAAAAACATGAACTGGCTGGAGAAACACATTTTGCACTGACTCAACCAATGTACACAAATACCACAATGACTAAATAAACAAATGAAACATGCTTTAGTCTGGATCAGAGCTACAGAGCTAAAAGGTCACTAAAGCGTCATGAATAGGGGTTATGCCAGGTGTAAGTAAGCAGTGGGTTATGAGGCACAAGCTCAATGAAAAGGTTAACATGAATTTTCTTTTCTTTCTTATTAGTAAAATGTCCCGGTTCAGTCATTTACAAAGCAAAAAGAAAAATTAGCTTTATTTACACCTCTGTATTATTATTCTGATATCCTCTTTGTTAGTAGCTGAGTTGGTCGGTTTGTACATGCTGCGTCCTTCGTAGAAAATGCCCAGTCTCTGTTTTTTGTTTTTTTCCCATTGGCTTGTAGTTCAATATGCAAACAGGCCAGCAGGTTGCCATCACTGTAGCTTGTAGCCGTGACATCGTGTTAGTGCCAGCACGCTCCATTTTCTTTCTTTTTGCATTTTTTTTTCCTTTTGTAATGTTAAATATGTCCATGGTGATTATTCTTACAAGCCCCAAAGCAACTGGACAAACATCTCAGAAACAGGACCTCAGAATGTAAGCGGCACTGACGACTTAGAAAGTTTACTATGCCAAACCTGAAAACAGTTCAAAAAGGGTGTGCATTACTAGCAGTTAATTAATGTGCAATGTAAGTCATCATACATCAGCTAATTGCTTTCATGCAACTTTCAAAACTAAACATCAAATGTCAGGAGGTATTAAAATGTAGTATTTTACAAGGGGTCCCTCCTATTCCCAGAATACCCGTTGTAAAACTTAGCACAGCGGGCTTGCCAAAGTTCTGGCTTCGTTCACATTATAAATAATACACCTGGGATTGTACTATTTTGACCTACGTACAAAAATGTTTTCAGTGTAGAAAATGTATAAGACGGATGGTTAATCTGGCTGGAAGTCAGATGCTTGGGGTCTCTTGGTGGCTAATTAGTGAGCTAAAGCTCCACAAAGAAAGCCAATGCCATAGCCAAAAGTGTCACATTATTTGGATCCTTCTTAAAAGTAGAATTAACAACCTGTCCTCAGCAACATAAAAGGAACATTAGCTAAAAGAGGCTATAAAGTCAAGAAACTATAGTTATAATCAGCTGTCTGAAACTTTGCACCATGTAGAAAATTCTCTAAAATGGCATTTCTAAATGATTAGTATCAGGCCATTATTAAACTCAACACCAACCATATTGCAATTATTTAAAAAAAAAGTCTGTGTAGCAGAACAACTTTTAATTAAGTTTTTTTCTGCATGTGATAAACTGAAAAGGCATTGCAAGCTGAAATATCAATGATTTAGTTTTGTTTGACTGAGAAATGGACTGAAGTAACTCTGATGAGTATTTGATTAAACTAAAGAAATGTCTTTCAAAGTTTCATTGCGATGATAATTGTAACTATCTAATTGTTGTATGAGCTGCGTTTCATTTGCGGGAAACTGAACAGTTTCCAGTTTAGCAGAAGGAAAGTTATAAGGAAAAAGTTTTATCAAAACACTGAAAGGATCTAAAGTGAGAATTTGTCATAAATCCTGGAATTGCACAAAAAAAACACTACTTATCACTAATTTTGATTTAAATATCAAAGATTTTGACGTATAAAACAGTACTAACAGTATGTTAGCACCAACAAAGCAAGTCGCAAAGAGCTACAAGGTGAAGATTTCAGAGAGTTAAGGCATCTGCATAATGTAATTACTTTACAGTATTTCCTGTTTCTTCAAGACATGACTTTCATATACAGTTCATGTCAAAGTTCAACTTTTTAATCTATGTGTTCTAGTCCTTCACATTGGGCCTGAAAGGGTTTTACCTTTGTTTAATAACTATTAGGAACCCCTACATAAAGACCTCCAAACATCATCAATAAAGTATAGCAATGAGTTGCAAATATAATTAGTCTGCATACATTTCAACTATTTTTTTTTCCAAGTCAAACCATGCAGGACTCAGACAGTAGTGGGTGTACCTGTGTATCCTTGTCCATTATATGGAATGCCCACACACTGAGAGGAGTCGCAGTATCCTGGGGGGCCTGGTGGTCCCCTCACACCTGGAACACCTTGACGGCCTTGAGGCCCACGAGGCCCAGAGGAACCAGAAGGACCCGGGGGACCTGTTCTCGACTCTCCTGGTGGCCCTGCACAAGAGAGTGAGGCCCGTTTAGGAAAGGGAGTCCCTCTGGCATTTGAGTGACATCACCTGTAAACTTTCCGTGGAAACATTTCGGGGTCATGGAGCTGCAGTTTCAATTTTTCAACTGCTCAATTAGAGAGTTTGACTAAGAACAAAAAAAAAGCGAGACACAGTCTGGGGTTGAGTGGAGTTACCCCCAGCCCATCTGTCTAGACAGCACAAACTCAGGATGGAATTTTCCCCTTTTCTCCCCTCCCCCTTCTCCGCAAAGTGAATCCATGTGTTGTCAATGCAGCCACCAAGGAAAGCTCATTCTCCAACAATCTAAATCTCTTCACCCTCTCCCACCCCCAACACACACACTCATAGGACTGAGTCATCAGTGTAGACTTCCTCTCTCTACTCCTTGGTGTTTTCTCACTTTATTCAGAGACAGCGTCTTCAGTCTTTGCTGTTGAGTAACAGATATAAATAAACGTTTCCTGTTGCTTTGATTTGAACCGCAAAAGGGACGGAAATGTTAGAGAAAATCATAGAACGCATTTAAGAAAACGTTAAAAAAAACATAAGAAATTTTAGATGTTTCTACAACAGCATATTAGCTCCGAGTTAGAATGGACAAAACTAGTCCATTTAGTTTTAATTTGATCCTTCCTGAATATATAACCACCATTAGCTCTGAATATTCAAATGTGGTGGCGAAACATGATATTCAAATGACAGAACCTCAACCTAGAAAAAAGGAAAAAAAACATGGGAATTTATGTAATGTGACAGCCCAAATAAAGGTGTTGAATTGTAAGCAGAGACTGCTTTTCTCCAAATAGACACAACAGAGGAAGTTTCATATTACTGACTCTGGCTAAGTTTAGCCAGTGCAAAAAAAAAGAAGAAAAAAGAACGGAAACATTTAGTATGATTTGGTGACCTTGGACATGTTGTAATTTGATATTTAAGTTGATTTCCTTCTTTAGAAAATGTCAAAATAACATTAACTGTATTACCCGGTGGTCCACATGGGCCTCTTTGTCCTCTAATGTCGTTTCCAGGGGATCCTCTTTCCCCTTTTTCTCCTGGTAAACCTGCAAAAAATAAAAAATAAAAATGAAGAACAGGAATTAAACACTAACACCCTTAACACACCGTTCCCCAGCATAAAACATGGTGGTGGCGGCATCATGATGTGGTTATACAGATTAAGGGAATTTTGATTACCGTAATATAAATTATTTTGGGTCATTTTTGTTGTTCAACATTAAAACCATTACAAACAGTCAATACATTCCCATGGGTTCTGAAAAGTACCTCTTTCTCCTTGATTTCCAGGTAATCCTGGAGTTCCAGGGAATCCAGATCTTCCAGGTTGTCCGGGCTCTCCTCGGGATCCAGGCTCACCGGGAGGGCCGGGAAGACCTGGAGGCCCAGGAGTGTTGCTGCGATATCCGGAGGGAATCTGGTTGAGCAGCACATCAATTCTGCTCATCTGGCCTGCAAAATTCAGATGGATTTCATCAAGTCGAACTTGTCAAGGACTATTAAACTGCCAGAAGCTTGGGATATGTTTTTGCTCACTGTTCACAAGCTGTTCACAAACTTGTCTGGCAATGGAACGCATCATGTTCTGGGATGCAAAGTCTCCCTGGAAACCAAAGACAACTTAATAAAGACAAGAGTCCCTTTTCTTTACACAGAAATGTGTAAAATGTCCATTTAGATACAACCTACCTTCTCTCCCTTTTCTCCTTTAAGGCCAACAAGTCCCTTTCAAAAACAACAACTAAGTCAAATCAAGAATAAAACATTTTCTTTGATCGCATAATTTTATTTAAGTAGTCAGTACATACTGGGCTTCCTGTGTCTCCTGGTTTTCCTGGTTTTCCTGTGATCCCTGGTATACCTGGATTTCCAGGACTTCCCTAAAAAAGAAATATATTTGAAATCTTTCTTAGTAAATCTTAGCGCAACATTTTACTCCTGCTCCCAGTTAACAGTTGTATAACAAGCGTCAAGTTGGGATTTGTGCTCTGACATCTGCAGTGGGGGAAAATCAGCTGCCAAGAACAGCGGAGGACATGGAAGTGCATGTACACCAGCCATCACGCTAATGACTCTTGTGGCACTCTGGATGCTATAGACCATGTGCGCTCTGTTAACATGATGGCTGGATTAAGCAGATTCAGACCTCCGCAAACCACCGCAAAAGGGAAAATGAGAGATGCATGGATCATTCTCACAGGAGTTGGGGAGCCAGTCTGGTTTTTATGTGCTGTTCCAGCAGAGTGGAACAGTGAAGCCAGAGGAGCCGTTTTTTTTTTTTTTGTTTGTTTGTTTTTTTGCAGATATACAATATCAGTAAAATAAAAGGACTAAGCATTATTTATTTGGTACCTATAGATACTCACCATGGGCCCCGGTGGGCCTCTCGGTCCAGATGCCCCCTCTTTTCCTGGTGGCCCCTTTAAAAGAAACAACACGCTCACATGTGAGTTACAGCTCCTTGGGGAACATGGTAGTTTAATATATCGTTGTCATAATCTAAGGGGCTTTTTTGCCTTAAGGGTGCCTTTTTAACTTAAGGAGTAACACCTTTACAGGCTTAAATACATGTGAATATAGTTAAAGACCAACAGCTTACTCAAGATACCATATAAGGCATGATGTTAAAGAGCTCGATTCATTTTAAGGGCTTCTGACTCTATACGTACTCCATGCTAGCATGGAATTCTTACCCGAGCTCCGCTTGGTCCAACAGGGCCCAGAGGACCACGTGGCCCAGGAGGACCCTGGGGAAAAAAAATACACACACTTTACCATAAACAAATCACCAAAAACTGTGTCCATTTATGTAGCCCTCCTAGTGCGTCTAAAGGCTTTTAATATGCTGAAAATGCATTTCTTTCGTACATATTCAGCCAAAAATAACACATTGTTTTGCTTGAAGAAACTCTAAAAAGTCTCCTGTGTCTCATATGGCCGTTGCTCTTCTACAACAGGCCACATTAGGTCAAATTGCAAAGATGCGCTGCTGCCAATAGACTCTGAACATTACAGGGTGGAATTTTCTCCCATACTTTCTTATTTCAAGCCCAAGCAGTGGTGATTTCCTCACCAGCTCAATGGTGGGAGTTGAATTAATGACATCATCTGGATAAAATCACCCTTTCACCACACGATTTCCGCTCCATGGTAAATGGCTCAAACTTGACTCCTAACATAAGTAACAGAACCTCTATGAACTTTGGTTACATGCTCAAACACCAAGAGGCCACTTTAAGTCTTTCTAAATCCCATTCTGCTTCAATTACACAGACCTTGTATTGTCTGGAGTAACAAATAACATCTATTCCTTATATCAATTTAAGGCATTGCTGTTCTTTTACAGTTTGTCACTCAAGAGGACCAAATTAAGAGTTTGGTCTCCCTTAGGGTTGGCATGATAAAGTTCCCAAATCTCATTGTAGTTTCATCTTGATTATTGGACTAAAATCACATTCCAGTGTAAATGCTGCTCCATGTGGACAGTTTTTAGTTTCCTGATCATAAACCACAAATGAGTAAAAGGTTCTTACTTGCAAACCAGTAATGCCTGGATCTCCACGATCTCCCTTAGGTCCTGGGCGACCCTGAAAAGATAGGAAGAGGAAAAAGAAAGGATTGCAGACTTTACTTTACCCATTCATTTGTTCCCTGTTTGTGATTGATGGGATATTTTTAATAGGATCAGTAAAGAAAATAACAGCGCTCTCTGGATGACTGGAAGGTAGAAGAGGGTAGGGAGATGTATTTTGACACCAGCTATAAATCCCACTAAGTACTGGATTGCAGCAAAGGTTGGATCAGGCATTCTTCACCAATCAGAAAGTAGGCAGGGAATGCAAATGGTACAATTAACAAAACACAGTTGATTGCAAAAAAGGATTTTTCAATGAAAATTAACTTACAGGTTCTCCAGGCCGAGAAAGTCCTGTAGGGCCTTGTGGACCTGGCGGCCCCATCGTACCTGGGAGTCCTGACTCACCACGGGGACCCATTGGACCCTGCAGCAATACACACATCATCAGCAAGGTGGTAGAAAATCACAATATTTGGAAAGAAGGTTAAAGTCAAACTTAATTATGCCTGAAACTGTGCTGACAGATGATTCGTTGTTTAACAATGACAGTTCTGGGAAATGGACCTTCAAAATATTTGACGTGGGCCTCCTTGAAATTTACTGTGGGGAAATATACATTTAACTGTTTTCAGATGTGTGCAATTTTCTATGAGGAGGAGAAATTAAACTTTAAGAGGCAGACCTCTGGAATAGTTTACTTTGTTATCTAACCACTGCTGATATTCTAGATTTATAAACCTTGTACATATACGAGGCTTATGCATTTTCTGAATACAAATATGTCATGATATGATCATGAACTGCAAAGAATTTTATTGTAATATATGTGATAGACCAATATAAAATAGTGCATAATTATAAATTGGAAGGAAAATTATGCATCATCTTGACAATAAGATGGAAATCTATTAAGCCCCAGGATTGAATTCTTTGTAAGACCACCTCTTACTGTTCGTACCGCTGCAAGTGTTTTGCAGCATGTCTCTACAAGTTTTACTCATCTAGAAACTGCCCATCGTTGCTTTTTAAAATATTATAGCGGAAGCTCAATCAGATTCAACAAACAGAATCTGTAAGAGGTATTTCTAAGTCATGCACACAAGTCTCATCGATATTCTGGCATAGGCCATTCTAACCATAGGCTTCGCACCTCAATAAAGGGCAATTAATTTTGTTGTGCTTCGGTACAATAACAATAAAATCATTCTGATTCTGATACAGATAAGGGATGTGGGTGCTTTAACACCCACATTTTTCTCAATGAGATGGTTAAATACACTCAGTTTCCCTACAGTTTTTCACAAAACATGTACTTCAGTGGGTATGGGTTTGTATTTATACCACTAATATGAGCGTGCAGCGAGGCTGATGTGAGCACACATGTCTGGGTTAACAAACATCATAAACAGTGTTGAGTGTTTAAATTTCACAAACGCTTGCTCAACATTTTTTTGGTACACATGAAACATCATGTGTCCTTACATGCAAAGCACGCCATTATTGTGTTAGCAACTAAGTTTGCAACATGAAACATATTTAAAATAATGACACCACCAGCCAATCACAAACAGATTTTTTTTGCAACAAATCAGAGTACGCCTTTGATAAAAAGAACCAATTTGCACCAATAAAACCGCAGAATAACATATTACATTTGAATTCAGTAGACTGAGAATGTGTAGTTAAGCATGCAAATATACTTTGTGTATTTTTTTTCATTTAGCTTCTACATATAGTTTTACATTTAATCTTTAGACTCAGACCCAGTTAAATTATAACTAATGAATTTAATAAGCACATTTTCTCACACATTTGTTGCGTCTTTTTAAATGGCTTGAGGCAAACTGCAGAGTGGGAGTCTTTTAGCTTTCTCATAGCAGTTCAACAATTTCGCCACTCATCTGTAGTGCTGCGCGGCATCAGAAAATCTTCCCGATACAGGTTCAGATACAAGACTCTTGACTTCTTTCCTCTTTCATATGGGCTTCCATCTCTCTGTGACCTTTAGCATTTTGGGTGATGTTTTTTGTCCTGCATGAGCATCTCCTGCCTGTGACTCTGTTCAACTGGCCAAATATTACATTAGCATGAAAAATGTGAGTTCATAGTTTGTGCAAGCCAACAATTATTGCACTTCAAATAGTTAGATAAACACTTTGCACACCCTGATATTTAGACGATGATTTAGCAAGATATTGTGCAGCTTTACTTTTCTGAAAAGGCCAGATTTGTGGAATGCACAGCAGTCCTTGTTGACAGATTTTCCAGCTCCTGCAGACCCACCAGGTGCCCCTTGGCTGCATGGGTTATCGTTTATTGACCTAACCCTGCTTTAAATTTTTACACAACTTCATTCCTGACATGTCTGCTGTGCCTGTTGATCTAAACGATGCTGTTTGCTCACAGGTGGTTTTTATTTGCTAATTAGATGACTGTAAAGAAGTTCAAGAGGTAGTACAACTTTTGCCCAACCGTGTGTAAAAACAAACAGTAGTGGTACAGGACACAATAATGGTATTCACTAGTAATAATTTTCAGCATGCGTTGAGTGATTTAAATTTGAACTCACAGGGTTACCAGGTGTTCCTCTATCTCCTCGAGGTCCTTTAGTTCCTGGACTGCCCTGAAAAAAATGAAGAGGCAGAAACACAGGCTAAGCGTAACAACAGAAGCAAATTATGAAAAACGTAAACCCCAGGCAATAGGACTTCCTAGCAGGACCTAGGTGAGTTTACTGAGTACACATATTGCAGACTGTTGTTTTATCATGAAACATTTATCTCTTGACACTCATCCCTAAGCACTCATTTCTTTGCAAGACGTTAGCCTCATTCTTTGTGCTGCTTTCTCCATTTGGATAAAAAAAATGATTATGCAAGAAACATTCTGGGCTGCATAAAGTTCAAACTCCGCAAAGAACGGGCAACCCTAGTGGAAAACAGTATGGCTTTATCATTATCTTCAAAACATCTAAGACTTCTGAGAAAACAATTTTATCAGGCGAGGACAGACAAAAAGCAGTGATAGTGAGGTTTACCGAAGGTCCAGGAGGCCCCTGGGGTCCGATGCTGTCCTGTGTACAAGTACAGGAGTGGGGAAGGGAAGGACACTTGGCCTCATCTCGCTGGAGGGAAAGAAGATGCAGAGATAAAAATGTAACATACTGTACATACTTACTTTAGTATTATTGTTCTGCCTTTTAAACTCTGACACCTGAAGACATTTCCTGGCAATCTAAATTAGAGGAAATTAATTTCATCACTTTATCCTGGATATCTCTGTCTTTTGCTTTGCTAGGGATTTATAAAAGACGAGACAGTTCTGTAACCCATAAAAGGCAAGAATGGATTAATGTTGAAAGTGTGACATGGAAAACAGGGCTTTAAGACCAAAATGCTGCAGCTGCAGATTAATTTCATATTTCTGCTTTGTTGTCTTTAAGCATAACGAATTACAACTCCAATCACTGATGTGATGTGTTCATATCTGGAGAAAATTACACATAAATTGCTTGTAATTGGCTAAAAGTGCAAGTACCATGTATTTCCCACAGAACATAAATGAATCTTTTTACTGTCTGATACATGAGCCAAAGGAAGGAGTTGTTTTATGCAATTGGGACTCATGCTTCATATAGTCAAATTATCAAAATTACCCAGGATACAAAGTTCTTTCCAGACAATTTGAGATGTTTTTTTTTTCTCTAAACAGTTGTTTTTAGCAATAGAACAAGAAATTTTGTGGCGTATTTTTCAGATTGCCTATCATATAACTTGCTGGAATTAGAAATGTTGGCAGATTTTTTTCAGAAATCTCAGCATTGTTGATCAACAATCTCGAGGTGATAGAGGATCTGCTGTTTTAGGAATGTGGTCTGCGAGGCTAATTAAAGATGCTAATGACAACCTGAAATGTAAACACTGTTATCCTTTTCATTTTTGTCTTCGTTTCAACACATTTAGGGTATTTGTAGAGCAAGCAGCCCATATATATCGGTCATGAGTCCTCATCCGGGGTTCAATGTCCAACCTTGGAGTCTTTGCTGCACATCTTCCTTCCTCTATCTTTCCCTATTTATTCTCTGATTAACTATAAAATCAACCAACTTTCCTAGAAGTAAAACCGTTATTTCACAAACAATGTGAGAAACTGTAATTTGTCAATATCCATCCCATTCCTATTTTGAATTGTTTGGAAGTCTAAAATGACACTTACTGTGGCTGGCAGCTCGCAGCATTTGTCTCGGCTAATCCAGCTCAAGCTGCAGACGATATCGAACATCTGGAGCTGGAACTACAAGATACAAGATGAGGGAGAATACATTGAAGGGTGTTTCAAATAATTTCCATTCCTAATAAAGAAAAAAAAAGTACAGAGTTAAAAAAAAATACAATAGGATCCAGGGAGAAATGGAGGCTTGCAGACTTTCATTCTTTCAACAGCCAACCCTGGGAATAGATAACATTTAGCTCCAGCATTAATGCACTACAGATTTGAGATGTTCATTGTTTTGAACGCTGCTAGATCCTCTTCCAGATGTCACTTTTGCATTTTAACAAGCTTGGCTTGTTTTGCTCTTACTGTTGCTGAGGTCTTCTTTGAACCTGAAGACTTGACCATCTTGCCAAGCACTTCGTAGCCCTCCAGCGTAATGTTGTTGGCCTCCTTGATGGGTTTCTCTGCCACCTCTTGGCAATCCACAGTGAGTTTGACTTTTTCTGGTGAGATGGTAATGTGAATCTAGAAGAGACAGACGATGAAGAGGGGGAAGCTTTTAACAAAACATCCTTGTCTTATTGGAACACCACCTGTACCCAATTTATTCGTGCACAATAAATCTGTGCATTGGAAATTTAAAAAGATGGTGCTGGGACTAATTTATATTTTTGAAGAGATGTGCTTGTTCTCAAACAGAGAACAATAAGGCCCTATAGTAACTGTATTCTGCTTAATTTGGGGAGCTCAGAAGTCTTAAGCCTATAAAACACCTTGTTAAGTACAAATTAAATTACCCAGAAAACCTTTTTGATATAGCAAAAAACTTGATGCATCTAGACAACTCTAGACCTTAAAAATCTATGCAACAGCTAGCTATTCATCTGCGGTCTGTGATTATATAACGAATGAGCAAAAAAAAGTGCCAAATTCTTAGATTTCCTGTGCATAGAGGCCCAATCTGCACATCTTGAAACAATATCTTCTGCGGCTCACCATCAGAAGTCCTACACTTTCCATACTTTTCTCTTTGCAGTTGCAAATTTTCCCCCACTCTAAAGTCAAACAAGATCTCTTTATGTCAGGAAAAAGCTTGCTACCATTTCTCTCCACAAAGCTATATCAACCACAAACCAGACCATAGTTCCTGGCAACTATTCACAAAATTACAGTCTACTTCCTTGGAAGCGGAATAAACTATTTGGTGGACCACAAAGGGGAAAGAGGTGCCATTTATTCCAGGGTCCTGGCATAAATGTAAACCATGATGCCCTTCAGGGTTCCCCAAACCTATAAAATACTGAAATCAATAAAAAGTAAATCTAGCGAAAAACTATACT
Source organism: Poecilia picta (assembly GCA_033032245.1). Lineage (NCBI taxonomy): Eukaryota > Metazoa > Chordata > Actinopteri > Cyprinodontiformes > Poeciliidae > Poecilia > Poecilia picta. Next base: position 12,025,855 of record CM065374.1, read on the forward strand.
GGGAGGATTCAAAGCTCCCTCAGCTGAGCTGTGAGATGGTTCCAATGCAAGAAAACACTGACAAATTGGTCATCTTAATGAAATGCTAAAAATTTGTTTTGTTGCTTCAACTCTCTACATGCTGACTCCAGCTCTGCTTTAACTGATTAAACATCTTTGCATGATTCCCAGCAGATAGAGTTTTATTTTTCCTGGCTCCCTCTTCCCCGTTCTGTCATCTTCCAAAATCCCAAACCTTGAAAGACAGTGTTTTAATTTCATACACAAACAATTTGATTTCTCTATGAAAAAAATAAAATAAATATAAAAAAAACACAAGTTTGTATTTTCTGGAGTGAAACACAATAAACACTGAGAGTTGATTCTCATTTACATTGGCATTAAAACTGTGCTGCGACCCAATGTTTGCATTATCTTATCTTTTTAAAGGAAGTTTCGGATTTCTATTTGTGCATGCAAAGGACAAGAAAAATAAGAACATCTTGAATTTCCTCTATACTTGGCTTGAACTTTTTGTAAAGTGAGGATCACATCAGCACAGTGTGGGAGAGCAACAGGGGTCATTTTTAGGACCATTTCTATATAGCACCTTCAACAACAATCTCCGATCTATATGTACCATTGGAGTTATGATGAATAAAGATTGAATTAAGAAAACACTACTCAGGGAACTTGATGTGCAAAACCAAGTACTTTTAGTCAAAACCAACAAAAGGCTGATCACTGTCAGTGAGATTTCAGCTCGGATGCCAAAAACACACACTCTTTGAGGTCGACACAAAAGAGCCAAAAAAGTTTCAAAAAACCACTGACAACATGTAAACTCAAACCACCACCGCAGGCAGCGCCAGCACTTACTTTGCAGACCAACAAATAAGCAGCTAGGTAGACCACTGCGGACTTGCCAGCTCGTGGAATGGCAACACTTCACCACCAAATAGCCACCCGGTGCACATTCAGACAACAGTCTTCACTACGGCCACAAGCTGAGAGAACCGAAACACACACACGCACGTTCAAAGTCTGCTTTCCAACCAGACAAGCGAAGAAACGTTTAATTTTCATCAACTGCTGAATCAACGTTTTCCAAAGAGCCATTCATTCATGAAGTTACCTCACAATTAGTTGCGTAGTTGTCGAATGGTTGACCTGCAAAACTATTTAGTGTCCTCAGATGTTCGGGCCAGCACATCTCTGGAGTGAACTTTGATGTTGGATGAGACTGTTGCTCATTAAAAAGGGTCACTAATTATGATAACCCTGCTTCTGGAGGAAAAACGGAATCTACAGCACAGATAAAAAGGGACTCATTGTCTGTGAGAGGGAACTTTAAATGAAGTTTGACTTAACTCGGATGGTTGTAGTTAAATCCATCCAAGTCAGCAGGACAACATACTGCATTCTATTGTTCTGCTTTTCACATCCCACAGTGCTAATACATGACAAGAACTGCTTTGTATTTCTCATGGAGATTCTTGATGTCTTTGTTTGTGTCTTGTGAGAAACCATATTGCAATACTTTTAAGAAGAGTCAAGCATAAGGATCTAATATTTGGATTTATATGCTGGAAAGAAACCAATACCACTACTGTGAGGTTTGATATTTTGAGTTAGAGGTGTGCTTTTGACAGATACTGCAGCTAGAATAGTGTAGATACTATTTACAAAAACCTATGTAGATCTTCAGCATAGTACTTCGTGATCTACTACACTGAAAGAAGCTGTTAAATCAAAGTATCATGGTCTCATAATCTTCTAAATCTGTTGCCTTACAGCTAAAAACCCTCAACAACATACATCAGATGCTATGAGTCAGATTTAAATACCCCAAGAACATAATTTTCATCTTTGAAGCTGTCTCTATATAATCTTTTGCTCATTTTAATTTCACTGTACTAAAAACTGAATGTTTGTAGTACAATATCATTTACTTTTTGGCTCTGCGACTGGTTGGAAAATCAAGTCCTGAACCAGACATTTTGCACATTACACCCGACCACAAAGGCATCAGACTTTCACTCCCACCAGCAGCATTTAAGCTTATTTATGGCCTCTGAAGCTCATTTATCAAATTAAGTGCCTGGTCTAAATAAAACAAAGCTCAAATGTCAACTCGTGAGAAAGGGGGACCTCAAAAATCCCAACAGTAAGATAACACTAAGACTGAAAGTAGAGTTCTTTTGATCAGTAATTTGAAACTGTTCCACTGCAATGAAGCTCACAATACGGAATATCTCTTGCAGATTAAATGAGAACAACACAAACACACATAAAAGCATGTCAAAAAAAACTATATGTGAAAGGGAAAGAAAATACTTTAAGATGCCCAAATTACTGGAAAAACTCTTTTTTTTTTTTTTTTTACAATTATCACTATGAAGTGCAAGCAGATACTTGTGTTTTTAAGAACCATGCGGTATGTTTACCTTATGGAAACTGCCATGGAAAATTCGCTTCACTTGCGCTTCATTAAAGACAGCTCTCTGAATCTCTCCTCGGGTGTCCTTGTTGTAGAACGTAAGAGTTTGGGTGGAAGCTGAAAAGACAAGAGCCTTTGATAAATCGCTAACAGTATCCTCTGATGCACGCAACGGTCAGGATTATAGAGAACACATGCTCGTGGCTTGCAGGTGATTGTGATATTCACATGCAGTTTTTGCATTCCTTCCCAGGGATGCAAACTAACAGCAGAAGGACAAACTTACAGCAGATGTTCATTTACAAACGAAAGCCTTTCATTACAGAATTACAGTGAAGATGGCTATTCCTAATTTATTCCGAGGGCAATGAACTGAATTTTCCATTAATGCCATTATCTCAGCCAACTTTGTAAATAAAAGAAAAGGCAAGAAGATTAAGATTCTCTCCAGAGATCTATACAGTGCCTTGGATTTCTAACCCTTGATCTTTTCCACAGTTTGTCACGTTACAAACACAATCTGCATTAGAGGGATTTTCTGTCATAAACCAACACAAAGCATCACACAACTGAGAAGATTGGAAGGGAGAATGAGTTATTTCCCTTAATAAATCTAAAAAAAATTATATAACCTGCACATGTATTTTTCCCTTTTACTCAAACAGCTCTAAATACAGTAAAATTACCTTTAGAACTCTTATTGCTGCACACACACACACACACACACACACACACCACACACATATATATATATATATATATATATATATATATATATATATATATATATATATATATATATATATATATATACAGATATATATATATATGTATATATATATATATATACTGTATATATATATATATATACAGTATATATACATATATATATATATATATATATCTGTATATATATATATATGTATATATATATATATATATATATACACTGTTGCTCATTAAAAAGCAACAGTATATATATATATTATACGATTTACTGCACACACCACACACACACACATATATATATATATATATATATATATATATATATATTATATATATACACTGTTGCTCATTAAAAAGCAACAGTATATATATATATATATATTATACGATTTACTGCACACACACACACACACACATATATACACAGTCCAGTCACATTAATGTGACCATCTGTCAAAAGCCAGAATAACCACCTTTCGCAGAGCGAACTGCTACGAGACGTGCAGGAAGAGAGTCACTTAGGTCCCTGAAGGTCTTCTCTGGGATGTTGAGCCATGCCGACTCTAATGCCGTGGCCAGCTGCGCTAGATTACGCGGTTGAGGATCCATGGCGCGAACAACTCGATCGAGATGGTCCCACAGATGCTCGATTGGGTTTAAGTCAGGTGAGTTTGCTGGCCAGGGGAGGACGGTAAACTCATCCTGGTGCTCTTCGAACCACGCACGTACACTGGCAGCTGTATGGCACCTCGCATTGTCCTGCTGGAAGATGCCATCATCCTGAGGAAAAACAATGCGCATGTAGGGGTGGACATGGTCCGCAAGGACAGATGCGTACTTGTATTGATCCATCGTGCCTTCCACAATAATCAGTGAACCCAGAGAATGCCAGGAAAACATTCCCCAGACCATAATGCTCCCGCCTCCAGCTTGGACCGTTCCTGCAATGGTTGCAGGGTGGTTCCTTTCAGAGGTTTCACGCCTTATACGCCAACGTCCATCTGTCCGATGGAGCATAAAACGCGATTCATCTGAAAACGCTACCTGTCGCCACTCAGTGGACGTCCAGCTGCTGTACTGGCGTGCAAATTCTAGCCTTCGTCGTCGATGAACACCAGTCAGCATAGGTGCACGAACCAGGCGTCCGCTTCGGAGGCCCAGACGCAGCAATGTTCGCTGAATAGTGGTTTGGGAGACACTTGTGGTAGCCCCTTGGTTCATTTTAGTGGTCAGTTGCTCAACGGTAGCCCGTCTATCTGCCCGAACGCATCTCCGCAACCGTCGTTCGCCTCTGTCATCTATGGCCCGTGGTGCACCACATTTGCCACGTCGTTGATTTTGGACAGTCCCATTTTGCCATGCACGGTACACTTTTACCACGGCGGCACGCGAACAGTTCACAAACTCAGCCGTTTCGGAAATGCTTCCACCCTTGGCCCGAAAGCCAATGATCATGCCCTTTTGGACGTCGGATAAATCGCTTCGTTTCTGCATTACGCCAACGATTGAAATGTTTTCCGAAGCCCACACACACCCTTTATATACGCTCAACTGCACTGTGCTGCCACCTGCCTTCTGTGATTGGTTATTTAACTCTGAAGTGGAAAGTACGTGGTGGTCACATTAATGTGACTGGACTGTGTATATATATATACATATATATACATATATATATATATATATATATATATATATATATATATATATATATATATATATATATGTATATATATATAAATCGTAAATCGTAAATCCCAATAAGCTACATTGAAGTTTGTTTTTAATATGACAATATCAGACAAGGCTCGGAGGTTGGGAATACACTTGCAGGGCACGGCAAGTACTGAGTCAGCACACAAACTTTCCCTTCTGACTGGCTGATGGAAACTTACGATTCATTGTGACTCCGACCTCAGGGTTGTTGTTTTTGTCAGCAATCTGCCATACATCAAAAGGTTCAGAGGGCGTATCCGGCAAGAGGCGGAGGAGCAGGACGATGGTGTAAGATGGGGGAAGACCATCTGGGTGGATCTCCCTATTAAAGAGTTAAAAGCATTTACTGCCATGGTACTCATGTTGTGTTTGCATTGCTAAGCCAACATTAAATGAAAATCCATCTGCAAACATATATAATCCTCTTTGTTAAACATGCCGAAAAACCTTTAAATGATCATTTCCGCTCAGGCTTTGCCTAACTTGCAAAACACTTTTTCCCATGTTCTCTAGTCTCATGTAGTTCAAAGTTTTTCACTTGATTCTATAGATAGTACTTTACTTCTGCAAATACCTAATGCTGTTTCAACAGCGACTCTTTAAGGTTATTTTCTCCTTCCTGGGTAAGGATAAGGGAAGAGGGCATGTAGTAACTAAAATCTTTTGTTCAAAATCTTACAGAAAACCAGGAGAGTGGGTTTAGTGCTGAAAGCTACTCTGGAAATCCCTCTAGCTACAGATATGAGTTACCATCATTATAAATGACTGTGGGCTGAGGAGCATCATAGATTATATAACAGAAAAAAAGACAAGGTCAGCTACATTGGGAAAAACTGCAGTCCAAGAGTTACACACCCTTTATTTTCACACAAATAGTATTTTGCTCCGACTCTTACTTGGTGGGTTGGGTTAGGTAAGAGTCTTTGTGCAGCCTGTAGGCAATGTAGCTGTTAAAGGAACCAGTCTCCATGGACACACCATTCATGCCGGCGAATGTCCGGTCTGTTATGTTGAAAGCTTCAAGCATTCTGAAGCCTGAAAAGAAAGAATAAACAGAGCATCAATGAGAAGATGAAAAATACAAAGAAAATGTCTAGTAAAGACTATAAGCGCTCCAGAGATTAATGTGCAAGGTGTGGTATTTAAATGCTTACCAGGTGTGGTGTATCCATTGATGTAGATTAGAGGGCAAGCTGCAAGATCACAAGAGTTTATAAGACATTGGAAAAATAGATTAGGTGTAAACACTGTGTTGCTTACAGATGTCGGCACATTTATTGGCATTACTGATAAAGATGTGTACAAGTTTTACAGAACTGCAGAAGTACATTGCCACAGTAAATTTCAGAAAAAGACAAATTTACTTGGAGAACATTTAATCGGAGAGAAAAACATGCCATTTTTAGAAAAAATTCTTGCACAATAATTTTTTTTAGTAGCCTTGTGGTCAACACAATGTAGAATATTTTTTCACTAGGACAACATTTAGCCTTTTATACGTTTTTCCAAGTTGACGCTTGCACAAACAGATCTGATTCTTTGTTCTTTTCTTCTTGCACAATCTGTGTGGGCTGTCCGGGGTCCTCTCTTATGATCTTTTCTCATCAGCTGACCCGTAAAGTTTTCTTTGTAATTTAGGTCTTGGAAAAAAAAAATGTTTTGTGTACTTTTAACAAATAAAGTACTTTTAACAAATTTACCATGGGTGCCATTATTTTTGTTCACTGCTATATGTTTTTCATTGCTTTGTCCATTTGTGAAGCGTCCCAGTGCACATCACTGAATTACCTTCCACCGCAGATTTACTGATAAATCAGTTGGAATATATCAGATTTGTTAGTATTTGTCTTACTTGATGTGGCGGTTTCACAGATGAAGGTGATCAGGTTATCCTGGATTTTATCAAAAGCGTCGTAGTCGTCGACGACAAACACGTGCCTCTCGGTGGGCTTGCTGCCGATAACCGTCAGTTCTCTCATGTCAACATCAGCTACGCCAACCACGAACACACTGTAGCCTATGTAACACACACACGCACACAAACAAACAAAAGCTATTCTTAAGTACATCAAAAACCCACAGGTGACTTGACTTTTGCCTCACATTACTCTGAGTTTATTAAATATTCAACCACAAGCCTTAAGGTCTGTTGTGGAAAAGAAAATCTTTCACAATTGTACTCAAAAACGTTTCTTAGGCACAGTGTAAAAGCAAGCAGTTATTATGACTTCATACCAGAGTGCTGCAGTCTCTCTGCACTCTTCTTAACTTCGTCTTGGGAGCGTCCATCTGTGACAACTACCAGCACTTTCGGGACGTTTCTTCTCATGCCACTGTCTGACGTAAACACCTTCTCGTAGACATGCTTCAGAGAAACACCTTAAGAAAAAAATAAAAATAAAATTATATATGCATAACAATCCAAAACAATTACTTTGTTAAACTGTCTTTTTTAAGTGAAGTACCAGTCTTGGTGTTGCCTCCTCTGTAGCGAACTGATTGCAGAGCTGATAAAACAATTCCTTTGTCGTGGTAGGTGTTAAGTTTGAACTCAGTCTTGGCATCATCGCTGTACTGCACGAATGAAACCTGTACAAAAAAATAAATGAAAATAGACGGGTTAATGACAGAATACAGAAAAATAATAACATTAAGTAGAAATAAATTATTCAATTATGTAGTGTACACATAAGTGTATGTTTTATGTAAAAGGTTTGACCTTTCACATCTGACTATGTCTTAATAGTTTTGTCTGCATGAAGGTCTGTCAGTATAGTCAAATATTCTCCTATTTGGAAGATTCAAGAAGCTTTAAATGTCCATTAATGAAAAAAAGAACACAGGCATGCACTTGTCTTTTTTTAATGTCACGTTTAAAACCTAATGTCATGGTTGGTTTTACCAACCTGGGCCATGAGGTAGTATCTACAACAACAATTTGATGATAAATCTAAGGTCGAAGAAAAGAAAATCCAATTTTAGTTGGCTATTTAAAGTGGTAATGTTTTTCACATTGCAAGTTTTGCTACTTTGACTTTTGGTTGTCTTTCTTCCACATCTCAGTCATGTAAACATCACTACATTATCTTCATATAACAGCATTTTCTGTTGCATCTAATTATTTTTCCAAGTCAAATGGCAAAACCACTAAGACATTTAAACTACACCAAACCCAACCCAATGCAGTCTGAGTGACCTTCTATCCAGAATAAAAGCTACTTGTACAGAGAGTTCCCTGTTATCCCAGCTATGGAAACAGGACTTAAGTAACCTCAAATGAGCCAAGTTGGATCTGTGATGGCGCCATTAGCCTAATTCCAGGCCACAGTTTTCACTTTTTACTTGCTCTGTTGTTCCGGTGCTCAAAATTAAATTAGAAAAGCAAGATCTGAGACTTTGTTTTTCATCTGCTTTTTTTTCTTTAGAAGTTAGGCAGCTAAACTCCCTAAGAGTTAACTTTTGATAAATATTCAAGGACATTTTAGCTCATAGCTGGTTTTGTAAAAAGTATAATTGGCTTTTGCCTCCTTTCTCTAAAGATTTGTCTGTTAGACTGTTTCTTTGTCATTAATTAAATATTTGTAAATATATTAATCCTAAGGTTAATTCTTGATAAGGTTTATAGTGGTCCAAGCTAAAGGGAGTGGTGTCCCGTATGAGGGGCTGGTTAGTTTATGAACATTACTGCAGTTTATTATAAATTATTCCAGCTAAATTTAAATTCAAGAATGACTGACCTGCATGCCTTTGGGGCTGATGACGTCGAAAGCTGCAGTCATTTTTGTGGTGAACTGGATGACTTTGTTGAAGCTCTCATCTCCGATACTCCAGGAGCCGTCAATCAAATACACCAGGTCTGCTTTGGCACCTTTGCACACTGTGATCCGAATGACATAGTGTAAATATAATCTAACCAGCAACAAAATGTTACATGTTGAATATATTCCAAAGTTTTTTTCACCATCTAAAGCAGGCGGCACTGAAGCTGGGGGAGGAGGAGTGGGCGGCTCGGTTGGCACCTCGGTGGGTTTGACCACTGCAATGGCAAATTGCATGCAAAGAGCCGAAAATTATATTTTAGGGTGAATTATTAGCTTCTCCCATCCGAATTTCATGGTATCAACCAGCAGCATTTCCACATGTTCCACATCTTTCTTACATGTTCTCTCCTTGACACTGACTCCAGGTCCCTCTAGGTTGGGTGTTTGGGTGTACACAGTGGCATTGTAAAGAGTGTCAGGGCTTAAACCATCAAAACAATAGTTGCTCTCTGAGCCTCGCACTGTGACTTCCTGAGCTCCTCGCTTAGAAGCTACAGGAGAAGAAGAAAACAGAATAATATAATCAGTGTTGATTAAAAAGATTAATGAAATACAAATTTAAGCAACAAAAGTCTTACTGTCAAAGGGATTGACTTTCAATCTGTAGGATGTGGCTGCTCTGTGAGGGGCCCAACGGAGGCAGAAAGATTCAAATCCAACATTGTAAGTGGATAAGCCAGTCACATTCAGATACACTAAAAGGAATAGAGTAAGTATTAATACATATGTTTCCCTTGTCCCAATAATCATCCAGTATAAAGTGTTACAGCTTTAAATCCAGTCACTCATAACTGGATTTTTCAACCTACATGTCGTTCCTTGACCAATCAGAGGTCCACTTAAGCCTGTGTTGTACTGGGCCAGCACCTTCAAGTCATAAGTCGTTCCAGATTTTAGGTTTTGTAATTGGTGTGATGTCACGTCTCCAACAAATGCTTCCAAGACGTCATTAGTACCTAAAAAGAAAAACCACCTTACCAATTAAGCCTCGCGGCAACACTGTGCTTCAAAAAGTTAAACATATGTATCCATAAAGTGCATATTTTCTTCAGAACATAACACCACAATTGCTATAGGGACGCTCATTTGTACCCTCGGGCTGGTAGATGATCTTGTACCCATTAACCCTGGATGGAGCGGGGTCCCATGACACCCTGAAACGAGTGTACCACTCATCAGAAACACGGAGATTTCTGGGGCCCAGCATTCCCACTGCAGGAAACAAGACGGGGTAACACAGTTCACTAAGGGGCAGAAGCCTCAAATTCCAAAGTATATAAGCATATGATATATCAGCAATGTAATTACTGTGCTATAGTCTAAAGGTCATTATGACATTTGAGTTATGAGGGAAGTATTACAACATGTTATGGTAAGTTCTGCTCCATTAAATAAATAAATCATTAATAATTATATTAATGCGGCCTCATTCAGGGAATTATATAATAAGCAATAATGTCTTGGTCATTTAAGAAGAGAAATTGGCCAATAGAATGACCAGAACTAGAAGTATTAAATCTCTGCAAGTGGAGCAACACCTAACGGTCTCCCACAAGAACTTTAGGTATTTTTGACACTTATGAAAGGTTGCGCAATCAAGTTTTGATAAGATGTACTGCATGATAACACACAAATTGTTTCTATTTCAATAGTGATTTGATGTGTACAGTGTACAATAATAACTTTAACTCTTATAAAACGAATGGGAACCAAAAGGAGTCGGTACCTGTGCGTCCATTTCCCTCCAACTCTCCTCCTGGTCCATCAGCGTAGATGGCAGTCACTTTAATGTTGTATGGTGTGTCTGGATCCAAGTTCTGGAGGATCACATTGTTTCTGTTGCCTTGAACTGAAGTCTGCAGCAAAAAAGACAATATTATATTACAAAAAGCTTCTTGATATTCAAAGCTACAGTATATACAGCTGTGAATTTAGCTATATATTTCACTTCAAAAGATTAAAGTGGAAAATACAAAGAGGTAAGATTCTCACGTATTCCTCAATAGGGTCTCCTGTAGTCGGGGCGTAGGCGATGCGATATTGCATGACTGGACCCTCTGCATGTTCCCAGCTAACAGAAAGAGTGGTGGTAGTGGGGTCATATACACGCATGTTTCTTGGGCCACCTCGGGGCACTGTGGATACAAAACAGGACGGGAGAAAGGTGCGGGGGTCAGGAATTGTGAACATCTCAAACACTAAACCATTTTTAAAGGGATCAGACTTTCTTGGCATTATTTAAAGTGATTTTTATTAAGACTTTATAAGGTGTTTGTAGTAACTTTTAGCAAATGCCCAAATGACTGAAAGATGTTCATGAAACCAAGACCACTTCAAATGATAACAAGGAGCTGGTGGTCCTTGGCAGCAAAATAGGAAGAAGGCAGAAAGAACTGCTCCTTAAACTTGTTGTATCATGCAAATGTTGTCATTTAACAGCTGATCTTCAGGGACTTACGTGTCTTTCCATCATCACTAACAGTAGGACCTTCTCCATCGCTGTACAAGGCAACAACGCCAACGTTATAGTCGGTATCTGGGAGCAGCTGTGTCAGCAGAGCTGTGGTGGTGGTGCCTGGCACCAAAATCTGATCAGAAAAAAACAAACATAATTTTATTTCTTTTGTTTTATTTATTTATTTATTTATTTATTTATTTATTTATTTATTTATTTATTTATTTATTTATTTATTTATTATTTAGAATTTTGAATGCAAGTTCAAAATGTATGTGTCTGTCTCATTTTCAAACTGAACAGAAGGTCAATAGCAGACATATTAGTGTATAATGTACATTACAATCAAAGCTATCTGTTTCTGAGATACGAATTATATAGGGGGGAAATCATCTGGTAATACAAGAATGAAAGAGAGAAAACACCCATTAGGGTGTCTGTAAAAAAAAGAAACTAATGGGTCCGGATGTTCTGAGAATTTTCCCTTCAGGAAAATGTGACAAACATTTGTCCAAGTCAGTATTTGTGTACCTTCACACAGATGTGGTGCAGCTCTTCTACCTTTCTTTTCTCTTTAATAATTGCTTGATCTGCATTTATTCAGCTCAGTCTGACAGTTTTTACTGACTTCAAAAACAGATTATTCTCTTCAATCTCTGTTTTGGGTCAAATACCCAGACAAAGTAAAGTCAGAGATCCTCGAGGGATCTGGCCTGATGATAGTCTCTCTTAGAGAAAGGACTGACATGTTATTAAAGGCTTCACATTTTTATGCAAATTAAGCAACAATGGGGATTGTAGATGTTGAAGAATATAAAGTGACTGGTGGACCAGCTGTTCCGCTTATCTCTGTAGTCTTAATTGCCTTCATTTATCTTTAATTCTGATTGTATCACTTGTAGTCTTCTTACATCTGATCTGGCGAGGATCCTGGAAGGATAAGTGTACAAGGAATGCACTGGCTTACACCAGTAAAGCAGATAATTAAAGCTATAAATCTCCAGCTTGTGTTTTACTTGAAGTTACCCAATAAAAGGCCACATTGCCACCAACATATCCTGAAATATAAGCACAGACTAAACAGTGTTGTAAGGATGTGCAGCAAAATAATGGGGATAAGTCTGCTAGAGCTCCCACATCTCTAGCAAAGTAACAAGGGAGACTAAAGCTATCCATGCTGACCCAAATCACCCTCTTCAACACAGTTACGGGTTGCTGATGACTAAATGTAACACCAAATGATATAAATCTTCATTTGTTAATGTCAGTGTCTGTCTAATAATCTGAGTTAAGCCCAAACAAACTGTGGTGCTATATGATACTGTGTGCAATATGGGTGTTGTAGTGTAATTTTACTGTATTTTTTAAAGCAAATGGGGACAAAAAAGTGTATTTAATCTAATATAAATCAGTGATGTTAGCCATGCAAAAAGTCTTAGCATTCCATGAATGTGCTAATATGAAGAATACAGTTTTTAATTGACTATCAGGTCATTACAATATGAACAATTAAAAATGTAAAGACTGAGGAAGGGTGGAAGCTTTCAAAAAAATAAATGATTGGTTGTTAACACATTTATAGATCCTTTTCAAATGAAGGTGTAGTCGCTCTTATGACATATGGCACATTTTATGTACACAGCAGGAAATACAATTAAAGAACTGCCGGTTTAATAAAAAGGTTTAATGTTAAGGCTTTAGTAGGTAGACACAGGAAATAAATCAGCTGGCAGTAATTATGCTCATGGACAATTCTTGCATTTATCTAATAAACAGACCTACTTAATTTAACAGTATAATGTAACATATGGTGTACAGAAGATTTTGGTCCAAAAACCAGTGGATAAGGCCCACATTGGCCCATTAATCTTAAATAACAGCTGTGATCTAAAGCATTGAATGAATAACATAATATCTCTGGAACACAAAAAGGAAATATGATACATAATTGCAGAATGGATGATTGACACTCACTGACTCAGAAGGCCTGGTACCAATCAGAGGAGCATAGACCACCCTGTACTGTTGGACTGGACCTGTGGCTGCCTCCCAGCGAACATTCAAAGTGTTGGTTGTCGGGTTGAAGACCTTAATGTTCCTGACTGGACTCCGCTCCACTGCCGATCCATAAACATTGGAGGGACACAAGATGGTTTGAGGTGGAAACAGAGATAAGACAGGAAATATAAGGGTAAGAGAGCACTAGCGGTTTGTGTTTTCAACAAATGACTTCTTTGTGAATCTCCTGGCTAGCGCTGTCACTTTTCATCAGAGTTTTTATAACAAGGTCCATACCAAATTTATGTATAGCAGGAGGAAAGTTCTATCCAATTTATTTCAATAAAATAGAAACTATTATCCCAAACAACCAATAGAGGCATGTTTAAGTCATTATATAACAATACCTCTATCGATGGGACACTTCCTGTCAGTGCCCTAAAGGTTAATGAAAAGCGCATCCCTGTGTGAAGCCTACGTTCCCCAAACCTAAAGCAGATGTTTTAGTCTCTGCACTGCACCCTCTAATAACCGTATAAATTTATGGGAAAACAGAACTCAAACAATAATCTCCTGTTAATGTTTTACTCAAATAATTGGAATCATTGTAAATAATATCTCTTACGTGAACCCCAGGAAGACTAGCCATTGTCACGGCAATGGCTGGTGGAGATCATAATAAACAAATAAACAAGTGCAGGATCAAGCCAGATAGTGAACTCCGGCACCGTGCAAAAGTTGGTAGTATTAGGAAAAGTTGCAGAGAAAAACTCCTTCCTTAGACATCAAAGAGATGACTTCTTATTTGCAGAAATGTCAAACGTCATCTTAGCAATAACATCATATCATGATCTCATTGAAACCATTTCAAACAGTTAACCATTCCTTAGAATATAAGATAGGTTCACATGATACATTAAGATCCAGTATTTTAAGAAGCTAGACTTATTTATGATTTTTATTTTATAGCTTTATCAATTTTTAAATCATATAATACAATAGAAAATTCAATGTGTTGACACGCTCTCAAGCATTCAGGTTTGTGGAGCATAACACTAATAAGATCATATTACTCATGGTTTTGAATCAGAAATCTAGCTTAGTTAGATCTAAAGTCTGCTAAAGTCCTTAAAAGTAGTTGACCAGCTGGAACCCAACACTGATTCATTGAACTCCACTCATTTTACAATAAGTTCTATGTCTGGATGACAATATCTTGCTTCTGTGTTGTCTGCTAATTTTAAAGTCTCTCCAAAGAGCTTACAAGAAAGTTAATGAAAATCCTCCAATAAATTGTCCGATCTGATTTTCAAGAACCAGTCGAATTAAACTGATCCAGTGTTAGCCCCGCCCATAGCCCCTCCCCTTGACTATTGTGGGGAACTTTGAAATAATTTCAAGGGGATACTGCAAGAAACAGGAACTATGAAATAGTTAGCTCTTAGTTAGCACTTAGTAAATTATCTAAATTAGCTACTACGTTTTATTTTATTGATGTAATTATATATTTAATGAATTAATTTATTAAATAAATAATTTATTTAAGAGTTGTTTATTTCACAATACACTTTATTATTTATTCATGCATCTATTTATTTATTTTTTGTCACTTTTGGCTCTCCATAACTTTCACTGAATAGATATGTTTTTATTGATTCTTCATGACATGTTCCCATTGATTCTTGTAATCTTTATCTGAACTGTTGATTAATTTGCATTCATTTCAAATATGTGCACAGCATATGTACAAAGATCTCCTGATTCTTTTGCAATATGCAAAAGAGATTGTACAGTTGGAAAGAAAATAATTCATCCTTTAGGTACTGTTTTAGTATAGACTTATTAACAAAATACCATACATGTAATTTAACTCTGCATTTATGCATGAATTCATAAGGTTTGGTTGAACATAAACCACTAAAAAAAGCCACAAACTATAACGGGCCATTACTGTAGGAGGGAAAAATAGGGTAAAAGTTACATGCATGGAGCATGACCCACGCCAAGTGAACTGAGAGTCACAGAATGCATAATGCCATCCTTTCATTTATTCCTTGTTAGTTTTTCCTAAAAGGAAAGGCCACACACTCAACACGTCCTTCCCCCATTCTTAGGTCATTCCATTATCCTGACCACTATTCTTTCTTCCAGCCTATAAAATATTATTATTACGGTAAAGACAGAGGAGACCCCTTTATAACACTGCCAGGCCAGAGGAATGCTTTCCTACGCAATCACCCCACAAAATGCTGACTCATTCCCAGCATAGCTTGGTGGTTTAACTGTGGGAGAAACTGGAAAATCTCTGCTCTTAGTCAAAGTTCTCACCGAGCAGAACCCTCTCATCTTTTTGCTATTCCTTATGTTCTCCTTAACAAGTAATGTTAATTTTATGGTCCTTAGAAAGTAATTAAGTTTGATGGCCTGGTTTTGGTAATCAAAGATTTGGGTGATGAAAGTAGTTAAAGCTGGCCAACTCATTGAAGAATCTGGACATTTGGGATGAGCAGGCCAGAAAATGAGGCCAGTGAGTTCACTCTGGACAGACATGAATGGATTTCTGAATCAGAAATACAATCCCACTGGCATTATGCAAGCTTTTCCAAAGACTGCATGCTGTTTTTAAAGGCGATTACCATTTCTACTTTATACATCTGGACCAAATGTAATTTATACTCTCGCTTCATACTTACATGTTTTCCCGTTCTCAGACAAACGGAGTCCCTCTCCAGTAGCATAAATTGGAACCACAGATACAGTGTAAACTGTATCAGAATCCAGATTCTTTAGAACCGTGTTGTAGGTGCTTCCTGGAACTTGGACCTACACAGAAACACAACAAGCTAAGCTTTAAAAAGTGGTGTGAAAATGTTATAAGAACATGTGGTCATTTTTAATTACTTCTTACCATTTCTTCATTTCCTCCAGCTGCAGGGACGTAGTAGATTCTGTACTGACGCACACTTCCCTCAGCAGGCTCCCACAGGACGTTCAATGTGCTGGTAGTTGGGTCTGTTACTCTCAAGTTTCTAACACCACCCAGAGGCTCTTTCACACGATAGGCAACAAAATGTTTAGTAAAGCAGAAGTACTTTCCTAGGATTTGGCTCATACAAGCTCAAAAATGATAAATTACTTACTGGTCTTTCCAATTCCATTAAGGTCCCTGCTGACTCCGGTGGCATAAACTGCAGCAACGCTAATTGAGTACTCTGTGTCAGGGGTCAGCTTGGGAAGCAGGACATTGGTCTTTTTCCCGCCCACCTGGGTCTAGTTGCGAGAGCATAGACAATAAGTAAGTCATGAGATATTCAAAGTTTGAGATGCTGTTTTATGACATAATCCTTTTGTCCTTCACATTTATAGCCCTGACCTGTCTGGTGCGTTCGTAACAGTTCACAATATAGCTTGATCACAAATTTTCTCTTACCAACCTCTCACTCCTTTAAAAATGGATAAGTAGGTATTTTTGCTAATATTACAACACTGAACCCATTCTAAACGAAGCTGTCGGTGATTACATGAAGTTAGATCAGATTTATTAGCGATAATGGTAAAAAAAATAAATAATTTAATTAAATTTCACGTTCATTCTGGATATTTTACTTGCAGTAAAAATTATTGTGCAAAAACTGGCATTTATTTTTAAAGCAACTGCTGCTGTTTCTCTGTTTGAATAACTATATTTGCAGCCTCATGTTTGCACCGATGTTGGCTCTCAGTAACATTGGCACAGTATATTATAATTGCAGTGTTAGACTGAACGTTAGTAATATATCCAAGGACTATTTGGAATGCACTAAGTGTGTCGTTATTGTCATAAATACATACAATTCATATTTTTCAGGAAGGGGTGGCAGACTCAGTGCAGCTGAGCCCACATCTGACAGAAATAATAACTTCAAAGTTGATAAAGTTTTTGTGAATTTATGCAGCAATAATATTTAGCAAAGCTAGCACTGCTCTCTTTGTAGAATAAAGTCAAAGAAGGAAGTTGTGCTTGAACAATTTAACCACTTGAAAATGTTTGAACCATGTGAATAAGAATGTGCCCATATTTAGGAACAGTTGTAAATCTCTTTGTAGTTGTTTTGATATGACCAGTGATGTTTACATGCAGCTCTGATCATTTTGTTCCTCTCCAGAGTGATGAATTGCACACTTAATTCAGCACATAAATATAATATGGGCATTCATTCAGTTCCAACCAACATGACTACGCCTGATATTTTTGATACTTTGTAAAACTTGTGATTAGAGTGCTTTTAAGATAGGTGACATTCACTTTGGTCTTGTCTCATTGCGAACAAATAAAGAATAATGCACTTCCTGCTTCCACAAAACAAAGTCTTTGAAAATCTTTAGAAAAATACAGTATATTCCATCTGATTTTGATATGACAAAATCTCCTCAGTGGGTTCTTCATTTTAAATTTCTGATGGAAAAAAATGTTACCTGAGAAAGTACAAGGCTATCAACTTCTTTAAAGGGGAATGTTTTCAGTGTTTTTAGATATGAATGGTACAAAGTGATCCTGCCAAAGTAAATCTCTGCACTGATGCTAGGAGCAGATGTTCATCAAGACTCAAAGTGTAGTTACTATACTGCTTTTGCCTTACAATTGTCAACAAAAAAAATCAGTTCTAAAGGTATGTGAAAAAATGGACATTCAAGTGCTCACTTGTATACATGTAAATCCTGTCCATATTTTTTGTCATCCATGACATCAGCGGCAAAACATTCACAGCCTTTTAAGTGAGTTGCTTAATCCTTTATCAGCAATGACGAAAAACAGATGGTCACAAGTTTAATTAGTTTGGAACTGTCAGTTTTCACAAACATAAACTCATGATTCATGTCCTGAAAAACATCTTTGCAGCAGGTTAAAATTCTCAAACTCTTTGGGACTGCTTCACATCTTAAAATCCAGACAGTGAATCAAGTGGATTATGCTGAGCCCAAAGTGAGAGCTTCCAAATGTTTATCTACCTTTAAGTGTGATAAAATCTAGATGACCAATTTAATTATAAGTTGTTTGGTACTAAAGCAAAAACATTTCCTCTGCCTGCTATCATAAATGTAGTTAGTAAGAAGAAATAAAAAGCAACCCATTGGGAAGCCTTTGGAGAGCCGCATGTGGTGCAGAACTTTTGATATGATTTGAAGCATGATAAACCCTTGGCAAATTACACCGGCATTACGATTGCACATGATGCAAACAATAACGCATTTAAATATAAACGTTTTGAATAGTAAGGAAAGGACTATAAAAAATATGATATTCTTGGATATAAACCCTTTGCTGGTCTTGCTTTTTGGTCCTTAATAATAAAATAATAATAATAATCAATTTAATTTGTACCGCACTTTTCATTAGCAAAAATCCTAAAGTGCTACACAGTGCAACTAAAATCAAGGATAAAATCAGCATCATAAAAATCATGTGGTTGAACTTTATTGGTCAGTTTGTCAAATGACAAGATTTTAATAATGCCAGAGAGACATCAGTTCAGAGAGGTTTATTTTATGATTAAATGAAACCACTAAAAAAAAAAAAAATCAGGGCTTAACGAGGAAAAGGTTTTCTCATTGTCATTATGTTGCTCATGCTGTTTATACATTCAAGCATTTCACAGAGTTTTACTTGTTCAGAGTGGTTGCCAGAGAGAAAAAAAACAAAACCTAAAGTTTAACACGTTTGGAAAAAAAATCTGCTGGCAAAACTGCATAAAAACTAAGAGCAATTATACATAAAACTAAGAGCAATGACTTAACCCCCCCCCCCCTCACTTATAGACTATGGCTATGATATACTGCTTTAATCTCTAGATTTAGTATAGAAAATAATAATAGAAGACATTGTAAAAGTAACATTTCACTAAATTTCACAGTCATCCCAAAGCAAACACTAGGTAAAAGTGGGATGCTCGTAAAATGTTGCCAAGCTTGGGTGCAAAATGAGAAATTTTGGCAGAAAGTGTAAAATGTAGGGACTGTATTTGCTGTATTTAATCAAAGTTGGATGGAACATTCAGCGCTAGACTTAGTTTGCTTCACATCTAATTCATTTTACTGTCAGTCTGTGAGTAGCGTGTGAGCATGCATGCGACTGAAGTATAATGTTTTTTTTTGTTTCTCTTTTGAAGTCTTGCTTTTGAAAGCAGTGACAAATGTGACAGTAAATTGAAACCAAATCTGCATCTGCAATCCAAAAAGACTTTTGTACTTTTTGGAAAGCTGCCAATAATTGCATAATCAGAGAAAGACATTCAATGGTGGGTAGCATGAGACAGAAAGTGATTTGAATCACAATGAACCAAATAATAAATACCATAAGCAGAGTTGTAGATTAAACACTTGTGAGGCAGAAACAATTTTTAAGGACTGTAAAAAGCGTGAGAAAAGTCTGTTGGATGACTTCTGACAGCAAAACCAAGATCCAATAAGAAAAAGAAACACAGCTATGATAGTTAAACCTACTACATTTAACTTTTAAGACATGTAGAAGAAAATCTATACAAAGTTTGTCTCAAAGTGAATAAATTATTGAGATCTCTATTGTGGTGTGTTACTCTCTATAATCTACAGGTCTTTGAAGCAGCCCTTTAACTCTACGTTTTAAAAATACCTTGTACTGAATCAGCGATAGCGTCAGGACTTACAGTCTGACTCCTGCCTCCAGCCGTGGGGACGTAAGTGATCTTGTAGTTCTGGACACGGCCCGTAGGTGGAGTCCACCTGGCGTTCAGAGTGGTGGTGGTTTCATTGTACACAACTAAGTTGGTGGGAGGTGCTCTTGGCACTGAAAAGCATACAAGCACCCACATTTATCACTATTATAGCCACATCAACATCTGTTACAAACACAAGTGTCTCTCAATAAATTACAATGTCATCAAAGAGTTAAGCTATAAAAAAATGACACTTGTATTGAGTCATTATACACAAAGGGACATGTTTCAAAAGTTTATTTCTGTGAATTTTGCTTGTAGATAATAAAAAGACAAAAGATTATTAAAAATGATATAAGACTAATACACAAAGAGGCTGTCAATACAGAAATTTCTGGCTTTCTGAATGTCTGTTGCTGTTCTCTAAGGTAAATTAATTGAATACTTTGTCAGAGTCCCTTGCATCTATTAGTGCTCTGCTGAGGTACTTAGGAAGCCCAAGGTGTTTTATTAGTGGAATCTTGATTTACAAAGGAAACGCAAAATTACTTTTACTTTTCTCCTTTGGCTAGATGAAAGGCTTCATTTATAGTCTCTGTTTCAGGAGTGGTTTAACACAAAGGATGTAACAATTGCAGCTCATGACTTATATACATATAGTTATAGCGATAACACTTTATTTGACAAGGTTCGAATAAGACTGACATGACACTGTCATAAACATGACATAACACCTGTCATGAACATTAACGAGTCTTTATGTTTATGAAAATTGTCATGAAGTGTCATTTGGTAAATAATGACACTTTTAATGCAAAGTTGCTCTAAAAGTTGCATTGAAAGTCCATTATAAGTGCCAATGTTGCATTAAATTGTCATTATTTACAAAATCATGCAAATTTGGCATTTTTAATGCAACTTTTAAGCCAACTTTGCATTAAAAGTGTAATTATTTACCAAATGACACTTCATGACAACAGTCATGGACATTCATAAGGACTCGTTCATGTTCATGACAGATTTTATGTCACGTTTATGACAGTGTTATGTCAGTCTTATGCACACCCCTTCCAATAAAGTGTTAGCGTTATGGCTATGGAAATACTGACTTCAGTTAATTTCTCAATAAACTTTGGTTTTGCTTCACAATCAGCTGGAGACGAAAGCCATTATTGTTTCTTGTGAAACCATTTTCAACCACACTTTGTCTTCTTACTTAACTTTCAATTTTGGACAGCTTGTTTAGTAATTACATTTTTGCCTTACATTTCAGAAACAAATTTTTTGCAATATCTCCCCGTGTGTGCAATGAATCTTTATAATGTGACGTCCACATTTTGAACTGGTTTATTGAAATATGTTTTCAATAAACCAGTTTTTTGTTTTCGATGATATTCTAATGTATTGAAATGCACCTGCAATAAAAGCAGTAGCCATACGTCTAGTCTTATATATTTAAAGTCATAGTCCTTCATAGTGTTTCAAGGGCATGTTCAACATTTCAGTTCTTTCTTCATTTGTCATTAAAATGTTTATTTTAGCAAATCAATCCTGGGATATTATTAAGTAGCTGTTAAATAAGAAGGACTGCAACTTTAAAGCGGAAAAGACATTCCTGAGGGATTTGTCTTTTCTCAAGAAGGGATGGATCCTTTTCAGCGCCAATGGAATGATGATGATAATGATGATGATGATGATGATGATGATGATGATGATGATGACAGATGAACTCATAATGCAATTAATACATGGAGAGATGAATTGATGGATGAATAGATAGATGAATGGGAAGGGGATGAGTGATGAAATGGATATAAAAACCAAGGGTCAAAATCTCTATTTTGCCAGACATGCATGGTGGAAGTCCATCTTCAGCCACTGAACCCGACCAAGTCATGGAAGTGAAGCATGGTCGTTTGGTAAAACACAAAGACAGACAAAAACAGTAAAACCACACTGACACAGCTGCAGCGCGGTTGGAGCAGCGGATGGGTTATGGACTGGCCTTGATGATGAAATGAAAGTAGCCCAATGAAAAACGGTTCTGATGACTGGATGAAGTAATAAAACATGCTTTTGGAACGGAGAAAAAGTATCCTTTTGTTTTACCGCAAACATACTTACGTGGTCTAGTACCATCCTTGGGCACTACAGAGGCAGAAATAGAAAGGCATGATGTCTATTTTTATAGGCTTATTTCTTGATGGAGATACAAAAAACTGTTTTTTTCTAACCTTTGATCAAAGTCCAAGGAAGAAATTAGTTAGTCAAGTAAAAATGTAATAATTGTGCACAATACTTCATCAGATCGCTTTTAAGTCAAGTGTCTTACATGTCCTCTCAGTGCCTATCAGATCTTCGCTCTCTGACTCATCTGGGTAAATTGCAGTCACACGCACGTCATATGGTGTGTCTGGCTCCAAGTTCTCCAAGACGTGGGTTGTCTCATCATTGTTCAGAATGGCCTGATCAGAAAAATAATCAAAATCTGCATGAAGAAAATCTCTGAGCGAGAGTTAAAGAACGAAAGCTTGAAAAATAAAATTCAGCTCAAGAATTTCTTACATCTAGGAATTGGCCTTCTCCTTTCCTTGACCATGAAATACGGTACAGAGCAACATCAGGAGCCCCGTGCTCCCAGGTCGCTCTGAAGCTGGTCTGGGTAACTTCCGAGAACTCCAGGTTCTTTGGTGCTGGAACCACATCTTGAATGAAAAAATAATAATTATACAGTTTTATTACATCTGGAATCTGTTCTACTAACACAATGTTCTCAATGACAGAATGGTTATCGTTCATACCTGTAATTGCAGATCCAGTCATCGGCTGCCCAGCTCCCTCGTCATAAATTGGCGTGACGGCTAAAGAGTACTCAGTCTGTGAGAGCAGGTTCTCCAGTTGTTTCTCTATCACTCTTCCTCCCACTTCAAGCTAAGGAAAACACACAGGATGAGTAAATACATGTGAATCTCAATAAATTACATTAATATCAAAATGTTAAATTATTCAGTATTAC
Organism: Poecilia picta; assembly: GCA_033032245.1. Taxonomy (NCBI): domain Eukaryota; kingdom Metazoa; phylum Chordata; class Actinopteri; order Cyprinodontiformes; family Poeciliidae; genus Poecilia; species Poecilia picta. The sequence continues at coordinate 12,048,677 of CM065374.1, forward strand.
AAAGTAAAACATATAACATATGGACTCATTCCTCATAATGATAAATTTCAAGGATTTATTTCTGCTAATTTTAAAATCTCTTAAAGTAAATAAAAACCCATAATTTAGCTTCCCCGAAAATTACAATATAAGAGCAACGAAAATGTAATGATATAACCTACACCAGGACTGTCAAGCAAGAGAACATGCACTGATTTTTACTAGGCTAATAAAATAAATACTATCAGGTTTCAAATTAGCACTCAAAAAGACTTAACTTCCAAAGTATCATCTTGAATGTATATAACTAGCTATAGTGAAACCGATATCTATTAACAGTAGCTATATGTTTAGCTAGGATTGTCTCTCAGGACTATAAAAGGAATGCTAAAGGCTTCACGAGGGGGCAATTTGTCCCGCAGTTTGTTTTGTAAGTGGCACACTGTCACTGGCTTCTATCACACACATCCTCAACCTTTGCAGCCACTTTCACATGTGTGCTTTTACCACTGGAGCTTCAAGGATCACCTCCATCTGATTTATGGCTGAGGATGAAGCAAAATGCAGACCAAAGGTTTTGCTGCTCTTGTCCAAGAACTCCCAAAAGGAGACATGTAACCATAAAATATTTGTCCACGATAACCAAATGTTAATTCCTGCAAAATCGAATTCTGATATTTTCATAATCCTTTTGCTGGGCCACAGAGAATTCCCAAATGTCCGACCAACCATCTGCTGACTCCATTACAGTGGCTAAGCCAGAATAATAAAGTATCCGTACAAAACAATCTAAATAAATTCATCACCTTTGAGCCTAATAGCCCTAACAGATGACAAGCAATGCAAAGACAGTATGGCACTGGTAAAACATCTTGCTTAGGTTTTTATTGAGACAGAAGTAAAGAAGGACAAGAACCACAAACACTGTTTTCTCTGAGGAGGTACTGATTGCTCAATAAGAGATTGAAACAATAAGTGATTTTATTTTTGCCCTGGTCTACATACACATAAAATCCCACAAAATCCCTCATGTGCATTTGTAATATCAAGTGTTAAAAATAGTCAAAGGGAAGCATTAAAGGCATAAAATGCTACTTAAAGGTAAGTATCAAATAAGCATCTGTTAAAGGTTTAAAAGTAGTTAAAGCAAACAACAAATTTTTTTACATGTTTTTTAAAACTATCACCATGTGGTTACAGTATAATATGAAACAGATAATCTGTAAAAAAAGATCAAGCTTTTTATCAAGCTGTGCTGCTAGTGCCATTTACAGAAATTAATCACTCCTGACCAAAAACAACCAATCAGAGCCAGAAGGAGCATCTTAACGCTGTCAATCATCCTCATGAATGAGCTGCTAAATGTGTTTATGGACACTGTTACAGGAAACGCATTCACCAGTGGCCATGTTAACTAGTCTTAGCATTCACAACTACCTCTGCTAACAGGGAGAAGTTGTATAAGTTATTATTTACACAGGAAATTGAGGCAGGAAGTGGTGATCCATAAACCATCTTCCTGGTGAAATTTGTACATGTGAAGTTTTTCCCCTCTTGGTAACTGAGAATGTGAAATACTAATTAAAGCAAAATAAAATATTATAGCAATTTAAGTGAATGTTTGTCTAGCTGTTACCCTTTCCCCATTGAGCTCCAAATCTGTATTTAAAGGAGGCGGTAAGAGTTTGCTAATACTGATTAAGGTACTAATTGCCCATAACCTCATGAAAAAACTTTGTTGTAAAAAAAAATTGTAGAGGAAAAAACCTTTAAATCAAGAATGATTATCACAATTGGACATCCTCTGTTAAAACTAATGGGCTAATCCTTATGAATGTTCTCTTTTTTTCTCTCTAAAATCTAACTGAAGTCATAAAGAAACACTCACTGGTTAAAAATCTAAATAAGTGCATGTATGTATATCCATCCAGGCTGTGTTAATCCTGCCTAGAGACTGTATACTAATTGATTGGATAATATATTTCTATAGCACAGCCCTCAGACTGAAAGTCTCAGAACATTTTTGTGTTGTGTTATACAGATACCAATATTTTCTCTTTTTTTTCCTTGGGGAAATAACTGTAAAAAAGTAGATTTTGCTTCTATTTTATTGCTTCTATTTGAAGTAAATCTGACAAAACTGGAAACAAACCCACTTCTTTAGGCTCTCCGCCTTCAGCCTGGTAGGTGATGATATATTTACGAACAGCTCCAGGAGCAGCATCCCAGTACAGCACCATGGTGCTGTGCGTCACATCACGAACTCTTAGTTTACCTGCAGGCGGCATGGGCACTGAAAAACAAACAAACACCTGAGGTCAGTTTAACATCACTAACACTATCGCAACCTTAAATTCTTCAAAATAACTCAATTATTCTGGTGCAAGAGTAACTACATACGGGTGACACCCTGCTGGGTCAGTGGTTCACTGGCTGTTTCTCCGTAGAGGGCAAAGAGGGAGAGTGTGTAGGCTGTGTTGGGGAGTAACCTCACCAGCTGGACATCAGCTGTACCTGCTCCAACTCTCAGCTACAAGGCAACCAAACCAAACAAACAACGGAAAGGTCAGAGAGGAAGTGAATGACTCTAAAAGACACAGATGTGCATGGGGCTAGTGAGAAAAGTCTTAAGCTTTAAAGACATCTGTGAATTCTGGTTTTCACCCACTGGGTTTGACACTTCATGAACAAATCCTGATGTTCCCTTTGCAGGGTGAGCTCACAGTTAATACACCCCTTTGTGACTAACAATGTTCCTCTATGTTTTCTTGTCAGCTTAACAATGCAATGGAAAAAATAACATTGACTTGCACAAAGCAATTATTCTCTCAGTTTTCAGGAGTTTTATTTTGTAATAAATATGATTTGTTGTTGCCATTTAAAATGTCTTCACATTTTTTCAGTTTGGTAACACTTAAAATATGGCTGCTATTTTTTTTCTGGTGCCAAAAGGATGCATTCTTAGTGTAGTGTCTGCGTTACCTCCTGCTCAATGCTGGGTTGAGTGGCATTGATGGCGCTGTAGAGCAGCATGTACCCAGTGGCACCCTGCACCTTTTCCCACCTGACTCGCATGGTGGTTGTCTGTTCATCGTAAATGTCCATCCTCCTCACAGCACTCAGAGGCACTGTAGAAGAAAAAAAAATGTAAAGAATGAAACCACTTTGTTTATGCATCCACGCAGACAATACTTGCATTTACGTACACTCTGCATTTGCAGATGGTTTAATCTGTGATAAAAATCCACAATATGCTTGAATGTTTTTCGTATGCCCCCTTCAATTTAAAACAAAAAAACAACAAATTTTTACATGTAGCTTTAAATATATTTTTTAACACCTGTCATTCTAGAAAGCACCAATAAGACATCAAATAGAATCCTAAAACAAGCAGACACAAAAGCTCAAAATTTCTCTTGAAAATGAACATAATCCAGTTAAATTATTTTTAAACTTCCATCTAATTGAGATTTATTACTGCTTTTGTCACTTTATAGAGCAAGACAGAAATGTCACCTTTGAACATTTTAATAATAGAGACCCCACTGGATTCACAGTTCCTGAATGCATAAAATTGCTGTGACTCTGACTCTGACTCATGAGAAACGGTGAAACATGAGCAACGGTATCGCACTTTTGAGTATTTTTTTTATTCCTAATTCTGATCCACTGAAAGGTTTTAGATTTTTTTTTCCATAGAAATCTTCAGTTTTTTTTAACCATGTTTATATCATTTAATTTCACTGGAGCAATTAATGGGTGAATTTTGTGACTTTAAAAAGGAGACTTACGTGTGGTTTCAACTCCCTTCAGTGGGTCGCTGCTGTCTTCTCCCAAACCGAGTAGACATTTACCAGGTACTGTGTCAGAGGAGTGAGGCCTTGGAGAACCACGGTGGTCTTACTGCCATCGACAAACACCTAATAAAAGTACACAGAGTTAGGTGGTCTGTAAAAGTTTACTTTTATTCAATTTGAAGAATGGAATAAAACGGAATAAAAGTAAATAGTTTACCATTTGTGGACAGTTTCAGTTGAAACCAAATGTGTATGACACAAGAACCATTCTGGTCTTGTTAGACATTAAATCAAACAACAATTCTCTTGACTTAGGTTAGTTAGAATTACCAAAAAGCATCTGTAATTACTAAATTACAGATTAGTGAAGCAATTCTAGTTTATCCAATCAGAATTTAACATTTATTTCAAGAGTATAAATAATTCCACCATGTATACATTTTTTTAAATCAAATGTTTTTAATCAAAGTCAATGTTAGGCATGTTTTGACAAATCGGTGTTGATGTAACAACTAAAACTGGGCTAACATTAGAAACCCATGATTAGCCAAGTCTCGTTTGTGTGTATTTTCATAAGGGGCAGGTATTGGCTATGTGGTATTAGTTCCACACTTACAGTGATGTGGTGCAGGATTGTGGGGTGTTTAACTGGAGCAAAGAAGCAATATAGGTGATGTAGTCATTTTTTCACAGTGTTGAAGGAGTATAAAAATATGTATTATATATGTGATATCAGTAAATATTGGTTTTCAAGCATAACAGCAATATCAGTGTCAGATATCAACATCGGCCCAGATTTTTATATCGGTGTGTCCATAATTACCCCTGACAGAAATGGTATAACTGAGTCATGTTTGTGGGCTTTCATGCTTATAAAAGCTCCTTGACGTAAGGGCTGCATGATGGTCACTCCAAAGCACATTGTTCTTTTTAAGCTACTCTGTGCCTAATTTGGCAGCGTGGTCAGACCCATCACTTATTTGAACAATTAATTTGTGCTCTTTCTTTAACTTGCTAAATAGCCTCTGAACACATGTTGGTAAAAAACTTCACAAAACATCTTCACAATGACTTTTAATTTTGCTGTTATGGTTAATAAAAACCATATGTATCAAAACACATTCGTCAACACAGAACCCATCTCTGTCCTAAACTATTTGCTTGCTGGTCAGTGCCATGCAGTTTATACTTGCATGTAACTGAACAGATGAATGTACAAGCTAAAATATGCCATGTTGTGTTCAATAGTTTTGTGAAGTGTTAGAAGTTGTTTATCTACTTTAAATCAACACCAACATGAGACAAAAGTATACATAGTTGAAAGCAGAACATTGTTTTCAATATGAATCCAACCCAAACGTGGATGTCCCATTTCTCAATCCATAAATGACAATAAAAAACTCATCACAAGATTCAGCATCAAACAAATCACTGAGAACTGAAGAGAAGAAAACAACTCCAGCATTGTGATTGGATTCAGAAACCAATGGCGCACACGGTGGTGGCCAGTGAAGCCACCACTCATGGAGACATTTGCTTTCTAATCCTCTACACTGAGAACTGTGTGTTTGTGTTCCCTTGCCTTCTAGCAGACTGTAATGTAATTAGATACTGACATAAAGGCCAACACAAACAGGAGGTTGCTTGAGTGAAGTTTCCCACTAGCATCGGAAGCTGTTTGTCAGAAGAGCTTCATGCCAATATCCAATCAGCACCCAGCAGCTGACTGCAGTTTTAGCATGAACTGAATTATTGGCAGGTATAGCATTTTTGGAAGACAGCAGCAGATTAAATATGTGCTACCTGTTGTGGGGATCCTGACACAGTCATGTACTCCACTCTATATTTTTCCACTGGGCCATCGGGGGCGGTCCAGGTGGCTCTGAAGGACTGGTGAGTCACCTCTGATGTCACGAGATCAGTGGGTGCATCTGGGGCTCCTCCTGTTTTGACATGGAAATTGTTGCACTAGTAACTACAGAGGGCCATAATAAATATAATTCGAAAGCACTCTTTTACTTCTATCATTTAATCACAAGGAGTTAAAAAGGAAATAACTGATCTAAATGTTTTCTGTAACTTATATAATAGGGAAAAAAACAAATGCATAATTAAAACATACCATTCCTCTCTGGTTGCAAGTCTTAACACAATTTTACACACAACAGAGCACTTAGTAGCTAAGCTTTTCCCAAGCAGCTCTTTAATTTGATTCAGGAGTAGGCAATTTCCTTTTCCAGAGAGGGAGAAAGAGGAAATATTTGGGGACATAGAAAATAACATATCTGCAGACATTTTCAGGCAGTTGGCTGGTTGCCTGCATCTGATTTTCCACAAAACAACCAGACATCCAACTGACTTTAGGTTTATGAGTTAATGCACCCCATTTACACAGATAATTGAGTGTATGGACATAAAGCAGATGTTGTCTCTGGTTGCTTCTTTAGTTATTCAGAGATAAGTATACAGCGACTTAGGAAAGTATACCTTTTAAACTTTTTTTGTTTTTTCTAGCCACAACCTACACAAACTTTCATGTATTTTAAATGGATTGCAGGTGTTAGATCAACAGAAAGAATTACCAAAATTATTGTTATTGCTAAAGGCCAGATAACGTAGTGAGAACACTTTTAGATATATTTTGTCATTTTCTTTGAATGCAGAAAAGTTAGCCAGTATCAGGGATAACTGTCTTCTAAAAAAATGTTCTCACTGAGCTTTCTGGCATTTAGAAATAGAAATTATTTTGGCAATTCTAACCAATCTAAAACAAGCCAAGCTCAATCTGATCTGTATGTCTTCTTATTCTGTACATATAAACAACTGCATAACAATAGCTATAGTGGAGTGGTTAAAATCAAAGAATACATATTTTTATTGTGGTCTAATCAAAGTTCAGACGTAAACTGTATTGCGAATCTGTGGGGAATTTTTAAAACACTATTCACAGATGCTCTTCATCAAACCAGGCTTCAATTGAGCTAATCTGAACAGATAAATGGTCATTTATGCTCTAGTTTCCATTCATGTTATGATTAAAGAGTACCTTTTGGTGGTCTGCCTCAAAAACCCTATTAAAATATATTAAAGTCTGTGGCTGTAACCTAACAAAATCTAAATCAAAGCGTGAACACTTTTGCACAGTGCTGTGTTTTGTTCCAAACTCATACACACCTCCCTTCACGCTGTTACAGAGGTTATCACTAAGATTGTCCACAATGTCCAACAGGAAGGAGAAATCAGCCACGTTGTACATGTGGATGTCATCCGGATCGGAGGCAATGGATCTCAACTCATTCTCATCTGCATTCTTCACACCTAGAAAGGACATGTTATTGCTATTTATTATTTGTTCTACACAGTTATGCTTCTAAAAGCTCACAGATATGAAGTGTGCTCACCAATGGCATACAGCTCAATGCCCTGCTCACGCAGGTTCTGTGAGGGGATCATAACTTCATCCTGGGATTTTCCATCAGTAACCAAGACACCAATCTTTCGGGCACTAGGTCGCATCCCCACGCTCTCTTTAAAATTGTTCTGGAGGATGAAGTTAAGAGCCATTCCTGCAGATAAAACATTGCAATGATTTAGTCACCACTTTAAACAGCTTGAAGAAAACCCCAACAAATATGACTGAATAGGTGGATCATATCTTTACAGCCAGCTCTGACTGAAGTACCTGTCATGGTGTTTCCTCCCTTGTAAGGCAGGTTATTCACAGCATTCAGGAGTGAGTCCCGTGTTGGATGAGCATTCAAGTGCCATTCAGTCTTTGGGTCACCACTGTACTGAGCAAGACCTGAAAATAGGATGAACCTTTGTAAGACCAACTTGTCTCATAATGTGTTGCCTTTTAAATGAAATTGCTCATTCTAATTACACCCACCAATCTGAATTTTATCGGGACCGATGTCAAAGACTCCCACCATGCGAGCAATGAAGGCCCGGATGGTCTTGAAGTTAAGCCGTCCGATACTCCAGGAACCGTCCACCAGTAAAACAATGTCGGCCTTTGCACTGGTTTGACACATTTTGTCTGACATTTCATGATGAAACAATGATAGAAATTTAAAAGGAGGTACAATGAAGCTGTCATGCATACAAAATTGTGTCTGTGATAGAAATTAATGATGAGAGAGGCATTGGAGAAAATATAAGATGTAAAGAAGGAATGAAAAGATAAAAGACGGAAAATATATGCTAAGCATTTCAACAAATGACAATAAAAACATCACAAAGCATTCTTAGTGCATTTTTCTTCCTTTTTCCCAGTATTTTTTTTTACGCCAGAGGTTCCAGGTGGTACAATTATCATCGTTCCAGGAGTACGTTGTTAGGGAAATGTTTTTCACAGTTGTGCTTTTCGACATCCACGAATGTGTCCCACAGGAGGATTGTGCTGTTAATGGCCTCTGACATATCAAAGGCCTCTGAAGGAGAGAGTAATGTGCCTCTCTGGAGAAGCACCATAATATTTACATCCTGTTTTTAACACCTGTATGATGAAAACGAAGGCGTCTGATCCACTGTGCCAAGAGGAAGAATTCAGATGTGCAGTGGAAATAGTCAGATGCTAGACTAAGTGCCACTTACTGCAACTGAAAACAGGTTACATTACGTTTGATTTACAGTCCTGTTTGTGCACACGTTAAACTCTGCAATCTGTAAAGATGCACAATGACTATGATAACTGGATACTTCTGAAAAACCGATCAAATGAATAATTATTACTATTTCTATTTCCTATTGTTTGATGTAAAAAAAGTAAAATATATATGCATATTACATGCAAGATAAGATAAGAACTAAAAGGAGTCAAACAACTATAATAAACAAGTGTGTATGTATAGCCATCCCTTCAAAAATACCAAAACTGAAAATGTTCTTATTAGTTAGCAAGCTACAGACAATGTCCTCTTGATTCTACATTTAATTTCCATGCGCAAAAATCTGTCACTGAATCGGCATGTCTCCTTATAAGGAGCAAAGCATCCAACTGACCTTCACAACTCTTTCCAGTGAACCACAACATTTTCCTTCCTCTCACACTTACTGTGTGTTTGTGTGTCACTCTTACTCAGTAACCAGTAAAAGTAAGGCTTTTTATACCTGCAGTAAGCTTGTATGTGCATGGCTCTTTTTGCACTGGCTAAAATTCAGCTGAAGAAACATTAAAAGGCTCCCAAGCAAAGCAAACAAAAAATAAAAAGCCCAGACAAGTGAGTCTTCCTTGACATCTGTTATTGTACAAGGAAATTTGCTTTAAGGAATGGCATTCAGAGAACCTCTTTTACTTTTATAGGGCTAGTGTTTATTGCATAGTTTTCTAAGTGAAAATTTATAGTGTCCGGTTTTAGATTCTTACCGCAGAAAAACCAAACGCTGGAGATGTTACTTTACATGACGACAGACACAGTGCACTGCAAAAAAATGTTCAGGTGCCTTTAACTTTTTTCACATTGTTTCACATTGCAACTATAGTTGAAATCTTTGTATTTTATTTAGATTTTTTGTGATTCAGCAACACTAATTAGTGGATAAAATCGCGAAGGGTCGTGTGCATTTAGTTCTATGTTCCTCTGCTATTACCGCTGCAAGACTTTTGCAGTACATCTGTCAGCTTTAGACCAACATTTTTGTTCATTTACTTTATGCAAAATTGCTCAAGATCAAACAAAGTGGATAGAAATTGTCTGCAAATGTTAATTTGGAAGAATTGCTACAGATTCTCAGTTGGATGTAAGCCTGGACTTTCACTGGACCATCCTAACACATGGATGTGCTTTGATCTAGCTTTGGTTGTATGTTTATGCAGAGACAATCCTAGCCTGTTATCTTGGTCAGCTTTCCTGCCCAAGATAAAGAAAAACATTATTTACAATTACTATGTGACAATGTGTAAAAAGATTAAAGAGGTGTACTTTAAACACCATTGCAATGCACTGTATAATTATATGAATGTATATATTTCAGTTGTTTGCACTCTTGTTTGATATTTTTCAAATCAAATATTTTCAAATCACATCTCTGTTTTGTAGAATAATCTTAAGCAACTTTACTTGGTCCATCATATGGAGGAGGCTCAGGTGCATCAGAGTACGTTGTGTTCTCTTCTCCAGCCAGCGGCACACTCTCTCCTCCATCAAACATACCAAACACACTCACTGTGTATTTCGTACCAGCTCTGTGAACCAACAAACATCATAATTACATGTAGTCTAAAAAATTTTAATGGTTTAAATAAATGCAAAATTAGTAAAGGGAGGATGTAAATACACACCTGAGTTCCTCAAGCACAACAGTATTGTCATAGGGACCAACCATAAGTTCCCTCAGGTCTATGTCGTCCTCAGCAGGGTGAAATTTGACTTTATAGCCCTTAACATCACCAGGAGCATGGTCCCAAGTCACTCTGAAGCTTGTCTTTGTTGGTTCAGATGTCTGAAGATTCCTGGGACCTTTATAAGGTGACACTGGGAAGAGGAGAATTGAAATGCAAAGAATAAATGTGTCAGTAAACTCTGCACTGTAAAGTACATGACCAGGATTTGGTTGATCGTAAAAAACACCAACATACATGTAGTTCCTTCTCCTTCCCTTGTTTTGCCTTCCCCGGAACGATAGACTGGCACCACAGTCAGGTCATAGGTTGTGAAAGGGGTGAGGCGTCTCAGAACAGTAGAGGTGGTGCCACCGGGTACTTTGGCAGCTAGCTGACGCCCTCCTGGCTGTGGTTTGTAGGTAACACGGTAGTTGACCACATTTCCAGGCGCTGGCTGCCACGACACCTTCATGGTCTTCTCTGTCTCATCCGAAACGACAATTGTTTTGCTGCTGGCTGAGACTGCGAGTGAGGAAGTAAAATGTTAATGATGCATCAAAAGGGATACACAGTGAATGAACAGCCTTAGGAAGTAAGTCTTTTTTGATGCATTTTTGTATGGCGAAGCATGCTAAATGAATACTTAACCATCTGTGTTAACAATCCAACTTTCGAAATGCAAACTTCCTTGTTGTACAACAACTAAACAGCAACATCCATAGATAGTGCCACATGCGTGTGAAAATAAACCGAGTGAAACCCTTCAAACTCCCCGACATATTCATTAAACCAAACCCAATTTACAAACTGGCATGTATTTCTATAGCAAACCTACCTATAAAAGCAATTTGTATTTTTCCAGTATCAAAAGAAAAAAAAAGTGTGAATACTCAGAGGTTTCGAAATGAGCTGGGGAAAATATTCAGAATGTTTTATTTCAGAGGGAGTACTTTTATTGATGGAAAAAAGCTGCAAATCCAAGTTTGCCATGTGTTACTCAGCCCAAAGAGACCTAAGATTTATGAAAAGGCTCAAGGAAATAAATCAGCAGATGGAGGTGCAACTTCAAGAAAGTTTAGGTCAGCGGGCCTGCCTCATGCTTCCTTTTGGCATATGCCATCTTTAAAGATGATCAAAATCAAAAGAACACTAATTTTTCTTTAGCACATTCCTTTTCACTAACTGGTGGAAAAATTCCTCCCTGTTGGAGCAAGTTTTCTCTCCATATGCTTTACTCATTCAAGCATCATTATGGTCTAACAAGAATAAAAGGCAAGAGTCCGTCAGCTCCGAATGTCTCATGAAAACCATGTGCAAGTGTCTTTGGAATTACATCAACTCTACATTTAAATTTAAATTGCACACAGCCTTTATCGAGCACTTCATTACGTTATCATCTCTGCAGAATTATCATAAAGGTTGATTAAAAGAAATTCAACAAAGCTTAACTTGAGATTTGAATATTTATGGATTTAAGATCACTATGAAACTCAGAAACGCTCTTTACCAATAAAGAAAAAGAAAAACCATCTTAACAGGTTGCACCTCAAAAGAAACTCTACCAAAGCCAAAACGGAAAAATTATTAAACTAAAAAGTGGTAGGAAATAGAAACAAAAGCTATGATCAATCATGACAGAAAAAGACAAGATAAAAGAGACATAAAAACTTACTATCAGTGGTTTCTTCTCCAACCAGTGGCTGGCCCTCTCCATGACCATAAACAGCAAACACTGACACCTGGTAACGTGTCTCTGGGGTAAGACCATCCAGGACGGTGGCGGTGGTGTCTCCTGGTGTTGTCTTTTCTCCAGTCTCGTCACTGAACAGGGACTTCCAGGTGACCCGGTACTGGCGAACATTACCTGGAGCGGCCTTCCAGGACACCGCAAAACTAGTGTCGGTGACATCTTTGGTCACCAAGTCTCTGGGTGAGCCAAGCTCTATGGATAGATTAAACATAACTACAGGTAAGTAATTGCATAATGACTTTAGGAACAGTACAGTATGAGCTTCCAGTTTACTTGTTTTTGCCAAACAATTTCCTCTGCTTTTTCTTGTTTAATTGTAAAAACAATTGGTGTACAACGGCTAATGTTCAAAATGTTTTAAAATGAGAGTTCAGGGATTTTAAAGTGGGGTGCATTTAGATTTATTGGTCCTCGGGTCTGATGCTAAGGGCTAGCCTTAGACGGAACAAGTCCAAATAATACGTAGACCTCTCTTAAAACAACTCCAATCTCAAAAAAACATCTTAGACCTTTACTCGAACCTTATTTAATGTGCAATTAAAGTAAGCTGCTTTTTACACAGAAGTGGGGAATTATTAAAAATATGCTTTATTATGTTTTGTGACTGGTTTTCTTTAGAGAAAGTTCAAAGACATGCCCCAACAAGTTCCAAGATCAGAACATCTAAAATATTTGTCAAACTAAAGTCCTCAAGAGCCGATGTCCTGCAAGTTTTAGATCTGTCTCAACTTAAAAACACCTGAGTTGAATAATGAGACGAACTGTCCTGGCCAGAAAACACATTTGTTCTTGATTTGTCCACATCACATCAAAGAGGAAAATGATCCTATTCTTGTAAAGTATGCAAAGGTCTTTACTGTACTGCAGTTATGTTTGCAGAACCTGAAGCCCGACTAGCTGACTGTAAATCCACCATGATCATTGCCAAACAAATACAAGATCTTGGAAAGAACAGGAACAAATGAGCTTAGCTGCTCAAATAATGGAATGTACCAAACTCCAAAAATGTTTACTTCTCTCTTGATGAATTTAGGGCAGAGTGATGAGCTGCAGCTAATGAGTCTGATTGATGTAGTTCGATGTGCCAACCACAATTTTAAAATAGCAGCACGGAAGCTGAAAATCAGAAGCAAAATTAAAATTCAGAATCTCTCTGTCCCTTTAAGAAACTCCCACAAAATGATTGCTTTATCAAGCTGCGACTGATGTCTAATATAGACATCTTGTTATTCGAGGAAGTGAACAAAACACAAAATGGACAGCAGGAGCAGACCTAGCAATAAACCACCACCACTAATCTGTCTCCACTTCAACCCCTCAGGATCTGTTTGAGCAACTTGATTTTCTGCATGCCTTCTGGAAAAAGTTCTGGAAAACTCATTACAAATCATATATCGCCCCAAAACCTCCCCCCGGCAGAACTTGAATTTTCCACTGAAACAGAGGAAACGAGACCCACAAAGTGTGTTTTCTACAGTTGCAGATGTTGTGCGAGCCCTGCTGTTTTTGCTCACTTTTCCTGGGGGACCACTGTGAAAGGAGAAACACAAGGAAATGCGGAGGAGGGGATTTTATGATGGACAGCCACCACATGCTTGGCTGAGAGGGAAACCAACGTCGAGGTGGATTTGTCTGTCTGGCTGCCCATACAGCGATGGATTCACCACAGGAAGATGGGCTGCTGCACATAGACTCCCACACATCCTTAGGGAGGCTGATCTGATCTTCATTCAAGCCTCTTAACCCCAACATGCCAGCAGCTAATGGCAATATAATCACAGATACAGCAGAGCCTTCAAGCAGGGTGGTCCGACTCAAACCTCATTCATCAAACAAAATGAAAATGGGATAGAGAAATGATACAATGTAAAGAAAGCACCACAAAACAAATTCAACTTAGAGGAAATGCATAACTTTTACAATTGTCACAAAGTAGTAACCTTTAAGTCCTTCTGGTTGTCTATTTACTTCTGCATGAACTGCCATGGTGCCCATCTGCCTGCCTATGAAGTAGAGCACTCTGAACAGTGGCCATTTTTCATGAGTGATGGCCAAGCCCAGAAGCTAATGAAGAGTTCCAGATTTTGGAGAACCACGGAAAAAAGCACGGGCCTCTTAAAAATAACCACATGATCAAATAGAAGATTTATCTTAGCAAAGCAGTGCGAGCTGGATGAACTTGACTGACTTTTCCAGCAGCTTTGTGAGCCGTAGCACGAAAAGATCACAAGATAATGACTTCTGCAGGCAGTGGCGTGCTTTTCATCGATACTTAGAGGCAAACTCAAGAGCAGTGGCCACTCCAAGGAGCAAATGACTCCAAAACAAAGCACATGGTACACAGACACAACCATGGTTTACAACCAAGAATTAAATACTCATTCAGAATTTGTCAGTTTATCAAGTGTGTTTAGTTACCAAAAATATGTTTACATGTAGTTTGGTTGTGTACATTCATATTTACAGAAGGGATCGCAGCAGTTTCTACTCTGCACTCTTTCAAATTGTTTAATCTGTAAAATCAAGAGGCTCCTAAATCAAAGTCTGAAAAGGGGGTAACTCTAATGATGATCAGGTATAACATTATGACCACCTGTTGATGAGTATTTTGGTAACCTGTCTGCTGCTAAAACCGACCTAACAAATTTAAGCATGGTCTCGACCAGAGCCCTGAAGGTGTGCTATGCAGCCATGCACCAACATATCACAAGCAAGAACCTTACTTATACACATGGTTCCATAGCACTTAACTGCTTTTGTCAGATTGCATTTTTCCAAAAGTAGATCCCAGTGCCAGGTGGGTTCCCGAGCTCGATATGCTTATTGTCCAAGTACAACATATGATCAGAGCAGGCCACCTGATTGTCCATTCCTCCATAGTCCAGTTCTGATGCTGACAAGCCCATTGTTGACACTTTCAGTGGCAGAGAGGGCTCAGTGTGACCATGTTGCCAGTTTACTACTGTTCCTTCCTTGGATCAGTTTTGATCCTAACCCATCAAGCCATCACAGTTGAAATTAATGTTTATTGAAAACCCAAGAAAACAGAACAAACTACCTTTTCCTGCAGATATTGTGATTTCATAACTTTTGCTTTACGAGACACAACCTTCCAAACAAGAGAAGAAAAGGTCAAAATTCAACATACAGTAGCAAAGTTTTAGTGATGGAACAAACTGTTTTGTTTTCAGCAGAACACTGGTATTATGTGCCTATTTCATAAATCAATAGAGAAATAGCTGCTGAGTTCAATGATTCCACTGAACTTTTACTCAGTCTCTATTGCTTTTTTTCCACAAACCCCTTCAAAATGACTCCAGGAAAAATGAAGTTTTGCCATCTCAGCGCTGTCACCTTACTTTATTTCTCTTGGTTCAATTAAACATACACACAAACCACAAAGATGAGGTCTTCACTGTTTGTAAGCCAAGTCTGTCTGCCCCAAACCATACATCACAGGATCTTCGCAGTGGTGAAGAAAACTATTCTGACAATACCTCTGACAAAGCCTCAAAATGTCTAAAAGGTTGCCCAGGGCATTATCCTGTGTTCTTCTACAAATTAGAACTGGTAAATATAATCCTTGGCCACTTTGGAACTTGTTGAACTTGCTAGTACTTAGTTGGGTCCCATTCTCCCTTTGCTCTACAATCTTTTGGCATAGATAGATCATACTGACAATACAGCTGCAGATGGGTCAACCATGCATCAGCAATGCAAGGCTTCGATTCAACTACATCCTAAAGATGCTCTGTTGGATTTAGATCTGGTGACACTGAAAGCCATTGAAGTTCAGTAAACTTATGTTTACTGGTTTAGAGACCAGTTTGAGAGGATTAGAACTTTGTGGCATGCTGTATTATCTTACCCATCAGAAGATGTGCACACAGCAGTCATAAATGGACAGATATGATCAGGTAGGTCCTGGACTTGAGACAATGCTCAAAGATTCCAAAGCATGCCAATAAAATATCCCCTACAACATTACACCTGGAGCAGCCAGAACTTTTGATATAAGATAGGATAGATCCATTCTTTCATGTCATTTACTCTAAAACATAGCCCTACTAATTGAATATTGCAGCTGAAGTTTGGACTCATTGGAACACGTACCATCTTTCCAGGCTTTTATTGTCCAATTTTGCCCTGGTTTCCAGTTCTTACCTAAGAAGAGAGACAGACCTCCAGTGTGGTTTTCTGCTACTGTAGCCCTTGTGCTTCAAGGTACAATGTGCTAAGCAAACAAAGAGGATATTCTCATTCCTTCTTTGTAACAAAGGGTTACTTTAGCTACCATAACTTTTTTTATTTCCTTTATTTAATCAGGTAAACCCCATTGAAATCTAGATCTAATTTTCAAGAAAAAACTGTTTTTCTATGCTGCACTTCAAAACAGCATTTTCATGCCCATAACTACTGCTCTCTTTTTCAGAAAACGCTCTGCAAGCATGATCGTTCCATCATATTCCACTAGACAAGCCAATCTTTCTTATAACAACATCAATACATTTTAAATGACTAAGTCCACGTTTTTCCCCATTCTGATGCTCAATTTAAACTTCAGCAAGTCGTCTTCACCACATCTAGATGCATAAACAGCAAAGCTGAAATGAAGGGCAAGCAGTTACTCTCATGCAACTGGGTGAGTTGGTATTTGTATTGACTAGTTACTGGGCGTGATCATGTGTTGGTATGACAACTTTTCAGGTATCATGTGAACAGTAGGTTCAGTTTTGTTGGCTTGAATGTCGAACCATTTGATGTTTTAATAAGCCTTGAACCCACCCAATAGCCTAAGGCATTGTATTTCACACTATGAGGTAACATTCTTTCCTCTCATCCTCATGCTGTGTCTCTGCCCGTCTTTAGCTCCACCCTCAAGGAAGATGAATAGACAGTCCGCTCTCAGACGAGACAGACAGATCACCCACCAGTCAAGGCAATATTAGGTAACATCTTCCACATGCGGAATAAAACTCCCTGAGCTAAAGTAAATAATTTCACCATGTTTGTGTATAATATCCACAATTGGGATGTTCATCCAAGTCCTCCTTCTGACACTTTCTCTGTGTTCCAGCTGAATCCTCTTAGAATATTTCTGTCCAGCTCAAGGCTCCTGTCTTGGCAATTGCTTCTTGTTTGTCACAACGGAGGTCTTTGTGCAAGACTTTGAGTTCTTGCCTACACAGATTTCATAAAGTGGGTCATTCAAAAAGTGTCACCCAACACTGTTAGATTATTGTTGTGGAATGACAGATTTATAGCTTTAGGTGGGTAAGCAACGTGCTTTGTCAATGAAGAGTTTTGTGAGTGGGTGTGTAGCTGACAACACCACAGATTTGGTCTTAATCTGTTAACAAAGCACTTTGTTTGCTTAGAACAACCAAGATAAAATACATTGCCCCTTCTTCACCCCAATCACATTTACATAGAATTATTTCTATGTTTTATAACAGCTTTCCATAAGCAAACTCTTGGTTGTGATTTAAGACAACCACTAGACTGTTTTCACTTTGGCACTTAAAATGACAAATTAAGTTCAGTCAAAAATGTTCCTGTTATTTCAGTCAGTTTCTGATCTTTAAGCACTCTAAGATGAAGCACCCTAATTTAAACCAGGCCATCCTGAAAATGTTTTGTGCCTATTCCTGTGCAGATGGGCCAAGCACACTATAAGCATCTCATCCATCTTCAAACCAAGCAAATATGTTTATTGTTCAGCAAAATTCGGTGATTGATAGAAAGCCTTCTAGTTTAGGATAGCACACTCTAGGTAGTATCCTACTAGTACTTTAAGTTACAAAGTAAATCTTTAGCTCCTTCAGGACGGAACGTACAACAGTGGTATTCTCTGTTGAACAAAGTATCTTTGTTGTTGACCTCTCAGACCTTGCCTCCATGTAGCTCTCCCTCTCTGACCTTCTTCTCAAGGGTGACTACAACAAACTTCCTGCGCTGTGTGAGATGACCAGAGCACCAAGCCACCTTTTGTTGCATGATCAACAACATAGCTCACAGATGGCCTGCAGCTGCTGAATTCTCAGTTCTGTCAGAAGGGTTTTGCTGAAAGTAGATATTTGGCCACAATGATTTATTTTCAGAGTAAAATGATACTTTGTATTAGCAACAAAATATCCTAAATACAGTACATCAGATGGGCTATAATAATTCAATAAATAACACATCCCATATAAACCAACGTACAAAAGTACTGCCAAACAAGTATATGACTTAGATTAGATGCAAGTTGTTCCATATGTTTTCACCATTTACGAGCATTCCCAATTTATTTAATTCCCACTTCCTTAATGGGAAGCAAAGCTACCACAATCCACCATCTGTGCAAAAAGAATGACTTTGAGTGCAGCACTCTTTCCTTACTTCTGAAACTTTTACAACTCATTGTGCTTTGTCAATGTACTCATATCAATTTTATTTTATGTTCCTTTATGACCACAAACTACATCATATTTTATAAAAAAAAAAAAAAGTTGTGTGAAAATGTGTTGGAAAAAAATTTGCCAGATTTTACAAATAAAAATTTAAGAAGTGTGGCATGCAGAACGTAACACCCTTTTAATCTGATAACCTACAATAAAATCTAATACAGGATACACAACACCTCATTACTAAGTACAGAGTCCCTCTGTGTGTAATTTGAACTCAGATTTGTGAAAAGCTTTGGTTGAAAAAACACCATAATAAAGACCCAGAAACACAGCAGACAAGTCAGGGATACATTTGTGGAACAGCATAGAAAGGTTAGGCTGCAAAAACAATATTCCATCTGAGAACAACTCAAGGGTATAATTGCAAGCTTAAATGACTAACTCCCTGAACTGACAGCTCATGGAAGCGGAACATTAATCATAAAACCAACAAATGGCCAATGCAGCATCAAAGATTCACAGCTCAGGTGGGAGAATCCATATCACAATTAAATGTTCGCTCTACAATTCTGGCACCTATTGGCAAGATTTTGAGTTATAGAAAGAGAGCCAAGGTAATTTCCTTATGCAGTTTGCCACAAATGATTGAAAGGAGACAGCAAACATGCAAAATAAGGTCAGATGTGAAAAGTAAACAACTATAATATAGCAAATAGTTTTTCTAAAAACTAATAAATTACTGAGTTGAGTACAAATGTACCTCTCCATTGTTATAGTTTTACACAATGGTACACTTTTCAGATTTTGCAAAAAAATTTTGAAAGGATCTATTATTTTACTTCCACATCACTATTTTATGCTTCTTTGTGTTATTACAAGAAAATAACAATTATTTGAGTCAGAATTTTTATGACAGACTTGCGACATAAAAAAGTGAAATAAATTTAGTTTTCAGCCATGCAGAGGCATGACAAACTGGAAATCCTTAACAATTTTTTTCCGAAATGATCATCTTAGTCTCTAACATTTTATGAGAAAAAGAACATCATATATTAATCAACACAAAATACCTTGTTCAACGTACTAACATCTAGGAGTTTTAAACTTTCACTTTAAGTGTAATTGCTTCCTACCTTCTAAAGTAGTTCCTGTACCCAGAAGAGGATCCCCCAAGCCGGTGGAATAGCGTGCAGTTACAAACAGCTCGTATTCAGTGGCTGGTTGGAGGTTCTTCAACATAGCCTGGGTCGTATCCCCGTTGACAGATATCTCCTTCCTCTCACCTCCTTCTGCAGGTTTATAGGCAATGCGGTACTGAAGAACATTTCCCGGAGC
Organism: Poecilia picta; assembly: GCA_033032245.1. Lineage (NCBI taxonomy): Eukaryota > Metazoa > Chordata > Actinopteri > Cyprinodontiformes > Poeciliidae > Poecilia > Poecilia picta. The sequence goes on from CM065374.1 coordinate 12,068,252, forward strand.
AGCCTGCCATGTCAGTTTCATTGTTGATATTGTTTCCTCAAAGACACGAAGGTCTCGTGGAGATCCCCGAACTGAAAACAGGCATGAATGAGTCAGAAAGCTACTCAGCAGAGAAAAAGTATACTGATCAATTGAGGCTTCCTGTCTTACCTTCCTTGGTGGTACCATCAATCAACATTTCATCTCCCATACCACTTGCATACTCGGGGGACACAGAGACGCGATAGGTGGTGATTGGGAAAAGCTCTTGGAGAACTATGGTGGTTTCTGCTCCAACGGTCTGGGCCTCTATTATTTCTCCTGTGCCACTTAGAGGAACATATGACAGACGGTACCTAATCACAGTACCAGGAGCAGCCTGCCATGAAACCCTGAAACTGTTTGTCGTTTCCTCTGTCACTCGCAGGTTTCGAACTTGGCCTTGTTCTGAAAGGAAAGTTTGATTAGAAATGGAAAAATTTCCCTCCTATTCAGAAATCTTACAAGAAACCTGAATAAATCTTTTACCTTCAAGAGTTGTTTCTTCACCGGTCAAAGGAAAACTGTCTCCTTTGTCATACTGAGAAAAGACGTTGACTTCATAGGTGGTGACTGGAAAAAGATGGGGAAGAATGGATGTGGTGGTATCACCTGGCACTATCAGGGAAACATAGTCTCCAGTGATATCTTCAGCCTTGCGGAAACGCACAAGGTAAGACAAAACGGCAGCAGCAGGAGCTGTCCAAGTAGCACGGAAGCTTCTGGAGGTGATCTCAGAGAAACGAAGATCTTGAGGAGGAAGGAGGCCTGCACGCAAAGGAATATATGTTTAGAAATGTGTTTTTTTTAATTGGGTACAGAAGCTAAAAATCTGGCATATTTTGAAGTGGATCTACTATCGCTGTGTTTAGCTCATAAGCTGTAAAATTCATTGCGTTACTATCTAACACTGAGTGGTATACTTACAGCGAGGAAGCATAGACTAATAACAGACAGCTGTTTGCTGTCTATGTAGAAAAACTTCTCTATGTCCTCTTAAACTTTCAGTGACGTTTAACTCAGTAGGAACAGCCTGGTTGCTTGAATGCAATTATTTTAGTACCTATTGTGTCTAATTGCACACATAATACTTTTCAACCTCTCTTATTATGCATGTTTCTCCAATGTTAAAATGCATGAAACTGAGCAGAGCAAATCTGACTGGTTTTCTGTTATGCAACTGAAAAATCTTAATATTATGATCAAGACAGGTATTCTAAGACCTAAAATTTTTAGAATTTTCTATATGTTCTCAAGTAAAATGCATCCACAAAGCAGTCCCAGTGTCTTAATGATATTTAAGTGAAAAATGCAGCAATAAGTTCATGTTTAGCTTTAAGTTATTATATTGCTTGCAGTTACTGGCTCTTTATCTCCTTTTTTTATATCTATCTTCAATGCTTTTTTAAGATTAGTCTTAATAAGACATGTAAAATTACTATTTTACAGTTGTAAGATAGGAAAAGTATTGTTTTACAATTGCTTAAATTGATTTAACAATTTGTGTTTCTGAAGTGTGCGCTGCTGACCAAGAGGTCAGTGTGTTGCCTCTTGGCCTGGTCAACCTTGTAAAAAAAATACTTTATTCCCTATGTTTTTTTTTTTTAATCTGGTTAAAAAAATTTAATAATGGAACAAATAATAATGAACTTGGATTGCAGAGGCTAATGCAACTCTATGTAATTATGTCTTGTTTATCAGTAGACTGACAAATTTGGTCATTTACCTTTATATTGAGTAAAATAATCAACTAAAGCTGTAAATACTTTTAAATACTTTGAACTTACTTTTCTTTTTGATCTTCAAAAGTTCCTGTTCAATCCTCAGACAGATGGACTGAGTCAGCTCCTTGGAAATTCTCTGGAAAGCATCAAAGTCCTCAACTTCATAGACATGAGTGTCAGCTGGCGGATTGGCAATGGCCTCCAGCTCAGATCTCACTGCATCCTTCACACCAACAGCAAAGATCTCCACATCAACATTCCTCAGTTTGGCGGCCGCATCCTTAAAGGAGTCTGATGACTTTCCATCGGTGATGAGGACCATGACACGAGGAACATTATCCCGCGCTCCACGACCTGAGACGAAGATCCTCTCTCTGACATATGTCATTGCTTTGCCAGTATTTGTGGAACCACCACGGTACGGGAAACTACGCACAGCTTTGACAGCAGCATTAATGTCATGGTGGGTGTTTAGGGCAAACTCTGTGTGTGGATCTCGACTGTACTGGACCAAGCTAATCTGGATTTTATTGGGTCCGATGTCAAAGGAAGTGACCAGCACCTCGAGGAAGGCACGGACTTTAGCAAAGTTCTGTAATCCAATACTGTATGAGCCGTCAACCAGTAGCACCACATCAGCCTGCACATCCACTCCCAAGGAGCACTCTAGGAAATAACAGGAAATTATAAATTAAGTGGCTACATTTTATAAAGTGTGTTTTCAACAAGAGTAAATTCTACACTTACCAGTGGACACCTTGACCGGCTGAGTCTTTGCTAGATCCAGAATGGGTTCACTTGGAGTCAGACCTTTCAAGGCAAACAAGCTGATCTCGTATTCGGTCTCAGGAGAGAGGTCTCGTGCATTTATAGATGTCTGTGTGGGTCCAATGTACAGTTCTTGTCGCTTCATTCCAGGCACCATGGGAATAAGGGTCAGCTTGTAGCCTGTGATTTCACCCGGGGAGGGATCCCATGTCACCCTCATTGACTTGGATGCAATTTCTGTTACTTGCAAGTTAGAGGCAGGCTCCACCACTGGTAAAAGATGCAAAATAAAGTATATTATTTGAGAAAAAATGCCTAAGTCAAACACAGAATCTCAAACACATATTAAATTATTATGATGTCACTTACTTTCTTCCCCACTAACCAAAGAGGTAAGCTGCTCATCTACACCAGAGCAAACTTCAGTGATGATCTTTTTCTGGACATCTTGGATCAGGTCAAAGTTGGGCACATTGTAAACATGCTTGCCGTGAGGTGTAGAGGCAATTTCTTTGAGCTCATCTTCATCTGCTCCTTTGATACCTGCACGGAAAGGCACGCGACAGCACCAATAAGTCAAGCGTTCAATCCTGTCTGCTTTGCAGATGTGAGAGACGCTTAGCTGCTTTGGAGAGCCGCTAAAGTTTTGAAAAACAACAGTATTTCACTTTTCCTAAGGGCAAATGTGGATCTCATGATAAAAATCAATGGAAACTAAAACAGTTTCCAAGAACAAACAACCCGCCACGATTGAACAAAACCCTGAATAATAAAACATACCTAGTACAAATATTTCCACTCCGATGTTCCTAAGTTTTTCAGCATGCTCCTCCACTGGGTCCTGGGATTTTCCATCAGTGATAATCATGGCTACCTTGGGAAACCCTTTTCTTGACCCAGCTGCCTCAGTGAAGATGTTTTTCATCAGGTAATCTATGGCATCACCTAAACGAAGAATTATACATCTTGTATTTTTTTACATTGGTAGATTTAACTTAACACACTGATACAGTCATCACATTTAAAACATGTTTTATTATTCGATCAAATTCTCTCTAGCCCCCTTACCAGTCATAGTGTTCCCGCCTTTGTAAGGCAGTGAGTTTATGGCTTGCAGAAGGTCTCCTCTTCTGGTGTAACGAGTGAGGGGGAACTCTGTGCGAGTGTCTGTGCTGTACTGGACCACAGCAACACGAGTTTTGTCCTCGCCGATGTCAAAGGCCCCCGCCAGGGCACCAATGAAACTACGGATATGCCTGAAGTTTTCTCTGCCCACACTCCACGAGCCATCCACCAGAAAAACTAAATCTGCGATGGCGCTCACAGAACATTCTGAGAAAACACATTAGAGAAACAAACAATATTACGGGCAATTAGTGGAGAGCAAAAACATTTAGATCTTGCATTAAACATTTTGATTGGTTGGGATAATCGAGGTTTGAAACAATTATAATAAAACAATTTTTGTTTCTCAAAGTAAATCTATTTATATTCTAAATAAGTGCCAATAAGGATATGACAGCAAGCTGGATTTCAAACGATGCTTTTTATGCCTCACTTCTTTTGAATGTCTAAATAAAATCAAATCCCTGACAGGTAGTTGGATGGCTAAGAGTTGCATTCAGACATCAAAAGGAAAAATCAACTGATGCCAAACGGTGGGCTGGTATAGTTATTCCAGCAGATGGCTTTACAGACTAAACATTTAGCTCAGGCTCCACTTACTACAGTCGTTTTTTCAGCTTTAAAACCCACAAAGATTTCAATCATAAATGAAATTTTCTGGAACATTTAACATGACTCCATTGGCAGAGTGTATGTGGTCTCTTTGAATATGTGTTCACGTACCCATTTCTCAGAAGCCACATTGGGTCAATTAAATGTTTGGTGAATTATTTTACATTTTTTTGTGAATATTTTGATTAAGAGTTTTAAAGACGGTTCTGATTCATAATAAGTTTTCTTGTATTAAATTTGCTCTCTTGTTCAGATTAAATTAACCAAATCCCATCTTGTTGGTCTCAAACATTTACCTATTTAGCAAACACACTTCAATGATTACATTTAAAAAAAAAAAAAAAAGAAAAAAATTAGGTTAAGTTTTTGGAGAATGCATTCAAGGGCTGGTTTTGTTCAAATTTTTGTTGCTACACAAGTAAACATACTCACTGATTGCATCTGAATGTGGCTTTCTCGCTTTTCCACTTGTATTACTTGACTGAACTGAAACAAAAGGAAAACATGGTGAGTACAACAGTAAAACTCCAGATCCACGGACAGAGAACAGGCAAGAAAATCAACACATCATAAACTGAGTCCCCAGGATAAAAACCACATTCATAAGCTATGAAAACTCAACAACTCTAGACAGTAAACATATTGTTTTGTTCTGTGACTTTCCAATGTCCCTGTGGCTTAATGGAAACTGAGTCTTTTCACTTTTTCCATCCACAAGTTACCTGCAGAACAAAGTCCTCATCATTCCATTTTCATCTTCTTAAAAAGCCCAATACATTACTAAAATTTCTGTATTAAAAAACATGGCTTTTCCATGCTGTCTCACAATATAGACTAAACTAAAATGCCACAAAGGTCCTCAGGCCTCGATGAGTACAGGTGCAACTCAAAAAAGTAGAATATAATTGAAAAGTAAGCTATTTTACAGTTGTAATCCAATTCAAAACTTATATAAATTTCAAATAATATATTTAAATCAATGTAAATTTTTACTAATACGGCTAGAAATTTTGAACTAAGACCTACAGTGACTGTGTATGCCATAAGGTGTAATCATCAAAATTAAAAGAAATGCAAGGTAGAACGACATGATTCTGTGTGTAGTGAATTTATTTAATACATAACTAAAGATTTATTTTTGCAATGCGATTCTTATTTAATGAGATGAACCTAGAATCTTGTTAGTTTAAAAAAATTGTCATTCTATTTTTTTCTATTTAACCCATTATTCTCTTCCCAAGCTGATCTCATACATACTTGTCAGTTGTCCATAGATGGGGATGCTCTCCTCTGAACCATAAAAGGAATTTATTGACACCGTGTAGTCTAAATCGGGTGTCAGATTGTTGAGCAATGTTGTAGATATTTGTGCACCGAGGTTCAAATATCTTGCTGGTTCATCTGGGGATAACATTATTCTCCAGTTACAATATTGTTTGGGTTTATTTTATGTTTCAGTTGACTTGACTTAAATTGCTTCATGCTTACCTGCATCTGATACAACCTGTATTCTGAAGCCCTCTATCGTTGCCGAGGGTCTTACCCATGACATTTCCACTGTGTTCTCATTTAGTATTTTAAATTTCAAATCTGAGGGCGGTTCCACTGCAAACAAAAGATCAAACATTGTTGAATCACATTACAAAATAAACAGCATGTATTAATGTGGATATAATTTTTGAGCAAATTAAAACAAAAGGCCATTTGATCCAAGCATATACATGAACCCCAACTACAAACACTTCACAACTGAAGCGCACTTGTTCGTTGTTGGGGGCAGGCACAAAGAACTGACATCCATTTGTGAGAGTGACAGATGGAGAACATGTGACAACAATTAAAATAAAAAAAACGGAGTGAGAAGCCATTTTGGAACAAAATGGCGCCTGTTTGAGTTGCTCAAGCAACTCAAGCAATGGCAAACACATTTCATGTGCACAAAAAGTGCAAACGCTGTGTGAACCATACAACCACATGCTAAGTGCAATCATCACATCGCATGCCCCGACCGCATACTACACTGCTTTTATGATGGAGTTGGACTCAGTATTACAAAAAGAAAACAACAGTTACCGATTATACAATGGAATCAAGATTGCCATATGGTTACTGATGGTGAGAACAGAACACCATATGTTATATATACATTGTATATAAACATATTTCAGAGACAAGAAGTGGTTTGTAGTTTATTTGGTTAAGACTCTTTGCACAAGTGAGTGGCACACATCCATTGCAAACCTGTAAAAAAGAATACACAAATCGTCGCTGGAGACTCTTGTGTACTTTTTTCTCTGGCTTAATGCACCAGAAAGGCAAGTGAAAACTTTGTTCAACCAAAAAAAAAACTGTTTAAAAACAAAGAAAGAGTGTGCATAATTACAACAAAGAGAACAACAAAAAAGACTAAAGACAAGACAGTGCGTCTTTACATTCAGATGACTCAGTCACAGTATCATGCATCATGTACATGAGAAAGTTGTTTAAATGAACAACTTTGATTGACTGGACTATGGGTAGGTATCCATGTACAAGTTGGAGTCACACAGACAGAGATGACAAACGTATTTTAAAATGATATTCTTTCATAAAATGGAAAGGATAGTTTTATTATGAGTAATTTGCATGCATGCATATTTGTAGTATTTGTACCTGTGACAAAATGGGTTAGGCTACTCAGTAATATTTAAACTTTTCTTTTACAAATTACATGCAATTTTAAAAACTGACAACGGGACCTTTATAAGAGTCCAGTTGTTAGCCCAGTGTTCTGGCATATCATTTATTTCTTCTACTAATGGATCTTTAGTTAGCTTGGTATCCTAAAAGAAGTGCATATCTTTGTGAGGTGTTTTAATTAGTTGATTTTGCATGCAGCTAACCAATAAGCAGCTATTTGAAAACAATGAAGACATAGAACCAACACTAGCCGCATATGCTAGAAGTAACAACAGCATGTCTCATGTCTACTTCTTTGGGTTTTTTTTTACATGTGTCTATAATTATATTATTCAGTGTATTTTGGTTGTTTTATTGTAGGGATAATAACATTTCTAGATATTATATAATATTTATTTGGAACATTTTTGTAATTCAGTCAGTTGTACATTGTGGATATGACTGCCAAACTATTGTACTATACATAAAAAAAAGATACTTGCGTAAGTGGGTCCCTAAAACCAACTCTATGCCTGGGGCCTACATCATGCTAGGGTTTGCCCTGATCACAAAGTACTTTAAATGTCCAAACTGATTTTAAAAAAACCAAAGAAAAGTACAAGAATGCATCAGATTTGTTAAATTTGGGCCAGTTTAATACATCTGGGCTAAAATGGTACTATGATATGTTTTTGGTCATTCTGTCTAGTTTTTATGTGCATTTGACAGAATTTGAAGAGATGATGCTGTATTAGATACTTTTTAGAAAGGACAAATACAAAGGTCATTACAGGAAATTATACTTCGTGTATCAAGCTTTCATTCTTTTAAACTTAGCATTCAACTTGTGGGAGTGGGGCACCAAAGCTTACTGGGCTACTTTGATACATGTTGCCCAAAAGATAGCTTTCATTTCACAATAGTGAAAAAGCAGGACTTATTAAAATGAATTTAAATGTAAATTTGGCTTAGCTCAGCTAGTGTAGTACAATGATGCAGATGAAATTAGTTTAAGAACATGCAGTTGGCATCACCAAACACACGGGAGGCAAGAATATCATTTTAAAATTCACTATGAGGAAAGGGCCATAGCTTGGAACAAACTGAGTGCACAGGCAGACGACAAACAGGAGCCCGCCAAATACTTAAAAACTTGGAGTGAAGATTCACCAACCTGACATTTCAACTCAAGGAGCCCCGCAGATCACGTTCCCCTTTATTTCTTCATCGAATGGAGGTATAGAATTAAATGTTGGATGTGTAGGAGTGTAGAACGGTCTTGTGTTTGCAAATGGATTTGTCAAAGATTTTTGAAATAATACTTGTGAATGGGTCTTCAGTTTGCTTCCACATGTGTTCATGATGAGATGGTTTGACAGTGTTGTTTGAATTGGTCACAGCTGTCTTTTTATGCCTTCTGGTTGGAAAATATACTCAAGGAACAAAGATGGTTTTGTAAAGAATAACAAACTCTGGTCAGTTATTTAGATCCTGCGGTTTTGCTTTTGTTAGATGGATGATGGTCCCATCAGTTCTCAATAAAAAGACACCTCTAGTTCCCAGGGGCCAGAGTCTGGCTACCGTTGTGTTACCTCAGTCTCCATCCAGTCAGCCAGTCAGCGGTCCTGACCAGAACGACCGCCAGGAGGGGAGACCAAGAGAAAAGAGCTCTCCCCAAAGAGGCAGGACAGATGCCAAAGTAATTCCGCAACATGTGCTGACATTAAACACTGGCGCATATTAACTTTCCATATGTCTCGCAACTCAGCGTTTCTGCAAATGCCCGCAAAAAAAAAAAAACCCTTAGAAAGCCTCTTTGTCTTTGTGCTGTCTGAGGATTAATTTGCAGCGCTCGTATTTCATCTTTCCATTCCGTTTAGTGCAGATATGTGAGGCCAGACTCCTCTCACCAGGGAGGAGAGCGCTCACAAGGAAAATATCAGAAAGTTTCCACACAATGTATCCGTCATTGCTATTAGCTCTGAATGGAGTTGGTTGCATAAGAGATTAATAAATCATTCTACGTGGAATTAGTGCTGCTACTTCACACTGTCAGTCATCCATGATATGTTAATTTATTGGGCTTAATGGCGAATTTAACTTCTGGTGCACTCGTGTCAGAGCTGTAAATTAGAGCTAGGAATGAAATAATTTCCTCTGCTGCATTTTACAAGGACAAACAGTAATCTGTCCATATCGTAAAACTTTTAGACGCACTGGAAATGACTGGATTCAACCTATTGTTTTACAAGTTACTACTGTAGGCTACAAAAACCACAGCAGGGGAACTTTTATATATGCACAACATCCTGCAACATTTTTCAAAAAGTACTTAAGAACTTAATTGCAAGGATTCTGGCAATTTTCCTACTTTTCTTTGGGGTGGGGGTTAGTATGTTTCAACATAAAACTGAAACAGCAGACAGCAAACATAAACACTGAAATGATTTTTACTCTTCTAAGTGTTCTGCTAAATTACATAAGAAACAAGCTTCAGTTTGCTAATCTTAGCGAGAAAATTGCTGCTGAATACTTTGTTTATCCAATCGCAATTGCTATTTGAATACGAGGCAACTGAATCCGGATTTTCTCTAAAGGCAATAATTCTTGTTACCATCAGTCAGACTAAATCCATTTTAAATGGGAGGGGAAGGAATAACAGTCAACATGGAATCACTCACATAAGTAAAGAACATTCAGCAATAACTTTATTCAATTTATCATGGACATACAGTTCGTTTATCTCTTACATCAATTCTGCAAAATAAATAATAAAAAAAAATCACACTCCTTAAATTTTAGGAACCAGAGGAGATAAATAGGAAAGAAGAGAAGGAGCGATAAAGAGCAGGAAAGTTTATGTGAGAAGAGCAAAGCCAGGTGGCTTCATTTACCTTGAGCATCTATGGAGGACAGCAGAGCTGCGAGGAAGGCAGCCGCAGCCAGCGACAGCCTCATCTTCATGTTTGACCCTGAAGGATCAGCAGCACATCAATCAATCTGTCAGGACAGAAAGGATGTTTGAGCTACTGGCCTACACAGTTAGTACCACGGTTAGTGTGAGATATGAAGGTCAGCAAGAAATAGCATTTTTAGTTGGCAGATTTAACAACTGATATGAAGTGTTTCATTATGTATCCTAAAAGAAAAACCATTAGATTTATTGAGGCTTCTTTACACAATATGTGCCACACCTTGCTTCTTTCAGTCCACACCCGTACCCTGAGGTGTATAATTAACACTGTAGAAGGATTTAAGGGGGAAAAAAAACTGTTTAACACAAGCTCATCTGGTTTCAAGTTTTTGAGGGCACACACTGCAGAACTGATAGCTTTCTGACTGCCTTTGATCTCTTTGGTGGTTCACGATGCAGATCACTACATGCACTAGAGCCTAATCTGCGGTTTTCACTTACTATTGCCCTGCAGGGCATGTCTAAGTGCCCATTTAGGGTAGCCAAAAACTCACTTTGAACACAAAAAAAAACTCAATTTCTTTTCACAGAGTGTTAAAGGAAATCAGTGAGCACATCCTGTCCACATCATCTTAGTGTTTGCTGTAAATTTACGTTGTTTTTTTTAAACAAAAAAGCAAATAAAAATTTGAATTTCAGGTTGTTTAAAACCCAACAATTTGTATGATTAGGTACCACACTCCGCCTGGTGCATAAGCAGAAGAACTGCATCTAGAAGGGCACTGATGGATTTGTTGGCATATGAAAATCATTTGATCTGAATTATGAAATCAAGGACACTCCTCTGCAGATGTGCCCTGAAACGTCTAACACTGGTGCATCTCATTTGAACATTTTTCCTCAGTTTAATAAGGAGAACAGTCAAAAGTGACTTAACATTAAACCTTTTTTTTTTGCTCAATGTGTGCTTAATATATGCAAAAAAAGATAGTAAACAATTAGAATATATAGATATAGATGTATATAAAAATGGTTTTGTTTTTTGTAAGATAAAATAAAAAATAAAACAAACCACCAATCTCAAATCGCCTGATAGTTTAAATAAAGTTGCGTTTACTTACCAGTTAAAGCTCACGTTAAAAACTAAAGGGAGCAGATAATGAGATGAGCCTGCTTGAAGTCCCCCACTCTCTAAACCAATAGAGAAATGGACCCCTCTGTCCTCTGTGGGGACTACCGGAGCCTCCACCAGCCAGATGTCTTAGGAGGAAAAGCCTTTTTCCAAGTGGGAAGAATCTTTCTACCATCGGCTACTTAACAAGGGGGGCAGTTCTAGCTCTCATTTTTCCAACATATGGGCTTCTTGCGAAAGTTCAGCCTCCCTGCTGATGTATGTCCCCCGCAAAGAGCAAGCCCATGTTTGGAAATTGCTTTTCTTTTTTTTTTTTTACCCCTCTCTCGCATTCCTTTGGTCTGTTGATATAATGAGTCTCCAGATCTAATATGACCTCACAGCAGTTGGCCAGACATCTCTGACAGGAGGAAATGTTTTATTTGCGACAGAAAGCATCTAAGATGGAAATATGAATTTCAGGCTTTCTGAACACATATTTCTTTGGGAGGAAAGCTATTCATCAGAATGAATTAATAAACATAAAAGTAAACTACAAGAGAGTTATGTTTTCAACTTTATACAGAAGGTGAATCAAAACGAGAAAATTGGACTTTGTTGGACACGATCGTCTTTAACAGAAGCGATCCATTCAGAAAACTACTCACAGGTTTCTACTGCCCTCTAGTGCGTAAAACGGGTCATTGCAGCAAATAAATTTCCAAACGAGAGAAAGTGGTTTAATCTAGAGCCAACTAAAGTTTAGCATCTACTAAAGTTTAAAATTAATTGCTAATTGTATGTACGTTAGCCTAATTTTAATAACGAATTGAAAAACAATAGTAATGAATGCCTATTCAAATTTTGGCTTCAACTTACAGTCATGATGAGTCATAATTACAGAGTTCTCTTTTCATTGACTACAAACAATAAACAAAAGAGGGTATGACGACGTTTATAATTTTATTGGTTTGGTTAAAAAAAAAAAAACTTTGGTAAAATGCCTATTTAAAAGCTTCACCTCAACTACACACCAATTTGCATCGCCTTTTATTTTCTATCCCAGAATTATCTTTTAAAAACAGCCACACAAATTTTACTGGGGTTGCAACCGAGGACGTTGGAAGGACCTTTGCAGAACCTTTAAGTTTGCCTGCTTTGACCTTTCTAAAATTTGTTTTGATGAGAATCGTAGTCTTGTTTCTAAAACCCACAAGCTGGTAGTAGATCCACAACATCATGCTACCACCAACATGCCTGATATTTGGTATAGTGATTATTGGTTTCCATGCCTCACCTTTTCTACTAAAAAATGCTTATTGCCAATAATTACTTGATGACTACATTCAATAAAGTGATCATTGTTGCCACATGTTTGTTCAGGAGAAGAAGTAACTGTAAAATCAAACGACTCACTGAAACTGGCTGTTCATCCCCAGAAAACCTTTTTACCAATTGGTGTAAACATATATAATGATAAAGTGTGAATATCTCCCATTAGATTTAAATCTGTTTGATTTTGAATATGAATTTAATCTGTTTGTCCAATTGTATCATTTATGTGTATAAGTGGAAAAAATTTTTTCATAACATCTTCACTGTAAACTACAATATGTTTTTAAGTAGCAGCAGAATATTTATGTCTGCATACAGTTTATGATATGAAAAAAGACTTAAATGATAATTTTATTGAAATATGAACAACAGAGATTTGATTAATTATACACATTAGCAATATATTACTACTTCATCAGTCAGGAGGGCTATCCAGTAACATTTGGACTCTTTAATCATATGAAAATCTTATACACAACCTATCCAACCCCCAAAGCAAGAGATCAAAAGAAGTGTCAGAGATGTGACAATAATACAACAGTAATTATATGGATCTTGATGACACATTATGAAATTATAGTTATTCCACTTTGTAACTCTGGGGTCAAATCATCGGTACATTGTATATTATATTCAGCAGGCTGAGACATCTGAAGGCTTACTCATCAAATCTAAAACCAGTGCTGACATACCAAACACAGTGAGAGGCATTGTGGCTCTGTAGAAAGGAGCGTCCTTTGGCCCCGCCCTTCAGATGAATGAACATACAGTTGCCCTGCTGATCAAAGACAGAAAAACAAAAGCAACTTATTGTAGAAAAAGAAAACCACATGAGCATCAGCTTTATACGATCAATTATTTTGTTTCCCAACAAGAGATTTACGGTTTGTTTGTAAAGAGCAAATCTCTGGTTAACCATAATTAAACTATGGAAAACAGCACTCCCCAACATTATGTGATTTAAAGCATTACCATGTCACTGGTCAACTAAAGCTGCATAATGTTCTTGTACTATGCACCATCAGACTCTATACCACACAAAGCGTTTAAGCATAAGTAGAAGAACTATAGCTCCATCTGCTGGCCAAGGTCAGCTGGAAATTGGACAGTGAGGGTCTTCATAGCAATTATGCAAAGTGAAATAGAAATACAGGTATTCAGTAAGAATAATAATAACTAGAGATGTGCCGATCAGATATTTTCCTGCCAATTCCGATCACCCATGAGGGCCGATCACCGATACCGATCACCGATACGATCACATAATTATAATTATTATTTTTTCATCATAAACACTACCGGTTACATTGTGTGGAAAAAGGAACCATGAATTCACCTTAATTTAGACAAAAACTTGTTTTTAATAACTTTTTCCAAGAAGAAAATTAAACAAAACAGGCATTGTGCAAATTGTACTGCTATCGGCAATACTATCTTTAACAGACTGATAACATATGAGGCTCTGAAGAGGCTAAATAATGCAGCCAAAATAAAACCTCTCAACATTGCAAAAAAATTCAAGTATAAATCTTAACATTCAAAGGCAAATACGGGTTCAATAAACAATCCTGAGTTACAGAATGAAAATTTCCTGTTAGCATAGCGGCTAGCTGGTTACTGCTAGTTCTGATTGGCTGTTTCTGACTGAGCGGAGCAATTATGCAGAGCAGGAAGAAGATTGATTCTTTCAGAGATTATCTGTCTCATGTTAGGACAGCGAAAGTTTTAATACGTATGTAAAATGTATTTTTTTAGGTTAGATGCTGCAGCTTTAAACACAAGTTCGGTGAGAGAGTCACTGCCAGGTGGAGCAGAAGCGGCTCCGTGTCAAATATTACTAAAAATTAAATACTACTACCTGTAGCAGAGCGGCGGTTCAACAGCGAAAGCAGAACCAGCGTCTTACATCGCAGCTCGAAGACTTAAATCATTTTCCAGGTTATTTGTTTAGCTTTCTGACCTCCATGTTAATCCGGGTGAGTGTTTGTAGCTGTGCGCTCATAGACATAATATAAGGATAGACGCCTCATGCGCCGCTTTCGCCTATTGCCACTGACGAGATTTAGGGCGGCCATCTTGGAGCGGTAGACCACTCCACTCAGCCTTATGTGTTTAGCAGGCAAAATGATGTGTAAGCGCATTTAATTGAACAAAACACGCTTTTTTTGTTACTGGAAGCCATATTTAAACATATATCAAAACGACATTTGTAAACAATTGTAATATTTAAGTATGTTTTTAATACATAGTTGAGCATATTTAAATACGATTAGTGGCTATAACAATCGAATAGGAATGGAATATTCTGATATTGATGTATGAAGAGCATATTACAAAGCACACAGTCGTTCAGAATTTATTTAATAAATTATTTAGTAATATCAATACATATTTATATAACTATACAGACACAAATAAATAATGATTAATACTGAATAATATATATTTTTCAGCCGACGATTGAGTCCAAAATCCGATGTGAGATTAATCCGTGCTGCAATGAATCTGTCTCTCTTATAGATTCTCTCTCTTCTTCCTCACATCATCTTTATGAAACTTTCAAAACAAAATCGAAAGAACTGATCAGCGTCACCCTGCCTATTGAAGCTTTTAACCTGGCAGCTTAACCATCTTATAAAAATATGGTTTGTCTACATTTGGAAACTAAATCCAAGCGTCATCCGAGTCTGATAGAGTCGATCTCTGCCTCCGTCTGCATGTCGGTTAGAGCCGGTGTTCTGTCAGATCAGCATACATTGTCAGATAGTCACACGCTTAGCTCAGACATGCATACGCTGTCATTACCATATGATTTTATTTAATCAGTAACATAGAATCATGACGTAGATCATCATACACTTTGTTATTAACAGTTATATGGCATTTTGACGTAGCGGTTAAGTAGGTTAATGAGTTTTACACGGCTTGTGTTGTGGTTGACTGCAGCTGCAGCTACATCCCGCTTTAAATACAATTTGAAACCAAGACAACGCGTGCATATCTATCTAGTTATGATATTATGTCATATTATAAACAATTTAATCACTTATTTTCGTCATAACTTGTTGCGTATGCTGAATTGACAACTCCACTGACGGCCGGACTTCTTAGAGCGCATGCGCGGGCATGCGCACTCACTGCATGTATGCTATCCTGACAGCGTATGGCGATCTGACAGAACACCGCCGTATGTCCTGCGCCCGAGCAGCCAATGGGGGTTTACTCTTATATAATGTCTATGTGTGCGCTGCTCTACCTGCTATCTGATCCTCCATGTCTTTTTAGTGAGCCCCGATGTAGCCAAACTTCGTCACGTATGTCATTGTTTTTTATCCCATATTAGCTTCGTTGTGTTGATGCATTTTGACCTGCTTCAATTTTCCGCCGCAAAACGTAAACGTCCACATTCACTCAGTGCGTTATAGTCCCACATCGCTTAGGATTTGTTGCTACGCCGTGTAGCAGTGTGAAGGAAAGAGGAGACCAGCTGCACAGGCAGGCTGCGAAATGAGATGCAGGTGATCGGTTTGTGTGATCAACAAGAGACCATGATCGGCAAATCACCGATCACACTTTTTTTTTTCACGAAAATCGGCCGATTATGATCGGGGGCCGATCGATCGGCACACCCCTAATTATGACATAATAATATATTAAAAGTTTGAAATGTTATGGTGGACAAACACAAACAAACTGGGAAATCATCCAAATGAGTAAACTTAAGCATCATGCCATTTCTGAAGTAGCTGGGTGTTTGAAACGAAGAGTCCAAACACATTGACCGAAAGTTAAGCGGAAGGAAAAATGTGTACATGGACATGTTCTCCAGTAAGGCCAGGTATGCTCAGAAACCACCTTTGTAATGTGTATTAGTTGTAGGCTTAAAAAAAAAACACTTATACAATATACACCAGATATAAAAACTATAGACTTGATGTTTATCACTCTGAGAAATGGCTATAATTTTGCCTTTTGACTAAAATTACTGCAGTTCCTCTGAATAAAACTGGACTTATGCAGTGAAGAAATATAAGTTGTGTCAAAGCTCAACATCCAGATAACTTTACAGAATCTGAAGCACTGCTATTACAGCAGTATCAATGTTATTCAATTTCAAATTGAATTACATATTTACATATTAGTTTTATTTTTCTGACAAAAAGTAAAACAGCACTTAAAAATGACAAATGACATCAAGATACCGACAGAGTTGTTTATTTGGACCCTACAAACCTTATAAAAACCCATGATTTTGAAATTTAAATGAACATTTGCCATATCAATAGTTCACAACATTGTAACAGAAAATTTAATGAGACAAGGGATACACCAACAAATGTGACACTTGTAAAGTGCATAGCATTTGGTCAACATTAAAGTTGCTTTTTTTAAACATAATTTTAACACTCAGGCCAAACTAAGCTAAAATGATAAAATTATTGTGGCATAATTAACAAGAAACATGGTCCAACATTCTTGGAATTAGGAATACTGATTATACTGGGAAATCTTAATGTTCCGTTCAATAAGCATTTTACAGTTAAAGAACATCGGGCATGAAGAGCATAAATGTATCTTGATCAATAAGAGAAGAGAGTATACCAGGAATACGCTACCCGTTTTCCAGAGATTAAATACTTTGACTTCAATGTTTACCATAATTTACAGCACACAGGCAACAAATATCTGATTCTGAAATAAAGATCTTAAAAACCAGAAGTAAAATGTTACATTCATCAGCAGGCCTGGTTTTAATATAGAATCTAAGCGGAAACCTTAAAGAATACATACATTCTTCAAAATAAGCTATTTGCATGATAACCACAAAGGTAAAACAAAAACTTTGGTGTAGAGATAAATAACAGAACAATGATCAGCTTGAAGCTATTTACACAAAAAAAACACACACACACAGATGAGGAAGAGGTAAACGGAGCTAAAATATGATGCTTCAGACATGCCTGCCATTGTGCAAACACAACAGACATTCACAGTGTATCCAACCTAAAGCAACTAAGCAGTCCAGAATAGACCCGTCAGGGTCACCGGCGCATGCAGACTTGGAAGACCCAACACAGGAGCTATTTAGTTAGGAATATCTGCGCTGTTGCTGCGGGTGTCGTATTTGTGGTGGATAATAAGCAGGACAACACCCAGGAAGAAGCAGATGGAGCCCACTGTGATGTAGGCGATACCCAGGAAGGGGTTCTTCCCTCCCATCCAGGAAATGGTGCTCAGGATCATCCGCTTCCGGCCATCAAAGCTGCGAACGGGGTAATCTGGTTACATAAGGGTTAAGGAAAAGAGACAGAAAACTCCCAGCTGCCAAAAAGTAAAAGAAAAATAAAGAAAGAAATGCAGCAATAATAGAATTCATCCAAATCTATTAGTTTATATTTAGTTATTTTTAACTTCTTTAGTAGCAAGAGCTTCAGCCATGTCGTAAAAGAGAAACAGTTGCAGTTTAATCAGTGGTTGTTAATATCATCTCTTAAAAAAAAAAAAAAGCTTGCAAACTGCCGATTTGAATTTGTTTTCAATTATTCTTTTAATCTAAAACCTCATCTTAGAGCAGATGAACAAAACACCGACTACAAAACCTAATTAGTACTGAAGATTTGTGTACTTATGGATACAGGTGGACACCAATAAATTATCAGAAAGTTCCTTTCAAAAAAAGGCGTAATGCTGCCACGGCTTCAAATCCCAGACTGGGGATTTGCATGAAGTTTGCATGTCATGGAGGGACATCCAGGTGCTCAGGCCTACTCTCACTGTACCAAAACATCAAATGTTACTTAATATAGACATGCTATAAAGATTCTCTATGCACTGCAGACATTTATTTTACATTTCAAAGGGTTAATTCTGTTAGGTTAGGTGGTTGTTGCCTTCAACTGATGAAAGCCCTAAGTTCAGTTTCTCAGAAATTGGAATATCACATGTAATCAAGCTTAATTATGTATAATTCTGTCTTTATTACCCTTTCCCCGGCTAAAATATTCTGTTTCCCTATATTTTGTTAAATAGCTAAACTTGACAAAATGACTATGCTTACTTTTTATAAATAAATAAATAAAATAAATGATTTATCTTAGCCTTGGCTGGACTGTAAAGGATACTGTAAGTGATCTTCAAGAAGTATTTGCCACTGGCTAGAGTCGGAGTTGAGTCCTGCTTCTTTTGGATGATGCGATAGAGCTTTCGAAAGGTGGGCAGGGCGGCTGTGCGCATCCACACGATGAAGTCTTCGTTGATGAAGCCGTTGTTTTCAGGATCTGACGGGTCCAACTCGTACACTGGCTTCATCCAGTTAACTGGCTTAGCTGTGCCTGAGAGACAATCCCGACACCCCATAGTCAATGGTAATTTAGTAAATACAAGTGTTAAAGAAAACATATCGCAAAGTGGTTTCTAAAGCTTACCTTTGAAACGTTCAGTCAAGTTGTCTTGGTCGTTTCCAGGATTCCTGAACTTCACGTGCTTGTCTGTGTACCAAGCAATGCCCTTCTTTACCAGAGTAACTTTTGACGTGTTGCCGTCAGGTTGGCTGTAATACAGCTCCAGGGTGTCTGAGAAGATAAAAACCTCATTTTTTATTCCTTCTGAAAAGGATGCGTGGCAAACGAGCTCAACTTTTACAAACTAAATTCTCAAGACTGTTGTTCTGTGCACAGCTTTCATACAAAGTTTAAATGTGCCAAGCTCACCGTTGAAAAGGCTGTTTGCTATGGCTCCACATGGAGCTATGGGCTGCTTAGTCTCCGGGTTTGTACGATATGGCTCGCATTCCTTACTGGGGTTCTGGAAAAACCAAAAAGCACTTTTTAGCAGAATGAAAATAGCCGATTCCGCTACAAGATATGCAAGAAGAAAAAACAAAATCCCACCATTAAAGAGGACTGAACTCCATTTAGCTGGCTGTCGTCTCTGGACTTCACATAGCGTCTGTGGTTCTGGTAGAAGTTGGACAGACCGTAGTACATGTAGACATTGCTCTGTTGAGAGAGGAGAAATTATTTATCTGGGCCCATCTGTCACTTCTGCCAGTCCCTTCATTTATATTAGGTTTCATCCAACTTCAATTTTAACAAAGAAAGTGGCCAAGAGGAGACAAACGGCAAGTTTGTTTTACCCATGAATAGACATAAAGTCCAGGTACCCGTAGACTTCCTGAATAATCAATAAACGGCCCTCCAAAGCAGGACTGCATAATTAATAAGCACATAAATCAATAAAAAAGGAGCTTTTAAGCAGACCTTGGATGTTCTATTTTTGGACTCTAATTTGACTCTAATGGATAATCGGTGTTTGTTTTTTTTCTTTTTATTGCAGAAACAGCATTTGGAGTATTGAATGCAAAGGCTTGAATTATTCATTGTGTCTATATTAGCCTGAACTGATGCAGGAAATTAGCTCACCTCGAACGGCTGCGTCAGTGTGAAGTTCACAGTGCAGACGCATGGTGTTGTGCTGTTCCAGGTGAAGTTATTGGCGCATTCGTAGCAAGGACTGTTAGGCTCCACACCGGTGTAATCAACCTAAAATTATGAGCGAACACAAAGATGGGGAGAAATAAGTTAGATAAAAATAAGTGCCAGAAATGAACTCCAAGTATAATAATGGGGAGAATTAATGAGTGAACTGGGTTTAATGTAAAACCACTCATGTCTGTGCAATAATCACCACATTTTCATAAGGCTTAAAAAAATAGAAAAGTGCAAAATATTACATCCAATTATGAATATTGACGCCATGTGACATTAGAGTTTGCCCTTGGATTGATAATGTGGAACATCATAAATGTGACTTAAAAAAAAGAAGAGAGCCTGTTAAAGGAGAGGAGAAACAGATGATGTGATTAAGACTTTATCTTCATGCAGTCAACTTGTGGCGGACTTGCTACTGATACCCACTTTACAATAAAACTGCCATCAGAAAGATTTTTGAAGCCAACATAAGTAGCATTACGCTTTGAAGTCAAGAAAGTCAAACTTTTTCACCACCATATGAGAAGGTAAAACTGATGGCTGGCACTAACTGAGATATCAAAACAAGCTATTTGGTTCTGTATGCTAGTTACAGATCTTAAGGTCCTTTACCTTTTAAGGCTCAATATTAATACACTGATGAAGCAAATTTTTAAACTATGCCTGTAACATAGGCGATGGCATAATAGCTCCTAGCCTTATTTTGTTTATATCCAGAGATAGAGCATAATGTGTTTTTAATTTGTTAATTTCACACGGCTGGTGGTTTAATATTACTACTGTATTAAGTATAACAGAAAACTAAAACCAACTTAACATTTCTGTTCATTTGTAAGTATTGTTTTACGTGCAAAAAAACAAGCTTTGATTTCATTGTTATATTTTGTACTTTAGCAAAAAACACAAACATATTTTTTGTTTGTGTTTATTACTATTACAAGGTCTTCATGAGTAAGTAAGTCCAACCACCAAACAGTTGTTGTCAGCTTCCTTGAATGAGGTAACTTAATAATTCTGCAAATCACTTCTCTTTTTTGTGCAGTCGTTTTTATAAAATCAGTTTTAATTGTCTGAAAGGGCCCCTAGCCCCATATATGCTTTTGAAATTACTGCATACACAGGTGATAAAAATGACGCATTCCAATTCCACATTTTGAGACGATGAACCCTACAATACTTTCAACTTGATAACTTCGGTAGAGCTTTTTAAAGACCCTGAAAGAAAAAAAAAAGTTAAAACGAAGCCAGGGCAGTAGCTTTGAAATAAAATAAGACTGAAACGATTGGCGGAGATGAACTGTCAATCAATCAAATTTTATTTGTATAGTACATTTCAGCAGCAAGGCATTTCAAAGTGCTTTACACAATTAAAATAAAAATAAAAACAGAAAGAGACAGAGATTTTGAAAAAGATTAAAAAAGATAAAAACATTATTAAAAGTAAAAATAAAAAACATCACTGTCACAGTACCTCGTACTCTTTTATGTTGTTTGAAGTCACATACAGGCCGATCCCGATGGGGATGAACATGAGTCCGATAACGAAGAAAGCAGGCAGCACAGTACCCGCAGTCAATATAGGCTGCCAAGCTGGAAGTCTCTGCTGTTTGAACGCTGTATTGTCCGGCTTTTTATTTTTCGGAGCCCCAGTTCCGCCGTGAGTTGAAGATCCCGAGTGGTGTCCGTCCTCCTCCTTAGCGTTGTAGCTAGACGCCATCATTGTTATGGTCCGCTTCAAGCTAAACTAATTCGCAACAGATGACAACAGGGAGATACTCGGTAATTCCAAACGGCAAACAGGGCGAAATGTTAGGGAATCTGAATCAGTGTTCAGATTAATTAAATTTAGCCACAATCTGATCCAGCTATTGAGTCATAATGGCGTTTGTTTCAGCTGTTCCGGGGAAACTGCACCAAGAGGAAGAAGCCGGAAGCTCCCGGGCCAATGAAATGATGGAACGTAGAGGTGACGTCATCGCAGACAGTGAAGAAGCGTCCTGCCCCCATACTCGCTTCTTAACCAGTAACCGGTGACAGACACAGCGAGCAGTATGAAGAGCGGGGAAATGTGAGTATTTTTTTATTATTTTGTTTTATCTGGAAGAGGTTCCTGAAAACTGAAATTAATAACAATTATTGATAATGATGTAAAAATGATCTTGTTATCAAAAAACGTGATGAAGAGCCGTAACGTACGTGAGGTCACTTGCAACTAAGTTACTTAATTTCAGCAGTTTCACTAGACTTCATTGCAGACCCAAATTTTGGGCTGCCCGCACCGCGCTCCTTGCTTCACAAATGTGGAAATGATGCTGAGCCACAGTTTTATTGACTTGGTGTGTTTTTAATTGCCAACATGCATAATATAAGCCTTATATTATAAGGTATTATATTATGTCTATGACTAAATGAAGGATTCTACTTGACAAATCTATAAATATAAATATATTTATACATAAATATATATATATATATATATATATATATATATATATATATATATATATATATATATATATATATATATTAAAATATTTTTTTTTTTTTTTTTTTTCATTAGGCCATTGTCACGAGGTATTTGAAGAACAGAGAAGCTGTTGCCTTTTTTAATTAAAATTGGTCTGTAATTATAATTTGATAATTGTAATAATAATAATGATAATTTTACACTGTTCTGTTGCATAGTATTATTAAAAATGATTTTGTAAAAATATTTTTACAGCAAAAATTATGAACCCAAAAATACAAGCCAAAGCACTCTTAAAACTTAATTTACCAAAAACAATTAATATTTTCTGTAATGCAGTCATACAAAATATTAAAACAAAACATTTGTGACAATTAGTAAAAGCAAAAGAACTTTGTTACATAACAATCACAGACATACCGTTTCTTTTCATATAAAGTATTTCACATCTAAAAGACGGTAATTGATGAGACATAAGTAAAAAAAACAGTTAAGAAATATAAAACTATACTTTTTGCTCCGTTTTGCAGTTTTTACAGCTGTTTTGTGTTGGAAAATTAGGGATTTTTATCGGAGTGACTTGTCACAATAGACCAGACAATTTGTATTTTCACAATTTCCCTCCATTGTGTGATGTACTGCTATTCACATTGGATTTTTTGACTTCAACCCTCATGGACTGACTTTCTGTCCGAGTCTCAACTTTCATTCCACTTGAGATTCCTGTGGATCCTAGTGCAGTTTTTCCTGTCTTGAGGTTCTTGGACATTGGTATACGGGTAAGTCCTGTGCGAGGTGACTGGATATCTTGGCCAATCTGTTTGGCAAAAAGGAGAAATAATCAGATAATTAAATGTAAACAAAGACAAAAATATTCAAGTACAAGAGAATTTTTTTTAAATAACCATAAAATAAAGAAAGGCACAACATTTAAAGCATGAAAAAAGCTACTAAATGCTAAAAACATCAATCTTAAACTAAAACGTACCGTGCTTTGGATGGATCTTGAAGTCGTGGATGTCACATTGGATATTGTAATGCTGCTTGTCACTTTACTCTGCACATTCCTGGTAGCAGTTGTGGTGATCTGGCGAGGTGAACGCAAAACTGTCCCCGTTGACAAGGTCAGTTCTTTGCTTTCTGCTACACTAGCTACTGGTCTGACTATCATCTTTGAGGAGATACTGTTACCTAAATGAATATGAATCTTGTTTTCATCTGTAGAGGTGATGATGTTTGCATTGTTGTGGCCCTTTCTGATAGGAATTGGGACCATCTGCTTCTCAGGGGTAACCTTGAACACGGCCCGGCCCATGGTCATCTCCTGGGGCTCTGGGGAGGCAGATGTATCAGGCGCTATAGCAGTGCTCACTGAAACTGGGAAAGGGGCCTTACTGAGGTAGAAGAAGAGTTCCGGCTAGTTTCTGGAGATTTGGCCCTAGATATGGTTGTGATTGTGACTGGGGACTTGGCTCTTGCAGGGCCTTGAGATCCAGTAGGAGTCTTTCTCCGAGTGGTTGGCACAGAGTAGGTGGGAATGATAGTAATTCTAGACTTTGGTTGAGATGGGTTAGGGCTAAGGGGAGCTGTATTTGGAAAGATTTGATCAGCGGTCATGCTGCTGATTTCCAGTGTGGCCGTGTTGTTGTGGTGATCGGGTGTTACCCGGATGTGTAGAGGTTGCCCTTGGTGTTGAGGCATGGTCAATTTAGAAGAAACTGATTCCCCATTGATAACGAGAGCCTTTTCCACGTTGGTCTCTTGCGGAGTGTTGTCCTTTTTCCTCATCCAAGGAATCCAGGATTTTTTAATACTAAAATCACCACTAGAAGAAGAGCATCGCTCAACTGCATTACCTTTTTCAGGCTTCTTCAGACATTTCTGTCGGATGTTATTCATGATGTGATTCTCTTCTTGAACAGACTTCCTGATAAACACAGCTGGTGTATCTTCCTCTCCTGATTCAGTAGGCGAAGGTTCTGTTTGTACTGCAGTGGATGTGATCGCCACATCCACTATTCTCCTTCCATTTAAACTGGGTCGAAGTGCCCGGCTTTGGCGCTTAGCTATCTCTAGTTCTTTGGTCAGATGAAAAACCTCCATACCCACATTCTTGGCCTTCTCTTCCTCTTCTATGAATCTTTGTTGTAATACAGAGAAGTCGACTTGCAGCTGAGATAGTTGGTCTTCTTTGTGCATCAGTTCATGGATCTTCTCCTTAAGAGCTATCACATCAGCTTGTAGTTCTCTGGTTTTGACCTCTTCTCTTTTGCATCTCTGTTGGAGGTCTTCTTCTCTGCTTTCTTCTTCCCCTTTTTCAATAGCTTTGTTTCGTGCAATCTGATTCTTCATTTCTTCCACTTGTTGGGAAAGATCATTTGCTTTTTCCTGTTCAGTCATGAACCTCTTCTCTAAAATATCATACTGGTCCTCTGTCTTGATCAAGTCTCCCTCGACTACTTCCAGTTGTTTCAGACGGTTTTTTAAAATCTCTATTTCAAATGTCAACTCTTTAACTTTGTTGTCTTTCTCTTCAGGATCAGTGATTTTTCCTAGATCACACATAACCGAATTCCTCGCAGATAGCTTTTCTTCTTGTTCAAACATGTCTAGCCTCCTTTTCATTTGGGTTATCTTGAACGTAAGATCCTCAGTTTGATCAGTTTGACAAGCTAGCTTAGTACTGAGCTCCCCTTTCTCTTTGGTTAAAGTTTCAACTTTGGATTCCATCTCAGATTTTAATTTTAGGAACCTTTTGCTCTCTTCTATCAGTTTTTCGGTCACCTCCATCACCCGACCCTGCTCAAGTTTAACAACCTTGCTCAAATCCTCTCTTCTCTTTCCTCTGACTTTACTTTTTCCACGAGTGTCTTTCGTTCATCCATTAGTGCAGCTGTCAGGGACTTAAGCTTCCGCAGGTCGTCCTTAAGTGTTAGCTCACACTTTTCCAATTTGAGTTCTGATGACTCAAGCTCCTTCATTCGAATTTTGAGAGCTACAACCTCATCTGAAAGCTCTTTGGTCAGATCTTTCTCTCTTTCTAAAGCAGTTTGTGTCTGTGCACACTCAGCTTTGCTAACACTGAATGCTTCCTCCAGTTTTTCCAAATCCATCATTCTGTTTTGAAGCCTCTCTACTTCCAGCCTTAGGTCTTTGCTCTTACTATTCTCCTCTTCTAGTCTCTTTCTTAGCTCTTTACCCTGATTCTCTGTTTTTGTTATTTCTTCATCCTTTCCTTCCATCTCATGCACTCTCTTTCGCAGGTTTTCCAATTCAACAATCAAGTTAGAGCTGCCATACTCCCCTTTGCTGATGATCTCCCTTAACTCTTGCATTTCCTCATCAGATTTTATCAAGGTCTTGTTGCTTTCCTCTAGCTCCTCCACTTTGTGTGTAAGCTCCAAAACTTTGACATTAAGCTGACGATTGTGGAGCTCCTGACTGGACAGCTTGGCGCTCATCTCTTCATGCTGTTGGGTGATCCTACAAGATTTCTCCTTTAGCTCAGCCTCAAGGCTTTGCACTCTTTGATCATCCTCCTGAGCACGCTCTTTGGCTTCATTGAGGGCATGGTCCCGCTGCTGGAGCTGCAGGCTGATCTCTTGAACCCGCTGGCTCTGTTGGTCCATTTGCTCAAGGTGCTGTTGCCGTTCATTGACCAACATCAATGCAAATGACTTTAGCTTCACCAGCTCCTCTCGCACTTTGGCCAGACGCTTGGAGTGCTCCTTCTCCTTCCTTGCTTGATAAGCTTTTTCGTTCTCAAGCAATCTCTTCAGTCTAAGAGAGAAAAAAAACAACGAATTTGATGTTTTAATAAATTTAAATTTTAAGTGTATTCAAAGGTAACTTTTAAGTTGTCTGTGACTGTAACATGTTTCATTATGTCTGGATATAACTTTTAATTTGCAGCAAATTACCCTGGAAATATTTAATAAGTTACAACTCAAATCAAGTGAATCTACCATTAAGACAATTTTTTTCTAAAGATAGGATTTCAACACGAAAGCGTACAGTTTGAGAATAAAGAACACAGTGAAATGTAAAAATCTGCTCTACTGCCCCCAATCCTCAGTGCTGCTTACCTCCTGCTGATGGGATAGAACTCTGAACACAAACTGAGTGTAAGTTCTGCTAACAGCCCCCTCACCAAGCTGTGGTCTTTTCTCTCAGCTTCTTTTTATGCTGCTCATGCCCAGCTTTCATACCGGGCTGGCTTCAACAAAATGCATGCAAAGCAGTTGCATCTCCACTTCCAGGGAGAGTCTAATACATTATTCAAAGTGAACAGTTTTTGCATTGCAAAATGAACCAAATTAGAACAGGCAACAACACAAGGAAGACTAGGCATCTTTAGCAAACACTGAACATTCAAGGTAACTTGTGCCAGCACTTCAGTGCCCATTCAGAACTTACCAACTAAAGATGCTCTGCAAGCAAAAAAAAAAAGGTTTGTCTGTCGCCATTGTTATCACAGTGCTGAAAAAATGCTGAAGTCACGATTTCCTGCTGACTTTGTTACTGTGATATCCCAATAGTGTTGTGAGCAGTATAAAAAGGAAAAAAAAAAACTACAGCTAAGCTCCTCTGTGCAACCTGTAGTGAGTGGTGTAACCACAGCTATAGATATGTGTGACAGTGTGTGGTGCTCTAGAGTGAACACAGTACAGTGGGTGGAACTACTGCTTGCTTCATAGGAAGTGTTCAACAAAACTCCCCTCAGTTTTGCATGTTTTCCAAAAATTATGCAACTATGAGGCCAATTCAGAAAGTTGCACCATTAAACAGAGTATAAAACATCAGCATTTTGTCCATGTTTGGTGAAATGAAGTTGCATCCAAGTGTAGAAAAATGTTAGGAGAACTTTTGATAAAGTAGCACAGGAGGAAGAAGAGAATGTGTCCACTAGCTCAACTTCAGGGGAAAATTCAATAGCTTTCCCTGCAATGTGAATGTGATGAGGAAACCAGATAAGCTGAATGATTCCCTCGAGGTGAGGAACATCTAGAAAACTACAACCAATCACCTTAGGTAACACGATGCTTAGACTGTTGCCAGGCAGACTTATTTCTGGTCTTAGTACTCAGCAGAGTTTGTGAATAAATGCAACTCAAAACTAAACTAAACTTTTAAGTACATTTTTATCCTTAATCACCTACAGTGATTTTGTTTATACCCCTTAAACATGTAAACATTTTGTCACATTATAACCTGATTTATAAATCAGCATTTAATTTCTCTGTAAGAATGGCTATTGTGTGAAGGCATCTGATGTTTGTTAGATAACATTAGTGAAACAAAGCTCTGCGAAGACCAACGGATACAGTAGACCGGTCAGGGAGAAAGTTGTTGAGAAGTTAAATATGGTTAGGTTATTAAACAATATCCCAAGCTTTGAACATTTCAACAAATGATGTTCAATTCATCATTTGAAAAAACGGAAGGAGTACAACACACCTAAGGCATGACTGTCCACCTAATCTAATAAGCTGAGTAAGGAGATCAAAATTCAGAAAATAAGAGTTAAGCAGTCAAAATTTTCTTTTGACATTCAGTGAAATTGAGCCTGAGGTATTTTGCCAAGAAGAATGGGTAAATATTTTAGTCTCTATAAAAAGTAAAGCTGACAATGCCTTATATTTGTAACAAGAGCAAAAATTAGTTATTACAAATTAACCAGTCATTTTTTTATTATTATTTTAGATTTTAAAAGCCATTTATCCTTTTCTTCCCACTTGCACTTTATCACTAGGCAAAATAAGTTGTAGCTTTTGTTGCCAGTTAGGATTACCAACCTTGGCTAATGTGCAAGTTGCCTTGCAGATCTGTGCTGCTCATAAAATTCATACTTGCACGGTGAGATGGGTTTTAAATTTAAGGAGTCGTCTGTCTAAGCTTTCTGTCCTGGAAGAGGTTGAAGCAATGATGTCAGTGCTATCTGAGACTAATGGTTAGGTCATTAAAAGAACTGTAGTTTACTGTTGCTACGAAAGAATGACCTGCTATGGAATATCCAACACTAAGAAGGGAAAGTATACATTTATGAACCTTGTTTAAACAATAAATAACTTTATTTTAATATGTTTTAAATATTTTGGGGGGCTACATAGTAATGCATTAAATAATGATCTCAATATCTTAGACGACTGTGTGCGTGACACAAACGGCAAACACAGGTGTGATCCACATGCTGGCATGCATTGAAAAACATTCTTTTAAATCACAAAACAACATTTCATCTCATGTTCCCTGGGGAATTTGCTCAGAGGAACTGCTTACGTCTCTCCCAGTCCCCCCACACCAAAAATTTGAATAGTTATACTGACTCGTTTAAAAGGAAAAGTTTGGATGTGAGGAATAGCATACTATACTGAAGCAGACTGTAGGAATTTGAACATATTTTTTTGTTTAAGGATTATGAGGATAGGAAAATTTTTTATTTCATTTGCATGACTCTGAAACTCCCTTCAGCTGTAGCTGTCTCTTCTGTCAGCATCACATATATTCCGCCTTAAAGATGTTCACTTCCTGACGCATAAATTGCTCTGTTGTCTGAAAAGGCGTTAATGGCTGACGGCTCCCACTCGGAAACAGCTTCCTCTATGCCCAATCACTTCATTCCTCCAGATGCTTGGCACAAAAACCACTAACCTTCTCTCTTCACTTTCGGATGACTGGTGAGGAATATGTTGACAAGTGTGAGACCACAATGTTCTCTTGAGAGCAAAATGTCAATACAGAAATTAATGATTGAAATGTGTTCTTGTCTCAGACCTACTGAATCTGTTTTTCAAGCCCATCTTTTGACATAGGCTCAGATACGAACAATATTGGATTTTAGCACTTTGGGATTTTTTCCTCAAAACCAAATTGAAGAGAATTTTCCATATTTTGACTTTGACTTTTGAGCTTTTGTAATGTTTAAGCTATATGGAGAACATAAGAAAGACATTCAATATCAGCTGAACAGGGCACATCTGGATGGACAATTCTAAAAACATAAACTAACAACATAAAACTACTAATTAAATATTATAGATTAAAAACTGAAAGATTTCATTATAATTCTTAAACAATTGAAATTATTATGAATTGATATATAATTTTACTGGATTAATTTATCTGTTATGTTGGCATTTTTGGCCTGCCTCGTTGAAACTATAGTTAATAATAGAAAGCCCCTATAGTCAAGTTAATACAACAAGCAAGGGAACAGTAGAGGAGACTGTAACTCGGGACTAATCCACTGTATTTCTCCAGGCTCTTCACTTTGAGAATAACAGAAACCAACCTCTGCAAGAATGAGACCATTTTATCCACAGATTGGTTTGATACTTGAACAACAGCATAAAAACATATCAGTCAGCCATTATGGAGTATTGAATTTAACAATTGTTGTATCTACATGACAGGTACATTTATTGTATTGTATTTTACAATTTTTTCCTGTATAAATGTCACCCCTGCTGGGCAACAGTAAGAATTTCAGGAACTTATTCTGGTCTTTGGAAACTATTTTTCTTTAGCAACATTTTAGTCAGCAAAACAATCTCAACCTTGATAGATTGCAACATTTCTGCTTGCAATTATAATGTAACACATTTTATCTGAAACTTGCCGCTGTGCTTTGTTCCCTTAGCTCAGTGAAACCTTCAACATGAACGTGATAAAACATCCTTATTTGGACGTTGCTTCCCCAGTTAAGTCCTCATCAATTTCGGCCCTTTCCAGGAGGCCTGTTTTCCAGAACTTCTTAATTACGTCACCTTTTATTAATTTTCTTATCTGTTCATCTTCTCTCTGCATCCACTTTCTCATCTTCTTTGTTAACCTGACCTCCAGTAATCTCATCCTCTCGGAAGCCACACATTTCAGCTTGACGGAGATATCTTTCACACATTCTCAGACGTTCTGGTCAGTTGAGGTGTATGACCATATCTTGGTATTGCTGCAGTTGTGCCAAACCTATTTTTAGAGTGTAAATGAGACATTGCTCTCTCAATTGTTCAGAGCCAGGAATACTGTTTTATTACCAAACTCTGCCTTGAAATTCCCTTCAACTTTATCCCTGACCTGTCTGAGTCCATCACAGAACAGCTGTAATTATATAGAGATTGATTTAGACATGGGTGAAGCCTTGAAGATTCATTTGAATTTGCTTTATAGACTTTTTTGAGGGGCATAGGAAGGAGGGCTGAATGCATATGCATGTCACATTTCTTCAATTTTGTTTTGAAATATACCAAAACCATGTTTGTGTTCCTTCTACTGCACTACTTTGTGATGGTCCTTCACATTAAAATCCGATAAAATACAATAACTTTTTAAAAATAAATTCAGCGAAGATTTTCATTTCATTTAAACCGTACAATGTTGACCTCAGCTGTCTCAGTCACGGCACGCTGTCTCTCAGCCCCTCCCTCACCTTTCTCTTTCCTGCTCCAGGAGGTTTGTGAAGTCATCACTCTTATTCATGTAGTCAACATGTTTGCGTTTCTCTATTTCCAGATCGTGAACTGTGCGGCGGTGACACTTTTCGGCCAGCAGCAGCTGACCCAGCATCCGCCGGTATGTGTCCTTGTGCTTGTCCTGCAGACGTTTCAGCTGAGACATGAACACAAAGCAGGTCATGAGAGAGCGGTGGTTAGTTTTAAATCAGGAGAAAACTCGTACTGAAAGTTATTTAAATTTACTCTTAAATCGAAAAGTTTTGTCAGGTTCTTTATCAGCAGAGTTTTAGAAGAGTGCAAGACGCAAAAATGTAAAGAAATCATTCCAACCTCAACCATCGGCTTTTGATAGACACTGTGATTATCCGGCTTTGCGCCAGTGATGAAGCTGTCCCTCTGTAGTGCTTTGAGGGCTGAGGCAGGTACGGCACATCCGTACTGTGACTCAAGGCTTTCTGGACTTGTTTGTTGGGATTTTAGCATGCAGATTACATCTTCCCTGGCCTGAAAGCAAACAGATACAAATATAAAATGAAAAAAATATTTCATTTCAGTCTATGCAATGAAATACATTTAAACACTTGCATTTTGTTTCTCAAAATAAGTCTGAAACAGAGCATATTTTCAGGAGCAGACCTTTTATCTGTGGTTTCTTTAGGCATTTTAAACTGCCATTTTCAACCACAAGATAGAGCTATTGTGCTAAAATTGCAGTGCAATCACCTAAAATGAATGCATTCAACCACAGTGACATTTCCAGGTATGTTGTTTGTGGCCAGCTTTTTAAAGGACTCAGATTGTGCTCCAGCTCAGAGAAAAAAAACAAAGAGATGTCCTACCTGAACTTCACCCTCCATGATTCCCAGCAGTTTCAGCAGGTCCTGTTTGGACAGATCTGTGATGATTCCTGTTTTGTCTCCAGTCTCTGTGGAATCCAACAGCAGCTTCTCTTTATCAGAGATCACTTCAACCTCCTCCTCACCTTCCTTCTGCTGAACTTTGGCCTTCAGGGTCTTCACAGGCAGACCCACGTCCTTTTCTTCATTGATGTCATGGTCACCTGGTGGAACACCAAGGACCCCATCGTTTTGGCTTTCCACCCCATTGCCTTTGGACCTCATCTTCCCTGGACTGAGGATAGAAGAAGAAATTTTGTTGGAAGAACATATTTATTTTATTATTCACAAAATATATTTGTTTCTAAAACTTTCTTTCCTTTTCATGATTTAGTTTTTTTTAAACTTCAAATCATTTCATACACACACTACCTTAACATTTTCACATTTTGTTATGCTTAAACATAAACTTTCATGTCCCCTGTAAGTCCCGAAGAACATCATCTCTACTTTACCCTTGGTTTCACTATGGGAATAATGTGTCAGCCTATTACCAAATAGTATTTTAGTTTAGGCCAGAAGGTTTTATTTGGGTTTCATTTTATTTTCACAACCATTACCAAGATTTCTCATGGCTTTCTTTCAACAGTAACTTTCTTACCATTCTTTCACAAAGTAGTGTGAATCTCTGCAGCTTATTCAGTTACCTCAGACTTCTTAGCTACTTACTTAGTTAATGCTACCCTATCAATTTAGGTACATGGCCATATGTTGGTAGGTTCGAAGTTGTCCCTTACTCTTTCTATTTTCAGAAGATGGATTAAACGGATCGCTGTGAGACATTCCAGGTTTAGGATCTTATTATATAAGCCATCCCTCCACAACCTTCTCTCTGACCTCACCACAGTGTCCTTCGGTGCAGGTTTGTCTCTAATTTGATCACTAAAGTTTTCTAACAAACCCAGAAATTCCTTACACAATGGCTGCATTTATACTGAAATTAAGCAACACAAAATTAGGCTGTATTTACTAATTAGGACAGTTGGTTGCATTAGATTTTATTTTAGAAGCATCAATGTAAATGGGGATGAGTATTGTATACACACAGAATTTGTACAGAAGTAAGAGTAAAACTATTATTACATAAACAGAAGAAAAGGTATGGTGCCAATAAAATGTTTCTTGATGTATTGTACATTTAAAAAAAAAAAAGTAGATATAATTCAGTAAGTGTAGCTACTTTCTGCCCATCTCTGAACATTATGAAATGCAAAAAGGTAAATCTGAATCAGTTGTTCTCATTATTTTACTGAATTGTCACAAGTTTACAGAAAGCTTTATAACTTTGGCCTTAAGTAACTTCCCCGCAAAAACTCCTTATTTGCAGCCTGGTTGACCTACTTTTAAACCAATGACAAACGCACTTACTCAGATGCAAACATAATGTGAATATCAGATGGAATATTTATTCTATCTCTGGAATAATGATTTGTTTGTCTGTTGGTGGTGTCCAGTTAGTGTGTTACTGTTTTCTGCATGCGTCAAATCAGCTCACAAGATTTGTGTTTCTCATGTTGGGTGTTTTTAGTCTGGAAGTGATTCTGGGATGCTCATGTGTCCTATTTGCTGACAGGAAAAGTTTTTGTCTGAATCTTGAGAGTAAATCAAGTGACAAGAGGGTCTAAATAAATTTACCTAGTCCCTTGACTCAGTTCACAGCCTGTTGGTGTTTTGCTGCAGTTGAAACCAGACACTTACCTACACTATTTCCACCTCAGTGCACCATGGGGAAAAGACCCTTCTTTTTGTGGTTTTATGTCTTGTA
Organism: Poecilia picta; assembly: GCA_033032245.1. Lineage (NCBI taxonomy): Eukaryota > Metazoa > Chordata > Actinopteri > Cyprinodontiformes > Poeciliidae > Poecilia > Poecilia picta. Next base: position 12,101,585 of record CM065374.1, read on the forward strand.
GCCATTTCTTTATTGTTTAATTTGTGTTTTTTAATGTTTTAAAGTGTCCTTGGGTGTTTTGAAAGGCGCTGTCAAATAAAATGCATTATTATTGCTATATAAAAAGAAACGTATGCATTTTTTTTCATACTGTCTGACCTGAAATCAGAAAAAAAATTGCTGTTTTAGGTCAGTTAGCAGTGCCAAAGTTTTTTGTTTTTGTTTTTGTTTTTCATTTTCTAAATGCCAGAATAATGAGAAATAAATTTTTAAAAGGAAATTTTTATTACTTTCTTCAAAATCAAAAACTTAAATACACTTCATTAGTATTTGGTACCATTGTCCTTAAACTGTATGACTTAGGCCAAACCTTTTGGGGTTTCTTCCACACTGCTTCAGTCGGCATCTTTACCAGCTTGTTTGCTTTTGTTCTTGGGTTAATATGCACATTTTGGACCAAAACATGTTCATTTGTTGGATACAGAACCTGTCTTCTTCTTGAAGATGACTGAACATTCCCATCTTGTTTGCGCCTGCGTATAACTGTTTGTACAGCCGGAAAAGGCATCTTGAGCCCACTGAAAATTGTACCCTAGAATGAACCAAATTTATGATTTCTATTGGCTTTCCCATGATGTTACACAAGGATGCAGTGTGTTTGAGGTGTGCCTTAAGTTACATCCACAGGTGTGTCTTTAGTTAACTCAGATATTATCAATAAACCTGTCAGATGCTTCCAAAGATATGACATTAAAAGTCCTGCATTGAGTCATAGTAGTGTATTTAAATTTATGACTTTAAACAAAGTTGCAAAAATTGCTACAGAAAATCTCTCTTTCATTGTTCTGGCATTTAGCAAATAGAAATAAAATTGCTAATCTTAATTGACTTAAAAAGGGAAAGGTGTATTCTAATTTCATATCACAGTGTAGAAAATATTGCTTTTGTGTCTTTTTATTTAGTGTATGTAAACGTCTGGTTCCAACTGTAGATACACCTTTTACATTGTTTTCAGTTTTAAAATCTTGTTTAAGTCTAGTTCAACAGCTGAATTCTTTGGCATCCAAATCTGATGAAACACCACCCTAAATATTGGAGAGACGAGTGACCTTCCACTGCAAAGAGCATAAAGGAAAACATCAAATATGCACTTAAAGTGTTAGCTCAGCATTTTTGTCATGAATGTTGTTAAAAGTGGTTAATATTTTACCAGTAATAGATAACTTACATTATGTATTATAAGTACAGATGACCTGACTTACTTTTATTAGACCACTACAAAAAACACTTGCAATGCTATGGTTGTCAGTACCAGTAAGTTCACACAACAAGATGATTGGTGGCTGCCACCTACCTTTATTTTACTTGCAAATAATCATCTGCTTCTATGTAAATAACCCCCTAAGTCAAACATGATTACAGTTTGAAAATTTCTAAAATAGCATTTGCGTAAATCGCTGCAACATTATGAGATTTAAGTTGTTTTTAAGTTAATATGAGACTAGTTTGGTCTTGACCTGAATAGCTGTCAGCTTCAACCTGTGGGACCAGCTTTTCTGGATTTATATTAAATAAAGGCAATGGGATACTTAGCCACTCAGGTGAGATATTAACTGCTCATAATCATTTACAGCAGCTCAGTGACATATTAACATCCCACTTCAAGGTTCCTCAGCTGCCCCTTTAAGTGAGCATATTTGAATGACAAGAGCATGTGCTCACTCTTTAAAAATAATTTTACATGCGACACCTACTGATTGTTGCTAGTCCACCAAAGCACACTGCCTTTGCCATCAAAAGTTCAACAAGTTCATGTAAAGTCAGGAATTTTTCCCAAAAGAACATGCATAACGTTTAGGCCGACCCTCTTCCACTGGTTGAAATGTCAGGAAAATTTTAAAGCATTCCAAAAAAATATGAGAATAAACTAAAGAGGAAGTAGACTCCTTACTTGCAATCTCAAAGAGATTAAAGGGGAGTCTTTCACTACTTTTCGGTTAATCAAGGGAAATGTTTATCTTTCTGTGTGAAAGTGGTCAAGGAAGTTAAGAAAGCAGTGAAGTTTAATGATGCTTGAAGCACAGCTCTTCTAATTTCACTTGTTTTCAGTAAGACTTCAATGGTTGCTTTGCCACATTGCTTGAGTCTTTCACTTCAAACTGTAAAAAAAAGAGGGAAACGTACCCCCTAACTCCTCAATTACCATCTTTATGTCAGTCCTGGAAGGTTAGTAGGTTCACAGTGGCTTCAGGAAGATTTGGCTCATAGCTTGAGATTAATTTCAGTCTCAAATTCCTAACTATAACTATTAGTTTCAGCTACAGACTAGTTTGCATTGCTTCTAAGGTTGTAACACATCAGTTTGTAAAATGTGTTGGTAGCAGCATTCATGTCATACCAGGGAGTTTGAATCATTCCCAGATAGAGCAGGGTATTAAAATGGTCAGGTGTAATCAAATGGGAAAATGTGTGTTGTAATGTCACCCATTTGGGCAAAGTGCCTGAGCACAAGCAGCAAAATTCCTGATGCAGGCTTGGAAACTCGATGGTTTATTTTTAGTTTGTGGAATAAAGCCAGAAAGATGCAGAAGAACTACTGTAACAGGCCGTCTCACTTTGCAGGGTCACTCGTTCAGCAAAGCAAGCAGGGCAATGAGTTGGTTGCAACTGAGAGCCATAACAGTAAAAGTTAATGTTCAATGCTGTGTACAGTAAAACTTCAAAGTACAAATAAATGGAATGTTCCTTTATCACACAGGTTTTTCTTGCAAGACATTTTTAACACATTTATCGTCCAGCAAATAATTGTGATCAATATCCCTCAACTGTCTGATCCGTCTTGATTGGTCATTGCATTCATTAAGCATAGGGATTTCTATGCCTCATACTGGCTGCATTCCAGTCTGGCATGCCACACTCATACCAGACTGAGTGTCTTTGTAGATTATAAAGCAGACGCTCTGGAGTCCAGTCCACCAACAACACAAATTCATGGCATCTAAACCATCGCCACAGCTGACTAGCTAGCAACTAATGCAACTTAAGTTTGAAAGAAGTTTCTCAAATTCATCAAAAGACTATCAAGGCCTGAGTCTAAATTTAAAATGAAACCCAGATCTATAAGGAGGTTGGTCCCAAGTTCAGCTGTCACATACGAGTATTTTTATATATGCGCCTCACCAAAGCACATGCCCAAAATCCAAGGCTTAAAAAAGGGACTTGCTTACATTTGCTAAAAAAGATTTGTTTGCTCCTAATTTTGGTTTACTTTTAAACTTAGTTTGAGCATAATTTGATGACCACGTCACAACGTTATTCTGTGCCAGTCAGTCACAGTCGAAACCAGAAGTTTACGTACGCTGAGTAAAAAAACACACCTTTCTTATTTTCTGTCTGAAATTATATCAGACCATCTTTGTCTTGTTTTAGGCTAGTTAAAATAACTATACAGTAAATGTTATTAAACATCAAAAGTCAACTGACTTTAAAAGTTAGAAAATTCTTCACCATCTCCAACACTGAAGTCCAGTGTGGCCTTGAACAGACTCCCAGTAACAGGACGAAACAGAGCAAATCCAAGACTAATGATTGGGAAATCACAGACTCATACCGAAGGGTTACTTAGAGTCACCAATTAACCTAACAGTCATGTTGTTGGACCAGGGGGAAACCATAGTACCCTTCATATCAAGGGGAATAGTCTGGAAAAGAGCTTAAACTCTGATCACTGCATTTGTAATTAAAATCTGAAGTGTTGCTGAGCAGCATCTTCAACTTGCACATGGGTACTATTTCATGAAGACAAGCGGGGAATAAAGACAGGGTGAAGCCAAAAGAATTTTCTAGCCTTGAAAGACAAGAAAAGCAGCTGAAAGAATGCAACATTAAGGATAAAAATAATATTTAGTTCTTGCTGTTTGGTTGGATCACAACCACAATCATATCAAACAAGGAAAAGAATGAGGTTTCCAAGTGAGTGCGTGACAATGTGGCCCGTTTAAGATGTTCTATACCGAGAAGAAGAAAAACACACCAGTCTGCCAACATGTGGGAATTTCAATCAAAATTCTGGCTTAGGATGAAAGAGGAAGCTCCAAGTCAATCCACCTGATATTGAAAAAAATCAAGAGCATGCGAGGATGAAGCCTGTTCTCAAAGCTTGGTGGTCATCTGCTTTACCAAGACTTCCAGCAGCCTCAGGGGGCTCTGGATTTAACTGTGGAAAACTACACATTTTTACGCAAATTGAATTGTCAAAGAGACTCAAAGGTGAAAACTCAAACCTTTAAAGCTTGTCTTAATGTAACCGTGACTTCTATTAATAGCTTGCTGCTATAATAACTCAAACTAACGCTGACATGACATGCTGCAGCAAAATGTCAGCTCAGGTGGTGGGTTTCATCTTCTAGTAATTCACTCATGTCACTGATCTGCTTACTAGAGGAAGCTGTAGCTTCAGCAGTTATTATTTCCCTAATGAGCAAGGCAAGACTTATGTTTGAATTCTAGTCTTTGGTTTTAATAAGACCCAATTCGTGCTTCTGTTTTACTCTGGGTTTCCCTCGCAACAGATTTTATGTTATAATGCACATTCTAAATGTCAACGTCAGAATTAGTTATTTTTGTTGCATGAAATAGTTGACCAATAGAAGGGTAATGGTTATGTATCCAGTTGAAATTTTACTTTAGGGATTTAAAATGGCTCTGTGCTAAGCTGGCTGTAAATCCCAACAGTGGAGAATAAAAACAGTAAAAATAGGCATTTGGTTGCTACATTCAGCATTCAGATTGGACGCTGCCATTTCTGCTCCAGCTCTGATCAGCATTTTTTACTTTGATGCCCATGAGCATCACCAGTCTCATTTCTCTAAGCTTTATGTTAACAAGCAATGCAATAATCATGCAAGTCTCATGTTTTCTCGTCTGGCTCAGGCTCTGAGAAAGAAAAATGCTGCTACACCGGAAAGAATCTTCTTACCCGATAAAGTTTATTCTCAAATCAAAATCCTGGTTGTTTACTCCCTGCTCAAGCTACCAGTTTATAAACTATGTTCTGTACTCGTCCCTCAGATTTAGGTAATTCATTTTCTAAAATCCAAGATTTTGATTGTTTCAGCACCTTCAGGGAGAAATGTTTCCAGCAAAGAAACTGTTTTTGGTGGATTAGGGAAAATAGGCCTGTCTTACCCATGTTTCCTTCTGTGGAGCTCTTTCACTTGTCCTGCATAGACAATCTGAGATCAAAAGTTAAATTACCTTGAGTGTTTTATTAACTAACAAGTATCAAGAATGATGAACATTGATAAGATGTAATGTAATTGATAAGATTGATAAGCCATATATATAAGTTAGTTAAGATGTCTTCAGTCTTCCAGTCAAAAGCAATAATAAAGGAGATAGTATAAATAATGAGTAATATGAACAAACCAAGCTGCACTTCCAATTCTAAATGCATTTTACCCAACATGTAAACCAGCTAATAAAGTGGTAGATTATTCTAGACCAGATGCAGATATCCCGTTTATATTACGAAGGTCAAGCAAGATATCAAGTTTTGAAAGAATTATAAATAGAAACAGCAATGCAACTTATTGATAAGTTAAACTCATCATGGGGTCATGCATTTGTTCTAAAACTGACCTACAGCTCAGGTCTTAAAGTGTGATTCATGTACAGTCAAAATCAAGTTAATTTTTTGTTTAATTTGTGTTTTTTTCGTAATTAAGCATTTAAATGATTGTTTCCCTGTGCAAACCAATAATAAAACACGCTGCTTAAATAAATGAAAAAGTTAGGTGCACAAGTTTAAAGTTAATGCCAAATTTCTCTATCAGACAGTTTTAAAATCACTCATGCAGGCTCCAATATATAATTGCGCTATACTCTTTCTTTTTTCAGATGATTAATATATCTGTGGTTGCAATATAGCTACATGAGCTATATTGTTATATAGCTCAATCATCCTCTTTCATTTCCAAAATATATTAAGGGTTGTTGTTGCAGCCTAAAAAAGAGACAAGGTTGAAAGTGTATTAACATTTCACTCATGGGACTGTATTTGGCATGTGTGATGTTGATAACAATCCAAATATTTTAGAATTAAACATTAAAAACTAAACAAGTCCAGAATAATACACAGTATTAAAGATACACCATTAACACTCCCTGCTATTGGAATTAGAGTGGAAATATAATTTTAGAGTACACAAAAAAGTGATAAACATAGTTTCTACAATGATTCCAACAAATGATGAGTTGAAACTTAATTTTGCCTCTAGAGGTGAGAAATTCTCACTTCAAACGAGACTCACAGTGTCTTTGTCTGGAAGGGTTGGAATGATAATTTAACACTTGGTTAACTACCACCCCACATCTCCAAACCATAGCCAATCAAAGTTTTGAAAGTGTCAATTTGTACTGTTTCATGCTTGTACTATTGTCAGCTATTTACTGCTTTTCCACAGCACTTTCGAATTGTTGCACTGCTTCCAGCTGGATCAATATAAGATAAATTAGTAAGCAGTGAATGATTCTCTCATAGGAAAAAATAAAAAAAATTATTTCAATAATTATCTGAGACCTACTATTCTTTTCTGAATGATTATGTGTAACATTATTGGGATAGGTGAAACTACCATTAGTTCCCTCAGTCAGTCATGACTGTCAGCATAACAAAAATGCTTCTGAAAGGGTGGATGGGAGAATATGGAAACAATTTTCTCCCTTTGGTGGAAGTTTAAGTGATCAAATAAAGTAACATGAAACATGGCGTGTTGTGTTCTCTGTGTTGTAATGTGCTGATAGAAAGGCAGGAACAGTTTACAGCATACACAAGACATACACAAGCAGCCTCCAGTCATTCCTTGTTTCTTTGTTGTTACTTTTTGTTGTTTCTAAGGAGACGGAGCCTATTTGTATCCATAATAGGGATCATATTTTCTTTTTTTTGGATCCCATTTAGGAATTAACTATGATAGATTACAACCCCAACGAAACCAAAATTACACTAAATGTTGTTGTCTAAGGGTTGTAAAACTCTATTTTCATGTCACAATCAGTAAATTGTGTGCTTTGAAAGCAGGCATGAAGCGTCTCATTGACAGGTAAATTGTAAATTAATCCTTGGAAACAAAACATACAGTATAAAGGTGTAGAACATTTCAAAAAGCAACATGTCATGCACTGACACCCATCTGTCTAGAAATGGTTATAAAGTAGTTTCTAAGGCTTTTAGAGTGCAGTGAAGCGCAGTGAGCAATACACCATCATTCATAATGGACAAAGCAGTGGGGAACCTAGAAGTGCCAGACCTGCCAAAATCACTCCACAAATTACTCATCTAGGAGGTCACAAAAAAAAAACACAAAGCAGAAACTAAAGGACTTTAAGGCCTTTTGTTCCTCAGTTTCCATCAGAAAAAAAGCTCCTCCTTACATTTGCCAAAACAAACATCGCTAAGATCTTTAAGACCTTTTGGAATACATTCTCTTTACTGGGAGAAAGAAGTGGAAAAGTGTGTGTTCTGTTAAAATGAACACAGCATTTCATAAAAAGAGCATCATACTAACAGCCAGTGGTAGTGAGATGATGTGCAGATGGGATGACAGCAACAAGAGAGACATTTTGAGTTATTTGGCGTAGGGTGCAATTACCACTTAGAATCAGACTGACTTGGGTTATGTTTTTGTTTTAATGAATCATGATTGGAAAACTGCATTTTGTATTTACTTAGGTTTCTGATGTTAACATTACTTTGGCAAACCTAATTATTTAAGTATGAGATAAAAAGAGAAACAAAGATCTGCAAGGGGGCAAATACTTTCAATATGATTCGGCAACACTGAACGTAGGCATTTGAAATTGTATGTTTTTCATGAAGAGCATTACAGATTGCGACCAGTTTAAAATCCTGTCTTTAGAGAAAACATAGATAATAGTTAAATTTGGAGAGTCTTAAGGAATTTTTACAACAGTACATTCTTTATTTCACATCACATGGTCTTGGGAAGATCTTGGGTTGCTATGGAGTTCAGGGACTTATTTTTAACCATGGCAAACATGAGTTACGAGTGTCACTGTTCTGCGAAACCTCCAAATGTGTCCAAACTGTATGTTTGGAATTTAAAGACTAGAGGCTCTTATATGACGAGAGCTGCACATGTGTCGCCGACAGCTGCTTGGTGAGGCCCTTTAGACATATAGGGAGGACCCCCACCACTGACAGCAACAAGCTCCTCCTCCTATATGAAGAACACAAACCCTCACGAGAAAGCACCCAAATATCTGCATGAGGCAAGAAAACAAACAAATGGAGAGCATGAAAGTAATAGAGTACATCCAAAGAAGATATAAAGTTGCTTACAGTGAGCTGTGGCTTTGAATGAATGTTGCAAAGCAAATGTCACTGTTAAACTATACCACCTTACAAGAAGGTGACTCATAGGTATTGTAATGCTGTGAGGTAAGCCAGTGACACATTTAGTGCCCCTAAAATCAATAGCTTCTGACAAACTTCCAAGCTTTTATCCAGGTTGGCTTCAGTTCAAAAAAAGTCCACGTCACTGACTTACAATAAGACTGATTCATGTTCAACCAACAGGGCCTGATAAGCGTCCAGTAAACATTCACAAATCTGTCTTTTGAGACATCCATTTAGCTGATTGAACTTCACAAACTCTGCTCAAGCAAAGCTTAGACAAGCACAAAATGTTAATACGCAAATATAGCCGCAGCACCTCTCTCTGTTTTGAGTTATTGCTTGTTATACCACTGAGTGCTCTGCGGCCATGTAAGCTGCAGAGGGTGGGAGCCACCCTTGCAGCCTCCTGTCTTGCTGAACTTGACATTTTCTTTTCGGCTTACTGAGACGAGGTGATGTAACTGCTTGACAAACTGCGACTCCCAGGAGCCATGCATCCCTTCTGAGACGAGGATGACTTCATGCAGATTAAATGGAATTCGCTTTGGCGTCACTACAAGCCCCAAACCCCCTCCCGAAAATATTCAGGATGAAAGATGTCCTCCTTCTGCAGCTCGTCAAGGCCTACAGTGCCTTTTCAAAAGTATTCAGTCCCCTTGATCTTTTCACATTTTGTGACTTTGCAAGCACAAACCTCAATGTGTTTTAATAGGACTTCACAGGATGGATCAGCACAAAGGAGGACATAATTGTAAAGGTAGAAGGAAATTAAAGCATGATTTTCATTGTTGTTGTTTTTTTCAAAATTAACTCTTTATTCCCATCATTTCTGACCAGCTTCATTGTCCCTGCTTAGGAAAAGCATCCCTACTGTAAGTTGCTTCCATCACATTTCATTATTCGTATGACTCCCAAAATTATCGGTCTTTGCATGCTTGTTCTATCTACATTCTGCTCCCTGAATACTTGGCAGATTGTTTTAAAGATAACCCTAATACCATATATTTACCCCTGCTCTGTACATCTGTGGAGTTCCTTAGTTTTTTAAGATACTACTGTATTTATCCACTAATGATCTCCTACAAACGACTGAGGCCTTCACTGAGATTAAATTACACACAGGTGAACTCTGAATGCCATAAGTTGCAACTTCTTTTATTTTGGGGTATCGGAGTAAAGGGAGCTGAGTGCAATTGCAGAAACTTTTCAAATTTCTTAACTCAGATAAAATCATATCTTATTTGTTTTCCACTTCACAAGTAAGCACTACTTTGTTTTGGTTTGTCTCCAGTTCTAGTAAAAACTGCACTGCAGTTTGTGATGTGACAGTTTTCTGTGATGCTGTTTGTCATTCAGTCTCCTTCACGGTCCTGCAGAAGTGTCGGCGGCTATGTGGGGGCGAGTTGAGGTGCAAAGGTCGCATGCATGTGCAAGTGCATATCATTCCCAAACATGACGTAGCTTACACTCAACGAAGCACCAGCACTCTCTCTGGTGGAGTTATGGGCTTGTCCTCCCACATGTGAATCAGAAAATTCTTTGCGCTAAATGGTCTTATTCATGTAGTCATGTGCAAATCATTGAGAAATGTTTCATTCATGACTTTTCTATGTGTTCTCTTGATTCCGACGCAGAAGTTAAATGAACAAAACCAGCAGCCACTTATGGAAATTATTGCAAATGAATTCAAAAATGCCGGAATACATATATTACTTGAATGAATAATTACTACGATGAATTAATCACTTGGTTTGTGAATAGCTGCTCATTCATTTGTTGTTTAAGAGTTTCTATTACAGCTCAGATTAAGTTTCTGTTGATAAAATTTAATGGCTTTATAAAACTGACACCAGCCTGCACTTTAGAATGACAGATTAATACAGAGTTGCTTTCACTGGCTTACTGCAGAAACTCAAAACACTTAGTTTCATAATGAAAATAAGAAGGTAGCCTACCTAATGTTGTATCCTCTGGTTTGAGTAGTCCTGTTTTTAAAAAATTAGCACTTATATCCCTTTTGTCGAGTGTTTTACGTATAGATTCTCCTACAGCTTGGCACTGAGATCCATCACAAGCGCCACGATCCAGTTCTCTCTCTGTTCTTCTTCAGGTCATGAAGGGAATGGCAGAGAGCAATAACAGAGCACTGTAACTTCCCTCTCACCCTCCACTCCCTCTGTCACTCCCACAGCCTGCCCAGTTTTGCCTCACACTAAGGCGAACATCTTTTTTTTTTTTTACTCCCCTCCCTTTTCCCTTAAGAAGCCAGCTGATGGGTGTGTGAATGTAAAAAACAGGAGGGGGATCTGTGAGGGATGTTACACTCAGCTGTTGCTCAGAGAGAAGAGGCAGAGGTGCTGTGTGATGTTGTTTGTCACAGAGCCAGATCTTTTTACTCCAACGTCCCTCTCTTGTCTTTGTGATTAGACTCCGAGAAGCCGACTCTATATTTAACTTATCCTCTTTGGGTGCTGTTGGCAGCTGAGGATGGCTGAATGCTGGATGTTTTTGACCCGTTAACTCTCTCCCCCGCTGACCCTTGGTGACAGCTGAACCAGGCAACGCTGTTCTGTCATCCTGGGAAAGTCCAGTGACAGCAAGAGCCACCCGAGCTCTTGCAGTGCTCCAAAGAAGTGCCAGCTGCTGACTTGGGAGGGCTGAGTGTGGTAAAACTCTGTAAGGATTTGGCAGCTTTTTTGGTGCTGCCTGCTGAAAACAATCTAATTTTGACCAGCTGTGGCTGGTGTACAGTAATTGTGCTTTGCATCAACGGGAACAGTTAGCTTTGTTTGCTCCCTGACCAGTCTTGCATAAACACACCAAATCTTGCTTCACCTACCTATTTATTTGTGGCTTTACCTTCTTTGCAGCTCCACTGCAGATCTTGTAATCATTTAAAAAATAACTGGTAATTCAAGTTAAATTGACTTTTGAAGAAAAACATATGGTAATTATTCAGTGAGATCATATCCACATTTGTACAGTTTTTCCTCATTCAACACGCAGACATAAAATCGCTTAACATTTGGGATAAGGCTGAACTGAGAACGAAGGCTGAATTTGTGTTGTGACAACAGGTTTCCTCACTTCTACCTTAGCTGTGCATTTCTGCAGCTCCTCCAGAGGTGCTATTGCCCTCTTGGTTGCTTGTAGTTAATGCTCAACTTGCCTGATATGTTACATTAGGTAGAATCCCATGTCTTTTTAGGTTGCAATTTATCCCTTACTTTTCTATTTTTAAATGATATAGACTGCATTATGCCCTATGAGACGTTATTGTTCATGTGCTGTGTTCCTTGGTTTTCACTATTGCTTATTCACTAATGTTCTCCAACTAACCTTTGGAGCCTTCACATAACAGCTATGTTTGTGGATTCATGAAACATTCCTGCAACTTTCTTAGAAATTACCAAATACTTTCAATGAACTTTCATGGAACATAAATTGACATAAAATAATTTCTGTAACGTTCAAGGAACTTGCATTTGACTCTCCTGTGACTCACTCAGCACTTTCAGGAATCTTTCATTGAATTTAGCTGAATTTTTTAGATCTTAGTTCCAGAATGGAACAGATATTTTCCGGAACTTTTGTGAAACGTGCATGAAACTCAATTATTTACTGCCCAAAATTTATTATTTATATTCAGAAACTTTGTTCTATTTGTTGGTGACTTGCAAATAAATAAAGCTAATCTATAAATGAAGTTGACCTTGACATAGACTTGTAAATGAGGTCTTAGCATGACACTTACCTAAAACTTGTAAGATACTTTCCTAGAACTGTTAAGGAATGTACTCTTTACTTTCAAGAAATGGCCTGAATAATGAGGTGCCTTGTAACAGGATACCTAAAATCTTTGGACCGAACTGTCTCTCTGTTGGACGTAATGAATGGTGCTGAAGGTTTTTTATTAGTAAAGTTGTTACAAATCATTGCAGTAAGCTTTTCTCATCTCACAGGTAACAGTTATTAGACTAGAGATGATGTCCACTCAATATTGAACTAACTTTAACAACAGATTCAGTGGAATGTACTTCTGAATCTCCTGTTCCCTGACATTTCTGGGTTAATGTAAGCAACAAAAATAAAAATCTCTTTATTCCTACCCAAATGTGTGCTAGCTGTTATTTGTTAATGTTTAATTTGTTTGGACCTCAGAACAGTCATCTACTTGCTGGTTTTAAATCTTACATTACCATGCATTGATGTTATAATTTGTAGTTTGGAGATTTTTGTGGTGCCATGGTTACATAATGCAAGAAGTCAAGGGAGTGCACCACAGTCTGCATTTTCCCTTCACTTAAAGTTTTGTATAGCGACCAGAGGGAAACACCACATGCTCAAAATGAAATGTTTATTTCTAAGTGGAAACTAAAGCAAACAGAGTTATGGCAGATGAGCATGGACACATTCACTCCCTGTTTTTCTTCTTCTTCTTCTTCTTCTTCTTCTTCTTCTTCTTCTTCTTCTTCTTCTTCTTCTTCTTCTTCTTCTTCTTCTTCTTCTTCTTCTTCTTCTTCTTCTTCTTATTATTATTATTATTATTATTATTATTATTATTATTATTATTATTCTGTGTCAGATATGTGCCCCAAGAGTAATTTTGCTGAAGCTGAACCATTAGCTCACCTAGGAGTGGTGCTGACGTAATGTTTTGTTATCCAGTTACAAAACATAGAGACAATAGATAAGACAATAATGAGTGTGTGCTAAAGGATTTACTTATTTATTCATCTTGGAGGATTTTTGCCACCCTTATGAGTGATGCTAAAAATCAAATAGACCAGAGGGAAAAACTAAGCACAAAAACAAATAGAAAAATTCTGTTTGTTTGAAATGCGCTTTCCTCATGAATGAAGTCATCCTGATCCTGTTCATGTGGTATCGAGGAGGAAGTTCTACCCAAAAATGAGGTCATGAGAAGGCTATTTTGATTAAATGCCACAGTTCCCACACCCTGAAATGATGTAATGTCGTGGGATTTTAGTGAGAAAGAAGTTTTTTTTTTCTTCTTTGTGCATACAATGCACGCAGGAAGATGGTTCTGTCTGGCTCCATGGATACTGGTGTTTTTTCGGGACGTTTCAGATTTGAGGGCTGGTTGAAGTAGCATCACTTTTATGATGCAGTCAGAATGACTCACATCTGATCAGCAGGAGATGATGAAAAAACACTGAACTATATTGGTTGAAAGCTTCAGGACTAATCTTAAAGGTTATTAGGTAATACTTTAGTAGGCAAATGAAAATACAGCCCTTCACAATCTTTGATAAGAGGATCCTTTAATCACCCCATGTTTTCAGAAGCGTTTCTCAGTGCTGATGTAATGACAGAGCTCCCATCCACCACTTGCAACTCTTGCAAAACAACTTGACATTCACTTTTACCCGTTCTCCTAAGACATCACCTCGGCTCTCGTGGGTCATTTTCAGTTTTGGCTGTGCTGACAGATATTAACGAGCTGTCCAAGCAGAGTGAGATTAGATTAGATGGAGACTACAGGGAACATTATGTTCCTGGCCAGCTGCCATAAAGAGATAAATAAAATCTCAATTTAAAAAAAAAATTGTCTTGAAAGCGATGGAAATCTAAATTATTCACCCCTGTCAAATTTGTTAAACTTGCACGTCGAAGGTTTTGTGAGATGATCTGGAACAAAAGAAAATTAAACTTAGTGATGTTTAAATTTAAGGTTTTTTAATACCATCTTGTCGTAATAAAGTACGAGTATGTCTCAAAAAGTTACAATTTCACAAAGAAATTCAGTATTCTTTTCCACTCATTTCAAAAAGTAAAACTTTTATATAGGCTCATTGTACAAAGAGTGCAATGATTTGATAAATGAGCCTGATTTACATATCACTTTTGAGTTTTTAATAAAGTGTTTGAACTCTTTTTTAGCACTTGAAAACAAGTAATTTAATGGACCTTGAAAGCAGAAATTAGTGGCACAAGATTGAATTTGCTACAGATTTATTTTAATTCAAACAGTCAAAGTTATACATTCAGGCGCAAATATTTGCAAATCTGCTATTTATTTCTCTAAAGGTCCCTTTGTGTTTTACAGTGTTTTACACTGTATTTTCCAGTGTATAAATTTGCTTTATACACTGGCTTTTTGTCATCAACAGACAGTTTTTATGTGTAATACACATATTTTCAGTAGAGTAAAGGTTGTGGTCATCCTAAACAAATAATTAATTTATAGACTGCATACATTCATCCATAAACCTGCATTGTCTCATCTATTTAAATAACTTCTGATGTGTGTTTGGGATTGATGTCCTGTTGGGACACCCAGCAGGCTTCATGTTTCAACCAGTTGTTTATTTGAGATGTAGAGTTTGAGAATTTGGAGGTACTTCTTCCTCTCTATTGCCACTTTCACTGCACTTCCATCGAACGAAGATACTCCTACCATGCTTAGCTGTTAGTGCAGTCTTCTTTCGTTTGAAAGGAGTCATCTTTATTCCTGAAAACCTAGAAAAAGCAAGATGATGTGTGTGCTCCATTTGGACTTGAAAAAGGAAATTTCTCCAAAATATTAGTGGAATGTATGCAAATATTTGAGCCAGTGTGGATTACAGAAAACCCACTGTTTAGTCAAAGTTGACTTTTGTGAACCTAGTTCTTGTTAAAAATTGTTATGTAACCATTTTACCCCTGTAAAAGACAGAGTCAGATGCATCACTGAAATTAATACCACATTCAGTTAAAATCTAATGTTAGAGTATAACTGAACCATCCTCGTTGGTGCAATATGGAAACCAAGCTGGCAGCTTACATGCAGAATATGCTAAATGAAACTGCAAGAATTTAAGAAAATTATTTTACAGGTTCTTAAATTCGAGTGATTAACCATTGTTGTGTTTACACATAAATGAGATCTAATGTGTCTCATACAACCCATAACTTGTTCATTATCCTCCTGTTTAGACACATGCCCAGTATGATATCATGTCCAGGAACTTGAAAATTAAAAATCAGCTTAAATCCAAAGAAAAACATGTAGGAATTAAAGAGGACCTCCTTAAAAGATTACAACAACAAAAAAAACCCCAACAACTTAAAAGAAATTAGAGGAAAATATAGGAAAATGCTGCAAGTTTGTGTTGGTTCAGGAGTTTTGTTTTTTTACCTACCTCGGACAAAAAAAAAACAAAAACAGGAATTTGTATTATTACTAATTTGAACATTGTGTTCTCCCTGAATGAGGTAATGACTGAGTGAATTGGGTTTTTTTTCAAAATGGACAAGAAAACAAAGACAAAAAAGAATAAAGCAGGTCCTAATCCTTTCATTTTATACTGTAATAAAACTAAGATATTTCCTTCATTCATTTTTCCACAATAAGACCCAAGTTTTAGACTCCAAGCTGTCCCACGGGACCTAAATTGTCTCATGGTGATTTATTGTAAAAAATAAAAAAGACCAACAAATCTCAGACAGCCACAAAAATACCACGGAACATGTATCACCGGATTACAATCATCACCACAGGAATTTCAATGCTAAAGCACCACAGCTACATTTATGTGCCAAAGGATGTTTGAAATGATTAAAAAAAAGATTTACAGACAAAGGAATTAAGGTCTAGAGTTTCCTTTTCCCAACACAGGAATGCTGTCATGTCCAAAGCTGATAGATGTGCACAAATTTAGAAAAAAAAAAAAAACAATAATAATGACATCATGCAATTTTTCAAACTCCTTTTTATCACAATTAAAATGACCCAGATTTCGATTATGTCCTTTAATAGTTTAAACATTTCCCAATATCATTATAATGCAGAATTATATCACCTATTGCATAAAAGCAAAGTATAACTTTCCAAATACTGTAAGCTGCATCTCATTTGCTGTAATGACTGCACTGCAATCTGAATGCAAACTCCTTGTTATTTATGTGGTTGTAGAAAAGCACTATTTAGCTGGGAGTTTCTATAGTAAACAGAACATTCATAATCACATACATCTGGTTTCACTTCAGGGTCTTTTAACCCTGCTGAACTTGTTGAATCATCCATAACACATTCGGCTAAATAAGGGGAAAACAGAGACCCAGCAGGTGATTATCATCATAGCAATATGAACAGGCTGAGCATATGGGCGTTTTGTCTCTTGTGGTTTTTGTGTTTATTGATGTAAGTCTGTTTGGCTCAGAAATTATATACCCTTTTGCATTTCTGTCTTTGTTTTTTTTCTCTGATGTCTCACTATGTGATGACTTACCAACCCAGAAATGTTAATTGCTTACGTCTCATTTCCTGCATTTGTTGAATGCATGCTACAGAGACACGCAGAGGAAGTGACTCGAACAGATCTTTACATTTTTAAATTATTTTTCTCTAACGCTTTCTAATGTGTATTGTAATTTGCGACGGGCTTGATGGGGTTGCTATAGCAGCCAGATCCGACACTGTGCTTATTTCGGTCTCCGCTGTTCAGAGTCGGAGTCTCCGTCCCAAGGTCAGCCACAGGAAGGCACAAAAGTCTCAGTCATCTGCCAAACAGAGAAGGCGGCGGGTATTTCCAAACCGAGCTCAGACTTCTGTGCCCCAACAGGAGCAAAGAGGGGAGACCACACAGCTGTTGGGCTCAGTCCAAATAACAGCTGTACAACAGCCAGCTTAACAAAAATACTTTACATTCTGAGATTTTTTTTACAAAGTTGCAAAAATGATAATGAAAGTACACCAGAGCCATGTCGTTTCGTACTTTCGAAATAAAACTAAGAGATTTGGTTTACATTAAAAAATTACTTTATTTTGGTTTTCAGAACATGGGCAAACACTTCACATGCAATTCCATACTCATCAACCAACATTGGAGCCTTAGCCACACAAAACAGAAGAACAACTAGAACTAATCAGTAAATCAGTCAGTAAATACACCAAATATTTACATATATTATATAAAAATTCATATTGCCATCTTTATTCTGACTGTTTCAATTTAAATCAGACTTAATGTTAAATGCATTAGTTTGGTTAGGGTTACCAAAATTATTTCTTGGAGATGGAAAAATAAAAATATATATTTGAAAATCCAGATTCACTGAGCAGAACATGCAGCAGAACTAGATCAACAGGAATATTACAAGATTTTGTCCATTTCAACTGTTCTTCACATTCCAGTCCCCCCAAATATTGTTCTGTACATTTGTAACCTCCCCAAAACGTTTAGTCTAGGGAACAGCAATGATCAATGTTTTAATAAGCTTCACTGGAGTTAGCAGGTACTTTTAAATTTCCTTCACATTCTGAATCCATCATCTTCTGTGTTGTATATTGATGGATTACCAACCTTGCATTATCTGTGTCAGGGGAAACTGACAGAGGAAATACTGGAAAATAGAGATGCAGTGGCTTGATATTCCAAGGGATTCCTAAACTTTTAAACTTCCGACTCTGAATAAGGACATTGTTTTTTTATGTTATTGTTTGTTCGATTGGGACAGATACAAGAAACTTTAATCAAAACAATCTAATGCTTGCATTTGTATATAGCCATAGCTAATTGACGAAACTTGTCCCTAGAAGGACATATAACAGCTAATTAAAATGAAAAGTTAAGATCACCTGTAAGTACAATAAAATTATGAAAAGGAATACAAAACAATATAATCTGAATATGATTACTGATTTTAAAAAATTACAATGTTTAAAAATGTGTCAGATTCTAGTTAATCTTTAACTAGTTTCTAAGCCATTAAATTAATATTTTAATTTAAGTTAATTTTAATTTTAATGTGTTCCAAAGCAGAGCTGTTGCCTTGCAGCAAGAAGGTTCTGGGTTCGATTCCCGGCCCCGGCCTTTCTGCATGGAGTTTGCATGTTCTCCCTGTGCATGGTGGGTTTACTCCGGGTACTCCGGTTTCTTCCCACAGTCCAAAAACATGACTGTCAGGTTAATTGGTCTGTCTAAATTGCCCCTAGGTGTGAGTGTGTGTGTGCATGGTTGTTTGTCCTGTGTGTGTCTCTGTGTTGCCCTGCGACAGACTGGCGACCTGTCCAGGGCGTACCCCGCCTCTCGCCCGGAACGCCAGCTGGAGATAGGCACCAGCACCTCCCGACCCCACTAAGGGACAAGGGTGTAAGAAAATGGATGGATGGATGGGTGTTCCAAAGCTTACAATTCCTATAATAGAGAAGGTTACAATTCCTATAATAGAGAAGATTTGTTTTGTTAGTGACAAAACAAATCACCTTAACTACTGTTACAGTTTATGGATGATTTGTATATTTTTGTTACATTCATTTTAAAACTACTCTTTTATATAATAACGTTTTGATTTAATTTCATCACTTGTAGTTGTTGACTCCACAATACATAAAAAATGGCTGTTTTATTACATTAAACACCAGCTAATAAAGAAAGAAATGTCTACCTCTGGCGGCGAGGTAGCGACAGTACATCACCAAAGAACATTTTGAAGGACATAGCAAAACCGACCATACTTTCATTTGATTGGTTAAAAAAATTGCTTCCTTTTGGCTGATTGGATAGTAACACTATCACGTGTACGGAAATGCACCGGAGAAAAACGGGACGCTAGGGACAAACGTGGGTAAACAATTTAGTAGTTTCACCATTATGTCCTTATTCCACTCTGTTTGTAGTGATATTTCAACCGTATGTCCATTATTAGAAACACTGCTAATAGTGTCGTCGACATTAATAGCTCTGGCTCTGTAAACACCATGTGAACTAAGACGCTAACATTAGCCGCTACCGAGTGTGCCAGCTGTCAACAGTCTGGCTGATTCATTACGTCCTGACTGATTAGTTATCGCTAGAAAAATGTACACATAAATATGTTCCATGGAGTGCAGAATGAAGTTTTACCGTTGGCAATTTTGCCACGAATTATCATACCTCATGGTGTTGGGTAAAAAAATTGCTCTGTTTTGTGAAGCTGATATTCTGTTACACCATTGGAGGGTTTATGCGATAACTTTTAATCTAAAACGCACATGGTCAGACTCATAATTGATCTGCTGTATTCGTCTCTGGGTATTAAAAATAGAAAATTCTGAATTGATCAGGTTTGCATTCCATTGCTTTAGTATTCACTTGGACAATGGCAGCTTCAAGGAAAGTGGGATCTTTGCGCCTGCCTCCGCTGCCCACTGTAGGTGAGCTGATAAAGCTGTACGACCTGCGAGCAGAGAAGCAGCTTTCCCAGAACTTTCTGCTGGACTTAAAGCTCACAGGTTAGTCCGAATTTCAGGTTAACATGATGTAAAAGTGAACGAGATTCCGGCAGTGACGTGTGTGTTTGCGGATGACTTCAACCTTATATGTGTAACACACTACCTTATTTTATAGCAGTGGTTCTTAACCTGGGTTCGGTGAGTCGGTCTCAGGGGTTCGGCGGAGCCTCTGCCGCGGAGGTAAAGACACACTTGTGTAAAGTCGTGATGACGCCCCGCTTTGCCATCACTTGCTGCAGAGGATCACGTTACATTGCTTAGCCAATCAGAGCTGCACTGATTGAAGGAGCTCCACTCAGCATGGATTTGAACTTGTGTCTTGAATTACTTCAGCAAAGCTCACAGTTTTTACCAAATTCTGTAGCTTTCGGTGTTCTTCTAAATCTGCTCCTTTGTCGCATCTTTTCGGGGTTCCTACTGCCTCTAGTGGCGTGAGGGTGGTAACACAACTAAAATATTTACATTACTAAATCAGAATACCGCAAAGTCTTTATTATTTATTATTAATTTTTCATTCTCTTAAGAATGTAGAGCTAATTGAATGATCTAAACAAGACCTTAAAGTGGTTCCAGTTTCTCTCGATGGCCAACCTGGTGAAACTATTGCAAATTTTAAATACCTTGAGTCGTTCCTGGACAGTCAGCTCTACTTTGCTGAAAACACTGACTATATTTTGAAGAACTGTTCTCAGAGACTCTACCTTTTAAGAAGACTTACTGATCTTGGGGTGACCCAACGAGATCACACTTATGATCTGGGTCACCCTTATGTCTTGAATTTGGGGGAGAAAAATATATTTTATTTATCATTACAGAAGGGTTCAGTGAACGCGCATATGAAACTGGTGGGTTTGGTACCTCAAAAAAGGTTAAGAACCACTGATTTAAAGGTATCAGAAGCAGCCTTAAAGTAAGGCAAAAGTAGCAGTCCTCTGTCAGAGGACACTGAGTCTTCTGAATGGAGGACTTAAAATGACAATTACATCTTAAATGTGTGTAATTAAGCAATTAAACCTAGTTAGAAAATACATTCATTTATATCTGTGTTTTTTTGTCCTTAAGGGAGCTTGTAGGCCAGTGATTTCAAATTGCATTCCTCTAGGTTTAGTAATTCCTGAACAATATATATCTTTTTAATTTAAAATGTATCATTAGTTCAGTATGTCATTACTTAAGTGGACATACTGCTGCACATAATGACTGTTTGTCATATGCTTTCATCAATTTGGTCTGAAGTTGAGTTTTGTGCTGATGAGTTTGACAAACAATAGTGACAGTTCATATCCACTGCATCACAGGAAGTGTGAAATAAAAATAGTTTCACATATGCTGACTCAAAATTTCTATGATTTTATGTAATGCGTAGTCGTGACGTTTTTTTTTTTTTTTTTCAAATGGCAATTAAATCCTTATTTTTAGAAATAATTATGGAATGATTCATTGTTTGATGTACTGCAGTTCTTTTGGCCTCACAGCTCTCCTAATGAGAGGACTTGCTCAGGGTTTTTTTTGCAACCCTTGAGAGCTACGGTGGTAATATGATTATAAGTGATGCAGTGCAGGTCTGATCTGCTCTCTTGTCCTCTGGCAAGGTGATTGTTAGATTAATGTCTCTCTTCATCCGGCAGAAGTTTACCAGTATTGAAACACCGGGCAGCATCAATCTTAATTTAACTGATAAAAACATGTGATTAGAGACTGCATTGTTTGCATTTGGAGGCGCTGAACTAATCTGAGGTACTATAATATGTATATGTTTTAATTTTTGTTTGCTGAATCGTTACCTTTAATGTTTTCAGACAAAATAGTTCGCCAGGCCGGCAGTTTGACGGGTGCTCACGTCTGCGAGGTGGGTCCAGGTCCCGGTGGTCTCACCCGCTCCATTCTCAATGCAGAAGCGGCCGATGTGCTAGTTGTGGAGAAAGATTCACGCTTCATCCCTGGACTGAAGGTAAATTAAAACAAACTTGTTGGCCGCTTACAGAGGGACTGTTTGAACGGCAGGTTTCTGTGGAAGTTGTTAAAGATGCTGTTTCTCCAGCTGCTGTCTGAGGCGTCAGCAGGCCGGCTGAGGATCGTTCACGGAGACATTCTCACTTACAGGATGGATCGAGGATTCCCAGCAGCTATCTCAAAGCCTTGGGAGGAAGGTGAGAGAGAAAAAGAATAACAGCAGATGTTAGATTGCTCTGGGTGGAATATGTTTGTTTGACTTAAATGTTTGGTTCTGTCAAAGACCCACCAAACCTTCACATCATTGGGAACCTACCATTCAGTGTCTCAACCCCGCTCATTATCAAGTGGCTGGAAAATATAGCGGACAGGACGGGGCCGTTCACCTTCGGACGCGCCCGACTCACCCTCACGTTCCAGAAGGAGGTGGCAGAGGTGGGTGAACACATGCTGCTGCCTCTCATGGCGTCAGAAATCACTTAAAAATAGATTAAAAATAACAACGTGACTATTATCAACAGATCTTTAACTTCAAGATCGATTTTCTTTGCGCCAAAATATTTTGCTTTGGATGATTTTATTTTTTATTTATTTATTGTTTTTCCATTGTAACATTTTTTTGTTCATACCAGCAGAGGAAAGCAGGTAGTTCTGTTTCTTGCTGTAACCCTGGATACCTGGTCTCAAATTTCTCCAGAACATCCTTGAGTGGTTGAACCTTATTCAATCTCAGCAAATTTAACAAACCTAAATTTAAATTTTGCCAAATGCACTTTTTGTTGTAGCTGATCTAGCACTTTGAGATTGCTGTCACATTTGCATTAGATTGTTATCCAATCTGTAGAATTTGTCCAGAGGAGAATTCTGCACCTCCTCTACACAATTCTGCATTTTGGGCTTCCTTATATTTTTTCTCTGTTCCTTTAATTTTCATATCACTTAATCTTCTTCATGGCTTCTCTTTGACTCCCTGATAAATCTATTTTACAATGATAACTGCAACATGAAAAAGTCACATCTTTGATCCTCTGGCATCCAGTCTCTACACACAATTTTCATCTGCTGAGAATCCCTGGTCCGCTTCTGAAAGAAAAACAAACTATCAACTCTGTAGAGCTTCTCAAAGGAAGGAAGCTTTAATCTTTCTAAAATTTCTTAGTAGATTCTGAACATTTTTGGATCTAATAATACAGGAGACCAACATCACTAGGTTACATTTTATTTTAATCTGAGAAGTTGCCTTTGGACTGCAGTCCAAACCTAAACCTTCCAGTCTTATTTTTTTTCTACGTGGCTCACGTAAGACACCTCTGATGTCCGTATACAGAACTCTGTGAACATCCAGCTTCTTTCTGACTCACCCTCCTAACTTACTGAAATGTCTTGTTTTTTCCCCTTCGTCCAGAGGTTGACAGCCAGCACTGGCAGCAGTCAGAGAAGCCGTCTGTCCATTATGGCTCAGTATCTCTGCACCGTCAAGAAGCGCTTTGTCATCCCTGGTCGAGCGTTTGTTCCCAAGCCACAGGTAGGAGTTTTAATGCATCCGGTAATCAGAAAAGGCCTCATCTGTTCACTGAGCGCAACATTTTGTTGTTGCAATATCACTCTCTTCAGTGTACATATGATGGTCAGAAATAAGCACTGGCTCATTATTTAAATACCACAGATTCATGCTCTCTATGTCTTCAATTTATTTAGTGACCCTTCTGATTTGATGCAACATAAAAACGAAACCATTATAAAAACTACAGCTAAGTTTGGCAAAACAGCAGACGCTGGTCAGAAAGAACTTACAAGGGAAATTTCTGATTTTATTTTATAAGTGGGATATTTATCATCTGGTTATTATCATATGTTTTTTGTTTATCATAAGTCATACCATTCTCGCATAGTTCAGCAATATAATGCATATCATATTTTCTCAACATCATTTAGCCCTAATCAGCACAAACCTTTTTTTTTGGTTTTGGTTCTGATTGAGGTGTGGTAGATTAAACAGTCTGGCTACATGTATGCATCTGTGATCTCATGCATAATTTAAAGGTGAAGCTAAAATAAAATGTCTTTGGTATATCACTGTCTGAGAGGTGGCAGCTGGCAGATTTCTCCCCCCGGGTGACACTTGGTTCTGCTCATATGGACCCACATTCCCGTCAGAGCCCCTCATCTCATCCCCATTACTCTTCTCCTTTCTCTCTCCTTCGTGCTTTTGGGCTTCATTCGGTTTTAAATCAGTGTTTTCTCTCTTCCGTCTCTGGACGCTTTCTGAGTTGTAATGATGCCTGGTGGGTATTTGAGATGTGCCACAATCTCCCTGTTCCATGTAATGAGAGCCTTGTTCTTTTTTTAGGCCCAATATCTCTGTCTTTATCTTTTCACCCACACAGATGTCTCAGTGGCAAAAGAAAGACGATATGGCTTATGTAACATGAGACTTTTTCTTTTAATCAGTTGGCAGAGGGTTTTTTTTTTCAGGACTGGGGAATCCATTAAGAAAATACAAGCCCTCATGTTGGTGAATAAAGAGTTCTTCAGAGAGATATTTTGAATCCTAGACAAAGTCTTTAAAAGGCTCCAGGAGGCGCAACGACATTAATGCAAATGATGTAGAAATGCCTTGGCACAAGTGAAACCACGTATGTATTGTCTTGGATCAAGCAGATAGGTGTCAGGTGGTCCCTTAAAGACGGGGAAGTTCTTTAGGAGTCCTACTCAAGGTAAATATTTAATCTCCAGCAAAGAGTAAAACGCAGCAGAGTGTACAGGCGCCGCACTGATTGTTCATTCTCTTAGAAGAGATTCCAATGATTATTTCATCACCCTCTGCTGTCTCGTTTCTCCGTTTGTTCTCTTGAGCATCTCATTTTTCCCTGTTTGTCAAACTGCAGCTTAGCAGTACTGGATCACGCTTGTTGGCACTTTGAAATATTTACTCAGGGTTACATGTTGACTCACATGATGAAGAGAGCACATATGATTTTAAATACTTTTGTTTGTTTTTTTATGTTTTGACTAAAATCAAATTAGATTTGAATTCAGTTCTTTTTCATATTCATGTGTAAATGTTCAACTCTTGGAGAAAAAACTTATTGAAGATCAAAACTTTTGCTCTCTTGACAGCAGAGATGGCATCCGTTCACAGCTTGACAACAAGATGGAGACTGATCTACATTTAAAGAGAACCTTTGGACTTTTAAAAAGCAAAGGATTTTAAAGCACTATTTGACATTTATGATAATCTGATAGTTGATCTTTTGATGCTTCAAGAATGCATTTCATGTTTTGGATCATACTCCTTTGGTTAACTCAAACATCACTGTATAAAACAAATTGGCTGCTTTTTAAAATATGTTTGCCATGAAACTTAATTTAACACCCAGAGGTTACACAGATGAGCCACTACATTCCTGCAGTGTAACTGTTTTTTCATTATCTATGTGAAAGGCAAGAAAATCTCTCTTTTACTGAGTTTTCCTCACTATGGGATGGTTACTAAACATTCATCGTTGCCACTGCTAAATCAGCATCTTGCGTGTTCCAGGCTGTTTATTCCTGATAAGTGTTTTAATCCTCAAAATAATATCATTAGACCAGATGATCACTCTTTGATGAGCAGAATTCCTGCTGCTTATGCCCTATTAAAGATCAAGCATGAAGGGTTCAACAGCACGCAAAAGCCCCTCTTTGATATTATGTCATGAAGTATTATTCATAAAAAGTTCTATGGCTCTTTGTTGTTTACTGCTGCACGCCAGTGTAATCATACAGAATTGCAGGAACAGTAAAAATGTCCTGCCTGGTTTATGGAAGAACATTAAAAGGTGCAAGAAGAGAACCGATAAAGTCTGTGGCATGCAGAAACGAGAGCCGTCTGATCAAATTCTTTTATCTGAATGAATATTAAGAAGCATATCAAAGGTGTGTGTACAGATTGCTGCAAAGCAGACACAATATTAAACCTCTGAAGTTAACATTGGCGTAAATATACTGTGATGCTTAACTATTAAGATATTATATTAAATGTTTAATTAAAGCAAGCGTTCACATCATTATAATAATTTATTAAAATATAATGCATGCTTTTATGATTGTAGTTTTTAAATATGTCCTAACTGTTAATGAGCTAAAAGAATGTGCTAATTTTATATTTTCTACTTAGTTTATAAACCAGCCTCATTGGCAACAATTTGACCTCCAACACTTGATGTATAAAAAGTAGAATAAGATTGTATTTGTTGGGTATTTTTGTTGTTTTTAATGCTCTGGTCATAAAGAAGCACAATATATCAGTGCTGTTCTTTATTCAGTTATTCATCCATCCATCCATCCATCCACTGGTCTGTGCTGGTTCATGTGTGTGTCTGAAACATCCTGCCGTGTGCTTTTAACTTTGCCCAAATTAAATTTTCATTATTGAGCTCCTCTACATCCAGATGCTCTGTCTTTACCATTAAAAACTGCAAGGAGCAGCTCGGCTAAGCCAGCACAGGAAACTCAAGAAAGAAAACAATCCAGTGAACAGCAAAATCTCTTTTTATGTGTACTTTTTAGGCTATTACTGCTCTTCGCTTTCTCAGGCTGTGTAAAGGTGTTATTGAACTACGTGTCTATAGATAATACGTCAGCTTAGAGGTCTAATTGTAGGCATTATCTCTCTTCAACGGAAGCGCAGGGATCACTGACTGTGTTAATGAAGAGGAATTTATACAAACCAAAGCACAATTATCAAGGTTTTCCCTTTCTTTGTAATTTAATTGTCATGAGTTCAAGCTTTGTGTTAGTTATGTCTGTCCTTTGTGTTCATGTCAAGTTAATCATACAGACTAAATAAATTAAAATATTAATGAAAAGTTCATTTATTTCTATAATTCAATTCAGAAAGTTCAGATATCTGTTCATTTTGAAGAACAGATATCTGAATCCCAATCCAGTTTCTAAAAAATGTTGTAGAAGACCAACAAAAAGGGTTTTAACACATAAATATGTTATGACATCTATACCTCAGGCAAACCTCAGGAGGTCATTGCTAAAGCAGCTGGTTGTTCTTACGTTGCTGCATGTAAAGTTGAGTGAAAAGAGAAAAAAAAAGGTAGATAAAGATACATTTTAATTTACGTCAGTCTTAGCCTTCAGCTGGTGTTGAATCATACACTGTTCACCTGTCACCAGCAGTTCTAACTTGGATGAGTGTAAGCACGGGTAGTTTAACCTGCAGATGAGATGAGAAGCTCTGCCGAAATGAATCCATCTTGGGCAAAAATAAAAATTCCTTTGTCCTATAGAAAACCAGAGAACTGCAAGAAACTCAAATTTATTGAGTGGCTCCTGCATATTTTTAACATTTTGTCCCTCGTTCCGGTCTTCAGTCTCTGACCTCCTCCGCTGCAGTCACCAGAAGCAATCTTTGAATTGGACTCTTTGAAATAAGCCATACAAGGTGACATGGTGCACGCATGGCTATGTGGAAAGTGTGATTAAAAACATTTGAAGTGATTCACTGCTGTATAATGAAATAAACAATGAGTCACGTCGAGTTGCTGAAAAAGCTGCCGAATGACAGCCTGGTGGGGGGAAAAATAGCTTGAGCTGAATGAGTGAAGGAGGACAGTTGTCGTTTGATTGGCCGGTTGATTAGGACGTAGAGGAGCTGACCAGTTCCGCCTAATGAGACGGGGAAATGTTGCATCTATTTTACATCAGCCACTGCTGGGTCTATACTGATGAGGGTTGAGGAGATCGGCTCTTATCCTGTCTGCTTAATTTGTCCCTTCTGCCCCAGAGTGCAGCACTCTCCTTGTGTCACATTGAGTGACAGAGAACGCCCTTGACTTTTTCCAGGGAGCATCGAATGGCTACTTTGATGTTGCTTAAATTGCCTTGAAGTTCTACTTCTTCCCATAATCTCGCCCTCCTACTTCTATTAAGTCACTCTGCTTCTTTTAATTCTCACTCCGACGTATATGAGCACTTCCCTGAATTTTGTATGCTTATATTGAACTTTTTTTTTTCCATCTCATAGGAAGAGCAATTTTTCAGACTTTACTTAATTCGTCATGTGAAATTTATAATCATGTGAGAGGTCAAGGAGTTTTTGAGTGCATACTGCCATCAGGCATTTTCATCTTGAGTGTGAACACCAAGCCATGCAGAATCATCCTCCAGGAAAGATTTGATTATGTCTCAATGTGGCCGTCTATAAATACATCGCCGGCTTCTTTGCGTGTTGGTAGAATTGTAAAATAAAGGTATCGAAATGACAAAGCTACAGAACCTGCTGTCGCTGGGACTAAATATTGTTCAGATGGGTATTTGTTGTAGAAGGTGAGAAAGTAAGCTAGTTTATTTGGAAATCACAGTTCAGCAACTAGGAAATTCAAAGTGCTTTACACAATAAAACTTCAACAGGAAACATTACAATGAAGGTAAACAGTGAGAAAGGTAAAGTTTGCTAATTCATGATAGGGCATAAAAGATTTTTTTTTAGAAAACATGAGGCATACATATGTATTTCATCCTGCCTTACTTTAATGTTCCTAAATAAAATAAGCATCTAGACACATCTAGTGTCAAATGTTTAGAAATATCTGCCCAGTCCTCTATGCAAAATAACTGCAGCTCAGTCAAGTTTGATGGGGGCGTCTGTGTATGTTTATCTTTGTTGAAGGAAGATTAGCTTTACCGTCCCTGCATCAGAAAAGCATTCCCACAGAATGATCCTGCCACCACCATTTCTCACAGTCTGAAAGGTGGGTTAGGGTGATGTACAGTGTTAGTTTAATTCCACACTAAACCTTTGCATGTAAGGCCTAACAGTTCTTTCCAATTAGTAATTGTTCAAACTTTTTTTTTTGTCTACATGATACAGTCCCAGTATCATGTATTTAGGGCTGTAGTGATACAATAATCACATGATACGATACACGATACTCTGCACACGATATGATATATATCGCGATATTCAGCAAACGATACAATTCGGTACACTTTTGCGATTTTCTGAAAGATTTTAGAGGGACAGAGTGATTTTGGTGTTATTTTATGACTGTTATAGAGTTGAATTGAATTAATTTAACTGAAAACTGATTAAAAGCACGAACTACACAATACCTGGCTCTGGTTGGACATGGACACAGACTTAAAGTCGACAGCTGGACAAAATGAATCAAAGAAGTGGTGAGAAAACATGTTTCTTTTAATTGAAACAGTACAAACTGCAGCTTACATGCATCAGTAAAGTAAATAAAATGCACCAAGTACCTGCTCTGAATAGTTTGATACCTTTTAAACCTTGACACCTAACATCTGAAGGAATCACTGTAAGCCTGATGACCTGGTGCGAAGCAAGCAATGAGTGAGAAAGGTGACAGTTGGATGTTACGATACTTGCAGATAAATATCAATTTTTTTTCTAGGAAAGAAAATATCGATATATATATCGCGATGTCGATATTATTATACATCCCTACATGTATTAAGGTTTGCAGTTTTAAAAAATTGTGGAAAAAGGACGTTGTTTGAGTTGAA
This sequence comes from Poecilia picta, assembly GCA_033032245.1. Taxonomy (NCBI): domain Eukaryota; kingdom Metazoa; phylum Chordata; class Actinopteri; order Cyprinodontiformes; family Poeciliidae; genus Poecilia; species Poecilia picta. The sequence continues at coordinate 12,130,678 of CM065374.1, forward strand.
AGAATGCAGGGATGAAAATGACTTACATGTGATGTGTGTGACAAAACAAATACAGGAAAAGGAAAAGTGCTTCTTCATCCACGCCAGTACAGAGCAGCAGAAGACAGATTGGTGACAGAGATGGATCTGAAGGGAAAGTGAGGCGTACCTCTAGCAGATGGTTGTCTGCATGTTTCTGAATAATGGCTGCATCAGCCGTCACCCACCAGCTAACAAGAGGAGAGCCCTGCAGATGTTGGCCTTGTACGCAGTCGTTTACCAAGAGCACAGGCCAGATGAACTGAGCTTGATTAAATTGCATTGAGCATCTGTAATGTAATAACAGGGAGAGTTTGAGTCTCTGCAGAATTCCGCATATCCGTCTGCAGCTTTAGTGTTTATTTTCCTGTTTAAATTTTATCCTGAATCGGGAGGACACACTTTTGTGTTGCTGAATCCAATCTAGCTCAGTCCAGTAAAACTCACTCATAGTGATGGATCTCTTCTGTGCGACCTTTTGCAGCCCAACAGCAGGAGCAGCAGAGGTGAAAATTGACTCTGAGGAACTGAACTGCTTTCTAGTCTCCTCCACACGTGCTATTTGTCTACTTCTATTCATATCTCATAAACGGAGTCAAATGAATCTTTCCTCCAGAGAATTGAGAATAAAATGTTTCAATGACTTGTGCCAGAGGGAAAAATGCCAGAAGAGAGCTTCTTAAGTCGTTCTAGACCAAGGGTAAACTAGACCTAAAAATACTCAGCCTCCTCCACTTCTCTTCTGAAGCAAAATGCAAAGGTTGGCATAGCTGGTTTATCACCTCTCTGGAGACGCTGTTCCTAATGAACCATGCAGTTTGCTCCGAGTTAGTTTAGGAAATTAAGCTCAGTGTAGTTATTGATCATGCAGGATGCAAGCATGTAGAAGATTTATAAAGCTGCAAATGAGCAAAGCGGTGCTTAAAAACACTTTTAGGAAATGAAGTGTGTAAAACAAGCAGATACTGGTTTAAAAAAAATCCCTCTGCCCAGAAATTTTTTTTTTTATCTCATTCTGTGGGATCCCCAATGCCTTCCCACACAAGAAGGGAAATATAGTCACAGCACCGAGTTTGGTGCACTGCAAACACTTGAATGGTCCAAAGTCTAAAGCACAAGTACAATAGAAAAATGCTGCAAACACAGTAAATGGAAGCCAGAAGGAAATGCAGCAAATCTGTTGTTTGACCAACGTACTTCCCAGTGGGATGTGCTCAGATCACCTTCAGAGGTTTTTCACCAGGAAACATCAAATAGTTAAAAAATGCATAACCAGCATTTGACAATTTTTTTTCCTGTTAATATAGGCAAGCTGAATGCGTTTCAGCAAAATCAGGTGCCTGAAACACCTCAATTAGCTCCATTTGATAAAGAGAAGCAGTGACTCGACTTTTCCTGGGTTGAGCTCAGTGTCATTTCAACCGTTTTTTGTCTGGAATCTTGATCTTTTAAGTCAAGAACGAGACACCAGCATAAATCAACTCTGCTTGAAGCAGAGACTGAACCGTGACATAAACGGAGCAGGTAAACTCTGTCTGGGCCTTAGTGGAGCTGACTCTCATCCCCTCGGATGCCGACTGCTGAAGTTCACGGCGTGAAGACTCCATTTGAAGAACATCATCTGTGTAAAGTAATAGCGCGATCCCAAACTTCACACGACTACGTCAACAAGCAACCAAAACAGAAATTCTAAATGCTGAACCCATGTGCTGAAACCTGAATTAAATCATAAAATCCCTTCATTCTATGAGCTACGGTGCATCAAGGATGAGTGGATCTAGTGGGAATCCGATTGAGTTTCTCTTCCAAACTTTAATTAAAGCAGTGCATGATCTTTACATTGATCAGCATCATTAATGAAATTGATTAGAAAATGGCGAAGCCTTCTACACCTTTCAAGCATTTAGCCGCCTCCTCCTTCATCTTGCAGAAATCCTCACAGCCGCGCTCACTGCCCGGGGCTCAAAGCGGAGATATTGAAAGGCCTTCTTTGAACTGTCAGCCTGTATTGTTTTCCTACGAGCTCTGCTTTTGTCATCCCCGTAGCTTTTTACTGCCTTTGTCAGCAGTTTACTGCTCAGCCAAGGTCGTTGCTATTATTCCAGCAGCCTCGTGTGAACGTCGGGACCACAACAGAGCTGCTCTGACAATGGAAGGTCATTTCCCCCTCAGCGCCGATGGCGGCTTTATGCCTCCGGTGCGAACATTCATGAGCGTAACCGCCTCACCAGAACAAAAAGACGCACATTAAGGTTGGCGACGTACTGCTGCCATTCGGTGCTCGGTTTATTTTTAGGAATCGGGGTGTGTTTTAAGTGCCACTTCCACTCGCTTTTGCCACATTAGTGCCAAATAGTCTTCTTTTCTTTCCTTTTTCTTATGGTGGGCTGACTGTTGACTGAGTCAGAAAGGTCGCCCAAATAATCTGAATGTTAACATGGAAGAAGACCTCGAGCTGAAGGCTGTATCCTAATTAACCAGTGCGTGGTGCAGAGGAGCGCTCGCATTCTCTCGCTCTCGTCTAAAACCAACTTCCCAAATCTTTCGTAGTGACAACTCTGGGTGAAATCCTTTGATGAGAAATGTAGGTTAAATACACAGAGAAGCAGATCCTATTAGCGCTTCCCCACAAGAGGAGCAGATATTTGATGCACAGTGTTGTTGCGTAACGACGAGGAGTGGGTGCATGAGAAAGAGATCCTTTAATAATCCATGGTGTTTTCCTGACTTGGCGAGTAATGAGGAGACTCCAATCAGTTTTAATGAAATGTCCAGATTTTAAGTTATTTAATAGAGGTTCCACCAGAACTTTTCAGGCTGCAGGACAGAGGAATTAATAATCAAAGTCTGCATGTCTCAGGTTATTTTAATGCCCCATCGGTTATACACTTTACTCATTCAAAGAAATATTTGAGCATTTTTGCCTCGTGTTTTTCGTCTTGTCTTTCTCTAAAACACACCAAAAGAATATTAACCTACATTGCTTGATGAAATCCAGTAAAATTTGTGTTCATGTGAATATTTTTGGGAGGCATTTCCAACATAACCTTTGTTACCGAGTCTTTAAGTAGGATACAAAACAAAATTGATATTCAGAAACAATTTAAGAATCGGATGAATATTATTAAGGCTAAAGAAATTTAAAGTTATGAAAATGCCTGCATTTTATTTAAAAAACTCTCATGCTTCTTTCATTGCTTGTGATAGAGCCACAGAGAGATGTGTATTATTACTAGTAGTGGTAATAAAATATTATTAGGAATAATAGTTAGTTTTCTATATTTAATATTAATCGTAAGACTGTATGCATAAAACTCGCATGCAGTAGAGGAACATGCAAACTGTGTACAAAGACCAAAAAATATTTGATTTCTTAACCCAGTGTTTTTTAAACTCTGGAAAATGACAGCCTCTTTCTGCTTAGTAGCTGTGAAATAGGAATTTGACTTTTGTATAGTTTCTGATTGACTACTGTTCAGTAGAAATTATCATAAATGTGTGTCTTTTATATGCTGCAGCTGCTGTGCCTCAGTCCTTAATCTCAAATTAAGGACTATTTATTAAATATCTTGCGGCAAAATTTCAGGAGCTGCCAGACTGGCACTAATACAAAATGAGACAGACAGAGTTACATTTGTCATTTAAAAAGAAACAATGATATCGCCTTTCTTATCATGACTTGCATGTTATTGATAGTCATTAATTTTTGGGTGTTAATGTTTCACTTTTGTATTAGTTAATGCCCTCATTTAATCAAGCAGTAGCAGGAAATGCTTCTGGGAATTATATTAGATAAATCTTTTCTTTAAAAAGCTTTTTGCGTGTAGTTGCATTTTATGGACGCCTCTTTGAATTTAAATTTATGGTGCAGTTATTTCTTTGATGCTGCATTTGTAAAAAAACCAAAAAAACAGCTTCCTGTTTCCTGTCAGAATAGGCTGGAGCATCCTGCAATCTTCCTGGCTTGGGAGAAGCTGAGCGCTTCTAAATCAAAAACACAAATACCAAAGCTGTATGCTTTCACAAAATAGTTTTATTGGTAAAAAATAGAACTACTTGCACAAGCACATTGAGACAACTGTATCAGAACTTGTGAACTGCTCATCACAAATATGCTCTGGCAAAGTAAGAAGTGCTAAAGCATTCACAAAAATAAGCTGCAGTTATCAAAGTAATAAATCCAACATCTCGGTACAGTATAAGCAGAGAGTTGTAACTCTGTAGACTTTAAGGACCTAGTCACATTGCACTCTGGCCATTTATAAGCAAATAAAATTGCGTGCTGATCATTAAGCTGCACAGCCACTAAAAATATCTCTAACTGGTATTTCCCTGCTGAATCCCATCAGTCAGAAATTGCTCTTTTTTGTTTTTTTTTGTCCAGAGTGCCCACTTGTGTTATGTATTGATACTGGTCCAGAGAGCCTGGAATGCTCATTCATTTGAACCAAACAGCTGTCAAATAGAAACACAAATAAAAAGTGCACTGAGTAGTCTTCTTATAAAGAAGATATGGCATGAACGTGGTATTTTATCTTTGACTGAAACAATCTGAAGGATGACAAATCCTCCTAATAAACAAACAAAACACTGTTGAAGTCACAGACACTTGTGTACAGTCGTCACAGACCAACACGGAATCATATTTCCTGATATAAATACATTTTTAAAGCCCCACACTTGGAGTGCCTTGAGAAAGTATTCATGCCCTAAGAGCATCTTATCTTTTCTTTGTCTTGCATTTCACCAGAAACCTCCATGCATTGAATCTTGTGCTAAACAAAGTGGTACATGATTAGGATGGGTGCAGGGGTTTGAAACATGTTCTACATATAAAAAAGTTTAAACACACTGCAAACAAATTTTCTAATGGCTTTCTTCAGGCATCTGTACATTACTCTCAATGGCATGGATGGGCCTCTTGGCTGCTTTTCTGATTAATGCCAACAGGAAAACAGGAAACGATCCAAGGGTGCTACTATTGTTGAATATTACGATAGACAATACCAATTACATTATTCCAAAACTCCAAAATATTGCAGCCTATGCAGTTGTGAAATTGCACGTGGTTTTGACTCAGGACTTCGCAGCGCTGCTTTCCTCACCCAGCCAGCTAGACTGGTGCACCATTTCTTGGCAGACTGCAGTCACAGTTGTTCCATATTTTTCCATTTTGAGATAATGGACTGAATGTTACTCTGAGACATTCAAAGCTTAGGTTGTCAAAAGTGCTCTGTTATACCTGCGTGAGTTCCTTGGTCTCACATAAAGATAAACCTCACACAACATCTGCATGTTGTGCAGTTGGACAACATGATCATTAGGTAAAATTGTCATGATGATCATGATTCCTAATGATCATCATTAGGAATGATAATCCTTAGGAATCATCACTCATAATGATTCTGTTTACTCTTATCACGTAAAAGCCCAGTAAAATACTTAGAACTTTGTGGTTGCAGTTAAAGGGGTAGGAATACTTTTACAAGACACCGTGGAGTCTTGCTGTGCTTTGAGGGGAACGAGGAATAAGAAGGATTTAAAATAACCCTCGAAAGCTGCAAAGGACTGTACACAAGCATCTAGTCTTGCAGAACAAATCTCAAATCCATAAAACATTTTAAAATGTAAAATTCATAGAAAAATAAACAGAAAAATTCCAGATATTAAAATTTGTCATCATGAGACAATTTGGCACATTCTCAAACACATAATGTGTCAGTATTAGCTGATGACATGGCACATTCTTTACTAGTTTTATTGCATTTATCAGTAGTGGTGCCTGGGCAGTGTGTTACTATCAGGTGGCCAGCTCTGACACGTGCCAGTTCGAGCCCTGCAGGGCTGCCGAGGTTGCCAGCGGCGCCCACTGAGGAGCCCGTGGTGTGCTGGCAGCCGCCTGCAGGTGGCAGGCTGCGCTCAGCCATCTGCACTTCCCCAGGAAGCTGCATGCTTATGAGAGAAAAGGAGAGAATGTGCAGTTCTATACATCCCTGCCTGCACCATGCACAAAACACAATATTCCTGTGCTCAGAGTCAAAGTGTAGACTCGCCCTGAAATGTAACCACGAAAGCGTAGCCCTGCAAATGACACATGAGTAGGTACGTGTGGGTGGCAATTTGGTGGGAGAAGCGTGTGTGCCTGGTGTGGATGTGCGTTTGAGGAGGACACGCTTTCAGCATGCATCAGCGTTCTCTCGTCAGGGATCACATCCATGTGACGGCTGACACAAACAGGCCAGGGTGAATGAGTTGGGAAGGAGGAAAAAAAAAAGAAAAAGGAAACAGGAGCGACTGGTAGGAGTGTGAGGAACGATGGGACTAGCGGGACAGTGAAGTGGACGCAATTTAAGACCGAGAGCTTCTGCAGGTGAAGACTGGTAACATATGCGCCTCCCTGCTGACGCACTTGGAAAACAAGTCACATATGGAGAATGACTCAAAGCTTTTTTTGTCGTCTGCCACATGGCCATCCACTTGACTCAAGGAGCCTCTCGTTATCTTCCTGCAATGCTGGACCATTAAATGCTGATATGATGAGGGAATGGTTAAAAAAAATGTTGCAAGGAAGAAAGTCTTCTGAAAGCTTCTGCACAAAGATTCATCTGAAGAAACTGAAAGCAGGAGGGTTTGACTGCATGAAAGGATGCCCCTGTCTAAAAGAACTTCTGTGACTGACAGATAATAAAGATGTTTAAACAGGAAACCTGTCTCCATGGCAGTGAAGAGGCGGTTGACGAGTGAAAAGCACATGTGAAAAGCCTCTGAATGTTTACTATGCACACAAAAAAAGCGCACAAAAATCATGCATGTGGTGTGGGTGTAAACGTCTACAATGAATTGGCTGCAAGTTACACACAGGTCGATTGTGTTTGATCAGAAAACATGACAACATCCACTCATCTGAAGCGATTAGACGTTTTTCCTGCAAAATTTCTCTCCCTTTCTCCCGTATCTCCACCTGCAGAGTGATGTGCGGCCATCTGTCTGTCCGTCTCGTCTTTGTTGGATGCAGCCAGCAGCCCCACATCCTCTGCTCCTGACAGTCCTCTTTGAACACTTCCAGCAGGGTTAATGTTTCTACAGCTTTGTTTTCAGGCACAGGCATTGTGTGGCTCAGTCGCTCTACCAGGCATTCCGACGTTTTAATATGCAAACAGGCTCCACACGGCATGCTTTAGAGGCAAAAAATATCAACATCCTTCTAGTAACTAACAAAAATATTACCTTTTTTAATTTCAATCAATTCAAGGTTGCATTCTAGGAGATATGTATACTAAAAAAATAAAATAAAATGGCTTGCTATGGAAGGGGTTTTACTTTCGGCTCTCTGGTGTTTATATTGCGTATTTAGTCAAATAAAGCAAGGAGGGGGGGAGATTGTTATGAACGATTGTAAATAGCAGCTAAATGATTGCTTATTTCTATTCAAAGCTTTGGTGAGGAGAGGGGTGGGGGGAAATCTACACAGACGACTTTCTTATTTGCTTAATCCGTTTCCCGGGAGCGCTTTCTGTGATTTACTGATGAACAATCTGCATTTTGTTGGGAGTTTCCTTCCATTCTGCAGCATGAATCCTGCCTCCTTTCACATTTGCGCCGTTTCCTACGAAGGCGCTGCTCAGGGAATACCTCCACCGCTTGTGCTTGCAAAACAGACTAAAAGGAGACATAAATGAATTCAAAGTTGTTGCCCTCCTCTCGCTGCTTTCAGTAGGGCCCGACGTACAAATTTAACTGTGACGGTTTTCTCCCTCAGGCTTGCCTCCCTATAGCTGCTGCTTTATTACACGTAGTCCTGCAGACTGTAGCCAGTCTTGTTGTCTAAAGGGGAGAGAGAGCAGTACTGGTGCTGGAGCTCCTGCTGCTGCTGGAGCAGCTGTTGCTGCTGCTGCTGGAGCAGCAGTTTGTCCGGCGGAGGAAGCAGAACCAGGTCCTGAGGGCCGTGTCTCTTCCCCGGGCAGGACATGCAGAATATGGACCCTCCGACAAAAAGGAAGCCTGCTGAAATAAAGGCCACGTACACGGCACCCCCGGGCTCAAACTTATTGCTCTCGGGCACGCTGGAGTCCAAGAAGTTTGTGATGACCTCCTTGGTAAACCAAGAAGCGGGCACCAGACAGAGAAAGCCAGCAGTGACGAAGCAGCCGCCGCTGGCGATGGCGGCGTGTCGCTTGGAACGGCGTCCGCCTCCCCAGCGTGTGCATTTCAGCCCCAGAGAGGCAAGGCAGAGGCCCATGGCGGCCAGCACGCAGCAGAGCACCATGGTGGTGCGTGCAGTCTGCAAGTACGCAGGAAGGGAGAGCACCGAGTACTTGAGCGTGCAGCTGAACATGCCGGTGCTGTACCAGGTGCAGTCCATCCACAGCCCCTGCATCTGGGAGATGGCCGTGATGATGTTGGAGCCCACATCCGCGCTGACCTTCCAGTTGGGCAGCAGGGTAGCCACGGTGGCCCCCATAATGCCCAGCAGCGCCAGGACAAATCCAAATATCTGCATGCCAGTGGATGCCATGCTCCTCCTCTGAGTCAGTGCTGCCGCCTCAGCCGTTGTCGTCTTCAGGCAGCATCCACCCGGCGCCAGCCAGGCTCGTCGACCCCTCTGCCTTTCTTAACCTCTCTTCTCCAGCCGCAGCTCCACTGGACTGGGGTAGAGAGAGCAAAATCAGGAACTGACTTGCACTATACCTTGTTTCTCATCTTATTCGCCTCACACATGCAGAGGCTGCAAACAAAGGAGAGCATGGCTCTAAGGTGGAAGACGCTGACTCTGGCTGACAGTAGGTAATCAAAACACTGGACTCTGCTGCGCTTTCTCTTCTCCTAATCTTTAACAGCCACATAGTCTGGAGAGTGAGGAAGGAGTTGTGGTATTTGCATTGCAACAGCTATCTGGACTTAAAGCTGCAGTGTCCTCACCTCATCTAGCTGTACGATTTTTACTTTATTCTCTGAAAACCAATTTTCCTCAATGTGAGGTGTCACAATAAGTAACCTGAATACATACATGTCTTATTTTATTTAGGAGGATAAAATCTTTGTTTGTATTGTTAATAATAAAAATCCTCTGTTTGTTGTTTTTGTTTTTTTTAAATCCGATGATGTGATAAAATAATTTCTTACCCCGGCTGGTGCAGAGCTGGAGCGAACGCGTCACGTTTTTAGCAGTAATTCCCGTAAACACGCACTGAAACACAGCAGGCTGCTGAGGTGAGGGGGCGAGGAGAACGGCTCAGTCCGGACCACCGATCCATTCAAGCCATCCATTTCCTTAGCAACAGCGCGGGGAGAGACCACACAGGCTCGACCGGAGCCTGTGAGAAAGTGACCGTAGCGCCTCCGCTGCCTCTCCTCTCCTAGCGCGACTCTCTCTCTCTCTCTTCTTCCCTGCCCCCCTCACCGGTGTGTGTATGAAAGAGAGGGAGCGCGGTCTGCCTCACAACTTCATCAGTGATTACACAGCAATGCGCCCTAATCACTACACGCAGTGCGTGAGCCGCGTCTCAAACCGATTAACTGCTGCTTTAGTTGAACCGTTTTTACAACCTTTTACCAAACGGGAATGTTGCTGCTTATTAATGTTCAACTTTTAATCCGGTTCAACATTTTTGTATATGTATATCTATATATATATAAAAATCACCACTAGTAAGGTAAATTCAGTCCTAGAACTCGGTTGTGTAGAAATTAACTTTCGTTATCCGGTATTTTATTGGCATTACTTGTTTGGAAAAATGACGTAAAGGGAAACATCAGATAAATAAATAAATCACATAAATAAATCACTCTTTATGAGCTTTTTAAACTCGAAAAATGTATGGGGAGTCCTCAAAATTAAATATAAGTTATAAATAAATGGATATCCTCATGAAAACAAAACAATGTAGAAATATTATTAAACAATGAGCTTATTTTGTCAGTCATGTGTTCATTCATTTCTTTTTTTTGTGACAATTTGGAAAGCTAATTTACTTAGGGACTTAATTTTTTTTAAACAATTTTATTCCGTGTTTTCTTTATTTCAATTTCCTATATTCAAATGAGGGGGTGAAGTTTTCTCTGGTGCCGGGCTTGCAGTGCAGCATCGGTGTGAGTTCACATTTGTTTCTCACAAACTACTCCTCCAACTTTTATTCAATTAAAAATACTTTATTGTTCCCAAAGGGAAATTAAGTAATTAATTAAATTAGTGAACAATCACAGCAATGTGTTTCCCCCCTGAGCCCTGTTTGGTACAACTAACATCATGTCATGAATCAACTGGGTTCACAAAGTCATTATGAAAAATTGTTTAGCGGGCAATATGAAGGAAATTGGAGAACTCTGAGATGATATGCAAGGGTTTGCTAATGAAACTGAGCAACATGATTTCTGTTTTGGCTGGTGTGGTGCCAAGGATCAGCGCATCAGGCTTTGCAGCCACTAATGCAGATTTGTCAAAGTTCGGTGTCTCTCAGGTCTCTGTGCTCTGACTGGACCCCTTCTACAGAGTAAACTCCACCTCCTTATATGAATATAAGAGCAAGAAATAAAAAGATTCCAAAATAAAAACAGATCTAAAAAATACAAATATAAAGTAAAAGTGTTAAAAAGTAAAACACCATTACGAAATTCATAATAAGTAGCAAAATTCCTAAATTAATCAAGACTGATAAAAGAAGCTCCACCTTGGAAAAAACAAACTGTATTTTGTTAATTATTCAGTGTAAAATCCTATATTTTAGGCTACAGGTCACTGTTTCTGCTGGTAGGCTTTGGTTTTGCGTGTGCTCAATTAAGATTATTTATGCTGATCTTCATTTGGATTTATAATCATGAAGTCATTTATTTCCTTCACAATGTAAATTATCTTTCCATTTCAATTTAGACTAAAAAAACTGACCAATCAAAACCGAGCCAGACCGTTTGCTCCTTCCCATTAACAACAAATGAACAGAATCACTTGAACTTAAGTAACCATGTGGAGCTTCTTTTATCAGTCTTAATTAATTTCGGAATTTTGCTACTTATTATGTATTTCATAATGATGCTTTACTTTTTAAGACTTTTGGAAAAAGTGTTCGCCTCTTCGACATACTCTGTGCCCAAATGAAACATGTCTCTTAGTGGAGATAAGCACAGGAATCAACATAAATGGCTTCTAGAGCTTTTATCATAAATGTCAGGCTTCTGAAAAGTATATACACTCACTTCTTCAGCAATGACCATTTGTTTCTTCCCTCTCTGTGAAGGGTGTCGATGACCGTCTTTTAGACAGCTGTCAAGTCAACAGTCTTCCTCATAAGAGTTGCCTATTGACCCAGTGAACTCAATGAACCTTTGCAGGTGTTATGAGTTAATTAGCTGATTAGGTTGTAACACCACAAGCTTCCATTAATGACTTTCTTGACATTAGTATAATTTTTCTATGACACTTTTGAGTTGATTAATATGTAAGCCGTATTAAGTAAAATGACAAACAAATTCTTGGAATATGTCATGAGTTTTGCTTTCTGAAATAACTGGCAGGAAATATGCATTTGCAAGGTTGGAAGATAAACTTGGCGGTCAACATGTTCAATGTGTTTTTGCACTGCATTTCCAATAAATTACATTTTGAGGCTGTGTTTTGTAATTTGACAAAATGTGAAAAAGTTAAATTGTAAACCACTGCCATAAATGTCACATACTTGCATTAAATTGCAGCAGCCATAATGTTGCAGTGCTGCTTTGCTGCTGCTACAAGATAAGAAGTGACAAAGATGTAAACTTGTGATAATATTTCTAATCAGACTCACTGCACAACTGGGGAGGGCCATCTAGTTTATACAGAAGAAATGTCTGCTACGCTTAGGTTTAAAGATTAAATCAGCAGCACCAACTTTTAAATCAGAGAATGTTTTTTTTTTTTATTATTTGTTTACGTGCTGGTCCAGAAGCCAGAGGAGCAGGTTAACTCGTCATGCCAAAACTGACCAACCCCAGAGCATCATCTTAATCAGTCAGCAGGAGACTAAAACTCACAGCTGCTATCCTGTCTTTGCATGTCTTTCTTTTGTCTCTGTAGAGGACATGTATCACAGGAGGGGAGTGGCTTAGATGGCCTTGATCCATGAATGACAAAGCGGATAAAACAATAGTGTTAGGAATGTGTGTGGTTGTTGGGGGGGAGAGGGGGAGGGAGCAAGAGGATAAGATTAATTGACCTAATATACAGTAGTTCTAAGTGCAGATCTATGATATTTTTTTATTGCTGCATGAGCTAATAAACAAACCAGTTCCTCAGCTACAGCGATTTGCTTTTGGTTGCAGTGATATTTGCGGCGTATAAATAAGGTGCCTACAGCTGATTGGTGAAAGTATTGATCTGTTTGTTTAACTCAGCTGTCCGCCCGGCACTCTTTTTGCTAAACTATCCCCAAGACACCTTTTCCTTCAAATGAGATCTGGCCAGCATGTGGGTTGGTGCACAGAGTCGACCTTCAGCAGCACTACATTCCCAGAACTCCTCATGGAATACCGCTGCAGCAAGACGAGAAATTTTCCACTTTCCCACAGACGCACTACAGCCACTCTGGCAAGTGTGATATTTCTCATGGTAACAGATGAGATCTTAAGTGCTGATGCTGTGTTGTTGTTTTGGGAGCGTGATAAATAAATAAATGGATAATCCAGGGAGTGGAAGAAATGAGGGAAAAAGTGGAAGGAGAGAAGAGCAAAATGCAGTTGACATAAACCCAGTGAGTGCAGATGTGCGAGGCTGTGATGTGTGAAGATGTTGCAGACTGTTGTGAGTGTGGTCCCCTTTGTTTTATCGCCCACAGCAGAGCTCTCAAGCTTTTTCTGCAGCATGGCTCTGAGGCACAGCTTGGCCGGCCACAGTCCTTTTTGCCCACACGAGGGGCTTTTATCGATCAATTTGCATTTTTTCTCTTTTATGTTCTTCCCTCACGTAATTGGTTTTCATGCTCATCGTCTTGCAAGGACGGTTTGTTCACAGATTAGATGCAAGGTGTTGTCTGATTGCTGGGATGTTGCTGTCAACACAGTATTTATGCAGAAAGGCTCGAGTTCAGTTTCAGTGTGTATATACAGGTGCATTTCAATGAGTTAGAATATTATAGAAAAGTTAATTTAATTCCACATTTCAACTTAAAATTTGTATAACGTATAGATTCATTGCACACATGTCAGCATTATAAGTATTTTCATTTTGATTACCAGAGTTTCACAGCTCATGAAAGCTCAAAACCAGTTTACTAGAAAATAAAAATCTTCAAGAGAAGCATTGAGACGATTTTTTATTTCAAAATATGGGCCTGTTGAAAATGATATGTGTACATTACAGTACATAAAGCAACAAAACATGTCTATGTGAAAAAATATTATATTAAATGTTCCGTTTTTGAAATAATCAAAATCGTAGGACTGAAGAATTTCTTTATCTGGAAAAATATGGAATGTTGATATGGAAAAATGCATATGAACCCTGCTTAAATCTGGTTATTGGAGTGGAAGTGTGATTGGGATTTTATCATTTTCTCAAGGCCATTGCCTGGTTCTTATGCATTTTTTCCTACCACTCAACTTTCTCACTCTGAACAGGCAGATTCTTTAGTAAATTACCTTTTGTTGAAGATTTCTATGACTTTGTGTTGGACAACTGTCTATGGAGAATTCCCTATGATTTAAAGTCATAACATTAGTCCTTATTTATGAAATTACTCGCACTCAACATTACTCTTTGTATATGAAATTAAATTTTTGAGAGCTTAAATTTGTTTTTATGAGTTCTGAACTATAATAATTAATCAATGAGAACCTAATAACATGACTATGTAATGAAATTCTAAGTTTCATGTTTTGAATAAATTTTCTGAAATAAGTAATATTTTCCATTGATATTCGTACTCTATGTAAACCTGTGTGGCACATTTCTATTAAATCATCTCTCCCAAATCTACCATTCAGTATGACATTTATACATTCCTAAATATCCCATCAAAGCTTTTTTCCCATGCTGTCTTCTCTGAAACAGTAGATCGCTCATTTTTAGGGCAAGGTTCATGCTTTTCTATGACGCATCTCTCAAAGAAGCTGATCTTGTTGAAAACCAGAGCGACAGTCTCGAATGTCCTCTGTGCATGTCATGGTTAATTTCTTTTCTCTTGATGTCAAACAATTCTTTCTTCTGGCTCATAAACTATCGTGGTCCTGGTATTTTCCCTGGCATAGACCTCTGTCTTATCTTCCTTCAAGAGGCTGCCTCCTTCCACTGATGTAATGGAGGTTGTCTTCCCAAAGTATTGTCATGATTAATGCAAGTCTCAGTTTTTGTTGCACATTCTCTGTGAGCTTCTCTCTCTTATATTCCCTGGTTGTTTTAGAGCTTTCTTCCATTTCCCCTTTTTCTCCTCGGTACCTTCCATTATGTAAGTAAGCACAAGTGCTGGTGGTTCAGGTGGTGCCCCAGGGCCCCTGCCATCTCGTCTTGGTTACGCTTAGAGGGACATGACAAATTATTGCTCACACCCCATCGGGCAAGAACTCTCAGGGAAAGACGCATCAGAGGTGGAATAGGAGAAAAAGGAGCTAGAGAATCATAGGGCAAAGCTGGAGTAATGGAGTACCCTGCTGAGCTATGGGAAGGTCAGACAGGAAATATGGTAATGTGCAAAGATTTTAATATGTACGTCAATGTTTTGTTCCCATGTGGTAGTTAAAAGGTCTTGAGCTGTGGACAAAAGTAGATATGAAAGTTTGAAGTTGAAATTTCTTATATTATGCTCTTCTCGCAAGTTTCGTGAGTATAAATTCTACTTTTTTTAGGAGAATGCCTTTTTTGTAAGAGGGAATATAAGGAATCAATGTGGGTTAATCAGATTAATTAGTGTAAAATAAGATGAGAAGCGAAAGTTCAAAGTTTGTTTGAGTGTTTGAAGTTTTTTTTTATTCCTCTCCCAAACTGATTATGTTAAACCAATTATAGCCAGAGAAAGATTATTAAATACATATTCTTATGTAACATTTTAATAAGAAGGCTAAGTCTGTGTTAACTTATTTACATACCAATTAAAGAAATGACTGACATCAGAGAATATAGTTAGTTTTATCTGGCTTACATTCACTTCCCTTTTGAAGTACAGGAGAAGACGCCTGAACTAGAAAACAATATGTTTCACATTGTAAGCATGATCAAAAAGTCCACTGGCCTTGGAAAATTGAGATATGGCACCAAAGGTTGGAGACTCAGTTAGTCAAGTTTACAGACACCCAATGAAAACATGAATGTAATTAATTTCAGGCTTTTTATTGATTTATTTGAACTGTTTTTAAAATGTTTTTTTTTAAGAGAGCAGACATTGGCATTCATTGTGGATTTTCTAAGTATACACTGAAATTTGGCTAAGTGGCTCTCACCAAGCTGCTTATCCAAGAAAGCACATACTTTTATTGCTGTCACCAAAGCAAATCATCTCCAATCAGTTTGAGATGATTTGAGGTTTTTGACATGTTGCAGTATCCTGGTGGAAGCAGCCAAAATATGGATACATTATGGCAAACATGGTCAGAAACAATACTATAAATGTTGTACTAAGTGACCCAAAGTGTGCCAAAAACAATTTTAGTTGATCAGTTAATAAGCGATTGGGCCGCTAGGATGAAAGGTGACCAAGGGTTATGGAGGTTGTCCATCGTACCCTAAACTCAACATTGTTAGCCTAAACTCTTGATAGGAGTGTCCATGCTTTCATGCTGTCACCCCAAATTCTGACCTTGTCATCTGAATATTGCTATGAAATCAAAAGTAAACCAGAGAATCATTTTTTTTTGTTTTTCATTTTTTCATTTCTGGAGAGTCAGTGGGAGCTTTAATCCATTTCTTATTACCTGAAATGGTGATACCCTTCCACAATAGCCCATCTTTTTTGAGATATAACAAATGGGTACTTAAGCTACTCTGACTTTCTGTTATCTCAAACTGATTTTCCCCTTCTACTTTGACATCAAATAGCTAATTTTGCAAATACATCCGCCACTCACTAGCTATTTCCTCTGTTTCAAGCCATTCTTTGGAAACCTTTGAGATGACGGTGTGTGAAAATCTTAATAGATCAGCAGTTTCAAAATTACTCAGACCAGCGTGCCAACTATTCCATTTTCAGAGTCAGAGCCTCTGATGCTTGGTACATTCACAATGAAGGTTCACTATGTTTACATACATAAATCCATTGTGTATGTGTATGTTGCTGCTGTTCCTAATAAAGGGGTATGAGAGATGATGAGCTATTATGTCTAATTTTGACTGTGGATTAGTGCACCCATCAGTTGTTTTTAAAATAACCGCGGAAATTGAGTTGCATAATCCGTCCACCCAGGAAAAATCAGCTCCTTTTCAATGCATTTTTAAAAGCTTGATGTCAAAATGACATTGATGCCGTATCATGAGTGTATATGACCCTCTGACCAGAACCGTATTAGGTTTTTTTTAGTAGAACAGCATGTCCATAACACCTCCTGCAGAGGGGCCAGGTGACTGCGTGTGATTTAAGATGGAGTTCCCTTGCATGTTGGGGTTATCGGTGAAGAATTAATGGCAGCCAGCGGGATATATTACAGTGGTGCTACCCAGTCGAGCCATGTAGCAAGGCCATACATAAATCATAGCAGCAAAGTGACTTGGACAAGCTGATGGGTGAATTGCTGCTGCCTGTATAGGCCCAATATCGACTTTTTCCCTTTGCTCCTCTCCTAAATCATAAATTGTGGAATATAAATAGTCTAATTATTCCAGCAGAGAGTGAAATTAAAGGCATTCCTTTTTATTGTGTCTTCCTTGCAGATGGTGGTTTGATCTTGCGTAACTGAAAGACTGAGAAAAGTAATTTGCGGGTCCAGGTATGAAATCCTGATCAAATCCTTAACATGTTGTTTATATGACAGTTGGATAAATCCATCCTCATAATGGAAATAAAAATGATGCCGCCAAGGCCCATTGATGCCCTTGACATTCCCTGCCTCAAAGCCCTTACATAAAACTGAACTGAGAAGGTTATCAATCACCACAAGAAAAGCCCGGGGTCATTATTTAGACGTTAATATGGCAAAAATCAACATTTGAAGTAGAACAGAAGCTTTATTTAACACCTGCATTCACTTATAACTAGAAAATCCTTTTTTTTCTGTTGTCCTTGTCCTCTTATCTTATGCTGAACCTAAGACTTTAAAGCATTCTCAATTCTGGCGCACAGCCTTTAGGGCTGTTGAGACTGTCGGTCCCTCTGCTGCTGGCCCATTAAACGCCACTGCGGCAGGAAGCTCAGCAGCAGCCAGACAATGTTGGGATACACTGGGATCTATAGATCTGATAAGAGATAGTGCTGCAGTTTACAAGTGCCTCTCCAAATGCTACTTCTGCTGCTCAAAGAGAAAGAGTGGTATTTCAAACTTTCATTAGGAACCCTCTACACGCCCTTGGACCACTTTAGCTTTCCTCCCCTAATTATCGACGCCAGCCCCAAGCCCAAAGCAAACAGGCAGCTGCAAATGAGTGAGTCACAATCCAGAAATATAAGCAGGAAGGGTGCATGAGGAGCTCCGCAGGGCCTGCATTCACTGCGGGAGAGCTGTTGAGCAGAATTAGACATCCTTTTATTTTAACTCTGTGAAATCTAAGTTGGAGGTGGGGTTTGTCCTCAGGATAATATTTTATTTACAGATTTGTTTGCCCTCAAACATTAAAGCAACATACTTCAGTAATGGGACTATTTGCATACCCCCTTTCCGCTTGTCTCAAGTTTTTCCTTTTCTCAAGTATTTTATTTGGTATGAAAAATTAATTCCCCCTTTTTGATATCCATTGAGACAGGAGATGATAGAGTTAATTATTTTTATCTTGCCTTACAAAAACCCTTTTAGCATCTTGAAAGGCATTTAAATCCAAAAATCATTTTAACGTTGTGAGATGTATTACTATTTTTAGGGTGAATGCTGTGAATGAGTCTCAATGGAATCCCACAGTCATGCTGCTCAAAATGTTTTTATTAGTATCAGCACACTCTTTATCAAAGAAGTAAGGTTAGAACTAAACATGGGGAGTCTGACAGCCAACTGTTCTGCTTTGTTGAGTGGAGCATCATTCTTATCATGTTGTATCTACTCTGGCTATGTGGGTTTATATGGCCAAAAGAGTGTTGGGAAACACTTTTTGATGCTTTTATTGTTTAAAAGATCTGATCATGGCATCTTAAAACCCAAATACTAGTGTAAAATTTGAAATGTGTAGAAATTTTGTTAAGGATATATATATATATAAATATATATATACATACAAATATTGACTTGACACTTGAGTCTGGAATAGTTCCTCCTACATGATGTCCTGTCCACTTCAAACTGCCATAAGAAGGATCAGGTGTGTATGAAAGTGGAGCTGGGTTTCTCTTTGGTACTTAAACTGTAGTTCAACTCAGATTCCCAAAACCATGATTGGAATGTTTGTGGTGGTGAAAGTTGAGCAGTTGAACTGCAATGTAAACAAAAAATGTAATCTAGGTTTATGTATATTGCTATATGAAAATGAACATCAACTTAAACCCTACACGCTAACTGTAATAACTGTATGCTTTGTCTTTTATCATTCATTTTGCACAAACAAATTAGTTTTGTTGTTATCCTGCTGATTGACATACTCACCCTCCTAAATATTACCTCTTGATATGAGTGATGTCACTCACTGCTCAGGGCGCCATTCTCTCAGGGGGCGGCACCATCAATTTGAGGGTGGTAAAAAGTTGTCAATTGCATTGTCAACGTTTTTTTTTTTTTTTTTTATCACAGTGGTCCCCCACCAATTCACTGTACATTACTTGCTGACTTCTCTGTGGAGCACAGCTGCAAATTAATCACAGAAAATTCTGATTTTATTTCTAAAATATTAAAAAGAAAATGCAGTTTGGGAAGCTGACATACCTAAGCGCAATTCTACTTCATGTTTTGTTAGTTGATGTCTGCTAAGCAGTCAACCCAAGACTGCCATGGATTTTCCTCGCTGCTAATTGTCTGCATAGATGAGGAATACTGTATATTTTAGATTCTGCTGTAGCTCAGACTGTTTCCACAGTGTGTAGTAATACAAATTCACAGCTGGCTACAGTCCCTAACCAATGTGGATATGAAGGTTGTACTGTTTTTGCATACTTACTCATTGGTGATTGGGTACTTCAATGCGCCGGGCGTATTGTAAGCAGGGAAAGAAAATATGTCTGTGCATCACAGCTGGCCTCTGAACCATTTATTTAATGCACTGTTAATAAAAAGGGAGACATAGGGCATCATTTTAACCACTGTGGATAGAAAACATGCTGTATATTGGGAAGTCAGGCTTGCGATTGGGAAGAAATCCCCAGATGATGCAGCAACACAGGAAGACTCAGTTTCTTTGGTTCGTCTCACAGATGTTACTGTGGCAACTGGACCCAACCTGCCAGGCAGCCAGCCATGCTGCGTCATCTTATTCCGCCTCTTCTTTTTGTTTTTGCACAGCGAGTTGATCATTCCTATTGTCTCTTTTTGTTCTGCTTTGTACCTCTCTGGGCGTTGATCAGGTACGCTTTCTTATATTCTTCTCTCCCATCACACCTGGCTGTGCTTTCATGCAGCACGCACTCCTCCACACACATTTCAGTCAGCACTCTTTCTGCAATCCATTTTCAAGGTCTCTGCTCGTCCTCCTCCCCCTGCTGTTATTTCCGCTTACTGTGTGTGTGTGTGTGTGTGTGTGTAGGTGGACGTGGGAGTAGTTCACTTCACTCCTCTGGTCAAGCCTCAGATTCAGCAGCCCTTCAAGCTGGTGGAGAAAGTAGTCAGGAACGTTTTCCAGTTCCGTCGGAAGCACTGCCATAAAGGAATCAGGTGAGCACAGTTATAAAACTTGTTGGGTCTTAGAAGGCCACTATCCTCAAGTTTTTACTTTTTAATCTTGGCTTGTCCTCATCTGTCATTCTCAATCTACATTTTTCATTCTGCGCTCTGACAGCAGTGTCTTCACCTCATCATTAATAAGGCTGCTTTTTGATTGACTTTCTTTTTTTTTTCGTGTACTCAACGCTCTGACAAACGCAGATTTTAAGCCTTTCTGTAACCAAACCCTTAACAGTGAAGCAACTTCAGAACTCTGTTCAAAAACCAGTAGCAACAAGCCCACTCATCCACATGCATCCAATCGCTGCCCATCGCCCCCGTGGTTGTTGGGGAAGCGTATGTAGGCCTGGATAACAAAAGAACCCAGGCTGTGTGAGAGAGCAGTAATTATGACTCACTGAGGTGGCACAGGAAGACGAGGCAGACTGTTTTATGCAAGAGCAGTAGGTTGGCGGCAGCTGCACCAAATTTCAGAGGCAGCCTTCAGCACTGATGCACCTTAAGAGTCTCTGCAGAGTCTGGAAGTGGCTAATGTTCTCTAGCGAACTAAAGATGAATATAGATGAACATTTTCAGACAGAAGAATGTCTAGAAACTGTATTCACGAGCTTGTCTGCTTTGAATCTGATATAAAGAAAAATGTAAATCAATGTTTTTGTTCTTATGTGAAAGTGTTCAAACGCTGAAACTCCTTCACTCCTGGAGCCGTGCAAAATAATTCACACCGTGTAAACTTTTGCCATGTTGCAGTCACAATTTATTTCATTGGGGATTTTATGTACTAGGCCAACACAAAGTAGCACATAGCTATGAAATCGAAAGTTTTCAAGATGTTTTGGCATTGCATCCATTTGCATTAAGATCTCCCGAGTCAATGCACAGATATATCTTTCATTTGAAGAACAGCTGCTGGTTGTTTCAGTCATGCCACCATCAGCTTAGCAAATAGCCTGAAAGC
Source organism: Poecilia picta (assembly GCA_033032245.1). Classification (NCBI taxonomy): domain Eukaryota; kingdom Metazoa; phylum Chordata; class Actinopteri; order Cyprinodontiformes; family Poeciliidae; genus Poecilia; species Poecilia picta. The sequence continues at coordinate 12,151,556 of CM065374.1, forward strand.
TTTGCTCATTCTTGTTTGTATTTTATTTCATGATCTGTCATATTGCATGAAAAACATCTGCTGACATCAATGTTCAAACCTTGCCTCAAATCCTTACCTGGCCAGGTTTGTCAAATACGCCACTAATAGTTGTCCTGTCAACAGATTCCTCTATTTAAAGGCAGATGATGGTACTCGATTTTATTCAGGGATGTCAGAGAAATCACTGCAGAATTCAATCGCTTTATGTCTTTATCACATGCAATCTCATTATTAAAATAGTTTAAAGTGTGCGGTTTTAACCTGAAAAAATATGAACAAATTCAAGGGAGGTGAATACTTTTGCAATTTGCTGTCAGTTGCAGGGGAGAAAGTTAATCATTCATGAGCAGATTCTTTGTGTGATTTGGATTAACTCCTCAGATTTAGCAATAATTGCTAAGGAATAATATATTTCTGTTTGAACTTTGAAATGCCATTAAAACTGCATGAATATTAATACATCAAAGCCACCTGAATGTGGGGATCTGTACCTCCGTGTCTCCTGCCATCTGCCCCCAGAATGCTGTTTCCGGAGGCTGCCGCTTGGAGCTGACGGAGGAGATGATGCAGAGGGCAAACGTGGACCCCGTTCTGCGCCCCACCGAGCTCACCATACCCCACATAAGGGCCTTATCGGACGCCTACGCTCACCTCTGCGCCAACGACCCCAGCCTCTTTAGCTACGACTTCAGAGAAGAACTCAGGCTGAAGCACCTGGGGAGGAATCACCGCACTTCAGTGGACGCGTTTAAGGAGATGCCGAGTGCGCCGCAACCGTGCTGAAAACAAGCACGAAAACCAAAAGGAGCCCACTAACAGCCTCTGCTAGCGCAGAAAGACAACACATTGCTCTTAGCCTTGACATTTCCACCTGGCACAGACATGCATTTTTAAACATTCTCTTTGCACCCAGGGAGAAATAAGTCATTCGAAACACATGAACGGTGTACGGGCGGCGCTTGTCTTCCGTGCATTTTTGGAAAGGGAAAGAAAGCAGCTAGTTGCCCGTAGCAGCTCCTGGCGAGTAAGTATCTCTTTATGTCCCATTTCTTTTTTCATTTCTAACACCTTGTCCTGTGGGAGCTGAAAGAAATGTCAGTGCTTTCAGGGTGATTTAGAGATCGGGAACATGGCAGCTCCACATCCAGGACAATTTTTTTTCATTCAAGCGTGTATTGCTCCGTCACTTGGGAGACGGAGCTTAAAGGGCTGCTGAAATTGCTGTGAATTTGTCAGCTCAAATAAAAAAAAAACAGACAAAATAAGGATCAGAACTCATAGTAAAATAATTTTTAACCATCTTTTCTCTTTTTTTGCATTCTCTCAATAAATATTTTGATTATGTAAGCCGTTGTTTGTACATATGCCTAAGCTACCAGTAAATGAGCCAATGTCATAGAATATTACCAGTGAGTTTTGTCTTATCAAATTAAAACGCTCTCAAAACAAAACGTATGTTGTGAATAAAACTCGAAGCTGTAGTTATTATTCAGATATTAAATGAAAGTGTTTTAAATTCTCCTCTTTGAATATTAGAGCAGATTTTTACCAGCAGAACATGGCGTTGCTGCTCCCTGCCAGTGCGACAGATGGTATGCTTGGGTTGACTTGCCAGAAAGCGACTTTGTTCCGTTTTGATGAGAGATGGGCGATAATCTCTTGCAGCAATGGAAAATTCACATGCACAGATACGCTGCGTTCTACAGTCCACTCCTTGGCCTTAAAGAAATCCTGAGCAGTGCAGTGGTATGCCGAGCTTTTATTTTGGTAAGTGAGGGAACGTGGCTGATTTTAACGGTGAGAAATTATGTCATGCAGAGGAGCAGCAGGGTAGTGATGTGCTAATGAGGTATGGCTGTGCAGTGGTGCAGACACCTCTTTGGACTCTGCAGTATTTACATGAGCTATTATAAGGTCTTTGAATGTCAGATTTCATGCATTGTGTATCAACAACAACGTAATCATAAGGGAGTTCTGTCTCATCAGCATTTCTATTATTAACTCCATAATATTAAACAGACATGTAAGATTTGTTTGAACTGCATGCAAAGCAGGTTTTGTTTCCAACTGGATCATTTAGCATCAGACTGCCTTGCTTTTTCTAAATGGAAACACATGATCATGTTCCTGTTAAAAGGATGTTATGTGGTGGTGGAAAACATTGAAGAGCAAAGACAATACTGAGTTTTCCAAGTAGCTACTATTAAGAATCTGACTTGTGCCTTTGGATTCTTCGCCCTGAGTCAGCTTTTTTGGATTATGTTTTTACCATCCAGAGACTTATTTTTAGCCAACCTTACAGATGAGCATGTTTCTATCAGAGCCATTATTTTGTAGCTGGCAGTTTTGGTGTTGCCATCCTGCTGGAAGGTGAGCCTCCGCCCTCGTCTCCGGTCTTTTGCAGCCTCTAACAGGTTATCTTCCAGTCTTGCCCTGTATTTAGATTCATCCACCTCACCATCAACTCAGACCAGCTTCCCAGTCCCTCTTGAAGAAATGTATCCCCACAACATGATTCAAGGTAGTGTTAGTTTTCTGCCATGTGATATTAAGCTTGTAACCCAAAGAATTTATTCTCATTTGGCCAGCAGACCTTCTTGACCATATAGTGGGTCTCTGCCGTTCCTCTAGTTACCTTTTGGTTGCTTCCCTAATATATGCTGTCCTAACCCGACCTGCAAGTTTAATTGGACGGCCTAATTTCAGTAGGCTTTCAGTTTCATACTTTTCTTCACAGTGGTGTGTGCTATGTCATGCTAGTCAATGACATAAAATCCCAATAGAATACACATAAATATTATGACTATATTGTAATTTATGGAAGTTAATGAACCAAAAACAAAAGGCTGTCGACTGGGAATAAATGACTTGTTAGCATATAACACCGTGCATAGGAGTAAAGCTTCTCCCAATCTTCTATTTCTGTGCCCCACTTCTGTCATAATTATGCATTCTATCGAGTACGTACCTTTTTCCATCTAAAGGGACGTGGAATCCTACATGACAGCCAATCAGGGACCACGCGTCAAATTGAGATGAGACACTTTGCGTCCCTGAACTGCTTCACCACACAGCCAATAAGAAGGAAGTTAATGCAGAACTGAAGACACTAGACTCTAGGTGTCATTCACAAGATGAAGCTTTTTATTATAAAAACATTTCCATAAGAATAGAGCATTCACATTCATTGGTATACTAGCATTAAAAGGCAAGGTAAAGTTGCACAGAAGAGATGTGGTTTACCTTTGTTTTTTTAATAGTACCTCAAAATGTAGAATTATTCTATGGCAAACTGGCTACAAAAATAACAAATTTATTGCTAATTCCTGCCATATTTCATAACTGTACAGTGTCACAAATGCTGCATGCAGAAATGTTAGGAGAGATTACAAATGTTGATAAACATAGGAATTAAAACAATCTTCAGTGACACAATCAAATCCAAAAAACTGCTTTAAAAATGAAGCAGGGATACGGCAAACTTTTTAGCATCTTTTTTTTTTTTAAATTTAAGAGTCGATCAGATCTGTAGCCTAAAGTTCAAGCAGTCACCCAAAAAGCTTCTCAACCAAGAATAATCCAAGAAATAACTTAAAAAAACAGCAGTAATGATATCAGAACCAGTACAGGTAAAAAAATAATTCAAATATGTAGGCAAACAGTGTACTTTAGTGCACAAAATACAGCAAAAAAGGCTTAGTTTTGTCAATTTGCATGTATTTTTAGATTTGGGCTAAAAAGTTTGACCTGTGCAGCTCATAAGGTCTATAATCACCTAAATTAAATTTGCCCCCATGATCTACAGCGTTTGGTTACATTACAGCAAATGCATCAGGCAATATGAACTCATGTGGAAACCTCCTGTCTGAATAATTTCAGTCCCTCCATAGGAAACTTGATTCTTTCTCCATACCCTGTCACTATGTATACACTGTTGGTTCACCCTCTCTGTCAGCACTCCTCTGTAACTGACAGCCGAGGACATTCTCCCCATTTTTTTATTATTTTTTTTTTCACAGAAAAGGTCAGAAATCAAATCAAACCTGCCAATCAGCCCAAGATGTGGAGAGGAGGGGAATGTAATATGTTTTTTAGATGTTTTTTTTTTTTTTTTCAAATAAAAAGAGCTGAAGCTGAAAAAATCGAAACGCTCGCATGTTGACATCAGTGCTTGGAGGATTTGTTGCAGTCATGAATGGGGCAGAAATGGTCTCACCGCTCCACTTCAGGTGGAAAACCCAGGACTGCCAGCTAAGAGATCATTTGCACCTCACCCTCTGTGGCAGGGTGTCAGACTTAGTGACTTCTGAGTTCAGGCACAGCTTCACACCCTGCCTGGCAGTGACTGCTGTAAGCCACATGGGTTTCCCCACTTGTAATGCTGGGACTTTGACCAGCCCCCTCACCTTTATGACCTACCTGTGGGCCAGATACAGTATTTTTTTTTTCCATTCTGCCCATATTGGATTCTAGGTAGACATGGTGTTTCCAGAGTCTTTCGCACAGCTTTCAGCTGGGTCAAAGAAACAGTCTTCGTTCACTACGGATGTCAGGCTTTGGACGCTGAACTCTCTTTCCAGCAGAGCGTTGAGGTCCACAACACCACATGGTGACACTGAACCAGTCTGACTATCCAATGACCTCGTCTGGTTCTTCATGTGCAACAGCGACTCCTGCTTTCTCTTCACACTGTTGGTTTTTCTCTTAACTCCGTTGTAGTGTCTTTGCAATGGCTTGTGTTGGATCTCAGGAGTGTCCCCAATTCCCTCTGGTTGGACACAAGGCGCCAGAATGCATTTTGACACAGCTTCTTCCGACAGCTTGAGATGGAGGAACTGGGCTTCGATGGCACTTGCTGGGGAACTGCTGTCCCCACTGTCCCTTCTCGCGCCCCCCTCGCTGAATCCGTCGTCGTCCTCGTCGCTTAAAATGTCCGACTCCTTCACAGAGGTGGAGCGAGGTTGCGAGTCAGACTCTTGGGCCTGAGACCAGTTCTGAGGGGTGGTGGTGGCCTGAGAGTCAGAAGAGGCACAAGCTGGAGGAGCGCCAGAAAAACTGTAGGTTCCACTACTCAGGCTGCCATCGTCTGAGTCGGGTCCCAACTTAGGATTCCCGGCCTGGAAGGAGACTTCCTCAAGCGGCTGCTTACACAACCAGGAAGCTCTGGAGGATCCTGATAAAGAAATAAAAGGCCATTAGTGGCAGTCTCTATCGGAATAAAAACATTTAATAAATATACAATTTGACCTTAAAAGCAAGATAATATCTCTATTGAAGTTCATAATGTGAAACTAATGACTTAATAAATGAGCTTTCAGTTCTGGTCCGCCTTCATCGGATGTGAACTCTTGTCCAGACCTCTGTGAATGACCTCTAATGGCCGCCAGCAAAGTCAAACCATATTTCTAACCAGGTGGTTTACCAGGGACCTGCACTTCAGAAAAAAATTTAAGTAACTTGTGATTAGTCACAATTTTGATTGTCAATTTGTTAATGTTAAAACTTTAGCATTAACAATTGATGTTAATTTATTGATGTGATTGTGTTTAAGATGAAAGAATGGACTCGTACAAGAGCAAATGGATTTCAGTTTCATTCCTGATGCTCTAAGAAAATAAAACAAATAAAGGCTGACTTGCACTTTCATACCATCGTCCACATCTGATCATCATATGTAGGTGTGACCGACTTTAAATTGTTTGTCCACTTGTCCATTTCAGTAAGACTATTTTGTTTTTCCTCTTTAAGTCTTTCTTTTTACTAGGAGCTTGCAGTAGAAAGACACTGAACGTTTTTTTTCCCCCTTAGTGTCTGACATCTCTGCACACTCAAATACATTGACCGTGTTCTTGTTAAGTCACTGAGACTACTACGGTTGTACGCACACGGCCTGATTGTGGACCAAATAAGGTGTTCCACTTTTTGTACTAAAGCCGTAGTCTGACTACGTCCAACATGCTTCTGAAGACTGATTAACAAAAAAAAATCTTCCCCAAATTTCACCTTTTGGATAGAGATCAGAGTTGGGTCATAAGATATATTAGGCTTCACAGAATCTTAATTGATGTAGTATTACTTTGAACATTCATTTCCTGGTCAAAAAAAGTTGCATGAATCTTTGTTTTTGTGTTGAAGTTTATTCCATCAACAGTAAATTACTTTTAGTTGTTGCTACAACATTATTTTAGACAACGGCTCTCAACTTTGCAGTGTTTCTAAAAATTTGAATCTTAAGGAAATATAAGCAAAAAATAAAAGATATAAAGGGATTTTGAATTTAAAAAAAAATAAATAAATAGTCTTCCAACTCACCTAGTTTGGCGGAGGTAGGCAACGTTTTGTGTAGAGGGACCAAGCGCTCCTTATAGCTCTTCTCCAGCGTTCCCTCGCTCCTCATGTTCCTCCTCACATTCTCCCTCAGGATGGAGCGGATGACCTTGATGACGTTGACCTTGTTCTCGGGCACACTGAGTAGAGGACAGAAGAAAGTGGATAAGTAGGCACAACGAGACTTGATTTCAGGAACTAGAGATAGTTCCTGATATGTGGATATGTGAGGCTTCTCTTTGTGTGTGAAACGCTTGATTTGATTCATTAGAAGTGATTTCAATTTCACACTATGTAATATGAATTACCGGTTTGGTCACAGCCCTCGGTCACCAGTGTGCTTGTGAAAATCATTTATTCACTGCTGACACTACAGCAGAGCATGGCCGACTTCTGAAAAGCCTCTGAAGGAGAAACAAGGAGCTTTTGAATGTTGGGCTCCGAACTGTTGCTGGGAGAGGCAGGTGGAAAACTATTAACCAGGTTACTGACTTTCACCATTTTTTCTATATTGTTGAGCAAATTTCAATTTCTGATTAGAAGCTGCATCCTAATCTGTCCAGTTGCAACTGTTTTCTAGTAGATTCGACTTTAAAACTTTTTTTTTCTAAAACATGACCTAATAAGTAATAAGTTAGCTTACCTATTTTTTTTCCAGAGATCTACTTGACTTAATTAAAATGTATTTTCACATCTTTAAATTTTACCTGATGAATATATTCGACCTCAGACATTTTATGGAAACGCATTTCAATCCATTCCTGAAGTCTAATGACAAAGTTGACAAATTCTAATTGTATTATTTTTGATTGTGTAAATGTCAGCCATTTTGTTACATTTACAGCTAGATATGTTTTTTTGTTACTGTTTTTAAGTTTCTCTACAGTTTTCATATCAAATACTATATCAGATATACTACTACAGGTAAACCTTTTGGATTAAGATTTATGTTTGGAGGAAATGGGTAATTTCTTTACCCAGGTCATAAGTTAATTAGCGAAACCCTGACATTTCTCTCAACAGTCTGGCTGGAAGAGAGATTTGTTCCCTCTATCAAGTTTTCCGCTAGAAGGAGGAGCCCAGGAGAAATCCTGTTTCTCCAGTCACCTCAACTCTTATTTTGACGTAAAACAGCAGCAGACTCTTAAGCCTGAGTCCCAATTTCCAATTGAAGACACGCACAGTTTGACCTTTCCAATCAGGAATGACATTTACAAGCTTGCTAACATATTGAAGCACCTGTAGCTGTGAGGGGGCAGGGAGGCCCTGTGCATTTTAGACTACAAGAAAATTCACTTCTGCTTGGTGATTTTTAAATAAGTCTGCTCCCTCCACATGAAAGTCTTTATTTTTTGTTATTGAATAAAACACATTGTAAATAAAAATGTTGGTTTTTGAATGGAATTTTCTTTGATTGTTAGACCATTTTGCTTCACCAAAGTAAAAATAAACAATTTTCTATTTAACAGGGATTTTATCTGATCGACTCCACACAGCAGAAGGAAAAAAAAAAACCACACACTGTTTTTAAGTGTGGCATGCATTATTAATCTACTTTACATGCACAAACTTTTTTTTTTCTATCAAAAAAAAAATCCCCAGTAAAATATGTAGCTTGAAGTTGTAATGTTAGGAAATTGGGGAAAAAAATTAAAAGAGAAGAGCCCTTCAGTAGAGCATCCTTCAGTGCATAAACCAAACTATGAATTCATTAAAGCATTAACATCAACTACCTAAATGGTAACTCTCTGACCTGCTACACAGTTGGAAGACCGTCTCCGGTCTGCCTTCCACTTCAGACCGGGAGTGAATCAGCTCCCAAATGCAGCTGCTTTCTGTGCCTGTTCCTGAAAAAAGAGATGGACAGAGATTGGGGGGGTGGGGTGGAAGAAATGAAGGCAGAGCTTTTAATCAAACAGTTCAAATATGTTTTATGCTTTCAGAAGGAGATAAGAAGAGGGAGGGGTGTTGAGGCTGAAATGTGAAAAGCGGGCGGTGTGAGGATGGGGATAATGTGGCGATGTGCCAGCCTCTTACCTGCAGCGTTGCCCAGCCTGACCTGCAGTGCAGAGAGAGGAATGAGCCGCCGGAACTTAAACGGGTCTGAGTCGCCGTGACAAAGTGCCGAACGAGGATTCGCCTGGTCACGGAGCAGAGAGAAACAAAGCCATGTTGGAATAAAAGGAGAAAATGCCACTTTTCAAACTAAACACACTATTTGTGTCGTGGGAAAGTATAACAGATGCTATTCTTACCATTTTCTTCTTCAGCTTGTAGTTTTCCCTGTAGACCAATATCACCGCTTTCTTGAAGACTGGTGGGGGGAGGAGGAGAAGAAGAAAAAAAAAGCACATCAGCATCTTAGGTTTTGACTGCAAATATCTCCTGGGATCCCACAGAAGCATTTCAACTGCCAGTTTGAAGCCTTAAAGCATACATCAGCATTACAGCTATGGATATTTAAATTCAAAGAGAGTCTCAGTCAGAGCGCTGCTCACATGCGCCTCTGCGCACTTCTCTGACAAACCAAATTCACTTGTTCTACACGGATTTTAATTGTGCAAACATCCGCGGATGACACGCTGCGCGACTCACCAAATACAGTAATTTCGGGATCTTTTCTCATGCGGCCCAGCGACGGACGAGGGTTGAGCCAGACCACTGAGGAATGCATGAGAAACTCACCCATGGAAATCTCTGTGACCTGACGGGGACAGAAGAGGAAAGTTCAAAAGTGAGCCGAGGATGGAGCAGAAGAACAAGCTGTACTTTCATATTTTTTGGAGCAATGTGAGAGGCATGCAAATAAAACCGCTCTCATGCATTTGTAATCGGCGAAGCTCATAACTTCGGTTGAGACCACGTGCATCACCTCTACTCTCACATTACGATTACAGCTCTCATGTGGAAACGCAGATTCACCTCCTTGTCGAGGCCCGTCTGCTCCGCAACCAGCTGGTCAAACACGGAGCCGAAATCCTCGTAGATCTTCTGCATCTCGTTGATGTGGCTCGCCACCTTCTCCATGGCCTTCAGAGCCTCTGCAAGGGCACGCAACACATCGGGATTTTACGTGCTGTATTTGGTTAAGATTTGATACTTGATCATTGCGTGCATTAAATCAAATCATCGAGGAAAAAAAAGTGTGAACGAGTGCAGATTCTCAACCGTGCATGTGTTTTCCTACCAGTGAGGTGGTAGTGCTCCTCGCTGTCTGCGTCGGTAAGGGAGACCAGCTCTCGGAGCAGCAGGGGGTACTTGAGGACCCTCTGCACCGGTTTAATCAAGTACGACTCCAGGGTGGACGAGTGCTGCTTAGTAGGGTTCCTTGCATCCAGGAATTGTTTAAAGGCCTGATCCGTCTTTGCTGTAATTTTAAATAAAGATAAAATCGCTTGAGATATTTCACCACTTCATTATCATCCTCTGAGTTTCCTGATAAACCTTTTTGATAGACCAAAGTTGAATCTACATGTGCGTCTCAATAAATATGAATATCATGAATAGCTGATTTATTTTGGTCATTAAGTTAATTAAATCTAAGTGCAACTCATAAAAAACAATATTAGATTTTCAAACATTATTTTGAATTTTCATGCTTTCATAAATATATATGTATGTATAACAAATAAAACCATGAAAAACAAAATGATTTTAACTTACAAATGTCCACCTACTCAAAGTATGTTAACGAGTATCTGCACTCAAATCTTTGTTGGGGTCCCCTCCAATATAATATGACAGCCTGTGGCTATGCGGTGTTGCTCATGACCTTTGACCACTGAGCTACAGTCTTATCCTCTTTCCCTTTAATAGGGTGTGATGGTTCTGACATGGTTTCTGGCTCAGGATTGTCACAGCTAGAGCCCATTTTCCAGAAAACACCGGAATCACAAACTCCAGCCACTTTCTGCATTTTGTGAATCTCACAGAAACTCTTGAACAGACTTTAATTCGCAATCCCCTTAAAGCTGGTTGTTGTTCTTGTTGCTTGTGCACCTTTTATAATTACACTTTTTTCTTCCACTTAACTTTCCTTTAACATGCACATTTTTAACCAAATGACGTTGAGTGGCTTACTCATTATTTTTTCATATGTAGGTGTCAATGACAGCCTGCCCCATGATTATTTATAATCTAAGACATTTTTATTGATTCAAGAAACCAGACTTTAGAATTACATTTGCTGTAAAGCACGATAATCTAAAATAACAATAATAATCAAAAAAATGTTGCATTGAAATATGTTGCCATTTGTAACAAATTGTTTTACTATGATTTCTAATCATTGAATGGAATTCGCCTTATCTTTTTGATAAAATCCTATTTGCAGTTGCACATCAGTGTTGTCAAACATTAATGAGAGGAAATTTAAAATTGAGTAAAAAAATGTAAAGAAAAACATACATTAAAAATAGTCATAATAAAGGTTTTACTTTCTAGAACTGAACTACTGAACTAGATTGTTTTTCCTGAAATGCTGCTGTAAATGTCAGTCTTGTAAGGGCAGAATCATGGTGCAATAACTTGTCTCCAGCAGGTGGTAGTGTAGCTTTCTTCTGCTTCTACTCCACCAATACTGCGTCAGAAAATTACCTCTATGATATAACAAATGCAAACTTTTTCTTTTTTTAAAAAAAAATAACTCACTAAGTAGAGGCAACTCAACCTCTCAGATCTGACCTGCAAAGCTCTTGCTGAAGCCAACAGTGTGAATGAGAGTAAAGTTTGATGCATGCAGCAAAATGAGTTGTCTGTGCAGGCGGTGACATTTTCCCACTACGGTATGCTTCCACAGAGAGGAGGGGGAGGGGCCATTACAGCAGTAATTATAACACTTTCAGCTACAGACAGCCGGCTGCATCGGAACCTCCCGCAGTAATTGGCAGGCGATTAACAAGTCGAACGAATAAACAGAAGCGGAGGTAACTCACGGCCTGCGAGGGAGAGGAGGGCGATGAAGACTGCACCTGTTTATGACTGGGCTGTGCTGGGAGTTCTCCGAGATTCAGAGCAAACTGGCTATCAGTGATTACACAAAGCAGCTTTTATCTGCACTGTGCAAATTTTTGTGCTAGCCACTATTGTATTAGCTCATGAGCGCCAACTATAATAAAGGTACACCTCGTCATTTTAAGCTTTGGATAACTGTTGGTTACTTTCCTGCTGCCAACCATTTATAACCCTGTTATATTAAAAACCGAATGTTCTACCCTCGAAATTTTATTGACACTTGTTGGAACAAAACACTGTTTGCAGGATCAAAATATCCAAGAAAATGCTCTAAGTGTTTATTTTTGCTCCAGGTAACTCTGACCCATCATCGACTTTGGAGAATTAATCCGATTAAATATCCCTCCTGCTGCTTACTTCAAGGAAAACCCCAAACCGTTATGTTAATATGGCAGGTTTAAGCCCTCACCACCCTCCCATGTTGGCAAAGCCGCCGCTCTTCTCACATCGTCCTGTTTTGCTGGACAGCATTCCCAAGTGATGCCAGACGTCTTGGCATGCACAAATTAACTTTTCATTTTTCTACACGGACATGTGTGCTGTGGAAAGCAGGCCGTCGAGTGAGCAGGATCGTTTGAAACCCTGACTTTGGGGCGGACAGGTCTTCGTTTTGAAATCGCAAATCACAGGATTTCTGTGCCGGACGTAGGAGATGGAAAACTGGAAAGGCATCAGTCAGCTCACTTTCATCCACACGCCTCACTCTGGGATATTTGCTTTCATACATAATTGACTTGCTTCCTAACAGTTGATGGCCAGAAATAGAGAAGCGAGTGCCATGGGACGTCACTGATGCAACTCAGGTGTAAGGAAGCTGACGAGAAGAAAGTTTGGAAGCAGGTACTTAACATGCAGTGATCCTCTGCTTTGCGGGATGCTATGTCGTGCTTATTGCAAGGTTCCTACAAAGTCATGGAAAATCATGGAATTTAAGGATTATCCAGGTTTGGGCTGGAAAACGTAGAGAAAATGGAATTTTCTATGCTTTGTTTTTCATTTGCCATAATATTCCACAACATCCTTGATCCATCCATTTGTCCACTCTCATCCTTCACCTGGTCATCTACTCATTGGCCATCTATTTATTTACCTGCCATCTATCCATCCATCCATCTCTCTAACCATCTATCCAGCCATTAAACATCAATCCACCCATCTATCCGTTTGCCCATCATTTATCTATCTATCCATCCAGGTTTTTTCATCCTCGGTACATGAAGCCTACCCACAAAATATAGGTCATAATTCTCACTTTTTGGAAAGGACAGAGCTGTGGGGATCTGAATCTTGAAAAGTAATGGTGAGAACTCCATTATCAGGATTCCTTACCTCTCTTTAGGACCTGCTGGACTTTGATGTGGTTTGCACAGAACCCGCTGTAGAGCTTGAAGTGGTCGGCATAATAGAGGAACGAACCCCCCAGAGAAAACAGCAGCTTCTGCCAGGAAATAGAAAAAAAAAATAAATAAAATGGAGTGAGGTTTGCACACAGACAGAAAGTGGCTTTATACAAGATGAAAGAGCATGAACACGTGAAGTCATGACCGTCCTCCATCTCTCCTGGGAGACCATTCAGAAGCCCCCTTCCTCTCGACTAACCTTTCTGGGTTCAGCCGCTGAACCGCAGATTTAATCAACAGACTCCACAACTCGTCAGGCTAAGCCTATAAATCAGGACATTGTACTGCTGTCGCAACTCTTCATTTGTCTAATAAATCCCCAAAATTCAAAGGTCACATCTTTTTATGAGAAAAGTAACTCAGATTACCTGTTTGGTGTGCTTAAAAGATGCTAAGCTTTAATAGATAAGAGCGTAAATATCCCTGCGTCTGTGTACCTTAAACTGTGAGGGCGTCTCCAGGGTGCTGAAGTCAGGCTTGGAGGCAATCCTCTCCTCCAGGGTCTGCAGGAAGACCCTCTGGAAGTCCAGCATCTCAGGAAGGCTGCCAAACAAACTCTCCATCTGACAAGGAGAGCAGGGTGGCAGGGATGAAGAGTAACGGGTGGAAAAGAAAAGAAAGGAAAGGAGAGAGAAATGGTAGAACAGTGGGAAGTTGATCGATGGGGATGTATGAAAGACCATCAGCACAGACAGAGCAGTGAGAGGAGAGAGAGAAAGAGAGAAAATGTGAGGTTACATGGAAAGAAAAAAAAAAGCTGGGCTGACTTGTAATTCATAACAGTCAGTCACACATTCCCTCTGGAGTGTTAGAAAATCTCCTCTCTGATGGCTCCATCTCTGACAAAGCCCGTTAGTGACGAGCCATATAAATGTGCCGTCTGCTTTGCAGCCGGGGTCGACGGTACCGTTCATTAAGATCCATCAAGGTGGCAACACTGCCCTGTCCGGTCTGTGTCTGGACACGTCCCTGTCTCTCTCTCATAATGGGTATTTTATTTGCCCCTCGGTCTCAGCAGGACTATCGACTGCTGTATCTCAGGAGGAGTGTCCCGTGTCTGAGGTCATGTCCGGCAAGTGTGATTTCATTTGCATACTGCAGAAACACTATGCATTTGCATCTCAGCGAATTCACAATAAGTGATTTTAGGTAAGACTAATAAAGAAAAAGCTTATAACACAGAATTGTGACATTACAGCCTTGTCAATCAGATCATTATTGACAAGAAGTTCAGAGAAAAGTTAAGCTCCAGCTTTGCTTCCAAATCTTCTCAAACCCTGCAATTTTTGCACCTTTTTCTACCTCACCTATTCTTTCCACTCAACTTTTCAGAAATATGATTGGTTACAACACTCCACTGCAGAAAAGCCAATTTCTTTAAAAATGAATTTTTGTGGCCTTTCTTATATATATTTTTTTGTATTTATTTTATGTGGGGTTTTTTTTATCAGATGACATTTCTTTTTTAAAAGAAAAACAAGTTTCTGGCAATGATCATGGCTCTAAAAACACTGAAATACATCACCCTGTGTTTAATAAGCAGTAACATTTTAGTAATATATTAAGATTAGCTATTACGCTGTCATAGATAAATCGAGGGTTTTTTTAACTGGAGAAAAATTACACGTGTAATAAAGAGCAATCAGTGGATTAAGATGAGTGTCTTTACACCTAAGCTGGCCTTTATTGCTGCGCTCCTTTGTGGCGTTCGAAGGTCGGGGTCGGGGGATGCTAATTTCTCCTGCAACCAGTTAAAGTGGCAATGAGGGAGATGACCCGGTTGGGTTCATCAACGGGTAATAAACACTGAATGATTTCGACCTTTTCTGCAGGACAAAGATCCGCAGCCTACCTCGTCCTGTGTGAGGAAGGTTTCACTCTGCAGCGGTTTCAGGTAGATCTCAAACAAGCAGTCCAGGTCCTATAAGTGGGGAAAGAAGCAGAAGGTGGTCAGTCATCTGTGCTTTATTCCTGAACATGCTCATCCTTTAAAATCCCCTCCATCATCAGAGTTCTGTCTTTATAACCTCCGCAATCACCTCATTTCCCTCCCGTTCCCCTGCAACCCGCTCCTTTAATATGGCTGTAGCTTGTCTTAGAATCAGCGAGAATATTCTCATTAGGCTGATTTATGAGCATCCTCCTCTCCCCTCCTTCCCTTCAGCACCCCAGCCAGCGGTGCATGGATTCAGACGAAACGACCTGAATCAAGCTGCTCTGGGAAGGCAATCTCCTCCTCAATTACGACTCAATGGTAGGCTGAAGAGGGAGGGGGGACGGAGGAAGACAACAAGGACATTTGGAAGAAGGGGAAGAAATGCCACAAGGGCTGCAGAGTGCAGAAGTTTGAAGGGTTCAGGCACATTTTTCATTTCATAGTTTTGAGACGGAAAAAGAAAAAAGGTACAAAGGCAGAGAGAAAGCAGGGATCAAAGTGAGGAATGTTGAGGGGGAAGAAAAGAAAGAAGAGCACAAAGTAAGCATACAGGAAACGACGACAAACGAGAGAAAGAAGGACAGATGAAAGTGAGATATGGCGAAAGAAATGATGGATTAAAAGAAGGAAATATAAGAGGACAACGTTTGGACAAAGAAATCAGGAAGTCTCAAAATGCAACCGTTTTTGTTGTTTTTTTTGTTTTTCATACTCACTGCAGCAGAAAAAAATTGTCACTATAATCAAAATCAGAATATAATGAAATAATGCCAGACAGGTGTAAGAGGAAATTGAATATTTTTTAATGCTCAGACTTTTATATCCAACACTCTGAGGTGGCTTCAATCAAGGCAAATGCCTTAAAAAAAAAAGAAAGTGACAGCGGATCACATTACCAAATCTTTAGAAAGTGTGAAGCAGAGTTTGATGAAATATTAATCCACTTCTCTTACATCTAGTATTACAGCTGTCCAGTCTTTGTAGACTCACCTTCACGTAGGACTTCTCTGTGTCCACCAGCTCCTGGATGACCTTGCGCAGCCTCTCCGTGACGCTCATGTGCTTGGGGCAAGGTCTGAGCAGCGTGCCCTCTCTGGCGGGACTTGAGCCCGACTCGCCTCCCTGAGTTTCCTTCACATCATCCATCACACCCCCGGCTGCCGAGCCTTCCTGGAAGGAATTGTAGATGGTGCACACCGTGTCCACGCTCTGTAGGGGGCGACAGAGAGGACGGAGTATTTAGGTTAGGCGGCTCGGGGATTAGAACAGCCGGAAGAATAAAATGGCGGATCACACTGAGACTGCAAGCCTCCACACACACACGCACACACACGCTTCAATAAAAAAAACAATTTCTTCACATCTAAATCCAGGGCAATTTTGGGTTTTCTGAAAACATTGGAGATTTACTCATGCACTCAATAATCAACTTTGTAGACTTCACAATGCATCTAAGATGCTACCTTAAATCTCAGCAGGTCGCCTTGGTGCACGTTTGATTGTTCCTCTGACACTATAACAAACGTCAGAAGTTTGTCAGGAAATCCCACGTTGCCATGTAATACTTTGTTAGAGTGTTTAATGTGTGCCAATTTACAGCTAAATAAAAGGAAGCTCAAACATAGTTTTCTGACAGGTGGAGCCCCGTGGATTACTCAGCGTCATATCATTTACAGAGATGTTCTCTACAGGCAGATGATCTGCTTTACTTTGTATTCCTTCCACCTGTACAGCCTCAGGAAAACGAACATATGCTTTAGGCAACATATTGCAAAGTTCCGCCTGTGGCTGGTTGAGACGTTGCAGTCTGTTAGCGGCTGCGGCAGAAAGTGAGCAATTAAGAAGTTGTCACTTATATTACATAGAAAGCAATGACGGGGGAGAAAAATCCACTTTCTACATTGTTTACCAACTATGAATTCACATTCTCTTCACTTTGGTTCGGTTTAACTTAGTTGATGCAATAAGGCAATTTTAGCTTAATTGGCGCTGAGCTGTGACTGGCTGGTCAGAAGTAAACAGCTATTTGAAAGAGTGTATTATCTACAACATGCACATATATCTGTGGGTCCTTCAGGCGGTGGTGAGAAAGAGAGAATGAGATTTTTCTGTTTAGGATGGTTGAACAAAGTACCATGATGTTGCTAGCTGTGCTACTTGCTAAAATAACAATTGCTAAGTTGTGCAAAACTCAAAGATGATGAATCGGCCACAAAATTCTGATTGGTGCATCTCAAGATCCAAGTGCTCCAGCTCCATAATGGCTATTCCTCCTAACTGCAGGTGAGTGACATGATGTTGCATTATAATCCATGCCCAGCTCCTGACACCAGCTGAGGCTGATAAGTGCCAGTAAAGGCAGTTTTTTTTTTTTTCAATCTGCTGTTCAGCAACACAGAGCAGAGAGGGACAGTCCAACTGCTCAGCAATTTCCGACTTCCCCCTGTGTGTGTGTTCGTGTGTGGGTGTGAGTGTGCAGGTATTCTAAAATGTCGCTTCAGGAAGCCGTCGAACGCAGCTCACCCCACTAAAGCATGCACAGCCCCAGACATGGATCGATAGGCCCTCCGTTCTGACGCCGGGGCCACCGAAGCGCATGCCTGCACACAATGCGAGCAGCGTGTAAAAGCCTGTCTGAGTCATTTAGCTCGGGCACTGGTGTGAGCTGCCACCCCTCTACAAACTCCCAGGGAGTCCACAGACAATCAGGACGTCCGTTAATAAGCTGCCGGCTCATCAGCTGGTTCATTATAACGCGGTCACTCCAGAGATGTACCTCCCTGAATGTAAGCGCAGACTCCACGTCTCTGGGAATCAACTAAGAAAACAAAAAAAAAGGAGGTGTTTCTTGGGAGTAGTAGCTGATAATTGCAAGGGGACCGAATGTCTCCCTGCTTGCTGAGAACGTCTCCAATTTGACTTGACAGGCAACCTTATGTTCTCGTAAACATGAAACCACAGCCACGCGAGCATCCAGGCAGAAGCCGATCGTTTGCTGAGCCGATCGGCAGCATTTTTCTTAAATGCGACTGAGCGCGTGTCAGCTTTCTCTTAGCTTGTAAACACTGCTGCTGACACACTTTCCCTTTGAAGATCATAAAGCCTGCCGGTGACGACGCAGTGGCAGTCAGCCCTCATTTAGTGATATACGCCTTGGGAAAACTCCCACCAGGCAGACGGACAGGCAGGTGTGGGGTAGAGACGGCCTGAAGGAAGCACAGAGGTTAAAGGATATCAGAGCAACAAATTCATCAAACAGCCCACTCATGCATTCCCGACAGGGAGGGGAGCAGGCTTCAGGAGAGTGATAACTCTCACATGCGACGCTTATTTCTGCTCCAGACACCAACAGGGAGGGGTTGTCGGGTTCTCTTCAAACAAGTATGTGCCTGGTAGCATAAATCTCCACTCAAATGCTTAGTTAATTCTCATCACATTCTAGTACTAGCCCACTACGTGCAGCTGAAGCTCGCATATGACTGTGAGAGCGTGGAGGAGTCAAAGCTCGAGAACAAAGACCTGAAGACGCTTGCAATTTTGCTCAGAGAAACCCAATTTTGTTCACTTCAATCCACAAAAAAAAAAAAAAAAAAAATGTATTCGCCGGAGCCTGACTAGATAAGGTGGGCAGAGAGAAACAGACGGCGAGAGAGGACGGGTGGGGGCTCGGCACTCATGACTCAGGAACTGCAACTGCCTCACAACAATCCAACCAACACAGCCTGACAGCCAGCCCAAATAACCAATTAAAAGCTAAGGACGTGAGCCAGAGGAGACGGGAGGAGAAGCCGGGGAGAGCTGTGAAGAACAAGTGGATCTGACAGCGCTGCTGTGAATTCCTATTCAGGGGCTTTCTTGCTGATAGGTGTCGGCTCCGCGTTACGTTTGTACCTTAGCTCATGCCCTGAAGTCGATTCAGAACATACGGCTCTGCAGATCTTTGCAGATTAGAAAACAAGGCGTGATCAGAGAAGGGCTTCATGTAGTTTCCTGATGGCATTCTGGTCAACAGCTAGCTGGATTTTTATTTATTTATTTATTTTTAATTCTGAATTCATTGCATGTCTGTAAAAAGCCTTGAAAGAAACTCATGTTTTATTGCAGCAGGATAATCTCCAAATGGAAAATCACCTAAATCAACAGCAGCCCTAAAAATCATTTAAAGATACAGAGGTCTAAAAAATGTGATATGCTTATTTACTTTTTTGAGTTAATCATCTAATTAGTAATTAATAATTATCTGCTTAATTGGGTTATAAATACTGCATGACACAGTATTTAAATTCACATTTATCTTCCTAACTGGATAGGTAATGGGTGGGATGGTAAGGAATGTTAAAAATTTTTTTAAAAATGCAGCAACTAGAACAACTTTTAGACGCCATCAACACTAATTTCAAGGTGTTCTACAATCCCGAACATAAACCTGTGTTTTTACTTTCTACTTTGACTACAAACTGAAGCTCTGTGATTTGGTCGGATGAGACCACATTTTAGCTTTTCATCAACAAACACTCAGCGCAAAGGATGAATAAGTGGAAAAGCACCGCATGCCCACTGTTAGACACGGTGGAGGGTCGGTGATGATGTGGGAGTGTTCCCGGTCCCAAGAGTAGGGATACTTTGTTACAATCATGATGTCTTGGAAATGCCAGGAAATAATTCAGAAAATTAAAAATGTGTTGCTTTATGGATCTTTCAGCAGAAAAAAAATCATCCAAAACATCAACACAGAAGTGGCTCACCACATACAAAATCAATGTATTCCCCATTCACACCTTAGCCTTCAGACCCAAACCTTCTAACCTTGAAGGTGAGATGTATGTATGCTCTAACCTTGAGAAATGTTATGGAGAAAAAGTCAGACCTGTCCTGTTTAATAATGGTTGGAAGGACAATTGTGCCACCAATAAATCTGTAAACAACTACGTCTTGAAAAAGGATTTCCCCATCCACGCCTAACACATAAATGTAAGGTTAAAATTTTCTTCCAAGCTACGTAAAATCTACCTGCAATCAAAACAGATTAAAAATAAAGCGGAACGTAAAAAGTGATTTTGCCTTCACGCTGTTAACTATTCCAGTACCAATCAAGAAGCTCCTTTTAAATTTGAGCAGCGACACAAAACAGCAAAGCGAAGCATCAAACACGAGAGCGTAAAGTGCCACTACCTCCCCAGCCTTCTGGTGACCAGGAAGAGCAGTCTGTAGAGCAGCCTCCATGCTGCTGTGGCGTGCCGCCGGGTCCTGCGAGCCAGCGAACAGCCTTTCCTGTGCAGCTTGCCTCCCCTGAACGTCGGCATGACCGATCGGCTCTATGACACCTGACGTATATCAGATATACTTCACCACCTGGAAATTCTTAAAATCCACTAAGCTTCTTGGATTTTCTTCGCCTTCCTTATGTTTTTTTTCTCATTTGCAGCCCGTCTCCCAGTTAGGCCTGGATCACACACCTCGGTTCTGAGCCCACCTCTGCCTCCCGGATCGAGCCGGGCCCAATAGGGACGGGCTGATTGATTTGACGTTCTGGGAGCGTGGGCAGAGAGAAAGCGCCTGCTGCCGGCTTGATTTGCATGTCAATCAGAAGAGGAAAGTCTGACCACGTCTTTGGGGACTTGTTCCACTCGCAGCTTTCACAGTCCATCTTCGGCATCATCACTGCAGTCTGGGTCCCCGCACCTCGCCTCCATCTCTCACCTTCCTCCTCGGCTACAGAGGAACTCTCTGGTGTGGCTTCCAGAGAGCTTAGCGGAGAGGCCAGGGGCTGGACTGGTGTCCTGCCTCTCAATAGCAGCAATACAATGTAGAGTGTTCTGGCTTGTTACCTCCACACACAGAGGAATGGCTGACTCAAAAATGGGAAGCTCTGAGCCAGCGGGGGGTAACAGGGCAGGAATGTCAACTATGGCCTCGCACAAAAATAAAACATGTCATCTACTGCTCGATGAACAACGTAGCTTCACGAGGAATTAATAAACAGATGGAGGCTTTCTAGTAAAAGACCACCATAATTTTACTTAACGTATATTTGTTGGACTTAAAGTTAAATTCAAATTAGATTAAAAAAATAATAATAATAATAAAATAAGCCACATGCTTTGATACATTCCCTCATTTTCCTAAGTCAAAATCCCTACCAGAGAGCTTTTCTTTCCTTTTTATGAATAAGAAAAAAGTGAAAGTGATAATCAGTTTTACTGGCCAGGTTTGTGCATACAAAAATGAATCTGACTTAAGCTTCAAATGCCCTCAACAATACCCATATCTAATGTTAAGAAACATGACGGTTTTGGACATGTTGGCAACCGTCTGGGAACTCAAAATTCAAGGGTGGTTCTGTCATCTCTGCAGAAAACATGGAAACTGCTATGCTAAGTAAGTAATTGTGAAAATAAGATGCCAAAGACAGTTTTTTTTTTAAAAAAAAGAAAACAAAAAGTTATTTCTGTAATCTTTTTGCCTTCGTTTTCAAATAATAAAGCCTTGTTTTACAGCCACGGCTCTTTCACCCAGACTATGTGCAAGATCAAAGCTCTTCCTTTATTGGTCTTAAATTACAGCTCTTGCAGTTAAAACCTGTACCAGTCCAGCTTTATAAAAATCTGTAATCGGCCACTCGGTTTTTGACCTTAAAGTTGCTCAGCAGATGCAATTCTTTAAAACCGAGAAGACGTGTGAATCACGTCACCAATCAACAAAATTTAAATCAGATTTCATGAATTGTTTTCAAAGCATTTTTTTTTCCCACACACAAACACTTGCAAGAGATGCACAAAGATCCAGAAGCTGGTGTTGGGGGGAGGCAAGACAAACGACAAACACCATCTCTATCCCCCCTTTAACGCTCTGAGTCAATATGTGCAGAGCTGCTGCTTTGCAATGAAACGCTGCACAAAATCAAAGGAAAAGCCTTACACGTCACCCGCAGAGGAGCTCTGCCTTTGCTGATATAAACAAACACATGTGGGGAGGCAGAGGATGAAAACGACAGGATGAAATGCAGGCCTGCCCCCGTGGGTGGTTCTACCCGTCCCTCGCAGAAAACAGCCCTGTCCCGACACTGTAAGGCAGAAAGAGAGAAGGCGCAGCAGCCACCCGGCTGCCGGTGATTCATGTGCCATCTTAGCGGGCTTGTAGAACCACAATGCCACATTCTTTTCAAAGCTTCCCCAATAAAAGAAAACACCGACTCGTAAATCAAACGGAGCGGAGGGGAGGAGAGAGAAAGATAAGGGGGAGGGCCGGTCCCGTTGCGCTTCACTCTAGCCCATTTACGCCTTTTATTATTCATCCTTAACAAATATTATTCCCGCAAAGTCTCAGAGGACTTAAAGAGAGGAGTGTATTTTAATAATGACGCCAGCTTCAGATTAAAGCACCTATTCTACTCTATTCAGATCCACTTCACTGCCTGACTGCCGGAACAACGGCAAAAGGGAGGCCGGCATTATGCAGCATTCTAAATGCAAAACGTCTAAAAATAAACAAATTTAATTGGAGAGGTTTTTCTGATGACAATAAAGCACGTGAACTTTAAATGGGGACGTTTTTCTTCCATCGTAAGAATACGCTGAAGCCGGGGTGAATCGAAGGTGAAATGTGAATTAGCATCACTATTCAGTTTTCAGCGTTTTCCTTGTAGTACAAGTATATATTTTCACAACAGAATGGCACTACTGAGGGAGGAACAACATATATATCTTTTGCTTAGTTATTTCGTTTTATTTTAAGGTAGATTATTTAATGTAATATTCCGCTCATTTATCAAATACAAAATTCAAGTTTTAGTCAGAGTCTGATGATTTTCTCCATTCAAAATTGTAAGAAAGTAAATAAAGATGAAAAAAGAACAAAAAAATAGAAATAGAACCCTAAAAACGAGTGATCAAATCACACCAGAGTGTACCGAACTGTAAACAAACCAAAACAAAAGTTACGACTCTATACAGTCTGAGTCTATATAATGACATGACAGTGACAGCTCAGTCCCTTTTCATCTTCTCACATGCAGGTTGAACAGTTGGTAAGACCTTCTGTTTTCTTTTGCTCGTCTCTGGTGGCCTTGAGACCAACGATCGGAGCTGCGAGGATCGTCTCGCCCCCCCAGAGGCTGCACAAGCTCCTCTCCGATACAACTTTTGTTCTTCGATTGGTACGTTGTTTGTTTTTCTTTAATCAGCGGTAGTGAGATTGCTGTCCGAGTCGGGTTTCCAGATTGCCGAGGGTACAGCGTTTTTTGCCGTAGGGATGAAATAGAACATTGTTTCGTCTGGATCTTAAAATTGTCAAGTTGAAAGTACTCCTTAGTATTTTGTCATTTTTATTCGCTCAACAATAAAGCAAAACTTGCTGTTGATGTTTTAATGAAACAAAGTGGTCTGACTTATAGCAAATGGATCTGTAAATCATCAGCCATAAACCAATTTTCTCTCTTGGAAACCGTGAGTTATGTAACTAAGTTTGATAAGTGGGTTCGCCCACATGTCCTCTTTTGAGTAAAAGCGACTGCGTCTTTGTGGTTCTGTTTACAAGAAAGCAAAAAAAAAAAGGAAAAAAAAGAAAAAAAATGTGCTCAGTGAAAGATATTTTGTGTTGTTCCAAACATTTTCATTTAAGACAATCCTAATTTTCCTGCCTCTTGTTCGTAAGGCCTCTCTTCAGTAAAAATTACTAATTATGTTTAGTTAGGTGTTATGTGCTTCGGGCACATTTTGATTTTCTTTGTTTTCTTATAGCCTTTAGTTGAATGACCTTTTGTTAATATATTTTGGAGTTTGGATAATTTCTTATTTTTGGTCATTTGATTAAGTTAATTTGTTGGTCCGCCTATAAATAGGCTGGGTTTCGGCATGTTGAGAGCTCCGCCTTTCCGCTCACTTCCGTTCGCTCCACCACCATCGGGGACACGTCCAGTCGCCGTGGGCCGCAGCTGACATCTCCAGCCTGCCACGCAGTATTTCTGTTAGCTTTTGTTTGTTTTTTTTGTTGTGATGTTGGCCTTGTGGGACCGGTTGTCCTGGTTTCGATCTTTCTTTTGCATTAGGTTCTTTTTTTGTTTTAGTCCGGTACTAGTCGGGGCTTCGACGGCCCTATATAGGGTTGGCCCCCTGCTGTACCGTTTTGTTCTGTTTGATCGGCTCACCGGGTCCAACTTTCTATTAATACTTTTGGGGTTTTGTTTTTTCTTTTTTTTTGGACATGGGAAACTGAGGGCCTTTAACTCTCTTTTTTTTCACAGAAAATCAGAAGCAGCTGAACCAAGAGTTCAAGAGAGTTTAAGAATAAAATATTTTGTTGAACCTTCATTCTTGTCTCGTGTCCTCAAATATGCTGTGCCCTTAGTGGACGAACGTCAGGTTATATCAGGCCACATTCAAAGCAGTCTTTCACTGCATTCAGAGTCCATAGAAAAGCCTTTCAGGGCAAAAAATACCCACAGGCCACACTTTGGACATCCCTGCCTGAAGGAACATTTTATCCACACAGTTTCCACAAAAGCCTTTAAAAGTCAATCAAAAGCATTTAAAATATCCACCACATAAAAAAAACAACAGCGTGAAACAGAATTCCAAAGTGTGCAGTATTGCAAAAGCAGAGGACTGTTTGGATGCAATATTTGGCAGACCATAATATGTCAGATACCAAAAACTCTGCCAGCTAAAAATGCATTTGTTACATGTTACTTTTTGTGATGCCCACATCAGAAATATAGAGCTCAGTGACTTGGAGGTTAGCTCTCAATAAATGTCCAGATTGTGTCCAAACATTACAAATGTGACGGCAAAATGGAAAATTTTGCCGTAACATTTTAGGAACATTGTTGTCATCAACAATGATGACACATTTTCCTAAAATCATGTAAACTTAGTCTGGATTCTGCATTATTTGCACACAGCATTCCTAAAACAATGCTTCATAGTTTTAAAACAGATATATTGCACTAAATAAAAACATTTAAAATTTACGGGAAAAGGAAAAAAAGAATACTGCTACTATTACTATAATACTATTAAGATACTGATCATGCTGGAAGCAAACAACCTGGACTCCTGCAATAACAACTTTTACAAAACAATGATTAACGTAGACACAATTATGACACAAAACTTTCCCATCTTTACGTCCGTAGAACATAGTTACCGCCTGCTTAGACCCTCTCTGGCATTGCAGACAAGCAGAAACGTCCTCTGCCAGACAGGCCACCTTGCTTTTAACGAGACGCCCCAAACCCAGTAGGGCAGACCCCAGATTCACGTCGTCCTCCTCGGCTTCAGAGCCGGATGGCCAGAACCAGCACATGGCAAACAGGGAGCACAGAGTATGGGCCGGCGACTGGTCCTGCACAAAGATCTCGAATAACGTGGTAAGGTAGAGGGACGGCTGAAGGTCTTCATCGCTCCTGGTCAGGCCTGAAGTCGGCACGGCTCCCTCTGAATTAGCCATTCCTCTGTATCATAATGGGCCGTGTGGGTTCCTACAGTAAGTTTTTAGCGCAGTCTTGTTTACAGATGGGTAGACTGACAAGAGGAGGCTCGCATTAACTGGACTGCCAGCACTAAGCCCCGATTATTAGCCTGCTCATGACCAGATGGCGGCTGATGGGCTTAATCATAATACAAACGCACATCCTCAAATGATTCCCTCCTCCTGCTCCACAGGCTCAAACACGCACACGACAGAGTAAAGGAAAATCTCTTGAGTTTAAAACGACGCATCAAGAAGGCATATATGCTTATGTCTGCAGGCAGAACTTTTGAAGTTAAAGTTTACACATTTTTGTTTTTTGAAAGGCATTATAACTCTTCATACTCATCACGTCCACCAAGAGGAGTAGAAAAGAAACACAATCAGAAGGGCGGGGGAAATGATATTGCAACCAGAAATGTTGCAACTGTCAAAGTGTGTGTATACCTGGTTTATACAAAGCCTAGTAACATCAGCGTCTAAATTTGATTAATCAAGCTGGATCCCCACGCTGGTAGGCAGGCAGAGCACGACTCCATCTATGGTTCTCTTTATAAGTCCATTTAAATGCTCTTACGGAAATGTCTAGTCTGGACGAATGCAAAGAAGCTTAATATGTCTGTTCGCCATTAGCTTAAATCAAGATGGGAATGTTGAATTTCACAATGTCGGCTGGAGGAACAAGAACAGGACAGGACAGTAGTAACAATATAATGCAAATGATTAGTAAAACGATGTCACAGAAGCTCGTAAAGTAACGAAAGAAGGAAATGTGTTGTTGTTGCACATTCAGAGACTTCTGTGCACCAACCAACATTTTTACACATCTAAGAATCCTGAGTTGTCTAAGGGTTTTTACCAGAAGTAAAGCCTTACTAGTAGGCTCAAAGTACTGTAAGTAGACATACATTTTTTGTATTCCTAACAGACCCAGAAACGGATCTGTCTAATGAGGTTGTGCCGTCTGACGTCTTTAATCATGCAGCACAGAGCAACAAACTCAGGCCTCGTACAACTCTGAGCGCTCTGGCTTTACTGAAGATGCCTTCACAATGAGATGACGGCAATAATAAAACATGACTCAGGTCCTTTGTAACACACAAGGTTAGTTTACAAAGAGAGCAAAAAAAAAAACATAAAGAAACTTGATCACAAGGAGGATAGGTAGGTTTCAAATCTGGATTTAATTAGGGGAAGATTATCAATGTCACGGATTTCTGGTCAGAGATAATTCCAGCAGGACAGGAGAGAGTTCTGCTCCTCATGGTACCGAATCGAGCAGAGCAATCAGTGAGGTGGATAGAAGAGGAGAATCTGAGGAAGGGAGAGGAGGTGGCAACATGAAGGAGCTCAGATAAACTAAGAAGGGAGCAAGGGGAAGGGAGATGTTGGATCAATCAATCAATCAAATTTTATTTGTATAGCACATTTCAGCAGCAAGGCCTTTCAAAGTGCTTTACATAATTAAAATGAAAACAGCATGTGACAGTGAATAAACATTTAGAAAGATGAAGAGAATTTTTTTAACATCCAAGGTTGACCTTGGATGTTAACATAAAGAATTTAGAATTTCACTCTGAACTTGACCAGGAGCCAATAAAGCTCCAGTAAAACTGGGGTGTTATAATAAAACGAAGATGTTCCAAGCAGCTGAGTTCTGGACGATTCATGGAGGGATTTTCGAGGGAGATCAAAAAGAAGAGACTCATAATAATCAATGCGGGACGTAACGATGCTATGGGCAAGAAATGAGGGGAGAGATGGAGACGATTAATGTTGCATAGATGGAAATATGCAAACCGAGTGATGTTAATGTGAGATGTGAAAGATTGGGAGCTTTCAAGGAGAACACACAGACTGTGGAGCTGTCAGAGAGAGAGAAACCCGTCTGTTTTGGATAACACTGATTCAGTTCCAACAAGAAGGAGTTCAGTTTTCTCACGATTTCAAAAAGATAAATTTGACCATTACAGAAAAGTTCTGGTCACAAAAATACAGAGCTAGTCATGATGTGGAAACTAACATGCCATAATGTTTATTAATTTAATTCTTCTGTTTTAGTTTTGTGTGTGTGTGTGTGTGTGTGTGAGAAACTTTCTTCATAAAGCATATATTTACTCAAGTTTATCACACCTTCCCAGGTCAATGTTCAGCTACATCTAGATTTAGAGGGATAAGGAAACAAATAGGAAAAGACCAAAAACAAAAACCACCTGTTTTGATGTTGCCGCCCTCTATCCATAACAAACCAGTTTAGCTTGAGGTGTCTTGTGGGAGTTATCCAGGACCACTTTGGCTGACATCACCAATCAATTGGTTCAGCTCATAACGGAGCCACGTCGCTGTGTCAAACTGTTTGCTACAGCGCTCTCAGTCCAAACGCTTCATTACGTAACACCAACACACGGATTACGGCGATGGTAAACGACACCTACGACGAGAACAGACACGTGAAGATCTCTCTTGTGGTGGAGTAAACTGCAATGCGGCCCGACCAATTAATCAAAGGTGGTCGCTCTCTAATGAGGCCGCTGATCACAAGATGCAACCAGAGACTTGAAATTCATCCTTCTCCTCCATCTTTCTCCCTTGACTTTTATTTTGTGCAGGTAGGCACAAACCCATTTGCTGATGCGGGGACGATTTTCTACCCGGTGACTCAGTTTTTCTCTCTCTCTCTGCCGTGGAGAATGAGCAGACGGCTGCACTGTGATTAAATCCAGCTCTGCATGAAAGCAAAAATCTGATTTACTAGCAGCAATATCTTGCCCTGTGTTTTATCTCCATTTGTTTTTAAATTCCCATCACAGTGCCTGACATAGCTGATCAAAAAAAGTGGCATTTGTCTCCTTTTGTGCCTCAGTGACGCAACTGACACACATCGCAGGGCCTCCTTCCCGCACACACACACACTCACACACCTATATTCCATTCATTCCCCAGTAAAAACACAACCGGCAGGCAGCTGAGCAGCAGAAGTGGTGCAGTGCAGATCCCAGCACAGTAGGACTGACTCATGTCGCTGGGCAAACAAAAAGAATGGAGAAGAAGAGGCTTGTTCTCTCCAGGCTTCCTCGTGGCTGACCTCAGGTCGAACGCTGGGTGGCGTTTTGTTTTGGGGGGGGGATATTTCCGCACAGGTAATTAGGCAAGCAGCAATTAGGGAAGCTTTCCAGATATTTGGCACAAAATCTCTGTCTAAAAGTCCCTGCAGTAAATAGGCATCCCTTTCCGTTTAGCACAGATTACACAACGAGGAAATTTGCCAAACACGCGCTCGCAACTGCAACAACAATCGCAGTACTCGGCTTTGTTTGGTAGGATGTAAAATGTGAGCAGAGAGAAGGTGAATATGCATGAACGTACGCGCTCATAAGCTTTCAGGCACTGAGCCATGTCTACATCATTAACACCTGGCTTTTTTTTTTCCAGTGACCACACACACTCATTAGTGCTCTCAATAAACACTGCTGTACAGATTTTAGCACATAACATTTCTACGTTGCAGAGAGGGGGAAAAAAAAGAACAATTCCCAGGAGGGAAAGCTCACAATTTAATGACTTTAATAAAAAGCAGTTTACAAAAAAAACCCCATCATGATCAGACAAAAATAGGCATCAGAATCCACCAAATGTTATTAAATAATAATAATAATAATAATAATAATAATAATACTAGAAAAAAAGACAGAAGTCCTATAAAATGATTTGGTCACATTATCTGCAGTGCACTGGACCAAAGCCAGAACTCTTTAAGACAAATTAAAGAACAACTGGTGAGGAAAAACCAGTCTGTTTCGATTAATTACCACACAAAATAAAGACACTTTGAGCGCTCGCAGGCCTTCCTCTCACATGCGTTCATCTCCATGTGTGTACGTGCGCCTGAGGCAGTGGGAGAGCAAAACAGCCTCCTCTCCTGTCTGTGTGACAGTAATAAGCTGTGTTTATACCGGTGGCTATGACGGAGGATCCTAATTATGGTAATGCTACGGATTGGTGCCAGTCTGCTTTGTGATGGCCCCACAGCTGCCACAAAAGTGGGAGTAGGCTTAAAGCGACGTGTACAATTCTTCTACCTTCTTCCCATCCACACACAGACACTCACTCACTCACTCACACACACACACACACACACACACACACAGTCCAGGAAAGATGGAGAAGGTACAGCATACCCACTGAAGCCCGTCCTACCTTGCTGTGTTGAACGAGCCTGTGGGCACACTGGGACTGATCATTCTCCAGTCCTACGCGGAGGGACTCTCCATTGTCTGCTGCAGCAAATACATCTGGAGAGAAAGAGCAGCAGAATGGTTGTTACACAGCTGCTTCATTTGAACTATTGTGGTTTTTCTGCTGCAGCTCATCCTACCAAACCACAGAAACAACGTTGGTTTGTTGCCTTTTTAAACCTTGCCTTTTTTAAGTTTCAGGCAACGTTGTTGCCAGAAACTTAAAAAGATCTCATGCCACAAATGGGGGCACGCATTCACAGCGATGTGCCAAGCAGGACACACATAGGAGTTTCTGCATAGAGACAATTACTTCTAGTTAATCAGGAGAAGAAACGTGAAGCACCGGCCCCAGCTGGAGTCCACTTCTGATAAATCTCCTCTAAACTCTTGACTGGACTTTGTTTCATAATCTTCTGAAGGATGCAGTTATGCCTGTTTGTCTGTGACCCTTTTTTTCTGCTGCACTTTGTCCTTCCACTAAGCTTTCCCTTAAAATGCTAGGATCAATTGCTCTCTGCATCGTTTGCTACTTTAGCAATGACCTTTTCTTGGATTATCCTCCTGTGTAGAGTGTCAATACCTGCATCCTGAACAATTTCCACAATTGTATCAAAAACAAAATCACATTTCTGGAAGAAAATTAACATTTTTTGCCTACATGCCTAAATTTTTCAGATTATTTTAATAATTATTTTCAGATTAAAATAATCTGAAAAATTTAATTTTAATTTTCATTTGCTCTAAGCCATAATCATCAAAATTAGGAAAAGTAAACCTTCAAATCTGTAACGAATGTCTACGAGTTTCGATTTTTACTTGAATAAGTTTATTAGAAATCCACTAGCAAATCTCTCATGAATCATACTTAAAGATAAAAAGACAAAGCTTCTTCTGCATAATATGTTTATTTGCATATTACTGCTGATCGCAGGACGATGGTGTCAGAAAAGAGGAAAGTGAGTGTTTTGAGATCCAACATCTCAAGGGCAAACTCTCTAGCAGTTGGCAGATAAAACACATTAACTGTGATTGTAGCCTGGGAGACAGGCCAAAGTAACAGCAGGAAACAAAAGAAAAAAAAACAAAACTTTTTTTAAGCCTGCAATCACTGTCAATAAATCTTTTTACTGCTGGAGCAGATTTTCTAAGGATATAATCAACTTCCATTTCTCCCATCCTTTTATTTCGTGCATCAGGATCTCTAAAAATAAAACAGAATGCTGTCATCCAGCAAAAACAAAGGCTTTTTGTAATTCCTGTCATACAACCGTTAATTCCTCTGCTGGCAGCATTTACCTCATCCTCTCCTCTCATCAGCCGTGCCTTGGAGCAGACGCCCTCTAGGGCTGAAGAACAAAAACTGCAGGCGCTTTGATCACTTAAAACTGCCATAATGAGGCCTTCAAGTCATTAATCCCTTTGTGTTCAATTATGTCTATGCTGGAGGAAACGCTAATGAATTGCTTATAATTAAGATGACAATTAACACTTTCACTGAAACTGAAGCTTTTTGTTTATGTGCAGCACAAAATCCTCTGTAGATTGTAAATGAGGGAAACAGAAGCAACCTTTTAAGATTTGAAACAACAAAAACAATGCATCGAGAGGGACAAAGTTTATATCATGAACATCCTGAGGTTAAGCCTCCAAGTTAATGGCAACTGGAACAACATTTTTTTTTGTTTTTAGTTTCAGTGAAAAGCTTTTCCTGCCTGGTATCAGCTGTGCATGTGTGACCTTACCGTTCGCCTCTGTCACCTCGCGTCCACCGGGAGATTAAACCAGCCTGACACTCATGGAGATTATGAGCCTCCTGCAGTCCAAGACCTCTTCCAGCCTTTCCGCTACCTCCGATTCAAGTAAAACTGTTCGGCTTCATCTAAACTTCTTCTTTTTTGCATTTCTCTTTTAGCTTTCCAACTGTGAAGAAGACCGACTCTGAGGAAGTGGAGATCTTAACTAAAACAGAAGTGAGCTGGTAATCTTGTGGTTTAAGTGTCAAAACTACCTACTACATTACAGTAAATTTTGGACAGCAGAGCAGAACTTTTCTATTTGCATGAACTTGCATGAACATAAACAAAAGATGCAAAAATGCGGGAAGAGAAAAGCACCTCGAGGTTTCCACCACTGCGCAATCGTTTCCGGAAAATGACAAAGGATTTTGCTCAAATGTGGAAAAAAATGAACGCACCTGAAGAGGACTTGGCTCGGTGATGCTTGCCGCAGAACTCCTTGCCCAGAGGAGCGGGGCGGTCAGACGTCCGAGCTGATGGCGTGGGGCCATCCCGCCGAAGCCTCAGGTGCAGGGACCGTTCAGAAAACAGAGTCTGGATCAAGGCCAGGTCCAGAGCAGACACACACTGGCCGTTCAGCTCCAGGATCTCGTCGCCTGGACGGAGACCTGCATGCAAACGCAGGTGTGTTTTAGGGGGAAATAAAGCGGCCTACAGAGCACCTGCGACATGACTTAAACTCGTGGTGAAAGTGAGAAGCTGCCACCTGTGCTGAAAGCCAGGCCATCGGCGAGAACTTCGCTCACAAAAATCCTGCTGTTCCTCTGACCGTCAATGTGTCCCGTTATGGCAAAGCCTGAGGATTAGGGAAAAAATAAAAGTTCAAAGAGAAGATAAATTAAATAAAACTCATGAGGCATGAGTAAACATCATCTTAATTAAGCATTAATTTGTCCACAAGCTGGCTCACCAAAGTCGGCGGTGCTGCTCGGCCTTCTCATGTGCAGCGCGAACACATTAGCAGAGACCACCTCCAGCTGATCCCAGGCCTACGGCGAGATAGAAAATAAAATCAATACGCAATATTTAAAAAAAAGCCAGGATAATAAAGAGTTATTTGTGTTCTTCAGACAGTGCATGCATGTCCTTCTCACCGCGTCGTGGAGAAGAACGCCAGGAGCCAGGTATTGAACTTCCACATTCTGCCCTGCTTGTCTGTGTAGCCGGATGCAGTGCAAACCCGGGTCCAGCTGCTTCACCTGTTTACACAAGAGACACTTTAATGTTCGGCAGCCTGCATGAACACAACAATGTGACATATTTCATGCACCAGTACTTAGCCGGGCAGCTGCTTGTGCAGCAGAGGCGTGAATTATTTACCAAGTTTTCACGTGGCGGAGAGACATAAAGACGCATTGCCTGAGCTATTGCTCGTATGTTGGGCATGCATGTGTCAACGTTTGTGCAGTCATTCACCGGGAACAGTACAAAGTCGGAAACTAAACAACTCCTACACAATGTAACTTCAAATACTGCTGCAGAAGCTTCAGCAGTTGTGACTCAACTCTAACAACAAAGTTGAAATGTCTGTGTACTTAAAGACCAAACACAATTTTTACAACTTGACCGAGTTGTGTTAAGGCTTGTTGGTCCATCCATATGCTTTGGTTGGAAGGGAGGTCAGAATACTGATAAAGAAAGTAGCTGAACTGAAAGACCATTTCCTTCATTTACCCCAGATGCAGAGAAATATTTTTAGTTAAGCAAAGCCAAGAGCGCTACGCTGAGTTAACTCAACCCTCAAAACATCAGCAGGCGTTTTGTACCGACACAGGACATAAAAAGGATTGCAATGTAAAACTTGGCCCTTCTGTTTTAGGTGATAAACTCTCTCAAACAGGTGGTCTGGCAGTTCACTCCCCACTTGTGCCATCTGTGCTGGCTGACCCACATTTAGCAAATTTATTTTAGAAAAACTGTCGCAACCTTTTTCCTGTCTTCCAATAAGCACACACACATCCATTCAATAAATACCCCCAACTCTGAGGATCTAGATGATGCGTCATCATCCATTTGCACACTTTTTTTTTTTGTGGACCCATTGCTCAGAAAGTGCTTTTGACACGACTTGACTGCTTTGAAAACAATTTAGCAACGACATATGATTTATTAATGCTTCATACTTTCAATATTTAAAGCCTGCATGACTACAAAATATTATATTTGCCTATTAAGTTTGCATGAATTCCTTCACTACACAATGAAATCCAAATGTTCTCGCTGTTCCTATTCACTTTTTTCCCCTTCAGCTGTCAGAAATATTGTCCTCTCACTCTGGCGACATGTCATTTCTTTGAAAACCAACCTTGCAGGCTGCACAAAGAAGGTCGGCGGCTGTCTGGTGTTTTCTGATGGAAAGCTGGACCGTCAGGCCGTCCGGCATGCGCACGCATGTCAGCGTGTCTGAGGCGGCGTCGACGTTGTCCCAAATGCCCCCATGGGGTGGCGACATAGAGTAGATGCTGGTCAACATGTTGAGCTTCTGCGGGGAAAAAAAAAAAACGGGGGGGAAAAATTAAGGTAAGTCCCAAAAGGGATAAGCAGAGTGAAGAGGATAAGCAGCATTAGAAAGAGAGGAAGTATAAAGGGATAAACACGAGATACAAAAGGTAAACGAGGAGGGAGTGACTGAGAGTCAAAGCACACAAATCAATACAGCTCCATTAGTCTGAATGCTTGGCTCCGGATCAAGCAGTAGAGCAAAGATGTCCAACAATTAGGTTTTCAGAAATTCATTTAACATCCTTACATGGCAGTTGCTGCACATTATAGTCATGATTATAGCTATGTACACAAGATGATTGACAAAGGCCAAACTGGCTGGTGCTGACATCAGATAGAGACTCAATGTGTTATACAGTAATCATACCCATATGCTGTAGGCAGGAAGTATGAGTATAACTGAACAGTAGAAGGAAAAGAAAGAAAAAAAAACATTTTCCCTAAATATTTTTAATAAATACCTGGAAAAACTAACATGTCCACTATGAAAGACGGCAGTGATGTGAAATACACTGTAGTGCTGGAAGAAAATCCATTGGAGACTGCAAAAGAATGGAGACCGTAATAGAGGTTTTCCTTTCAGCCAGATAACAACCCCAGATATAAAGCTGTATCTACAAAATGTTAGAAACAACGTCCCCTCTGACGGAACTTGGGATATTTTGCAAGAAAAATATCCCAAATTTCAATCTATAAAATCCAAAAGGGGTAGAGATGCAGCCCTGCAGCTGTAACTTCAGCAAAATTTTATTTTTGTTTTTATTTTCAGTAATGATTCAGGGGAACTGAATACAATGGCATGCCACACTCTTCAGATTTTATTTGTATAAATAAAATGTTGCAAGATTCCATACATTTAATTTTCCTTTTCCCCCTTCCAATATGGTCAATCAATTTAAAAAAAAAACTCCCCATAAAATACATTCAAGTTTGTGGTTTAAACATGAAAAATGTGAAACTGTTCAAGGGTATATGAATAATTTTGCAAGGCTCATAATGTACATCGACAATGTGCTTGGAAATGATTCCAAGATCTTGGAGGTAATTACAAGCTGCAGTATTTGTGGCATTAGAAGCAAGGTCTGAGTTGGGTATTAAGGTGGGGGGTTAGCCCGCCACTCGGCCTCTCAGGCAGCCATTTGGGGCTTTTGGTTGAGACTTTGTGTCTCTGGAGGGAAAAAAAACTCCACTGCTGCGTCGTGGAGTCGGGGGCCGGCACCACAATCGCAGCTCAAAGCCACAATTATTACGGCCATAGATCACGAGGAAAGGCTCTGCACCAAATATACCGACAATATCAAGTTAAACCGAAACATGGCAGTGAGGGGGGATAATTGCAAATGCATTATGGGACCAATAAATGGAGAGTGATGTGTGTGTGCGTGTGTGTGTGACTGAGGGGTTTTTTTTTCCTTTTCTTTTCTTTTTTTTATTCAATGTGTATGAGGTCTGTCAATTTCATATGCTGCTTGCTTGGTCTGATGAATCAGCTCAAGAGGAAAAAGACCTTTTTCCCCTGCTAGACAAAGCGCCTAAAGGAACAAGCAAACATCTCTGATTCAGAGCATTGCATGGCTTCACAAACACACACACGCGCACACACTCTCTTTCAAGAAATATCAACATACAAACATTTGTCTCCTTTTCTGGCTAAATGACAACTTAGAACTTTGTGCATGAATTAAATCCCCCTCCCCCCATCAAGTCCCACCTGTCGTAAAGAGTGAACATGTCAAGATTCACTAGTGATTTCTCTGAAAAGTGATGCGAGGTGAAATGTGGTGACAAAGGATGAGCAAGCTCTGCGTCACGGCAACATGGTTCCCCATCACGACCTCGCACGTGCAACAGACGTGCAACCGGAAATTCGAAATGCGGTTTCAGATGGCAAGCTTGACCAACAGCTGGCCAACACTGATGAATGCACTCATGAATGCTCATTCATGGATGGAGAGCGGGTCGACGGTTGCCTGTTTCCATGAATGGCGGCCAAGCATTAGCAGGAGGCCCCACCTTGACGCTGGACTTCAACAGGTGCTCTGTGTAGTGTGTGTGTGTGTGTGTGTGTGTGTGTGTGGACGCACTGTTTCAATTCAAGTGTGGAAATTATTTCCCAGTCAGCCATTTCCCCCTACGAGCCGCAGAGTAACGGGCGCTCCACAAAAACAGTCATCTTGTTACCCTTAGCAGCACAAATATTACAGCGCTGAGAACAAGTGGACCTCAAAAAAAGCAACTTTCGTCTTTTACAGTTATTAAACCTTTACTCTTCATTTCCCAAAAGCTCCACTCAAACTTACTTACTTCACCTTATTTCTTGGGCTTAAAGTGATTTCAGTGGCCACCCAGAAATTGCTCTGGAAGTTTCTGACAATATCTTCGCCAGAATTTAGGATTTAAAGCTGCATGTGTGCATTTGGAGTTAGTGAAGTGTGCAGAGAGGCAACGACAGCCAAAGAGGATCAGTATGTCATAGATGGGAGGTGATGGGACGGTGGTCAAGAGCCAGGGAAGAAAAAAGAAGAAGAAGAAAAAAGGAAAAAAAAATCTGTCCAGCTGCTTTTAATTGAGTCTGGGAACCAGCTACTGAGAAAAAGAAAGAGAGAAAATGGATGAAACTGCCTTAAACTTAACATATGTAAAACAATAGATATAAGGGTGCTCAGTTAAAGTATTCATATCCTTCAAAACTTTTCTCCTTTTGTTTCTTTAGAAACCTCATACTACAATGTACTGTTTTGGTATTTTTGTGAAAACCCATTTTTGATCTCATCAGTAAATAACATGAGTCAAATTTAAATATATCTATTATCTGCAGACCTATCGGGACCTAACAAATGTTCACTAACAAACAGCTTCATGTAGATAAAACGTGAGAGGTGAGAGGCACTTAATGCAGAGCAACCCCAGAAGAAAACCTGCTGGAGTCTATAAATGACTACAAACAGGACAAGAAGTTTGTCTTCCAACAGACCTTGCCACAATTAAATGGTTTTAAGCATTTGGTAGAATGGCCTACTCAAAGTATATTCCAATAATTTTAATTGAAAATTTGCAGAAAAAGTTGAAAATTTGATGCTTTTTATCAAATGAGGCTGAGCAAGAGCTTTAAAAAAATCTAATTAGAAAAGACAAATTGTACTTGAAACCTTCATTTGGAAAACCTCACAGTTACACACTGTACAGTTAATCAAATAAGGTCTGAATAAACTTTATATTCATCATTATAAAGTAACAAAACACAAAAAGATCAAAGGATTGTTATTTTAGAAAGGCACTGGATGTAAATACCTTTTAAGTATAAAATAACTTTAAGTGGTGCTAGCTGTCACAGCAGTCACAGCATATCAATTCACTGCTCAGCAGACAGCACGAGTGGGTGGAGGGTGGATTTCAACAGCAAAACTATCTCAGTCAGAGTAAGTTTTAACCTCTCAGTAAGGGCAGTCAGCAGCAGAGCTGACAGGCCCATCACATGGAGCTGCTCGCTTCTTTCCTTCGAGCTACAGCCAGACAGCATCTGCACATCCTCAGCCTGCTGGAATATCTTGCCGGCTCTCTGAGAAACCATTTAAGTAACAATGGAGATTGGACACTTGCTCACACCAACACAAGTTGGCCTCACTGAAAAGAATGGATTAATGGAAGATGATGACCTTTTATAGGAATTTAAGTACCAAGTAGTACACAAAGACACAAAGTTATTAAGAAATTACTTGCTCTAATGTGTTAAATCTTTTTTTATTTTTTCACACTGTGAGGAAACACAGCTGTAAACATATCAAAAATAATAGCTTGAAATTTAACAGTTATTTTAGATTTTCTTTGCAAGATTTAGATTTTCCATACATGGAAATGTGAGAGAAGTTAAAATGCTTAACTAAAGAGGAAGTCAGACCATTAAAGTCAACATTAAAGCTCAGAGATAATGAAAGCCTTTATTGTTTTCATGACCAGTCTCTTTCTAGACCCTAAATGAGGCCAGTTTTAACACTTGCCACATTGACCACAGACTCCTACTATGAATCATAGCACCCAGTGAGTTAACCCATGATCTCCATGACACCAATCCTGCCGTGTCTGAAAGTATCTATTATGCATGTCTGCAAGAGTTATTTCCTCATGACAGATACTCTAGGGCTTTCTGAGATCATCGGAAACATACAAGTTCAATTTAAAGCATGTTTGCAAACTCTGCCATTCACTCTCGCACAACGTAAATTTTGCAAAGCATAAATGTTTTGATCTAGAAGGCCAATAGCATATGTTTTCAAAATTCTGCAAAACCACTTCGCAGCATTTCAGCCTATTCCTTAAAGCACGATAACTTGATGGGACACAGACGTCTCAGTTATTGTTCCAATGATGAACCACGTACAGTAATAAAGCTGCTAAGACCTGTATATTGTCTAAGGATATCCTCCAAACCAAGACAATCTGAAGTATTCAGAAATATTGTTTTCGCAATTTTGTACATTTCTATTATTAGAGTGCACATGCGACATCATGCTTTGTGAGCACAAAAAAGGTCCGAATCCCGATTCCAGGTCAAGATTCTAACCCATGACAGGCAAGGCAACAGTGCAACAGCATCACGGTGTAGCCCCGGTCATTCAGAAATGATCCAATTATGAAATTATCCAATTGTTCCCGTCTCCTCAGATTGACACGTTTGTCAAACACTCATCGCTCTAATAAACTCAGTTCGCAACAGAGTTTAAGAGGGTTCTAGTTTGGCCATGTTGAACTTCTTCTGTTAGATCTGCTGTGTTTATCTGGCAGACACCTACAGATAAACATGAAAGGAGTCTTTGCTTTGAACCTCAATAAGTAACATAGTCAGACAAACCCACGCACACTTTCTAATCCCCTCAATCATGCAAACACCTTGTGTGTAAAAATATCTTCACACAGCCCGCAATCAAAACGAGGAAGGAGAGCAGTGGTTGCACTAAGACTATATGATGCTAAAAACAACAGAGCCACACGTTTAAGACAGAAATGTTTTTCTTGTCGTTTTTCTTGTATGTGGACAGAATTAATACATTTTCTGACTCACCTCTGTACTTCTGGGGGGCAGGATGTAAGTCTGACCTCCAGCATCGCTCTCAAAGACCTGAAAAATCAAAAGAAGGGATGGTCAGAAAGCACAGACAGAAGGGCACCATGCTGACTGACTGAGTCATAAAGCCTTGGCATCAGCAACACAATAATAGACGCACACAGCGCTGGTAGTTAGGTAGTAAATTAAAAACTACTCATGGCGAGAACAACACTTTGATACAGCGTCCAAACTAGATTTTTGTAGCCTTTGAAGGGGGCATGGTGGAAACGTGATGTGTGTGTGAAGACAGGGGTTGGCTGCTGAGTAATTGCAGAGAGATGAAAGAGGAAAACGGTCCAATAGCAGATGAGAGGAGAGGGCAAGCATCCTCAATATTTCTCCCCTTCGGGACTGCTTCTTGACTGACTCCAACTTCTTTAACCAATTACCTTTTACCAAGTCATTGTGTTGTTCAAACTGTGGGGCGTACAGTGGAAGCAGATGACTCGTATTTAACCTTTCACCTAGACGAATAGTTTGAGACTAAATGTTAAAACTTTAATTCAAAGGTTTAGTCAAAATAATCTCCTCTCTCCCTTTGGATACAATATGTGCAGAGAGATTTACCTTGCTAGTTGTTATGCAAACAAAAACTTTTATTTCAAGGCCTGTTACAATCCACAACTGAAGTGTTGATTAAAAAGAGTTGAATTTGAATAAATACTGTAACATGTAGAAATATCTTCATGATTTTTTTTATGTGATACAAATTGCTCAATAAGAAATGTTTAATTATTTCTGCCTTAGAATAAGCTTCATGCAAGATTTGTTGGTGAATCTTGCAGCAAACGAGATTTGCTATTTGTATCTTTAGTGATAAAGAAACAAGTAGCAAATTCATTATCTTAAACTCCCTCTGTCATAGCAGGCACACTACAGTTAAAACTGATATGAAAGTGACACTTGATGCCATGAAGTTACTTAACTACAAAAACAATCCAAGAGAAAGCTTTCAAGTCCCTGTTATGGTAGCAGGATGCCTCGTCTTGCATCTCCTCTTCCCCCTCAGCATGCGTACATTTATAACCTGGCAGTAAACGGTGCTGCTTCGCCGTAAACTGTCTAATTTTAGAAAGATTTACCAACGCTCCCACAAATCCTCAGACCTTGGCCTATTTCCCACAGCCGAGCGACGGCCAGCTCCCTACTGTAGCACTGCTCAAATGGACGAGGGAACAGTAACCAAGGAGGAAGGACGGAGGAAGGGGTGAAAGCGTGACTTCAGGGTAAGGCTCTGGAGCAGAGCGTTGCTGTGGTAAATGGGATTTAGGCTTAGTCAACATAGATGAGTCAGTATGGAAATTGTCAGAGAAGGACTGCTGGGTAACGCTCTGTTTATGCTCTGAGGAACTGTTTGTGTTAGAGAATTGGGCTGGAAACAGGGGTGGAGAGAAAGATGATGAGAGGGAAAGCGAGAGAAAATGCAGGATTCTAGTGATTCCCTATGCAGAGGAAGGAGAGGTAAGGAGTAAAAAAACAACATGTTTTGATTTGGGACAAGAAAGGCAGAGATATCCCACAATAATAAGTTAAACGTGTTCTGGAGAGTTTGCCTCATCAAGAAGTCTCAGTTCAAATCCAAAAAAGAAAAAAAATAGACTCATTTTTGGTTATGCTGAAAACAAAATGAATGTAGGAATTTTTACAGTTCAGACTGAAGCATAAGAGGACACTACTATTATTGTGGAGTGTAAAATACAACTGAAATCTCTTGAA
The DNA here is from genome assembly GCA_033032245.1 of Poecilia picta. NCBI lineage: Eukaryota > Metazoa > Chordata > Actinopteri > Cyprinodontiformes > Poeciliidae > Poecilia > Poecilia picta. The sequence goes on from CM065374.1 coordinate 12,192,076, forward strand.
AAATTTTGTAAATTTAATTTAAGTGCCAGTATACTTTTTACACAGACATTCTTAGTAAGAAGAGAGACTGTATTGGTTGCTGTTACAGGCTCCGCCTCTGTGATATGACCCACTTGGTCAACAACACTCATTTATGACTTCAATATACCGCAGCAACAAAACTAGGCATTAAAAGCTACGACATTCAAATCAAAGTGCTTAGTTACAAAAACAGGAGAGCCGGAGATTTAAACCCATTTAATAAAGAAATGTTTTCAACACAAGTTGTTCCAGATGTTTAATCTCATCTACAAATCAGATTTGAATCCTTGAACGTGAAGTTTATGAAGCTACTATGTACAACATGACGCTCCTTTACACCAACCGTCTGCTGGAGTCTACAGGAGTGAGGGTAGAGCGTAGAGAATGTCATCTACCACACACAGCTTTTAATAATTCAGCTGTGTGATACAGCGCCACCTTGGCCTTCTCCGCAGCAAAATGGAACTGCGCCTCATTAAGCTCGGCGGCAGGAACTCCATGGAAAAATAACAACACAGGGGGAAGCGTACCTAGATGCTGACAGACGTGCACAAATGCATAAACATAAATATCACACAGCAGGTGGTGGGATAGATGAGAGGGAGCAAAAGAGGACAGGGAACACGCTGCAAGGAGTACGGGCTCACCTAAAGATTATAATTAACTCGTAGCTGTCCTGTTAGCTAAAAAAAAAAAAATGGGAAAAAAATCGAGGTCTCGGCATTCAGATGTACCCCAATCTTCTCAGCTACAACCCAGGGGTCCATGAAATGCTTGAGTAAATAAGTGTTCCCTCAGTGTCGTCCGTGGCCCTGAGGGCGCCAAGTGGAGGATTTATAACTGATTTAGCACTGAGAAATAGGCAGCCTGCGCAACTCTAATTACTAACCTGAGAGGATAGACTTCCCCGTCTGCACCTGGGTAAGGAATGTTCCCGTGTGTTCATGCTGATGAGAGGTTTGCTCTCAGACATAGAAAGAAGCCAGGAGAGATGCGAGCCTGTGTGCTCTTCATTAATAAACGCTCACATGGGGTTGGGGAGGGAGGGTGAAAATGTGCTGAAAGTGCTGCAGAAATACATGCAAGTAAGCAAAAGTGCAACATGGTTTCAGGTTGTTTTCATAACAAATAGATACAACTTACATGGAAGGGCTGACTCGAGAGCATATGCTCAAATATGGATACACTTTGTCCACACATCAATTCTGCATGCTAATACTTTGTGGTCATACTTGTGAAATTCTCCTTCTGAACAGATAAGGTGGAATGATTAATCATCTCAGACCTGTGATGATTAATCACGGGTCATCCTAAAGTGCTTCATTACTTTCCTAAAACTATTCAATGCACTGCCTTTTCACTACCTGAAAGAATGGAGAACTCGTTCTTTTGCTAGCGATGGCAAGGAATTTATTTGGCCAGGACATTTCATACATAAAGAGACCCAAGTGCAGAGTTTCTGCAAATCCTCAGATGTGCAGCATACACTGGATCACTCAGTTTGTGGTTTTAATATTACAAAATGAAGAAGTGTCCAACCTTTCGCAAGATAATGCAGATGTATTACTCAAAGGCTTGATGCAACTTTTAAGTGCAAGACTTACAGAAAATGTGGCTATGTCAGTGTTGACAATTACATTTAAAATGTGTCTTTGTGCTGAGTAATACCTGCGCTACAGAGGGTCTCTTGTCCCGGCCCCGTTTCGTCAGGTTGTCCAGGCCTTTAAGAGAGGAGAAAATGCTTCTCTTTCGCTGGCCACAAGTCACCGACAACGAACGCCTCCTGGCTGTGGCCTCGTCCCTGGAGCAGATCTGAAGGGATGCACAGAGTCAGGACTAGAGTCGACAAGACAACGTCCATCTCTATTCTGAGGTCGTCTTCCTCACCAGTGCATGGAAAGAGGACACAGAGAAAACCCCAAGGCGTCCCAGAGTGGACTTGGTTGGACGGCTGGCGATGGCAAGCAGGCTCTTCGGATTGGGCAGTTCCCCCCCCTGAAGACTAGCGAGGTAGCAGCGCATTCTGAAGAGGTCCATGTTGAATCTCTCCAAGTTCTGCTCCCACTGCTGAATCTGATGGCAAAGGGGGGAGGGAGGGAACAAAAAAACAATGCTTACGTTTTGATTTATGTGAATTACTTCTTTGGGTGATGACTTAACAAAGAGTGCTTTTGGGGAAGGGGGAGTGGGAGAAATCAAAAGAGATGGAGGGTCAGGCAAGTGTTTTAGTTTAAAGTGTAATAGCTTGCAGATGCTGGTGGCGGGCAACACCGTGTCTTGGTGGAGATTTTGCTGGTGACAAATGACTGCATATTTCACAGAGAGGCATTTCTATGTGCGCAGCGAACCCAAATGCACGTTTTATGTCTCGAGAACCAGGGGGATGTTGAACAGACCGTGCACATAAACTTCCTCCACAACAGCCCGTATACAGTTATGTTATTTTAGCTATAGGAAAGTGCTCATTTTGTTGGCTGGAGACTGGTTTTAACGAGAACACTTGAGCTAAAACAACCCCCCCCCTAACAACCGAGTTTAATAGGTCTCGTCTGCGCTATGACTTCATTTACTATAATGGACCCACGGCGATGTCCCATTAGGGTTTTGCTCACATCAACATGCATTCGTCGGGATTAGGGGCAAACTGTGAACAGGCCCAAAGGGTGGCATTTTATGAACACCTTAAACAAACATCTTAAACAAAGGCCTTGTGGTGAAATTACTGTGCGGCTAATGCACTCTGAACAATTATATATCTGCGCAGGTGGGCACAGTTAACAAGTAGGCCAGGAAGACCAGTTTACCCTGTGAATTCTTCTTGTTGAAAATATACACAGTCCAGTCACATTAATGTGACCATCTGTCAAAAGCCAGAATAACCACCTTTCGCAGAGCGAACTGCTACGAGACGTGCAGGAAGAGAGTCACTTAGGTCCCTGAAGGTCTTCTCTGGGATGTTGAGCCATGCCGACTCTAATGCCGTGGCCAGCTGCGCTAGATTACGCGGTTGAGGATCCATGGCGCTAACAACTCGATCGAGATGGTCCCACAGATGCTCGATTGGGTTTAAGTCAGGTGAGTTTGCTGGCCAGGGGAGGACGGTAAACTCATCCTGGTGCTCTTCGAACCACGCACGTACACTGGCAGCTGTATGGCACCTCGCATTGTCCTGCTGGAAGATGCCATCATCCTGAGGAAAAACAATGCGCATGTAGGGGTGGACATGGTCCGCAAGGACAGATGCGTACTTGTATTGATCCATCGTGCCTTCCACAATAATCAGTGAACCCAGAGAATGCCAGGAAAACATTCCCCAGACCATAATGCTCCCGCCTCCAGCTTGGACCGTTCCTGCAATGGTTGCAGGGTGGTTCCTTTCAGAGGTTTCACGCCTTATACGCCAACGTCCATCTGTCCGATGGAGCATAAAACGCGATTCATCTGAAAACGCTACCTGTCGCCACTCAGTGGACGTCCAGCTGCTGTACTGGCGTGCAAATTCTAGCCTTCGTCGTCGATGAACACCAGTCAGCATAGGTGCACGAACCAGGCGTCTGCTTCGGAGGCCCAGACGCAGCAATGTTCGCTGAATAGTGGTTTGGGAGACACTTGTGGTAGCCCCTTGGTTCATTTTAGTGGTCAGTTGCTCAACGGTAGCCCGTCTATCTGCCCGAACGCATCTCCGCAACCGTCGTTCGCCTCTGTCATCTATGGCCCGTGGTGCACCACATTTGCCACGTCGTTGATTTTGGACAGTCCCATTTTGCCATGCACGGTACACTTTTACCACGGCGGCACGCGAACAGTTCACAAACACAGCCGTTTCGGAAATGCTTCCACCCTTGGCCCGAAAGCCAGTGATCATGCCCTTTTGGACGTCGGATAAATCGCTTCGTTTCTGCATTACGCCAACGATTGAAATGTTTTCCGAAGCCCACACACACCCTTTATATACGCTCAACTGCACTGTGCTGCCACCTGCCTTCTGTGATTGGTTATTTAACTCTGAAGTGGAAAGTACGTGGTGGTCACATTAATGTGACTGGACTGTGTACTACATCTGGCAAAATACTTGGTCACTGAGGACCAGATTTATGTGCACCCCTTGTCAACTGAGGCAAAAGGTCTGTTTTTTTTTGGGGGGGGGGTTCCCTGTGGATAGGTAAGGTGGTCTCAATATGTAGGGAATCGTAGATTTTAATTGCTTGTGAGGCAAGTGGATTTCACAAAGATATGAGCTTAACCTGGTGATTTTACTCAGCTATGTTTCTGAAATATAGAAACTGAGAAAGTTGTTCTTTATTAACAGTGACTAGATTTAAGAAGATAGAAAAGGAAATATCACATCTGTATGGTATAAGACAAATAATTGATCTTTTGACAGACTCTAAGAAAATCATTGAGGCCTTAAAAAATTGTAGTAATCAAATAATTAGAAGTTATTATTGTTTTCTGACTGCAGTTGGTTGCAGTGGGATTTTTTTAGGGGTGTCAGAGAAAAGTGCTTATAAAATTGATGTTTCACTTTTCAGATTTTTTAAAATACTTGTTCTTTCGTTTCCATTACGCTCTGATTAATGTCAATTGGCAATTCCACTTCTCAAGGGCCAATGTCCTCCAACATTTGGATGCTTCTCTGCTCCATAACTGCTCAAATAAAAGTCTGTATTAGCTCCTTTGCATGTCAGCAACATTTGCAAAGCTCTGGGTTATTAACCCTCCAATGGATTCAGGTGTGCTGGAGCAGAGATGCATCCAAAAGTAGTAGGATGGTGGCATTCGAGGACTGTTGATGTTGCTGCAGCCCACATCTGCTTAGATTGGCTGAGACCGCTTCAAGTTTTGGCATTTATTTACACATGTGTGACACAAATTTCAAAAACAAGTTTTTTTCCTAAATTGACTACCAATTTAGGGGGGAAAAAATTCGTTTTTTTCCTGAAATGTTCTGTATGTAAAATTTCTTAGATTATTTATGCAAGGAGTGGAGTAGTTGTGCAGAATGTTTGCTAGAGTTTTCTTTTCTTTTTTTTTCCTTCATGACTGAAGCAGGTTTGATTTAAGTTTAAGCCCACCTGGCTGTCTTTCAGAAGTGATTACCGACACAAAGTCTCAGTCTGGAAAACTTTTTCTGTAACCAGATGTTTGACTTGTTCTCTACTTTAATATCTGCAAAAGCCTGAATGCATGAATATTCTTTTAGTGAAACCTGATCACACACCGGTGTGTAAGTGCATATGGGCATTTGTGTGGCAGGGGTGGGAAAGGGCAACATCAAACAAGGTCTGCTGGCACTGATTGGAGCAGACACGGGTGTGGGGGGTGGGAAGGGACATCAAAGTGGTGCCCTGTCTGTGCTTGACAACCCCGCTGAAACTTAAATTTATCATCAGCCTCGAGGCGCCTTTATCAGAGTCCTGTCCTGTACCACTTCTGACCCTATCATTCACTCCAACTCCGGCTCGTCTCTCTGCGGTGGCATGCCGGCTAATTGGAAACAGACGTGAGCGCAGGCAGCCTGGTGGTAGTCAGGCAGTGACATCTCTAATGGTTATGCCTGCAGTGAGCTGTTGAGAATACATCATGCATGATTAGATTTTTATTCATTTTGCAATAACTACGATACTTTGTTTTGCTTTTGTTTTTTTTAAGCACCATCAGCAGAAATGTTGCAGAATGTCAATCATTTGACATGACTTGAAAGTTGTGAAAATAAGCAGCCTGACCCGTCACCAAAAAAAAAAACAAAATTGGCTTCTGGTTAAACTATGGGTCTTTTTCTGCCACTCTGTAATCTGCTGTATGTAGGCTACAGCACAGCACTGAGTGCTTTGGATTTCCCCCTTCAGGCTGTTCGAGGAGGAGGACTAGGATAATGCATGTTGAGAGCCTATTACCAGAAAACATCTGGAATCCCAATCTGATGCTCCAGGAACAAGCAGCTCCCCTGAGCCCCCAGCTATGCATTTGGGGACTGATGCATCCAGGCCACTTTAACCACCCACAGACTAAGCGCACAGACCTGTCACCACAGTCGCCAAATCAGGAAGAACAAGTAGAGCACACACACGCATTTTTGAAATGTGCCAAAATTAACCTGCATCCTCACCTACGCAGGCTGATTCATTCTCGTAGATGGACATTTTGAAGTACAAAAAATATTTCATTTTATGTTTTCCTCTCGACTCACCTGGTTCTCAATAGCTTTGCGGTTTTTGGGGTCGCTGACCACGGTCAGCTGGAGCTCAGCCATCTTCTTCATCTTCCCATCCATGTCTATCTTCTGCAGCAGCGTGCGTACCTGGTTCCGCAGCAGACGCACCGTGTCCTCCTTTCCCTGCCGCTTGGCGAGCAGCGAGGCGCTGGCTGAGTGGATGGCCGTCACCCAGTTCTCCAGATCCGTCTGGTTGCTGGCCTGAGATGACCAAAGAGAAAGGGACATAATGAGGCTTTAAGGCTGACTTTCAGTTTAACAACAAGGTTCAAAATTAGCAGAGTAATAAATGTTGCAACATGGCTAGTGCATTATTGGCTGCATTATTTAAAAAAAAGTCCAAGATAGGCTGGGAAGGATCACTGGATGACTGGTTGATATTTGGTACCAGTATCAGAAAGCATCTGCATAAATGTCCCCTGTAATTTTACTGAAATAAAGTGTCCAGGAGACAAAGTATAGGCTCAGAAATTAATTGAAGGTCATTTTCAATGACAGTGACTTAACTCATAAACAAATTCTCATGTACTCTAATGTATCTGCAACCTGGTGTAAGTACAACGTGAAAAGATCAGCAATGTACTGAGAAATCTGCTGGTACAAAAGGTCACATTTGAGACTGACCTCAACTGGCAGGTCAGGAATCTATAAACTCCATATTTCAGTGAAATCACCAAATTTCATTAATCTAAGTAGCAAACGGTTAACAATAAGAACACTCTCACTGTTAAGAGTGTTGACAATAATACTTCACTCAGCATGAGTGAAGAAAATCTAAAGCTGGCTAGTTTCTGTATCAGTGAAGTGAAGTCTCAGGAAGCAAAGAAGCAGGAAGCTGGTGTAAATTGCTATTGGACAAATGTACGTCTCTATTACACTACAGCAGAGTAACACGCACATGCAGTAATGACTAAAAGTGAAGGGTTTACCTGAAACAAGTAGACGTCTCCAAATGAATTACTCAAACAGAAGACGTTCTCCCTCTTGGGGTGTTCTGGGACAGCCTGGACGACACTGTCTTCGGCTAAGAGGGCGTAGCAGGGTGACAGCTCCTGCTCTGTAGAGCCCTTCCCATAAGTTTCATAGAACAGCAATGTGCACCCTGAGGGAAATAAAAAAGGGAAAGATGTTCAGCGAACTCTGCATATGCTAAAGTCTAGAAAACCTTTCTTAAAGGAATACAATGTCCTCTGAAACGTTAAAATAAGCTTTGCTGACACTCTCTCTCATTTCCTACAAGATTTTTCCTCCATCATCATAATAGTGAAAGCACACATATATTTCATTGAATGATTTTATCCCGGCGGTCTAAAGCATCAACATAATTCTCCTAAAAGCATTTACAGTAAAAGTTACTTTAAGTCAACTGTGACTGATCCGGAACGAGAGTAAAAACCCTGATTGAGAGCAAACAGGAACATGAAGTGCTTAGCTTAGCTAAGTTTGAGAAAGGATATTAGAACAATCTCCTCGGCTTCTCCCAACTCACGTTTTCAGCATTAAGTTAAAACTCACGAGTTTGAGGCTTACCTTTCAGAGTCACCCAGTAGTGCTTCCACTTGCGTCGGGTCACCAGCTCCAGCTTCCTGTCCTTGTGCAGCGTAACGAGGGGCTTGAAGGACAGCCACCCCGCCCTTCTGACCACTCCCTGCTCCTTCTCAAATAAAAGGTCCAGCTCCTCCATGGAGCCCTCGGCCGACTCGCTGCTGCTTCCGTCTTCTTCCGTTCCAGTCGACGGGTCTCTCCTGTCGCCCCCTCCGCTTCTGGTTCCCATCTCGAGCTCTCTCATGAAGTTTTCGTAGATGTTCTGGCGGACAGCGTCGCTGGTTGTCTGGTGGATGGCTCCTGACGACTGAGCTCTGGAGGCTCCGGGGAACCACAGGAGGCTGGAAACCTGGGAGGGGGAGCTGGTGTCAGCAGTCAGGCCGTCGACACCGCTGTCGAAGGCCTCGCTAGCGTCTTTGTATCTGTTCTCCTAGGGGAGGCACGATGTAAACACAACGATTAAAATTTAGAAGAACACACCAAAAATTTGTTCTTAATAACCTAAATCAAAACAATTACAAATAAAGAAAGGTGTAATAGTTTTAAGAAAATAGCATCTATCCGTTTTTTCTCATCTTTTTTAATATTTTACCCAACTTTCCACCTTCTTACAGTCCATTATTAATATTTAGGTCCTGACAACCATCTACCAGAAATTCATAGCAAATTTGTTTGATGACTCCTGGAACTTTTTGTCAGGTAAAATAGGGAATTTGGAGATGAAAACATTTGATTGGAACTTTTACTTTTAGTAAGAACTGTAGAAAAGATTAGACATGCTATATGTTTGCTAAAATGTAAAAAAAAAATAAAAATCTTCAAATCTAACATATGTCCTCCATCTTGTCTTTTGAGATATGTCTCACAGAAACAAACTTCTTGGTTGAATAAAATTATTTTAGATGTAAATAAAGGTATTTATGTGTTTCTAAAGGGTCAAGTAGGTTTTGGAGGTGTAGACAGATTCTATTTGGTAGGAACAAGAGCAACTAAGGTTGTTTGGATTGTAAATGTTGCTGTGGCCTGGAGTAAGAGAATATATATTATATATATATATATATATATATATATATATATATATATATATATATATATATATATATATATATATATTTTTTTTTTTTTTTTTTTATGAACTACTTGGCAGTGGAAGTGCTCGGCTGATTCCAAGAATTCCCAACTATATGTAAAGAAAATGCAACCAGTTCGCAACCATCCATACAGCCAGATGGAACCGTATTTAAATATTCTCTTTTTTCTCTCAGCCCAGAAGTCGTATAAAACAAATTTAAAATGTAGTCTAGCTCAAAACTACTTCAAAGTCACTAAATTTTTCACTAAGCAGAGAAAGCAGAATAAATCTCCAGTGAAGATGTCTGGGAGTTTGGATCCCTTCTGCGTCACACAATTTTACATCATTTGTGGTCTTATGTGGCTTCTCAGCCTCCCAAAATGAACACTTGATGGAAATGCCTCCTTTTCATCCTTGATGACAGTCTACTGACACTTGACTAGATTGCAGCATCGATTCTGCTCCTGACAGCAGAGTGCAGCGCTCTCAGCAAGCAGGAACCCAGCATGTGCCATCATGGCGGAGTTCATTTTTGGGTTTTAGTTTTTGTTTGTTTTTTTGTTTGTTTTTTATGTGTCACGCTCAGTTCTAAGCATGTTATCTTTGTCATAGTCACATTTTATGTTGATCTAGGGTTTATTTCTATATCCCTTCATAAATCATAGGTAAGATGGATTTAAACGTACAGTTTCCAAGTGATGAGTAACAGGTCCGAGGATATTACTCTGCCTATCAACACTACCCATCTCATTCTGATGGATTCCAATGCATTATCCACTGGGTCCACAGGATGGCAATCGGAACTTTGTTCTTCTGGCCATGATCCATATCTCGCCACCACAGAAACCACTTTTTACCTGTTCGACAAAGTCTTCTGATTTTTTCTTCACCAGGACAGACAGATTTTTCTTATGACATTATGTCTCCAAATCTTCAGATAAACAATAATGTGACATCATCACCTCTTAGCAAGAAACCAAGATAACTGAACACCTCTGCTTGTGGGACAGAAACCAGTGTGGCGAAATCCACCTCTTTCTGGTTAAGAACCATGACTGTGAATTTAGAGAACATGACATTTTTTGGATTTTTTAATCATATTTTCCCCAACTTGTAATAACATGTGGTTCAGAGTATAGATTTTTTTCCAAGATTTCCATACATGTCTTGCAGTGATTCACCCCAGATGTCCTGCTGTTAACTTTGTAACCCTGCAGCTGTTTTTCATTACAAGCAGGTTCTTGGTTTTTGGCATCAGGGTCAGAGTGTGACCTTTACCTAGACAAAAAGGTGGTATGGGGGGTTAGCAGATGAGGTGCTCCTGATACCAGCAGCAGCAAAATAAGTCCTGATAAAATTAGGACGTATACCACGGAGAGAAACCTAACCGCTTAGAGTCCTTGCATCTCAAAGTAAGCGTTCCCCCTGTTTAAATTGTGTGAATTTTCTCACGTTGAATTATGTTAAGCATGTAACCCGCCTTGTAATAAAGCAGATCAGCTGTAGATTTATTGTGTTTGTTTTTCTTGAGAGGATTTCTGGCTGCTGCAAACATTTTCTTTGGAAAGAAAAGCAAGTCTGGAGGTTAAGCGTCGGCACCTGATCATGAATTTAGCATATGCTGGACAATAGGACATTTAGCAGCAGAATAAAGGGGTGTTTTTAGTCTGGAAAGGTTTACTGTGGTTGTGCAAAGTCATAGCTGTTTGAGCGTAAAGAGAAGCTCACATATTCTAAAAACACTCAGAACTCTTTATGAATATTATAATGAGTCCAGTCTTATTTGTTTTGAAGCAAAATTCAGTGATTAAGCACAAATCCCTATTAGCAGATATTTCCTACAATGACTATGAGGGGAGCCCAGGAAATCTGTGCACAACAACTGGAACAACCACAGCGCCTTCATTAACATTAAAGGCCGGGTGGGGTTAAATCTTTAGCTAAGGATTTAGTTTCACTCTGCAGAGCGTCTCAAAGGCTTACAGCTATCCTTCAGGCAGAGCCCGAGCAGCATTCTTAAAACATTTACAAGGCAAAGCCAAAAAGAATTAAAGCAAAAACAATTGCTCTCAAGCTGCAAAGACGGAGGACAAGGGTGCAGGCTCGGTTTAAACAAACCTTCTGGGTCAAATTGCAGCTAGTAAAGCTGCAGACTGGCCAAGAAAAATCACACAACTCCCGGCAAGTGCGTGAAACATGAAGACAAACTGTAGTTCTTTCTAATCCAGGTTCTGATCAGTGCGTGTGCAGCCCAAGGATCATATTACCCGAGGGAAATCATATCTAGTGGAATATCTTTGAACTTGTCTCAAAAAATACCTAGCTCACCCATATACAAAAAAGCCAAATGAACAAACTTACACCTTACACGTGCAGCTAGCATGCAAAGACAAAAAAAAAGAACTCATGAAACATGTGGAAACAATGCAACAGTCAGCGCCAATTTGGTGTATCAAGACACACCAAGGTTATAAAATCAGTTTTAAATGTGCTAAGATCTTTTAATACACTGTTCCTGTGGTTTAAAGTACTTTCATTGAGAAAGTGATGGAGTAATCAGAGTTTTCTCCAGCTGTTTGGTGACAGAGTACCACAGCCCTCCCCACTTACCAACTAATCAGGTGACTCACAGACGGCCTCACTTACAAGAAAGACAGTCAAATATTTGGAAAAAGAGAAAAATATGGACAGTTGTAGTGACAGTGTAGAAATATCAGCCATCTGGTATCATGTCTTACAAGTTTATCCTCTGAATTAATGTGACACTTGCAATCTAGCAATCTTATTAATTATGAAGCAAAAAGATGTTTACAGCAACACTGTCCTGCCTTTAGTCTATGGCAAACATAAACATGAAAACAAAATTAAAACAAAACAATACAACTAAAAATCCAGTTAGAAATCAGACGATGCTCAGACAATTTCCAGCTTGATTGGTCCAGAATGATGAAAGGCAGAGTGGAAACTCAGAAATCCAACCTTGTTTTAATCCTTAAATCATCCTCACTACAACATCCTTATGAGCATTTACTAAGTGAAGAAGGTTCATAAGATACGATAGAAAAATTAACTATTATAGGACCATTGAAGTTAAAGGTATGCAAGTTCAATTTCTGAAAATATAAGTTGGTAATCAATTTACAATATATAACAATTAATTTTAAATCATTCATCTTTGTTTTACAATTTCAGCAAAACCCTTTATTACAGTTCTCTTTCATATGCAACACGACTACACCTCTGCTCCCAAAATAAATCATTAATGACGACTCAGCATGAAGACTAAAAAAAAAAAAAAAAAACTACTTTAACGCTGCTGCTTCTGAATCCTAATTCAGGAGTTGGACAAAATCGTCATCTGCAGGTCAAAACAGGGGGAAAAGAAACTTAATCCATTGTGTATTTCTCGATAGAATAATATTGACCAACTCACCTGAGATTTCTTCTTCTTCCGGCTGAGGCTGCCCGTCCAGTCACTGAAGCGTCTGATCCGGTTTTTGATAGAGTCTTTCTTATTGAAAATAAAATCGTGTCTACGTTGCTGCTGCTGCTGCTGCTGCTGCAGCACCGGCTCGTGGTACTGCTCCATATTTGAACCAATGGTATGGGCTTTGGGCCTGCGACATGGCAAGGTGAACGATGAATACTGCCGCGGCTCTGCGCATTCTTCCACCAAAGGCACGTCCAGTACAGACGCAAGAGAAGCTCGATGCAGCCTTCGGCCCGGCGGAGGCTGCTGTGACTGGGAGGACAACTCGCTGGCTATAGGAAAAGTGGCTGCCATTGTGGAGTCCATGTAGAGCTCTGAACTAGATGGAGGTGCAGGGTTTTCTGCAAAGGAGTCAAGCTGATGTATAGGGGAATGCTCTAATGTTCTGCTAGTACAGCACGGTTGGTCCTGATCACATAGCTCTGCACCGGGACCCCACGGGGAATCGTACCAGGAGCCTTCGGAGCTCAGTGAGCTCCCCTTGCTAGTCCTGGCAGCGGAGGAGGTAGAAGCTGGTGGTGGTCCACCCCGGTGGGCCTCCTGCCTACTGCCACTGGAACCCGGCAAGCTCGGAGTGGACGTAGCCTCCAAATTTGGAGAGAACTTGAGCAGCTGGACTGGGCCAGAGGCCTCATCCAGGAGCAAGGGGTTTCCTGAAGTGTTTGTGAACTCCACCCTGAGAGTGCCATCCTTCTTGATCACCACCCTCGGGCTGCTCTGTTCCTCCAGAACCTGCTGCTCATCGCCGTGTCCGTTCAGAGAGCGCCCATTGAGCTCAGCCCCGTACGGATTCTCTTCATAGTCATCTGACAATTGCCGTCTTCGAATGCCGCATCCAGGCGAGCGATGCCAGTGATGTTCAGTGCTGCCCCTCGCTCCTTTGCAGACGTAGTCGCAGCGTTGGGCTGAGTAAGAGTGTCTGCTTTTAGGAGGCGACAAACATCCACGACCAACACATTTCGCCTTGTACCCTGAGCCGAGTGGGGCGCTTTTCCACCACGTGTGTGGGGAAAGAACGTCATCTTTGGTTGAGCCGAGTTTCAGTGAATACGGCTTTTGTTTCCTGGGGAAGATGAAGCTTGTGCCTTTCGGACCATCAATGCTGTACTGGCTCTCTGAATTCCCCATCCTGCACTGGAAAAGCAAATAAACAAACCATAACGGTCACCTTTACTAAATGCAAGGAAAATGCATACAAAACTATAATTGACATTTACATCTGCAGCTCGGTCAATTAGAACATTATTGAGATTTTAGAACCTCCATTCAAAGAGCTACACTTACATTTTTGTACTGTAAAATACATAATAGAAAAGTACTTTACAATCAATCGAAAAATAGCAGACTTCATAGCTGACCAGTAGACGGTCATATGCCAAAAGGTTATTACTGGAAAAAGTCTGCTGTTCAAAGCCTGAGGGTTTCAAGCATAATAATGGAAAGTTTAGTGGGGGAAATTAGCGCAATTGGGAAAGATAACAGTAGCCTTGAGAAGTCTGTGAAATAAAGACTATTGAGGAGTTTGGGGAAGATTAACAAGGCAATTTTTGTATGCTTGAGAGTCACCAAACACAGGTGCAAACAGAACATTGCTTGCGTTCATTCAATCTTTGGCAGAACATAAGTTTCCTGCCAAGGCAAAGGGAAAAAAGGACTGGACTGTTCAGTGGTCCAAAGTTTATATTTGTCATGGAAATAATTTTTTTCCCCACTTCAATTCAACTTTTCACTTCCATCAATTGATTTTGTTCAATTACTGGAATAAAAAACTTTTTGATTATGCTCTCACTTATTATGATGCACCCGCAAATCTAATCCTGCTTGAAAACGTAAGGCAACACCTCACAGACAAGGACAAGGACTACATTCAAAATGTAGTGACTGTTTCCACGGCAAAGCAGCTGCGTCTAATATGTTCCATATGCTTTTAAACGAAGATAGCAATAATTCTATCTCATCTGGTCATTAATGGTTAGGTCTACACCTCTATTTTTTTCCCCCAAACAGAAAACCCCTGTGACATAAATAGGCTTTTGGGCTGTCATGGTTGTTATATCTGACAATATTTGGAACAACAGGAAATCTCTTCCACACTGTCCAAAGCATGTTTTCATTGGAGACTCAGAGCCGTGACCAGACCGAGATTACATTACAGAGCTGAACAACATGAATCGCAGGAAGACTGCTCTTACATAACAGGTGCAGATCAACCCCTACAGTCGACTTTAAGACTTTAATTTAGCTCACCAAGGAGATTAAGAACAAATAAGCTGGACAGGGAAGGAGTAAAAATCATTACATGCATGCTGATGAAAAAAAGAAAGAAAGACAAAAAGCTGTTAAAACTCACCTCTTGGAAAGTCTTGTTTCACAATTTAGAGTTATCTGTGCCTCATTTTTCAAAGTTAACTCACTGCTTGGTTGTGTGGCTCACCTGGAACCTGGAACACAAACAGAGAAGAAGAGGAATTACTCTTTCCGCTGCACTGTAATTTGCTTTGTGTAATGAGCTCTGTGCTTCATAAAAGGTGTATAACCTAAAGATCAAAACAAATCCTCTACATTTTGATGAGGACAATGTTTGGCATTGTCATCTGTTCATACAGATAAATCAGTCCCGCAGCTGAATTAAAAAAAGAAAGGGTAAGGCTGCTGGTATAAAACTTGGAAAAAGCTTTGCAAAAACATATCCAAGTACTGCCTGAAAGACAAACACACAGTAATGTAGAAGTGTATGGAATTTCACCCAGGAATCTCAGGATAGACTTCCTACAGCAAAAAGAAGAAAAAAAAAAAATCACTCCTCCCTTCTAAATCCAACTCTACTTAATCATCCATCCAAATCAAACATATGTTGCATTTTCCACCTCCCCACATATAAATGACGTCTCTTTTCATCAGATCCGGGAAGGTTTTTCAAAGCCGGCTACAGTTTAACCGTTTGTTTATTTTTAAACCTTGGATTCCTCTCGCTAGCTTAGATTTTTATTATTTTTTTCCCTCTTCCACCTCCCACTCCTCATTGCCAAATTTGTCTGAAAGCACGATCCAGGGCATAGGAAGCAATGAGGAGCGATATTTGTGGAGACACTGAAGCGCCTTTTGGCATCTTGAGGAAGAATGAATGTTGTGTGTAATGTAACCTAACTGCACAGCCTTAGCTCAAACACATAGCAGCAAGGCCACTGAGCTTCGCAACACAGGAACAGCATGTGTAAGGTTGCAGGGTAAATATACCCCTGCCAAAAGTCCTAAACTCCTGGCTTAAGTGATCTGCACCACGGCGGTAGGAGTTTAACAGCTTCTATTTGAATAAACCTGGACTGTTTAGCAAGATTTAAATAGTGCTGGCAGTGTAAAGGCACGGCTGTTGACAAGTGCAGTTCATATGTGAATCCACAGCATTTTATATGCAAGGGGTCCTGAAGCTCAATGACAAGCCAAGAAGAGCCACCAGGACTTTCTCCTTCTGCTTTGATGGAGAGCAGCACCTGATAGTCCAGTGGAAACTTGGCTGCAGACATTCAAGGCTCCTAATGAACTTGAACCGTCATTCTGGGCTGATCGGAAGATTAGCTAAACACTGGTTTCATTCACTGAGTCAAAACCAGCAGAGACTGAATTCAAGTAGAGCTGATCCCAAGAGGAAGACAAACTATAATTCTGGACCCACTTATTAAAGCAGTAAAACACCAATAATTTTCACCCTGGCTGGAGCCACATTGCCAATGAATCCAAAGGCCAAACTACATATGGACAGACTTTGTATGGGAGGTCTTGGTGTAAATATTTCAATTCCCTTTATTAGTTCGGGGGAAGATGAGATACTTTCTAACTTTACCTTCCTTTTTCGTACATGTCACCATCTTGCAATAACCTAATTCAGGCAGAAGATTGTATGATTGGTACCAACATTTAAAGGTTTTAAAATGCCTTTACACAAATAAAGAGTAGCACACAATTCTGTTTGTTAAATGAAGACTGAGAAAGCAGCTGCCGACGACACCAGGAGTCAACATATAGCCAGTTGTCCAACTTGTCACAGTAACTGCTTCTATTGAGGACCACTGCTGATGCTTTTCTTGCAAACGTTTATTCAGCCAAAGCGGGCCAGCGAGTATAAAAGGCTCAAAGCCATCCCATCCCAACACACAAACCCCTAAGATGCACACATTCGCCGTCTGCTGCGAGTTGAACTGGCGCATTGTGTGACTTCACTGGGAAAACAAGACACGTCTTCCTTTTTAGCAGCAAACCACTGCGCACAGCCTTGAACTCACCCTCCCTCTTTCCCTTCAGCCCTCTATTCTCATCAAAAAGGCTTGCTAAGGACCATCTGCTCTGGGGCCAAGGGACCACTGCCACTCTTGCGCCCCTGGGCACACCCTCTGACCTGGAATTCTTCTCACACCACCCCTGGGTGACTCCTACGTAAGCCTTGTGTTTAGTCTAACAGTACCTCCAGACAGGGATGCTGCAAAAGAATGGGCCACACCTTGGTGTGGCATAAACACAGAAGGTGCTTTAAGTGTTAAGGATGTAACTGACTTTTTCCCTACATAAAGACCACCATGTATTTGTCAAACAGAAGCTTAGCTTCAAACTATTTACACAAACCCATGCGAGAATGGGGAGTATAATGTTCAATGGTCTTTGTTTTAGCTCCAAACTATTTACACACACCGAGTCTCAAGTTAGCGTTCATAATAGATTTCATTTGTCTAGCTTGGCACATATAAATCTGGACAAACAAAGACCTCAAGTTATAAATCTGGACAAACAAAGACCTCAAGTGGGGTTCCTTAAGGCTATGTCTTCAGATCCTTTTTATTCGATCTACCCAGATTACATAATATTACATCTTGCATTGTGTTTATTCACAAGTCTGTGTGTTTACAACAATCCTTCCACTCTCTAAACCTTTGTTTACTTAAACCGTGTCTGGAAACTGCCGGTATTTTTGGATGATGATTGGGGGAAAGTTCCAGGTTTAGATGGAACTGTGTCACTGTTTAGACGAGAGACACCTTGAATTCACTGTAGCGGTCAGGCGAGAGAACTACATGGTGGTGAGATTTTATTGCCTCGTCAAAATGTTTCTGAAAAGCTCCACTCTGAGAGCCGCTTCCAAAGAGTCAGAGACTCCAATCAATGGTGACTTGTAAGCAAGAAGCCGGACCACAACAAAAATGCTACGGTTTCACTGGAAACCTGCTCAGTGTTTCCATAAATGAAATGGGTAGCAAACACTTGGCTAATTTAAATGAAATATTACTCTTCCCTCCAGATTTCCCGAGAACTTCCAAAACAATTTGTTCAGTAAAGTCTCGATTTGAATTTGTCTTTTACCTTGTTTTAAGTTTGCAGTATCTTTATTTTGTATTTTAGACCTGATATTTCTACTTCAAAACACAAATCTGGGTAGGATTGTCAGTACAATACCTGAATACCATCAAATAATTCCTTTCCAATGCCTCAAAGGCAAATGGAACTGGCTGAGATTTTACTTAGCAAATCAGAACGATGTTATTTATGGATTACAAATAAAATCAAACGTGGGTTCCTTAAGACAAATTTGTTGGGTCACTTTTATTTAATCATAATATGAATCTGCTTTAAATTAGTATTTTATAGTTTCTTTCTTCTTGTGTACTCAGTTATTTGATTTAACTTAGTTTCTTTGTTTCTCTGTGAAGTGCTTTAAATGACCTTGCACATGAACGGTGCACCACATAAGCCTGCACATGGTTTTTCTCCAGTAAAGCATCATGATCCTGTTTGTCAATTTTTTTATTTCAACAAACTGCAGCTACATTTTAGGAATGTTACAAATCTTATTTGAGCTTTAAGTTGTTTCCTTAAAAAAAAATAAAAAATTTCCTAGCAGAAAAAAAGATCAGAAACGAGAAGTGCAAGTGACAAATTCTCAGTGAGGTTGAGTATTCCAGCACTACAGAGTTATAGCTATGAGGTCATCTGCTCGTAGGGGCTGAAATGGGCTGCCTTCCTCCTGTCAAATCACAGCCCATGAGACTCTTATCACTTTTCTAAGGGGCTGCAAAAACAAAGCTGTTAAAGTTCCAAAGTTTACAGTCGCTTTTGCAACTTTAAACCTAGAAAAAAAAGGAAAACAACCACAACAGGAAGTGAAGAAAAGCTATATAACTGGAGAAGAGAACATCCCATCTCCTGCTGTGTTTCTGTCATCTGAAGAAGACTTAAAGAATCACACAGTTGTTTGCTTACGAGTAGAAATGTCTGTCTATGAATCACTCTGAAAGCTCATATTACTGTGTGGTGAATCCAGCAAAGCCGCTAAACATCCATCAGAGTGCTTGTTAAGTGTTTTTCGGACTTTCTCATTATGCATTTTGAGGCTCCATGGCTGGCTATCGACCAAGAGTGACATGGCAGCCCCCAGGCAGAGATTTATACACGTATGCTATGTTCGTTTCAGAGTGACCTGAAGAGAATTAAAGTTTCCAAACTGTTCAAACCATGCATCCATGCATCTAGATAGAATGTTTTCCTCAGATTAATGTGTTTGGGGCAACAGATCCCAAAAACCTTGTAATGTAGCAACCGAAGTGATAAAGACTGAGACTGTGAAAGGTCACTTTAGCATATCAGTGTTTACAAAGCAGCATCCTGAAGGATCCACAGCAAAGTAGGCCAGATTTAAATGGAGATTCAAAACCAAACATATAAAGGGACCCACACCTGTGCAGTTGAGCAATAGGAATCAACCTCCTCACCTTGGCTCCCCATTAATCCACCAAACAGCAGAAACAAAGGGATAGAAAGATAAAACAGAAACCATAACATGGCTTACCTCCGTGGCAAAGGCTTTAATCTAGAAGCTCTTTGAAGAGCTCGCAAACTAGAAATCACACTGGTGCTCTCTTGACTTTCAAAGTGGATTCTGTCTACCAGTGCTCATAGTCTTAAAGCAGCAGCACACACACACACGCACCATCTGACTCACACACACCCAGACACACTGGACGACACGTGGAAACTCCCTCCCGGCTTTGGAGGAGCAACGAATCACAATCCTCTAAGGGTGGCCCTGGGATACGCAGCGGCAGCAGGAACTGCCAGAAAGCAAAGAGGAGGGAGAAGTGAAAAGTTCCTAACATAAGAGCTCACTCAGGACAAGACACCAAGAGGTTTTATAGCACTCATCTATTAAGAGTGCTTGGCAAAAAAAAATTTTAAAATGCTCCACTGGGTGACTGATTTCTTTTTCCATCATTCAGCTTTTCCGTTATAGAAGGGAGGAGGAGGATGCAGGGTTTGTAGCAACCAAGGAGGGTTCTTTTTTCTTTTTTTTTTCCAAAGCAGTTTGAGGCGATTGGGCGAGACAAGCTGGCGTGTAATGGCTGCAGTACTGCCTGGGAGGGCGCAATGACTGGAGCTCTTGTCTGACCCTAAATACCACAATGACTTCAGGAGGAGGCCAGAGGAGAAAGAAAGAATGTGTGCATACAAGTGTCCTATGAGTAAGGCTAAGTGGGGGTAAAAAAACAAAAAGACCATGGAGTGATTAGAGGTAGTCAAGAGGGAGGGGGGAAAAAAGTCACCCAGGAGGAACTGAAGCCAATGACACGTAATCTTAAGCTGGTCTTTTGATCAGAGGACGTAAAGGAATGTGGCAAAACTTTCCAAGGAATTAGTTTCTCCAAAGTGACAAAAACATGTTGCAGCAGCAACTAACCATCAGCCAACATTCACAGAGATGTGTTTAATTGTCTCTGGTTTGCGTCAAGAAAGTCATCCCCACCATGCCTTCTACCGTATTTTTTGAAGTCAATGTTCCATGATTGACCTGTATTTAGCTACATCTATGTTCCCAACTCTTACAACCCTTTAGATCCCTGTTAATGAACAGTATCCCCACAGCAGTCTGACCAAGGATCAATCGCAATACAAAAAATATGGTGAAATATTTGCAGTGAAGATCAAAGTGAGAAGCTGTCAGTTTAGAAGCACAAATAGGCATGTTTTCATTTTTCTATACTTGCATTCCCACAGCTTGATGCTCCCGCCACCTTGTTCCAGCATGTGGGTGTTGTTTTCAGGGGCGTATGTCCTGTAGAAGGCTAGTGGTAAACAGGAAACAAATGCATTCCACAACTTGTGGATTTGTTTTGCATAAAATTTTGAATCCCATGCTTCATCTTCCTTCCACTTCACAGCTCTGTGCTACTTGAAGTTGGTTCATCACATAGACATTCCACTAAAGCTGTACATAAGGAAACAGAGTCAACGGCATGTTTCCGAACTGCGACCAATCACAGAACATAAAGAGATGTGGGAAAAACATTCCCTGGAATCAGGTTCTCCAATGTGTTGTGACTAAGAATTGTCTCAGTGGAGACTGTCCCAAGACCGCCGTCAGCCTAAAAGCACACGCAGGCCTCCATTTGTCTTCGCTTCACATAGCTGTGGTCAAACTGGACCCGTGCAGAAAGCCACACGAGAACACCAAACAGAGTCGGAGCTCGAAAAATCAGTTTAGAAAGCTTTCACGTGCCAGTGGTTTGTGTCTGAGTCACTCGAATCGCCCTTACAAATGAGAGCCGCTGCCTGGCCTATTACTAAAGCACCGAACTGAGCTCCACTCTCGAAAACCATTGTCTTGAATTGCAATTCAAAGTCTTATCCATGCCACACTGCAGGAGCAGCTGTGGAACAGCCTTCAGCTGGCCCTGCTGTCGACAGAGACGTCAACCTAGAGACCTAATATCAGCCATGCTCACCAGGACTAAACAACATTGTTAGCAGCACAATAGTCCTCGTGGCCTAGTCTGGGATCTTCTCAAAGGCTTTTGTGCGCCTGTCGGAGCAGGCATCTTAGAACGGGTTGGTCAACGCCACGCCTCGAGCAAGTGAGAGACACGAAAACATTCAGACTCACACGAAGAGAGAGGCCCGATAAGATGCATATTCATGAAGAGCAGGTGCTAGATCTAATTCCACCCGGCCAAATTGTCTGACCCCTAATTATTGCCAATTAAGACCCCAATAAGCTCTGATCTCCTGAGCTGAATTAAATCCCAATATATTCAGGCTCCAGGCGCACACACACACACACACACACACACATACCCTCCAAGGTAATTTTTATTCTTGTCTTACACTTCGAAATCAATGCAGCACAGGAATCTGAAGGACAAAGATTCAACATACAGATATTTTGAACTACTATTCATGAGCACAGGAATACAAGAAAAGATGAAGGAAAGCATATCAAACTATTTCACATGATGCAAATCAGGAGCAGCATTTTTATGTTTGTGGGTACTGACAAAGCATTCATTCTTTAGCAGGATAATGCTTTGAAAAAAAGGTAACTCTACCCTCATAATGAGGTTCAGAAGACTTCTGATGGCCTGATGTCACATAATTTAATGCCAAGAAGACTGAATCTCCATCGCACACTATGTACAATATGTGTTTAATAATTAAGCCAGAGGAATGTATGCAAGAATTTATTTAAAAAGGAACTGAATGGCTGGAAAAGAGCGAGAGAACAAGACTTGTTAGCCAATAACAGGAAGGCTGACAGCAATAATCATAGGTGATCCGTTTCTCATCACAGAGTTTTCAACATGTCATGGGGAAAAATGGATTTTAAAATGCTATCAAACTTTTAGTAATCTACATTTTCTGCAGAGATGGAAATAATGTTTTGTGTTTCTACTAGCCCTATAGCCATGCTAAATAAAATGTCAACTCCATATTATTTTTTACATTTGAAAATGGTAAAATCCTATCATCCCATCTGTTCCGCAGATTAATAATTAAGAACCCCTAATGGGAGGAAGATCAGAAAATTCTGGTCTTAAGGAAATCAAAGTTGGGATTTGGAAGGTCGAAGCTTTAACCAACCATTCCAGCTGACTCCGAGCTCGCAGACGCATGTAGATGCAGCCTGTTTAGGGACTGTGCAGCGCCTCATCTGATTTTAATAACTACAGTAAGGCATCCATCCCCTTAATGTGGTGTTGCAGACATCGTAACCTTTTGAGTAAATCATTTCTTTTATGCAAAACACATTCATCACGTTGCATTTAATCTCAGGCCGATCGCCGGCGATAATCCATCTCTGATGAAAAACTCATATTGAAGCGGCGCTCGCTCATGGGAGCGGTCTGACAGATGGGGCGCAGGAAGAGCATCGGGGCAGAGTCGTGGGGGGGGGGAAAGAAATATGACTCTTTAGTCGGCTCACTAATATTTCAACGGCTTTCTCATAAACAGCATGATGGAGCCACGTTCGTAGCTGGCGGCCGTTTACAGTTTGACGCCATTGATTATTATTGTTGCTTGCTGGGGACTCCGATGGGCAGCAATTTGTGAACAAAATATCCCCTCGGAAACAAATAAATGCGTCTTAATTGCTTGATATTAGCGGCAATTAGTAGAGTGACGCAATAAGAAGAATGGTTTGAAAAAAGATCAACGCGTCTGGAGAAGCATTTAAAATTAGCCCGGATGGGAGACATGGGGGGGGGGGGGGGGGGGGGGGGGTGAGAGAAAGAGAGAAACAGACGGGTGGAATTTACTTAAGCCGAGATGCTTTGACTCAGGGTGAAAGGTCAAAGCCTTTGTTTCACACTGGGCTCCACCCTAAAATCTATCCCAATCCGATCTTTGACAATCTAACTAGCGAGATGTATCATGTGAAGGATTCCAAGTATTTTTGCTTGGCTTTTCTAACGTGATTAAAACGTCATCATCTCCAATGTTACATAAATGTGACGAATAGTGAAATCTGCACATCTCTTCAGATAAGTCAGCCTTGTGATGGACAGAGTTCAGCTTTCATTTTTTAGAAAGAGGCTTCCTTTCATGCTGTAAATGAACTGGGTGCAGGTTGCAGTGTAACAATTCAGAACGAGACACGAAGCATTAACCTCTTCTGAAGGCGCTGTTTACAAGAGACAATGACTCGAGATGTCCTCAAGGGGGTGTTGCTGTCCATCTGCTGCTTCACGTCAAGCGCAAAGTGCCTTTGCAACAGTTTTCATTCCACTAGATTCGTTTTTGTATACAACCACAAACATAAAATACATTTTAGTTGAATTTTATTTAATAGATCAATACAGTGAAGCACAAGTGGAAGGCGGAGACAAATTAGTTAAAACATGTGTGGGTTTCTTTCAAAATGTTTTACAAATAAACATCTTAAAAGTGTGACGTGTGTTGCTGTGGATATCCAATTACAGCTGGATGTCCATGTTTCATTTGTCATTACTTATCTAAAAATTGAAATACTTATTTATTCTTTGTAAAATTCTTATATTAGATAAAACATCTAACAACAGCAATTTTTCATTGCTGTACATGTGATTATCTGCTGAATTTATCTCTGGGCCGTCACTAGGCCATTGTAACATATAAATAAGGTTTAACGGCTTTCTGTTCAGGGCCGTTCACACTGAAAGTGAACTGCGAACTAGATTTAAGTCTTTCACAGTATCTAGCAGGGTTTCTTCTAGGACTTTCTTGCAATTTACTCTGTCTTTACTCATCTTTATATCAACTCTTCTCTGTCCTAGTGAAAGTATCTACCCAGTCCAATGCTGCCACTACCATACTTTCCTGCTGTTATAGTGCAGTCCAAGATGATGTGCTGGATTAGTTTTTCTCCAAACAGAGCGCTTCACATGTTCATTTTCAACTCACCCAGGCACCACTGCAATGTTTTCTGTATCCTTTATGTCTTGAGGCAAACTAGTTACAAATGCATGTTTTATTTTTAAAAAACTATTAGTTTTTAAGTGTGCTATTGTAGTGTGAGAAAATGTAGGAAAATTCTCTTTTCTTTTGCTCGTCTGACTTAGTAATAAGCAAAAGACACAAAAGAGGGAAGGTTCTGTGTGAAACACCTAGTGAGCTGAATGACTGCATTTTCAATTGTGCTCTTCATCAATTTCTTTGTTAAACAGTTTAATGATGGATGAAGTTAATTTTAGGGATTTGATAGGTCAAGGAACAGCAAAAGGACTTGATCCACTTCCGAAGATGCAGCACTTCACACATCCAAAGATTTTTCCTGCAGCGCAAAATCCCTGAAAATCAACTCTATAAATGTATGAGAGTCCCAGATTTCATCTGGCAGGGTAATGCAGAAAATTCCTGGATGATAAGAGGACAAGTGATGAAATGAATGGCAGACGGTGCAAATATGTGCCCAGTCACAGGGTCAGATAAGAGACCTGAAGGTTAAGGGAGCAGAGGAATGCCCAAGGATGATGGGACAAAGCATGGCAGTTTGCTCGTTCAAAGGGAGAGGAGTGATTCTCAATTATCTCACACATGATAAGAGGCAGAGGGAAAGAAGTGTCTTTGAGGCTAAGAAAGGAAAAAGTACAACAGATACCCTTCAGGAAGGGCAGTCCTAATCTATGTCGTCATAAATAAGGCAGAAACTTTACCAAACTTTTTTTTTTTTTTGCAGAGTTAAAGCATGACTTTACATTGTGCTTGTTGGAGCATGTAACATCTGCATTAAACCCATTAACATGCTCTATTGTTCCTACTGGAATTGACTGCTGCTGTCCTTTGTGTTCTGCAGGATAATCGGTCTCACGCTACGTGATGTGAGTGATTAATGGTCTCCGCCCACATCTCACTCATTATCGTAGCAACATTCGCCATGGCGTACTGTGGCGTTCTTGTGAGACACGCCGATCACTCCCTGAGGTGATCCATCAGAAAACATTGACCACTGCAAAACAAAAAGAAATCAAACAGTCTGCTGCCGAACGTCACACAGCGGCGGCAGAGCTTTTACGTCGATTTGAAAACAGGCACAAATCTGTCAGAAACATTGATCACCGGATGTGTTCGGAAAGAGAAATGCACCGAGGGGGAAGAAGTCGATTTAAGAGATATAAAAGTTACAAAGTGAAGCACTAAAAGTGTCTCAAAGGTGATCTGGAATGAGAGAAGCTCAGTGTGCCCTGATACTGGTTACGTACAGCTTGGTTTGGTTTGGTTGTTTGCAAACAACCAAACTCTGGCTCCGTCTCAGCAGACCTACAAACGTACCTGCAAAGCTGGTATATTCAGCAGCAGGGTAGGGTCCAACAGTCTCCATCCATATGCTCTATGAGTGTATTGAGTGTATGTCTGTGTGGTGGGGGGTGGAGGGCGCCAAGCTCCATCCATCACTGCCGCAGGCATGCATTAATCCCTCTCTGCATTCTTGAGGAGCACTGACGCCAAATGGGAGTTTGCTCCTGCAGCCTCCCCGTCACAGGGAGCCCACTCTACCCAGTCCAAGGAAAGACCCTCTTACTCCCAAATGTGTTGGCAGTGCCAGAGCTGATGAATTACCAGCATGTGATTCAGGCTCAGAGAGCAAACGTCCTCTCCCTAAGCCAAGCTGAGCCATATGTCCATGCTAAACTAGCTGTAAAACTGGCAGCCGTTCAACTTTTATGGCCTATTAAAGGCCAAATTGTAGATCACAGTCAGGCCCAACATGACATGCATCACTCAGGTCACTCTGATCGACTTACAACACAAGCAGTAGACCTTGGTATGATTAATAGACGGGAAATGAAAATATATCCAGCAAGCAGGTTAATGTCACTCACCGCAGTTTATTCATCACACGTCTGCTTAAGCTTATAACCATGACAACCTGACAGGAAGACGCCATGATGGTGCTTTAAGTGCATTAGCGGTGCTTAGACCAGCCTGGGCCCGTCTGGTTGGTTTGTGGTCAAGGTTAGCAAAGAACAAAAGCAGCTACTATTAGCTTTTCTTCCTCCATATTTAACAAGTCAGACCCAGTTAAGCGATCTGGATTGATGTTTCCTGGTGAGTGCACATTCATGAGTGCACGTGTGAGGCATTTTAGCTAAATCAACCCTCTCTTTATGTGCTAATCTTGGCTTAGCGTGCAATCCATAATCTGTTTTGCCTTTTCAAACTCAGACATTCAGAAAGAAAAGCCTGAAATAAGTGAATGTTGAAAGTTAATACCCAAGGTAGTCCTTCTATGGTGGATGAAGCCGCCTGAAAACCATCAAAAGCTAAAAGTTTTGTTCATACATTGTGGACTCAAATCAAAGCCCAGTAAAAACAAGACTTTCAGGTGATTCATATTTTGCCCGCTCCCATTAATATTTCTGTACAGTCAAATGTTAAATGTTATTTAACATTGCATTATTTTCAGAAATCACATATCCGACGTATAGCACAACTTTATAATCAAAATCTGAGTTGTCAAACCTGACAGGTAAAGACAAACTCATGGTGCAGATTTTTTTCTTGTAAAGGAAATCCTAAAAATCTCTTTTTAAGTTACAGTTAAATTGTTGTATTCAACACCTTCTCGGCATCGGAATATTGTGAACTTGGGAAAAAAAAACCTTCTTACTTTGTCCTATGCCTTTTCAGACACGTTAAGTGGGATTATGTGTATTGCTGTGTGTATGTGTTCATATTGGGAACCTTATGGAATTATTCTTGTGTGCATTCTGTTTTTAGATATGTTCAGTTGTGTGAGGGTGCATATCTGTGTTTACATGTATGGATTCATCCTAGTGTTTGTGTGTATTTGTTGGACAGTGATGGGGACATGTCTGGAATGAATCAATAAAAATAAAAAATCTAATCAAATCAAACCTAGTGAATACACCTTACTTATCACCACTCTCTTCAGGGTGATGATTGCAAAATCATTCAATTTCTATATTAGTGATTGCCTTTTAGTTGATGTACACAAGAATGAGATTTTCACCCAATAGCAAGAAGGCTATAATCTGTACAATAAAAGTGCTGTGATTCTTTTGACCTTTCAACCTCCGTCTATCATCAAACTGGATTTTGACACTCTATGATCACAGAGTTAAGAAATGAGCAGGGCAATCTGAAATGCATGCAAAGGGGTCCAACATGTGGCCCTTGGAATAACTGTTTGCATGCATTTCAGGGCAATCTGAAATGCATGCAAAGGGGTCCAACATGTGGCCCTTGGAATAACTGTGTGCAGAATTACCAGCTCAAAATCAAGAATGGCACCGATTTGGACAACCAGCACAGTCAGTAGGTGGACGTGGACAAATTCAAAAAATATAAATAGGCTGAGTGTGATTATTAATAGGTCACATTTTATGATACATTTTAATTTTATAGTAACTTTGTACTTATTAGTAACTGCTACTTAGTTGCAAACTTGAGCATTCTGTCAACCTTTGCTGATTTGGCCCATGTGGAAAAAGTTTGGAAATTACTGCTTCAGGGAACCCACATAGAAACCACTGTTTTACCAGCTATGCTAACTGCACTAATAACCAACAGATGCTAAAGACAACTTAAATTAACTCCATGCACATTTTGTCTTTGCACAAACAGTGAGTCTCTGTCTGCTCTTTCATACACTGGGACATCACCTATCCCCGTGATGGCTGCTAACAGCAGAAAAGGATAAGAAAAAAATACTTCAACACAGAGAAAATAGAATAAACAATAATCAGCATTTAAGGTGGTCAGGCTTTTTAAAATGTGCAAATCAAAAATGCACAGAAGGATTCTGACTGGTGCATTCCTAACAAGAACATCTAAACCCAAATACCGGAGACAAACATGAGGCCGGCTGCACGTTCAGCTTCCTCCTGAAAGCACCGATACTGGGTGAGACAAACGTCATGGATTCAGGAACACACAAACACGGCCAAGCTCTCACGCAGATTAACCCACAGGTGTGGATGTTTATTGGCCCTAGATTAAAGAATATCCGTCATTTAAATTTTACTGTAGTTTGTCCACTTTGTGCATTAATTTGCTTGAAGCTGCAGTGTTTGGTTTGACTCTGTGGAGTGGAGTCCAACAGGAGCAACTAGTTCAAAACCTACAGCCAGTAATTATCTGCTTATATAGACCAACCTTCATAATTAACTTAGCCCCATTTTATAGTTTGTGTACAACCTACTTTCTGCTACCAAAACTGGGCAAGAGGTCTACTGGCAAGAAGTTGAGAGTACACAAAAAACTTCAGTTTGCTTAGAAAATAATAATTTAATAAAAAACAAATCTTGCATTTTTAGCACAGTGGCACACATACGTTCAGAGAACCGAATAAACTGAGTAAGATCAAGTTTGCTCCAGATCCGAATTACCACAAGAAATTAGTTGGCATTCGTTACTGACCTATAATCCTCCACAGGTGCTAAACAAAGCAGTTAAGCCTTCACTTTGTGTTCCTCAGATAAAGTTAAACACACGCAAACACAAAACAAAGACTGACCTGTGCAACCAGTTTGAGCATTCACGAGGACGAAGACCCACGTGAGCGCATTTGATTGCCGCAGAGAAGTCACAGGCAAATCTCTGGAAAACAAACTCCTTTGTGCGACGCTGCACAGCCTTTTGATTAAGGAATGTGCTTTTATGAAAGGGCTGACAAAACAGAAACAAGCCACTGCTGGCACCAGATGCCATCTCGTCTGAGGGCACGGCGCAACATGGCAGAGCACGAGCAGATGTGCCACATGTGCACCTCTTTTACCGGCACGATTAAATTAAGGCCACTGCCAAACTCATTATTATCCCATCCGCACGGGGAGGCTCAAGAATGTCAATGAGGATCGTGCTCATAGTGCAGGAAGCAACTTTTCACACAATTACAGAGTAAATCACCGACGTGTTCGAGCTGACAGGCTTTCTATTGTGGTTCTGAAAAATGACAGGCCAGTCTCGAATTTTTATTCATTAGAAAGAAATTCCTCGACTAATTGAGTTACTGCTTACAGGCAGATGTGACAGGAAGGCAGGGTCCCACAGGACAACTTCGGGGGAATAGGGGACAGGCAGATGCTTGGACCAGCAGAGGCCTCACAGGGTCAAGCTGTTCCATTACGAGAGGACAAGGGTGGCATTTACTCACAGGCCTCTCCTCCTGAGCAGGGATGGCCTTAGAGGGAATGGAGGGGGACACTTAACCCCCGAGGTAAAAGCCAATCACAAACCCTTTACTGTTTCTCTGATTGCTACTGTAATACAGTAACTGGTTCAGAAAAGCTCCTCAACAAAAGAAAAAAAAAGCATGAACTGTAGATGCAAATTCATAAACAATCTGAATCCCAAGTGATCAAGAGAATTTACGTTCACAAGACTAACCCAATTTTAAAGACAGTAATGTCCACAAAGGCACACAATTTGATCTGACTTGTCAGCCTGCAAGGTTTTTTTCTTCGTCAGATTAAATCAAAAAGGCTGCACAAGAAAAAAATAGCTCAAGAAAGGCTGTTTTATTGAGCCTTTTTATTGAATTTTAAAGAACTTATCACCAAGTGTGATAAGTTCAAAAAGAACAGCTTTTAATGGAAATATGTTGAGCGAATGTGTTCTCACATATCGGCGACACAAAAAAGGATGTCGGGAGTGTATTTGCAACATAGATCATCAATGACAGAAATGTTGGTTAGCTTGTGGGAGTAAACAAGTTGGGCGGATGAGTTTCTCCTCACCCACAAAAACCCATATCCTCCATGAGGGAGCATTTACTTCTAGCAGACAGTCAACAACCAGACCTGCTGGGCAACCATCAGTGGTGCTTATGAGCATAAAGTTAAACAGATATGAGTAGCTTGAGTAAGCAAGCAGACTGGAGGAAAGTGAGACTTGTATAGTCACTTGTACAAGTCTCAAAAGCAGTGACTTGTACAATCTCTGCTCCCTAACAGAGCACTGTGATAAGGTTGCCTGGAGAGTACAAACTTGTGGGAATCAGATTAACTTTGCTGGTCAAAACTGGAACAAATATGTCCATCTGAATGCTACCAGACTTTTAGTGTTCTGAAGTATCGTTCTTGTCACAAGTGGTCAGTACCCACTATGATATATTACAGGGAGATTGTTGAGTTTCTCATAACATTTGTCCTGACTTCCAATAATTTATGGATACATCTTCATACAGCTATTTGAGTTTAAGATAAAGCTTGAGACTTTGTGGTGGCTGTGATTTTGTCTTGGGTGGAAAATTATGTAGTGATGCCCCAATTTTTTTCATTCCAGATGAATCATCATTGGTCTTCTGAAACTCTCAGCTGCTTCCTTGGCTGCCGTTTGTTGACTTTATGGCCTTTCTTAAATTTCTGAATAAATCTATGATGTACCTGAATACAATTTAAAGGGAAGATCTGTATAAAACTATGATATATCCCTTTTTATAAATACATTGGCCTAGAACTCCCATGGCTAAACTAAGCTTACTGCACAGCTTGTCAAGAGGCCAGGACATTAAGCAGGATGATATGGATGACGCTCGGAAAGAGTGAGTACAGTCTTCCAGCTTGTTAAAATACTTGCCTTTGGCACACTATGATAGCATAATTGGCAAAAGCAGCAGGCATGTCTGGGACCAAACATGAACATGTAGAGAATCCAGTGCATTAAACACATCGTTTTAGGGAAGATTCCCGCAAAATAATGGCCTCTTGTATGTCGGAGCCAGCTCAGTGTGTAAGGCAAGACTAGAATGTGTTCTAGTTTTAAATTCTGAACATATTAATCACATAGAGAAAAGAAAATGATACACGAGTCCAATAACACAACATGACAGAATAAGTTAGGCTTCCTCCTCCAAATAATCATTGCACGAGTAAGGGAAACCCCGGTTCCCGGTGGATCACGACTATTATTACTAACTTAAGGACCTTAAATTTAGTTTGAACCCAGGGACAGTAAAATATATTTCTTTAAAAAAAATTCAACCACATGTTTCCATTGAAAAAAAAAGACAGCTCATTTGTAAACACAAGAGAAAATTATTTTCAAAACAATGAAAAATTAAATCCACTCGGATTCAGGAAACGGGCAATCTCCAATAAAAAAAACAACATGTCAAAAAACAAACGCAAAGCACCCGAGGACAGATAAGTGAAATTAAGCTTTCCAGTTCCAGTTTGTATTGACAGTGAAGATTAATTGCTGTAACGCAGATGCCAAAGCGTATCCGCTTCAAGTCAGTGGGTTGACTGACACAACATCCCTCACCTATTAGTCAGCAGTCAGGGCGTGCTCCCCGGTTCACCAACCTTAAGAGACTGAGAATAAATGATTTCACCCTCCAAGGGGGAAATAATTTAGACTGAATGACATCACTGCGGTACATCAGATTCTGTCAGAGCCAAGGTGAATATCAAGGACTATACAGCTTATGAGGAGATGTTATTTTGTCTATTATGTGCTAGAACAATTTCTCAAAGCAGGTGAGATGGTCATCACAACAGCATGTATTAAGAAGATTATACAGCCAAAGCAGAGATCTTCTCATTCAACTAGAAAGAACAAAATCCTAAAAAAAAGACCGTCCATATCCAGGAGGCTCCCTCTAGGAAAGTCAACAATGGTCAAGTTGAGTGCTCTTCAAATCACCAGAAGGTTGAAGTGAATCATGTGAGATGCATTGTACAAGGTACTTCCACAGCTGTCATGTCTTATGGGACACAGTAAGAAAAGAGGGTTACTGTGTAGCGCATTAAGAAAACAAGGTCAACTTAAGGCTAAGATCTTTTTTTTTTTGCTGCTTTGAACTAAAGAGGTACATAGAAATTTTTTAAACATCACATTTTAGCTTGAGAACAGGTAACACCTTTTTCAATGACAATGGAATATGTGATCCCATAAATAACCTTCCCCCACCTCCCATGTGTTTACAGTGGCCTGGTGAGCTGGTTGCCCTACACCTACCATCAGGTTAAGGGACACAGGGTTATGTATTGAGTTTCTGCACATAGATAGATTTAATAATCCACTGACATGGCTGTGAACCCACAGGCTAGACTGCTGAGAAGCAGCACTTATGAGCGAGCCTGGTACCATAAGCTGCAACACCGTCTGAGGAGATAGAGGTATTAATATCGACAACAGTCCCAAACAACAACCCAGCGGGTTTTGACACCTGCACTCAGCAATTTGCTTTACTTCAGCTCTACCTATGGATACACTTATTACATTACGATGACATATTTCTCAACAGAGAATTTCATCAACTTTATGTTTTTGACAAGGTTACCACACCGGATGTGAATTTAGAACTTGGAAAAGAGTTCACATGTGGATTTTCTCATAGCTCTAATCGCAGAGTTGATTTCTTTACAACATCCATTCAAAAGCTCAAAATATCAAGTTTTGCTAAATTCCTTACCGTACATATGCTAAAGACAAACAACTTTTATTTTTCCTATGCAGACCCCTAAGTTTATTAAAGCTCTGTTCACAATCAGAGCTACACTAGAGGAAGCAGGATTTCACGTGTTTTTTTCTTCTGTGCTTAAATGTTCATGTACAAATAAGGTTTCCATGCATAGTGTGAGTCATACTTCTTTTCATCTAAAAGATGTTTTTCTCTAACCATAATGATGATTTGCTATGTGAATGATTTATTACAATATCTTGCAAACTACATTGGCTTTTTAGACAACAGTTGTTGAAGGGGTAGAATCGTGATGCATCAAGACTGTGCCCCATACAGCAAGTTAGTAACAGTTTAAAGGAGAGCTAGAAAGAGTTTTTGAGCAACAAAAAATGATTAAAAAAATAATAATTATACTACTTTTTTCACTCCATACTGAATATTGAAAGAAAAAAAATGTTTTTGAAATGTGCATTGTTTGAACTGACCAGTAAATAATACTGAAGTTTCATACTTCAGCTTCCAAAATGGAAATATACAATTGTGCCCCCAAATCACCTTACTTTGCCACCTGTTGATAAAAAAACTATTAAGTTATTTAAGTTCTATGTTGGAGAAATTGGCCCCTGGCATGTGCTGGACTAAATGATATTCAGGAAATATCAATATTCTGAGATTTAATTTCAGTTTTGCTTTAAGGCTGATGTGCTAAAATTTGCCTTGAACCGCTAGCCACAAATTCATAAAATACCAAGTTGCAAATACTGATAAAATGTTAAGACAAATTATTTTCGTTGACCTCATTTCAACAAGTGCCACAACAAAATCCTTCAGCCGAAGCTGATGATTCCATCAGAGGAAACGGGTCTTCTAGAGTTGTTTAGCTTTTTGGGAGAAAAGGAATTTCAAGGAAGCTTTAATTGAGCGTGTTTAGTGTGCAGATGCAAGGTTTGCTAGTGACCTCAAGCAATCAAGACCCTCGTCTTTTTGTTTGCGCTGGCTGGACTCCAAACAACTGAAGCAACATGACAAAAGACTGAGAAGTGGAGAAATGAGCTTATCTTGAGCCGAGATCAAACCACCAAGCATTTAAAGCAAAGCTGGTGGCAGAACCGGAGGATAAGTGCTAATGAGCTTGAAAATGTTCCTCGACAAACCACAAATATACATCATCGGCCAAAGACCGAAACATCACGCTCGCCAAAGAAACAGTGCAGAAGAAGGTTGGCAAAGCTCCACAGAGCCTACAAGCTTCTGAGTGAGAAAACAGTAATCATAAGTTACAAAACAGCACAGGCCAAGTCTGAATATATGAAACAAAGTGTCAGATGATGCATTAATGTGCAGAATCTTTTCTTGCTGCTTTTTGTAATTATGCAAGAGTAAGATACATCTGACATGCTGGATGCATTCCATTTGCAAGGCAATTATGCCTTAGTGATGCAACAATATCTCATTTAATGTAAAAAAGGCCGATAAATCTCTCACATAGCTGAAAAAAAAATAATAAAAAGTGTTGTGACTAAACACACCGATCTATGCAATTTAAAAAAAATTAAAATAAGTAGGCATTTTATCTTCCTTACAATCTCACTGAAAGTCTTTGTACACCTACTGAGGTGCTGGGGGGACTTGTTTAAGTAAACGTGTACCTAAGATTTCCCCCATCCATCATGTGTGACAATACAAGACACATGGCGCCAACTGAACATCCCAGAAGAAGAGCACTTTACTCTATAGCACCAGCTGCGTTTGCTTTTCCAATAGGACGCAGATAGAGAGGTGGACCTTATGGCTACCGGAGAGAGGCAGGGCAGATCAATCACAATTTCTTTTGTTGGACGTATTGACCTGTATGGCATCTTAGGGCTAATGAGTAAGCATTGCAGATTCACTCATTTCCATACCAACGAGGATAGAAAATTTGCAGCAACACATGGCCTTTCAAAGCTGTAGCTGATTTGCAAACGTGATCTACAAAAGTTACATCCATCTTTGAATTTATATTTAAAGCCTCTGTCGTAGTTTATACATCGCCAAAACTTCTCGTACATGCAGCATTTAAACTTCCATTTAGGTATAATTCGCCCCTCCCCACCTACGTAAATCGGTCGGGTTCAACAAACCGCTTTACCAGACAGAAATATTGTTTGCCTGCGTGAATTACATGAACCCCTGCTCAGCTGCAGTCGTGTTACGTAAACAAATTCCCTTTATGGTTTATATTCCCATCAATAAAACGTGTGTTTCCTCTTTCCGTTGTTTCTTTGACGTTAATGAAATTCTGACTCACGAATGAAGTCATCTGGTGCCATTTAAATTACATACACTCCCTAATTTACCAGTTTGGTAACTCTTAATCTGATACCTCATTTGGCAAACAGAGTCTGTCTCCATTTAATCTTCATTTTCTTCTTGGCTCTTTTAGTCTATTGTTTAGCTGGTGGCCCTGAATGGGTTCAGTTCAGTTCAGACCTACACATTAATCTCCTCAAGGCCTGTGGGTTGTGGCTGTAGATGAGAATGAATGGGTTACGCTGGATAAGATCTGTTCAGCTGAGCTTGACAGAAGGTTCCTGTATGTTCAAGAGAGCATTGAGGTGTCACCCACTTTTGGACCCTGCCGTTGAGCCATCTGTGAATATTGAAGTGGTCACACCAAAAATGTAAACACACATGTATAATATGATCTAGTTGCTTTTAGTTGTAATAATGTCATCTGTACCAGATGGTTACTGATATTTTTGATGTAGACTAGACCAACATTTCTCAGTAATAGTTATAAAGTAAACCTACTTACTGTACAGAATATGAGCTTTGCTGCCTTTCTGCTCTTTGAAAATGGATCTGTATGTTTTCACATTTTGCTGTTGAGATTGCTGAACCAAAGACTTGCAACTTATGGCATTCACAGGAAGAACGCATAAAGCTTGTGGAATATCCCCAAAAGGCTGAACTCTAAGTCATGAACCTCAAGCAGACCGTTCCATTTAGTGCTTTTTCAGAGCGTGTGTTTTATGCAAGAGCTCTGTGACAATCTGTGTTTCCTTTGGACTTTTGTGGCTGTGTGTCAGCGCCATAGACAGGCCTGGTACAGTTTCTACAACATTTAAGGTCAATGAAATCATTACTAAAAACTTCTACTTAAATTGCTTTGGGAAACTCATCTTCCATTTGGACAAGGCTTGGATTAAGAGATGCAAAGGACACAAAGTAAATAACCCATTAGCAAAACAGTTCAAGTCCAGCCCAAAGCATGACTTATTCAGGAGTTTGAGTTTTATTCATTTGTGACATCTACAGTGTTTGTTGCAAACCTTGAAAGTAAAGAGTGGCAGCAAGAATCAACAGGGTCAATCCTGGCCTCGCTTGTCATCTCTGTTCACCACCAAATCAAAGGTTTTTCTCGGGACACTCAACACCGTATTTTACTTCCGACAGCTTTTTATAGAAGCCACTCAGGATGCTGCAGGCCTTACACAAGCTACACACGATTTGAAAGCCAAAAATAGTTTAAAATACTGCTTCATGAAATAGAAACGCATAGGTCACTGTTGTGGTGTCAAAATGTTTGCTTCAACTTTGAATTCACTGAGGCAAAGATTCTGAAACAGAAACTTTGATCCTCTGTTTGTACTATCTTGACTGTCCTGCAGGGTCTTTCCCACCAAGAGGCAGTGAGAGAACTTCATCTCCCCGTGACAAGAAGCGCAGATGTTATCCATGCCTTACAGGTCACATGCACAGGCCCTTATATGGACACAATACGCTGAGGAAAGACATGAAACATTGGTGTTGCTCAGCAGCTTTAGAATTAACAAGCACCTACAAACAGCCAGCTGTCAGAACATTGTTGCTCTCCTGAAGCATCAAAGCACCAAAGACAAGAGCAGGGAACACGGTCAGACTGCTGCACTTTATTTAGCTGCAGACCCACACACAGCATCAACTGACTTTAAAAAAAACAAAAAAAAACAACAGATCTTCTGATTAGGGAAGTTTTAGTGGTAAATATGTCATCTTCACAAGCAATGAGCTGTTTGCATCTCCAAAACAAAATAAAAAGAGAGAAAGCAACACCCGGTTTACTCTTCCCTCACTACCAAACAATTATAACAACTGACAGACCTGCCAGCTACAAAACACAACTCACAAGTTGAAAACCAAACACCCAAACAAGCTTGTGTTTTCCACAAAGAGGAAATTACTACTCATACTTGTATCAGTATCCATTTGGTTCCAATAAGGAGGGGGGAAAAAAGATGTTCCCTGTGGTTACTACAGGAAAATGCAGAACACAAAGCCCAAAATATGTGCTTGGTGGTTGTGACCCGAAGCTCAATTACTGATCTCCAAGTAAAACACACAAAAAGCAGGAGACTCACACACACACACACACACACACACACACACACACACACACACACACACACACACACACACACACACACACACACACACACACACACACACACACACACACACACACACACACAAAGAACAGCAGCAATTACGTGGGTAAGTAATGATTTCTGTCCACTGAACAGAGATGAAACATTAAACCAATCACACAGTATGTTTCCTCCCTGAAGAAAAACTAGACGGCATTTTAGCATATTTTCTCCCATTGTCATAATTAATAGATGACATTGGTGGAACTAAATCATCATCAATCAAGTTAATCACCACTTTCTTAAGTGATTCATAAGACAGGACTTTGTGGTTTAAACTGGAACCACAACACAGATAGATGAGCAACACAACCAGCCTTTATAAGTTAATCATTAGCCTGTGTTTTCTTATTAAAACCCATTTAAAAAGGGAGCTGGATGGTGTGACACTTTCCCATGTGCCGTCTTCATGACTGAAGACCTAAGAAGCCAAATGGCATGCTGGACCCTCCCTCACTGATGCATAGATCTGTTTGCTCTAGGCTGGCCCTCCACTCCAGGGGTCCCATGGTCCCTTTTGTTGCATCTGTATGTGGCTGAAGAGCACTTCCACCCCAGCACACAGCAAAGCAACAATACAAATAGAAAATAGATTACATCGAAACCCGAAACAGAAAGAATTTAGTAGAATGAGCTCTGCTCCTAATGCATAAATCCCAAATCCCCACAGTGATGGTCTGTGCATGTTTTTGGTAATTGAATGTTCTCATCAGAGACCAGCGATGAAAAATAAAATGACTTTAAAAAAAAAATATATATATATATATATATAATAAGTGGTTGTTTAAAAACAAGCTGCTCGCCATGAGAAACAAACCAATGATGGCCAATTTTTTTTCCATCAATTCCCATGAATGTAAGAGACTCAGTTTCTTCAGTACACTTCTACATTCCTTCACCATACAAGCAAAATATGCAAACAAAAGACTCCAGAGGACCTTTCTAACAATTCATTCTGCCATTTCATACCTACAATTATAATTTCATCACTTCCCACTTCCACTTCACATGTCCATAAACAGCCCACTTTGTACTTGAACCAGTGTATGAGTTCATTGTTCACTGTAGTTAGGCATTTTCTTATGGTTATAAAAATGCTCAAATCTCATATACATAATTTAACTTGGTATTATATTAAATCTTTGCATTACTGCCATAAAATATGAACCCTTGTCAAATAAACACAGCTCTAAGTGGCTCCCGTATGACACATAAGTCACATAACCACATTATGCTGTTTACAGTAGACTGTGAACAGCATATAAGACATTCCTTTAAACTGTCGACTGTTGTGGTAAGTGGGAAGTAAACCCCAGCGGGGGACACCAGACTACAAATCGAGTCAAATTAACCAAATCTGAAAATGTACAAAATGCCCAAGCTTTAAAGAGCAGAAACATCAAATATGTTTGATAAGCTTTGACAAGGTTGTGTTCTTTTTCAATCAAAACATATTTTATTCTGTGAGCCCAAAGCAATCCCACAACCCCAACTGTGACGTCACGGGATGAAGCAAATACCTTGCTAGCATATTATGGGATGTGGAGGGTGACAAAACATAACAAAATGGCCCAAATTTGATTTCACGTTGGATTTTATTACAAGAAGAAACTAAATAAAAATTATTCTCATTCGCACATTTTACTTTTAAATATTTATAATGCACATTAATTTATGTCTGAATGGGAAAAGTACATCTGGTTAAGTGAAACATAGAGACATTATTCGTTATTTAGACACTTCAACGTAACACAATTGAAATCACCAGACAATCGCGTGTTTCTGCGGGATTTCTTCTGCCACGGTGGGATTAATGTTCGCTGCAGCCAATGAAAAGTCAGAGGAGAAATCAATTCGGCGCGTGTTTAAACGAAACATTGCAAACTTTTATTCAAACCACAAAACAGCCGCACCGGTACTTTGAAGCTTAAGCTGCATTTTCAGACGAGTAGAGAAATGAGCAAAGTCCTTTACAAGCAGCATGACTGAGAAATAAGTTCGCCTCCAACTCACCGTTTAATGTTTCCTCTACCTGCCGCTGCGTTCGCGTGTTCCTCGTCCTCAGAGCATGTTACAGTAAAAAAAAAATGGACGAAACGGCTCCAGCCACAAGGTAGGATTTTAGTTGTATTAAAGAATCTTCTTCCACGACATTATCCGAGCTAAACGATCCCGGGACGGAGCGGTAAGAGACTGCGGACTCCTCCCAGACAATGTGGGGTTAAACTCCTCCTTCCTTCCCCGGACACTGATGGGGGGATGTGGCTGTATGCTTGAATGCTACACGGAAGGCAGGTGGAGCTGCCCGTAGAGGCATTAAAAAAAAGGATCAATCGGTGGTTGCTGGATTTTGCTGGGTTTCTAAGGGAGATATTTTTAGGGAAGGAAGCGAAAATACCTTCTGCAGCATACATATCTGCTTAAATAAAATAAAAACATGGGATTTTACTAGAGATGTGCCGATCAGGTTTTTTCTTGCCGATACGGATTCCGGTCACCCATGAGGGCCGATCACCGATACCGATCACTGATACCGATC
Source organism: Poecilia picta (assembly GCA_033032245.1). NCBI lineage: Eukaryota > Metazoa > Chordata > Actinopteri > Cyprinodontiformes > Poeciliidae > Poecilia > Poecilia picta. Next base: position 12,231,569 of record CM065374.1, read on the forward strand.
ACATAATTTTTTTTTAATCATAAGCACTACCGGCTACATTATGTGGAAAAAGGAAACATAAATTCACCTTATTTTAGACAAAAACTTGTTTTTAATAACTTTTTCCAAGAAAAAAAACCAAACATGCATTATGCAAATTGTACTGCTATCTGTAATACTATCTTTAACAGACTGATAACATGAAGGTTCTGAAGAGGCTAAATAATGCAGTCAAAATCAAATCTCAACATTGCCAAAAAATTCAAGTATAAAACTTAACATTCAAAGGCAAATACAGGATTCATTACAATAAACAATCCAGAGTTACTGAATGAAAATTTCCTGTTAGCATGGCGGCTAGATGTTTACTTCTAGTTCTGAGTGGCTGTTCGATCGCTTATTTTTTTAGAGATTATCTGTCTCATGTTAGGACAGCGAAAGTTTTAATATGTATGTAAAATGTATTTTTTTCAAGTTAGATGCTGCAGCTTTAAGCAGAGGTTCGGTGTGAGAGTCACTACCAGGTGGAGCAGAAGCAGCTCCATCTGTCAAATATTACTACCTGTAGCATAGCAGCGGTTCAACAGCGAGAGCAGAACCAGCGTCTTACATCGCAGCTCGAAGACTTAAATTATTTTGCGGGTTATTTGTTTAGCTTTCTGACTGTCAAGCTAATCTGGGTGAGTGTTTGTAGCTGTGCGCTGCTTTACCTGCTATCTGATCCTCCATATGTCTTTTTTACTGCAGTGAGCCTTGATGTAGCCAAACTCCGTCAAGTCATTGTTTTTATGTCGTATTAGCTTTGTTGTGTTGATGCATTTTGACGTGCTTCACCCCAGGTGCTTCAATTTTCCGCTGCAACACGCAAACTTCCCCGTTCACTCAGTGCGTTATAGTTCCACATCACTTAGGATTTGTTGCTACGCTGTTGCGCAGTGAGAAGGAAAGAGGAGACCAGCTGCACAGGCAGGCTGCAAAATGAGATGCAGGTGATTGGTTTGTGTGATCGGCAACAAGAGTCAATGATCACCGATCACACACTTTTTCACAGAAATTGGCCGATTTTGATCGGTGGCCGATCGATCGGCACACCTCTAGATTTTACTTATAATTTTACTTAAAAGTTCTTTCCCATCTTTTGTGTGTGTTTTTTTTCTGTTTCACATTTTGCTTATGTAAAATCTGATTTGTAAGACACTCCTTCAGTTGTCCATCCACAGGGACCTAATGATTGGTAGTTGGGGTATTTTATGCAAAGAGGCACCAGAAAATCACCTTGAGATTGGAAATGATCTGATTTTCACCTGGATTGGTTCAGAGAGGACAGTTGGAAACTCAAAAATTTTATATTTTTCTCATTCATAAATGCACCATACTAAGCTACAAGACTGCAACACCAACAATATCCTTCATGGATGCTACTGAGAAAGTAAAATTATTGGCTCTCTATCATCAGTAAGATATTTAAAATTAATTTAGAGTAAGCAAAGAGAGATTTATGATGCTCTTTATAAGGAAATTGTATTTCCAGCTACCAGAAAGTCTCTTGAGATGTATACTGAAGTTGTTCTATTTAAGACTTAGAAATAGTATGAAATTTCTACTATGGAACATATGCTATAGGAAACATTAGCGGCATTTTGGATATCTTAGCATTAAGGTAATGATTAGTAAGCTTGGTTATTTGACCTTTGGGGATAATAGAAGTTCTTCTGTTCTTGATATTGATTCTAAAGTCAAGTTGAAATGTTGAAAGATTTATCAAGGCAGGAAAAATGGGAAAAATTACCTGAATACCAACTTGTCATATCTTTTTGCACGATAACTCTTAAAGGGAATTTAGTATCGACGTTGCCAATTTCAAGTTCATAAAAAGTGGAGATTGGAAGTCAGACACTAAATTCTGATTGGTGCATCTCTGAATTTGTTCTCAGGAAGTCTGTATTTGATGCAAACATTGCTGATGAGATATTAATACTCTGAAGCGGAGTATAGATAAATCTCTAGACACCCCCTAAATAACACCGATATTCAGGTCGCCATGTCCTCAGCTTCCACCTAGCCTCTTAACAGTCTTCACACAATGCTATCTTTTAAAGTCTGGCAACAATTACAGGACTAGAGCTGGATTAGATTCATGAACTGATGCCAGAACACAGCCAAATATGCCAGCAGTTGTTTGCAATCTTCCTTATTTAACTGTCTACTCAGTCAGAATATATTGTACCTGCATACTTCTGTGTAATTTAATCTCTGCTGTGTTTACAGAAATTTTGTTTAGTTGTTTATCTTCAGCTTTACTCTACAGGCATTTCCTTTTTAAAAGTGTTGCTGCTTCCCTGCAGAAGAGTACATTTATGCTCCTTACTGGAACAGCTTTCAGTCCTTCACTTTTCAATTTTACTTAACAAGAGCAAGAAGATGATGCATACTTTGCATAGCACTAACGAGTCCATCTGTCATAAGGATCAATGAACTGATGGCCAGGCCGATAAGAAACAGGTTTGAGCTCCTCAGACAGTGGGACAGCATGTTTGCGCTTGTGGCCATTGCTATTTTTAAAACTAGTTTCTCCCTTTTGTTTTTAATGGTTATTTCTCTAAATGCCTCCGCTCCCATATAATCAGCTGCCCTGGTTCGCTCTCTTCTCCACGTTGTCGTAAGTTCTGGGTAGCTCTTTGGCCGGACTTGCGCTATCTCCACATCAGCCTCTTTACAGCTGCTATACAACGAGGGCCCAAATGAAGATGCTTATCTCTCCTCCTCCCATTGTAACAGCAGATCCCATAACACTCAGCTCCTTTTATCAGGATCTGTCTACACAACAAGCAGTCTTTCATCCCCCTACAGTTTGGATATAACCGTTGGGATTTAAGCTCCAGGAGGTCACGACAGTTGCCTTCAGATCTACATATCTTGTTTATCACATTTTCAGACATGTAAGAGAATCATTCAAGTGAATAAATATTGAAAGAATTTGAATCATTGCAAACTGAAAGGTGATTATGGCTAAATTGCAAATTCTTGTTGAACGGACTTTGATGTTCTGTTGGTAAAGAACCAGTATAAGGGTACCGATGCCTCTGAAGTGTTGGGACCCTTAAAGTCTTACACATTTTTTATTTAATTAGAATTTCATGTGATGAGCTGACACAAAGCAGCACAAAATGTAAAAGTGGAAGGAAAAGAATATGATTTTCAACATTTGTTACAATTAAAAACGTGAAAGTTGTATTTACCAACCATACGCTCACACACAAACTGTGATACCTTTAAATGAAATCCTGACCAATCACTGTCTTAAGTCACCTAATTGGTAAAAAGGTCCACCAGTATCTATCTTAATCGCAACATACTGTAAATAAAGGTGTTTGTAAAGGCCGCCGAGGTTTGTTAGAAAACATTAGTTAACAACCAGCATTATGAAGACCAAGGGACAAAGGGATGTAGTCATAGAGGAGTTCAATCCTGATTTCAACTAAATAAAACAACGCCAAAGACTTTGAACGTCTCACAGAGAGATGTTCAAAATGGGAAGAGAATGGCACAACTACAAGCTAATAAAAAACATGTCGGAGCTCCCAAACTGACAACAGGTAAGGAGAAGATCAACTAGAGAAGCAGCCAAAAGTGCATTGTTTCTCTGAAGGGGCTGCACAGAACTCAACAGGAAAACTAGTAACTGTGAACTCCACAAATCTGGCCTTTGTTAAAAGAAGAAGAAAGCCTCAGGGATTCCTGGTCACAATGAGCCAGAGACACAACAATGTGAAAGTACATGCTGTGGTCCGTTTAGACCAAAATCGACATTTTCTGGCCTGAATGCCACAGTCAGAACCACGGTGGAAGCTGGTTGTCCTGGGTTGGTTCTGCAACAAGTTTCCATGTTTTTTCTCAATCAGACTCATGCAGTTCTCTTCTCAAACATTGAACTCATGCTTATGCCTACTTTTCCTTCCAGACCAATTGTATTGTTCTATCACATACGATCTCAATGGAATTAATCAGTTTGTGATTATAACTTCACAAAATGGGAAAATAGCTAATAATTCAGCTTTCAGGAGACATTGTCCACACAAAGCTGACTGGAATGAACCTGGCGTTGAATATTCTCGAGTAAAATAATTGGATAATTGGCTCTAAGCAACATCCTACAGCAGATAGCTTACAATAACTCAGTCTGCTGGTCAGTTGCAGACAGTTGTACAGCTCCCATAGGAACTATATCAACCGGAATAAATCTCTGGTAATGTCACTTTATTGGTTTAAAAGATGTCGGGGAGGAGAAAAAAAAAATGGTGAAATCAGCCAAAATGTTCTATTTTATGCTGACAGACACAAAAATAACAAACACAGCCAGGCAGACAGAAAGGACCTCCCGTAATACACACACACTCACACACACTAATCAACACCTCAGCCTCACTTCTGGGTCTTCAAATAAGTGTTTTCAATACTTCCATTGCAGCTATTCTGACAATCACTGCGCTGCTCTACCCGCGCTGCTACACTAATAGGGTTGTCACGGTATGTGCGTGTTGCAGTGACAGAAACCGAGAGAAAAAGCCTGCAAATCTCACGCAAAGCATTGCAATCACGACCAGCCGAAGGAGGGTGGGCCTGCTCAGCATCCACGTGTCGTTACAGCTCTCACATTTACTCTGGGCGACTTGTTTCAGCTGGACAAAAAGGCTCCTAACGGGTTACGTTTGCCAGAAACAAAAGGCAGAAGTTATCTGAAGGTGTGTGTGTGTTCGCTAGACAAAAGCAGGTATTTAACTCTGGTCACATTAACCAGTTACACCCTTAAACAACTATTTACTGGCTTCGGAAAATAGCAGCTTAAACATAAAAAAAACCCAAAAAAATAATTGAAAAGAACAACAGATGAGGGAGATGTTTTCCCAGAAAGGGCTTGAAGACACCTGTGTAGAGACAGGGTAAGAAAAAAAACTGGGCCATGTTGGAGAGGCCTTTAATTGAACACGACAGGTCTGATCCAAGTGATAGTTCGCAACCTCCTGCGGGTCAAACTAATGAGAAATCGATGACGACAACAAGTGAACCTCTCACACCAGGGTCATTTAGCGCTTTACGAGTGAACGCAGAGCACTTCAGCGCCCTAATTTAACTGATTTCAGTGTAATTGAATGAAAGAAAACATTTTTATTTTTTAAAGTCAAGTGTGTTAAAGGCTTCTTGAGCTGCAAAGCTGTTAGTATTACTCAGCTGAAACTTCTCTGGGAAAAGAATAAATAAATCCCAGAGTTGAAGGTAATGGCTCATGGAGCAGACTGGCAGAGAGCTCTCTGTGGCTTTATTGTATTTTTCTTTATCAGAGAATGTATAAACCTGGGTGGGAAACCGCCTGTGTGAAGGATTTGTCCCTCACACATTGCATCATCTGTCTACTTGTCTGTCAGCCACATTTGTCATTACTGAGAAGAAATGGAGGCAAGCAGGAAGAGGAGACGGCTGAGGTTTTGTTGATTGCCTTGTGTCAGTGGTGAAGGCATGATGTTCTTTAGGCTGCTGAATGTGGAATAAAGGATTTACATGGCTGCTTAATAACCAACACAGGACTTTCAAAGAAACAGGTTTTAGCTGCACGAGTTTAGCTTCACGTTCCGTAAAATAGGATAAATGAATTTGTGTCAGGCTTGCGGACCGTGTATATGTGGAGTAGGTCTCTTTGGAACGGACTTACTCTTGTCTTTCTTTAGTTGTGTTTCTGCTTCCACCAACTTCACTCATTGTGCCAGTAACTTTCTGACCCATCAGTCAGGGACTATACTGTTATCCATACACCATAATAGGGATGCTGAAAAAAATCTACAGAAATGTATTGTCGGATGTGTAAAATCCACTTTATTATTCCACTAAAAAAAGAAGCTAGACTGTGTTAAAGAAAAAAAAATGTTTTGTACACATTTAACATTAAGATGTAGACAAAGCATTCAAATTATGGCAACAATGTCATTAGGTCTGAAAGAAAAGTACAGAAAGACTGGAATTTCATGCGAGTACCATCCATAACACATTTCTTTGGTAAAGACCCTGGAAAATATCTGCAAACTTTACTTAAGTCTGATTTACACTCTCCTGGATTTTTAGCTGCTCAGACAAAAAGAACAAGTGAACATGATGTGTGGGATCATTAATGTTGTAGAAACTTTTTTTCACATTAGAAATCAAACCTTAAATAGAAAATTTATAATTCATAGAGTAAAAAAAACTATAATTGAAAACACTGAATTAACCAATAAAATCATGATTACCTTCGGTCACAGATATTCTCACTTCTGGACTACATTATTTTAGAGCTCACTTAACTCAAAGTCTGTTAAATATACATAAAATGATAGAGAGAGAGAGAGAGAGAGAGAGGGAATTCAGTGTGAGACTTGTTAGACTTGCAGATCCGAAACGCCGCGTTTTCCAGTAAAGCCCACTGTGACTCACTTCGACAAGCTTTGAGGATACGTGTAAGCATTCTGCTGTGTGAAATCAGATCTTTCACCGGATCCTATTACACTACAGAGTGACACAAGGAAAACTCTGAGAAAAACAACATGTTCTTTATCCCTATAAGCTTCAGTGTTTTATGTCTTCTCTGTTTGCATTTTACTGATTTTCTCTCCGTCTACAAGAGCTGTTGTATTTATTTTATTCCAAAGAAAGCTTTGTTTTACTTAACTTGACATACGAAGACAGAGTAACATACAGTCTAAAAAAACTCACTGGAAGACATATTTGATGATGATTAAGTTGCAGGTGCAGTTGTCTTTTAAATGTATCCAGATTGTGGTTTTCTGCAAGGTCTGTGTGAGAGCATTAGAAAAAAAAAAAAAACAAAACCCATCATATCCTGTCCTGTATGCATTTCATGAAGTCATCCAATCTACAGAAAAACAATCAGCTGAAACCTCTGCCATTATAGCAAACCTCCTCAACTGACAACCCAGACAAGGAGAGCATTAATCATAGAAGCAGCCTGCAATAACTCTGTGGGAGCAGCAGAGATCCACAGCTCAGGTGGAGGAAACATTGACCAGACAACTATTATTTGCCCTCAAAAATCTGACCTCAACAGAAGAGTGGAAAGATTGCTTCCGCCTTTATGGCTGAACACTATGGCTGAACGATTATGCAACATCTATGTGCAGAAAACTATCACCCCTAGTTTAATAGACCTGAGTAGAATAGCTGAATTACTTTGTCAGCATGCAATCGGTTCCTACAAAGCCCTGCTACAGATCTAAACGTTGGTGGGCACAGCACCCTGAGAACAGAAGATCAAACGGTATAATGTTTTTGCAAAGCTCTTAAAAAAAAAGTCAAATCAAACATGCATGGGAAAAGAAGGCGGCGCTCTGGACAGGCCTAGTTTGAATCCAGCAGCAGAGCATGAAGAAGCCGTCTGCAGCTTCAGGTCAGCCTGGCAGTTTAATCTGCTTCAAATCACTTCACTCCTAGTTACCTGATGACAGCCAGCGGAGGAGAACCAAGAGTAAACAAAGGCACATTTAATCATCGAGTTAATTTAAGTCAAATGAGACCAATGTGTTGCAAGCAAAGTTACTGGTTAGATATAGAGAAGCTCTATTCAGTTTCAAAAAGTACAGGCTGATTCCAATGAGCCAAATGCAATAATCCCCTCTGAAGTCTAATGCTATTTCCATTGAGTTAAATGCAGCTCATTAAATTTCAATAAGAGGTAGACAAATAACAACAACAACAAACAGGCCAGGCAACACAAAGTGGAGTACAGAAAACAAGAATGAATCTTTATTGCTTCAACATTCAACCACAATATTACCCTTAGCCCTTTCTAATTAAGTTAGATATGAGAGACCTGGAGGACAAAGTGCTGGAAACATATTCCTATTGCTCCATTAGGACCGTGATTGTTCCTGTGCCCTGGCAGGCTGAGGTAACACTCTCACATTCATTACCTCCTCGCTTCCCGCTGAGAAACATTTTCACACCCATGTGAGCGAGAGGAGAGTACAGGCCTTGTTAAAAATCTGCTCATTTCACATTCGTAATTGAAAACACACAAACTCAGGCCTGCTCCTCTCCCGCTAGATCAACACCTACCCGTACGACGCAGAGAGACCGGACCGGACCGAACCGAGGCTGAGTTCACGACTGTAGAGAGAGTAGGAAATCAGAGACCAAGAGTAGCAATTTGAAAGCGGAGATCTAAAACTATCCAAACTGGTTTGTTTACAACAGATTAGCTTCAGGACTTCATAGGTATAAATGTAAGCTGTCGGATCACAAACGTTTTTCATTTTTTACTACGGCCTTCCGAGCTGTTTCTGCTAAAGTTGGGAAAAAAACCACGTGAGAAAAGTGATTCATGATACAAATGAATAAAACACAATTTCATTCACTGATCACAGATTGTGTTTATTCAATCACCACTGCAGAGAGGTACAAAATACATTATGAGGACCTGATTTGAAGTTGTGTTCAAGAGAAATTTGCATTTGTTAACATTGTCCTATTGAAAAGATCAGTACTAACAGGTAGATCAATTTCATAAAATCGAAGTAGAAAGACGACACATCTGTATTCATTATTTGTTGAGTATTTCAAGGATTAACCTTATACTTTTTATGCAAAATAATAATAAAAGAGATCAAACAGAAATCCTATTTTATGGATTGTGCAGTCATGAGGAATAATTTAAAGTGGGCCAGCAGACTACCTCCACTACAAGGGTAAGGTTTAACATTTTTGATTTAACAACAGTTTACGCTGAAGGTACAAGAGATAAAATGTAACTTTTAAGAACTTAAAATGCTCCAATTTAAAAGAATAAAATTATTTTTGGAAAGACTTGCAGATCTCCTAAAACTGAGTAACATAGTGAATGCTATGGAAATACATCACATGCTTATTTCTTTCCACCTGGGCTGTAAAATCCAACCAGATCTCATGTATCAGTCAAATGCATATAAGGAACTATGTTCAGTAAAAAAAAAAAAAAAAAAAAAAAAAGAATAGAAAAATCAGAGACATCTTCAAGATGTTCTCCTTTGGTTTAATTTAAAGGCAACAGTGATAAGAACACCTCCCTACTGCTTCGTGTCACCCTCCAAACAGCTCCATGTTTTCTCTGTTGCTGCTACAAATCCTGAACTGTGTCTAACAGGATATTGGAGCTCTCTGAGAGGGGCATGCTTTAGTTATTAAGGGAACACACAGGACATCCCAGATAGGGTTTAATGTCGTTTAAATCTGGAGATTTAGGGGTCAAAGGAACCATTTCAGAAAACCCTCTAAATCCTGGACCTGTTTTTTTTTTTCTAGTTCCAATCTGAAAAAAGGAGTGTATGAATGAGCCTGATAGTGGAAACTCTTCCTAAAATTTGACTTTCTTTTTTATATAATTGTTTAACTTTAAAACGCAAACAGAGCCTGTACCGCAGTTATTCGTTGACTCTTGAACTTCTGTTGCACCTCTCAAGGTGAAATTACAAAATTGAGTGTATTTATCGGGGTTTCAAGTTAAAGTATCTTGTCTTCTGGTTTAATTGCCGTCTTTGACAGATCGTATTTTGGGCATAAATGCCTTTTGCCAATTGATCAAGCTTGCATTACGATTTCCTGGAAAGTGTTCCTCCTTCCTCAAAGACAAAGATCTGCTTCTCTGTCAACAGACAACACATACATTTAACGTGTTGCAGAAAAATCCACATTTTAATAATATCTGACCAGAGCAACAATCTTCATCTTTGCTGTGCCTCTGACTTGGCTTATGACAAGCTGGAAACCAGAGCTCTTATTTATTTTACTTTTAAAATAAATATATCTCTTACATATCATAATGTAAGAGAAAAACACAGTTAGATTGTGATGACATTTTATACAAAAGCTCAGTAAAACACATATATAAATATATAGACATATATGTGACAAATTATAGAAAAGGCATTATATTTATGGAAAAAGAAACAAAAAAAAACATACAGCACAGCATTCAGAGGTTGTTGCCTTCATCTACTGCTTAAGTAGGAATGAAACTCTTTCGTTTTTAAAAATAAGAACAAAAAAGAAGGGCAGCTAATAGGCAGCTCCAGTAATTGCTTTAATTGCGGGAGTAATTTACAGCTCTCCAGCCTCTCTGACATGATGAAAATCTTTGAAACTGTATTTTTAGTTGGCTTCCTGATCTGGGAGTAACTCCCTCTGAGAGGATCTGTTAACAGGGAATTTGAACTGGCTGTGACTCGCTTTGGCGGGGGGTCGAAATGAGCTGAAACGAAAGGTGAGGGGGGATGGAGAGCAGAGCATGGAGTGATGGAGAGAGCATAGAAGTAGAGAAGACAAAATGGCAAAAGGAGCAGAAAAGCATATGAGAAGGAACTGGAGCAAAAGAATAATGAGTGTAAAAAGGAGGGCGCAAAATCTAACCCCAGAATCAGATGGTCGGGTGTAAGAAGTGCAGCATCAGCACTTCTGTGCTCATCGCTCATTTGTCATTTCATTTTCGAACTCTGTGGGGCAAAGCGAACACACTTTTTATGTCACATTAGAGGACAACTAATAGTGTCTGTGCAGTGAAGAGGAGCAAACTGAGAAGTGAAACAAAATGTAGCACCGGAAATTTGGTAAAGCGCAGTTTGCTTCTAGCTGAGGTAACAGATTGTGTCCATTAATAATCATTTCATATTTGCCAAGAAATATGCAAGAATTTCCAAAAAAAGAGAAGATTAATGAGGGGGAAGGATCAGAAAGTTTCCTCGACGTCGTCTCTAGGTCATGGACTCCAAAACCCATAAAGCACACACACACACACACACACACACACACACACACACACACACACTCACTCTGTCGCTATCTTTCACACACACTGGTGGTGTGACATCTGCTGTGGATAGCAATTGTCACTGCAGTCTCTGCTGGGGCCGGCCGTCACAGATGTTCTCAGCCAGGTCCGCGGTTCATCCCTCCACCCATGGGACGGATCAGGCCGGCGGTCCAGAGAGAGACCGAGAGACAGGAAATCTGTTCGTTTTCAATCTGACATCGAACACGATCCAGAGATGCAATCACACACACACAAGGGCACACACACTTAATGTCTGAAACAACTATGAATTGAGTGCAGCGCGTTATGACAGTGGCATAAGAGGCTGTTTTTATTTCCTGAGTGGACGTGGGGATACATAAAAATACGCATTGACGAAAGAGAAGGAGAAAGTGAAAATATGTGCGTTGGGAAACGATAGTGTGTGCTCAATTATGTGGCAGGATGTAGATCCCTACTGCCTGCTGGTCATTAATAAACATGATCATGAATGTTTAATATCCATCAGCGAGGTGGCATGGAAACCCCCGTGCGTGATATCGACAAAATTCCTCACACTCACACACACACACACACACACACACACACACACACACACACACACACACACACACACACACACACACACACACACACACACACACACACACTTCCAGCAGAAGAGTCAGGAGGGAGATTTGAAGAGCGCCTCATGGAGTTAACGACTCCTGGGAAGGATGCTGGTTCTGTTGTTCTGCTACCAGATGTGTGACGAATGATTCCCCCTGCAGCATCTTTTATGCACTAGCCATCTAATTCGCCCTAATAAAATAGGGTTTATATGTGTACAGTTTGTACCGTCCAACTGTAAAAGGCCAAATTGCGAGAAATCTTTGTCATTAAGATTTTTATGATCTTATTTTTCCACTGTCAAGTTACAGGGCCATAAACTTAGCTTTATCTGGTGGGAAAATTTCAAAAGGTTAACATTTTGTAGAGGAACATTTTGCAGCAGGATTTGTACAAGGACAATTTGCGATTAGTTGCATTTATGTGACTTAATTCATCGGAGCAAATCTGAAATCAAGCTTGAATAAAAGGTCAGTAATGCGGGTGATGAACAAAATGATGTGTTTTCAGCAATTAAATTGAAGCAACTAGCGTTCGCTGCCTCTCCAATCTTCCTCCACACTCTGAGATCAAATTAAACTCTATTTTTGCAGCTTCATGAACTCAATGTTAAAAATTGTTTTGGCTGTCAGACCGTTCTGAGATTGTGATGGGAGCGTTGGAGGTGTGGAGTTCAACATGACGTTATTGTTTTTCCTGATTGTCCCTCCTGTCCGGCCAGCTGTTGTTCATGCCCTGGGATAAATCGGCATGTGGTTCCAGTCCAGTCCAGTTAATCTCACCCAAACCCTTTAATTATCTTTGCTTTTCTTTAAGTTGGATTAGCCCCGTTTTCTTTTGTACCTTTTTCTGCCAAACTTTTTCCTTCCACTAAACCTTCTGCTGCATACATCACTCTGTGAAGAACCACCTCTATAGCAACAGGCTTTTGTAACTTTCATTTCTTGTGGAGGGTGCCATTGATTGTCAACTGGACAATCGTCAAATAAGTAGACCACAACATTTTCTAAGTTGGTCCTAAGCGATATTCTAATTCACAAAATACTAAACTTGGTGTTTTATTTGCTGAAAGCCATAATGATAAAAATTCATAACTGTGTTTAATAAATCTATATGACATATGAGTTTTACTTTAGAAATGGAATTTATGAAATAGCTTTTCATTTATTTTTTTTATTCGAGATGCAGTGAAAACACCGATTTGTAGAGCTTTTGTTGAGCAGAAAAACAGACGTAAAGGATTTAAGCAACTTATTTTAAAGAGATAACATGAGGGAAGATGTCCCCAGTTGGACAACAATCCCCCAAGGGTAAGTTTAGTAACTTCTTCAAAAGGACAGCTGCACATTAAGATCAGCTATTATACAGTGAAAACTGTGGTTGAACAGGCCCAGTAGTTGTATGAATACAGGCACGTCAGCACGGTCCCAACGGCTTGAGCACACAAACTCGGAGAAGTATGTCGAGGCCCCGAGGCAATGCCATCTGAAGAGACGATCTCGTAGCAGGCAGAAAAATCCTATCTGTCTTTCCTTGAGCTTCCACATGCCTTTTGGACATTGTTCACATTCATGGAGAAAAACATGAATGTGATATAGGTGCATCTGTGAATGCCCTCAAAACACGCAGCTGACACTTTAAGCTATCTGGACTCATTGGATTCTACATCTCAATCCAGTGTTCTCTGTTAAACTTCATTTGAAATGACAGCGGAAGCAGAAATAAAACTACCGGCTTCACCTCTGACAGTACATACGCGCCTAAATGTAGCCTAAATGGAACATCGGTTTAAAAGGGACACGGTGCCGAGCACAAACTGTTTATATCACATTACATTAGCTTGATGATGTGCGGCGGCAGCTGCTCGTACGGGAACTTTCGGCAACATCTCAGCTTGCAGAGCAACGTGCAGTTTGTGTCAGCGCTTTCCCACAGCTAAACAGACGAAGCCTTTGTGTGGGACCATCAGAGGACAGAACAAACACATTGGTGCTTTTGAAATTACCGTCGTTTCTGGTCGGTTTAAGCTGCTTTGGTCATTTTCTAAATGAAAAGGATAAAAAAAATAAACGGTTTAGGAGATTTTGAGATATTTAAGGCAAGCAAAAGGCATGGGCGGTTCCAGGCAGGGACAAGCAGGGGCCAGTGCCCCAGTACAATAAAACTTTTTATCTACATCTTTTTTTTTTTTTTTAACAATTAAGTGTCAGTTTTAGCTGAAGCCTACTGGGATAAGATCGCAGTTTTCATCTGATAGGTCAGAGTAAAGTAAGGTAAGGTAATTTTATTTTTACAGCACATTTTCAGCAGTAAGACAATTCAAAGTGCTTTATATTAGTTAGAGGAAATACAAACAAAATAACAAAAGAAAAGCAAGAGAAAACTCTAAAAAGCCTACCAAAAGGTGAAAGTATAAAACTACATTTTGGTTCCCCATGTTTAATATGAATAAGAATGTGTAAACTAGTAGGGTGTCTGCAGAAAAGGTAAAAAAAAAAGAAAAAAGAAAGTCGTCCGAGGAACCAATAAGTTACGGTTTCTGCACCAACACATATCATCATTAGACACTGATTTATCATCAACTTTTCAGCACAGGTGGCATAACATGGAACCGGACCAGTTCTACAGGAGCAGTGGCCCCTGTTGACCCCTGTCTAGAACAACCCATGGCCAAATATAAACTTCATACCATTACAATTTCTTGAACATCTCTTATCTTTGGGGTTTAAGTGCCTCACTAGGTTTTGTTATATTATATTCATCTCTATGAATCTTTACCCTCCTGCTCCGACATGATTCTGGTGAGTCAGGAGTTTCCTAATTTGACACCATCTGCTCTGTCTTTTGCCCATCCTTCTCAGTAACGCCCTCTGAGACTCTCGGAAGGAGGGAATCGGCTCCTTACCATCGCAAACAAACCAGCAGATAACTAGGAGGCCTTCAAGGCTAATAATCAACTAGCTACCTCTAACAATTTGCACAGAAGGGGGAAAGAAAAGAGACCTGGTGGGAAGGGGGGGGTGGGGGGCAGGAGGCGAACAAACATTAGCTATTTGTTCAAGTGTGGGCAGGTACACACTGAGAACCTTTATGGAAACAATGAGGCTTTTTTTTTCTTTTTTTTTTGAGATGAGACAGGTGTCACATCTGCAGGAAGGAGCTGAGTCAGCCTTTAATAACCAGCTTTTATAAGGTTCCCTAAATGATGACAGACATGTGAAAGGAGGCGACACAGGCTGGAGGGGAATAAAGGAGAAATAAAACACCTGCAGTGCATTAACACTGCTCCCCGTAGCTGCAGAGGAAGAAGGGGGCACAGCCTCCATATTCAGAAGAATAAATGAACGAGCCGGGGCCGCTTCCCCTCAGCATAGCGGACTGCAGGAGGCTGCAGTCAGTACCTGCCTGTCTGTCCTGATACAGTTCATGTCTCCTGATTTGCCCCCCCCCCCTCTACCCCCCATTTTCAGACACAATGTGCTTCACTGTCGAGCAGCTCTCTCCGCTTGCTCAGCATCTCTGCACACCTTGTTCCTCTACATATCTCCCCCTCTACTGCAGCCACCTTCCCCCCATACAAACACGCACAGTCCTCGTTTGTGCTGGCAGATTTAATAAGCTCCCCTGTCACCCCGATTACACACACACACACACACACACACACACACACACACACACACACACACACACACACACACACACACACACAAAACGAATTACTGTCTGCCTGCCTTGAATCACTGCTGGGTGAAAATCAGAGAGGGCGTTTGTTGCTTGTATCTGTCTCCTTGACAACTCCTTTTGTTTTCCCTCTCTGGTCCCTGTGTTTCCAACATCGGGGACCAGTAAACCGCGTGTCCCAGCGGCTCCATGCCCATCACCAAAAGCAGAACAAGCAGTCAGCGGAAAACAAGACGCAGAAAAACCACCTGCAGCCTTTAGGATCGCCCCGTTCTGCAGGCGGTCATGTAAACAGATGATGTGTGTGTTTACTGATGTGAAGGAGCAGCGAACAGGAAAGATAAGCTACAATCAGCGGCTGTAAAGCCAAGAATTACATATTTCTGCCTCTGTAAGATATGATTGACAGACACATATGGTTACCACTGCGCCTTGCAACGTATTTGTACTTTTTAAAATGCTGTCATTACAACCATGAACTTTAATGGATTTTGTTTGGATTTTATTTGATAGGCCAACACAAAATAGTTGATAATTGTAAGGTGGAAAGGAAATTATAGCTGGAGATTGTGGCGAGCATTTGTATTCAGCTCTTCTGTTTCAGCCTGTTTTTAACCTTTCAGGGTGTGTCTACTATAGCTTTGATATACTTGTCCACGTTTTGAAAAATAGCAGAAACTGATTGAATCAATTTTCTAAAAACATAAATTTTTAAACCTTGTTACATTGTTTTTTTTTTTTTACTTGGTGACAGAATCTGTACTCCAGTGACCGCGTTTACACACCATGAGCAAGGTCATAACCTGGAGGACTTGTTCAAAATGACTGATCCTCACGTCAACCATGTGACTAATATCAACATATTTATTTGGGTCAAGAGCTGAAAGTCAATACATTAGCAGATTATGATAAGTTCCAGGCTGTGTGAGAGAAATCGCCAGCTATTAATAGTGTAAACTTACACTGGCACCAGTAGACGAAGCAGTGAACTCAGGTCGCTCTGACAGGCTGTCTCCGCCTTCAAAATGTTTGCTTTTATTTTGAGAGGTGATCTCCTCCCATACTGTCATCATTGTTTTTCCAGGTTGACCCACAAGCTCATGTTAATACATCCACCCACATTTAGATCAGGACTTTAACTAGGCCATTCTTAATCTAAATTATTCCAATTTACTTCTGGCTATGCGTTTATTTTGTCCTGCTGGAAGGTGAACCCCAGTCTCAAGTCTCTTGCCGCCTCTAATGAGTTTTCCAATTTGTCCCCAGCCATCTTTCCATCAGCTTCTATGTTCCTGCTAGAAAAAAAAAGCATTCCCACAGCATTATGCTACCACCCTGTTCAGCACAGCTATGGCGATTTTAGAGTGTTGGCCAGTCCTCTTCATATAGGCCAAAAAGGTGAGCGTTCGCCTCATGTTTCTTCTTCCAACACGTGGAAGAAGAAACACCTTCTTCCACATCTTGCTGTGTACATGGATTGTTGCAATCGGTTCAAAGCTCGGGTTGATGTTTTGTAACCTGACCCTGCTGTAGATTTCTCCACAGCTTTATCCCTGGCTGACCCGATGTCTTCATTTGGCCTACATGATGCTTTTTATTTGTTGATGTTCTGTAATAAACCTCTGAGGCCTTCACAGCACTGCTTGTGGAAGTAGGTGTGTGATGTCCATGTTGAGGTATCCAATTAAAAGGCTGAATAGATATATACCCACTAATGAGATTTTTAATCGTAAAAACATTAATGAAATCATGAATAATTTGTTTTAGTTCGCGGTAATTTACTAGTAAAAATCTCAAAAAAATATGACAAAATCCAAACGTTAACTTTGCAAGTAAATTTGTAATCATTTTTAAAGGACCAGGCTTTCTTTCTGTTTTTAGGTTTTAAAATGATGAAAAATGTAAAACTTTTACAAAAAGAGGACGGATAAATTCAATGCGATGTTGATATTTGTTGAAAGTGTTGTAAAAATATTAAAGTTCCCAAATTAATGACGAGAAAATGATAAAAAAAAAAAATCAGAGGTACTTTTAGTATAATTTTGTTCTGGAAATTCTGTGCAAATATTTAACAAAAAATAGAATGAACACCTGTTAAAATACACTTTTTTAGTTATATGCTTATGTACATTAGGTTTTTGGTTCTTTGGCATTTTCAGTCAAAGTTCTGGAGAGTCATTGTGAAAGGTCCAAAGACCCACTTGTAGTTCCAGATCGGAAGATTGCAGACCCTTGGTGTAGATTTATATTCCCTTAATATACTGTGTACTTTGCAGTTTAGTGTGCATGTTTCTGACCAGTAGATCGATAGTTCAGTTCGGTTCATTAAAAGGTTAATAAAGTCGTCAAGTTCAGCCTCTAGACAACAAAAATGCTTATAAAAGCAATATAACATGGTAAATGATGCTTCCATATCAGTGGTGTGCGCATGGAAAATAAACAGGGATGTACTGTTCTAATTGAACAAAAAGGCTTGATTATTAGAAGGATTTTACTTAAGAGTTGCTGCATGAACTACAAACAGGGAAATACACAGTCCAGTCACATTAATGTGACCATCTGTCAAAAGCCAGAATAACCACCTTTCGCAGAGCGAACTGCTACGAGACGTGCAGGAAGAGAGTCACTTAGGTCCCTGAAGGTCTTCTCTGGGATGTTGAGCCATGCCGACTCTAATGCCGTGGCCAGCTGCGCTAGATTACGCGGTTGAGGATCCATGGCGCGAACAACTCGATCGAGATGGTCCCACAGATGCTCGATTGGGTTTAAGTCAGGTGAGTTTGCTGGCCAGGGGAGGACGGTAAACTCATCCTGGTGCTCTTCGAACCACGCACGTACACTGGCAGCTGTATGGCACCTCGCATTGTCCTGCTGGAAGATGCCATCATCCTGAGGAAAAACAATGCGCATGTAGGGGTGGACATGGTCCGCAAGGACAGATGCGTACTTGTATTGATCCATCGTGCCTTCCACAATAATCAGTGAACCCAGAGAATGCCAGGAAAACATTCCCCAGACCATAATGCTCCCGCCTCCAGCTTGGACCGTTCCTGCAATGGTTGCAGGGTGGTTCCTTTCAGAGGTTTCACGCCTTATACGCCAACGTCCATCTGTCCGATGGAGCATAAAACGCGATTCATCTGAAAACGCTACCTGTCGCCACTCAGTGGACGTCCAGCTGCTGTACTGGCGTGCAAATTCTAGCCTTCGTCGTCGATGAACACCAGTCAGCATAGGTGCACGAACCAGGCGTCCGCTTCGGAGGCCCAGACGCAGCAATGTTCGCTGAATAGTGGTTTGGGAGACACTTGTGGTAGCCCCTTGGTTCATTTTAGTGGTCAGTTGCTCAACGGTAGCCCGTCTATCTGCCCGAACGCATCTCTGCAACCGTCGTTCGCCTCTGTCATCTATGGCCCGTGGTGCACCACATTTGCCACGTCGTTGATTTTGGACAGTCCCATTTTGCCATGCACGGTACACTTTTACCACGGCGGCACGCGAACAGTTCACAAACTCAGCCGTTTCGGAAATGCTTCCACCCTTGGCCCGAAAGCCAATGATCATGCCCTTTTGGACGTCGGATAAATCGCTTCGTTTCTGCATTACGCCAACGATTGAAATGTTTTCCGAAGCCCACACACACCCTTTATATACGCTCAACTGCACTGTGCTGCCACCTGCCTTCTGTGATTGGTTATTTAACTCTGAAGTGGAAAGTACGTGGTGGTCACATTAATGTGACTGGACTGTGTAGTTTGATAACAAAAACAGTCAGCATTTAATATATCAAAGTAAACACAGTAAAGGAGCTGACCGGGAATTGTTAGAGCGCTGCCTTCTGTCTCGTAATGAACCCCACTGAAACCTCTGCATCGTGTTTTTTAAATAAAAGTGTAGCACCTTATCGTTTCATTTTGGTAATCAAAGCTTAGGGGAGTAATAAATATTGCTGGGTATAAAACCTGAGAACCTCTGAGTGTTTGGAACTACACAAACTGCCAACCCGCCCCTGAATTCCCAGCCACTTTAGTTGCCATGTGACAACAAATATGACCTGACTTTACCCTCTAAATCAATTTGCAGGTCCATGCTGGACTTGTTATGAGACTAAGTCTGCAGTCTGATTGGGGAACTTTGGACTCCGCCCTGTCTGGAAGACTCTGCTGGCTGTGATAACAGAGAGCCGGCTAGGCAAAGGGAAAGTTACTCACATTCCCTAGTGTTGAGTAATTACTGTGGAGGCCGAGTGTGAGCTGAGATATGGGATTCCTCCTCTGCATAACTAGGTGGACAGAAGATGGATGTCCTGGCTTTTTTTCCCCCCCCTCCTAGTTCTGACTCCAGCTTTTGCATTCATGAATTTGTGCTCACGGTCACACAAACGCAGTCACTCTGTTTCTGTCCACTTAGAATAGAATTTCATTGTTTGAGTGTCTGGTTTTTATCCAGGTGGCTTTGGAAGGCCGAATCAATAGCTTTAATCAATTAGGAATGCAGCAAGTGAGAAACTGCAAAAAAAAAAAAAAAAAAAAAAAAAGAAGCCAAATCTCAAATTCAAAGAACCAGGTTTCATTTATCACGCCTCGCTCATATTGATCCAAAAGAGGTGCGGAGAGAAGGATCTGAGGGAATCCATTCAATTTAAGAAAGGTGACTCCAGAGGCGTTGTGGCTGGATTTTCTGTGCTCCGACATTAATCGCATTGTTGTTGCGAAAGATGTCCTGTGTAGATTTGTTTTGGGTTTGCAGTGGTAGAAGAGGAGAAAAACAGAAGGCAAGAGAGGTGAACACTGCAGATTTTGCTCCAGTGTGCGCTCTTGATGTGCGGGAGGGCGCTACCAGTGCCACACTGACCTCCAGTGGTCAGACACGGTAGTGACACTGAAGGGATAGCAGCAGGAGTGTGACACCTCTACTCTGTAATAAGAACTAATTACTGAAAAATGTTCTCCTCCACAATAAATCAGGCCTTAAAGTTGAGCCAGTAAAAGGCTAGAACATTTTATGAGTCCCCTTCATCGCTCAGCAATCCCTCTAATTGACTTCCTTACAGAAGGGAACCTTTCCACATCTAACCTACAGCTTAAGCCACACATTAATACTCCCACTGGGGAAAGAGGCAGCAGAGTATTGGTATTTTGGGGACTTTATCATTTAGGTGCTCATGCAGTGGCAACCCTTACACAAAGGTCAGGTCTACGTTGCTATTTTTTTCTTTACATTTCTCTACCATTTAAACTCACCAGCTACTTTTTGTGGGATACACCAAACTAGTACCAGATTGGATTTTGTTTGGCTTTTAGAGCTACCTTAATTCTTCATGGCATAGACATGAACATGTCAGAAACCTTTTCCACCGAAGCATCAAGCTCATTGTCCTGCTCACAAAACCAGACTGAAATGATGCAGACTGTATAACGCAACGCATTGTTTTTGCAGGAAGCAGTCACCGGAAGATGGGTCCAATTCACCGGGAGGCTGTGAAGTTTGAATAACTTGAGTTTTACTAAGGAACCAAGCATGTGCAAAGTGAAAGTCTGTCACGCCATTACACTCAACCTCAACAAGCCTGAACTATTTGTACAAGGCTGGATGGAGTTACGATTTCTTGTAGTTTATATCGCATTCTGACCCTATCGACTGACTCATTGGACCAGGCAAAAGTTTTCCTATTACACATTGGAGACCAGCTGTAGCCTCAGTTTCCAATGTTTAGCTGACAAGAGTGGTAATATTCAATGTAATATTATTCTGCTAAAGCTCTTCTGGGTCAAGGTGTTTAACCACAGAAGGTATGCCACATACCTTGGTTATAGTGAGTGATTGCTTAAGTTACTGCTGTCTTTCTATGATCAAGAAACTATTCTCCTCCGAACCCTTACATCATCATAGAATTTTCATCCACACAAGTACTGGCAAATGGATATTTTCTTCTTTTTTGGGACCATCTCTGCAAAGATGTTTTTGCATTCAAAATCCCAGTAGCTCATCGGTTTCTGAAATACTCAGACCAGCATGTCTGGCACCAACAACTACACCATGTTTGAATCCTATCAGATGCCCTGTTCTCCTGCTCGGTTTGAACTTCACTGCATGGGGGCTTAGATGCATTGAGTTACTGCCATGTAACTGGCTGATGTGGTGTCTGTGATTTTAAAAAAAGCATCCTCGTAAGTTAAGAAAAGCGGTCAGGGAGTGTATATTGGGAGTAAACATGTTGAAGCACGAGCCTTCAGTATGTACACATATTTAGAAAATCCACGTCGATTTTCTAAAATCCGCCTGCGTGTTGTATTTTAGAAAGGACTCGAGTGAGAGAAAACTCAAAGCAGGAGTTTACTTAAAATCCATTGATCACATTAAATGTATGTAATTTATGACAACACCACCAGATTTTCCTTTTCACCCCCCACTATAGAAAAATAGATACCTAACTACTGGAAGAGCTTTAAAATGAATATTTAGGGTACAGTAGGATGTGTGCGCAGCGACCAGCTCCTGTGTGAACATGTCAGTTTGGAGGCAGATAAAAGTGGATTCAAAGCCTCACAGCCAGTCAAACCTCTCAGGTCACTGGGATGCCGAACTTGGCTGACTGTCTGGGTTTTTGGGAAAACAGGTGTGCACTTCAGATTTACGCACTGAATAATTAAAGACACGCAACTGGATTCTTTCAGCCTGTCTCCACTCCTACTCAGGCGTTGTGGGATTTTTTTAGTTCAGATATAGTAAATTAAACAGATGTAAGTTTTGCGTTGTTTAGTGTCGGGTCAAACGGAGGACAGAGAACTTGATGAACTGTGTTGAATTGATGAACTGCATGTAGAAGACCTCGTTGTGGCTAGTTTAGATTGTGAGATTTACAGCTCACATGAATCCTACTGCTTGTGTTTTCTGAAGCTGGGCCAGGGCAAGAGTGAGCACAATGTAGCCTGTCCCGGCGTGCTGAGTAAGCACTCGCTCCAGCTGTAGCAGACGGGAAGAGGGAGCCGGTATCTACTCCCTGCCCCCCTTATATTACCTGGTTTCTTCTTTTGTTTTGCAGAGCAAAGCCCCAGGTGGTATTTCTAAATATGCACACACGGCATGAAGGTCGACGTGTAACTTAACATAGAATTAGCTAATGCTACGGTTGCGTAAATCATATGCATTTCTTGCTAGGTGTGAAATGTAATCCATTGCTCTGTGTTGACGGTAGCTTATCCAGCATTTCAGACTTAATGGGGCCTCATTTTTAAATGCTTTAAAAGCCAAAGCAATAGTTTTAGAGTAAAAAATTACTGTAAAATGGAACAGGGCAGACTGAGTCATATTTTTACTTAAGAATTTTCCAAACAAGCCTTGGTTTAAATTATTTTCTAACTCTTAATAAGTAAAGTTCTTTCCAGAAGCGCTGGATGGTACAGAAAAGAAATGGAGATTATTCGATCCTGCAACGCTTGGACCACCAGTCAACGATCTGGATCTTTTTATTGGACATGATGCTTCTGTGACGTCTTCAAGCATCAATCAGGAGATTTTTAATTTTGAGTGAAAACGTCACTATTTCATTGTGTCATGGATGTTAAGAGGAGGATGGTTGAAGGAAGTCGTTACTCTACAGATGGACAGAAAGTGCCAGGTTGACACGTTTATATGCTGATATGGAAGGAGAGAAACCTGAACATTTGGTCTTCACAGAATTTATTAACCTTTCAGGGGCCATTTGGATCTTCTTTATGCAACCATCTGAACAGCAGTGATGAGACACTCCAGAAAGATCATAAGAATAATAATAATATGGTAATGTTTTAATATTATATATATTTTAGACACATGAGTTCTTATTTTTGATTTAATGAAAAAAAAGACTTAAAATTCTTGTTAATTACTGTGAATTATGATGATTATGTCACGTACTTGGTAAGGCCTTAAAATGCTAGTGGATTATGCAGGTCTTGGATTCTTACTGAATTCTCCTCATCATTTAAGCTCTCAATCAGTCGTTTGTTATTGTGTATTCAGTTTTGTATTCCAAAGAAGCATGCTTACAATATTCTTTGTAATCATGAATTTTTGTTGTTGTAATGAGATACGTGTGTGCATTTTGCGGTTCGTGGTGTTGGGTGCCGTGTGTCCCCAGCAGAAACACGTTACATTTGTGGAGTGCATCTACAAATGGGTGTGCCTCACTGCTGTTCACATGTTTAATGTGACGAAGATCCAAGAGGACATAAAAATTAGCAAACATTGTAAAGCTGAAGTGTGCAGGCATCTCTCCTTCCATGTTAAAACAGCAAAGTATGAAATAATCTAATAAACAATTGCAATCCTGCTTAATTACTGATCATATGAATAGTGGTTAGTGAATAGCAAATACTGGATAAGTGCTTATTTTGTTGATCCTCTAAAGATTAAACTTTAGACATAGTAAGATTCTACAGGTATGACAACCCAGAGTAAAAAAAAAATTTTGTTATTTATTCTATTAAAGAAAAATTAAGCTAATTTTAACCATTGATAATTGCAGTTGGTAAACTATAAATTATTATTATTTAAAAAAATGTGACATTTTTTGTTAGGATTCTGAAGGATACCTATGAAGAAAGAGAAGACACGGGTAAGTTTGTTTGATAGTGTTCTTACTACAACCTATTTTATAAACTCATAACTGATTTATCAGCCAATTTTTTTCAGTAAAATTTGAGAACAAAAATTAAATTCTATGTAAATCATACATTGTGAAATCTTTTCTTTTAGGTCAGTGTCTACTAAATTAACAATTTTATTTATAGATTTTACAGATGTACAGGTCAGATGTAAGGCATGTAGAATAATCCCCTACTTTATTTAAGTTTTTCAGTAAACATGCTTATTGTGCCTGACATTTGCTGATTCTGTAGATATGCTCTTTAAAGAGTAATGCAGGAAATTTAAAAAGGTTATATTACTTGTTTTAATTGTAATTTTTACTTGCTCTTGTTGCAGAGCCACTTTAGTGTCTGTACGCCGTGACTTTCCAACCAGCCAGCCTTGTTTCTTGCAAACGAGAGAATTGACAAGAGTGAGTGGTAGTAAAAAATACAATTTCTACATGTTTAATGTTTGGAAATTTCATACTTGTCCTGACTTGAAGTTATAGATTCTTGTGGTACGTTTTAATAACACTCTGGAAATTTGAGAACAAACCATTTCTCTTCTTGGATTTTATTATCTCGGTGTTACAGAAATCTCAGAACATGATGCGGAAGCTAGCTTTTGATTCGCTAACGCGATAAAAGGCCATTTCATTTCCTTTTATTTTTTGTTTTTCTGGCATCTGAGCCAGCTTGGATCTACTCTGTTTCAAAAATTCATAAGATCTGGATTTATGAAATTTGTAATGGATTTTTCTACACTAAACAGATTCCTTACAGCAGTTTGTGGGCCGTGAAGGCGTTTTTCTGAATGAACTCTGACAAAGGCAATTAAAGATGAACAATGTCACCTTGATACAAGAATCATATATTCAAACCTTTATTTTTTAGGATTTTTGTTTTATTGATTGAAGAAGAAAATAAAGCCTTAAAACTTGAATTTTGTTCCATAGTTACCCAGACTGAAATTCCATACTGTGGAGCGATTCCTCTGTAAATTGGGGAAAATACATTTTGGTTACTACTGAATTTTCATTGGCAGCTCATCAAAAGACATTAAAACTGAATGAATGGTATGATGGAAACTTGTTGTAATTTTCAAACTGTAACTTTTTAAATCCTTGGTGTACTTCAATACCAGCAGCTAAGCAACAGCACCCCTCTAGTTTCCACACCTTGAATGTTTTAGTTTTATGTTTTTAATAGCTAGAAATATTTCCAAACAGCCAAATGTTTCTTATTTGTAGGAGAAAGAAAGGTGTAAGAGTCTATCAGCCGATAGACATCAGCTGGCAAAGAGGTAAAGATTAGGGATTGTTACTCTATGCCACTGGTTACCAACCCCGATTCTCAAGAGCCAGCGGTGTCCTGCATATTTCAGATTTATCTCAAGGTAAAGCAACTCTGAATCAAATGTTTGTTTCACTAATTCTCAATTAAAGCAGGGGCACATCTAATGATTTTCCATTTTCTGTTGACCCTTAATAAAGGGACTTCAAAGTGTTATTGGAAAAAGTTTGATCTGTATTAAGACCTTGGTATACGTTGATACCAACAACATGCTCATGCACGTTGTTTTTAGGCAATGCATAATGCATTTCCTGGTTGGGTTTTAACACTATGTTACAAAACATAATCACAATAAGTAGCCATACTTTATTGCACGTCTATGTTTATTGTGACTATGTGTTGTCACTTTTTTTTCTTTTACTGTATGTTGCCGTTCTTAGCTAGGTCTCTCTTGTAAGAGAGCTTTTGATTTCAATGTGACAAACTTGGCTAAAGGTTATTATTTTGATGGTCAATGTGTTGTTTTAATCAAGTAAATCATTTGAGCTGACTTATTGCTGAAATGTGCTATGCATATAAACTTGATTTTTGTGTATCTTGAAGTGTAGCTGACAATTTATTTCCCTGTTTTATTCTTTCAGTCACATTTTTTTAAGCAAATGAGAAGAAAAAAGCCTATACAAGTTAAAATGAACCTGATCTTTATTTTTAAATAATTGTTAATATATGTGCAAATAAATGTAATTTTAGAAACTTAAGAATATTTGTAACATATACCCTAAATAAACGGACCATGCTAGATATTATTTCTATTTAATAGAAGAGTTTTTAATGGTCTATTAAGTGTTGTGCATGAAATGATTCATCCGATCAGCTTTAACTGGAAGATATGACAATAACAGGATTAACAAATCTGATGCACCTTCAACTTTTATTTAACATCACAACTCCTGTAGTAGACATTTGGTTTTAGAGGAACAGCAGACTATAGATTTCCGGGTATTATGCGTCAACAGAAAACCACTACAAGTATGAAATGAGGAGAGAAAAGAGGGTTAAAAACATGGCTACAGGAGGCCTGCATGCACAGGTGAGTGCTGTACAAGCTGTGCAGCTACCATTCAATCGACAGGTTAAGTCAGTTCTGTGCTGGTGGCGTTCTTTTCAGAGAGCCCTCTGAAACCGAGTTGCACACACACAGTCTGGTGTACGTCACACAGAGGCGTTGGGTAGCATTGTGAACGACAAATCCATTCAAAAAGGCACAAAGCCGTCATCAACAGTCACCCAGCGAAAGCTTAGGTAAACATACAGGCTGAGATAATCAGAAACTAAAATCTAAAAGTCCCACGGTTGCATCCAACAAAGTGTACTGTGGATGGATGGTATAGCAGCAACTTGAGATCATCAAATCGACTGAAGTCACACCATACAGAGTGCATGAGTCTGAAAAGCAGAGCAGTCTTATTTTTCCACTGGACCTGGGTCAGAAAACAGTGCTAAAGCATGTGTTTTAGACAGAAAGAGCAGGTTTATTTCAAACTAGAACAATATGCACCCCCACATCAGAATATCGCTCTGTTTATTTGCTTTTGTATCCACACTACCTCGTGATTTAACCGATGTCAATGAATTATTTGAAACAAATTACAGACCGTTCTCAAATTTAGGAAGTATAACAGATTATTTTTTTTTAAATTCAAAGTAAAAATCATTATTTTCCTCAAATAAAAGCGTTTGGTTTTAAGTAGGTAATTTCTTCTGCTAAGACACAGTAATCTTCATAAAACAACATAAAAGCATTTGTTTTAAAACTTTGCAGCATCCGTTTAACAGTGGAGGAGACAGATAGGGCGAGCAGCTGCTGTTTTCAAGTATCTCATATTCTGCAGTCAATCAATCCATTGTTGAACAACCAGGATTTCAAACTGTCTTCCATAGGAAGGTCAAAGCTAAATTTTCCAATATACAAGTGAAACATTTTGGCAGGCAATTGAATAAAACTTACCAAGCTTATATTAGCTAAAAATGGTGGTGTGGTTTTACAACTGGAAAAAAAAAAAAAAAAAAAAAAAAAAAAGGAATAAGGAAATAAAATACAAACAAAAACTATCAATAAATCACCTGATAAGCCGTCTATATTAAGTACACCGGTATTTGTCAGGGATAAAATCTTTTGTCGTTGCTTATCAGACAACAACTGGTGTGAGTCAATATTCGTCATGTCCCGTGCTGTGGTAGTAGTTTGCTGACATGAGTACAGAGAAGAAGAGACAACTTTACAAAATGATCTTTTACCTACTGAGTGATGATTATGTCCCCTCAGTGTCTGTGACAGTGTCTACCACTGGCTGACTGGGAGCGTCCTCCTGGGGCTCACTCTGTTCATTGTTTAGGTCCTTAGGAGACGACATTTTCTCCTGCCGCAGCTCCGGTTCGCTTTGAAGCTGCAAAGAATGACAGGCGGGGCTCGGAGTGGACTCAGGCTCAGGGGAGGACTCTGGTGTGAGCTCGGCCATGCTGACACTGTGCTGACCCGGTCCGTTAAGCCACTGGGGTTCAGGAGTGGGGGGTCTCTCTAGCGCCCCCTTCTCATCCTCCTGTGGCTCCTCCTGCTTCTCTGCAGTATGACGGCCATCTTGCTGGGGGTGGCTGGCGTGAGAGAAGCCCAGTGGTGAGTCAAGGCGTGGCCTCTCGCCCTCTGGGGAGGCGGTGGTCTCTGGGGTTGCTTCGGCAACGGGCTGAGGTGGCGATTTCATTTGTGGAGGGGTGTCTGGATGAGATGGGTCAGACTGAGTGAGGGGTTCAGTTGATGTGCTCGGGGTCTGGCCGTCAGAAGATCCAGCAGAAGGGGGGAACTTCGCCTCAGGCGTGGCAGCAGGAACTTGGGCTTCCTCCTTTGTGTCAGAAACAGGTGGGGGGTTCAGGGATGGGGGTGGAGACCTAATCTGAAGCTGAGGGGGCGGCTGACTCAGGAGAGGAGGTTTGGCCTGACCATGGGACTGGAAAACTGATGGGACCTGGGGGCTTAACTTAAGAGGAGCAATGAGTTTCCCTTGATTAAGCGCCATGTTGGGATTAATGGGAGGAGTGGGAAGAAGCGGCGTAGGTAGTGGGAGGATAGGCGTCCAGCCTCCACGCTCTTTCTCCTTCTCATGGTCTCTGTCCCGGTCAGACTCCCTGGGGCGGCCTCGGTCCCTGTCCCGGTCCCTGTCGCGCTCCCGGTCACGTTCTCTCTCGCGGTGGTGCCGGTTACCGTTCACGTCTCTCCTGAAGTCAAAATCTCGTTCATCTCGGTCTCTTTGCCTCTCCCAAGGACGTCTTCGATCATCTAGATCTTTATGATGTTCACTGTTGAAGGGAGGTGTGGGTCCACCTCCTCTGTTCCAGGGCTGTGGCCCCCCAACAGGCCCAGCATTTACACCTGTTGGTCCCCCTGTAACGCCAGGTCGGTTATCGAAGCGGTTGGGGAAGTTTGGACCGGGTGGAGGCCGCTCATCCTGAAAACCTTTTGGACCACCTGGGGGCTGCGGTCCTCCTCGCATGCCGTCTCGCTCATCAAAGTCCCCTTTGCCTTGGTTCCAGCGGCTATCAGGAGTGAATCCTGCCAGAGCCTGCAGACGCCCCACTAAGCTGGACCTCGGTGGCTGAGTTCCAGGGGTCTGAAGCAACGGAGGTCTCCCTCCTCCTGGAACCCCGCTGCCACCTCCAAGAGGCTCCCTATGCTCTGGCGGAGGAGTCGGCAGGAGGCCTGTGCTGGGCTTTTCCATCGGAGGGAAGCGGTAGTCTTGATCTTTGCCCTCGTCTGCTCCAGAGGACTCATCTTCTGTTTTAGAGACATTTTCGTTGGAGAGGTTGGGGGCTCTGCTGAATGGGTCCATCTGAGGGAAAGGCGCCCTGGGACGGGCATGGAGGGAATTGTCAAGGAGGCCGGCTGCTTGTTGAGGGGGTCCCTGCTGCATGAGGAGGGGGAAGCGGGCAGCCGCCCCAGGTTGAAGGAGGTTGGGTCGTACGTCTAGCGGCAACAAGCCGGGCATTCGTTGAGCACTCAGACCCGTCTGATGTAGTGGATGGGGTAGTGAAGCTGAGGGGTGCATTCCAAGGAGACCCATTCCACTGCGGACTGCATTCTGCATCCCTGTGAACAAAAACAAGTTATAGAAAGAAATGTTAAGTCTTCAGAGTCAAATACTAAAATCTTCAGATGAACTGATCAGACTTTTCCTGCACTTTTATGGTTTACGTTCAGGTGAGACCGTAACATTTTCTTTTCCCTCAACTATTTCATCAACACACGAGTGGCTTTTAATACAAAAGCAAGCATCAAGGTATGTGTTGTTGGATGATGCAGTTCCCTGATTGACAATCTTCTTATGCATTTAATTCAAACAAATTTTTCAGAAATTAATCTTTCAAAGGTAAGAAAAATAGGCGCATCTCTACTACAGAATAGAAAAATTACAAACAAATGTTTCTACAACAACAACAAAACTACCTCACCTTGTAGTGTGAGCTCTGCAGCAGCATCCATGCCCTCTGCAGACGGTGGAATTTTATCGTTGTTGGCCTGCTGAGTTTGGACTCCCACAGGGTTAAAAACACCGGCTCCTGGGATGGCCGATGGCAAGAAGCTGCCAGGAATGGTGCTAGTTGGAGGCATCACAGCATCTTGGTTGGAGGCCACTGACGGTTGCACTAGAGCTACAAAAACGGTAGAAAAAGGAATAAAAGAAAAACATCATTTCAAAATGTTAAAAAAAACCCCCACTATAAATAATTATGAATGGCTAAAAAACAATATAAGGAAAACAACTCACATGTGGTAACAGAGGATATTCCTGCTGTATGTGGTGCCTGCATAAACCCTAGAACAAGGCAGAGAAAAAAATTCAGTGTAAGCTCGTAGATCTTTGGGAGTCAGATTTTAATTATAAATTTGTGTTAATTACCTGGTGGAGGCTGAGAGGCATTGAAGCCTGGTCTTAAAAATGGTGGCGGTGGTCCGTAGCCGGGTGGAGGTATGCCCATTGTGACAGGAAATGAAGGAGGCACCAAACCCATGGCACCAGGAACTGCTTGGGCCACTGGCAGCTAAATTTAAGTTTAGATGAAAATCATTAAAGAACAGAAGAGCTAGATTTCAGATTACACATATTTTAACATACACAAATAAAATAAAATAAAAAAACAACAGGATACGTTTGAACATTCATACTTGACATTTTCTCACAACTTTAATGTATTTTATCAGGTTTGTATATATATATGTTTTAGTTTACCCCCTATTTCCTGTTTTGTAAGGACAAAAAGTGACATCTTTGTTTTTTTTTCTAACTAGAGAACCATTTTTGCATATTTGCTGTGTTCTGTGTAGCAAACTTTAAATAGGACATCCTATACCACTTAATAGGCAAAGGTTTTCTTCCTGTATTTCTTCCATAAGGGTGAGATTTATGGAGCAGAACAAGAGATTTTTTTCATCATTAGCCTGTTGGTAACGTCTACGAGGAATCCTCTACTCTGTCCAGCTCAGTAAGTTTAGGTGGAAGGCCAAAGTGCCAAAGGTTTGCTATTGTTCAAACAGGTCCAGGTTAAGACGATTGTCATCTGGAAGTTATGATACACTTCCAAAACTTAAGAAGCTGTTTTGTGAGCTATACTTATTTTAAACGTCTCCATAACCTTATTTCTGATTTGTCTGTCATGTTCCTTGATCTTTATGATGATGTTTATTAACTAATGTTCTCCAACAGCCCTCTGAGGTCTTCAGAGAACACTTTTCCACCTAGTTTGATTTACTACTCTAGTTTCCTATCAGGAGAAGTCTGAACTGGTTTATTTGTTTTTTATTTATTCAGATGAAATGAGGCTGAATGCATAGCACACTTTTCAGATTTCTAATTGTAAGGTAAGAAGGATTTCATTCTGTCAGATGAAATCTCATTGAAATACATTAAAGTTTGTTTTTGCAAATATTTGAAGAGGTGAAATGAGAAAAACATGAAGGATTCTGGATGCTTCTGCTAGGCACTGCAAATCTTTATCATTCAGTTTCCACTCCTGCATAATTATGCTATATTGGCCTTGTAGTCAAAGCTCCTCTCACCTGCACAGGCATCATAGTGACCTGCTGGTTGTAGGTTTCGGTTTGGGTATTAGATACCACTGTGGCCTCAGGGCTAACAGCCTGGCTTGCAATTTCCTTGGCTGGTTCAGAAGTCTTGGTTGTTTCCCACTCTGCAGTCACAGACAAAAACAAAGTAATTAAAGATTAAAATTCAAGTATTCAATGCGTTTTGGAAGACATTCTATACGTAAAGAAAAACACTTTTTAAAGAAACTAGGGATGATTATTGCAGTAGTTTTACAGGTGGACCAGGGTATAAAATAAGCTTTTTAGTTTAATAAAATTCCAGATGTTTCCTGTCAGGGTGGTTGTGACTTTCTGCTACTCCCACTTGAATAAGAACTGCAAGTGAATCAATAAATCAGGTTTCTGGATCAATTGAACAATATGTTTTTACCATCGTTGACAGTTTCTTGATCAATAATCCCCCCTTCAGCAAAGCCGTCCAGGTCATCCAATTTGACCTTCTCCCATGGTATGTAGGTGACACCCAGGTCTGCATCCCAAAACTGCTTGTACTCTTGCTTTACACCTTTGTTCAGAGCCCAAGCAATCTGAAAGACAAGGACACAGAAAGGTCAAAACAACCTTTAGCAAACAATTTTCTTCCACCATGAAAGGATGCACCTATATGAAAACATGCTGTCACCACCAGAGGTCAACGGTGAGATTAAATTAGATGAAAATTTTAAAAGGATTGAGTTTACAACAAATCAAATTATAAAGGAAAAGGGAACCTTGATGATCTTGGAGCCAATTTTAAAGGAGCCAGTGCTGAGCTTCTGAAGGGCGCGGTACGCATCCTGTCTGTGAACCATACAGATGTAGGCGCAGCCTCTGGGAGGGATCATCTGCAGACACACATTATGTTACATGCATCGCTTTACGCTTGTAAGAAATCCTCATGGTTTACACTTAAGTCCTACATAAATTACAAAAAATAACTTAGGAAAACTAACTTAAAAGATTTAATGAAAAAATAACACTGTGAATTTGTAGTACTGTCAAATTGTAAAGTAATCTCTAAATTCTTCAGACAGAAGAATTTGTCTACAACAAACCTAACGAAAGAATATGCATTTCTCAAGAAAGCAAAATAAAAGAATTTAAGGTTTTCAGGTGAAATATTTAAATTCAAGACTTAGAACTATGTACAGAAACCCTCTTATAAGACAAGTAAAAATCTGAACAAATAAACACACCACAGAATACTGACAAACAAACTTGTGTGACTGGTGGAAAAATAATAAATGTGTTCAAGCAAAAAAAAAAAAAAAAAAAAAACCTACCGACTGTTAGACCATTCAGAGTAGTTTTACTGGCCAGATTTCAGACATGAAACAACCGACTGACAATTACATTATAGGGGCATCTACTTACGTTGATGGACTCAATCTGGCCAAACTCTTCGAACAGATTGGTGAGGTCTTGCTGAGTGGCCTTTTTATCCACCTGGCCCACCCACAGTGTAGTGCTGCACACTGGGCACAAACAAAGTGAAAAACAACAACATAAGGTAAGAAATACAATTGTAGAGTTCACTCCAAACCCAAAGTCGCTTATATTTACCACTAAGAGTCTTGGATCGTATGGGCGGTAATCCTTTCTTCTGTCGTTCCTTCTCTCGTTCCCGTGCTCGTCTTTCACTGGAGTAAGAACGTGACGACTTCCTCTTGCGATCTCTGGAGCGGGAGCGCGATCGCTTGCGATGTTTACGTTTCCGTGAACCGGAGCGGGACCTGGATCTTCTACGTTTAGGAGATCTGGGGCAAGGCGAAACAAAAATACTTGAAAATGGAGTGGAACATACATTATTCATCAACTATTGGAAACATCTACCATATACAAAATGATTAATGCTTGACAAAGTATTATTTTATTTCCATTTTTTAAATTCTAGGAAAAAAAGAAGAAAAAAAAGAAACATCTACAAAAATAGAATGGAAACATTTTCTTGAATAAAACAGTCCATATTTATGAAATGCAAGACTATGAAAAAAAAACCCAGGATGCAGCTTAAAGCCAACAACTCATTCTGTGTATCATTAGCATCACTATCTAGGAAAGTTGACTGAAATTACATGTAGGGCTTCTACAGTAACTTTATTTATAAATTCCAAACATAATTATACAGTATATATATATTGCCAGTTTTTCATGAAATCACTGATATTTTAATACAAGACATTTGTCTTGTCAAATGTTTCGTCTCCCCAAGGGACCACGTGCGACTCAGGAGCCACAGGTCGCAGACCCCTCCTCTAGCCTTTAAACAAGAAGAAAAAAACACAAGTACAGCTGGCAGAATAAAAAACTGGCTTACCTAGAGCGCGACCTTGAACGTGTCCGAGAACGTGTGCTTAAGGTCTTCTTCTCCTCTGCTTCAAAGATCTCCTCCTCCATTCCCTCGGGGCCCTCATCTAGATCCATGTCCTTGGGAAGTCAGCAAGTTTTTACGATTAAAGTAGCAACCATAATTAGCCATAACTCAACAGTTCAGGTTGCTGTTAAACCAAATACCTGCTGTTGGTTGTCTATGGAGTCGTCTATTTTATTCTCTGGCTCAGGAAGCTGAGGTTGAGCGCTGCTCTGAGCAGTTGCGACTGAGTTTTCCTGTCCAAAGATGGAATCCTGCCCTTCCATGTTCATGGCCTGGAGGAAGCAACAGCAATAGTTTCACACAATTTTTTGAGAAAATCGTGAACAGAAATGAACCATTTCTCTGCACTTGTCTTAGACAAGTGCATCTCAAATTAGAACAATATTGAAACATTTATTTCAGTAAACCTTAGTTTATAAACATTTGTGTGAAAAACGTTTTTTATCTTTTCAGTTTTTTTTTTCTTTGCCGTCACAAATGCTTCAAATCAATCTAATTTCAGTATTAGACAAAGACAAATAAGTAAAATAAGTAAACTTTTAAATTATATTTTATTATATTATATTTTCATTTACTTAAATGCACTTATGCGAAGTAATAACTTCTTGAGGTTAGTGGTCTAACATATGTACCTTTTGCTGGTGCTCTAGGAGCTGCTTCTGAAACTGCTCCAGGTTTTGTTGTTGGAGTTGCTCAGCCAGTTGATGAAAGAGTGAGCTGTTGATAGGCTCAGACACCATGGGCCTGGAAATGATCAGCAGCTTCATTTAATGCATAGACCTAACATGCAACTGAATGAAAATCAAATGAGTAAAGCACTCTGAACTTACAGCTGAGAAGATGAGGAATCCTTTTTAGATTCCTCACTGCGTTCTGAATCGTTTCCAAAGTCAAAAGGACCCAACAGTTTCTGTAACAAAATCCAGTAATCGCATTAGCAACACTTGGCAAACTCAAAAGAAGACAGCAATCGTTGCCGACTGCAGATTTACCTTATTAAAAGAGGAGACCCTTTGCTCCAGGGGGTTGAGGCTGTTGGCTGTAGCGGCAGCAGTGAGCTGAGCTGTCAGAGCTTGTAATTGGACCACCAGGCCAGCATCCAAGGCCTGCAGCAGGGAAGGCTGGGGCTTCTGCTGCTGCATCTGCAGACTCTGGACCAGTTGCTGAAGCTGTGGCATAATGCACAGAACATGACACATTGCATTAACTGCAACTTGTAAAATCCAAATCTATATACATTTGAGCATAATGCCGTTACATGTCACTTTCTTCTATGCCCTCTCTTACTTTAAGAAAGATATATTTTTTCATCACTAAAGGAAGAGAAGAAAGAATGAAATACAATCAACTTCTGAATTTTTCTGACCTATCTGTGCAATTTTAAAAGCATAAATACCAAAGTTATTTATGAATACATGGTTGATAGTCCTACAAACTGGACGGATAAATTTTGGTGGCCAAACAGAAACAAATGAATGGAAAACCTTTAGACAATAGAGTAAGAAAATCAAATCTGGAAACACAGATATTTCCAGATTTGAAAACAATAATTTGTTGTTTTCCATTTATCCAGAGCAGAGACACACTTGAGTCAAACGGCAGACTTTTACAGACAACGGCGGTCCACTGCTGCACAAAAAGCAATTTACAGTTGAAACAGGTACTCTATATCCACTCACCTGTTGTCCCTGGGGACTCTGCAGGATTTGTGCAACAGCAGCAACAGTATCTGTGTTTGTGATCTGGGAGGCCCAGTCTGGCAGACCTTGGACTATATTTGCTGGAGTGGCAGGCGTAGCTGGGGTGCCTGGATAGACAGAGAAGGGTAAACACTGGTGTCAGAAGTTATCTGATGTGTGTTTTTACGCTACCTGCATGTGCTTTTACTTACCAGGTGTAGTGTTATTGATCGGCGCAGCGCTGCTGGGCAGGACAGGCGTCGTACTGGGAGGGGGAATCCCTGCAGCCATGTCCAACAGAGGCTGGATGATGTCGCTCTTGAAGACGGCATTCTTCTGCCACAGATTCAGGACCCGCACTATTTTACTCTGGGGGACAAAAAGGCAGATGACAGCGACATAACAGTGAGCAAAGCTTCACCTCAAACAAAATAGGCTAATTAAAATAGACAGATTAAATTGGAATTAAATAAACAGCAGAAACCTGTAACATGAAGTCCAAACACATTAATGCAAACCT
Source organism: Poecilia picta (assembly GCA_033032245.1). Taxonomy (NCBI): domain Eukaryota; kingdom Metazoa; phylum Chordata; class Actinopteri; order Cyprinodontiformes; family Poeciliidae; genus Poecilia; species Poecilia picta. The sequence goes on from CM065374.1 coordinate 12,267,274, forward strand.
GAGAAATGGAAGGGCAACAAAGCTAAACAACTGGAAAACTATTAAAAATCTTCTGACCTTATCATCTGGAGGGCAGCGATAAAGGTGCTGGAACGTTGTGATGATGTTCTTGCTGAACCGCGGAGCAAAAACATCCTTCTCTGTCCCAAACTGGTGGCGGGATTGTCTGACTATGGAGTCGATGACATACAGCCCAGGGACTTTGTATTCTGGCTTGCACTGTCAGAAAAACACAAAATCACTATTAAAATAGAGATTTTTATCAATTCTCTGTCAATTCTCTGTCAGGAACTACAATAAGACTACAAATAAGAAGAAAACATAAATGTTCTACACACTTTCTGCAGATGGTTAAGATTAAAAAAGAAAATTGGGTCGCTGTTTCAAAATCCTAATAGAATGCAACTGCTGCTTACAAAAAACAAACAAAAAAACATGATTTTGAATTATTCCACCCAAAGTTATTTCATAAATTAGCCGAAATACAAAAAAAAAGTCTTTACAAAAATGTCGGCATTTGCAAACATAACAGACAGATCCTAATTAATAATTTAACTTACCTTCTGAATGAACTTCTCTACACTCTGGACAACATGCTTGTAGAACTAAAAGAAAAGAGAAAATATTTTCAATGAATTTAATAGCAACCTAAGGCCGGAGGGGGATGCAGAAGCTCGGCCTGGTGAAAATCTGAGAAATGAACAAAAACATAAACTGCATTTTATTTAGGATAAAATGTGTAAAACATTAACCAATCAATGAAGTCATCATAACTAATTATTTATTTGGAAAGTTCCCTATAACCTAGCATGCATGAGAGTATCAAGAGGAAACCTAGAAACATATGCAAACTCCAAACAGCAAAATGCTCAAAAGTTGAACTGGAAACTTCTGGGATTGAGCCACAATGTTTGACATGATCAGTCATGTCAAGCAGGGTTGCTTGATGCAAGAAAAATAATGCACTGGCATCATCATTGCTGATTATTGTTCATAATGCATCAGTTGAGGCAAATCCACAGATTTCTCACTCTCTCAAAGAGCTACCAGCACTCTCTGTACTGGAGTATATTGGTCATAAAAAGAAAAGACGGCTATTATTCATAAACTATTGCACACACGGATATTGGAATGGCAATATATTTTAAAGAGAAGGTGCAGCTCCACTGTGTAAGAATATCATTTACAAAAAGCAAAACAGACCAAAAAGCTAAACCCAATTCTTTGTGTGTTGTGAAATGAGCTTGTGTCTTTTTTGTAACACATCCAACTATGGTTGGATAAAAGAACAGAAAACAGTTTGCTCCACCATGTGATGAACATCGGTTCCGTTGTGCTCTGTTAGATAATCTGATAAGCACATAAAAGCTAAAAATGTAAGCTGCAGTTGGCAAAACAACATAAAAACATCACAATCCAAGACCAGTCAGATCATGATTAAAAAAGCATATGAAACATTCCAAGCATTGAGCATCTCACAGAGAAAGGTTCAATTTATCATCTGAAAATGAAAAATAAAATATTTATAAATGCCCATTCACCTAAACTCAAGGGTCAGATGTAGAGAGCATTAATCAGGGCAGCCATAATATACATAAAAAGAAAAGGCGGCTGATAGAGACTAAACTTTAGAGGAGTTTAGAGGAGTCTCTGCAGAAATGCAGAGCCACAGAATTTTTTGATAGGACATCCATTAGTTGTGCAGTTCAAAAATCTGGCCCTAACAGAAGAGCTGCAAGGAGAAATCTGGAGTAGAAAGAAAACCATAAAAAAACACAGCTTAGAGTTTGTTGCAAACCAGGCCACATTATGGTTGCCTGTGGTATCTACCACTCTCAATTTCTCCATTTTACACTTAATAACGTCACTGAAGTGTATATCCAAAACTTTTAATCCGTGTATCATCTAGTACTGAAGCTGTCAGAGCTTCCAATTGTAAATCCTGGTATCAGCCAGTAGATGGAGCCATAGTGAAACTGAAGAACATAAGTAAATTGGATTTACACCCTTGTCCCTTAATGGGGTCGGGAGGTTGCTGGTGCCTATCTCCAGTTAACATTCCAGGCGAGAGGCAGGATACACCCTGGACAGGTCACCAGTCTGTCGTAGGGCAACACAGAGACGGACAGGACAAACAACCATGCGCACACACTCACACCTAGGGGCAATTTAGAGAGCCCAATTAACCTGACAGTCATGTTTTTGGACTGTGGGAGGAAACCGGAGTACCGGGAGAGAACCCACCTATGCACAGGGAGAACATGCAAACTCCATGCATGGTTCAATTCCCGTGCCGAGAATCGAACCCAGAACCTTCTTGCTCCAAGGCAACAATGTTACCAACTGCGCCACTGTGCAGTTAACTCAGTTTTCAAAATGTAAAACATTTTTACTTAAATCTTCATGTTAAATTATTTTAAAATGACAACTGGTAAAATTACTAAATCTTTTTGTTGTTTTCTGTGGACTTCTTCTGTTCAGACAAGGTTCAGAGAAGGATTTGAAAAAAAAAAAAAAACAAACTAAACCAGTTGGTAAAAGTCAGGCTTTGCATAAGAGTTACATCCTTATCTTCTACATTAAACACACAAAAATAGAATTGAATATTCTTCCTAGGGTGTCAAATATCAATTAAGAACTGGCATTTGATGCTTATTTTAATGGCATATCTGACTATTTTTCATTTTTGTTAAAGAAAATGATCAAATGCCTGCATGACTGTCGATCTGTGACAGTTTTAAAAACAGGTTGAGGAGCAGATTCAAAAGGATTGCAGTCCTTCACCTTTAATTAGTCTAAGAGTGGATTCACACCAGCTCAGTTTAGTTTGCGTTAATCAAACTTTAATTTGTTTGTCTAGAAAGTCCAGTTTGTTTGGAGAGGTGTGAATGAACAATTGAACTCTGGTGTGGTTCGAATGCATGTGTGAATGCCAAGCAGACTAGAGATTGCTCCAAAAGCAGTAAGCGAACAACGCAGTGCATTCTGGTTAAATACAACCAAAACAAATATGCAAGTCTAGCACTTGAGTGAAAAGTGACTTGCAGACTTCTACCGACAACAAAAGCAAAGTCTTACAACCATTAAAATCGGACGTCATTCTATTTTACTTTATATTTCGTCATAAAAAAAACCCTAACTATTCCGTTATAAAAAAACATAATTATTAATTTTTATTAAATATAATTTAATGTCATTCTTTTCTTTTCAAGCCATAAAACAGAACTGTTATGAGCATGTAAATATAAAATTTGAAAGCCTGTCATGGATTAATCCTCCTAAAACACTTCATCTTCCTGTCTGGATCAGCATTTCATAAATAATCACAAGAGTTTTGTCACCAAATTGAACTTTGATTTTCAACACTCAACAAAATGGAGCAGCCACATAATATTAGAAAGTGGCCAAATACTAAAAAAAGCAATCTACAGTACAGGGTTTTGACACATTTCAGAAAATTTAGGACCAACACCTATCTACAATCATTAAGATTTAAATGTAAGATCTCTAGAAATTGCAAAGAATTATTAAATAAATAAATAATTTTCTTTACTTAATAAGTGAGACGTCAGGCACAACTTTGTTAACTTGTTTTTCAGTTGAGGCCTGTGACTCCACTGCTTTTCCACATAGCATCCTTTGACACTTTATCATGTCCTCTATAACAACCTGCAACAAGGTTTTCTTTTCTTAGAATTTTAATAAAAAATATTTCTTCAAGCCAAGCTTCCTTAAAAATATTTTTTTTCCATGAAGAAAGAGTCAGAAGTAAATATTTAATATTTAAATTGCCTTAACACACATCAGACCAAAAGGAAAATCCAGGGTCACGTTCCATCAGACAGGCCGGTTTACTGTCTGGCTTCATGGAATTTGTGATTCTGTTACTGAATAAAATCTAAAACTCCAAAACCAGATCTACAAATCACCTGCAGCTCATTTTCAAAAAATGAAAACTTAGAAAAATGGTTTTCTCGGCGGGTATAGAAACAGACACACAAATTAAAGACCAGGTATTGAAATCCTGGGTGTTGTTTAAGATAATTTAAAGCTTAAATTGAAATAATTAAATTAAAGGCCTGGCAAGAATCCGAAACATCCTCTATTAGTGATTAAACTTTCCATTAAGTTTGTATCCCCTTGTCCTCAAAATAAAAGCCCATTTTGAACAATAACTTGACAAGTTTAATATAACAATTTGTTAAACAAACTAAAGACATTTATTCCAAACATTTTATGTTCATAAATGGTGCAAAAGGTGCCAATTCCTGCTTCAAATTATCGCTCACAAAACAGCTGATATTTTTAATAAAGGTTTGTTATTATTTTCCATCACATGATATAAAGAAATTTCTTACCACATCAGAAATTTGATGTGGTAGAAATTTCTGCTACAGAAATTTTGTGGAAGAATTAATTTTGTGTAATAATCACAAAATTAATTTTGTGATTATTACTTCTGTATTTATCACAAAAGTGATAATTTTGTGATAATTTCAAAATACCACACTGTGTAAGCATATAAAAGTGATGGTTGCAGGTTTTATTTTATTTTTTTCTTTAATATTCTTAAAGGCTTTAAATTAAATATTCTGAAAAGAGTGTATCCCTCAGAGAATCTGTTTTTTTATTAGTTTTCATTTCACTGGAATTGGTTGTTGGCACACAAAAAGCTATTTCATAATATTTCTTGATTTATGACTTGCATAAAAATTCAGAGCTTAGAAATAATCTTTTAAAAATCATTCAGCAGGCTTTATAAAAACCTTCATGCTGGCTGTGGGAGTAAGCTGCTGTAATGCTTGGCAAGCTGTATTTTGTTTTTTATTTCATTCATGTTTTTAACAACAATTTACCAGTCGGGAGCCGTTAGACAGACTGGAGTCGAGTGGGAAAGGACAGATTCAAAACCAAATGTCATTGGTTGGATCAGAGGTCCATAAAAACTAATTACTGGCAGGTTTTCTGCAAGTTGGAAGTGGGTTAAATTTAAGAAACCATAAAGATCTATTTAAAACATTTGCAATGTATGGTGTAAATTCTCTGCATTTATTGCATACTTCCATTAATGTAGTTTTCAGTGATGAAAGAGCTGGTAGTGTAAAATGTAAGATAATTTTATCCCCTCTAAAATATTAATTGTAGAGAACATAAAAATAACTTATTGAGACATCATTGGAATTCAGTAGAAATACTTTAAAGAGGAGTCTAAAAGACAAGTATAGATTTCTGCAGAATTTCTTTTTTACTATAGTATTTTTATTATAGTATTCAATCTGTGACAAACGCAAAGAAAATAATGCATAGTAAAAATCCAAACATGTGGCAGCTAATGTTCAAAAGTTAAATTACAGGACACAATACAAGAAAAGAAAAAAAGGATAGCCCTTTTGTAGACCAGAAATTTATGGAAATTTACCACCTAACTAAAACAATGAGTGCATCAGTAAGGTGAGCTCCGTCTGTTTGATGCTTTGATTATTTTTAGTAGAGAAAAATAATCTATGTCTATGCTCCTGGCAACAATATCCATGCTGAAACACTTCATCTGAGCTATGATTAACTATGATTAAAAGAGAATCATCATTTCTGTCACTGTTCTGGAGTTCAATAAACTCTCAGCATCACAAGAATCACTAGAACAACAGAACTGAACAATGATCCTCAGCTATATTGTTATTAATTAATCCGTTAAATGGGCAATAAGAAATATTTGTGTCTGTTTCAAAAGAAAAAAAATCCATCTTTGTTGTAACTCTTTTTCGTTCTTGACTTAAGTTGGACTCCAGGTTTGGCCTGAGCTCATGCAACAGATTAACTTGGAGAGAAAGAGATCTGCCCTGCAACTGCTGCAGCGCAAGCATGAAGTGAATCATCTGTGCTAATGCATCGTATGATTTGTGGTCCTTTTTTTTCTTTTCTTTTTTGTTGCTCATAAGTATGCACATTATAGTTTGGTCACAACCAACCTTGACCAATGACCAACATATTACTCCAGTTAGCAATACAACACATAAAAGGACATAATGCAGCCAGTATAATAAAATCCAAACATAAATGAACATTCAAATTTAAAACAAAAGGAAACGTTATGTAAGACCTGTAAGACATTTAGACGAAAGATAAACTTTTAAAACTACTTTTTAAGATATTTAATGCAGATAATTAAATAAAAGACTTCAGGAGCCTTTAGAAGCTTTAGAAGAAGTTAGTGCTGACCTTTAAGTTACAAATGTTATATTCATGCAACATAATTTGAAATAGAAAATGTCTGTTTGGCATCTTGTCCAATAGGACTCCAGTAAGTACCAGAGCAAAAAGCACAACCTAAAAACTTGCTCAGGCAGTAAGCATAGTAATACGTATAACAAGTCAGCAATGACTCAAAATAACTATTATTTATAAGTTTATTAGTCCATTGTTTGCTACTCTTAAACCATGAGCTGCCGAAGATTAAGCTTAGTTCAATTTCACTAGCTGTGCCTGGACCCGATTACTGACCAATAGAATAAAGAAATCACATAAATAGAACCATGTCTAAAAGATGCAAAGAAGCAACACATTGCACCAATCTAAAGAAATTCAACAACAGAGAAACTTATTAGCTTCACTCATCAAACTATGGCTAGACACAAGTTTGACTGAGAGGAAGATATCACTTATTTAAATATCTGTAGGAACAAAAACAGAAGTTTTCCGACCCTCTCCAATAAAATTGAATACAGAAGATCTGCAAAAATTACAGTCAGCTACTAACACATCATAACATTTTCTATTTAGCAGATACTCATATTTTCATATCAATGCCTGCTGTAACATTTTAATCTACTCATATTGTTGCATAACTTTCCACAGCTGCATATCAAGTCACCACGGCTGTTCTCTCACAGTAAATACCACATAAGGACTGATCCATCTTCAAAAAAAGCCAACTCTTACTAGATCAATCTAATAAAATACTGCATGTCTGCTTTCTGCATCATTGCTCCTCCTAATCAAATACATTTTGCCACATTTTATATCAATACTTAGACCCAGCAGTGTGTGCAAAGGTGCACTAGTCCCAGTTACCCCGTGGTATTAGTCTCCCCTATTAACTGTCTCCCTTTTCTGTCAGTACAGATACCTGGGCACGTTAGAAAAGACAGAGAGACAGTCAGAAATCAAAATCAGGGAAAATTTTCCCTCGGACGGCTCTGATCAGTAACCAGCAAGTAAAATACACAAAATGACTTTTCCTTACCTATTACATGCATCAAAACGAATCATTCCTACCATTTATGAATTAACCAAAAAATCAACAGAATGAATTGTAATTTTCTGACTTCATCAAAGAATCTGCAGTAAGCAAAAACAGTAATCAGCAGGGCAGACCCCTATAAAGCAGGATTGGGCAGAAAAACCAGATCTTCAGTTTCAACAAGTTTACTTTGGCTAATATAATAGAGTCATACTTCAAATTACTCCTTATGAACTCTATAACATTTCATCTTATATATCAAGCTGCTGGTTTTAATATTGAAAAAAAATAATTTGTAGAAGAGATCCCTAAGATGTTAAAAACAGTTCAACTTTTTCCATAGATACTTTTAGAAATAAATTTAGAGCAGTTTGGGGAGAAAAATTGCTCTAAAAACTAATATGTTTTTCCATGTTGATAGAAACAAAGTTGCTATCAAATATCAAGCCTCTTTTATAGAGTAGTAATAAGGTTTCATCTTTCTTTTTAGGTCGTGACACACATGAAAAACAATTCTAAAAATAAACAGTTCATATGACAGTGTAAAGACTTATGTCGGCTCACAATAGGCAACAGCTTTTCTTTATAGTGCTAAATGCTAAGTACAGGTGTTTAATTTTGTGACACATCTCACATTTTTATGTCCTGTGGTATGTAATAATAAAGTTAACCACGCTCTAATTAAGACAATATATTGTAATACCCATTAACGTGGATTTAATTTCTAAAAACACATCCGATCACTTTGTGACCTGGAAAATATAGTTCCTTTATTCAGATTTTTATAGATCTCATTATTTTTCAGTAACTACTACGCTAAGCAGTTTTTACCATGTGCCCTGTAATACTAGTGAATTGTACCAGTATTCATCTTAGCGATTTATCTTCTGACTGAATAATACAAAATCTTACTGCCTGTGATTTTCTAAACATCCAAATTCCTTAATGTATTTGAGTACTGAGTCTGAAACTGTCACTATAAGACACTCATACATATCAATTACATGTTGCAAAACTATGCACCAGTACCCTGGTGCTAAAAATTAAATGTTTTTGCAGATTAATGAACCAATACACCTGATTTCCAACAGATGGTATAAATACAGAATAATCGTATGTTCAGCAAAATGGCTATTGCAGTGTGTGTTTTTCAAACAATGGCTGGTTCAAGACTTGGTTGTCCGGTCTTGAACCAACGAAGGGGTTTTATTTTCAGGTTGTGAAAATAAAATGCCTTGCTATTTTGTATTGTAAGTAAATTTTAAATAGAGCAATGGCAATACATTTTACAATGTATATTTTCTTCTTTCAGCTCTTTCTATCTCTGTTTCCTAAACTCAGTGACCTGTAGCATTTTGGGCAATGTTATTTGTGTCCAGCATGAACATCTGCTGCTGCTAGACTCTGTCCAATTAGCTAATCATTATATTAGCATGTAAAATGCAAGCGCATAACAAATTTAATATATTAGCCAACAATATTTGCAGCCCAACAGTCCTTTGCCAAATGAATATTGCACACATTGATTTCACAATGGCTGTTTACTCCCAATATACTGTAGCTCTAACATCAAATGTCCTGACATTTAGCACAAATGAGTATAATAAAAAAAAAAGAAACGGGTTCCTTTTGCTGTGCAGGAGCCTAAAGAGCTGTGTGTATTAAAACACTGAGTCATTAAATGAAGGACAAGAGATAACAGAAAACATCACCTGATGTCTGCACTAAGTTACTTTGAGACTGGCGTATTCACAAGTAAACTGTACATAAAGGGAATAACTATGAACTTCACAGCTTATCCGATTTTTTGTGCTTTTATACATCAACATGGGAGATGTGGAGAATGTGATGAATTTTTAACTCGTTTCGCTGATGCTGTTCGTGAGAATTTCACAAGAAATATAGAGGAGGAGGTCTCGTCTTTTACAACATGGTAAGCTTAGTTGACAAACCACATTTATGAGCTTCAATTCATATAAAAAAAATGTCAAGATATATTGGGTAATTTCGGAACTATTGCCAGATGGAAAAAAACAGGAAAAGCAACATAAAGTCAACAAAATGCATTTGATGTAATGGTAACGGAAGTTGCTGAATTTGTTCACTGTCTGAGCAGAAGATCTGGCAGCTTTCGATAAAGAAAACTGAGTGAACGCTGCAGTTATTTATGTTCTGAAGATTCCCACCATTCAGGGGCAACTTCAGAATAACTTATATGGTAATTCTCTTAAAGAAGGGCATTTGAGAGGATGTGAGCAGTTAGTATCACACCTGCAACTGACTAACCCTTTAATAAGCTCAGTTTGGAAAATAGGAATAACAACTGAAGTTAACTCAGATGGACACCAGACAAAGCAGATCCCTGACATATTATATTCAGAGCAAAATTACACTCATCAAACTACATCCTGTATTTCAGCACATGCTATTCATTACATATAATCTATATTGATCCAAATATTTTATGTAAGCAAATATATATTTTGCCATTCAAATAGCAAAGCGTAATAGTATAGTTCTAAGCTGGTCTTTTTATTATCTAAATTTATTTGTTTTTATCAAAGCTGAAGTTGTCATCTACTGAACGGGAGATACTGACTGCTCTGTGTCTCTCTGTGGAGAGAAATTCAATTCAAAAATTGAATTTCCCTTTTAACAAAAGTACAGGTACGTGGAAAATAACCATCAAATCAACACTAGATTTAGATTTTTGAGTTGAGTGTAATGGATTACTATGTCATTATTCGGCGGTTGCATTACAACTGAATGTTTTCCTGATATTGTGCAGCTTTGGCAAAATGATCCATCTCTCATATCCAGTGCCTTTTGAAGAGCATGACTTTCATTTTATGTATAACTGCAACACCTGTTTTTGTGGCGAGCTACTTGAAAAATAAAAACAGCAATAAATGAAAACACGAGAAAAGGTGAAATATAATTTCACAGCACAGAGAATTAAAAAAAAAGTTAATTTATTTCAATAATTCAACTTAAAAAGTCAAACTTGACTACATAGAGTCATTGCTAAAAGAGATATAAAAGTCAAGAAATGGTTTCTGTACATTTTGATGAAAGTGGCTTGCAGCTGATATACAAACCAAAATGTTGTTTTCTCAGAAAATGTACACTTTAAATAAGGTGCAATGTCTGAAACTAAACAGTATGCCTTGTGCTGTACAACATAGATACTCAATATTTGGTTGGTCCTTATTTTGAATGAAAAGCTTCATCAATGCAGTGTGGCATGGAGACGATTAGCCTGAGTCTGTGCTGAGGTGTTAATAGAGACCAGGTTGCTTTGATCGAGGCCGTCATCCTGTCTGCATCTGCTCTGTTTTCTTCCTTTTCATAGACTTTTGAGGAGGTTTAGTTCAGGCCAGACAGCTAACCAATCACAAGCTCAGAAACTGTGATTAAACTAGGCATCGCTACTTTTGCTAGTGGCAGTGAGTGACAAATCTTGCTTAAAATTGAAATCAGCATCTTTATAAACATGGTCAGTGATCATTTAGAAGGTCCCAGTAGGTGACTGCATTGACGATGGTCTTGATAAAAACAAGGAGGATCAACACCAGTATATGACATGGTTGTGGAACCATCGTACTGTAGTGAAAGTAACTTGTATTTAGTCTCTTTCCTCTGATCCTCCAGGCTTTGGCCCCTTGATTTCCAAATGAAATGCAAACTTTATTTTTATATGCAAAAAGGATTTGGAGAAACAGCCCAGTCCTGTTTCTACTTAGCTTCTGGTCCTGCAGTGCTTTAAGATAAGGACTGCGACAGAGGTATACATCTCAACATCTATGTGTGACGGATCTTTACTCCAGCCGCAATACATGTCTTGTGAACATCTCCCTCAAACTTTTGAATATGTTCGGTAACAGGAACTTCAGTGGTAAAATGTCCTTTTTTAATTTAATGCTGTAATTTTCTGCGATTAGTTTTTCATTAGCTGGAAGCCATAATCATCACATGTAACAGAAATAAGCACTTAAAATGTTTCACTTATTGAAAAATTAATCTAGACCTGTTAGTGTAAGAAATGCCAACTGCAACTAAAAATTAAGAATAATTTGAAGCACACACCGTAATTAAAAATAAAAAGATAGCAGATAATCTTTTAGAAGATTATCTGTAATCTCTTTATACCACTTGTTTGATTATTTCATGATTGATTTCCATTGATCAAAATGCAATCAACAAAAGAGACAAAAATCCAAATGATACTAAGCTGAGATCAACTTCAACAGCAGCTCCAGAGTTCAATAGATAAAAAAGCCTCTCTTTCCGTTTCTTCTATTATGTTATATTTTAATACACACCAAAAACAACTACACTCCATCAGATTCATGGCAGAGAAAGAGAATGACTCTCACTGCATATGATAATCATGCACCATACAATAAAATGCATTCCTAATATTTACTACAACACAGAAACTTTAATAATATTCTCAATACAACGCTCGATCATCCCCAGTGAATAAATGCAGTACCTGCCCGGAAACTGTGTTTAATGTTTACTAAATTATACAACCTGCATCTCCATTAACTTAAAAGTCAGGAATTTGACATTCTAAAGCAGCCTAAACACAAGCAAGTGATTGCTCCAAGCACAATCAATATGACCTTACAACAAAAACACACAAATGAATTAAATCACACCAAAACAACTGCTGCCTTCATACAGTTACTGAAGACAGCATCCAAGATATTGTATTCAGCTTCAACCAATTATTAGCTCAACATCCACCGACGCACGGCAGCACAGACTCTGCCTCCTCTGGTGAGTGGGAGCAAATTAAGATCAAGTGATTTTAGACTTCTATCATCTTCCTTGTATAACAACCCATACTCCTACCTAAGCTGGTTAGGGACTCTCTTATCTCTTTGTAACTCTCTCCACCCCATCCTCCTGCTTCACTTTCAGTGCTTTGGGGGAGCTGGGAGAGCTGCTGAGGGAAGGGGAAACAGGAGTTATTCACAGGCAACACAGAGCAAAGGAACACCAAAAACAACAGATCTGCTAGAGGCAAAAGTGCTATTAAAGATTGTAAAGACAGTAAGGATCAGTTGATGGCTGGTGTCCTGAAATAATAATAAGTTTGTAAATGCATAAATGTAGAAGAGCAAACCACAAGAACCATTTGTTCACGTTTTTATAGAGATGCAGCAATCTATTGGCCAGAGGTTGGAGTCGTATGATCGGTATAGAAATTGGCATCAACTAGGAAAAGGCTTATTGGTGCATCTCCAAGATTTTATTTATGAAAAAATATTGCACTTAACTAAAAAAACAAATTTCTAATATGTTCAGCAGTTAATGCTAATATTAAGATTAAATTAGCCCATGGGGCAGGAACTCCTGATCGGTCTTCTTCTGCAATAGCCTACAGATTGGACCAGCATCCAAGAAACCAGCCACAGAGACACTACCAAAAGAAAACTTTATAGGAATAAAAGACAAATGATGATTTCAAAAAGGAATTTTAAAAAGATCGAAACCATAGATCTACTATCCAAAAGATTTCCCAGTTTCAGCTCAAGACGAGAGCTTAATGTGCAAAATAATAAATATAGACAGGTAACAACTTATTGAGCTTCATGACGACTTAAATTAACAAATTGGAAGAAGTATTTGATCTTACTTCAGCAAGTCAAATATTTACTTTGAACTCTATTTCAAAAAGTCAGGATGTTCTGAACTTTCCAGTAAGTTCAGACTCCCGGTTAGTTCAGTCCTGCCTTTAAAATGCTGCTGACAGACTGAGTTTTGCCGTGCTTAGCTGTTGTTGCATGTATTAAGCTACTGGCTGGGCCAGAAGTTTTTTTCCCTCAATACAAATGAGCACAAGGACAGCCCAATGGACACCAATGGAGTTAGTTAATTGAAACTGCCTGTATTAATGTTCTATTCATTAGTCTGTTGCCTCTTTAGAAATGTAATGTGTGACATCAACATCCCTTTTCCCCCCGACATGTCATATTGAGTAAAGCAAGAAATGGCAAACCACTCAGATTATTTACAAAATGGTTCACACTAAACACTCATTTTCACATGCAAATGCAGATATTAGTATGAGATTTACATTCTGCAACCAGGATAATATTGTAATTTTTATATTCTGTTGCTTCCAATTTTGAAAGGATTTAATTTTTACTGAAACAAGCTCCATTGGAAATCCATGTTTTACATTTTATGAAATGATCTAATAACAAAATTCTTCATATCCGTAAAGAATATTTTTTCCCTTTGGAAGCTTGCTTTTTTTGTTAAAATAAAAATAGGATAAAAACAGAAAATAATAGAAATTGGACTATCACTACATCTGCTTAGATTTATCTTTGACATAACTTAAGGAATAGAATTTAAGAAAGTACCAAAACACACACAAAAAACCTGGATTCGCAAAGTTGTGTTAAGTAATTACAAATCAAGGCACATTAATTTGTACTTTGAGTCAGCACCCTTACAGAAAGTATCTGTAAGGGCGCCTGTTACTTTTCAGTCCTGTATGTGCAAGTTTGATTTTATTGGCACAAAATATACTTTACCCCAAAAATCCCATAGTTAACATTCATCCCAAAATAATCTTAAGCCAACCACTTAAAACCAAGTAAACCAAGAAAAATAATATTGATGACATCAGTATTGTAGACAATATACAGAAAACTATTTGCAAAAGCAATAGTTTAAAATATCCCACAAAAACACAAAAGATAAAGATGTTGCATAAACTTCATATGAAAAGTAAGATGGTATTTTAACCACAATAAGAGATTTATGAAAAAAATAGGCAGGCTAATTGATTTCACAGATGAAATAGAACTTGTGTAATACTTTCAGGGCAGCACGACTGGAACACAAGAGTATCTTCAAAAAAAAAAAAAAAGCGGAGTAGCGGTCTCTGGCCAGGTACATTTTAGCAATTACTATTACGGCATTATGTTCACAACTTGCACATTTTATGTGTGCAAGTTGCATAGCAATTTTTACATAAGTGAATACCAACTAAGTTGCGCTTCCAAACCCAGTAGGAGTTACACAAGTAAATAAGACAACACTGAACCTAATATAAATTGTGCAGCTCCTGGATGAAGAGCGATTTTACTGCCTTTGAACGAGCCGAAGAACTACTGATTGGCTATAACTCCAACTCTAAAATACTCTGGCAGGTCAAAGCTAGACTGAACTTTTCTACATCCAATAGATGTTCTATAAAACTCAAGTTTAGAATTGTGAAACTTTTAAATCTATTGCTTAAAGGAGCAGTATGTAACTTATTTTTAAAAAATTGCTATTTTACCTACTATACTTTAAGACAGTGTTGACTGAAAATATATAGTTTATACAGAATGTAGAGGCATCTGGGTAAAAGTCACAAGTACAGATATTTTAGAAGATGTAATAGAACAGGGGCCAGTACTGAGGTGAGATACAAGTTTTGTTTTTCTTAGTGAGTTTAGTCTAAAATTACCAAATCTTTTAAAACACTTTTAAACCTCTACAACATAGACCTAAAACTAAACTACAGCTGAAGCTATGAATGCTTGCAGAAACTTACCCAAACAGCCCTGTCAAGCTGTATTTTTATGGATTTTTTTCTGTAATTGTTTCTGTACAGTCTCAGGAGCTATAAGCACAGATTTGAGGTTCAACTTTATGATATCAGTAAAACATACAACTGCAATATTTCTGTTGGTATTTTCATTAATAACATGTTTTAAAGGTTTAATAGATGTTCTCTCCAATTGATGTGAGCGTTAGGATCTCAGTTACCAAACTCTAAATCAGGTATGGAAATCAATAGACATCCTTACATCTTAATAGAACCCAGGGAAAAATGATGCTCAACTAAATATTGCATCCAAGGAGCCCTTTGCAAAATTGATGATGATTATGTGTCGACATAGAAAGTAGCTCTTACAGATAGGATTTGACAACTAAATACTGCACATGGGTAAAAATGACAAGAAATTCCAAAAACACAAACTGGTCCATTCTGATGCACTATAACAGTACACATAATATTTTATGTTTTATTTCAATATTTGGAAGCTGAGCTTTAAAGAAATCCTTCATTATATCTGGGTGAACAGAAAATATTCCTTACAATAAATATGATTTAAAGAATTAAATCTTGAGATTGGAGATTATTTTAAATTCAGAATTAATTTTGGATCTATACAAGTTGATTGCTTTATCAAACAGAAAGGGTAAGATTTAATAAGTGGACAACAATTTGCTTCAGTGAAGTTTGCTTTATTCGTTTGTTACCTGTCTCATCCATCAATATACTTACTTTTATGGCCTTGATTCCTGACTTGGTGATCTGAGTCATCTTGGCCTTAGAGATGGGTGGCTTATACTCAGTCAATGTGTACAGCTGAAACATGAAACATAAGAGAACAACACAATGTCACAATAGGGGAAAACGTATTATTTTGCCATTAGGCAAACGTGACCAAACACTCTTCTGCAGCTACAAATTAGCCTTATCACAAAATTAACGCAAAGAAAAATAATACATTTCCTGTAGCTTCTGGAGAATGGATAGCAAACGGACGTTTGTGTCTATATAGCAGTGCTTGTTTTAGCAATGAGCCATATTATAGCTAAACGTATTATTTTTAAAACACTTGGATGTGTAATATAATTCATTTAGCACAGTATTCTAAATAAATGGAAAGATAAACAAAATACAATGTCGAATTTACAGAAAAGTTAGTGAAGGGGTGTTTTATCACCTTTAATGTTAGTTAACACAACAAGTTATCACGTAACTGGCGTTGTTTCGCTAGCATGCAGCTAGTTCGTAGCGTTTAGCATCTGCCTACCCAAAATTATTATTACGAGATTTCCACCCAAATGGGGTGTACCGTAAGAACAATACTCTGTTCACATTTGCACACATGACGGCGTATTACATATGAATAACTGAGTAGGTAATGATAGTGTGCGGCCTTCTATGATACAACCCTCCTCTCCCACTTTACTACTCCGTTGCTAACGTTAGCTAACTAGCTTCTGAAAATCAGAGTTAGACAACAGATACGCGAACTGTTCGGGATTTTCCCCCCCCCCACTGGTTCCACACAAACCTCGTTGTTAAAGGCTTTGACGGCCTCCATGGTGTTGCGTTTCGGCTCGCAGCTCACTGTAAATATTTAAATATATCTCCTCTATACCCGGTGCATGCTCGGTGTTTGGTGAGATGGAGGAGACTGGCAATATGGCGCATAACCTCAATAGGGAATTTGCAGTGAGACGCGCGACTCCTAGTGGCAGCTTTAGGGAACTATATGTTGTAACGCAGCAATGTCATCTAATACATAAGTATTAATATCCCTACCATACCGTCTCATTACAAGCACATACTTCTCTTTCATTGCGATGTTTATGTGGCTGACCAACACAAAGTAGTGCTTAAATGGGAAGTGAAAAGAAACTTTTGGAATTAAAATCCTGAGAAATGTGGCATATATACATATTCAGCCTCTTTAACTCTGGACACCCCTAAAAGTAACAAAAACAAAGAAACAAATAAATGCCTGTAGAAGTTGGCTAATTAATAAATTAAGGCTTGAGTACTTTTGCTACAGAACATAAACACAGGTGGGTAGAGTATCCAAAACTTGTTCACAAGTAAGAGAACTACTCATATTTTTCCTCAAGTAAAAGCAAATAATTGGCATCCAGGAAATTACTCAAGAGCAAAAAAAGTATTCCAGGAAAAGGTGACTCAAATACTAACAGATTATAACATCTGATTTAACATTTTAAAACAGACAGAAAATATAAATACTCTTTGTTTAAAGGTCCCAGATAAAGCTGTAATAAATGTCAAAACAGGGTTATGCTACAAAGCAATATCCAAGGCTTAAGGCATCTCACAGTGCACTGTTTAATTCATCATCTAACTAAATGGAGAGAATATGGAACAGTTAGACAAAATAGTATGAATACTGTCCTGGTCTGAGCAAAATGAACCATTAATCAGAGAGGCACAGGTGGAAACATCAGTTGTATGGGGACACAGCATGCATGTGGAGGGAGGTGCTCTGGTCAGATTAGTCAAAAACGCAGCTTTCTGGCTTACATAAAGATGCTTTGTTTGGAGAAAAACCAACACTCCATGTGAAACTGAACACATTATATTCATGGTTACACATGGTGATAGCAGCATCATGGCACATGAATATTTTCTTTTTCAGTATGGGTGGTCAGAAGTGAAGGGAAGTTCAACTGAGGTAAATACAGGCCAAATCCATGAGGTAACCCTGCAAGAGTTGAGAATAGGAAATGACAATTTATTTCAACTGGAGCTACAATTTAATTATGTCAAAACATCTGTATTGAAATAACCTCAAAATAAATCTATATAAAAATCATTTGCAAAAGCTTAAAGCTGTTTGCATTCTTTAAAGTTCCATGAGTGAGCATGGAACGTTTTAGTTTGTCTTTTTTTTTAAATTCTACAAATTAAGGTTCTGTAGACATACAAACTGACAGAACAGCCTGGAAATTTTGGTGTTGCTTTATTTCTTTTTATAGAAAAAAACAAAAGAAAAACACTACAATTACACATTCATTATTAACATATTTACACTAAACTATAACATTAAGGAAATATGTATAAAAAAGTTCACATGGAGCCAACCTGGACTCTCTATATCATATTCTGTAATAATCCATGTTCAAGGTTTAATAAGGTACCTAAACCTGATAATGTAAAATCACATCATAAGGGATATATTTCTTGCTGCTTGATAAACTCAAATCTAAAGAAAGTTCAAATTAAAATTATAATAGTTTGCCAGGACAAATGTAATCATTTGTAAAGGTTTGCTAAAAATGAACAGTGCCAAAACTGTAAGATGACAAACCTATTGATGTGAAGTTAAATGTCACTTTAGTTTAATTTTTTTTTTACATATTTTATAGTTGAATTATTTACCTATTTGTATTTAAACTTGGATGATTCTCAGTTAAAATTTGACCATAATTGAAAGACAGCTGATGCTAATATTTCATTGCAAACACTCCATTAGCCAATACTGATTGCACACTTAAAATATGACGCATCCAGGCATAAATGTTCATCCCAAAATGTTAAGGCTGCTTTAGGCTTGCTTCTGTTTATTCTGTACACATACAGGGCAGTAATGCTAAATAATACTACCAAGTATTTTTATCCACACTAAAATAAACATGCTGCCAACATTTATGGTCTCAAGGCAAATGTCTAGTGTTTTACATGAGTTTTAAACTGCATAGCGACAATAATTTGACTCCTATTAATCTGAAATTATCAGGATGCGATTTATTATAACTACAGGGTTTATTGTTCAGTCAGAACAGTTAATATAAAGCATGATGTGACATCTACAGCACAAGGAAAGAATCATGGCTCCTGGATTGCTTGTAAAGGCACAGATGGTGCATGGCACCAATAATTAGCAGACAACAACAATCTGGGAATTTGTTCCCTGCAAATGAAAAAGTAGATAAATTATACAGTAAAAAAACAATAACAAAAAACAAAATAAACAGTGTTTCTGTGCATTCCGTTCCATACAATCAGAGTTTATGCAAAAGTTCTGTGAATTAAAATGATAAAAAAGACTAAGCTCTAAAAAATTAGCCAACTCTACCAAGTGAAAAGTAAAACAGAAATCACATTTTCATGTGTATTGCTCCTGTCTCCGAATCAATATGAAACCTAAAACAAAGAAGAAAAAAAAAAACAAAAAACACTTTACAGATGCATGTTAAACAGCAGTTAAATATGCGCTTACATGGAACTGAAGTGTCATCTGACTAAATCACAGCAGTGAGTGTATGTAATCGTGAGGTCCAAGTCCAAACAGTAAACTAAGTCACGGGACGTCTTATAAACTGGTCTCTGCAACAGGGGGGGCAGTGACTGATGCTGCAGCTGTCACAGCGTCTGGCGCCCCCTTGTGGTCGTCTTTGACACAGATCTCCACCATCAATGGCACATTGGCTTCCTTCCACTCTCTGAACTTGTCTGAGGTAAGCTCTGGGTCAGACAGCACCTGCTCTATTGCCTGCAAGTCCGCCTCCTTAGACTGTGACAAAAGAAAGAGAAGAAAAAAAATTAGAGAGAAAATCAAAAATCTATCCAGGGGTATTTTGTTGTGATATTCACACAAAATACCCAGATGATTTCATAAAGGCATTGCATACCTTTAGCGTGCTATTGAGCGCCCTGATATGGTGTAGCTTATCGTTAACGGTCTGGTTTTTACAGCGTTTAACAAAAGAAGCCCTGAATTCCCTTTTTGTGGATGGTTTCCGATCCCCTATTGGTGAAAGGCTGGCCTCCTTCAGATGAATGTACAGCTTTTCCATCTCATCAGAGCTATTCTCACGATTATCTGCAAGAGGATAAGGTTACAATTTATTATACAGCCCACTTGCATAACATAAGTATGGCAAGTCTAAGGTAGACATCAACTTGTGGAAAAACAGAAAGGCAGGAAAGGAAATATAGAATAAAAGAAGAAACATTTACCTGCACTTTGAGGACCTAAAACGTTCCTCTGCTTCTCCCCGTGAGCCGCTGGGTTCTTTTTGTTGGAACCGTTTGAGTCTGTTGAGCTCCGAGGAACCGAGCTTTCCGACACCGCTGCCACTTCCGTTCTCCCTTGTGGCGGCCGCTGAGCGTGGACCTGGACCGAGCACACCACCGCCGTATCCCCGGCTGGAGGAGAGGACGCCTCTGAGACGAGGTCCATCCAGGACTGCCGTTGCTTAGCGAGCGAAGAGGCAGAGCTCTGCGATGTCATCGTACTGACCGGGGAGGAGAGCGAATCGCTGGCTTCTGCAGGAGCTGTGGAAGAATATGTTGGTGGAACAGTACCCTAAGAGAGAGAAAAGAAAAGATGTGTTTGAGACATTCATACATCTTCATTTAAAAAAAAAAATTGGGCTAAGTCAGCATATTTCTTTTTTATGTAATATTCTAATGCAAAGTGTCACATATGTGTGAAGCAAAAAGACAACACATAGAAGTATAAGTAGCTTAAGTTAATCTCGGTATAAAATGTAGCTGGTCGGTGAAGGCATCAGACACTAAACTCATGAATTTTACTTAACATTGAAATCCACACGTTTTCCTTCCACTTCATAGTTATGCCCTAAATAGTGTTTTGATAACAGAAAGAACTGGAGTTTGCCTTTGTAACAAGCACTTGAAAAGGGAACTTCGTACCCCTTTTCCAGAAATGGGGAAAAAGAAGGATACGAATACTTTTTCAAGACACACGTTTAAACCCATCGACCAAAACAAATCAAGGGATGAGGTAGGTGCTATTTTTAAGAATCTTCCCTGACCTGATGTGTGCTCCCAGGTGGATTCGATGCATCCACAGAGTCTCGTAGGGTCTGCTCCGAGTACGGCGGAGGGGGGATCTCTGTGCTCTCTGCTTCTTCGTGATCGCTGGCTTCACTGTAACACTCTGAACGTCCCACGTTGGTTTGAAGAGGAACATGACAAAAAGAAACAAAAATAAAAAAAATGCATGAATTTATAGGATGACGCGCTGACGACAACGAAAATCGACCACAGGATTTACGTTGCTCTAATTTGGCAGTGTGTCACATATACGCCACAAACACTTTGGCCTAAATTTAAGTCCACACCTGGCGATAAAACACATGGGGGTGGGAGGGCTTACCAGCTGCTGTGGTTTGATCTGTTTGCTCATAATTAATGGAGGCCAGTCCGAGCTTGTTCAACCAGCTGAGAAGAACAAACGATTCACCTTTAGACATACGATATTAAGAAAAACCCATCGACTTTCACATTAGTTATACCCTATTGTAACTTACAGATTCATGTCCTCGTGGTTCTCGGCAGCAAAATAAACATCATGACCTGAGGATGGCAGGCTTTGAATGCACTGTGAGAGACAAGAGAACATTTAGAGAGGCAGCTCATAGAAACCTTAATGCACAGGATCAAAACACCCACAGATTAGCAACCTTGGATTATTGTTCTCAGTAAATGAATGATATTTCTTGTGGTTTCAAGCTACTTTTAGTGGAAACCTTCATGGGGTTTCTGGTAAGAGATACGCAAAAATAAAGAAAGAATCTAATCCCGTGATGAGATGTGATCAGTGGAAAAAGGAAGTGACTTTTCTATTTCGAAGATCGTTTCAGGACGATTTAGCAAAATAAACATTTCCTGTCACAGTGTGTGGGAAAACTTTGACACCCAGGTTGTTGGTATAAATTAAAACTCGTGTTTAGCTAAACAGAGAGTTGCTGAATCACAACATCATCCTGGAAAGGAAAGCTTTGGGCTTACTGCTTCTTCTTGCACTCGATGGCTACATCTATCATGAAGTTTGCGAGGTCAATGTAGCCCTCTGCTTTCTCCGCCTGCAACACAGAAATTGAATAACAGTTAGCGCTAAGACATAGCGCTGGTTTTCAAACCACTTCCTGGCAACACCTGCCACCGAGCTGCAGCCGGTGATGGTGACATATACATTAATCCTGACCAAAGCCTTCACACCCGTTGACGTCATGAAAAAGTATGTGCCGCCTTACAGATTGCTTCAGTTTTTGACATTTGTCACACTGCGATGTCTTAGATCAAATGGACTTAATAGTAGAAAAGGGTGAGCTATGTAACTGCAAAACACAGTTTTCAAATTCACTGACATCTGTCAGTCTGGAAGCGGTTAAAGACCATCAACGACTCACTCTAGATGTCAGAAAAGAACAGTTAAGGTCAGTGTTTACGAACAGCATCACGAAATAAGGTATGAATTTCAAGGACATAAATAAAGATAAAGGAACAATTTGTTTAAATAATTAAAAGGAAAACAAGAAGGATCGTTGTGGTAATGTTATATGCATATTTGCTTCACAGTAGAGTAGCTGACTACTCTGGCTGTAAGCTGTTCATGGTGATCAACCGGAGAGAAAGCCTGAGGAAGAAATTGTCTCTGTGGTTGTTCCCTGATAGCGCTTCGTAGTGCTGACCTGAAGGTAAAAGTTTAAACAGTTTGTGATCAGTATGTTGGGGTTTGCTGCTCACAATTTCTGGAAAAGGACTCATCCCTGTGGTCAAACATGGAGGGAACAGTACGAGGATCATTGGGGGTTACTAAGGATTTGATTTAAGAATTTTGTTTCATTGATATCTTATTTATATAGTGCAATGTGTGAGTTTTATCATCAGGTAGTATTTGTGTTTGTGGGGCTCTGATTGTAGGTAGTTAATAGATTTATAATCAAAAGAATGTGGTGTGAATTGTCTAACAACCTTTTAAAGTGATCACAATAAAAGTGGCAGAATATCATGATGAAACTTAAAGTTAATGTTTGAACAACTAGTTACTTTAAGGAGTCATTACTTGTATATATAAATATATATATACATATAGGACCAGTTTGATTTAGATGCCTTTTTCCCCTCACTCAGGTTATCTTCTTGATACATTTATTTGATAATTAAAACATACAAGTGCGATGAAAGCAGCAAAAACAGAAGAAATCTCTAAAGAAGAAAAGATTTTTATTTTTTCTGTCTGTCTGTCTCTAAGCCAACAGTTTGGTAGTGACAAAGACACATACAGGAAACGCAGTGCAGTTCCTGTTGCGGCAGCGTGACAGAGGTTGAAGAAGCAAGTATGACTCGTCTGACATTCACACTTCTTCATTGTGCGCTTATAAGGAAGGGTGTTAAATGTGTGAAGTGCTCAACAGATTGAAAGTTTTATTGACCATTTTGTTTGGTGTTTGCTACTGTAAGCAAAAATGTATAAAAGGACATCATTTTGATATATTTTTTAACTGTCTTAAAAAACAGCATGTTATCCTATTACTTTTTAAGAAAACATTTCTATTACAGCCTGGTAAAAAAAAAAATTAAAGCATGTTTTACTTATAGCGATACTAACATTTATAATTTTCTAGATTCCTCTCAGTTGCTGTAAATTTACTGACATTTTTAAAAAAACTGAATACAAAAATTAATCATCACATCACAATCAAAGGCTGAAATAACAGTATGAACTCCAGTAGTTATTCAAAATAACAGCTTCATGACAAAAAAAAAGACTAAGCAAAACCAAAATAAATTCTTTGCACAATTTGTGGCCAAAGATTTATGTAGTTCATCTCCACTACTCTCCAAAAATAAAATATAACAACTCTGCAATTCCACTTCTCATTTTCACTTTTTTTTTTCCGTCATG
Organism: Poecilia picta; assembly: GCA_033032245.1. NCBI lineage: Eukaryota > Metazoa > Chordata > Actinopteri > Cyprinodontiformes > Poeciliidae > Poecilia > Poecilia picta. Next base: position 12,290,752 of record CM065374.1, read on the forward strand.
AATGTATTTATTCATGATTCCGATCAGTGAATCATGAAGCATCACAAATGCTTCAAGATCACACTGAAGACAACACTCTTCAATGTGGATGCTGTTGCTAAGTGAACAAGACTTATAGTTGGCCATTTTCTTCCTGGTGTTTAACAAAATGAAACAAAAGGAAAAGCAGATCAGATTTATTTTTAATATGTCTTTGAATCATTTATTCAGTGAAAGGGTGAGAGCAGACGACAAGAAGGTGAAACACAGAATGATAAAATTACTCTGATTCGTCTGAGATTCCTGTCTTTGTTTCTTATGGAAAAAGTTGAGATTTGCAGCGAACTACCAAAACATCCATATCCAGAGAAAAGGTCAAGAGTCAACATTCTCCAGGGAACACTGGTCAGGCTGATCGCCAAATAATTCTGACAAACTCCTCAGTTATTTAGTCTCTTCTTTAAAATAGCTTAAATTATTTAGTTTTTTTATAGTGACTGCACACTCAAAGATGCAGCATGCCATCACCTCTGCCGACAGTGACCTCTAAAAGAAAGCGCTAGCAACAAAGTAATTGTTCTTCTGTACAGCTTCAGTAAATATAGAGAGTCTACAGACACCAAGTTTAAAGCTCCCATGTCACATCACTCTGTCACAGCACTTAACAGCAATTTACAAAGCCAAGTGTGATATCGTTTTGATGAACAACACAGAAAGTGAGAAACTAATTTTCCAAAACATGCTGGCCAAAACAAGGAAAGTTTATTTGTCGTGTGTGTGTATATATATATATATATATATATATATATATAAAATATTTTTTTTCACATTACCTCACTGTAATGGACCAACACTGTAATAATGTCCAAATATGGACTGAAAACACATGGGTTTGAAAAAATTTTTAAACAAAGAAAAATTTTGTAAAATGTTCCACAATATTGTATTTTGCCCCTTTACCCCCATTGACCCAAAATAAAATCAGAAAAGGCAAGCTAGTAGAATCTTTTAATTGAAAACTTCTAGAATGCCAAAATAAGGGCTTTTTATTTTAGGACATACTGAACGGACACGAGAAGTCCCCTTATTTAAATAAAATGAAGAACTTCAACTTGGTTGTCACATTACAAACATAAATAATTATATTGGACTTAATTCCAATATGATAATAGAGCTGGACAAAGCAGTGCATAAAAAGAGTGGGAAAAGAATACGGCATATTTTTCAAATGTTTCTAAAAATAAGTTTCTCAAAAGTGTGGCCACAACGGTTTGTTACCAATCCATAACAATAAATGCAACCATTGTCGTGTTAGCATCATAAACAAAACACATCCCAGTACTATAAATGTTGATGTTGTGCTTGTAACCTAGACAACTGCAGCTAATAAACACTCCACATGTTGAACATCTGTAGCAATTTTTTTTTAAACATTTCACACAACAAAAAGCACTACAAGATATGCATCAAACATTATTCTTTACTCACCAACTGGTTGGTGTACCAGTAGAGCGCAGTCTTCTTAAGGACAAACCAGTACTTCTTCCATTTGATTCCCAGGAAACCCTTGGTCTCCTTCTTCCTGTAAAGCCAGCCCTGGTGGTCCGGTTGACCGAGCTCTTTGACGGAGATTCGTCTTCTACTCATGGTACCATTGCCTGTGCACAGATAAGGCCGGTACGTGAGTCCACAGAGACCTTGCTACAAGCAAATGAAGCATCAGCTGAAGCATCTAGGTGAAGTTCAGCATCCTAGCTGAGAAACACACACACACACAAAAAAAAAAATCCATCCCAGCCAATGTAGGTCACTGAAATGACAAAAATACATAACAGCCCCTCTCCCCACACAGCACCTAGAACTTGGTCTGCTCTGAAGTGCTGTGGTTCAGCAATCTTCCCCTGGCGTGATAATTAACAAGACGCCATTGACAAGCAAAAAAATAAAATAAAATAAAAAAGAGCAACTAAAGTTAGACACTCAGAAATGAAGAAAGACGATGCAGACGAACACCAAGGCATAAAAGGAGTGAAGCGAAAGTAACTGTGGGCTGTCTAAAATCCCTCTGCGCACACTAATTGTCCTGCTGCGTCTCACACGCCCACCGGCGGTCAAACCTACAGAGGAAAGGCAACACCTGGTGCAGACGCAAAGCAAAAAGAGCCGGCTTACCCCCTCGGTGCTTCTTCTTCGACTTGTGCCTCAGGGAGACCTTTCAGAGAGGACAACGGCGAGGTCCAAGGAGGAAGACAAGAAGAGAAAGCAGTCACATGCAACAACTGAGATGAAAACGCTCGCTGAACATCCTGTTTCTCGCATGCACCCAACTTCTTTATCTTGCTCCTCTCTGACTTTCAGCTTTCTGTCTCGTCTTTCTATCTTTTCTTCATTTTCTCTGCCTCCACGGGATTTTGAAACAAGAAAGGAAAAGGGAAACTGCCCTCTCGTCTGCTGTAAAGGCTTGTAAGCTTTGATAATTCGCATATCAAGTTCTGTCATAATAAAATAGCAGAAGCAGAAGTAACACCTCTGTAAATGTCACCAAAAAAAAGACGGATACTCACAGGATTATAGTCGTCAGCAGCCATCGAAGGACTCACAGACAGAGGGAAGGCAGCCTGTTGAAAGAAACCAGAAGAAAAACGTATTGAGAGATGTGTAGGTTTACAACATCTCTCCCCAGATAATGGGGCAGTAATTGTTTTTTTTTTCTTTCTCTCTTCAAAAGGAAGTGGCGTCATAGGCACAGAAGTACCGACAATCGTTTTTTTCCCCCAAAACAAAGAAGAATAGAGAAAATGTTAAATTTCGCCACGCAACGGGAAGTTGAGTCAGAAAAAAAAGGCTAAAACCTATAAAGTTGAGCTCACACACGTCACTGACTCACAGCTTGTGCAAAGACGTCCACCGTCAGCAGTTTCATTCACGCTGTGGCACACAGATAAAGTAAGTGATACAGAATCCGAGCAGCACAGACAGAACTCCTTTTCGGTCTCTAGGTGCAAAAGCTCCTTTTCTCTGGGGAGATGTGCATGACATGTTCGGTTTTGCTGTTCAGCATCCTAAAAGAACAGGGCTGCATTGAGAAATCTAGCCTGCAATTATTGGCTAACTTCCTCTGTGCTCTTAAGTTCCTCATTTGTGAAGTTTAAAAGCTCATACAGTGAACAAACACCTCCAGCAAACAAGTTTAACCATTTTCGCAGCTGAAAACCCCGTCATGATGCTTCACTCTGCTTCTGCATTTTCCGAGAATTTACAAAATCTCTGTGACGCAGATCTTCCAAAACTGCAGGTGGATCTCAGTCAATTGGAATAAAATTGCGAAACTTGTACAGTTTTTTTAAAACACAAAACTCAAGCATTACGGTGATCTATTTTAAGAGTATCTGTCACTGTTCATTTCGATCGTTGTGGCTTACAGGAACTTAAACCCCAAAATTTAGTGCCCATGCCCAATAAAAAAGTAAGTTTTTATTCAAATTTCATGCACTACACCATCAATTAAAAGACACATTAAAAGATGTGACTGTGACAGCTGTCAAGCATATTAGTGGAAAGTTGAGCGGAAGGAAAAGCATGATAGAAAAAAATGTGCACAAGCTAAAAATGCATAACCACATGATTATGGCTTGAGAATCAAACCCTAAAATTTTACTTCACAGACAGAATTCAGAAAATAAAACCAAAGTGTTTATAATACAGAAATCTAATAAGAAGCATTTCTAATTCAGAAATGTTGGGTTATTGGAAAGTATGTCCATGCACAACAAGTCAGGTAAGTTTTCTGCAGTCAAATGCAGTGACAGAATGGGCAGGTCCTGCAGCTAGAATATGAAAAGAGCATCATAAACCTTTCAAGTAATGTGTGCACATAGTCATGGCGAAATCAGAAATCTTCATGACTGCATAGGCCATGACACAGCATTTCTGTATTAAAAAGCTTTAGCTCCTGTCCTCTTCTTCTTTTTTGTGTGTTTTCAGTAGCTGTGAGAAATGTGTGCCTTATCAATGCAATAAATCTATGCTATCTTTAAACACAAAATTGTAACTAACTAAACCTTCTGATCATATCTCAGCTTACAGAGATGCTTCAGCTGATCTTCAGGAAGAGGCAGAAGTGGCTCTTGATTTCAATGGAATAATCACTCACCACAATTTCAATTTCCTAACAGGACAGGATGGTTTTCACCCAAACAGTTTAGTACCAGTTCACCGCTGGAGAAAATAAACCCAGGATACAGATTCTCATCAGGTGTCTTCAATTATCTAATCCTAAAGTCGTTTTTTTTTTTCTCCACTTCGCTTACACAACACGTGAGTAGCTATCAAATCGTGTTTCCGGCGCATTTGAGCTCTTTTGATCAACATCGCCACACTAACCACAGCAAAAAACCAGACACTGTGAGCTGAGCATGTAACTCTCTATGTTAAGTAACACAACTTCCTGGTTGCTCTTTTTCCCCCCACTTTCCTCGTGCAAAATGTCGAGTGCAGTTCACTTACAAAGTCTCATTTGTTCCGACAAAAATGCTCACAAAAAAAAATTAAATGAAAGGTTTAATTAAAAATAACACTGTATAAACAATAGGCCTTTGTGACCAAATTCAGAATGTCTTTGTATTTAATATTAATCTGCCCAATTTGAATACCAAGAGACACAAGCTTTGCTTCCTACCTACCGAGTAAGTGTCAGTGAACAGAACTATCCAAAAGCCACTCCGACACAATTAAAATAGAAGCACGTAACTCTACCTGCCACCACAGTCTCAGCGAATGTAGCTTGACCCGAACTCTCCGTTCAAAGTCTTGACCAAACCTTGCTGAGCATGTTTGTGTCGAGACAACTGGTGTGGGCTCAAAGAATTCCTACTGGTTTTAGTTGAATTCAAGGTTGTTGTTTTTTCTGGGTGTAGCTCTGCACATTTCAAATTAGGTTCCTCCGCCCGCTGTATTCTTTCTAATAGCTGTTACAGGTGCATTTTATCGTGTTTTTCAAGGGAGACAAAATTCCTGCTTTCTCCCCGCGGAGAGGTGAACTAGCAGTTACAGCTTATTACCACTGGGTGTCGCGACGTCCCCACTATTCAGTATCTTGAGTATCAAAAAAAGAGGGACTTGGACTGAAAATGAGTCTCTTTATAATGCCGAACTTTATTGTGTCACAACCAGACGGGAATCTTCTTCACTGGATCCAATAGGCTGTACTATGAGATAAATAAACACTTCTTCAACCGGGACAAAACTCTAATATCTGCAGCTGCACCTCAAGAAAATTGAGAATCACTGAAAAGTGTGTCTATTTTAGTAATTCAATCTAAAGACTAAATTTGCTTCAACGTGAATTACATTTACATTCAAATAAAGTATTTAAATATAACATTTTTTTGATTCAAATTAAAATTTCATCTCAATTGTTTTATTCTACTGTCATCAATTAGACTTTATGATTAAGGAGAGATTGGTCTGAAATAAAATGTCTCGCAGTGTGAAGGTCATAAGAGTCAGAAAGGTGCTTTGAAATTACTGCTAAGCTAAGTTGACATAAGATCATCTTATGATTCTTCTCCAGGAAGAATCAAGAAAAAAAAATGTGGTTTTTATTTATTTTCTTTTAGATTTTTTGGGGTTAGCCCTGTGGGAATCTGTGTCCTGCCTTTCATCACTCCTCACCGCCTCAGTAGGAATGAGTTTGTAGCCACAACATCCCTGCTTGAACTGTGTGCAGAAGCATGGATATTCTGGCCAACAGTACGTTCCCTATGCTGGGATGGGAAAAACATGTCTGATTCCAGAAGACAGAGAGTCTCTTCTCTTTTTCCCCCTTTCTTCCACTTGTTTTTGGAATTTAAGAAGTGGTCTGAAGTAGTTATCAAGAGACACTTTCCCTTGTTTTGTCCCCCGGTCTCCAACTGCAGCATTCACCTGCCCCTCTCATTTATTTCTTTACTTTTTTCATCTTCCTTAATAACTCTAAGTTAAGTTTGTTTTATATTGTTCGTCTGTGTTTAGGTGGAAGTGAGGCAATCCTGCCTGTGACTGTGTCAAAAGCCTCGCGCCTCGACAGGATTGGTCACACCACTGTGGATCTCCATCTCTCACCGTGATTCATGCTGAGAACCGTCATGGCCCTTAGTTGATACCCAGAAACTGAGAGCATGATTGAGAGGGGGTCAGACAGAGTAACCACTAGTCAGCAGGTGAAACTCACATGGAGAGAAAAAGGGGGAATTGAGAGGTTTTTGACCTGTGTGCAAATGTACCACTGAACGACAGAAAAAAAAGAAAAGTATTTTGTTTGTGCTAAATGTTCCTCATTTAAACAAAAGCTATCAGGAAAATGCAAGTTTTCCTTGTTAAAGGCTGAGACAAGAGTTTTCTTTGTGCAACAACAAATCACAACTGGTTGACAAATCTGCACAAGTGTGTTGTTCACTTTCCACTAGTGACTGTGTGAGCAGCGTACCTAGAATTTGCAAAAGTTTGTGAACAGTATGTGTAGCATTGAGGAACTGACAGTAGTTTTGTGTGTGTGTGTAGAAACTTCAGTAAAACACTCATGCAGTTATCGTGCAGTTCTGACTCAAATAATTAACCTGTACTTCAAGAAGTGCAGATCTTTTATTTAAGTTGGCAATCATGTGACCTTAACAGAAAAAAAGACTGTTTCCATTGTAATCTGCAGCTATAAGCAACTCAATCAAATAAATCTATTTTTGAGTTTTTAACAATGTTATATTTCAGGGCATGAAAAAGGCCTGTTCCATCTTAACTGTCTTTATTGATAAAAGAAGACTCACGTTAAGCTATCCAAATACATTTAGTAAATAAATTTTAGATTTTGCTTTTGGCTGACGCGTTAGCAGGGGTTCTAACAATGTTCCCTGACCTTTCTGTACAATTTTCAAAGCACAAATACCAAGGTTTTCTATGACATTGTTGTTATTCCAATAGTGCTCTGGATTTAAATATTGAGGACAGACAAACATGAGTGCAAAAATACAAATATTTTATACATTTCATATTCCCCCATTTATCCAGCCCTGGAAAATCCTGATTTAAATCCCACATAGTGTAGGAACCCAGATGTGCATTATTTTAAAAGCACAAATCTGTTGGACTATTGCTGCAAATTCTAATTTAGGAAAAAAAAGACAAGAACTAAATTATTTGCATGATTTACACATCTTTTGTGTTTCATTGGTGAGCAAAATTTCAGTGATCAGATTCTTCAGACAGGAAGAAGCCTGTTGCCAACAACAACACGAGGTAGGTCACGCTTCTTTCTTCCACTCTGGTGGAGTGCATCTGAGAGAGCGTGCATGTTGTCTTATCTGTGTGGGAAAAAGTAACTGATGCCCTTGATTTCTCTGCTCCTGTACTGACACAGAGCCCAGAGAGATTCCTCAGGTTGCAGAGAGCATTTAGCAACTTCACACTGACACAGACAGAGGGGTGAATAATCATCTACTTACTGCTTGTGAGAAAGACCAAGATCGCATGTGAGGTTGGTTGTATCTGTAGGAGCAAAAGAAATACAGCTTTGGTTTGAAATACAACACCCCCCAAAAAATGCATCAGTATCCACCTTACAGTTAACATAATCTTAGCTTAAGCTAATGCCAGTGATGGCTTATTAAATAAAGTCACATTTTCTAAACAGAAACAAAGAAAAACAACAACAACACCAACAACAAACATTCTCCAAATTATCTGTAGCTACTCATCAGGTTTATCTGATTCGATCAGGATGAGTATCCATGGACACAGTTACATTTAATTGCAGTCCTTGCGGCTCTGATAATATTCTGAACACAAACCACTGCATCATTTGGCAGAGAAAAAGCTTCTTCCCACTGCACACAACAGTCAGTTTACCTCAACTTGGCCTCACCCTGCAATTTCAGGACATGACTATTGAGGCCTGTTTCAGCAGCTAACATTTTCTTGCCCTTCACCTCCTTTCATCTCCCATCTACAAGATGCTCATTTTCCCCCATTGCATGAGCTTTATTTGTGGGAACAGGAAGAGCAGAACTGAAGTCCGGAAAAGAAGGATGGATTGACCAGGCAAAATCAAGGTGACACCTGATTACATCAGTCAAATCCAGTTTCATGCCAGTGGCCTTGTGCAGCCAACGGCGACGAGTCAAATTGCTTTCCAAGGAGATTTACCGCTATGTTTTCCAAAAGTGTGTAATTTCTTTTGATCATGCATGGAACAAACCGGATGTTCTGCGGCCCTTAGAATAGAACTGCCTGGAATTGATAGGTTTGTGCGAACCGCTTAAAACCACGGCGCTAATGTGGGGAGAGTCACACCTCCTCAACGATCTGCATTAAAGACCGGAAGAGATCCAAGGGCCACGGATGACATGGAGACTGCCATCCTACAGTGGGAGAGGGGTATTTACACCACCACTTGGAAGGCTAGCGGAATCAGGATTTGTCATAGTGTTGGCATTCCTAGAAAGATTTCTGGTAATTGGAAGAGAATCAGAGGCGGAAATACATGCTAGTGTGTGGATACAGGAAGTCCCAAGAGTTAACTACATAAAGTGTTCACATTAGAACTTTTCCACACGTTAAAACCATAAAAGTAAAATACTTGTATGAGCTAGGATAAATGCAGAGAATATAATTATGAAGTGAAAGGGTAAGTTATAGAGTTATAACATGATATAATGATACAATGAAATATATAATGAAACTCGAAATTTAAGCATTCAAAGGAAAGTGAAAATTTTACATTATCTGCAGAGGTTTAAAAAAAAAAGATGATGCTTCTCATGTTGGTGTATTTTCCATGTGCATAAAAGCAGACCACCTTTGACCCCTGGCTTGTTTAAAAAAGATTCCACTGCCTGCTGTCTGTCCCTCCCTCTTGGAAATTAGGACCCACCCTGCTCTTATGTTTCTGATGTGACCTACGGACTCAGTGGGAGTTTATATGTGGGAAAGAGAGAAAGTCAGAGAAACTCACCGGTTCAGGAAGTCCCTGCTAGAGAACCAGTCATGTTCCTGTGATACATAAAGTTATTGTTAATGCATAGAAGTTGAAAGCCCCAAGTAGGTCTCACAATCATTTAAGCCTTTTAAAGAATACGTTGGGGTACTTTTGGTGAAGTCAGCCGTTCAAAAGTCACAAAACATAAGAGACATTGCGTAAAATGTGAAAGCAAACTTTTGTGTTTTTAAAAAAGGCATCAGATTAAAAAAAATCCTGGAACACACTTTAATATAAAAACCAGGAAATGGTAAAACATGTTTCAATTATATGGGTTAAAGGGTCATAGTTATATTTTTGAGTACTACCAGAGAGGCTAATCGACAGTAAAACATTGCAACAGTCCTCTACCTTGTGTTTGGACTAGCTCAATTGTTTTCAGGTTATCTTCATGAATAGAGGGAGCATTGCAAGAATTTTGGACATTTCATAATCTATGAAACATATGTACAGTGGTTAACTCGCGGCCGGAGGAATTCTTCTCTAAACCACTGTCAAGGGAATCCAATTTATCTCTGGAACAAACAGGAGACAGAAATAACGTTACTGTTTCTGGACCTGAGCTCTTTCAAGTGTCCTAAGGCTGTTTCAGATACCATGCATGCATCTCCTGCAGGCTAAAAATACATACAGTTTTGAGTTAAAAAAAATCAGAATCCATGGCAGCACAGGCAACATTTGATGCAGCCTTGAGGACAGGTATGCTTTAATTTATTGTACTTAAAAACACAAACAGATGTTGGACTTTAGCATAATTCATAAGAAAAGCATTAAAACTAATCTCTTACCTAAGTAACAGTGACAGAACAACTTTAGAAAAATCTAATTAATTTGAGCACATTGATTTACTAAGGGATTAAACAAATCCTAGCTTAAACAGTTATATTAATCCCTTTAAGGAATGAAATCATTTTACATCATTTTGAGTTTATTTTCTTATTTTCTTTTAAACAATCCCTGCCTTTCTGTTCCCCTGGGTCATCAATACGATGCATGCACCCAATTTCAACAACCCACTGTTTGAGAACTACAGCAAAGACTGATATTCTGAAAGGGAACTGATTATTTAAGAAGTGTGTCAGATCCAGGACACGTTGGAAATGACAGCTCTATTAATATTAAGACTACTTACTCTAGAAAATATAATTTATGACTGGGAAAATGAATCAAATAAAGCAAAGTTTGATTCATATTTTTAGATTTTAATGCAAAGAAAAACTAAATGCTAAAAAACTGAGAAGACATTTACTTACTTGACTTCCATATCTATAATTACAGTTTGTGATGTAATGGAGAAAAAAAGATTTCTTGCACCATTAGTGTCTTTTGGTTATGGAAGATATTGCATAAAAACATTAGAAACTCCTTTATATAGTACGATATTCTTCAGGCACATGTGGCTGCAAAGCTGCAGGTTTCATACCCCTCATCTAGCGCTTGTACAGAGTCAAATATCTCTTTTTTTGACGTGACTCTACGACTGCCTACTGGCAATTGGGAAGTGTGTCAGGTTTTGACAGGAAAGCTAATAAACATTGTCAGGGGTTTGTTCGAAGCAATAATTTCTTAAAAGGCGATTTTATCTCACCCACACGGCGAATAAACTCAGACTGATTTTATTTTTCTATATTTCCAGTTAGATTAGTTAAGTTATTCCCCTCTTTAACAAAAAGATAATAAGCCTATTCATTCTGATCACGTAAACCTCTAGATATTTGAGCAGCTGGAATGAAAAACTCATTAAAATGTGCCCCCTGACATTAGATTCACACAGATGCTTTGTTTTTAATTGAGTATGGGTTTCCAAATGCTCTAAAATCACTAAATTTAGTTTTTGATTCACTTTTTACGCAGTACTCTGAACTTCACTGGAAGTCAACAAATGTGCAAAAACAAAGAAAGAAAGAGACATTCACTTAGTATGTTCTGTTTCAAACGAGTAACACACAAAACAATTTGATTATTTAAAAGGTAATTTTTCAAAAACATGCACCAACTAGCTGTAACTGAGCATATCATTCCTGTGAAACCATTTGTGTGATGTGCAGGCATGAAGCATAAGTTGTTAGCAAACGCATGCAGTTGGATAGGCAGAGTGCAGGTAGTGTTTAAGCAGACCACAGGTTTCCAGAAAGTGCAAATTAAATGAGAACCGCAGGCGACAACAGCTCAGCAAGCACAGGCAGATGGAAAGAAGTGGTGAAGGAGAGATAAAATAGGCTTCTCTCAAAAATCCAACTCATGCAATGCAGTGGGAGAGCAGCAAGGAAAGAGGGAAAGAACATTGTGTCAGTTTCCAAAGTGGTTAGAAATTCAATTCAACGTTTAAGCTTTCCGGTGGTTGTCGGAGAGCCGTTTTTTTAAATAAATAAAACGCCAACGTGACTCTAAACTTCTCTTTACATTTTTAAAACACAGCATATGTGCAGGAAAAATGATCTCCTGATGGAAAACCTGCTTTGACCATATGCTCCCTTCCAGCCTCCCACCCCCAAGTGGAATTTAGAGTTCAACAAAGGGAGAAGTGGTTACATAACCATTACAATCTGAGACAGAGGGGGGAAAAAAAAAGGTAACCTGACATTAGCTATCTTGTGACACCACATGCTTAAAAAGCAGAATCGGTGTTTGCCTCAAAGGTTAAAACAGGTCAGAATGACAGACGGCTACAACAGACCAGCCTTTCCTTTACAAAGCACCGTTTTAGGCACGCAAACTGATACAATTACAGATTAATAATGCAGTGTTCAAATAAAGAGAAAGATAGCAAATCCTTTATTATTCATATGAGGACACATTTGTCATTCAGGGCATGATGACAAAATAAAGACAACACAAAAAGTCACTGACATGAACTGCCGTCTTTAATAAAATCCTTTTCAAATCTTACAAAAAGCAGAAAAAGTAACAACAGACACTTCCTGCAATTATTTTTTAAAATAATACTGACATTCTCTTCTTATTTATCCATAGCAAGAGCCATCAGAAGGCTATTGGACCCATGTTTCAAAGACAGTGGAGGGCCTTTTAGGAGGGTAACTGCAGAGCAAACTGAAGGTCAATGTGCATAGTCTTAAATATGCACAAATAATTGCTTATTGATAAGTGTAAACATCAAAACCCAATGCAACTCGGTGAGGTTTAGTGACCGCAGCAACCTTATGCATAGCTTACAAGAGGCAACTAGTGGCAGACTGAAATGTACAGTGATGTGAAAACAACTTTCAACACCTTTTTTTTTCTTTGCCATACTTAAACCTAACCAAACCAGCCTGGTCATTTGTTTAAAAAAAAAAAGCAAAAAGAGAGGACAAAGAAAGAAAACAAAGAAAGAAAAAAAGTAATCAAAACCATGTTAAATAAAAATTAACCTTAGTAAATCACATTTTTTGACATTATTTGAATCAAGGCTTAAAAAATGTTTTTCACTGAAAAATCTTGAAGTAATTTTAAGAAATTCAACAACAGATGGGAAATAAATCGAAGTAAGATCATATTATAAGTTTGTAAAGTACACATGTCCTTTGTGTGAATTGGTGGGCCACCTGTTTTATTTTTTTCATTTATTCGTGTTATCTTTGACTGAGATTGGGGCTTGTTTGATTATCATTAACAATTAAGCAACGACAAACCAAAAGAAATCTACAAGTGAAAAAAATGCTTGCCCACAGTATTATAAATAATATGAAAAATATATATATATCTTAGGAAAGAAAAACATCAAAATCTGAAGCAGTTTGTATCAAACATTTTTTCCACTTACTTTCACTTCATAATTTATTGGAAATTAAAAACTACAGAAGAACATAACTAAAAAACTTCAAGCGATTAAATATTTGTGTCAGAGAACATCTCAAAAGAAAAATCACATAACTTAATATGTACACAGAAGTCTAATAAAGAGAGAACAAGGCCAAGGTTTTTATAGATCTGAGTAAACAGATTCTCAGGAGTTTTGTAGTCTGAGATTAGGATTGAGGGCAGTGTTAAAGAGGCAATGACAATGTAGTGAGTAGACTACTACAAAGCAAGGTTGATTGTGGGTAGTAGCAGTAGTAGTAGAAGTAGTAGTAGTAGTAGCAGTAGTTGGTAGTAGCCCTAACACCATGAGAATGTGGAGGTTTGGGGTCAGAGAGGATAGTGAGAGAGCCCCAAAGCTGCCAAAAAACAGCTGGACGTTTAAACGTCAAAGGCACTGAGGAAGAACACAGGACAGGAACAGGAAACCCCGGCACAGGAAGCACATCATCAGTGAGTCAACAGCTTAAGCCGCGTGATCCAACTGACCAGTAGCGAGCGCTCTGCCGGGGTGCGCTTTGAGATGGGGCTTACGGGGGCCTTTTTCGTGTCCTCCTGGTAGGGGATGGTGGCGCTGTTGTGGAGGTCTGAGTTGGAATAGTAGCAGCTGTGTCGGATGCGGTCCACTCGGACGAGCTGACGCTCCCTCGCGGGCCTGTAGGGCGAGGATGCCGATGGGACCTCCTCGGCAATGGTGGGAATGCGCTCGTTGCTGAGGTATCTGTACAGCAGGTCCTCGCCTAAGGATGGAAGGCAGTGAAAGATTCTCAGCAAAGAGATAAGGGAAAAATATATAAAGCTAGCAAAATGTTTATATAAAAACTGAGAACTCAAAAGATAGTCAAGAAAATCCTAATTACATTCCTTGTTTTATTGAAATATGCAATTTTAGTAGAAATTTCTTTAAACTGCTGCAGTTCAGCCACAGGACTAAAAATGTCCTGGATAATACAACACTGACAAACATTTCCATGGATTACTTTCATTAAATATTTAAAGAATCACTTGAACTGACACTTTAATGCAGTGAATGGATTAAAGTTTATAATAGAGATCCACAGAAAAATTATCTGGTGATCAAAATCGACTGATTTGACAATTAAAGGATTCTGATTAGTGGTTGACAGCCGTTTCACTGTGAACATATCAACACTCCCTAGAGTGGAAGTTGTTACTGAAAGGAGAGCAACTGTTAGCTTCAAATTGTATAATAGTTTCAATTGTATTTAAATATAGATTAAAATATATATAATGTTATACCTATTCAGAAAGCTGGAGAAAGTATCCAATTGCCTGTTTCTCACGGAAACATAAGAATTTGTTAAAATCAATATAAAATGGCTGCAGAATTAGCAAACTAGTGATTAAAAATATGAATACCTTTTCTGCCATGTGCCCAGGGCTTGGTGTATGTGTCCACTACTGCAACACAAGTATCTGCTGGCATCGACAGTGGCCTTGGCTTACCTTGAGACAAGAATGTCACATTTGTAAGTACTATTCTTAAGTCCTTATGGGTCAGAAACATATTTATTCAAGATACAGACCACGTGAAGACTTGTGCTCCCTCATTCTGGGCTGGATTACGGTGGCTTCAATGGGGCATCTGGGGTTTAACTTGTCGTAATCTGTGATGGTGGTACGTTGTCTGCTCTCCTGGTCCAGGAAGGAGTTGGGTGACTCAGAGCCCTTTGGTCTTTTACTGATGCTGGAGAGCGAGTCTGTTCTCATTTCTCTGCACGCAGAAACAAATGTTTGCTTATTAATCACAGCTCAACCCACATTTCTATGGCATCAGAAGATCACGATGACTTACAAATAAATAGTGTTACATGAACAAGTCTAATCCAAGTGAACCGAAGAGAAAAGTGTGCAGTGTGGGATGCAGAGTGGGCTGAAGATGAGCAGATGAGAATGTGTAGTAGTGAGGAAAAGAAGTGAAAACATGACTGCAGCCCACTATTTATGAATCAGGTCTAAATATGTCTGATCTTAAAAGATGTTACATCATAAGATGTTGTTGAGAAGCATTTCTTCAGCGATTCCTGACTAAATTTCCAATTTTCAGCCTTTTAAACTATCTTTAAAATATAAGATACCACAGGTCACCATGAATTTGTGGCATATATTTCCGTACTGCATTGGCTTTGAAGAAAAACACAGAAACCACAACAAAAACACACAAGAAAGGAAAGAAGGTAGGACACAAAAAATGAAAAAAAAGATAAATACATTAAAATAAAGCAGCACACAAGGAAGGAGACATTAAAAAGTGGAAGAAAGAAAAGAAATACATAAGAAATGACAGGACCTAGGAGACAAGGAAACAAGAGACGTAAGACACACAAAAGGTAGGAAGCATAGAGGACACAAAGAAATGGAAGTAATTAGGAAGGATTGAAGTTATTTTGACACAAATAAGGGTAGAAAGTAACACACAAAGGATAAAGGAAAGTAGACCACAAGAAGGATTTGAACACATGGCTCACCGTGGAGTGTACGGCATTGGAGGCGGTGGAGGAATGTACAAATCCATAATAGCTGGCTTCTCCTTTTTAGTGGATCCATTAGCTGAACTGGAGGGGGACTGGGATCGGATCAGGGAGGAATTATTCTGGGAAATAAATATTTTTACATAAGTTATTACATCCTGATTACATGGTGTGGCCCTCAATAAATCCAGCTTCAGCATCAATCACGGTCAAACAAAAAGATTTTTTTACTGTTTTTTATTTTCTTAAGTTTTTGGCTAGTGCTTTTTCCACCTTCAAATATTGCCTAAATATAACTTGTTGGTAAAAGGGAGGAGCTCACCATATGTGGCGAGATATTTAAGTGCTTGTGTGTGTCTACAAGTATAAATTTTCTTGCTTGAGGTATGGAAAGATTGTAAGTGAAGTCTAAAATAGACTGCAAGACATTCACTCATTTACCACAGTTATGTTTCCCGACTCAACAACTAAATATTTGGCTTTTATCTGCTGCAGTTCTCAGCCTCAAATGGAAAAGCTGGCTCCTGTTACCCAGTAATTAATATAACAATAAAAACTTATTGTTTCATAGGGGTTCCTATTAAGGTTTTAGTTTAAAATACATCAAAATCATGTAGTAGAACTGAATCTTTGTGAGTTAGGCTGAAAGACGTGTCTCTGTTTTGGCTTTGAAGCCTCATTATCAAAGATAAACTGAGATGTCTAACTCTGATTTCCACCAGAACCTGTTAAAACAAGCTGCTGGTGTTTATGGTCCCCATTGTTCCCTGAACCCTCTCTCTGCTGCTTAAAGTTATCAAATCTGTTATTCTCTCATCTTGGCTTCTCAGGTTATCGAGCAGGCCACGCGTGATAGCACACGGCGTGAAAACTGGAAGTGTAGGATTACAGCGGGCTAATAGACTGACTGTATGTTAAAACAGGAGTCAGATAAGAGATAGCCTCATGTCAGGTCTGATGGGCTCACAAGATGAAGTAGAACAAATGTACATCTCTTACAGGTCGCTTCTGTTTGTTATTTTTAATAACACTAGAATGTTCTAGATTCGACCAATTATAAAAATCATACAATGACAATCTGAGTAACTACAAAAAAAGAGAGACATTTTCAAGTGATGATTTCATCTATTAAAGGAAAGGAAAGCAATCCTGTACAAACCAAACCACCATGAGAAAATCCACAAAAAGAGTGTCCAGCAAGAGGTCCTGACCTTAAGTTTAACTACACTTTGGTCACTCGGGATGATCTAAAGCACAGCAGCAACCTCCATCTTTACGTGGCTCGGAAAAGGATTTCTTGAGGTGGCTTAGTCAAAATATCAATGCTGTGGTAAAACCCTATAGCTGTCACTCAAGTTCAAAATCAATTCTACACAGAGAAGTAAGCTAAAATTCCCTCCACAGCAATATAAAAGACCTACTGCTAATCACTGCAAAGGGCCTGATTACAGTTTGGGCACCTTTTCTCATTTATAAAATTGTCTTAAAACTGTGTGTTATATTCATCCAGATTGTATTTTGTTCATAATTAAAACAATTTGAGAATCTGAAACAAGTCATACAAATAATGTAAAAATAAGAAAAAAAAGAAAGAAAAAAAAAAATCAATGGACGGGAGAAGAACTTTATTTGCTTCTCATTTCCCAGTTACCTTTAATGGTTTGTGATGTTTGTTCTAGGAAAAATAAAGGAAGTGTACTATTTTATGCTTCCATCTTTTTGTAATAAAACACCTGGGTCTTTTCTTTTTTTTTTTTGTGCGTACTGAAATAAGCTAAACAGACCCAAACGCTACAACAGGTGGCTTTATCTATTAGACTGAATGACTTCATAGGAGTTTCTTTTGCTCTTTTGTTGTACCTAAAGATAAAGCTCAATAGTGTCTTGAGCTCAGCCAGCAGCATTCTCATGGTGGCTCTGTCTGAACATGCCAATTCTGGAACCAACTCCCTAAAAAGCTAATAATTAGTTGACAGCGATTAGCCTGACATGAAGAAAGAGATGTTGTCTGCAAGTACTCACCTGAGGTACGGGGGGCTTCCAGCGCATGTTCTTAAGCGGGGCGGGGGTGAAGCTTGTTGTTCCTGTCGGTCTCTTCTTCAGTAGTAGGGCCACGCCTTTGGGGTCTTCTCTCAGTTTGAAAACAAGGTTTTTCAACTGCCAGCCAACCTGATCAGATAGGCAAAGAAAGAATAATTTTACACAAAACTATTAATGTACAAGATAGTTCTAAAATAAGCAAAGGTTGCATTCGAGTAAATAAAATAAGACAGTGATAGAAAAACTTAATCATTTCTTATTCAAGTTTTAAGAAATGATTATGCATATTTTTAGAAAATATTGATAATATATTTAATCGTCTTTGAAACACTGCTGTAAACAGTAAGGAAACAGAAAAAGATAGGTGTTATTTGGAGATAAAATTAATTCTGAGTATAGAGCAACAGTTAGGTTTCATGTGTGCTTTGTGGATTTCAATCTTATTGAGTCTAGCCGAGGGGTTATTGCTACCTCTGCATACATGGGACCAAAGTAAGTGTGACCTCCACAGATTTATATAGCCAAAATAGTGCTGTTCCTTCTTGTAAGGTGTCAATCACACTAGATATAACAAGACAGAACCAATTCCTAATCTTATTACCATTACTACAACTTGTACTTAGTTCACAATAATAGATTAAGCTCACCACTGTTTGCTGGTTGACCTGAATCACTTCATCCCCTGCATGGATCTTTCTCGAAAGGTCTGCAGGAGACTGTAAAAGAAATGTAGACAGGAATTATTTCTCTAATTGTTTTCTCATCACATCGAGGCCAGACAGGATCAACTTGTCGTGATTTGCGATGATTCAGATTCTGATTCATATTCAGAGATCGGAGGCGTTAAGATCTCACTGTTGATGTGATGCTTGTGCATTAGTCACCGACTTGTTGTCTCAGTGTGGGTTAAAAAAGGGCAGGCTTTTCTGTAGACGCTATTTGTGACATTTTCTTACCAGTGAAAACACAAACAACTCCCCTTACACAACCCTTTTCTCCTTCGGATTTTGAGACTTTCTTTTCCCACGTCAAACGCGGAGGAGGATAAGAAAAAGGCTCAGACGTAAATAAATCCTTCAAGGAGAAAGGCTGAATGTGTTTTCTTTTTTTTTAAGTTCACAGTTGTACTTACATGCTCTGTAGTGCCAGTGATGACATGTAAACCATCGTACGTCGACTTGATGTACATTCCCTAGGTTGAAAAACAAACACCCAAAACCTTAATTGTGGTTGTGGTTTAAACACAATATTCCCAGAGGGAGACGCATGGATGACGGATAAGTGGAAGGCCACAATCTGACGTGCATTTCATGCATTCCTTGGGAATTATAAAAAAGAAGCAGGATTTGACAAACTCATATGAATTCCTCACCAGTCCTTCGCCTGGTTTGATGTTGGTCAGCTGGACTTCCTCCAGACAGGCAGATTGGCTCATGAGGGGGTCCGATGTGGTTCTCACGGTCTGGTCACAGATGTTGTTCAAAGTCTTGGACTGCAGAGGGACAGGTACAGCAAAATGACTTGAGAGGAGTTGGGCAAAGAAGTCTAAGACCTTAGTAAACTGTGATCAAGCTTATTTTAAATGCAGAAATGATATGCTATGACCTTTACTGTCATTGGGAAGACTGTTAACTTGACTGTTCTCCAGAAAATATCCTATTCAACATGCCTTGCTGCACAATAAACTGTTCACAGTGTGCTCTGTTTAATTAAAAATTGAGTGGAAGGAAAATGTATGTACAACTAAGACAGGTGTAGCCTTGAAAAGATTTTGACTCAAAGCCCATTCAAGCGCTCGGAAATAGATTCAGAAGGCGAAGACAATGGTTGGACTCAGTTGTTCACTAGTATACAGATGCTGCAATAATGCATTCCTTCAAGTAAAAAGAGTAATGTACTGAGCAGATATACTATACAGTACTAATATACTTTTAGATAGCCCAATTATTCTGCCAAAAGACTTGAGAGAGTGTCAGCAACAGGAAACCCTGATTGATAGCGGGGCATAGTAGAGCCACCCCCTCTGCTGGCAACCCTATGGACCTGTCTGCTCTTTGCACTCAGAAAATGACCTGATCTGCTGAAAGCATTTTACACAATTGCTTTGGTAAGAAAAAAAACACAGAAGGCTTTTTTCTGCAGTATAAGACTGTATAATGGAACGTCTGGTTCTCATTTGGTTTACATTTTATGGACTTGCAGGAAAAGACATGGCATACTTACAACTTCCAGAATCTTTTCTTCCATCTCATAGATGCTGCAGTCCTGTTACAGGAGAGAAGTGACAACAGATTAAACTTGTGAGCAGTAAACAATAGAGAGAGAAAGTTTTCTATCACTTGAGGGAGAGAGACAGAAAAAGTATATGGTTCAGCAAAAACGATATAATCAGAATCCCATATATAGAACGAAGAAAAATGGGGAGGACCCACAAATAAACAGCTTGTAGTGTAAAATTACCCCTTTGGCTACGTTTTGTGGATGCCATAATTGTATAAGGATCACTTTGGTTCATTTTAGAGCTCTGGAGCTTAAATGGTTCTTAAGCGGATATAGTGATGACATAAAGATAACAGGAGGGGCAAAATGTGTGATTGCAGTCTGAGAAGTTGTCAACTGAAGCCATTTTTCTCCCCTAGCAAATGCAATGCAGCTTGCCACAGTTCCTTCTCATAAGCAGGAAATGTTGGTATGATACTGACTGATTAGATGTAAAACTGCATCTCAATAAATTACAATACAATTGAAAAGCTCTTAGCTGCAAGACATAATCATAAAATTAACAGAAATAAATGTGTGCAATACATTGATAAAAGAAATTCACTCTTTGAAACCTTGAGATGATATTTACCTGTGAGAAATGCTCCAAAGAAATCAGCTAAGTCAGTGTGGAAATTGTCCACTTTGTCCTGACAGCTTTAACATGACTGGATTTGACACAGCTGAGGCAGTAAGACTGTGTGTATTTTTTATAAGCTACCCCAATTTCAGTCTTTGTTCACAACACAGGACAACTGTCTGTTGAGTCCAGACAGCTGAAAAAAAAATCTACTAAACCTTAATCTCTTATTTCTTCAAAGTAATCAAAAGCCACAAACTACTGTCAACACAAAGTAAAGAAAACTATTATGACGTGTGGGGGCATGTCCAAAACACAAAAGCAGTTCTGTTGGTCTTTGTAAATCCATTGTGCAGACAGCGAATGGGGGTCGAGAACATTTCTCTGTATTTCCATAGCTTTGCACATTCCACAGGGTTAAAGGGGAGCATCTGTTTGCAAAAGCACTTGGCCTGCCATACTGCTGATTTGTTTGCACTGACAAGAACTGCATGGCCGTATGTGGGAGAAGCATCTTATAACTCCTAAATAGTCTCAAAGTTTACATAATTTAAAAGGACTATTCGTTTATTAATGTACATTTAATGTTACTATGTCTTCATTGCTTGAGGTAAAAATAAAATGCTATTACAAACATGGTATGGAGAAGGGGGGGGGACCCCACAAATCCTCCCATTCTTAAACAAAACAACAACAACAAAAAAACGTTTCCATGCAATCTATTTTATAATCTCAGCCTACACTATATGGTGGTTTCAGAAAGAATCTATGCTTGCATAAACAAGCAACTGCATATTTCTTTCAAGAATGAGGCCCGTGTTTGGAGGAAAACATGACTGACTGAGCCAAGAGGAATGGACTAAAAATACATGTTTCAAGAGATCTCGAAACAAAACAGTTTAATTACAGGCTGCAGACATAATCTGGCCAGTCTGCCATCAAACATTTACTGAACCTTCTTCTTATCACAAATATAAAACAAACTGAAAGCAGGGCAGCATAGTGACTAAGTACTGTGAGACACTGAGGACCAGTTCCCAGGATGCACTGATCCCTTAGATTACACATACTCCCATAACTAGCGTGGATCAGATGACTGCGTGCAGCTTTGATCTGCCAGCATGAAGTGACCGAGGGACAGTTAAAAAAAAAAAAAAGAAAAATCCTTATGCTTCAAGCCTGGATTCCTGATATTTGTTTTTCATGTAAAGCGATGATTTTAATATTTTATCTCAAGTTACCCTGCTTAATTATTTGCCCACTAATAAATATTAGTGGGCAAATAAGTTCTGACTAATATTTTAGAGACAGAAAGGTATGAAACAGTTCATTGCACTTGTTGTTATTGTTTTTCAAAATGGGTAAGTAATTTTTCAATGTACTTTTCTGACTTATAACACATGAACTGAGTCACGCTCACAAAAATAGGAAGCCCTCCCACATATGGATGATGACGTAGTGTCTGAAACAACGCCCTGTTGATGATGCACACTGTTAAACACCGTTTTACCGGATGAGTGGCTGTTCAGTTGCAACAAAAAAACCGACATACTAAAGACCCTTTGTTTAGAATGTTCAGGAAATATTGATGAACTCTATAAAAGTCAATTGGTGAAGAGGATGAAGTCCTCCGAACTCACTAACCCACTGTTAAAAACATACCGTTTTGTAGGATTATTTACCAGTTTATCGACTGATATGAAACCCTTATAGTGTAACGTCTTCAGCCCTGGTTTCACTCAAGACAGACTGATATTTTTTATTTTAGAGTGACTGATACTGTCTTCAGAATAATAGTTTGACATACGTTATTTTAATTAAACCCTCACAAGTAAAATTTGGGTTGATTATGCATAAATTGCCTTGCTGATATACAGTATTTTGGTGTCAGAGTTACTTTGTTTACATTTAATATGGAGTAACAGGATTATATTATAAACTTTCATTGTCAGTGAAGCTGCATAGTTTCCCTGACAGTGCTTTTGTCCTGAGTGGACACTGTGTTATGGACTGTTGCTCGAGTTTGCATTCCAGACATAACTTAATATTTTTGAGCTCCGTTCCAGGCTGGCTTGGAGTTCCTCATTTCTTTGACATTTCTTGCACATTTCTAAAGACAAAAAAATGTACCCAACTATTGAGGAACAAGTTGGAGCACTAAAATTTGCATTCCCTTTAAAAGCAGGAAGTCTAAAATTGTTGCTCCTTTGAAAGACAATGACACCAAGTCTGCTCGGTCAGTCAGCCAAACATTGGTAATGGGTTCTCAGCTTTATGGCCCTGCATACTGGCTTCATTCAAGCGCAACATATAAATTGCATGATCTGAAAAGGTCCAACTCAAGGCACAAGTTCATGAAAAGCATGAGCCAACATCAGACTGTAGTTCCCCATCGTCATAAAACCAATCAGCGAGTCAGTCTACTGTGCACCCAATTTATTAACCAGTGGTCTTCAAGGTGAATGAAGTGAGAAAGTCTTCTAAGTACTTATGACAGTTTTTTATACAGTTGTATTTTATGATGAAATTAGTTATTTGCTATGTGCTAGATTCATTGACCAAACTGCTTCTCTGCTTAGGCCATGAGAAAAAACGATTCGCTCAATGATTTGAAACTTTCAGCACCAGCAACCTCTGCACCCGGCATGGCAGTGTGGGAAATGTATACCCCCCACTTCTCTTCCAACGACCATGACCGAGTTGCCCACAGTAAATCAGCAGAGGTGCTGAAATCCCAGACCCTGGCAAAGAAATAGGCACTCTGGGAAAGGAATTTATTTCAAACCAATAAGCCTCTAAAATGACACCTGGAGTCTCAGCAGTCATATTCACAAGAAGTATAAACTGCTCAATGCAAACCTTAAACGATGAAAGGCCGTGCATTCAGTCTATAGGATTGTGTGCAATACAATAGTGCCAACAGCTGGTAGAGTCTGTATTAATCTAAGAGAGGAGAAATAAGAAATAAGATGACTGGAAGCTGCAGAAGAGACCAAAACAAAAACCACATGGCAAAAAGAAGACGGTAGCCCGAGGATGGTTGCAAGTTTCCTTCTAAAGAACATAAGTGGAGTTTTATGCAACGTAAAAAAAAATACAAAAAAGAAAACCAACACCAAGCAATAAACAACTCCTTGCTGCGGGGCCCGGGAGGGTCACCTCATTAGCCAGCATGAGGGGAAAAACATCCCAAGAAAAACACTGGCTTCTGCATTAATGTACTCAGACCGTTGGCTTCAGGCTTGTGTCATGGCTGCCAGACTAGATTTCCTCCAAAGCTCTTTTAATGTGAACGTCTGTGCCTGGGGGTTAATGTGTGCTCAGTGGAAAAAGGCTATTATGTCCATGTTTTCGTGGTTTCAGATAAAAGTGTGATGTTTTTTGCATGCAGACCTGCTGAACTGTGGTGGTCAACTCCAGGCACAGCTGTATGATCTTGTTCTTGGTAGCTGTGAAGTCACTGATCCCTGTGAGAGGCGTCCTTTAGTAAGAAGAGAGAGGGAGAGAAAAAAAAGTAAACATAAGATTGGAACAGGCCAACTTTTCCATAAATGGCCTCTATCTGTGATTAGTGCATGTTGAGTACTAAAAATAAAAATCCCTATTTATTGAACAATTAAAAATGCAATAATTCCAACTATTTCCATTCCAACGAAACACCAATCGACAGCATGTGCTCAATGTACTTTTTCAAGACTATTGAAACTTAATAAAGGTTGGAGACAAATGCTTTGATACATAAGTAGAAGATAACTTTGTCTTTATTTTACATTGATTAAAAACTACTAGCTGAGGGGTTTTTTGCATTACAGTTCTTAGGGAAAAGGGGGAAAAAACCTGAAGGAAAACTAAAAATCAGTATTTGCCAGCAAAGATCTGATTGGTCCACGTCTATTGAAAACTTGATATAGTCGTCACTAGAGACTCTAAATCAGCAAACAAGTAATACTGACAACCTGCTTAATACGTTATGCTTATAATGCAAAACATGTTATGGAACTAGTCAACTGGAGAGGATACTGCCATCTAAATCAAAAGCGGAATAGCAGCTATATATAAAACAAAACTTTATGGAGAAACGTCCGACTTTCTCATTACCCTCCAATAACAATTTGGAAGATACTGGCATAAAATACGGGACAAAAAAGTTATCGTACCTGAAATTCAACCAACAAAAATGGTACAGTTACCCAATTTTGAGCTAGTTAAGGTGCGTTTAACTGGATGATGCTCTAGTATATGATCTAATACTCAGGGGTAATGGAGTGCAGTCACCTGTCAAGCCAAGCTAGGAGGCTCTTTGCAGCACCAATCAGCTCCACCACAGAGGTTAGGAAGTCATTTGGTGGCTTGCGAGACATGCTTCCCTCAGATGGGGGGCTTTTTCTGCGATCATTTGTAGCGATGTGAAGACTGTTGGTTGCAGCTCTCATCCTCACGACGAGATTCTTCAGATTATCCGTTTCCACTCCATAGTTCTGAAATGAGATTAACAGGTTAGAAGCTTTTGAATTAGAAAAATGCATTATAAAGACGTCAATCAGTTTAAATAACACAGTCTGAAAATATGAGAGTCCCACTCATTTCCCCTAAACAGAAAAGTCTTTTTAGTCCCGGGAAAAACATGTTTTCTGTACTGTAAATGGATGTGATCATTTCTCTGAGAGAATCAACTGGAGAAAGATTTGACAGTTTTTTTTCTCCTTTGTGTTGGTGAGCTTTTTCTATTATTATTTTAGCATATGTTTTTGGAACTTAAGCTGTTCTCTTCTCTGTGATAATAGCATTTATATATATATATATATATCCTCCCTGTGAGTCTGCAGAGATTTTCTTTGACGCACACGAGCAATCACCTGATTTCTATCGGGTTTGCATTCTTGAGCCCAAGTTGCTTCCTGCCTTTGCATTCCTGTTATTTGTGGAGGCACAAGGACACTATAGTCTGCAATTCCAAATGTCACTGAGCCGAGCACAAATCTGTGCCAAATTGAGCAAAAGTCACTTTTTGTTTAAATGTAATGCGTGACAGAAGCAAACTAATGTTTTTGACTAAACAAATGGTATTAGAATAAAATGTTTGCTATGAGTAAACAGTGGTCTGGCTCTCATTTAGCATCAGCTTACATTGTGCTGAATTTGTGCCAGCAGCACTGCTTTATAATGACATGCCAGTTGCATAATGTGCTTCCCAAAGAGTAAAACGGCACGTGTTTGGCAACCGTTGCCCAGAAAATCTGTTTTCTTTTATTCTGCTTTCAAACATCTGCTCCGAAAAGAAGTATATACAAACTGATTCACTAATCTTCTGTCCCAAGAAAAACACTAGGAAAATTTGAGTATTCAAACAGCAGCTCTAAGTGGCTTTGTTCCTGTAACACTTCCATGCTAAATGGCTTATAGGAACAATAACATATGCAAACACATTTGAAGAACTTAAAAAAAGAAGGGGACATCATCTGAGTCTTTGGCTTCACATTTACATAGTTAAAGTGCAACTTTAACATAAAGGGGATTTGAGCATTTTCCAAAACAAACGCCTCTCCTGCCTTCTTATTAGCAGTTTAATCACACACACAGGAGCTTTGACTTTTTTCACAGATGTATAGAGAGCTTTTGTCCTACTAGCAGAGCAAAAAAAAAAAAGAAGAAACTCATTTAGTGTAACTTTAACCTTGCCTCCTGATTACAAAGTCTGGATTTTTTTTACCCTTTTATTTTATGTTTTTCACTTTTCTCTTTGTTTTTATTTTAGAAGATAGCAGAGATAACTGCATTACCACTATAATGTGGCAATGCAGTGGTACAAGACATTACACATCTGCCTTCATTTAAAGTCTCAAAGTTTCAGAAACAGAAAGTTTCATTCAAGAATAGAAGATACTTCTTGTTTAGTCAAACCTTTGAAATATTTTTTGCAAAACGCTTGAAGCAAAACAGTAGAGTCTCACTTCCTTTAGAGTTTATGACTAACGTGTACTGGCTAAGCATCATGTAAGAGGATATTATGATGTGCTGGAGAGCTGGAGGAGTTTGAGAACAAATCCTGGCATGTTGGCTTTCAACACCAGCTCTGCAGAAGACATCAGTGAGAGGGAGATGTCCAGTAAAAATGTTTAATGTTTGTCTTCGTCCCCAGACAGCCGTTAGAAGCCCTCAACTTTTTGGGTGTAAGAGAAGCATGAGCTTTGGTTTCCTAAAGGGTTCATGTGGGAACATCCATCTTGTAATTTGGGCTTGAATGTAGCTTCATGCCAAAAAAAGGTGAATTCTTCGATATTATATTTGTACATATATGCATAAAACATTTAAACGGAAAGGAGAAAATGAAAAAAAGAAGGGTGAAGTGTCAAAAAGATTACCATGACAGGAAATGTTTGACTTAGCAGTTAATAGAAAAAGGAAAGAGTCTAGGAGGAGCATGTGTGGTGTTGATGTCTTCAGTTCCTGTCGGTTGCAATGACCTTGTCTCAGTGAAAGCTAATTAAATTTGGGGGGGCTTCACTTCCTCCCAAGGGACATGTAGAAATTTTAAGCCATTCTTAATAAGGAAACCTCTAATGAACAAAACCCACAAACCTGCAGAGCCTCAGTCAGAGGTGAAAGGTTGTTGAGAGACCAAAATCCCTGGTTTTGAATTCAACAGAAGACAAACAGATGGGGAAGTTTATGTCTTTAGCACTTTAAATGGTCAAATATGTTTGGAAAAGCGCTATACAAGTTCAGTCCATTTACCATGATGCAAAACATTGCATGGATGTACACAAACCTGACTCTTGGTACTACAGTAATGAGAAACGTCCTTGCTGAATTGATGCTCTATATGGTACAGATGGATTGAATGGCAAATCTATAGACATAAACAGACAACTGTGCAGTAGTCAAGTGCTTCCATGTGTCTACTACAGTAGACACATGTCTCTACTACAGTAGTTATACACAAAGAATTTAAAGAGCAACCCCATAAAGGATGAATTACACCTCTCAGTTGTTTGAAGGTGTAGGAAACCAAATAAAACATATTGTACATATGTGTCAGGTATTTCAGTTTATATAGTCTATTTTTTTAAGATTTACTATTCAGTGCTGATTTAAGATGGTTAAATCTCAATACATTGTATTATAACCTAAAAAGTACTTTATTACCCCAAATAAAATGCACTGTTATTTGTGTTTGCAATGTGACAAACATGCGTGATGAAGGTGCAGGAATACTTTTGCTAGGGCTCTATATAATAAATGTAACAGAGCGAGATATTCTGAGATATTCAACATTAATTTTTACCAGCCATATTCATGACTCAAAAAATAAATCATCCATGGTGAAGATATTTAATTACGGTAAAGAAATGTATATTTTTTTGGTGCTTTAAAGAAAGTGGTTCCGACCAGGTTCAGAGCCAAACCTCTTCTTCAGAGCGGGACCCAGACACTTTCACGCTGAGGAGACTTCAAACTGCAAGTTTGTTTGCGGCAAAGAGCACACCATACGCAAGCGATTAATGTAAAGTGTTTTAGGAGAACACCATGTCAGAACTGCTGACACTGATAAAAATGCAAAGACCACAATCTGGACCCTTTAAGACACAGGAAGTGATAAAAGTCTAAATCGATCCCATCTGCTGGAAAACCTAGGTTTCTTGGAAAACGAAGCACGGAGGGGTTTGCATTTTTCTTTTCATGCAGAGACTCTAAAGGAAGACCTTTTTTTTACTTTTTTTTTCTTTTTTTTTGGACTGCTGGAATGAGACAGAAGAGGTGAATAGCTGAAGACAAAGAAATCCTTCCACTGCTTTAAACTGCCAACCAAAGCACTAAATCTCTATGAACTCCTCAGGCCCTTTTGCTCACTAATACTGTTGTGTGGAAAATGATAAAAAATAATTGTCTTGAAGTAAATTAAAGTCCTATGGCCACATTTTAAGAATAATCTGTTTAATCACTGAAGACGGACATCAAACTGAACACATTTACATTCACTCACCAAAGCACAAAGCAAGTCGACGGCCTCCAGGACCAGTTCCTGGTGTCCAATCCTTGCAACACCCAGCTCCTCCAAGTCTTGATGAGTGATCTTTAATAGCTGTTCTCCGCTAATCTTTTCCCTCTCAAAGTTACTAATATACTGCTGTAAGCTGTCATCCAACCCTGGAAACACACAAAAGGGAAAACATAAAGTTCCTGTAGGAAAAAAAAAAAAAAAACCCTCTAAAATAAAATTAAGTTGTTTGCTTAAAACAGTTTAGTTGTTAGTAGCAGAGCAGAATACAAAAGAGTTAACAATTTCTGTAACAATCGCCGTTGCCCTGAACATTTCAAATTGATCCAGAGTCTGAAAAATCATAATTTTCTTAACACAATACTAAAACATATTAAGTAACATTTCTAATATCGTGAACATAACATCCTGGTTGATTCTACTTTTTGATAGCTGCTGTTTTTTTTATTATTATTTCATTGTGCTTTCTTGTACAATGACAATAAAGGAATTATTTTCTATTCTTTTAGTGGAACACCTTCTTCTACCTTCATGAATATTTATGACTGTTGTCATGAAGTGTCATTCGGTAAATCATGACACTTTTAATACAAAGTTGGCATTATTCAAAATGTCTTCGTTTTGACAAGTTGGCATTAACCAAGAAATAATGGTCTAACATAAATTTGTTATAAAAGTATTAATGATTCAACTTTAGCTTTAATAATATAAAGCTACATAATTTTTTAAAGTTTAATCAGTAAGACTTTTATAACAAATTTATGTCAGATAATGATTTCTAATGTCAAGTTGTCATAACGAGGACATTTTGAATAATGTCAACTCTGTATTAAAAGTGTCATAATTTACCAAATGACGCTTTATGATAGCAGTCATAAATATTCATGAAGACTTACTCACGTTCATAACAGGTGTTATGTTTATGATGGTGTCATGACAGTCCTGTTCACAACCTGTCAAATAAAGCGTAATCACGCTAAGCTTTAGACTTCAGGAACAACTTCTCTGGATTTATATAAAATTAATAGAAAATAGTTGAAAATTGCAGGAAAGATACTCACTGATTAGAACCTTTTAACAGAACCACTTTTCAAAAACCCTGAACAGCCCTTTCCTGAAACAATACAGTCTGGCTTTATTAGTGCAGGTCTTAATTGCACAAGTGTGCACAGTGCAGATAAGGAACAGGTGGGACGGCCATATTTGTTAACTAAACAAACTGCAAAGGGAACAACGGTTGAAATCTCCAAGTCTGTGAAGCTGCTGAAACAATGAGGCTATATTTACAGCTAAGTGGTGTGTGCGTGTGTGTGTTGTGTGGTGCCTGCAGTAAACGTGTCAGTATCAGGGACAGCCCCTTGATGCTATTTAAAGATCAACAAGTTTGACCGTTAACTTCTGCAGCCACTGAATGAAGCATGGGATGCAGGTAGAGCTAAAAGCACTGTAACGCTCACTGCTGAACATAAACAAACCTCCGAAACATGGCTTGCAAAAGCGGAGGGAAAAACAGGCCTTTGTGTGTGTTTTTCCATGTGTGTGTTTAGCCATGGCTGTGGAAGTAAAAGCCATGTCTCTCTGCCCATGAAAGAACGCACAGAGAGGGGGCAGCTGCAGCTCCATGGCCCCGTGCCCTGCTTCTCTATAAGGCCTGTCAGCTGCGAGACACCCTGACTCTTTTATGCCACACACACACGCAAACACTCGCACAAATAACATTAGTCAGAGCGAGGGTTTCACGGCCCAAGGAGCCCTGACATAAAGCAGATGCATCCATGCTGAATTTGGAGCTTGAAGTTGTTTAACATTTTACTGCAGCACCTGATGTCTCTGTGCTAAGGTGATGCTCAGCCTGTGCACCTGTTGCTGACAGTTTGCATACAGAAAAAAAAAAACAAAAAAAACAAATGTGTTAGTCAGCGCTGACCAAACAAGATCAAACCGCTTGCATTACAGCATCAGCAGATCTGACTCCACCTGTTGCAAGTCTATAATCTGTGAACTGAGGTTTTTGGTGACGCAGATTAACCCGAGGCCAGATGATATGCTTTGTAGATGTCAAATATTTTGCATTCAATCTGCCGTGTTTGGGAATGTAAACAGAAACAAAAACTTTTTTTTTAATGAGAAGCATGACAAATAATACAAACAGTAACTACCAGTGATATCTGAAACAAACGGTAAATTGTGTCTAAAAATCATTTAACGTAACCATGTTTTCTCTCTTTTAAAGACATTGTGATTAAGCTTGTAAATGCTACAATCTGCCGATGAGAATTCAAGTTCAAATTTAATAATGATAACCATCTTATGGGGATACAGACAAAATTTTGATCAAGCTTCCATAGGCAGATACCAGTCTCTGTCCTTATGGTCTAATCTATAATTCTAACAAAATTTGATTATCAGAGAAAAAATAATATATTATTTTATTACAACCTCCATTAAATTCCATTTAAATGCACCAGAATAAGAAGGGATTACAAGACTATCCTCATTCATGCTGTATCCCTATAGGCTTCTCACCCCATCTCTAAGGGGCCCAGACACCCTACGGAGAAAACTCCCCAGCATAACAAGGCAGTCCCCAGGAGGGGCACTCTCTAGTACCCCCTCGATTGACTTAGAAAGGGTGGGTAATCTGAACTGTTGTTTGGCACTTAAGCACAAACAGTCAGAGCCTGACCCAAACCTGTAGGTAGAGGGAGAGGCTATCCTCTTGTTCACCCCAACGTACAGGCACCAAGATGGGAGGCAACAAGTACGCCCACTCCTGCCCAGCGCCTCTCACAAGGGGCAACTCCAGAGTGGGAGAGCATCAACCCCTTTCAAGGAGACTGGCTCCAGAACCAGAGCAATGCACTGAAGTGAGTCCGACTATTTCTAGCCGGAACCTCTCAATCTCATATGTTCTCTTAGGGCTGAGCCCGGTGGGGTTAAAGCCCGGCCACCAGGCACTCGCCAAAGTGCCCCACCTCCAGGCCTGGCTCCAAAGTGGGACCCCATATACGGGCAAGTACAACCACTGTTCCCAATGGTTTTTTCCATCATAAGGGATGTTTTGGGCTGCACTTGGTCTGGTTCCTCACCCAGGATCTATCTGCATTGGGTGGCCCAACCAGAGGCATGAAGCCCCGACAGCATAACTCCGAGGATCACTGGGACACTCAAACCCCCCCATCATGATAAAGTGGCAGTTCATGGAGGGGATGTGCGTGTGTGTGTGGTGGTGTGACATCATTCCACCACCAAATATCTCACTCTTTATTCTTGTTTATATTCAAAATAATCCATGATTCAATTATTTTTATTCCATATATCAGGGGCATCAAACTCATTTCCATTTTGGAGCAGTTTAAAAATATGAATGTTCTTAAAGGGCCTGTTGTGCCAGAACTCATTGATAAAAACCAATGTAATTGTGAAATATCAATAAATAGGTGTTTCACCAATCAATAAGTGTTTCTTAAAATAACATAATATTGAACATCTTTTCATACTAATCACTGCATCCAAGATTTTGTAATTGTTTTTGTGGTTTTCAGCAAGCAACATTATAGATTTTGTTGTGCCAATTTAGAAATACTTATATTTTTTACAATATTTGGCTAATATATTATGTTAAATGTGACATTTTAATTGCTCTATCGGTCATGGACTATAAGTTGACATCAAGTACGGCTGAGACAGCGGCTATTTGTGAAAAACTGGAGCAGAGCCACCAGCAGCAGTGTGATTAGTCCTTGCTTCTGGCTTTGTGGAAGTTTAAATGCATCAACTGCAAACCATCTTTAAGCAATAACTACGCTCTGCCAACAGAGAAGCTTGCAGTCCAGCTTATGTAATAGTAATTCTAAAAAGTTAAACAATTTGTTTTTATGTATTTATTATATTGATATAATATATTGTTATTCATTTTCTAAAAATAAAAAATAAGCAAAGCTTAGCCTGGTTGGGTTGTGAGAAGTAAAGCCTGGCAGGTTGTCAGGCTTATAATACACCGGGGTTTGAAACCCTGTAGATATGTATATACATCAATGACTCCTGGATGGCTGCACCTGATTTTTACTGATCTTTTGTATTTTAGAAGGTGAGTTTTCTTTATTTTGATCAATTTAATGAACAGGATTTTTTTTCCTGCAGTATTTAACCTGCTGAAGATAAAAAAAAATACAGCGGGGCTTGAACCAGCAACCTATCAGTTACAGGATGAATTCTTATCTCCAGAGCCACTGCTGCCACAGACCCTCAACTTTTGTGATTCTTGTGTTTACTGCAAACATTCATACACCAAAAATTGTATGTTCATAATTTCTACCATCTCAAGCCAATTGTTTGGTACTTCTCTACTGTTCACAATCAGAAAAGTTTATTCCTATAATGTGCTGAATTATAATGCCAATTAAAATTCTTCAGGAGGAGTGTTACCTACAAAACAAAATATGCATTTTGAATACATTTTCAAAATGCAGAGTTGCATTAAAGTTGACCTTTAATAACCGCTGGAATCCTTGGGAAAAGTTACTGTGTATATGAGAGCTGAAGTTATTCCCCGTGAGTCACAAGGGAAATTTTTCATGACTTGATAAATCATTAACCAACACACAAGTCAAGTCAATTTAGGCTCATTACATTTTTCTCATTCCTCAGCATGCTAATTCCCAGGCAAGACTTCAAAGAACAGTTAGATTAACCTCTGACTGGTCGGCATCCTCTGAAGGAATTCAATTCAGACGGAAAATGAAGGGGGCAGAGTGCCGGCCGCAGCCAAGTACAAACACTGGGGCCAGTCTCCTAATGCGATTAGGGGAAGACAAAGAATGGAGTTTTCAAGGAGGCAACATTTCTACTTCCTGCTGCGTTAAAAAGGCATTTCCTGTTGAATGGTGCAACCGTGCCCAACATCAAAGAGGGAAAGTTGTGGGTTGAGAGAGACAGTAATGACCTCTGCTGATTTATGTCGATTGTTCCGAACAATGTAATTTCACCCAACCAGACTGAGGCTTTAAAAAGTCTGAAAACAAGTGAGATGAAGACTCTTCACTTTCATGTAGATGTTTTCTGATTTAGTTATCTACAACATTTTCTCTCCTAATCCTTTAAGCACACCTCAGAACAACAGTAAACACTTCAGCACCGCCAGACACTGAAAGTAGGATAAATGTGCTTTACAAACATTGTTCATTATAATTACACCAACACTAAGGCTACAAAAGAAAAACTCCAACACAGTCTTCACTCTGAACTTAAAACCTTCTGGTTAATACAAATAAAATGGGTGTCCTTACTGTGGGGCTTATAAAACATTTATTGTCCCCCGATCAATGGCTGCCAGGGTGTGCGAGGGACTATCAATTTTCATTTAAGACAGAGCAACCAGTAAAAGAGATGGAGTGTCGCTTTATTGTAAAGTGAGGGATGGGAGGCAGAGGAGAAGGCTGTGTGAGGGCTTTTCAAAGTCTGCAGAAGATGAAACACTTTGGAGGAGTTTTATAGCGACTCAAAACTACTTGGTAACTGTCTTCTAACTGCACCATGTGGGTGAAGCAGAAGCAAAGACGGACAACACCAACATCAACTATAACTTCACCATCAGTGGAGATGTAAAAACATATGTTGCCAATGACTTTAAATTAGAACCTGTCTTACCAAAGCTACCATTATCTGATCTCATATTTTGTGTCTTTAATCAGTGTTCCTCTAAATATTAATCAACTAAGCTTTTTCTGTTATCTACTAACAGACTCTTTCTTTCAGCTTCAAGGAAATCAGAAAAACTCCCCAGCTGTGGTCCATCCTTTGACTTCATTTTTAAGCACCTCAAAATTATCCAGTGTCGAGTCTTCTTCCTTAAGTTACAGCGTTCACACCAACGTGATCTGGTAGTAGTTCATACGGTGCGTCCATTGCTCATAAAAGCTTAGAGTTTTGCATCAGTTGTCTGGACCAATAAAGGAGAAAATCCTCTGAGGCAATTCCTTTAATCTGCTTCTTCTGTTAAATTTTAGTTTCATGCTGATTTCATTCCAGTTTGAAGAAAGCAGGACTTCCCAACTATTCAACACTGCCAAGATTATACTATCGAGCACATTTTAGAAATCAGGAAATCTTATTTCTTGACTTCTGAATTTAACAACATTTTACAGAAAGATGGGTGTTATAAGAGAGAATTAAGACAGAAGCACTGTTCTGAAGACAACTTAGTATTTTCTTTGCGCACACAGTTGCTCTCCTAGAGTGGCACCTGCTGTTCAGTGTGGGTCTTCTTACCACCCACCAATTCAGCTTCTGTAAACACTGATTACATGCTGAACAGGTTATGAATGCATTTCTAGTGTGTGTATGAATAAACAGACACAAGCAAGCAAGGAGTTGGAAAGTCTGTGCAACGGAAATAGAGTGAAACCTGTAAGCCTCTAAGCATTTGGACTTTGGCAGAATAAACACAGTTGTCCTTCTCTTGCAAAATAATATGTTTTGACCTATTCTCAATATTTTATAAACACTCGGAGCTTTTTTAAAAATGGCACACATGTTGTGCAGTGCGACCTGTAGGTTCAGTAGAAGAAATATCAGGATCTATAATTTGCATTTCTGAGGTGAAAAACAAGTTCAAAATCAGCCAAGATATGTTCCTTCACCAATTTCATCCATCTGTCCCAACAAATGTGCAGATCAATAAGAATTTCAGCCCTGCTTCTGGTGGTCAACTTGTCGTTCTCAGGGATTTTATTACACAAAAGGGTGAAGAATCCCACAGAGAGAACCAAACAAGCGCCTTCCCCCATGAACCCTCCCTGTGCTCCCAGTGGGAGGTGCAGTCACCAACTAACACACTCACACAGACATAGGCGCACGCACACACACACACACACAAAACCAATATGCCTGCTGAGGTAACCAGTGGGAAAGCTGCTGGGAGCAGAATAGCAAAGCCACTGTAACTCCACTGTCTTTCTATGTAAGCCCGGCCTCCGAACCTGTGGGGAATGGTCAGGAATTTGACTCATTGTTCTCCGCTCAGCAGCTCCATTGTGGGAACTTGCACCAGCTCTGGCACAATGGTCTCTGGCCGGACCAGGCGTGCTGTAATTAAAGGGAAAGAGAGTGCTCCTCTCGGGTACTGCGGTGCTATTCTCTAATGCATGACTTCACAGAAGGACAAACAAGCAACAAAGCAAGTAAACACCCTTGCAACTAGCATGTTATGAAGTTTTTTTTAATATTGACTCTTTGACATACAGACACTGGTTTCTCCAAGACGTAAAACTCTGGAGATAAGTTAGTGAGTGCAAGGAAATCTCTGTCAAGGATCACACAGTTCCCAAAACATTCAGAGTGGTTTGTACCCCAAACAAAATTTGCCTGATATTATCTGAGTGCTCAACTGTATGACCCTGCGGGACCCATTTTTCGTCTTATCATTCCTCCCTAAAGCCAACAAAGACCGTTTAACTTCATGCACCCTAATCTCAAACTACAGACAAGTGGTAGATACTCGTTCCGAGCGGGTCTCCTGAGTGTGGAAAAGCAGCTGAGGCTGGCCCCACCAACGGAGGACAAAAGCAGCTCTGTCTCGAGCATGGTGATGGACGATGACTGATGAGCGAACAAGGGCTTAAAGGTTACGAAGCTGTTACGGTTTGAGCGGATCAGCAAGGGGAGTTCCACTTTGGTTTGCAGCGGTACAAAATTTTCATAGGGAAACTCTGACATTATCCAGCTGTGTTTGACTCAACCAATAATTTAGCCACACATTTAATTGGATATTGTTAAGTTTCTAAAAACTGATTTGTTTGTTGATTGGTAAACTGCTAATAAAATAAGCAAGGACAAGCCTCAATTTAGGCTATGGGAGATTTTAGCCTTTTTGACATGTTGGTTACAAACATTATAAAAACAGAGAAAGAAAACAAGGAGAGCAGCAGAACAGCTGCAGGCTTTTTCAATGAATGTCTCTGCAAACCCAGAGCAACCATAACAGTTGGCCCCTAAGCTAAGGGTGTGGAGAAAACAAAATAAGGGCTTATGGTCTTAGTGAGGGTTGTTTCTTTGCAGCTGAAATTTGACCCAGTTTTTTCTTGTCTTTGTTGGGTTTTACATCACATAAAGCATCAGATTTAATAATGCCCAGTAGGAATGAACGCCTTGTTGCATATGACTAACAACTACTTAGAGATTATTAATAATTATACATTTCATTTAAATGCCGCCCTTTTAAAACACTTAAGGACACTGTGCAAACAAGTTTAAAACAACATAGCAAACCATCAGCATCTTACAAACATAAACCATTATAGGGATTAACTAATTGTGGATAACTTCCAAAACAGGTATCCACAAACACAGGGGAAAAAAACAAAAAAAAACTCCTTATATTTACAATAGAAATCCTTTAAATTCTGATGCAAACATAGCCGTGTCTAAGGTTGTTCTCAACATTTGTATCATAAACTACTCCTATTAGGTTGATCATTATAAAGGAAGGTCCTGTCCAAGTGTTGTTGGACCTGTATCAACGTATGCCAAAGCTTTTAATAGAAATGCTTTCAAAATTAATATTATAAGAAAGAATTGTCCCTTCCCTACCTGTTGCTGCAAACTGCCACTCAATTAGCTGAAAAAACATTTCTTAACCTACTTCTGCAGAACACAATGACGAATCAAAGAGGTAAATCTGCCACTACTTGATTTGCATCTGAAACATGTGAACATCCTTACAATGCAAGAAGCACATATGTAGCCATGTAACTAAAGCAAGAAGAGATGCAAAAATACTTTGAGCATCACCAATTCATTTCAAGTTATTGATAATTTCTCCTGCTCTCCGCTACATTTCCCACTTGTCCATTTAAAATTATTTATTGCTAAAAACACAGATTGATGTCAGAGATTAGCCTCGTCTGTCCAATCTGTTTTTAGAATCAGTAACAGAATCAAATACTTTATTGATCCCCGAAGGGAAATTGCTTATTTGTTGACAAGCTACTCCATTCAAAGTGTTAAATATAAGCATATATTACCATTACAGATACATTTGTGAAAAAAAAATAGTAACACATAAATAAAAATTACAAAACAAAGAAATAAAATAACATGGGAATATATTATTTATTGAACAAGACAAGCAGCTTGCAGAAATTGTTTTTCTAAAAGTTTCAGTTGGTCCTCACTCACTCTTCTGGCGGTCTACCTACTACACTCTGTCTAGTCACCACAAGCATAAATTCACAGTAAAGAAAGCAACAAAGACCTCAGAAATGTTGCAGACACGCCCCTCCCGTCTCTCTTCTTGTTCCAATGTCTACTCGTCTCGACCCACCACAGAATTTCCTTTTCCTGGCCCCTCTACTGTTCGTATTGTTGTGGTTCAGCCTGTTGACATTTACCCCAAGTGTTGAATGGGTGCATTACAATAGAGTGTTTAATATAAGGCTTGTTTGTTAGCTATAAAACCCTGTCACAAGTTAATATTAGCTGTCTGTGTGGCCTTACAGTCACTACTGAGGATTGTGTTTTGTTTAAAATGCCAAGTCAGACAACATGACATAATTTTTCACTTGCATATAAACATACTGTGAGGAAAATCTGTAATACTGATGTTTTTTTTATACTGAAACAGAAGCAAAAAGAAGAAAGGAGAAGAAAAACAGACTATTTCTTTAGGGGAACGATTCATATCAGTTTCTGAACCCCAGCTGCTGAGACAAACACATAAAAAAGGAAAAGCAAAACAAAAACATGGAACTCTGCGTGGTACTTTCCCATCACATGTATGGGTGTATGATCATGGTGGCCCTGCATGCTGATTACAGACCTGTTTGCTAGCACCATAATAGTTGCCTATGGAAACCACAATAAAGACATATAAGGTTTAGTGGGAGGAAATGAACCCCACTCATTTGGCTTTCCATGGGAATAAAGTAGCACCCTCTGAATTTGGGAATATTTTCAAGCAGAGTAAAACTAAACTTTGCAACGTTGTGTTGTTTATTCCCACAGCATAAACAGCACAATTTGACATTCAGACAGACAAATATGTTAGAGATGACAAAAATCCTTTAATTAAACTTAGACTTGTCCCAGTGTCTCACATGATTCAGTACAATACTTGCTAGATTCCTAGTGTTGATTCCCACTTAAGAATAAGGACTGATAATTGCCATTAATCTACGAGAGGGCAAATGGCCACGCACATCTCAAAAGACTCATCTGAGAGAGCAGAAGCAAGCTTCTAACTTTTCAGGGGATACGTCTGTTGCCACCCTGGCCTGTCCACACACACACACACATCTGAGCCTTCTCTCTACCAGATAAATCCAGATGGAAAGTTCTTTTGTGGAAAACTGTTACTGGTGGCCAACCTGTTACTGGTGGCCAACCCAATGGCTATAAACATGAACTGGCTGTATCTGCAAACAAAATTAAGCCTAGAGCAATGACAAGGGGGAAATGGGGCAGAGAGATGGGGGCGTTTAAAAAGTAGAGCGAGCTTGTGTCCAGGTCAGAAGTACTTCTGCTCCCAGCTTAAATAATTAGTTACCAATCACAGCAAAAACACTAAAAAACATTTTTTTTGTCCTTGTATCTCAACTTACTGCAAGAGGTAAGAGAAATTACCTCAAATCAGACTCGGTTAACCTGTTAGCTTTTTGGAACACACTTTTTCCTCAACATCTAAAACAGAAGAAGTTGAATGAATTATGCAACGTAAGGCATCACGAGTCTGCCTACAGCCCTGTAGGCAGCTGATCCTGTTCTCCCTGCTGCGAGGGATGTGGCTAA
This sequence comes from Poecilia picta, assembly GCA_033032245.1. Taxonomy (NCBI): domain Eukaryota; kingdom Metazoa; phylum Chordata; class Actinopteri; order Cyprinodontiformes; family Poeciliidae; genus Poecilia; species Poecilia picta. The sequence continues at coordinate 12,329,691 of CM065374.1, forward strand.
GGGATGGTGAGTCATCCTCAGTGAGAGAGAAATCAGTGACTGACAGTGTGTCACCCACAAGCCAGGACAGGGTGGCTCTGACTCACACAAACAATTTAATGTTGTGCTCTGCATTTTCTCTCAGCAGTCTCTCTTTGGTGTTGCAACATTTAGATTTAACGTACAAAAACCACACGTGGATTCTCAACGGAAAAAACAAACAAACACGAGTATCTATCCCGGACCTCACTCACAACGCTTAAAACACACTCCACCCTTCCACAGGTGAGGTTTATTTGTACTACTACTTTTCTTGATCAAGCCATGCCAGATCAAGAAAAGAGAACTTTTTATACCTGTATGGGATTAGTACATTGCTGACCTGAAGTGACATCAAGATGGCACATTCAAACAGACAAAAGACGGGTGACATGGTTTACTCAGGTGTTTGCAGCAAAGCTTTCAAAAGAGAGGCTCAACGAACCCACCACAGATTGCTTCCTCCAAGTTGGGATTTGCACAAAGAGGAGCCACCCAGCCTTCTAGGAAAAAAAAACCTTTCAAAACCTGTATTTGCTTGGATACTCTGTTTAAAGCTGGGTCGAAAAGAGAAAACAATGATTTTTACAATTCTTTGTGTTTTCTAGGATGATGATTTCAAGTTAAGAGATGGTGGTCAGCAGGTGTTTCTAGTTTACCTGCGTATTGCATTCTTTAACTAGACTGTTGGGCTGGAATAAGGAAGTAAGCAAAGACAAAAGGTTGTTTTTCCTAGCAGGCGATGACAGTGATGGGAAGTGTAGAGCTAAATGAACAGTAGGGAAAAGTCATCCTCAGTTCTTCCTGCTGTATGCTTGATGAACTTTTTGAAGTGTTCCCTAACCGTCTTTCAGACATAAAATAAACGAAAACCAAAGCTTGGCACAGCAGTGTCAATTTATAAGCTTTATGGATTAATGGAATAATATCCAGCTTTAAGGCCCGCAGACCTGCGTTAAAGAAAACAATACAATGACTAATCAGTCACGCAACAGTCTGGGGCTTCCCTTTAGCCTTCAAAGTATTTTTATTTCCTTTTTCATCTATTCAATCAGAATACACAAAGGTATAATCACCTAATGTACCATAGATGTACATTAGGAGTTTGTATCTGATATCTTAATATTTTAGGCTATTATTAGAAAATAAGAAAGAAAGTAGTTCTTATACTGTTCTGTACAGAGTGTAAAGTGACAGATCGGCAATTTGTTAGCACCGAGTGAAATAACCACCAATCTCTGTTATACTCTTAAGACTGTCAGTTAGCATCGGCTTTAGAATCTTTTTATGGGAAGGTACCGATTTTATTTGATAGAAAAAACACATTTAACTACATCTCTATTCTTTTGTTTCAGTGTTTGAACATTAATGTGTGTAAGCGATATCAGCACATCCATGCACTTCCCTGTTTTCCTTCTTCTGTTTTCATTTGAACCACTGTGCAACCACTGATAGAGCACAGCCGCAACATAAAACTTGGTCATACCGAAATACTTTGCTTATGTACAATAGTTAATGACAGTTTATATTTTAAGCAGACCCATTTCACCACAGCTTTTTATTTTGTTACCTAAGCAGGGCTGCTCCTGGGTCAATCCTCTGAGGACAGACCGAGGCCAAACAGCTTGTAATACTAAACCATGATCACCTGGGAGATTTGCAATGCACATTTAAAATTTGAATGAGAAGCAAACAGGTCTAGCCTGGGAATGTCAGGGATACGGGGAGACACCCCGCCTCCAGTTCCCACACCGTGACAAAACGTGTTTGACGCTGACGTAAATGCAAACTGATAAAAAAAGAAAAAAAAGGAACAACAAAAAGCCTACCCTTTGACACATTATTTAGCTATATCTACAATATTAAAGGTGAAATGAAAAAATGTTAATATGGAATTGGAACATGCAGATAAATATTTGATTATTTCTCTTAAAGACTCTGTGCTGGAGGCTCTGGAGCATCTGGACTATGTGAGAAACAGGCTGCATGGGAACCAACAGTGACAAAACTTCTCCCCAGGGGGAATCCTCTTACAGCACTTCTCTTTAAACTCTAATCGCCGGATCCTTGGAAAAATGACACTGTAGTCTGCTGATCAGTGGAACACAAATGGCTGATTAAAAAAAAAAAAACTGTTTGACTGGATGAATTGAAACTCGTGAATAAGAAAAGAAGTCAAACTGGGTTTCAGTTGAACAAATTACACCAGCTTCCTGTTTCCTTTCAACAGCAAACTGGCATCAGGGACAAACAAACTTCTGCAGTCTTTCAAGAGTATGTTTGGATTTATTTGACACCCGTTCCTCCTGAACCATGCATGCTTGCGCTGAATACAGGCTGCTAAAATGGATTAATGGTGCCTGTGGCGGATATCTAAACACAGAATTATACTTCCCTTATACAGCAGGCGCTAAAGCAGCAACAGGAAATTCTACCATAAAACTGAGATGTCAGTATTATTACGTCTGCTCACACTCCTGACTATGAAGTTTCTGTTTCTGCAAGATAAAAATCACGGTGTGACATCTCTGTTGACACACCTTGCTGTCATCCCTGAAGATGTTGCTGCTCATGACATCCATCACTGAAGTCACTCACCATGTTACTATTCAAACAATCTTGTTATTTTTCCCCAAACAAATGCATGGTCAAAGGAGAAAGTGAATTTAACACATGTCTATCACTTCTCTAACCACCCAGCTGCCTCTTTAGCACCTTGGCGTTACTTCAAAACCCGACACCAAAGGTTTGGCTGCCAAGCATTTCTGGATTTAAAATGTGTTGAACAATGCCAAAGACATGCCACTCACTGCATTATATTTAGATGAGTAGCCACAATGATGTTAGTAATTGTTGCCGATATGCATGGATTGGTATAAGGTTCTCTATAATAAGAAGATTAAACAGCATTAGTGTATTTACACACAAACATATTTAAAACGGCTTATTGGCCAGTTGAAAGATTCTCAAATTAAGATTTAAAACAACATTATCTTAGTAAGAGCGACGGTTGACAGAGTCAATTATTTGAAAAAAAAAAAAGTCTACTGGTCAAAATCAGAATCAGCAGGTCAGCCTTTTTAAAGATCAACGATCAGCCAGAAAACTGCAACCCATGCACCCCTAGAAATAACACATGATTTTAAAACCTAATGAAACAAGCTGTGAAAAATATTGATTGTTGTGGAAGGAAAATGATGAGAAATGATGAATTTGCCTCAAGATTATGGAAAAAAACAACAAAAAACTTTTAGTTATACAAAAGAAAGAAAAATTGTAGGAAAGAAAAAAAAAACTGAGACATTAACATCAGGGATTTCGAATTCAACTCCTTACGGTTGTGTGTCCTGAAACATTCATGGGTCCCCAAGTCCTGCAAATCTGAATCACATGACACTATTGCCAACTCAGCATCTGTCAACTTCAATAGAGTCCTGCAAATAAATTAATGATTTGACTGAGGTGTGTTTCACATTCAGTTTGCTGGGTCACACCAATATGACTTAGCTGTCATGCAGCTGTCACTCCTTGTTCCGATGTGTGGCGAACCAGGTTATTTGGTCTGAAACCACCTGTTTAAATGCAGGGATGCACAGAAAAATCCGGAACGGTTGTGAGCGGCAATGGCTGATTTTACGCTTCACAAGACCTGATCAGTGAGTAACTGGTAGGGAACAATATCTCATCTTTTGTCTGATTAAAAAAATGCACCAAGTCCCAAAGCTCACAGTTACAGGAACCATCTTCTGTGTGGAGGTTGTTACTGAGGTAAGAAAACTTGATCACATGTTTAGATTGAAGTCGGACAACACACAAAATAGTTTGGGAAGGTTCTGGAAAAGAAACTATTGTCACAGAGGCATGTCTGTTGTTCTTTTGGACTGCTGATTTTATTCAGGGACCAATCAACAGATAGCCAAGCCTATTACAACAAAGTTGCTATGATAATATGATGAATAGTTAAACTCCATCTGATCTGTAAAATACTGGATAATGAAATCACTATTTTGGAAATCTCACTAAGTGATGACCCAATATAAATATAAAATAAAATTTGTTCACCACAGAAGAATACGTAAGGTTCCTTTTATAGTTGCAAGTGATCAAACATTTTTCCTGAAAAGGAGATATAATGTAATTATTTTTATTTGGGCTCTATTTGGACAGATCTCTGATAAAAAATTTTTTTAAAAAAAAGTAGCAATCATTTATACGTCCACTCCTTCTCATACTTGGTTTTTGCAATTTAACTTGGCAGCATGCAAGACGAAATGATACACTGGAGGGTATTCAGTGTCTCAGCTTCCTAAGAATTGGACAGGAGCCATTCAGCCTGACAGAAGTTGCACCAGTTTATATGTCTGGAATGCCCTGTTAAAACACAGTAGGTCCCCAGTGTACTAGAGGGGAGGAATTGGTGAATGAAATACTATTCAGCCGAGTTGGAGTTAAATAATCTCATGATGCTCCCAGCTCTTCTCTGTGTGGAATCGGGACTATATTTGGAGAAGTACTTTCGTCACATGATTTAAACTTCTCGCCTCTTGAACGTGGGTATGTAGGTCATTGATTTGATGTCATTTGTGGAAGTTATTCAGGTCCAACCAAACTCAAATCTCAAACGCAGGCACGGTTTTAAAAGACATTTACTGAGACTATTCTCAATAAATGTATTCATTGAAAAAAAAAAAAGTGAAGTTGCCTCCTAGAGGAAGTGATCCCAACACGAGATATGGCTTAGCAATCACATGACACCACAGGACCAGCTGGAAGATCAGAGCTTGTGGTGAAGGACAACTGCTACCGGCCATTTATAGGCCCCAAACAAAAAACAAGTGTCTAAATTCAAAGAATCAAACTCCCTTTCGCTGGCAATAAGCATCAAGCGACAATCACTTGATCTCTTTTGACAATGCAGGTGATTAGCAACGGCTTCAATACACAAAGAACTGTTGCTAAGTCCTGCTAAGGAAAACAGCCTGAGGCGAATGAGGACAAATGTCTTCAAATGGTTGCTTCCTGAGATGATCATTTGATAATTTGACTTCTGACAAGGAAGGAAGGAAGGAAGGAAGGAGGAAATGAAGGAAGGAAGAAAGGGAGGAAAATTCCGACAGTGGGTTACTGAGTAAAGTCTATAAATAATTTTCCACACCATTTTGTTTTTTCATAGTCACCCATAAATCAAAATGTATAGGAAACCCTGTAAAGCTAAGGTCCTGGGTATTGTTTCGGACTACAACAACCATTGCTGCATATTAAAAATTACTCAAAAGCTTTCCATGTTTTGTGGCTCCGGCAGATTAAAAGTTGACCCACCTGCTTGGAGCGTAATTGCAGTCTACACCCACAGTAAACACCTATAACTAAAGCAAATAGTTGTTTAGCCAACTCCAACCACACCAGTTCAATGCTTTTTCGGAAAGCTTCTGTCATCCACTAATGTGCAAAAACAAAACTGCAATAAACTCCTCTGATGTAGTCCAAACATGACAAAACCAGCATTTATCTCAAACCCCTAAATTAGATAAAAATGCAAACTCACATTCTCCGTTTATGCATCACCTGGTTTGAATGTGAAAGAGGTGTGTGAATTTTTCTCATGCTCACGGTTCTTCCCCTCTGTTGTGTTTGCAAGGGGGCTACAACCCCCACGAATAGGACAGCACAAAAATCTGCTGAGTCAAATTTTCACCACTCTGACAACAATGGAGGTTTGTATTGATAAATAATCCACAGTCAATGGGTGCACTAGCTGGGCTTTTTTTCCCCCGCATACGCCTGGATAATCCCTATGCCCCCTACTGACACTCCCATTGACAGAACATACCTCTGTCTGATAAACAGGCAGGGCTGAGTCACACAATATGAGAGTATAAGAAAAAGGGAAATCACCTAAGCTTTGTTTTGGGAAGCTGTTTATAGTGACGCGTACAGAAACAGGTAGTATCCAAACTGATCATCGTTTTTAAGTCCATGATTCATTTCCTTGCAACATATCAGGAAAATTAATAAGATCCTAGTTTTGGTCTTTGGCACAGTGTTGCCTGTCACTGCTTTACATTCTTCTTATCCTGACACTCGCTTAGACATAGTTATGCTGTGACTGTGAAGATGGGTTCAAAGTTTAATGATGTCACTAACATAGCAAGCATTCCTTTCAGCACCTTAAGCAAGTCTGTGGGTCCTCGAGAGCTGTCCGCAAATAATGAAGGAACATATCAGGACAATAAGATTATCATTCATATTTTCCTAAATATCTACTTACAGTTTATGTTTATGTCGTATTTTAACAGGAACATTGGTGTTTGTTCCATTACAACAGCTGGTCTGTCCTATTTAGGTCCCAGGTATTCGAGCACATTATCAACAACTAGACTTTAAAAAACTTTTTTATCATACTGTTTCTAAGGTTTAAATCACTTTAATGAGCGAATGATGAGTATTTACAGTTTTCCTTTGGCTGTGTAGAGCATAGAGAACCTCAGTCCGTCATCTCCCCTCACTTATTGCTGTAATCTGCCAGTAAACTGCCTGAAAAATGATCACAGCATGGCAGGTAAAGCGATACCACTCACAGTGTTCTGTTAAGATAACGTTTAAAAACTACAGATAGCAAATTACACGGTCTTTAAGGAGCACAGTGCCCAACTGAGTAAACAGATAAGATCAGCCTTTAAGACTTTAATTACTCTAAAAAGAACAGAACAGCAAAGCAGTGCAACATTCTGCACTTAAAGCACTACAAGGCCGACAACACTCTTCGGTGTGGATAATGTTACTGAGTGAAGCAGGCTCAAAGTAAGCCCTATTGAGTGTCAGTAAGGTGTCAATATAAACAGTCAATGAAGAAACTATGGCCAGGAAACAAAGAACAACACTTTAAACCCAGGCTAGTTACTTGAGCTGGTAGCCTGAGCAAATAATCCAGTTATAGAGAGCAGAGGGTTAAAAAGGTATACAAGAAGAAATTTTAAAAAAACGCACTTTATCCTGTGGTTATCATGTAACACATTTTGAATTGTCTTGTTCCTGAAATGTGCAATATAAATACACTTGATAATTTAGTTGCTGTTTTTCTTGAGGCTTTAAAAATATAATTAGAAGAAAATGTTACAACTTCACAGCTAAACCAGTAAATGTTTATATTTAGAGGCAGAGAGATCAATTACTTTTCTCTTTCAGATCATGTCATAAAGTGAAAACGTTCTATTTTTATTCACATCATCACGTCAACCTATTTAATAGTTATTCACTGTAAATGAATAACGTCAGAGTAAATATTTGAAAAACATAAACTGCATGGTCAAAGAAGTGACATTTAATCTAGGACGGCTGGACTAGACTGTGACTTGAAAACTAAGTCACAAGGGCACAATGATTACTAGTAAGCATCAGTATAGCTTAATTAAAAATATTGAGCGAAATAATAGGGTGCAGAGACTCTCTCTCTTTCTCTATGAGGATGCATCTGAACTTTATTTTTTAATTTAGTCAGGCTTATAGCTTAAAAAGTCACTCATAATGAAAAAAAATGTTATACAAGCATCACTTGTTTTCTAAGTTTGCTAAGTGAGAGTAAAGGGAATGTGGTTCTATTGTTATGCGGCTGAGTGAAGGTATGCTGTCACACTGGAGCAGTTTCTACGAAACTAACTGCAAATAAACGAGAATCGGGTTTGAGAGTTGTGACATTTTTATGTTAGGACACGTTGAGCACAAACAAAACATTTACTAAAAACGTTTCACTCACCTTTCATCCAGTCGACAACTTGTTTCGGCGTCCACTTTGTTATCGGCTCCATGGCTTCTTAAGTAACAAAGTCAAAGACAGAAGAGAAATAAAACAAACAAGGTGACGGCGCCGACATAAAAGAAAAAAAAAGTATTAACGTTCAACTCTCCCCTGTCATGTTCTTCACACAAGCACGGGCGACTTTAGTCTGTTTGCGTTCACTCACTAAACAACTCTGAACAATCACGCACGACTAGAGGCTGGACTGACTAAGACTGACATCCCCCACAGCGTCTCACTGCCCCGGTCGGGATCGATGGTGCCTTCAGGGACTGCAGGAAAAAATTTAATTTTTGTGAAGAAGAATTTTCAAGTAAAAAGAAAAAAAAAACTTTACCTTGTTCGCTACTTCTGAGGCAGTGTTTTTCCACAATGTAATATATTTTGTACTGATTTAGTATTTTTCACTGCCCAGAGTGGGACCGATGCTGCCTTCATGGACTGCTGGATGGAAAAAAACGCAATCTGTTCACAAAAATGCCTTCTAGTGAGCAGTCATTATTCAAATTCAAATTAGATTCATGTATATGTTTTAGTTTATGTATGTTTTTTTTTTTTTTACACTGACACAAATTAATTAAATTTCATACCACAGTACTTTCTTAATCTATGGAAGACTGAAACAGCAATCTTTCAATAAAAGAAAATACATCCAGACCAGAGAACACGAAAACAAATCTTTCAACAAATCTTTATACTAAAACAAATGCTAAAGCACTCTGTAGGATGTATTCAAACTTTAAAACGATTACTTTATTACTTTTGAAGAAAACAAAATAATAAGTATATATGAGATTTGAGAACAAGTGCTGCGTAAACGTAACTTTTACATGATAATAATAATAAGGTGTCTAAAGTGAAGCTAGTTATCTCTATGTCATCACAATTTTGCTCTTTATGATACAACCCTCCTCTCCTCACACAAAAAATAATAGTAAAATAAAAATAAATAAAAACAGACGACCAAATGACTCACCACTGACCTCTACTGGTTCGTGATGATGTTGTAGCACACTGCTTCGCTTTGCCACAATGAAACCTTGACGCAATCTACAATGACTGTAACTGTTTCTCCTTTCATATGATAAAAAAAAAAAGAATATTTAAAGCTTTAAGAGTAATACAAATTTTGAAGCAGGGAAACCTCTTTTGAGTTATGGAAAACATTTTCGTTTGGTGTTCTATGAAGAGCTCTGGGAATCCATAGTCATGGTCTGCAACTCCAGTCTTTGAGTGTCACTAGAGTGCCCTACTCCAATGTACGTGAATCAAAAAGATGAATTACCGGCCCATCTGATCATTTGTCTATATGTCTTGACTATGTCAAGAAGTGTGAGGTGGAACAGTTAGATTTAGTCTAGACATTCTCACCCATATTTTTTTTTTCTGTTCAACTCAGAATCTCTGCAACAGCTTTTTATTTTCTGCAGATATTGTCAGACACTCTTGTGGGATTGTGCTGCATTTAACTTCATCCATCTTCTCTTCAAAGCTTGTCCTGACAGAAAGGAGGCATTCCCACATCCTGATATCTGCAAACTACAAACAGGACTACTTCCTCTTTAAATTTCTCTTTTTCAAAGCCACAAAACAACCGCCCCTTTAAAAGATGCAAATCTTTCTCAGCTTCCTCATTGTTTTCCAGAAGGCTGAAACACACCTTACAAACTGGGAGAAAGTCGCTGTCCTTTGCATCATTCAACTGTTACACAGCTGCACTATAATCAGCTCCAGCTGAAAGCTCTGCTGTTGTTGCTGTCAAATGTGCAACACAGAGCAGCGCTGAACAGAGGAAAACACACAGCTGTCTTGAGCTGCTTGTCTTTTTGGTGCTCACAAGAAATATAATTCAGACCTTTGTTTAATTAACGATGTTTTAATGCCCTCATTTTACATCAATCTGAAATGCACAGGCGCAGTTTTATCAGCAGTGTAAAATAAAACAAGCCACTTTTAATCTCATTTTAGATAAGACTTACAGTATTTTGGTTCAAGTTGTTGCTAGGCGTTACTGATTGTACCGGACAGGGTCAAATCCTGCCATTGAATTTCTAAAGGAGTGGTCTGGAGTTATGGGGCTTAAGGTGGGGTGGAATTCCAAGGAGGGCCTCTTGATAGGATTAAAGGAATCATGGGATCGCTGTTAAGGTGAGGCAGATGGGTGGAAATGGTGCTTTGTCTCACATGAAAAACAGCATGATGGAAAAGGGTTGAAACAGGGAAAAAAAAGAGGAACATTTGTGAGTTAAGAGATCACACAGTAGACTTCTAACTCTACTCTCATAAGACACAATCGTTGTCTGCATAAACATCTATTAGTTGTTCCCATTACATAACAGAAACAGGCTAACAGTTTCATATAAACAAAAGCAGACACATGAAAGAGCAGAAGAGGAAGTAATCCACTTTTCTGTGTGAGACGACAGGATGTAAAGAGCTTGAGAGAGTTGCTTCAGTGAGAATGAGCCCAACTTCCTGCCTTTAGCAGGTTTGCTGACTAAACACTGAGCATATTCACAGAGGGTGAGAAAATGTTAAATAACCTGCAGCTGAAACTTAAATCCACTCAGTTGGGCCGTGTCAGTGTGAGTGGCCAAGTCAGATTCCCTAAAAAAAAAAGAAAAAGAAACAAAAAACACAGATCCAGGCACATAGGATGACATTTGGCATCAAAATTGGGATGTGGCTTTAGATGTTCATTACAAAATCAAACACAAGCTTTGACCTGTCGGGTAATCATTAAAGCTGAATCAGAAAAGACTGATGATCTTTTCATCTGATGAGTAGGATGAGAGTATTCATGACAAGTTAACCCCCCAAAAATATATGTTTTGGGGATTTTATGTGATAGACCAACACAAGGTAGAGTATAATTCTGAAAGGAGAGATAATAATTTTGTTTGGTTCAAAATAAAAAGAAGAAGAAAAAAGTTTTGCTTAATTTTGTTTTCAGAGCCCTTTGTATGAATCTCCGTGTGTTTAGGTTTTGTTTAGTTATAACAAAAATGCCAGTCACCATTTTCAACATTTTATTTGTAAAAAAACAAAAACAACAACAACAAAAAATACTTTTTCTTTCTACTTTGAAATTATACACTAATCTCTGGTGGTCAATCACATAGAATCAAAGTAAAATACTTTGGGGTTTGTAGTTGTATTGTTGCAAAGCATAAAAAATAATCACAATAATTTTAACTTTAATCTCTTTTATTAAGGATTTAGATAATAGATTGCTTCAGTCAGAAAACATTAAAACTTCTTTGTGTGACTCCTGCATACATAGAGTTACAACTTCTAACATAGTGCATACTTCTGGCTGAAGAGCTTGACATCACAATAATATATTGATATGAAGGGTCATGGGGCATTTTGTGGATTCGAAGGAACGCTGGGCCTGGTGTTGAGGTATTCCAAAACAAAAACCTGAAAGATCTTGTTCAGGTTCTGAATTGTGGAACGATCCAGGTTTTCTTCGTTGTCGTCAAATGTGTGCCACACAGACGGGAAGGGATAGGGTATGAGATGGAGGATCCGAACACCTACATCAGATAGACAGGGGGGCAAAATTAGGTAAAAAAAAAAGACAAGAAAAAAGAAAAATTAAGAAAGAAAATTATCATAAACTAATTGGAAGGCAAGGTTGTTTTTATGGTACAGACCTCTGTTTAGGAACGGTATATGATCGTCAAGAATACGGCCGACTGGACGATCAGGCCAGAAGTACTGCACACTGTTAGGATGGTCAACAAGCTGGTTCATAGAATGCAGACGTTTTTCTGAGTTCAGAAATGGAACGAAAACAAGAGAAAATGTACAACTGTTTAGTTCAAGAAAATTAATTTATCTTTTAAATGAGTTACTTTATTAGGGGTGTTTGGATACAGTCTGATGCCACATAAGCTGGGCAGCGAGGAGGAGCAAAGTAACTTACAGGGGCTCCAGAGATCCACAGCTCATGTAGGTAGAATCCAGCTACAAGTTAACTAACTAATAAAAATTAATTGTTGTAAAACAAAAAAAGTCACAGGTTGTCCTCTCGACTGAGGAGGACGACTTGTAACTTTTAAGTACACACTGTAGTGCATCTTTTATCATCATATACTGCATTCAAGGAGAAACCCCAGATCTTATCTACCAAAGTTCATTTGTGTTGACATCTTCGCTATGCACCTGAACAGGTTCAACAGGCTGCTTACACATCAGGGTTAAATGCAAAGATATAATCTATTATTCTACCTTACTAAAAAATAAATAAATAATAAAAAAATGCATGTTCAATTCTGTCTTACTCTTGCAAGCAAACAATGTGGAAACAGTCTTCAGACATGAGCAAAACAAAGTAAAACAAGTAAAACAAACTTTTGTTCTTGTGAGTTTTTTTTTTAAATCTACACTCATTTGTAATGATTATTTACCAATGTCCTGCAGCCTGGTGAGCCAGGTAGTGGTACTGGGGAACTGGTTTCCAAAGATGGGATGAGGGGCCCCAATAAGGTCCAGCAGCACCAACAGGTCCTGTAGAGGGAAAGAAAAGGGAGAGGTGAACAACACAGACAAGTCAGATTTTCTCACGAGAAACTCTTGTTGCGCATCCCAAAGATAAACTCTTTGACACAGAGCTGATCTTACAATAACCGCATCCCTTATGTGTGTCTTCAAGTGTAACATCATGTGATCCATTGTCCAACTCCCAGACATGACACACATAACCACAAGACACACCAAACTCCCATTTATGCACACAGACACCACAGCTTCAGTTAAACATACTGTGTAACTTCTTCATTTCTTGATATTATTTTTTGCTATGGTTCCATTTTTTTCTATGTTTACATTTTACTATGTAAACGTAGAAAAAGCAAAACACAACAAATGTGTTTTCATTTTTAATTTAAGATTATTACTGCTCAGAAAGTCAACTCTCTCAATCCCTGTTGTGAAGATGAAGTGCATGTGAAGCACATGCCACCTACTGGCCAGCTAGTGTAAGTAAAAACGTTGCTAAACAATTGGCAAACAGACAGACATGCAAATATCTTAGTCTATGGATTGTTATATATGAAATAATGCATGATTTTTTTCTTTTACACACTTAAATATTTCAGAAAACTTTAACATCAGACAATATTATCGATTTTATTTATATTTCGTCATATATTTCAAATTTAATGTATGACTCAGTTGTTCAACTGTCCATCCATCTATATTCTGTACATCATTGTCCCTAGTGGGGTCAGGAGGGTTGCTGGTGCCTGTCTCCAGCGAACGTTGTGGGTGAGCGGCGGGGTTCACCCTGGACAGGCCGCCAGTCTGTCGCAGCAGTTGTTCAACTGATTCAAGAATTTGACAACTTTTTTGAAAAGTAAAATTGAAAAAAACCCACTAAAGACTATTGAAAACCATCAGGGTGTCACAACTGATTCATGAAAGGATAGTCATTCTCATCCCATGTAGACTGAATTGAGGAGGATGAAATGCTCTTTACCATGCCATGCAGTTGGTTGGTGTCTTCGGCTCCTTCGGGATGCGGGGTGGTCTCCATCTTCTCTGCCAGGTGGCGAGAGCCGTACAGCGAGTCCATGGATGTCCACTGGAAAAGAGCCTCCTCACCGTCAAAGAAGATCAACTGCAGGGTCAGATTGGTGTTGGAGCTCTACATGGGGGTATAAGAAAAGAAACTTCTGTTACATTATTACTATTTCTAAAGATTTACTGCCATCTAGAGGTTCTGAGATTACACCAACACTCTCTCCATTAAGCATAATAAAAATAATCACACATTTTATTGTCTATTATGTTGATTATGAGTTTGTTGCACTGCAGTTGAGGTATGTGTACTAAGTAAACAAGTATCCTCTACTACTTGATAGTTATTCACCAAACACTGAAATCTCAACATTACCAACAATGCAAAAATCTAACAGTTTAAGTGAATCTGGTGGAGGTACAATTCACATTCTGGTTTGTCACCTTCTGAGTCTTCAGTTCTTCATCCAAGGCTCGTGCCAACTCCAACATCATGGCGCATGGGACGGCTGAGTCTGTGGCGCCTTGAAACTCCCTCCCGTGCCACTGAGGGGGGTAGTACTTGGAGTCGTAGTGACATGCAAGAACCAAATGGCGCGTAGCCGACGGGTTCAGTGTAGCAACCAGGTTGGTGAAGGGCAGCGGTCCGTAGGGTGTTTGTGACTCAAAACTGTCCTCCGTAACTTCCCAGCCTGCTCCGAGGGAACCGAGGGTTGTTTTTATATGCTATCAACACACAAACAAAGTGTTTGTGAAAACTCAGGTAACTTGAATTTACACCAAACCTGCTTAAAAAACATTGAAATTGAGGCTTGTTTGTCAGATTACTTATTACTTATTGAAAACAATACCCTTTAAACAGGTAGCAAACATACTTAAAATAAAATGTAAAAACATCAAGCATTCGTTAATAAGCTTAATAAACTTACATCCCGAACTGCCTGGCTGCCAGCAGAGCCTGGGTACCGGGTAACCAGCAATGGCCTAAGGTCCCTCTGCCACATTTGTGCCAGATCAGTGTGAGAGAGGGCAGCACGGATCTCGTCCTCACTTAGTTTAAGCGCTCTGTGCCTGAGCTGCAGAAGAATACAGACAAAGGAGGGATTCAATTACGTAATATTCGTAGACGTGGAAAAAAAGCTTAGGGAAAACTTGCTCCATTGTAAATCATACTGTGCAATTTCAAAACATTATCAGAACAAGCTATCGTTATGATCACTGTTATACGTAGCAGACTACTTGTTGGGACATGATGTGTTTTTTGTGATGACGAGTCGGGAAACAGTAAGAATGACCCATCAGCCACTGTATTTATTATTCACCTTCCCTGACCCTGTCAGTTTGTTCCCTTCCTCAGTTTTTCCCCCATCATGGCAAAACTAAATTTTATTGTATTATACACATTGTCAAACTCATTGTTTTCTCAATGATCGGTTGAAAACATCTCATGGAACAAGTTACAACTGTGTTAAGAGATATTGATTATTATTGACTTTGAACATAGACACAAAGCTTTATTTAGTAGAGGATAAATCCAGAAAACAGACATATTGAAAAATATTGATGCTTCCCTGTTAATAAGAACTCAGTTGTAGTCACCCCAGATGTCTTTACATTGTTTTTTTTTATTTTATTTTACAGAAAAATAAACATATTGATCCTTCAGTCCTATGCCTCTTTGGTCCCAAAGTTCACCTGAGAACCGTGGTTGTCCTGGAAACAAACCACCACTTGACGTAGGAACTGGAGAGCCGTCAGGGGGCAGCTGAGGCCATGCACCCCAATCTACTGACTCTACAATATGCTTATATCTTCCCTATATTACAGATGTTTTTTAAGTTAGAAAATCTTTAGAAGCATAACATAAAACTGTCCTACAAAACTTCTGACCATTTTAGATTCCTATGTTATTTTTAGTTACAAAAACACAGTTAATTCAGTGGTATTGAATTGATCATGCATAAGTAAACAATTCAGAATACAGTAAAAATATTCATTATTGTCCCACAATGAAAATGTAGGTGTAACAGCAGCAGCAGCAGCAAAGTGAAAGGCAATCAAGGCTTATGTTCACACAAAGATATGTAAGTATATAAAAAAGATATAAACAATATACTATTCAGTAAAGGCAAAATGACAACATAAAATACTGTGCAGTTATCGAAAACAGCACACTCTGATGCAATTTGACTTAGAATTTAAAAGTGATGACATTTTTGTGTTAAACAATGTCAACACAGCCTAACAAACAAGCCTGTGATTTGCCTATGATTTTTTTGATAGCAAAAAAATCTGTAATATAAGCAGACTATCCACTTCTCCAAGATTTGCTCAAGATTTTAGAGTAAATACTCTTTGTGTAAGTCAAATGAGAATTCACTCATTCCTTGGTGAAAATGGAATTCGGGCACATTTTCTTCCGTAAAAACAATGACCTGCAGAACCTGTTTGGAGCTTTATTTGGACGCACTCTGGCTGACTCATACAGCCGTCCTGTAATTGCAGCACAGTGGTACATAAGATGTAATTACGTGGCCACTGTGGCTGAATACAAGTCTGGAGACCAGTGAGCTCAGAGAGGGTTAAAAAGTAGGGTCTATTTAAGGTCTATATATTCAAAGACCACTTGGGGGATCAAAGAGGATGACTGTGCTGCCATAGCAACTAGATAAAGGGGAGAAGAGATGAACACAGATTAGAACACCACCCGTATCCAGGTGGATCTTAAAAGGATGGTGGATGAGGATTGATCATTTTCTCATTAAATCCTCTTGGTAATGTGATTGGAAATAATAGTACCCAAAGTGCAGATAAACTGCATTGATTTTAAAGGTGGCCACAACAAAACATAATTAACACAGACGTACAGATGTTTTCCTACAGAGCACAGAGACTTTCAAGTGGAAAGGAACCAAATAATATGAGAATCGGACTAATTAAAACAAGATTTAGATTGTGAAACTCATTTCTGATCGTGTAAAAAAACTAAGCGAATTCCTCAGAGAGCCACCGTGTAACCTAAGTCAGCATACGTGAATTAATCATCTTTAATTGATTTACCTTTTCCTCTGTCCAAGGGACTCCATGGGTGTGAAGAATGAATGTCAGCCCGATTAATGCAGCATAAAATGAACGCATTATGGAAATCCTTGGGCTTCGCTCGGCCATCGATGTTGTCGCTCCTTTCCACATTCCTGTCTCTATCTCAGAGGGAGCTTTCAGATCATGTGAAAGGCAGGAGGGGAGTGCCCAAGGCTCCCAGCTTCACGGCGCGTCACCGAGGTCCGCACGCACACACGCACAAACATTTGTGTGCATCCTTGGGCAAGAGCCTTTAATACGATTTTGAAACGTAAAGTATGAAATAAAAATACCAAAAAATAGATATTTCAGTAATTCCTGCGGATCTTAGATATTTTTTTAAATGTTATTATAGCTTATTTTTATTTCTGTTTTATTTTCTGTACAAACTATTACGTACACGGCTTTAAAAAAAAAAAAAAAAAAAAATATATATATATATATATATATATTATATATATATATATATATATTATATATATATATATATATATATATATATATAAGAAAGAAAGAGAAAAAAGAAACAAACAGGTAAAAAAAAGGCAAAAATATTTACGTCACTCACCACGTGGTCTCATTTCCACGTGGTCAAACCCGGAAGTTTTCATCGCGAGCCTCTCATGCCAACCTCTGTTGACGATCCGTTCATTTAGCAGACAACTCGACGTGGTTTTAGATCGTATCCAGACGTGCTTTTTTATGTTTATCTGAAGAAATGGCTCAGGAAGTGTGCAGCTTGAAGGAGCGGCTTGAGGAGAAAGAAAAAGAGATCGCTGATCTCAAGAATAAACTGGCTCAGCTTGAAAAGGTATTGAAGTATTTCAATATGATATTACCTTGGTGAAACGCTGTTATAATCGATTGACATTAATATGTTGTTGTAACATAGCATAATTTTAGCATAATCTATTGCATGCTTTCAGAAGATTTTGATTTTTCTTTTTTTTTTTTTTAGAAGCACCATCTTTAGCCATTTTAAAACTGGCAACAGGACTTTGACTTTTTTACTTTAAGTTACAAAAAACTACAACCAAATTCATTCATTACGTTTGAAGGACGCAGTCCAAGTTACAAATTATTTAGATTCAGATTTATTCGTATCCACAATGGGCAATTGATGTTACAGCACGTATAAAAACTAAACGACAAAGTATGAAAGATTGAAAAAATAAAAAAAAACAACAAAACATACCAAAAAGGACATGAAATACAAATAAATACATAAAGGGAAGAGTAAACCTTTTCAAGTGTATGTCATTATTTTAAAAAAAATGCCATTAGCGTCAAGGAAAATAAGTGGTGCTTTTGGATTGACTGCAACCCTGCAACCTTATTAAAGTGTTAAGTAGTAGAAATTTTCCCCACTGTGCATTTCTTTTGCCACATTCTGACAATTAAAAGATGAATGAGCTTAAACAATGCTCATTCAATAAACAATCTATTTTTTTTTACTGTTGATGCTGATTTACTCAGTAACATATTTCAATGTGTCTTTCAAAAGATACCAACATCTCTTCCATGGATATTAGAGGATTTTATTATTGCCGAGATGCAATAAAGTATTAACTTGAGCCCTTGAAAGCCATTATCTAATCTAAAGCTTTAACCCATGGAACTCAATAAAAGTTAGCTTTGAAGTTGCTCTTAATGCAGAGTCATATATTTGGAAGCTGGACTGGAGTATTTCTGCATGGATTTTGCATGTTCTTCCTGTGCATGCGTGTTTCTCTCTGGGTATTCTGGCTTCCTACATTTTTTTTTACCTTTGCCTATAGTTAATCTGCTAATTTCATTGATCAATTCTTGTGTAAAAGTTACTTAAAGTACAAATGAACAAACCAGAAGCTGATTTCATCAGCTCTTGTAAAATAGATTTATAATGTTCAACACATTGCCTTGGGATGGATATGAACGTCTTTCTATAGTAGAACATGACAGTGAGTACCATATTATAAAACCCTGGTTGTGCGCTAACAGAGTCACGCCTCAGTGCTGGAGCTGCAGGACAAAGTGACACTGCTCAGTCCCCTAACAGCCAAACCTGCACTCAGCAATGAGGACATCATGCGCTACAGCAGACAGCTTCTCCTGCCCGAGCTTGGTGTGAAAGGTACCCATGCAGACATCAGAGAGTTTCTGATGTATAAAGTTTTTGATAGGATTATTTGAGCTGAGAGATTCTGTATTCTTTTCAGGCCAGCTGAACTTATCCGGAGCATCGGTGCTGATTGTGGGCTGTGGAGGACTAGGCTGCCCACTCGCCCAGTACCTAGCAGCAGCAGGTGTTGGTGGGTAGATCAATGCAGAGCTACAGTCGAAGTTGGGAAAGTATCGCATCTTGGGTTGACAATAAGTTTTAAAAATGTTGACATCGTGGCTGTAAGTTAGTTTGTAACACAATACGGACGGTAATGACAAACTGTCCCTCGCAGGGCGCCTTGGTCTGCTGGACTATGATGAGGTGGAGCTCAGCAACCTCCATAGGCAGGTTCTTCATGGAGAGGAGAATCAGGGCCAGGCAAAGGCTCTGTCTGCTGCTAGGGCAGTTAAAAGGTAAGACTTGAATGACTGTAGGTTTTTTCAAGTTTTTCTGTGTTAAATCGATCTTCATGTATTATGGCTGGTAAATGCTAAGAAAATGTAGTAATTTGTGTCTGTTTGTGTCATTTTTCACCGTCTAGTTTCTGTGCAAAGTATGCTGGCGCTTTAGAGTCTCGCCACAAGTTATATCCAGCCCCGCTTTTCTCCTCACTCCACAAATATTTTGTAAACATGTTATTTCAGAAGCTTGTTTTTGGGCCTTTCTAGCCCATCAGTGGGCTTACTGTGGGCTCCGTGGATGTCACATCAACTCAGCCACATGAGGGCGACATTAACCTGTGCACTCATTAAAGCTTCTACATTTATGCCCAGCATATTATACAAGTTATTTAGATCAAGAAAATAAAAAAAATTGGAATATATTGTAGTATAGTTTTTGTTTCAAAGTTTCTTCACTTCTTACTTATTAAATTAAGAAGCACAGACATGTTTTTGATGTGCTTGCTTTTTGTTGTTCCGTCGATTCAGTAGTGATTTAAGCTCTACTCCCCGCGTGGATTTGTCGTTGAACTTTAACTAAGCTGTGGGATATGTATGTTGCTTAAAATATATTTCCAGTTTCTGTAAGAAAGATGAGAACCTTAAAATGCTTTGTCTGGATGTGTTCTTACAGGCTGAACTCTACTGTGGAGTGTATTCCCTACCATCTGCAGCTCTCGCCAGAGAACGCCTTGCAGCTCATTCAACAGTATCCTCAGGCTACATCTGTTACCTGTCAAAAGCTAAGATGCTGTCAGTATAAATCCTACTTGCAGTTCCTGTCAAGAACGTTGTAATAATTTTAGGTTTTTCATGTCGTATCTGAGTGGCTCTTTGTTCCAGGCTGGAATGATTATACAACATACTTCAGTGAGTTATATCTAGCAACAACAGGAATGCACAAGTTTTAAATGTATTGGGTATTTTCTGCATTTTGGGTCCAAACTGGGGCTGCACTACTGGCTGCAAAAGTCGGTTGCGTTTTTTCTTTCCAAAAGGAATTTCCCGGGTTCTAATCATAGCTTGGGGTCTAACTGCATGGAGTTTGCATGTTCTCACCTTGCATGTGTGGGTCCTCTCTGGGAACTCTGACTCCCTCCGACAGTCCAAAAACATGACTTTTGCTCTAAATTGTGCTTGGATAGGAGCGTGTCTCTGCACTGTTGTTTGTACTGTTTGTCTAACTTATCTCTGTGTATTGATCTCACCTACAATGTCCATTGGAGATGAGTGAGGACATAGAATAGACAATGTATGGATCCAAATTGTTCATACAGACCCAGGCATATTAAGACACTTCTGCCAATATTTGGTTATTTATTTCTTAGCACATGTCAAGCTTGTACCATAATTATGTCAAATCACTTGACCACTCCCTCTTGGCCAAACTAGAAGTAGAGTTAATCTGGTTTTAAATAAGTTGCATACATTTTCATCAAGGTTGAAGTTTGTGTGACTCCAGAGGCCTACATTTAGACATTTTAATATTGTAATAAAAATCCACAGACGTAATAACCTGGGCATCCAATATATGCAGGTACTCAGCTGCCTCACCACTAGGGATGATTGGTGCATCACTTCATGTACCACTTTTCTTACCCTGATGAACCCACCTCTTTGGAACAGTGCAAATCTGCACTCAGCAGACCTTGCACGTTGCAACATTTTTTTGCCATTAATCACCCTAATTGGAGGTTTTTGTAAGGCTATGCTGCTGTTCAGTCCCAATCCTCAAATTCCCTTGTGGAGCTGCTGTTGCATTCACCCTTTGAACATAACTGCGTTTAACCAAAGATTTAAGGGATTAGCAATTACATTCTTTCAAAAAAAAAAAAGATCCAACCACATTTTTCGCTCAGATTTGATGGTGGCCCTTTCCTGAAAGTTTTAATAATGGGTTGGACAGCTCTTAAATCAATTTGGGTAGCTTCCACAATCTCCGTAGATGTTTTTATTTGACAGATAAACGACCACAGGATGTGTCTTCTGACAAGGTTGTTTAAGAAATGAGAAGCTACACACTGCATCAGTCAGGCTTAACTGACTATGACATCATAATCTAGGCAGTAATTAATCAATGTGAGACTCTTATCTGTTTGCTTGGTTAAATCCAGCTGCTGACTTTTTTGGATACACAGTGTATAATAAAGGTTGAACTAAATCACGAAGACCCTTAAAATTAATTGCATACGTGGCCTTGAGGGCGGTGTGTAACCCTGGGATGAGAAATATAATCCAACTCATCTGTAAAGTCTTAATCAAGTTTATGATTAGTTGCACGAAAACTATTTTGTTATCCTAATAAAACGTAAGTAATTTTGGATGATACCTTGACTCCTCATGCCTCATGTATGACATTGTGGCTGACTGTTCCGACAATGTTCCCACACGTTATCTGGTAAATGACGCCTGCGTGCTCAGCGGCAAACCTTTGGTGTCAGCGAGTGCTTTGCGAATGGAGGGACAGGTAGGCTGTGGGGATATTCCCCCTCACTACACCCAGCTTAATGAGATCTACTGCATTAATTGTGTGTGTGTGTAAGCAGTTGACTGTGTATAACTACTGCGGAGGTCCTTGCTACAGATGTTTATATCCACTTCCCCCACCTCCAGAGACGGTAACCAACTGTTCAGATGGAGGGGTGTTAGGAGTAGGTGAGTTTCCCTCCCCACCTCCCCACCTCCCCCCTCTCTCACTTTCTTACTTTTATCTGAAGCCATTAAGTTCGTGAATGTAAATAACTCTTATTTGAACTTTTTTTTTCTTATTTATTTCAGTTCCAGGTATAATGGGCTGCTTCCAAGCCTTAGAAGTCCTCAAAATTGCCTCTGGGCAAGGTTGTATCCTTTATCTTTCCACTGCCTTGTCCCACTTCACTTGCAGAACCCTCCTTTGCCTTTTTGTTTCTTTGTTTCATTGGGATATGCCAACAATAAAATTCTCAGAAAGATTCCATTGTAATAATGCCTTGTGCTTGTCTGATAAGCAAACAAAAACAGAAATATTATGTCTATATTTTCTGAGCTCTGCTTTCCATTTGTTTGCCATTGTCTTGTTAAACTGCAGGGATTTATCCCGACTCGCAGGAGAGAATAGGCTTGCTCTATCCTGCCCTTTGTGTTGCATTGTCAGCCGCACGCTGACACCTGGCTATGATGCGTCATTCAGGAAAGTGTTGCGCTTTTTTCCCACCAATACTGCCTGAATGTTGCCATGCTCTTACAACACCAGTGGGAGACGTGTTAGGCAATTCTCTAAATCTTTTTCAAAAAGTAACCTTTCCCTTGACTGGGTGTGCCAGCTTCCTGCGGTCGGCAGCTGCTGATGTTTGACGCTCAGGGTTTTAGATTCAGGCCCATCAGGCTGCGGCCCAAGCAGGCTGACTGCGCGGTGTGTGGAGAAAGCCCCACTGTGACGCAACTGATTGACTACGAGACTTTCTGTGGGTCTGCCGCCACAGATAAGGTTGGTCATTACAGGAGCTTATCACAGCGGTCCTATGCAATCATGAAAAGTATGGAATATGATTGTCATTTTCCAAATCTACATAAATGTGGTATAAATATGATTAACTGGAGTTTCAAAATTATTTTACACAATCCTTTACCTAAAAGACTGAAGGACATATATTGTCATAAATAGGTACCATAAAATTTCAAAAGATGAAAGTATGGAAAGCATGTGGCGCATTTTCTACACAGAACCACTGTGAGGGAAAGGTGGGTGTAAACAATTTCTCTGTTGGAAATACTTTTATTTCCAGGGTTATAAATTTGTTGAAATCTTGGATTTAATGGAAGAACCAATTCAAACCAGATGGAAGAGCACAAAACATGCCTTGGCTACAAAATATAATTAAAGCAGGGAGTAAACCGCCAGACTTCCCAAGGTGTTGTTTGTGAGCATAAAGTTTACCTTCTAATAGAATATTCTCTTTTAGTTTCAGTCTTTATTTTTGTGTCCTCTTTAAGGATAACACATTCACTTATTTCTGTAGATTAAAAGCGACTCTTTCCAAGCAGTCTTCTGGAATGCTTAGTCCTGATGACTAGCTATGTGTATTTTCTATAATTATTTATGTATACTGATAAAAATCGCGATAAAAGCACTAAGTTGGCAAGATCAGCAGATAAGATCGGTTTCACATGTAAGTATTGGCTGACCATCGATACACCAAAATTAAGGAAATCTTGGCCAATTGATCTTCCACGTACGTAGGGATAGCTTAAGGTGACTTTTTAGGGTCAAAGAACATGTTTTTGGAGAAAGCTAACTATAGTTAGCTTCCTTAGTAGTTGGTCTTATAGAGTTGAAATGGTGTGACAGATGGTGTCGGATTGTTTTGTCATCACTACAGAGCAATTCAACCCTCAAACCAAACCGAATATGTGGAGAAAAGTGAGACTTCACTGCGCGGCTTTTTAATTACTATGTTGACCGTTGTTTGGACAAAAAGGGATGCTAAAGCCAACGCTCATCAAAGTAACAATGCTATTTAAAACTCGAGTGAAAATTATGTTTATCTGGACAAACCACCATCGTTACTCTGAACAGCTTATATTGAAGTTGGAGACTTTTCGTTTGCTACCTCTTGGGTGGCCATTGTGGTACAGTGTAATGCTCGAGTTTGCCATTCCAAACATAATGTCATTCTTAGTAACTATGAGCTTTTTTCTTAGCTGCCTTTTGCACCTTTCTTTCTTTATTTCTTTCATTCCAAAGGAAAAGTTGTAAAAAATATGTTCTATGGATTTTGAAAAAGAGATGATCTAGTTGGGCCAGATCCCAAAAAGCATAAAAAATTATTCTTTTATCAAATCTCCTCAGAAGTTCAACATTGTATTGTTTCTTGATTTGTGGAAAAATATGCAGAATAAACTCAGTTTTTAAAACATTTTATGCTGAAATGCCCAGGACAATCTAAAAAGCAATACAAAGGTTAAGAAATTTTAAATGAAAAATTAAATTTTTAAAAGGAAAAATTTGTGATAATCCCGTAGATACATTTGTCATATTCTTCACATTAGTACCCCTAGAGTTAAATGCGGTTGATATCTTGTTCTCTTTTCAGTGTCGCAAGCTTAACCTCCTGTCCAAAGATCAGAGGATCACAGTGCAGGTAAAGTATTGCACATATTTGGAACAGTTAGGTCATTGCGTGACTCCCTATATTTAGTGCCATTTATTCTGTGGTTACTCACAATTTTCTCAGTTTTAATACGCATTCATAAGCAGATTAAATCTCAGCTCTGACCCAACCTCAACTGGGAAAGGAGTGAAAATGTGCCTGCAGATTTTCTACGAGAAAGAACATTTTCTCCTTGGCACAGAGAGAAGTGGTAGCGGATTGCATCTGTTTATATTTCAGCAGATTTGGTGCTTTGAAACCCGCTGAGTCATTAAGCCCAGAGATGGGGATCATGATTGATTGGAGTTCAACTGTAATTATGCGAGGGACTCCATTTAGAAACAGTTTTGCTTCCTGTGATTTAAACCAAAGCTGTTAAGCTGCTCATTTGACTTCAAAATTGCAAATCCAGGCAATTTTTAACATTTACCGAGTCATTTTGGTTTCCCTCTTTAACTTAAGATACAAATCTACATACTTTCCTTTGAAATATAAGAGCCCCCACACTATTAAAGCATTTGTTAGTGTTAAGATGCTTCTCATTAATCAGAATGTTATTTAAAAGTGTATTAAATTAGTAATTTCTAATAAGTGAAAATCAGAAGTGGGGAAAAAAAAAGTATTTTTAATACAGATATGCCTGCCCTCTGAAAAAGTATGTCTGTGTACTATACAGTGAGTGTATTCAGTACTTGGTGGAGGCTCCTTTTGCATAAATTGGTGGCGAGACATGAAAGCTGTCAGCTTGTGGATCTGTTAAGGAAGCCCAGGTTGCTCTGTCTTCCTCTTGATAATACCCCTCAGACTCTCTATTGGGTTTAGGTCAGGTGCTTAGATCCAGCACAGTGATAGTAGGGCGATTAAAGCAGGTATTTGTACTTTAGTCGGTTTGGACAAATGCCTAGTCCTGGTGGAAAATGAACTCAGCCTCCCCATAAAACTTGTCAGCAGAAGGAAGCATGAAGCGACTTAAATTTCCTGGTAGAGGGCTGCACTGACTTTGGACTTGATCAAACACAGTGGACCAACACCAGCAGATGACTTGGCTCTATAAGTCAGCCTCACTCCTGTATGTGCCTTTTCTAAATGTTTGACTATAATTCCAGGAATATAAATCAGTAGTGGATAATTCGGGACTTCATATTTTGCTCGATGTCCGCCCTCTTGTGGAAGTGGATATATGCCACTTGCCCTTCTCTCTCAGTATCCTTTTGTCTTGTAGTGGAAGCACACAATTTGAAAAAAAAAATCTTCCTGCTTGCTGTTTCTGTACAATTCTCCCCCTTAATTGCTACCAGATATCCCCCTCTCCAGCTTAGAGCAGAGAAAGAGTGAAGATATCCAGTTACTTCAGCAAAGAATCGTCCAACTGAAGCAGCAGATGGCAGGTGACTGCCAGCCGCCAGGTACAGCACCGCTTATGATCTGCATCTGTTGTTAAAAGCAAACAGGCTCGTCGAGCCACTTTCTCATATTCATGACCTGCTGTGGTCTCATGCTGCAGGAACGGAGGCTTAGGTTGGT
The DNA here is from genome assembly GCA_033032245.1 of Poecilia picta. Classification (NCBI taxonomy): domain Eukaryota; kingdom Metazoa; phylum Chordata; class Actinopteri; order Cyprinodontiformes; family Poeciliidae; genus Poecilia; species Poecilia picta. The sequence continues at coordinate 12,355,347 of CM065374.1, forward strand.
TGGGTTGTAATGGAGTTGCTAGGTGACCTTTTCCAAAACAAGTACAGTCAACCTGAGTCGTTGCTCAGCTCCAGAGAAATTAATATTCAAAATGTTATTTTGGGGCGATTCTTATTAAGGAAGATAAATTTAGCTTTCTGATATTTGTTAGTTTTAGTGCTGAACTTTTCATATCATTTTACAAAATTCAGTCTATTGAAACTCTTCTTAGTCAGTCTTGCTTCCTTGCAGCATGTCGACATTCAGGAAATGCAGCTTGAAAACATACTGAGCCTCAGTAAAGGTTGCCAGCTCATTGATTTTTGCTCTGTGGTTTCTTCTAGTTTATGTCATCTGTAAGCTCGGTAATGACTCCCAGAAAGCAGTGCAGGTACTGGAGAAAATGAGTGGATCAGAACTGGACAGTATCTCGGTGAAAGATGTCTGTGGAGGACTTATGGCCTGGGCAACGAAGATTGATCCAAGATTTCCACAGTATTGATGCAATGTAATATTATTTGCTTGTAATAAACGTTTATGTTTTCCTCCTGTCAACTGTTTTTATTTATATGCTGTCCGTTCTACAAATGTCTCCAATGTCATCACTCTATTTCACAATCTTTCACATGGAGTGCTATGATGGGCAGGTTCCCACATTTTGTTTTGTTTTGTAATAGACTGTGAGTAGACACCTGGATTACTTGCATGCATTGTAACTGCAAAATCAAGTTTCTCTTCCTTTTCTTTTAAAGCCAGTTTTTAACATAATTCTTAACTGTGGGAAGCAAATGTATCAAATAATGTGATTAAACTCAGCCATATTTATATATGGACACCTATCATTTTAAATCAAAATGAGCATTTCAGCAATCTAGAAGACAATCAATGCGATCTAAAGTCAACTTGTCAATGATCTCAAATGTTATTCTTTCTGGGATTAAGTATGTTCTTGCCTTAAAAGGATTATGGTTTGTAGTCATAAATTTAATTGAAGTTAGTGAAAATGAAAATGTCCCACATACTTATCAAATAATAAGTACAGAAAATGTCAGGGATATGAAGTATTTAAATGATGTCTTGTTAAAAATATCTATTTAGAAAACAGTCACTGAAATGCCAAACGCCCACAGTCATCTTACCAATTGTACAATTTTTTTTAGCAAAAACTTTATTTTAGTATGACACAACAAAAGAAAATTCTGGAATATTTGTGACGTGGAATGAAAATGATTAATCACTTTAAATTGTCATACAAATGAAGCAGTTTGTTGAATTTGATTTTATTCTGTGGTATTATAACCAAAAAATACAAATGAAAGCCACACTTTTGAAAAATTTTAAACCATGTATAATTTTCCTTCCACATCAGTTTTGCACTACTTTTAATTGAACTTTCTCATTCGATCCAAATACATATAATACACTGCATATAATTCAAGCTTGTGTTTGTAACTTGACAAAATGTAAAAAAAAAGATTGATAGAAATGAATACTATCCAGTAGACTTGAAGGATTAAAGAAAAATTTATGTTTGACATATTTGAAATATTGGAAAGTTATTAGAAAAGAGAAAAGTTTATTATTCTTCAACTCTTACTCAGTTGCTATTAAATGTTAAAACAGCTGCTTGTTGTTGTTGAGGGATAATTCTTAAAACTGCGAATTTAAAGGTTGGCTTGTTCTGAGTAAACAATTTTTGAGAGCAGGTGTAGTTCAGTTTTAAGCTGTTATGGAAACGGGATGTGGTCCGATTTTATGCCATAACGGCCTGCCATATAGCTGCCTCAAACTTTAGTCTTTTGATCAAGTAGCTCTATTTTGTTCTGTCAAACAGCAGCATGTGCACGTGTTAAGACACATTAAAATACATTTTCTGTGCTGTTAGCTGACATTTAGTGAAACCAACTTGACATATTTTGTTCACAGAAAAATGAATGTAATACTAACCAATCCGGGTCATGTGGAGGATTTTTTTTGGCACAGTTAAGATGAAATAACGGAAAAGGATCGCGCTTGCGCGCTGGTTTGAGTTCCCCCTCCCCTAGCGGAGGCGCCATTGCTTTACATGGACTGTAGTTCAAGTTTTCCTCTCCGCACATGGAAACTCACTTATGCGGAGATAATAAAAAGACTCCAATCCCCAGCGAGAACAACTACTCTCCCTCTTTTTTTTCATCCTCGCCAAACAGGGGGAGTAGTCACAGCTGGAAGGATAATGAGATGCGCATGAATTTACAATCTGGAATAAGGGATTAGATAAACTAAATGGACCGCGCGGTTCGTCTCGGCGAACCTGAATTAAGAATTTAAGTTGCTGTTCGTTAGATGTAAAACGACGACGCTGCACCGTTTTTTTTTTTTTGGCGTGTGACGTTCAAAATCGGGAGAAAAAAAAAAGAAAAAGAAGGGACCAAACTTCAGGCTTAGCTTTCTCTCTGTGGATGGAGTTGAAAAGTTTCATCTTCAGTTGTCTCACAATGGAAAGACAAGCGCCCTTCGCTGGAAGTGGAGGTAAAGTGTCATTTACTTCGACGCGTTTGGGCCGAAACAGACTTTTCAACGTAGACGGGGTTCCGGGGCAACAAAGAGGGACAGAAAGAGCAGATTTTTGGCGGCTTGTATAACTTGTTTTGCTGGCGTCCGCTCGGTTTAGGTTCTGCCAGCGAGCCGATAGAAAGTGGGAGGGGTGCAGATGTTCTGAAGCTTTGGGTCCAGATGTTTGTGCGGTTGCAAGAGGTCTAAACGTCAAGTTGAACTATCTCCTGCCTCTCCTTGGGGCTCTAATGTTCGCGTAGAGCTCTGAAGGATGAGACAGGAACTAAAAACGTTACAATTCTGATATTCTTACCACTTCAGTGGCTCATTTGTCACAAAGTATGTACAAATGGATAACAATTGATATTTAACAAAACAGTGCCAGGCAACATGTTTTATGCTGTGCATAAACTAAAAGCAAGCAAAAAAAGTATATATATTTTACTGTAGTTACATTGTAAAATACATGTAAACCAGTGATTCCCAAACAGAGGGGCCCTGAAGAGGAACAAGTGTGTCTTAGTGAAAGGGACACACTAATCGCATGGTAAAATGAGTTTGCATGTATTTATCTGCATTTTGCAAGTGTTTACATGGAAGTAAAAATAAATAAAAAATAAATAAGTACATTGTTTTGACTGTAATGGACTCTTAAAAGCAGCATCCCCTACACAAGTATTCACTCTCCACAGAGAGAAAACAGACAGATCCTGAAACAAACAGGAGTTTATCAGTTAAACATGATGTGCCACAGACAGATGAAAGACAAAAAAGTGTCATCTATGTTCTATTATTGTAAGAAATTATATTTTTAAGGGTGGGGATCTTCGCAAAAAAGTTTGTTAGACTTTCATACTTTTCATGTTATGCATTGTTATTGGGTGCAAAACATATTGCAATTTATTGTGCTTAAGTTGCAGAGTAGTTTGTTTCTTTTGCTACTTGCACTAGTTTTTAAAGAATGTAATACAGTTTATCGCATAAATCATAATTAATCCACATTAGATGTGTGTGTGTGTTTTTAAGGTCATATCAATCAGATTTATGGCTTGCATTTGCTTTTCAATATCTTTTAGCCTACTGAATATAACCCCAACAATAGCTGAATTAGTTATTAACCTTTTTTTTACTTAAGCAGGTTTATTTGTGCATAGTGTCAACATTTGTTTGACCTGAACATTTTTGTTAGTAGTTAACAAACAAAAAGGAAACAAGAAGAAGAACATCTGTTCTTATATTTTTGTTCTCCCTTAATAAGCATACAAATGAATGCCTGCCGCTAAACTGATTGCTGGTGGATAACTGATTTCATGATTAGGTAATACAAAGCAGCAAGAATTAATGAATTATCAGATTTTTCAAGGTGTGTTGCATTTTTCTAGGAAAATATTTTAACCACCAGCTGAACGGAATGCCAAGTTATAAGAGGTGGGTAGTTCCAGGATTAGGAATAACGCTAGGGTAAGGAGATTTAACCTCAAGGCTTGCAACAAAATGTAAACACGAGCTGACTCATTCATGGCCCTACTTTGCTTTTTTATTGTTCTAATAATGTGTGTGTCTTTCTGTGTGTTTGTGGGAACAGGCTTCCTCTGGTCAGAGTGGATTACTGACTTTAGAAAAAAGAAGGAGCAAAACTCCAGGATATGAAGTTTGTTGCAGCAGCCTGTGGATTGTTCAGAGACCTTCCCTCCCTGACCTGGCCCACCTCTTGAACGATTCATGCATTTTCTGAGCTCAGGTGGGTGGGTAGCATCCTCTCAGCATCATTTTTGTGAGTCAGTGACACCTAAATTAAAATTATATGCCACTGACTCATTACTACTGATGAGGAGCGCACATTTCCCGCACGACAAGCCCATCCACAGAGACGGTGCTGTGCTTCTCCCTGCCAGCCTTCACTGAATCCCATCGTTCAGCATTTTCTCACGTCGCAACTGGAAGAAACCCAATGTCTGCCTCCTCTCCCCCGTCCTTTCCTCGGGCCTTCCTGCACTCGCTCCATCCGCTCCACCCACCCTCGCCGGGATCGCCTGGACCGCTCTACCAGCGGCTCTCCAACGGGAGCCACAGTGCCCCAAGTCCTACCAACTCCCGTAGCTCCTTCCATGGGGTCTCCTTCCTGCTGCAGATCGGACTGACCCGGGAGACCGTGAACCTGGAGGCCTGTGATCTCTCGCTGTCCGCGGTCAAGGACCTGGTGTGCTCCATAGTTGATCAGAAGGTAAGAATGTCCTAAAATATCTTGCCATCCATGCAGTCACTCACTCTTTGAAATTGAAGGTTTTCCTATAAAAGTCAGCCATTGTAATGATGCCTCGGAGCATGTCCTGCTGTCTCCCACCACATTCATCTGCCCAGATCATGTTTTTTCAAAGCAGACATCTGCGCCATGAGCTTAAATAATGAGTCAAACACAGCAGAAACGTGCCGGACGGTCACGCCGAAGCTCCTCCAGTTACACAACACGCCGTCCACGTGCCCATTGTTTATGTTGTGGTGTTTTGTTATTTGACGTGAAACAAGTGCACAAACATGTACAGACCTATGCAGCCCTTTTCAGTCCAATCTGGAATCCACTTTTATTTTCCATGACGGCGGTAGTGTGTTATGACCACACCGCTGGAGTGGATTTCAACACAACTGCAGGCCATGTTGTTAAACATAATTTACAATTTCTTTTGATTTCTGGAAAAATAACAACTCGGATGAGCACAAGTGTTATTTTTTCCCCCTGTTATTTTCCAGTTCTGCTGAAATTTATCGAAAGGTTTTATTCATGGTTTATGTATTTTGGTTTCTGCATCTGTGCATGTGTTTGTTTTTATGAAATGTAACACTATTGGAAGAATAAGCATTTCAAGTTTTGCTTTATGAAATAGCTGAAATAGCATGAAGAAGTAATTTGGGTAAAACTATTAACTCAGAAAAGATCTATATCTACCTAAGGTACAGATTTAACCAATCAGATATTTTGTTGCCAACTCCTGATCACAGATTTAGTTTTTATTTCTTTTACCTGTAAATACCACTTTCTAATTGAGTACTTTAAGGCTACGTTCACACATCAGGCAAATTTGACTCAAATCCATTTCTTTGCATATATGCGACCCATACCTAACTTTTTTATCACGATCTGAACATCCCAATTTCATTCTTTTCACCCCCTCCAAGAAATCTCATCTGTGCCACTTCTATATGTGGTGCTAAATCAGATAAGAATCTGATTGTTTGCAAAGCTTCTGTGGTCTAAACGTTCTTGTCACATCTTTACATCTTATCTGACTGTTAGGCCATTGATGTGTGGTGTGCATCGTCATTCTGTACCAAAAAGAAGCCAGATCAGTCGTAAATAATGGCTGAAAAATTATAATTATGAAAGAAGCCTATGTCAGTGGATCACATCACACCACAATCCCACTACTTGTGGTCAGACTGGGCATCCAAACAGACTTCATGAGAAGTCTGTTTGCCATCTTGCCTTTTTATTAGCTACTCCCGTGTTGCTACGATCTTGTGACTATACTGTTGGCTCTGAATAACTTTAAAATTGATCCATAGTTGATGGCATCCGTTATCATTTCTGTAAACAGTGCGCTGCAATGTGATGCCTATCCTTCATCTCTCTATAGATTATTGAAAATAACATCCTGACCGTTTAGGTCACCAAGTTGCCTCAATGTACATCATATCTTTAGGAATTAAAATTTGCAAATTAAATAACAATGGCATCTCATTTGATATTTCAGAGGGAAAAACTTTGAGTTTGTGTTAAATGTAAAATATTATATTTCTACAGCAGCACTAAGCTCCTGCAGAAATATAGATTTTTGAGAAAATTGATTTTTGAAATCTATTGTTAATTAGGAGTAGAAACATCATCACAACCAGGCTGCATTACACAGCTCTACATGTCACAAATTTACATATTTGACTATTATTTCTGAACAAACCAAAAATTAATCAAGAGGTGATGTTTTAGGTTCTTTAGCAATTTGCATTCACTAATAGCGTTGCTACCATTCCTGAAGGAAGCATCAGTTCCTGCGTTTATAACAGGGTATCTGTTTGTACTCAGAAAGTTGCAAGGTTTTAGGGTCTCTCAGAACTGAGGCTGAAAAAGATGGAGGTCACCAAGTAGTCTCAAGCTCAGTGTCCATTGTGGCTGACAGCCATATAAAACACTTTGAGAGTTATAGGTATAAACTATTTATTCACAAGTCCGACCGTTTCTGAAAATTAAAGCACAGGCACTCACTGTATCCTCACTGTATCCTGCAACATCTACTTGAGAACATGTGCTTTTAGTGTTTTGCGTAAGGTGTCGAAACAGTCCTTGCAATGCTAATCACAAAACAAATGGGACAGGTTTTCCAAGTAGCAATAAATAAATCATCATCGGTTATGTTATCATTGACATAATCTGCTCTTCAACTTTAAAAACAAACCGAGTGTAGCATGTTCCATATCGAGCGAAACATGACTCTTCAAAAGGATAAAACTTAGCAACTTTGCTGTAATTCGCTCAGCTTCCTGTTATCTCGAAGTCTAGTTCTCTGTTGTGGTAGCCTGCATGAACAGACAACATGCCTCTACATAATACACAGCTTCCTTTCTAGAAGCTTCTACTGCGTGTTCTCTCCCCTTGTTTTGAAATTATCTACAGCTATTAAATTTACAGTTTGATGTATATTTTTAGTATTACGTCATGGCTGATATCTCATTTGTTAGTGCTTAAAAAGTAAATTTTGACATTTATGTGATATTTGATGTAAAAACCCTTATACCTTTGACTGTAGAGGCTCATTTATGCTTTCTGTACTTGCTATATGGAATATAATTTCTGCTCATTTACATTTGTTGTAGAACTAGTAGATGCATTTCAGATGTTATCTTTGAAGCCAAATCATGTTATATAATTTCTGACATAGTGGAAATGGCTAACTTTGTCTATGCTAACAACTTTTATGCCAAGGAATGCTGTTGTCGGTGTCACATTATAGGTTGAAAACAAATTTGATTTGTATTTTCCGACCATCTGATGACCTAACATGGTCAATCAAGTGTGATGTCATGCCATTGACATTGCAGATTTTTTTAAAGCTTTTGTTTTTGACTTATTACACATTCTAAATAATATTTACCTAACACTAAGTTTTACCAAATCATCAGGTTGATTTGTATTCACCTGCAAGTTCTCAACATCTGTCTAGTGCTGTAAATATCTCACTCAGTTGTTGTTTTGCATTAATATTTTCTGCACTTTGTTGTTGCATGGGATTAATAGAGAGCGAAAGCCTAGTGAATTAATTTAATAGCTCGAGAGTGGATCCATCATCGCCTTTTTTTGGCCTCTTTTGATTAATGTTGATTACTCTGTTTGGTCTGTAATTATCGTTGATGGAATAAAGAAGAGCCTGATTAAAAAGAGCCATTTCATCAGCAGCTGGAATCTGCAGATTTAGACTGGACAGAGCAAGGCCGATGTTTGACACAGTAGTTGTTAAAAATGAAGAGAAATGACATGAGGAGCTGGCTTAAACAGCAGGAGGATGTGGAATTAGCCATCTGTACTGAGTTTGGGTCCTTTGCCTCCAATGTTTTCTGAGTTGACATTCCAGAGGAGCTGGGTAATGTTGTTGTTCTTTACGAGGTCTGCTGATTCTCACTAGCTAGTTATGAGCAGTTCTGGTCCGCAGACCAGAAAATCTCATCACCACGGACATTTAGATGGATTCTGTAATATGTTGGATCTGTTGCAAGAAAACAGTAAGAGGAAAAGTGTTGGAAATATGAGGCTTTCAAGACTCTGAGAAAATCAGTGTACGGTCCTCCCAACCAGCACATCTGCCAAGATAAAATCCATACTACCTTTCTCTTGTGTACATTTTTTTTAATCACAAAAGATGGTATCCATTCAAATGTGGTGGGATTATCTTGGTTCTTCTCTACATTATTGCAGCAGAACACATCCAGCCTGCTCAACTGCTTTTGTTGTAAAGTTTGTCTGCCAATTGTAGTGTGCTGCTTCAACTATTTCATGACATCCAGCCAAATGGCTTTGAGATCAACGGAAAATATGACTGTATCCTCGTGTGCTTTCAGTTTATCCCTGCTTCGCTTCTTGTTTTAAAATATGCATGACAGTGGGAAGTTTTTGTACGGTCCAGATATTCATGCCAATTTGTAAAGCTGTGGATTTCTAAACCTGGTTTGATTGTCCACTGATGGATGTCCCATGGCATCTCTAGTCAGCAGAACTTCAGGTGTCTGTCATCGAAGTGGAGACAGGAAAACGATTTTGGACTTCATCTGGCAATATCTGCAAAAAAAAAAAAAAAAAAGAATGCAAGTGCGCTTCCCTCCCGTGGTGCTGTTTCCTCCGCTGAGACTTGGCCCGTTTCACCGAGTGACTCACTTTTCAGTCATGCAACAAACAGGGATGCTCAGTCCAACTAGAATTTGTGCAGTCCGGTGTCAAGCTTTCTGCTGTATCATCAATTGTGAACTTTCCGAGTTGATTTCAGTTCCTTGTCTTAGTTTTGTAAAAAGTGAAGTTCCACTGCTGCCTTTTGGTTTCCCACCTTTATACTGCAAACAACCTTTTACTTTTTCCAGCACAAAGTTAAATGACAATAACAAATTATTTTATTTAAATATAAATCTGAATTTGCATTTATACCCATTTATTCTGATACCCTTAAATTAAAGACTTGTTTCAGAAGTCACTTACTGATTAAATACAGTTCACCTATGTCTTATTTACTCTCAGTATGAATACAGATGTTTGGCGAAGGCTTCTCATGTCTGTTGGAAACCATTAGTGAAGAAAAAAGGATCATGAAATTCGAAGAACACAGCAGAGATGTGTATACGTTTTAGTTTTGAAACGACATCCTGATAATCGTGCATCTCCTGGAGATCTGTTCAATTTATCATTTGAGAGTGCAAAGTGTATGGCATAACTGCAAACCAACCAAGACACATGACTGTACATCTAAACTAACAGTCAAGGAGAGTGTAGATCAAAGAAGCGACTAAAGACCTATAACATCTCAGTATCTAGTCCAGTTAATGGGAAGATGACTGAGGCTAAATACAGAGCAATTCCAGATGAAAAGCTTTTGAAGTTTCAGCCTCCAGTAGGATAACAATCCTAGAAATCCAGAACTAAAATCTGTGGAGTTAAAGGGACGTAAAATGAAAAGGTTAAAAGTGTGTGAATACTTTTGAAAGTACTGTAAAAGTTTGCTTTAGAAACATTTGGAATTAAACTTAAGGTGGAAACTTGGTGTAATAACGCAAAGTTAACGTCAGACCTTACAATCGAGTTAAGGAGAGGTAGTGGAAGTGGAAAAGTTGAATTATTATATCTTTAAACCAACTACAAATTAGCTTTCTAATATTTTTATTAGAGCTTTGTGTTTAATGAGATTTCTTTGTTTTACTCATTTTTGTCAACGGTATTCATTTGTGTTTTGGATAGGGCTTCTGCTGTAAACATCAAAGACCTCAGAGACAAATTTTCGGTACTTCATGCAGAAAAAGAGTGACCACAATGAAGTCAGGACATTAGTATCACATCTGTCTACTGGTGTCTTCGTTTTGTCCCTTCTAACGTTTTCTGACCAATGTATGCGTCTGACCAAAAATAACAGATGCTTCTTTTCATCTATGTAAGCGGAGGTTTGTTGACTGAAGGCCAAAGTGATGCTCAAATTAACTCAAGACTTCATTACTGTGCTGTTTATAGTACTTTAAAACTGGTTGCATTAGATACTTGGTCTTAATGATGCAGATATGTTTTTACTTTCTGGCGAGAGAAATGCCTGTGAACAAGAGCAGCAACATAGTAAAGAAAAAATCAAATTATCTACTTGGATTTAACAGATTTAACTGTATCCCATCAACAACTAAATTTCAGTTTTAAAATGTATGAGCTGAACTTTGAGCCTAGGATGATAGATTTATTTACATCTAGTAAAATAGAGTTGATGTAAGTTAGACCAGATATCATAAAAGCAGTGGAACTGTACTAAGCTTTAAAAACTGCCAGCTGATTCTTTGTTGCATTGTCTCATTATTTTTGGAACGTTTCAAATAGGTTTTTTTTTATGCAGAAAACAATCTTAAAATTTCATCCTGGAAGAAAGTGAAGCCTCAAAAGCCATCAAAACCTGTTTGACACCTGTTTTTGTCAGAGTTTTAGTTAGTATTAGTTACATTTTAGCTTGGAGATGTTGCTGTCGTTCCACAGTATCAGTGTGTTTTAACTCATTTCGTGGTAAGTAGTGTGGCTTACAAACAAGTTCGAGCTCCTAAAGAGGATTAGGAAGAAAAGTGAACTTGTTGTTTTGCTGCATTCACTTCTTTTACAAAGTGGAAAACAGTTACTGCTGTGGTACGGGTATCATAGCAATCTGCAGTCGCATTCTTTTGGTATCTTCTTAAATCTTGTGACCATAGCTCAAGGACAAATAGTTGGTTTCTTCCTGACGTCGGTGCTTTGCTTTCCTTAAACATTGCTGTCTTTTTAAGTTTCATTTTCGTCTGTTGTTTTTTTCCACACTAAAGTTTTAGGTTGTGTGTTCAAACTTCATAAGAAGTCACACAAATTCTGAAGTCACCATATTGAAAATCCACACCACACATGAATTCAATATATAGCATTGAAGTGGTTTGGCACCAGTAAAACTCCCAGATGTTTGGAAGGTTGAATTTTCATGTCTCCCCTTAACTCTTTCTTCTTGAATCTGTCTCATTGTTGGACAGGGAGTCATGCAGCCTTGTTATAATAGCGGTGCATTGTATAGATTTTGTGCAGCTCATTCCCCTCCCTGCGAAAGGCTCAGCCACATGACTTGGCCAGATTCCACTGAATAGATTTCCTTTCTCTGTTCTCTGAGCTGATCTAAAAAGTAGCTTCTGATAGTAGTGGTTTGAAACACAATAACCAGTTCTAGTGGGTTACGGCTAACCTTAGAACAGAACAACCAGGTCTAATAGGATCAGGCTCTTTCAAGTCCTGAATGCTTTCAAATCACTTCTCGTAGCGTCACCCCTCCGGAGGCAGTTGCAGTACAGGCTCCTTAAAGGCCATGAGAAAGGACAAAAGCAGCCAACCATTGGGTGGTGGAGGCAGATCTGATCCAAGATGGCTTATACACATCCCGACTGTGGCTACGCCGTGACTCCAAGCCGGGAGCTCGCTGTGCTCTGACTTCTCCTTCTGCTGTTTTTTTGGGGTCGGATTGCTTGATGAATGGCGCGAGATAAACATCCATAGCTTCCACTTGTTGAGCGCTTCCTGTTTGGTGTCGCCCAAGTCCTCTCGTGCAGCCAGCAAGGGAGCATTTGTGGGACAAAAGTTCATGACTCTCTGAGAATGACTCCCAGCAAGCCAGCTGGTCGCCCTGGACCGCCAGCCAGATATGGAGCATTCCATCTTCACCCCGGCATATTTGGAGAATGATGCGATGCTGCTGCTGATGTTAATGGGTGGGATCAGACTATTAGGATAGTGAAACATTTCAGTCAAAGACTTGCTGGACGACTTGTCAGATCAGTTTTGCATTCAGCAACTTTTTTGTAAATTTTTGTTTTTATATATTTTTTTACTGTTAGAGCAGAGTTTACTCCAAAATGTCAGTTCAGTTCCTCTGAATCATATGAGAAGAAAATATATGCATTGTGTTCAATACATGATGCTGCTGCAGTTACAGTACAGCTGGAAGGGCTGTGAAAGGCAGCTGCCTCAGCCACAGGTTTCCCCGCTGGCTTTGTCATTGCTGTTAACTCCCAGGCTCTGGTTGAGGTCTGTGCAGCTGCCTCTGTAATTACCGGGACAAAGGCCTTTTTGAGTCAGAAACAGGTTGGAGAACACAAGGGAATGGCAAAGCATTGTAAAATGAAAATTAAGAGTGCTTTTAAATATATTTTTTTAAGTATCTCATGGAAAACACTATAAAATTCAGTGCTGGATACTATTTGTTACTGCCTTTTGTGTGTAAAGTAAAAGTAAGTTTTAACAAATAAAGACAGAAGTGAAGGTACTCCTACCAGCCCTGTATAAGTTACATATCTTCTTCTGTAAACATTTATTACTTACAGAGCTGAATGGGGGGAAAAACACACAAACTGAATGACTTTAGTAAGAAAGGTAAAGAAATATTTTTCTTTACGATGTTGGTTACGATGCACACCCTGATTCTAGTACTTCTTTGCAGAACTCTGATTTTATTATACCATTTAGATTTTTTTGAGCTGTAGTCTTTGTCATACTGTTTGACAGTATGACAAATATTTACCTCATACTATACCCTCATTCTTTGCAAAAAAAAGATACAAATTTGTCAGAAAGCTGTGCTGAAAGATTAAGTTTCTTTTAACTAGAGATGTTGTTTTTGCAAACATATCTTTCACAATTCTGACCAAAAAACCTTACCCTAGTTTCAAATTGCCTAGTTCTTTACATCTCAATGGGCCTCGTAGAGAGAGGATACACATTTTTTATCCTCTCTGAATGAGAGAATGCACCAGGTGAAACATTCACAGGCCCCACTTCACTCCAACTAACCTTGACTGAAACACAAAGGAAATAAATCACCATCAGACTCCCTTGTAGTCAAGAGATGATGCCAACAAGTGCATCATCCCTTGGAGCTGGTAATCGTATTTTCACCCCAGAAGATGTCTCAGCAGCAGCGTAGAACCGTGTATGCGATATGAAGCCAAAACTTTCCTGGAAAGTTCATTTGGCTTTTTGTCAACAACAAAATCAGTCACCAGTGAATCAAAACAACTGGTATTGGTTTTAAAAGACATGGTAATTGCTCCTTTTATACATAGGTTTTCAGTGTTTATTTTCAGGCTTACTGATGTATGTATTCCAAAACCATGGAGTTGACTAAATTTATATCGCAGTGGGGATTGATGCACATGCACAACCTAAAGCCGTTTTACACAAGGAATCTATCAATTTTCCTGGTCTTGGAGTAATTTGTGGAAAATGGGGAAAAAGAAGAAAAAAGGAGGGGGGGGTATCTCTGAAGTTAAGTGAGCTAAGTAATTTCTGCCATCTGCAGTGCACATTGCTGCCGCCTTGCTCCCCTTTAAATGTAAAGTGGCAAGGCAGAACGCAAGGCCTGGCCGCAAGAGTCGGAGAATGACAGAGTGGAGAAGTTTGCATCTCTCTGGAGAAAGGGGGCTCTTTATGGAGGGGTTTGAATTTTTTTTTCCTTCCCAAAACCACCAGAAGAAGTCAAGTTGCACCACTAAACGTGGCTTGTAGTTTGCCTGAATATTCTCCACCGCACTTTACTTGCCAGTTGTGAGTTCATAATCTTACACCACTCCAATCTCTGCTAATGCTATCTGAAATGGCTTTGATTATTATTGTATTGAAGTGGTGGAGTGCAGCGTAACGGTGCACCCATTTAATATGCGGGACTCCCAGCCATTTTGTTTCTGTGAGGCCCTGCACGTGTTATTTGGGATTGCTTCCCATCAGTGCTGATGAATTTGTAACCGTGGATTACCACGGTTCAGTGAAAGAGGATTTCTTGTTTCCCTTATTAATTTACTTATTAACAATCGACTTTGATTGGCTTCCGTCTAGGGAGCTTCAAGCATGACAAATGCTGACTAGAAACAGTCAAACTGCCATTGCTGGCACAAAGCTTACCCTTTTCATATTAATGCATCCCTTTTCTGTGTAGTCGAGTTAATCGTTGCTCACTAGAGGAGCTCTTAGGAGCAGAAGATTACACATTTTTTAGGAGATCTGCCAAAATGTTTTTCCGGTGACCAGCAGTGAAGTTCACGTGACTTCTATTGTTGCCACTCAGTCATTTCATCGAGGCAATATTGATCTCTGTAGCATTTAGCAGGTTTCAGAATGTCTTATTCTCTGTTGTTTTCTCAGCACTGTTTGCCTTTCCTGTCTCTCAGAGCAGAGAGTGATCTGTCAAACTGATAGGAAGGTGGCAGAGGAAGTGAAATTATATGTCGATGCAGCAAGAAGGTCTTTGAGCGTCAGAGGGTAAAGGGCATGCAAAACTTTTAACTAGTAGCATTATTTCTAATGTATTAAAATTGAACATTAGAAATTGTACAGCTGCTGAACTTTTCTTTGAATTTCAAACAAAAAGAAAGCAACTCAGCAGGGCTCCTTCTGTCACTGTGTCTCTTTATTCAGCTACATTGGCTGGTTAGCTGCCCTCAGAGCCGCTCCCTGTTTCCATATTCCCTCCGCTGCTGCTCTCCAATCGGCTGTGGTCGGCAGAGCAGCACAGCCTGTTCGAGTCTGTGTGAAATGGCTTTTCTGCACACTGCCCCTGCCATTATTCTTGTCCCTGCATATAAACATTTAGAGAAATTGCCTGTTGGGGCTTGTGTTTTAAAAGGAGGTGACAGCTTGAATGTTGAAATGTGGCTTTTCTGCTTGTTTTTGAGTTGGCACCAACTGCGTTAAGCACAATTAAATCCACAAAAGAACCTGGAAATCAAGGAGCTTTTTTTTATTGGCTTTCTGAAACAGACCTTACAATGATTCTTGATGTTTTTTTGTGTTTTCTTTTGTTGAGCAACAGACGTCTGCTCCTACATCCTGCTATTACCACACACCTTCTGACCTCCATCAGAACAAGAGAAAGTGCAGACGCCATCAATCTTAGCAGAAATCGCCCCCAGGTTCATCTGTTCATTTGCTCCATGTGGAGCCGGTGGCTTTTTTCTGGACCAGATAGGGAACATGGAGTTAGTAGTTAAGTACACTGCCTTGTAATACTATCCATATACTTTAAACGTTTTCAGACTTTGTCACACTACTTTAAAGCATCTAATTGACTAACACAAAATAGTGCCTAACTGTGAGGATAATTATGGTTTTCATTAGAAAAATAAACCAAAAAAATCTGTTGCCGGTGGGATGCGTTTTTATGATGACCTTAAATAACACCCAAAGTAGCCAAATGGCTTCAGAAGCCACTATTATGATAAATGGCATTCATTTGTGTGAAATTTAATCACATCATAAATCTAGCTATTTTGTAGCTGTGAAGCGTAAGAAGTTTGTCATAGAATATCTATAATAGAATATCTATCACTGTACTATGACATGGTGCAGGGATTAGTTTGTGACTGAAAGAAAACTTCAACAACTCCGAGATACAATTTACCACAAGTGGCACAAGAAAATTCAGAAGAAGGAGTTCTGGTAATTAGCGTTTGCCGTTGTGGAAGAAAATTTACTTAGTCTCTATGGTGAAAGATAGCGGTGTTGGTATCATGATGTGGGGATGCTTTTCTCCTGCAGGTCAGAGCTATTTGGAAGATGGAGCTAAATAACGCACAGTCTTGGAAGAAAACTTGTTGGAAAACACTTGAAATTGGGCAGAGGTTCATGATGGCTCTAAAGAGACAGCAAAGAGCTACTATTGCTACATGTTAGTGACCCTGTCAAAACCCAAACCTAACCCCCTTCAGGATCTGTGGCAGGAGTTAAGTGAGGAACTCTTGATCCAATCTGATATGTTTGCATTTTTTGAGAACCATGTTTTGTTTTCCTGCTACTTTACTTTGGCTGTACACCGCTTGGCTTGTTCTGTCTCATAGATTCCAAATAACATGCCTTGTAGTTGCCGAAGTTTGTAGCTGTAATTTGGTATAAAAACTTTTGCAAGGCACCATATATGTTTAAGGCAGAGGTTTAGGGGTTGGATCGTTTGCAGCCATAACTCATCAACTGTTTGCAGGGGCCTGGCCAAGCTTGTCTTAGATCATGCTGCTGTCTTCCTGTGAGGGCCTTAGATCCTGTGACTCAGCCTTCCGCTGCTCTGCCTGGACACTGCTCATGCCTGTAAAAAAATAAAAGCCATGTACACACTCATGCATACACAGACACATGAAACCACACACCTATAGATATATAGATCACTGAAGAGATGCAAGGCTGTTTCTGTTATTTATGTAAATGTTTTGCAGTGTTAGACTTAAAGCCACCTGGTTGGAATAGCGATACAGTGGTTTGTAACTAAACAATGACCTCACCTCCATTATCTCCTCAGCACTTCTGTGGCTTTTGTACTTTAGGCCAATTCAGTTCAGGGGGAATATTGTTTCTCCAGATCAAAATAATAAAAACATGTCAGAATAACTGTAGGATTTTCTTCAGACTGCTCTTGGATTTGGCAGGAAACCATCTGCTTTTGTGATTGATGCAAATAAGGTAAGCGGTATAGCTTTCTTATCGTCTCATGCCGTTTGAACGACATCTAAGATGACAGGTGTCTCCTCTCCTGTTATACTGTGGTCTGGCCAAGGTTCTGCAGCTCATCATGTTGGTTAGAGGAGTGATTCCACCAGTCTGCACCAGTTTAAAAAAAAGGGGGGATGACTTACAAAAGCAGCACGAAAACTACACTGTAAAAAAAAAACGGCCTCATTTTACGGTAAAAAACTGGCAGCTGTGGTTGCCAGAATTTTACCGTCTCTATACGGTAAAATTCTGGCAACCAAAACTGCCAGTTTTTTACCGTTTTTTCAAAATACGGTAAAATTCTGGCAACCAAAACTGCCAGTTTTTTACCGTATTTTGGAAATGCAGTATTTCACCGTATTTTTAAAGTACGGTAAAATTCTGGCAACCAAAACTGCCAGTTTTTTACGGTATTTTGGAAATGCAATATTTTACCATACTTTTAAAATACGGTAAAATTCTGGCAACCAAAACTGCCAGTTTTTTACCCTATTTTGGAAATGCAGTATTTTACCGTTTTTTAAAAATACGGTAAAATTCTGGCAACCAAAACTGCCAGTATATTACCGTATTTCCCAAATACAGTAAAATACCGTATTTCCTAAAATATGTTAAATAAAAAAATAAAATGTGGTTTTGCCGTAGTAAATACGGTCATACTGAATGAGGCATAATATCTACATAAGTGAAAAACACGGCCAGACTGTATGATATATTGGCATTTTATTGTAAAAAATTCCCCAAAATCCTGGGGATTTTATTACTGGTCACTGTTCTTACCAAAATTTCACCATAAATATTATAGTACAACACAAGGAAGTGTAACTTGTCAGCATTTTTATACAGAAACTTATAAAGAAAATAACTTCAAATTAAACAAAATACAGATTATGAGTAATCCACTTAAAGAATTATTTAAAATCCAGTTAAAAAAATGAACCAATTCTATTTTCTGTCCAATTTCCTCACGGTATTACTGACATCTGGAAAACAAAACACACCAAAATAGCATGTGTCCACATAAGAACATTTCTACCTATTGTAGAAGCAAAACAGGTGATAAAAGGATTCTTGTTCTGGGTTGAGAGTAACAAGTCACTGAGTTCAGACTTTGCTCAGGATGGTTGTGGTCTTTCTTCCCAGTCACAGGTTGAAGTTGAGACATGCATGTTGTCAATCAGGTGTTTCCTCTCTGCTGGAAAACAAACAAAGCAAAAGTTAGAAAGATGCAATACATGAACATCATATAAATGCACCATTCACTTAAATTTTTCTTTCACCTTTGTTTACTTGCACAAAGGTGAAAGTAAACACCTTTGTGCAAGTTTGCCTGTATGGAAATGTGAACATTTTCCACACAGGCAAACAAATAGATACACCTGAGACGATTTATGCTATGTTAGTTTTTCTCTGTCACTTTTGGTGCAATTCTGAGCAAAGTGCTTCTTGTTCAAAGTTAGGCGTGAGCATGAAGGTTTAAAGCGATTATGCGTCTGGTCTATGGGCGATGCGACGAAGAGAGTGCAATCCCATGATGCAACTGCCCCTTATCAGGGCCCCGATGTTGTAGACCGGAGCGTTTCCGTCCACACCGTGCCTCGAGTACAGCCAAGCACCGCCTGGTACTTCAACTAGGCGGTGTGATCATTTCTGACTGAAAATTCAGTAGTTCTTAAACCTTTGTTTGTTGTCGACAGGTGAGATCCTCTCTGCAACCAGACAAAATACACAAACAAAAAACATAAACAACAAATATAACTGTTTTAGGCAATTTATGAAATAGATACTCACCATTTATCTGAGTCTCATGAAGGCCAATAAGTTGTCTTCAACCATTTATGCAAGTTTCAATTCCTGCAAACTAGCAGAAACAAAGCTGTAAATGTGAACACTTTCCATACAGGCAAACAAATAGATACACCTGAGACGATTTATGCTATGTTAGTTTTTCTCTGTCACTTTTGGTGCATTTCTCAAGTCATTGTTGGCATTTACAAAACAGTAAGCGCATTTCTCAAAACAATTTGTAAAAACAGCAAAAATAGCATTCGCTTGCTTGAAAAATTCTTAGTTCAACTCAAAATTCTGTCAGTTAACATATCAGTGAATCAAAATAATAAGTTATAGATTCTCTTTGTACAGATAAGACAGTCAAATTGATTAGTAATGGGAAGAGACTACAAAATGATCATTTACGCCAGTGTTTCTCAACCCTGGTCCTCAGCGCCCCCCTGCTCTGCATGTTTTAGATGTGCCTCTATTCCAGAACAGCTGATTCTAATGATTGCATGACCATCAAGTACTGCAGAAGCCTGTTAATCATCCAGAGATACAATTCAGGTGTGTGGCAGAAGGGAAATACCTAAAACATGCAGGACAGGGGGGGCGGTGAGGACCAGAGTTGAGAAACACCGATTTACGCTTTTTGCTGTAATTTATTAATGGACCATGCCATGGTTATTCAGATAGAAAAATACAGAAATGCAAAGAACAAAAAAAAAAGTAGAAAAGGAACCACAGGACAATCTCGTCATGGAAAACTGTACAGTGCTGTAGAAATTACATTACATTTTAATTTCCATCGTCATGCTGACAAAGGTTCCTGAGTGGGGTTAAGGAATGAACAGTAGTGTGGGAGGACATCCATCAGCATCATGTTGTGGGTCGCAAACCATATCCTGATGTTGGACTGATGGAAACTGGCAGATGTCCTCAGCCTCTTCTGATTCTTCTTTTGCTTCCCTCCCAACTGTTTCCTCCTCAGCCTAACTCCTCTTGTTCTCTCTGGCTGTTCACTCTGTCCAGATCATCAGTTCTCAGAAATGTAACATTGTGTTGTGTTCTGGCTATATACCATATTGTTGCCAACTGATGGTTCACAAGATGCACCTTCAGTCTGTTTCAGAAAACTGGTTGATCGTTGGTTGAGCTCATGGTTCATACATTGACCTGTAAAGAGAATCCAGGTCTCACTTGGGAGCAATTTACCAATTCAGGACAGATTTAGAAAAGAATTGGATATAAATTAATTAAATTATGATTGACATAATGACAACTTTAAGACTTATGCATGTTAAGGCTTACACAATGAACTTATGCTGTTTTGAGAGTGGAGACAATTCAACAGAGACACGTTTAACATATTTTGACCAACACGATAAAATCAAATTACAATGGGGGGAAAGCAGAGAAGTGTACATAATCAGCTACATGATGTACAAAAGCAAAACTTGCAAAAGGAATGAGAAACTCATTTTTTGATGTGCAGAAGTGACACAGTAATTTGAAGATTGAACAGGTAGTTTTAAGAATTTCAATTATTTTCTGAGAAATGCACCCAAACTGAGAAAAACTGTAAAATATTAATATTTAAATTTCCTTATCTTAAAACCCTTCAACTGTCATGGAGGGAGTGAGAGTCAAGAGGTCAAAGGAAAATATTAAATATTAGCTCTGATGCCAAGCTTTATACTTCCAAGTATTACCAAAGTATTGAAACAAAAGCTAATGTGTTCTTCACAGTTTTAACTTGCATGCATGAACATTTCACACTCAAAGTAATTCAAATTAATTTCTGAACCAAACTTGAAAAAGTTGCTTCTACCATTAACAATAACTTTAAGCACATGCAGTCTAAAGTAGACCAGAAATATAATCTATGCAGTCGTTCCGACAGAAACATTAATGGAAGTGTGGCATCTGGGAAAATTAAATGTTCTATATAGTAAAGATATCTAGCTGCAGTGCATGTACATAAATAGCATGGCTCAGAAAGTACACATTTCTTTATCAGTTGGTTAAAGTTAGCTAACTTCAGTTCAAACCATGAAAGGGGCTCACCTGTGATGCAGAGATGCGTTTCCTTCTCCTCCTGAACGCGCAAAAATAGCAGAAACTTGATTTCAAAGACAGCAGCCGCATCCTGACAAATACAAGGCCTACTGGACTCTCAGCACCCTGAGCTAGCACCTGCTAGTTAGCAGCCTTAGCTAGCGCACTGTGACTTTACTGTGTTGAGTTCAGGACACCACAGTAACCTGAGTCACGCTCAACTACAGGAACAGAGTTAAAAGAATTTTCCTGTTGATACTGAAAGATCAAGCAGCAATACAAACTAGATAATGATTTGTTCACATGACAAATAACAGTCTCCATTTACTGTAACCCACACTTGGTTTTAAATATTCTGATATGGGTTGAGACTAATCTAGTCCAGATTTGAAGAGTCTAGGTGTTGTAGTTTTTTAGCTAGAGTAAATTAAAGATGCTGATGGTAGTGAAAAATGGCCTTTAGCCATTTTCCAAATTGGAAGCAGCAATTGGAAACCAACTTCAGCTTCATCCAAGCAAGAGGGGCTAACATACCGTTCTCTTAATGTATAAGAAATCTATGGTCGGCTTAAAATTAATCTCAAATGCATCATTTAATCCAATATTCTTCTAAATGATGGTGGCGTTGGCTGTAGGAGTTTGCTTTGCAATCGGTGGGTCGCTAGATCGATGCCTGGTCTACTGTTGAGATTTCAGTTTGTTGTATTAAAGGCATTATTATAAAAGAAACCAAAATATCACACCAGCATTCTGTTCTTTGTAAAAATTACTTTTGCAATCTTGTTTACAGTTTTACATTGTAGATATAATTATCAGCAAAATTTGTAATTTTGGCTGATTAGTACTGTTAAGTTTAGGGTAATTAACTGCTGGCTATATTACAATATTTTTATATGAACTTTACAATTACTTATGTTTTTACAATATATTTCTGTATTTTCTACATTCATGACTGTCAAAATTACTTAGGATATATGTTATGATAATTCCACATATTTTCTAAACTAGTAACTGTTGGTATTTTACCATTTTTTACCATAGATTTACGGATTTTTTCTGCAGTGTCGACTTACTGTAATTCCATGTATTTTTTACGGTAACAAAATGTTTTGGATATTACAGTCAGTAACCGTTAGTATTTCACAATTTTCTTACCGTAAATTTACTGAGTTTTTTTGCAGTGTTGACTTACGGTAATTCCATGTATTTTCTACGGTAACAAAATGTTTTGGATATTACGGTCAGTAACTGTTGGTATTTCACAATTTTCTACCGTAAACATACTGAGTTTTTTTGCAGTGTTGACTTACGATAATTCCATATATTTTCTACGGTAACAAAATTTTTTGGATATTACGGTCAGTAACTGTTGGTATTTCACTTACTTCAGTTTCGACTTACGGTAGTTCCATGTAATTTCTACGGTAATGAAATGTTTTCGATATGACGGTCAAAAACTGTTGACTTTTTACCGTTTGTTACCGTAAATTTACTGACTTTCTTTGCAGTTTCGACTTATGGTAGTTCTATGTAGCTTCTACGGTAATTAAATGTTTTTGGATATGACAGTCAAAAACTGTTGGCTTTTTACCGTTTGTTACCGTAAATTTACTGATTTTCTTTGCAGTTTCGACTTACGGTAGTTCCATGTAATTTCTACAGTAATTAAATGTTTTTGAATATGACGGTGTTAGTTTGCGACCCAAGAGGAAAACAGACTGGAGCCAGTAGGTGTAGAGTATTCAATATTTTTTTCTTTATCTTTAGTTCAGTTCAGTTCAGTTCAACATACAGAATGGCAAACGGGTCACAGAAGGAAGAGGGAAAAAGTCTCCCACTCATCTGGATCACCTGGTTTTTAAAAGATTGGCCTCCACAAAGGGTAGAGGGGTGGAGACATTTACATTTCCAAAAACGAATGAATAAACATTTGCACCAAACAATATTCCTAACAAACAAAATGTCTTCACAAATACAATTAACTCAAGCAAAACTAGAAACAAAAACAATCTGGGCCCAAACAAAATCCAAAATACATCTCTCCTCCTTCTCAGAAAATGGATTTTCCCAATGAAGCTGATTGGCAACACCAGGTCCTTGTCAGCACTGCTCATGGGTGCGCTTCCATGGCAATACATGACCAGGTGACCTCAAAGAGATGAAAAGATGATTAAACAAACAAATTAAACAATCTCCCCAAACAATACATCCACCCAGATAAACCAGAATATACTGTATAAAATACACAAAAAACAGTCCCTATTAGGGAGGGGGTAAATCCCTCACAGACGGTCAAAAACTGTTGGTCTTTTACCGTTTTTTACCGTAAATTTACTGACTTTTTTTTACAGTGTAGTAGAGTTTATTGCAACAGGATTTCCCCCAGTGTATTATAAGCTTGGCGACCCGCCATGCTTTACTAGTCCCCCCGCCAGGCTAAGCATTGCTTGTTTACATTTCTAGTAAAATAATAATAATAATAATAATAATAATAATAATAATAATAATAATAATAATAATAATAATAATAATAATAAATCACTTTTTTAAACCGGGCTGCAAGCGTCTCTGTTGCTCTTAGCATTTCACTAGCAGAGCAGATTTACTCCTAAAGGATAGGTTTATAATAGGTTTATAGTTTATGCATTTGAAGCTGACAGCGCGGACCAATCGCACAACTGGCGCCTCTGCGCTTTGCCTCGCAAGCTGCCCGCTGCTTTACCTCAGCGGGATCACGCACTGCCGCCTCCTTTCACTCAAACTGGACACAGGCTGACCTGTATGGATATTTACATCAACTTACTGTGAGGAATTATGGTCCTTTGGAGAACTCTAGGTAAGAGTTTAAAACCCACCGCATTAGCTCTGGTTGCGCAGCTCAATGTGAACTGCAAGAATAACTTGCAGAGGTCGCATTGTGAAGTGGTGAGAATGATTTATCTTTGTGAATGAACAATATGCGGCGTTTGCATCTCAACATGCTGCCCAGCGTGTGGCTCTGTGTCTGTCTTCCCTGTAAAGTTTATGTCTGTGGTCCCGTTTGGCCGGAGTTTGTGGATAACGAGCAGCGCTAAGCTAACCTCATCATGCAGGTTTAGCCCGGTGAGGAGCTTTCGCAGTCTCCTCGGAGTCACACATCATGCTGATTTCATATTATTTTTTTATTTTTAGTATTATTTTTCCAGTTACACTATGCATTAAAACCATAGCAAATGTTAGTTTGTCTACTTAGAGCAGTGGTTCTTAACCTTTTTTGAGGTACTGAATCCTTCAGTTGCATATGCGCATTCACAGAACCCTTCTTATTCCTCTAACAGCTTCTGTGTAAGATATAGTGAAATATGGAAGAAATTAGTTTTATTGGCCAGCCTAAAAAGCAATAATTGCAGTTTACTCATTTGTATTTATAAATTCAAGGATTAAACTCACAGCATCAGATTGTTGCTGTGGTAACAAACAATCTAACTATGAATATTGTTCTTTGAAATTTTACAAAGCAAACTTGCCAGCTCCTTAAAAACTTACATTTAAATGCTAAACAATTTAAAAACTTTTAATCTATGTAGGCTATGCCTAAACAATTGAATCAAATTTAGCAGCATTGATCATCTCAATAAACAAATGTTACATTTGTGTATCTGTGGTCTAAATAAATAGCATTTCACTGGAGATCTTATCCAGTAACATATAATTACAGTGTAATACTTCTACATTTCCTGCCAACTTGTCATTTTTTAATACAAAAATACTGTGGACGCCTCGACGCCCTGACCCCGGGGTTAGCAAGACATCTGGGGGAAACCCTGATTGCATATAATATCTTGCCACTTTTTTTACTTCAGGCATTTTGTGCAAAGCCTAACTAAAGTGATCAAACATCTCTGGGACTTGCAGACTGATAACCTTACAGCATTTCACTCTTTCCAAAGCAAAGGAAGCCTGCAAGCATGCTGTTGCTGCAAAGAGCAACAGTTGAATTACTGTTAGGATTTTGACCTTGTTTTACTTGTGTCACCACTGTAGCACCACATACATGTGGAGTACAGCGTTATTTCATGCTTAGCTGTGACTTCGAGGGTTTAGAAGCATCAAGTGTCATTCAAAATGTTGTGCTGCTACGTTCTGTAACGACATTGCGCTTGTACTGTAAGACCTATGAATGAACAGCGAGGCATATTCCCCCACATGGAAGAAAACACGTTAGTCAGCCCTAAGAGTGAGAAAGTAGCTGCTTCTATTACCACTAAGCCACCACATGAGTTTCCTTTCTGCTGCATGTGGCTCATTGAGTTAAAACTTTTCCTTTTGCAGAGGAAAGTCGGCTATGTAATGAGGAACATATACAGTGACTTTGTTTCGGTGCACGACGGGATGGATTCGCAGGATTCTGGAGGTGTAGAAAGATGAAGTATGAGACAGCCACGCATGCCCTCCCCCCATTTCTTGTGCCTCCAGCTGTAAGGTGTTTTTCTTGGCCTGAATGTAAAAACACAGAAGCAAACAGTTTTATGTTATGTACGGTGGAAACAAAGCCTGCATCATGGAGTTAGGAGGAGAGGGAATTACCAAAAAAATGTCTTTTTTGTTTCTTGAACATTACATGTGTTTGTCTTCAGAATATTTTCTTATATACTTTTAATAGCCATGCTGCAGAGCTTTTGTGGAAGTGCTTTTGCACAAAAACAGGTTGAAGGTGAAGTGGCATAGCTTTGACTCAGTGGAGCTAGCTTCTTTTATTCTTTGAGATATTGTTTTTTACATTTTGTAATTTTTTTTACAGTGTGCAATTTAGTTTCTGTTTTGAACTGAAGATAAAAAAGTTTGTTTTCCTAGTAAATAGTGACTTTTCATAAAATAGACCATATTACGGATAAACTGCATTTTTACGAAGTAATAATAAAAAAAGAAGCCATATGATGAAAATAAGGAACTGTTAGGGAGAGCGGTGTGCTCTAATTTAAACTGTTGAAACTTTAAGTATCTGCTATCTTTATCTTTTAGTCAAGATTTGGCTGCAGTCAGTGTTTTTGTTGCAACTGTTGCATTTGAGTATTTTAGAATACCAGTAATGGAGTTCAAAAGGTGAAAACCGTTTATACAGTGGATGAAATAACTCCTGCTAATTTTCAAAACAAAAGCATGTTCTCTAAATACTGCTGTAGTTTCATTGCAGTGTGGAGAGGCAGAATATCAGTGAAAAAATAAAATGACTTAAATAAGGGCTTTAAAATAATTTTTATTATGTCCTTCTGTGATTCAGTGAAATAGGCACCACTTTGCTAACCTAATAGGATGTAAGACATTATTTGTAGCCAATCACCAAGTTTTCCAAACATCTCATGAGGGATTTTGAGCCATTCCTTTTTACAGAAGCTCTCTAAATCCTTCAGTGCTCTTGTTTTCTGCTGACAATATGCATGTTTTCTGTTGGATTGAGGTCTGGAAACTGATTTGGCCACTCCATGACCTTAATCTACTTCTTCTTTGGTCACTCATTGTTGTGTAGTGTAACCTTGGTTTTTATTTTTTTTTTTGTGTGTTTTTTTTTTATGGTGGACGACTAATTCTTTACCCCACTTTGGTGTTAACCTAGATTTCCATGTAAATTACCCTGTTCATTAGTCTATCAAAGCACTGGAATGGCCCTGGGGCCGTAGCAGAGCCGATTTGTACTGATTGGAAATCTTGACTGGGGAACTGAAACCTATATATGGCTTCTGTAGCTAGGGGATGGTTGACCTTGGTAGTTTACAGTGTAGCATGTTTCTGATGGTTGTCTGGTTATTTGGTCTTATTGCTTTCAGAACTCTAACAAGTTCTCTAAGTCATCACTGGCTGTGGAAACTTCCTATTGGATACCAGACAGTTTGGATTGTTTCTTGGTTAAGGAGTTTAATATATTAAATGTGACAGCTTGAGCCCTTACACCCCGGTTGTGGTGATCCTTGAAGCATCAACTGCAGATCATCTCTTTTGAATCTAACCCAATTCTTTAATTGGATTGCTTCACAGTATTCTCAAGGCTGCAGTTGTCCGTATTGGTTGTGCACTTTTTTGCCACTTTTTTTTACTTCCAGTCAGCTTTCCATTAGCCACACTTATCAAAACGAACAAAAACTATTAATGAATTAGCATGAAAACAATTATATTAAGATGTATTGTACCTGTATTTTATCACATAAATGTTATTATGTTAGATTTGTATGTGGGGTTAGGAATGTATTTGAGCTTCTTTCCTATTTAACTCCTTTTCATTGTCATGAATTAGCAACATTCATAAAAAATTCAGGAATATTTAACATTAGCATGATGCAGTTTTACATCTGTACAGTAGTATCATTTTTGCATTGATGTAATTCTATAAACAAAACTATAATTGTATTGGATAAGTAGATAATGTGTATATTTATTCCTGAAGAAAGAACTGTATAGTCACTCTAACCTTATTATATTGAAACAGGTCATAGATGACAAAAAAGTTATTAAAGCAATAAATTATTTAATTTAGTAACACCATTTCTGCAAATAATTCATTTTTTAATGCTACTTGAAAAGTCCTGTGCAAATTTTAACATTTGCATTTGACATGCACAGTAATTTGCATCATTTACCCTCAACTCTGGTGAGCATATGCAACTAGTTTTTCCAGTGGCGTATTTTGGCAAAGTATTAAGTATCGAAGCACATTTTCCTCTTTTGTGGGTGGTAAATTATACCTCAATTTACCGTTTTGATGTAAAAAAAAACTTTCCTTTCTAAGAAACCTTGACTGTGGTTTATTCCTTTATTGTAAGACTTGTATACTAAATATGAAACATCTTAAAGCATTCCGGGGCAAAAATCCTGCTATTAGTTGCCACTGAGACCAGAAGCTCAGTTTAACATACAACAAACTAAAGAAAGTTATCTTCTGTCTTTTAATGAAGTTTCTCCAGGGTATGTGATCCACTTTCTTTCACAATTAAATAATTGCAAACTTATAAGTCAATAGTGTTATTTATCTGTTGAATAAAAGCACATTTGATCACACAGACCCTGTGACAGCCTGTATCTTGCCACCTCAAGCAAAATAAACAAGCGCCCTCCACCTCCTGACTGGTGTCGAATATTTCACAAGAGCCAGGCACCTTGATTAAAAAAAACACTCCAGCTTTTCGGAGGTTGAATGTTATTTTACGTGCGTACCTTGTTTTGTCATTGCATTTCTTCAGTAACCTAGATGTACATGCTCATACCCAGTCGGAGGAGCAGTTGTTCTCTCAATATCTGCCTATAGCCATAGCTTCGGTACCCAATAAAATCTTAAGAAAGGCCAGCTACAAAGTGGTAAAGATGTCTTTTAAGTTTAGGTTTATATGAAGTGACACATCATTACTGCAGCCTTAATGAAAGACTGCATAGCTTTAAATAATGACAGCTCATAGCATTTTCTAAACGAAATGTTGTGTAACTTTAACCTTTACACCGTGGGTGTCTGGCTGTGTCAGATTAGATATTTACAGTGTAAGAAGGAGGAATGGCCTAATGCAGTGAAAATAAACCACATGACAGTTGAATGCCAGAGGTAACGGGGCCTTCCTTCCCTTTGCCATTTTAGGAAAAAAATTGTGCCTGTTTTGAAGAGTGTTTCTGAATGACTTCATAATAGGCAGCCAAATAACACTAATGATAAATAAAATTGTAGAGAAAAGTTAGAAGAGATAACCTTAAATGATTAGTTAACCAATCAAATGATTGATGGAGTAAAGAAAAAAGAAAAACAAACACACAATCTCAAAGCTGAAACTTTATTCTTTAATTCCTTTTTTTGTTTTATATTTTTGTAAATTTGTCAAAGCAAAACAATCTGGTTCCTGATATAATTTATGAAACTGTTATCATCCCTTTTTTTTACTTTTACAGTGTGTTTACCAGTTGAACAAATTTTTGTCATCACATCTGCATGGTCCTTTGCCAGGTTGTATCAGTCTAAGATCCAGCAGGACACGCTCTCTTTACTGTGATCACACACTACTCTTTACGCCATTTGACTTATGAAATCCGTTTTGCTGTGCCTTGCAAAACCGTTTTACATTTAGCAGTATAACCACAAACTTGAGTGCATTTTATTGAGGTTTTCTAATAGATGAAGACAAAGTTGTAAATAGCTGTGAAGTGCTGGGACATGAAGCGCGTGGTGTGCATTCAAATGATGTGTATTAAGTATAAGAAAACCTGTTTGTGCACCTTCCTCAGCATGTCAGATTCTGCTGATCAACATTTACAAAATAGTCGGACATCGCAGGATGTTGTGAAGTCTCAGTTCTGTGTAAACTTTTGGACTGAACAGCTGTTGATCTGTCTATGCTTTGCACTAGGTTCCCTCTTTCTGCGATATCATGTTACCTCTTACAGTTGACAGCAAATACAAGTAATACTATCTTCCAAGGTAGAACGTTGGAAGAACACCCCATTTCTTGTTGAGACCTTTCAACTGATCGCAAGGTGAAATAAACATGTGCAGTTTTTCCAGGATGATTTGTAATCATCTTTAAAAAAATGTTCTAGAACATAAAACATTCACTAAACATCTCCACGGCCTTGTCCCTGACCTGATTGGTGTATTCCTTGATTTCCATGACCTGTTAGTTCACTGATGTTGTGAACTTCTGAAGCAAACCACAGAGACCTTCACAGATCTATGGTATTTACACTAAAATTATTGTATTACATACATGTAGATGCTGTTTATTAGTTAGTAAACTTCAAGAAGTTGGTTGTTGTGGATTTAATTTAGAGGGGTAGCAGAGTAATAGGACCTTCCTGCAAATGCAAAATTTGAAGTTTGTGGTTGTAACTTGAAAAGTGAAGGATTTCAAAAGGTGTGAGTAGTTTTGGAAAGCATGGCATATGAGCCAATTATTTAATAATTGTACATGGGTGAATTCAGATGTGATTTTATTGTCTTTCATAGTTGAAACAGTTGAATAACATGTCAGTCATGTTTCCTTGTCACCTTTACTCACTTCTTTTGTTGCTGTCCTTTGCTTCTTTTAGTCACAACAGGATTTAGCACATCAGTGGTGGATTAGTTCATTTAACAAAACCATACAACTCTGCACTCGTCTTTCCAGCCTGACTTGAGGACCTCACACACAGCCCCCCTGTCTTTGGTGTGTGTGTGTGGTCGTGGGTGCTTGGCTGAATGAATCTTCGTTTTAAGATGATAAAAAGCTTTGCTAGCCTTCAGAGATCCATCCCGTCATATGTGCAGAGGCTGTTCTGTGAGATTTAACTTGCGTGAAGGCTGTAAAACGGCGGTAAGCATTTGTTTTCACAGACCAGAAAGAAAAAAATTGTGTCAAAGTCTGCTTTAGACTGCATTCACCCCATCTTTTTCTGATCAACAAACTGCTTTTAGCTAAAGTGAAATGGTTAAAATAGCGTCCTAAACCTGTCAATCTATTGTTCTCGTACCTCATGCTTCCTCTTGCTTTTGAGGGTGTGGAAAGTTGTGTCGTCTGGCATTGTGTCGCCAGCATGCTTGCCTGCAAATGCTCCTGTTACAGAGCTCTGCACAGTGGAAAGTGCTGCTCGATATGCCGATAGGAGGGGGTCAATCTGGAAAGACTCTAATTTTTAAGTGTGCATCTGAGAGCCAGCTTGTCCGGATGGAGGAGGAAAACCCCACAGCGAAACTGCAGCCAGCTCAGGAAGGATGCTCCTCATTTTTCTTCCACATACGGGGCGGTGACGGTTTATGCCACATGGTGTTAATCACCTGAAAGCGTGACAGGGTTTAGGAAGTAGATGTGTCAGAATGAGGGGGTGAGCTGGAAACATTCCATTAAGCCGACACGTGCCTCTTCAACACACAGTGTCGAGCCGAGCTGCATCTTTGTAGCTGTGAAAGTCATTCATTTTGTTTTAGCCACGATGTTGACTTACATTTTTGTTTTTACTACATTTCAGTGAAATTATGCAATCTTACAGTAGTGGCCAAAAGTTTTTAGGATGACAGAAGTCTTGTTTCTTGCATGCATTACTGCTTCAAATGCCATATTGGTAAGTTGGATAAGCCATTAAAAAGATTGATCAAACGACCGTATTTTCCGCACTATAAGGCGCACCTAAAAACCTTAAATTTCCTCAAAAGCCGACAGTGCGCCTTATAACCCGGTGCGCCTAATATATGGACCAATATTGAGCCACAACAGGTCTAGCAACTACGGTAAGCAGCTGCCGTCTTCATTTTCCCCATAGAAGAAGCACACAGTGCATGTTGGGATGTTGTCAAAAAAGTTGTCAAAAAACTGGTTTGTTAATAAAGTTTGACTGACCTATCTACCCATAGACATGTCTATGTATCTACCTACCACCTAATAATCAGGTCATCTCAGGTCATCTAGCATCACGTTCTCCACGAATGTGCTGTGCGCGAACGGAGAAGGGTGACCATCGTCCGGCCCAGACGCCCCATTCCAGTCGCGGAAGGCTCTCCTTGCCGACCGGAATCGGACTGTTTTGTTGACATTCTTTATGTCAACAAAGTAGCTTTAGACATTTATCCGGGGTGCTTCGGCTAGAGTTACCAAGGGACCAGCACCTATACATTTAAAGCCGTGGGGGTCGGTGGAAGAGAGACAGAGGCTGCGGCGGCAGCGTGTCGGTTGGTCTGTGCTAACCAGAAAGCAGTTGGGCACAATATCGCAACACCAAAACCGTGAGTGAAACAATGACTAGTGCAGACTGCTATATAAAGTACTCGGGGACCAATTTTTTATTATTAGACATCCATACCGTTCAATACCAGACAGGTGGCAACATAACCCGTGGCGTCTATTCTATGCACCTTATAATGCGGTGCCCTTATATATGAAAAAAGTTTTAAAATAGGCCATTCATTGAAGGTGCGCCTTATAATCCGGTGCGCCTTATAGTGCGGAAAATACGGTAGTTGGAATGAACTGGAAACTTAATGAAAGTTCATAAAAACTAACTTACTTAAGGAAAAACTCATCTGGACTGTTTAAATTCAGTCAGGCAATGACATAATTTCAGTGGAGAGTGTTAACAAGGCCTGGCAGCAGATCGCACTCTGTGATTTAATTATAAGTTGAATTGTTTTAAAATGGCGTGGTGCTTGGTTGGACCCAGCACTAAGCGGACCTTATGGCTGGCTTGGGAGGGCAGTGGAGTCCACCTTAGTTTGATCTGAACAAAGTTACTAAGGAGAAGCAAGTCAAGGTTTTACACTTTCAGTTTTTTTTTTTTTATTTGATAAATCGTTGTCAATACAATCTCTTGGTTTTATTGTTGTACCGTCCCTTTTAGAGTGATGAATTAAAGGCATTTAAAACAAAATAGTATTTGCGTACATTCCTTCAAAAAAACTATATTAACAAACTTCTTAAGTACATGGAAATGGGGATTCACTGCCATTTAGGGTGTAAAGAGGTGAATAACAAAATTACTGTTTTTTGGAGTTTTGACTTTGTTTACAAGTCACCTGCAGTCTGTGTATCTCCAGTGGTCAGATGACCTTGGTATTGGTCTTTCTTGGCACTTCCAAAGACCCCAGGTGTCTTTTGTGTCCTGTGCCCAGACACTGTCAACCTCTGCTGCTCCCAGGCCACGTGGATATTGTTCTGTCCTGCCCATTGTGCATGCCCCAGGTTCAAGGGGAAACAGCTGGCGTATCCCTCAATACGAGCCATCTTGGCATCAACACTAGGCCGATGTCATGGTCCAAGCCCCCCCAGTTCCCACTTTGTTACAAAACCATGAAAACTGGATTCAAAAATCTCAGTATTGTTGATCGACATTTTCCGTTCAGTCAGGTGTGCAAAATCTGTTGTTTATCACAGGAGATGAGAAGAACTTCCTCCTCAAATTACTTTGATACTAAAAAATAATAATTTTACTGAAAATAAATGCAAGGTACTAAATAGAGTTATTCCAGGTTAAATTTAGTCTCTTTGTAAATGTTCACAAATGTTCTAAAGATTTATGAACAAACAGCATCATGAAGAACAAGGAAGAAATCAGACAGCTGAGGGATAAAGTTGTGCTGAAATGTAAGGGTATTTTGCCTCTATATGATTATAAAAGACATTGCAACACTAGTTGTTATGCAGCATAAAAGGTTTTAGAAGGAACAGAGGTGGTACGGTGATCATTATGTCATTAAGAAAGTTGCTTAGACATCAGCTTGAGGCAACTCTTTAATAGTCAGCATAGTGACCCAGAGTAACTCTGGAGGAGCTGCATAAAACCACGGCTCAGAGGAGAGGCTCTCTCAACAGGTCATGCATTCCACAAATCAGAACTTTATAGATGGTGGGGAGAAAGAATCCTTATGACTTTTATTCAATGACAGTCATAAGAAGTGCTGTTTCCCACAAGCTACTCAGAGAACACAACTAACATGTGGAGGAATCTGGCAATCGTGAGAATTGTACCATGACACATGACTGTGGTAGCTTTACGCCTTAAATGTGCTTTTCTTTAGCAGTGACAGAGAAGCTGGTGAGAGTGGATGTGATGATGGATGGAGCTTCAAACAGCGCAATGCTGGAAGAAAACTTGCTAAATGCTACAAAGACCAGGCATTAGAATAAAGGTTGACCTTCTAGAAAATACATTGAACTTAAACACAAAACCGGAGTTGGACATTAGAGTAGTTCAGATCAAAGCATATTCTTGTGGTATATTGGCCTAGTCAACGTTAAGGCCTAGTTAGGGGGTTCCATTGTTGCCATAAAGGCTCCAGGGCACCCAAGAAAGACCAGCAAGCGCCAGGACCATCTCTTAAAAATGTTTCAGCTACAGGATCAGGCTACCAGCAGTGCAGAGCTTGCTCAGAAATGGCAGTAGGCAGGTGTGAGTGCATCTGTGCACTGTGAGGCGGAGACTCTTGGAGCAAGGCCTGGTCTCAAGGAGGGCAGCAAAGAAGCGACTTCTCTCCAGGAAAAACATCAGGGACAGACTGATATTGTGCAAAATGTACAGAAGTGGACTGCTGAGGATTGGGGTAAAGTCATTTTCCTTGATGAATCCCCTTTCCAATTGTTTGGGACATCTGTAAAACAGCTTGTTCGGAGAAGACGAGGTGAGCGCTACCACCAGTCTTGTCTCATGCCAACTGCAAAAGATCCTGAAACCATTTATGTGTAGGGTTGCTTCTCAGCCAAGGGAGTCGGCTCTCTCACAGTCTTGCCTAAAAACACAACCATGAATAAAGAATGGTACCAGAATGTCCTCCGAGAGCAACTTCTCCAACCGTCCAAGAGCAGTTTGGTGATGAACAATGCCTTTTCCAGCATGATGGAGCACCTTGCCATAAAGCAAAGGTGATAACTAACTGGCTCAGGGAACAAAACATAGAGATTTTGAGTCCATGGCCTGGAAACTCCCCAGATCTTAATCCCATTGAAAACTTGTCAATCATCAAGAGACGGGTGGACAAACAAAAATCTAGGAATTCTGACAAAATGCAAGCATTCATTGTGCAAGAATGGACTACTATCAGTCAGGATTTGGTCCAGAAGTTGATTGAGAGCATGCCAGGGAGAATTGCAGAGGTCCTGAAGAAGAGGGGTCAACACTGCAAATATTGACTTGCTGCATTAACTCATTCTAACTGTCAATAAAAGCTTTTGTTACTCATAACATGATTGCAATTGTATGAAATGAACATGGTTATGAATGAATTTCATATCTGATGAAAACATCTGACATTACACACATGAAAACCAGAGGGCAGCAGATCATGTGAAAATATAATATTTGTGTCACTCTCAAAACTTTTGGCCATGACTGTATATTTGTATATACAATAGGGTTGCCAACATTACTCACTAGGAGGTTATTATGTGCTTTAAAGGCAGGAAGTGATTCTACATTGAGAGGAGTTGCACTTCCTGTGCTCTGACTCTCCGCTACAACACTCAGGATTTCTTCTTTGGTCTGTTTTGGTCCTAAGTCTTGTAGCAATTCCTTTTCACGATTGCTTGGTTTCATGTTAGCGTTGGACAGAAGACTAGCAGTAAAGATGTCTTCTAGTTGAAGGTTACAGCAGTATGGTTGCCTTGTTGATTTTTCTTTGGCAAATTAAGTTAAAGAACTGCAAATAGAAATGGTAACTCTTTATTTGAATGGGGTGAATAAGACTGACATGACACTGTCAAACATGACATGACACCTTTCATGAACATGAATAAGCCTTCATGAATATGACTGTTGTGTCATAAAGCGTCATTCGGTAAATTATGACACTTTTAATACAAAGTTGACATTATTTAAAATGTCCTCGTTATGACAACTTGACATTAACCAAGAAATCATTACTGATATAAATTTGTTATAAAAGTATTACTGATTGCACTCTAAAAATTAGGTCACTTTATGTTATTAAAGGTAAAGTTTAAACAGTAATGATTTCTTGGTTAATGTCAAGTTGTCATAACAAAGACATTTTGAATAATGTCAACTTTGTATTAAAAGTGTCATAATTTACCAAATGACGCTTTATGACAACAGTCATAAATATTCATGAAGGCTTATTCATGTTCATTACAGGTGTTATATCATGTTTATGAAAGTGTCATGACAGTCTTATTCACCCCCCTTCAAATAAAGTGTTACGGAAAAATCTAATATCCAGCTTTTATGACCTGATTTCTATCCTGAAAATGGGATCCCTTTGAGTTACATTTCCTCATACCTTGTAGTGTAAATTCCTCTGAAATGAGGGAAGGAGGCCTAAGCAGGGGCACATTTCCTGAGTCATCGGGTTCAGAATACTCCTATACCTCAACAAATGGTGATGTAAGATTCTGGAAATGGCATAATATGATTATTTTTCACAGTAGGGTAATTTTGAGAGTTTCACTGTAGCCCGAAGTTGTGCGAAAGAATCAGAAACCCCAAACAGATCTGCATCATTTAATTTCTTTTGCAGAAAGTCTAACATTAAAAAACTTTTAATGCTACTTGCACATACAAGTAAATGTTACGAATATGTTTCTCTTGGATCATTTACTAATCTTATGTCTGTGTATTTCTTCAGTTCCCAGAGTGTGGTTTCTTCGGCATGTATGACAAGATCCTGCTGTTCCGCCATGACTTAAATGATGAAAACATCCTGCAGAGGCTGACCTCGGTAGAAGACATCCATGAAGGGGACCTCATCGAGGTGGTGCTGTCTGGTATGTATGCATGCAAACGATTCATGAGGACGTGAACATTTTGTTATATTCTCTTCTTATTAGCACCTCATTATTTTTTACACATTTTACTATTCCTTGATGAAGTATTCATGTCCATTCCCACTTTGTCACGTTACAACCACAAACTTGTTTTACTTGGGTATTACATAATTATAAAATGAAAGAAAAAGCATACTTCTTTTTTGTTTTGTTTTTTTGCACTTGAAAAATCTGAAATATGTAGTGTATTGTTGAACCCCTACATAAAATGCAGTGCAAACAACTGGCTTTCAGAAGTCACCAAACTACTAGAGCCCACTTACATGCAATATAATGTTAGTATTAATGCATCTACTATAGGAAAGCCTCAGAGGTTTGTTAGAGAACAATAATGAACAAAAAGCATCATGAAGACTAAGGATCGTAGCAGAAATAGTGAAAAATGTGTGGCACAATTTGAACTTTTTGATCTACTTAGTCTGAATGAGCTTGAGGTATTTTGTAAAGAATAATGGCTAAAACTGTAGGACTCCACATGTGCAAAAGACTTGATGTCATTTACTGTTGCAAATTTGGAAAACTGAGTTATTTTCCTTCACAGCTAAGTACGAAAGGTCAATAAAATACACTGAAGCTTGTGGGTGTAAAGTCAAAACATGTGGAAGGTATGAATATTTTACAACTATTATCTTAGCTGTGTTAAGTAAAGTTGAGAAAAGCCCAGATGAAGGACGAACCTACAAATGTAAAGACACACAGAGATGATGACATCAGTCATAGCTTCAGTCTGACAGTTTGTGCTCCATTTTATGTACATTTATAATACTTGAAAACAGGCAAAGTTTTGGTACAGTCTATTCTTCTCCAAACAAACTTGATGTCATGCTTCTACAGACTTCCAATTCAGGAGGAGAGCCGACACAAAATTCACAGAGATGTTTAATCCAACCGTTTTAAAATCCAAACAGTTACTGGAAATGAATAGACTTCAATTCTTTGCCATAAATGCTCACAGCCCTTCCAGAAAACACAATTTATTTTAAGATCAACATCAAGAACTGAGTTCAACACTTTCCCATACTTATTAAAACTAGCTGCTTTTATGAAATAAATTAAACAATTAAACATGAGCTATAAGCTTCCTGTAATCACTGTAGCCAATGCATGTGCGTCTGTCTTCCTGTGCTCACCTTTGTAGCTACTTCATAGGTGTGAACCTTTTTTCTGTCTCATTTCCTGGAATGAATGAATCAACTTCCTTTGCGAGTGCCGAGACTTTAAAAAAGTGCCTCAGAATATCCATTCTGCTTTAATCTGTTCTGCAGCTCCATCTGTCTCTACTGGGAAGCACCTGATACCACCTGTGCTGCATATCCCACTGCCTCTCCTGGGCTGAGGGGTTTGTTTGCAGGGATTTAGACTGTATAGGTTTAGAATCCCAGGATTCTCAGGCATCAGGACTAAGGAATGTAGACTTAAGACTGGAGAACTTCCTCTTTTTCTTTCTCTATGTCTGTGTTTGTCTTTTTGTTTCAGTCTGTAGCTGACTGCCTGCTTTCATTCCCTTTCATCTAATCTACCCTCCTTAAACTCATGTGCAGGTGTAGACTCTGAAAGTTGAGCTCAGTGATTCCTGAGCTGCCTGATTAAAACTCCTGTGGAAGATCTGACTTTTGCTACTTCACCAAAATCAAATTTTTTCAAACATTTAATGCAGTTTGTGACACTGAAACAAAAGAAAACTCCGGGTTCCCAGGCCGTTCATTTGATATAGAAAAAATCTGAACCTTCTCTGCCCCACAATTTGTCTCCTGTCATCTTCCGCTCATTTTCCCTCTGCTGGTATGTTGTTGGAGTCTGCGGCTGTGGGAGAGGGATGATCTGAATATCTTCCTCTCTGCAGGAGAGAGGCAGAGGTTGCTTTTTCTTGGCCGGCAGCTCAAAGAGAAAAGCGCTTGTTTTTCCTGCAGTAAGTGATTGTAGTAGACCCTTGGAGTGTAAACAGGCTCTGATGTGCAGGGCGGCCCCTGGATCCAGTGGACACTGTGCAGAGCCCTCTTGGCCCTTGAGGTTTTGGCCTGGCTGTTTGTCCCTTTGTTCTGTTTTTTTAGCTTCTTTTAAAGCTACCAGCTGAACTTTTCTGTTAAATCAAATCAATGCACTTTAGATTTAGTTTATCACCAACAGAATAACTATTGTTTGTGAGTTTTTCTATCTGTTTTGTTATTTTGTTGTGAATTGTTATTTTGTTATTCCAAAAAAATAGCTCATGTAAGTGCTGCTCAAGATTACTCGTTTACTAGAACTGTGCTTCTGTCGGAGAACCAAATTATTGCTACAGGAAATGTGTTCATTGTCCGTCATCTTTGGCCATGCCTACTAGCCTGAGGATTCATGGCAGTTTCTGTTGTGGAGATTGCAGCTTTAAGAGAGTTTAACCAATAAATATTTTTCATCGTTTATGGTCTATGTTGCAGACCGAAGGAAACACAACTGCAGTAGATTGTTCATCAGTCACCGCAATAAAAATGCAGTAGCTATTGTTCCTATGGATTATCACTAATTTCTAAATTATTTTTATTTTAATTCAGTTTCAGAGTTTAATTGCTATGCTATAGTCCTAGATCACAGTTCATGTTTTCCTTATTCTGACGTTTGGGAGTGAGGATCTGTGCAGTTAATTGAAAATATTTTCTACATTTATATTTTCATTCAGTTTGGAGTCTTTTTGAATTTTAATGTATATCTGCTAAAAAAAATGTGATTAATGCTGTGTTAAGCTCATTTAATGGTTTCTATTTGTAAAAAAAAAATCTGTATGATTTTCTAGTGTTAGACAAGCACTTAACCTGTAGCAACTTGATTTCTGGAAAAAAAACAAAGTCAAAATATATTTTATATTTTGTCTTTCTGTTCTTGTTCTTGTTGATGTTTTTTTAATTATTTATGGCGTTTTGCTTGTGTTCTGTGTGGCGTAAGCTGCGTATGAGAATACAGCATGGTTTTCAGTTAAAGTTGTCCATGTTAAAACACAAAGAATAAACTTGTACAGAGATATTTGCTAAACCTTAAGCCTCTATACAGTTTGTCACGCTACAGCCACAGTCTTTAATGTATTTCATTGTGATTTTATATTACAGACCAACAAGAAGTACTGCATGTTTGTAAAGTAGGCAAGAAATAGACAGTTTTCAAAAGTTTTTGCAAATAAAAATCAGAAGTGCTGTGCCTTTGTAATCAGCCCTGTAATCAACTCTGATAATCCTAATAAAATGCTATGCAACCAACTGCCTTCAAAGTCAACTAAGTAGTGAATAGTTTCCACCTGGGTGTAGTTTAGTCTCTGTTGTTCTATGAAGGCCTCGGAGGTTTGTTAGAAATCTTTAGTGAACAAACAGCATCATGGAGAGCAAGTAACACAGGAGAAAGATCAGGGAAGAGATCCTGAAAGCAGATATTAGCATTAAAAAACTATGTTTTTAGCTGAACTTTGAACATCTCACATAGCAGTGTTCAATCCATTATGTGAAAAAGGAAAAGTAAGGTGAAACTGATAGACTGGACAAGGAGGACATTAATCAGCAGCCATTTGACCTAAGGTAACTCTGGAGGGGCTACAAAGATCTACAGCTCAAATGGGAGAATCTCTTGAAACAACTATTTCTTGTGCGCTCCAACATGTCTGATTTATATGATAGATTAACAAGAACAAGGTTACTGCTAAAAGTTGTTAAACTGGCCCAGTAAAGGTTTGATCAAGGTTTATGGTTAAAAACAGATCTTCGTGAATGCTTTCCATACAGTCTCCTTAAGCTTAAGCTATTGTGCAAAGAATAAAGAACAAACATTGTCTATAGATTATTTGCAAACCAGGTAAAGATGTACCCCAAAATACTGGCTTTACTGACTCAGCAGAGATGAACATGAATTTAAGCCACACTTTTCTGGTTATTGTTTGTGAAATATTTTTGAATTGTGAAGGACTGTTCCCCTAGTCCTTCACAATTACGCATTACTTGGAGATTGTAGACCTTCACATAAAACTCAAATAAATGCCATTTTGTGGTTGTGTCAGAGCAAGGTAAATGAAAGCTTTAAAAGTACTTTAGCTGTTAACACCTTAACATGTCCACAATTTGACCTGGAAGTATGTAATGTAACACATGCTGGATGTAAAAATATTTAGGGATTTTAATGAGTCCCACTGGGGTCAGTGGAGTTGTTCTCTGGCTTAAATACATAACATACTGATACCATATCAGTGTTGAAATCTGACAAAAGTCCAGATTTTTTACTTGCTGGTTAACTTCATTCTGATGCTTCTTCTGATGTCATCAACCCAAACACACACAAAGCACAATTAACTGTTATACACAGGTGGTATATTATATTCATTTGTGTTTTTCCTTCCTTTTTTTTTACCATGAGTCCTGTTTTTCATAAACACCACACACTTCTTTTCATCAGACGGAAAGTTTTTTTTTTTTACTGGATGGCTCATAGCAAATAGATACCACATTCATCTCTTGTGAGAAATACCCTAAAAGCAGCAGTCATGTTTATATTTTGTAGTTTTTGTTGCTAATTAACAGGAAGCGTTGGACAACTCGGTGACTGCAAAGAAATGCCCTGTTGTGAATGCTGCCATTTTCTCCTGTTGGCATGTGACCTGCTGGAGTTTCTTTCTTTTGTGCTTTGTATGTATTTCATAACTTGATTTGAAATTATGACATTAAAATATAAACAACTAAACAAAGTTTGTATTTTAATGTGTTCAACATATCATCACTGAAACTAATGTGAGGAAGGAGTTTTTCATCCAGAAAGAGATGTGGGACTACAACACGCAGTTGGACGTCGCTTTTGTCACCACACCAGCTTTCATACTTAACCTCAGTGTAAAGACCACCTGCCTCTTGTTAGACGCAGTAGCTGCTTAAATGATTGTATGGGAACAGCACTGAGAGTAAACAGAAGTGTCAGACAAGCACAGAAAAATGGGTTCTGAACTTCTTCTCTTCAAATGTTTGATCAAGGCTCATTCCCAGCAATGAGCAAAGTGTTTACTTTGAAAATAATGAAAGATTCAGGAAAAGAAAAGACAAAAGGGCAACATATTTGAAACTATGCTGGGTTAGATTTTATCCTCTCAGATAGACTGATAAGGATCATTTGTTAATGCTGCAGATGTGATGCCCTCTACTGCAGCATTGATGGTATAGCAGCAACGATTGCAGAGCGTCCTCCTGATTAATCAATAGAGACATGCTGTGCTCTTCCTTCACAAGTTGATCCAACTTTCTGAAGCTTTATTTCCATTTCTCTTTAATGTTTTTGCCCAATGCAGCACAGGACTCTTCTTCATCTGAAAGTTGTTTGAAAATAGTTTTAGGTGGAATAAGGAAACTGAATTTAACTCTGTATCTCTTCTTCAGAGAAGACATTTGGAAAGTGCTAGGTAATGCATGTTATTGTCATATGAAGTTATATGCATGGTAAAGCATATTGAACAATGCTAAGCTTTAAAAATGTATTTGATTCTACATTTTTGCTTTAAGTTCTTTTGAGTTTTCAGCATTGATGTTGTGCATGTTTTTAATAGCAATTACATTTAAACAAGATTGCAAACCATAAGTTTCAATCAGTCAGTCGATGAAGTTTTTTTGTATAGCACATTTCAGCAACAAGGCAGTTCAAAGTGCTTTGCATCATAAAAACACAAACATACAAACTCACAGAACACCATCAACCACTAATCATTTCATCCCTACTCTGAGTAACGCTTCACTTATCCAATTATCTTGATAGGTCTTCACAGAACAGCTGTATTTACGCTGATATTAAATTACCCTATTTTGCTATTTAGGAGACTTTGAAAGACATTGTGGTGCACTCGATTTCATTTAGAATTTTCAGAGTAAAATAGGGATGGGTATAAGTGCACACCACACTTTTCAGATTTATTTAGTTTTGTTAGTGGTCGTAGGATGACAAAGTGTGA
Organism: Poecilia picta; assembly: GCA_033032245.1. Classification (NCBI taxonomy): domain Eukaryota; kingdom Metazoa; phylum Chordata; class Actinopteri; order Cyprinodontiformes; family Poeciliidae; genus Poecilia; species Poecilia picta. The sequence goes on from CM065374.1 coordinate 12,397,138, forward strand.
GCCAGGTGTGAGGTAAACTGTGAAAACATTTGCTTGTTACTGTGGAAAGTGTTTGCTAGGTCTCTGATGGTATATTTAATTTAGTTTGAAGTGAAAATAGCATATGCTGACTTTGGGCTGAAATACAAATACAAAAAGTTAGATTTCTTTGGAACCATTAGACAAAATGGAGCCTTATTACCTGAAGTTTTTTTTAAGTGCAGTACATCATCATGGCAGAGTTAAAGACAGACTTTTATTTTCTTCTAGTTTTATATAGAGTTTCTGCAGAAAGGTTTTAGCTTCCAGTTGAGAGAGAAGAATAAAAAAGCCAGAATTATTCTACACTTTGAAATCTAACCATACATATTTTTTAGTCTAAAATGCCCAGATAATAACAGCTTTTCTAACCAGAAAAACCCCTAGTAAAATACCCAGATTGTTTTTTTTTAAGTATATTATTTGTTTCTAAAGATCCCTTTTGAAACTAGTATTCCTTACAGTGTGACATCAATGCATTTTATTTAGTTATGAGTAATGGTGTGCTGTAACAAACCACTCTGCTCTGCCCTGTTTTTGATTCCTTTTCATCTGTCCTCATTATCCATTTTCTGCCATTTTCTTTGCCGTTATCTACATTTGGTCTACTTTTTTTTAATGTGATACTACATCATTTACATTCTTCTCTTTGTCTCCAGCTCAAGCCACAGTTGAGGACTTCCAGATCCGACCTCATGCCCTCTACGTGCACTCCTACAAGGCCCCCACCTTCTGCGACTACTGCGGGGAGATGCTGTGGGGTCTCGTCCGCCAGGGGCTCAAATGTGAAGGTTGGAAGCACACACGCAAATCTGGAGGAATTTGTTAAGACTTGATTTTGTAAAAATCTTTTTTTTTTTTTACAGTTTTTTCATTTTTTTTAATTCAGATTTTAATTAAACCCTTTACTTTTGATCACATTAAATTATAATTGTAATGTTATCTTATCATTATTTAAATTTTTTTTGTTTATTTGTCATCAGTTTTCAAACTTTTGGTTTTTATCATGTGTTTTTTTTTTAGGTTTTAAACTGGGTTTTGTTTTCTGTTCTTTTTTCCAGGATGTGGGCTGAACTATCACAAGCGTTGTGCCTTCAAGATCCCCAATAACTGCACCGGCGTGAGGAAAAGACGGTTGTCCAATGTTTCACTGCCAGGACCATCCCTATCTGTTCCGAGAGCCCTACCTGCTGAAAATACGGTGGTTGTTCCTGATGAGGTGAGCTCTGATTGAAGGAAATCATTCCAGCTTTAAATTATGCGTAGTTACTCCTTTGTTACTCGGAGTGAGGTGTTTTTTTTTTTTTTTTTTTTATGGCTTGACAGAAACGGAAAAGCCAGATGAGTTTTCACTTGTAGTAAATGTTTACAAACTTCAGATTTGGCCCCTTTTCAGGACCACTTTGTAGAATCCCACTGATGCAGAAAATCGAATTTAGCTGCATTTGACTTAGTGTGAAGCTTCTCGGTGAGGTCTTATGAAACAAATTTCACTTAAAACCACAGAGGAATCTTTCCTACTGTGCATCCACGCCAAAGGTCATAAGGAAATGTAATTATGGTAATGATATTAAAAGTCTATTGAAGTCCAGGATTTTGCAACTACTAATGTTTCAGTAAAGAAATGAAATGTGTGTCCCTCCCTTTTCTGCCAGGAGTTTCCAGACTGTTTGATTTATGCAATTAAAATGGGAACTCTTATGCTCTTATGTGGTAAAACACGGCAAAGTTAATAAGCTTTTTGTGGACTTGGAAAGTCATTCAAATGCTCTTTGAGATCTTTTATTTTCACTTTTTAGAGACTTATTTAAAAGTCAAAAAGACTGCACTAAACTTATTAGTGTTTTGTCAGTTCCCCCGCTAGTCAAAACTAGCTTTAAATTCAGTTCAGACAAGTGAATATGAATTCATTTTAACAAGTTTACCCCCTAAGCTAGGGGTCTGCAACCTGCTGCTCCAGAGCCACAGTGGTTCCAAATACCTTTGGCTAAAAAAATTATAAAGAAACCTCTAGTGTTTTTAAATATAATTATAAGAACAAATGCGATACTACTGAACTACTTCTCATTCACTCCTTTTGTTTTGTCTAAAATGAAGTTTAGGAATGAGTCATGACATTACAAATCAGCATGTTGGTTAGCATCTTTTTCACTCTCTTCTGTTGAGTTTGCTCATAAAAATAAGTATTTTATAAAGACTGAATTCCCAACAGGCTGCTATTATTCACAAGTTTTGACAGTTTTCTTGTCAGAAAAGATAATTGAAGACTGAATGACAATTGTCCATTTAGGCTACGAAAATTATTTTGATAGCTTTAAAGCTTCTTATTACTATCCAGTCAACATAGACATGAGTTGTCATCAGTGTACTGCTTTGCCAGCCAAGCTGTAATAGTGATTAACTGCAAGATGCTAAAAGTTGAAGTTATCACGCTTTGTTCCTGTCACTGGTGTTAACTCCTCATAATGCCTCCCATCGCCTCCCAAGTGTTTGACTGTTTCTCCGTTCATCCAACCTCAGCAACAGCGGTCGCATCAGGAGGCGGGGAAGCGCATCCTGTCCTGGAGCGGCAGGCCTATCTGGATGGATAAGATGGAGAAGACACGGGTGAAGGTGCCACACACCTTCGCCATCCACACTTACACTCGGCCAACCATCTGCCAGTACTGCAAACGGCTACTCAAGGGTCTCTTTCGCCAGGGAATGCAGTGTAAAGGTAACACTGTGTATGAACATGTTGAACTTGAAATTATCAGAAAAAATGCAAACACCTCATTATAATTATTGCACTCCAGACTGCAGATTTAACTGCCATAAGCGGTGTGCATCAAAGGTACCAAGAGACTGTTTAGGGGAAGTGGACTTCAACGGTGGTAAGTAGTACCTTAATCTTTCGATTTTTCACTTCTCTGACTTGTTTTTTAACACTTGGGTGATAGACAATACACTCTTAAATAATTGATACAGAAATGTCTACTTGGTTATTTCTTCAATCATATTCTGCTATGACAAGAGTGGTGGAGTCATTAAAATAAATCTGTTTTTCTGGATGTTTGTCTCATGTTATTGAAGAAGGTCTGCACAATTATCCTCTGTATTATTCATTATATAAAACACCTGGATTTAAATATTTAGAGCCAGCCAGCCCCGGGCCAGATTCTGATACCACCATGGATATGATGGAGGTGGACAGTGGTGATATGGATGGTGGACGAAGTCTGGACGACCCAGATGAACCATCCACTCCGGACGGGATGTTCAGCATGGACTCTCCCTTCACTGACAGAGAGAAGGATGAAGAGCCTATCAAGACTATAAGGTGGGATAAAAATACAATCACTTTGACAGATGGTTTTCTTCAGGTTGATGACATAAACATCTCTGTAGGTGGCAGTGTTTACTTTGCTGTATCGCTGCACTCTGGTTAGTTCTTATACTTTATTTTTGATGAGTTTGAGAAAACATGACAGAGACCTAATGAAACTAGAGATGTTAATTTTACACCTCACCTTGTTCTAGCTGTTTCACGTTGTATGCTTTACAAAAGTATTCATTCATTTTAAACTTTTTCGCATTTTGTGACGTTTCCCCTTGCGAGCTTCAGTGTTTTGTATTGGGATTCTATGTCACAGTGGAAAAAATAATGTGTTTTTTTAACAAATAAAAATCTGGAAACCATGGCCTTCAGTTATGTTCTCTTCCCTTCTGTCAATATCTGAGTTTGAATCAGATCTTTAAGTCTTTTGGAGTATTTCTTGAACAGCACATCTAGAGACCGAATAGCTCAATCTCAGACAGATTGCATGAAAAGATTCAGAGGACATGTGTGTTCAAGTCATGCAGCAGATCTTTAGCAGTATTCAGGTTGGGACTTTATCTAGGCCATTCTAACACAAAAATACTTTTGTTTTGAACCACTTTGTTGTATGTTTAGGGTTTGTTGTTTTGCTATAAAAAAGCACTCCCACAGCATGATGCAGGCACTGTCTCTTTTAATGTTGTGTGCAATGTTGTTTATCTCTCACATATAGTGTTTTGTTTGTTGTTATATTTTCTCTCATATGACCAGAGCATCTTTTAGCACACTGCTCTCCTGTTTCCACTTTATAAATGCTAATTTTATGACTAATAGTTGCCATGTGAACAGATCTTGGCTGTTTCTCTGAATAATAGTTAGTTTTTTTATAACCAAACCCTGCCTTAGACTTCTCCAGAACTTCTCCCTGATCTGTCTGCTCTGCTCCTCCTTCTCAATGATCCTGTTTGTTTACTTGTGATCTCCAACAAACTCTTGAGACATTCACGGAACAGCTGGATTTATTCTAAAATTAAATTAGACACAGATGAACTCTATTTATTAATTAGGTGGCTTGTGAATGACGTCCATTTTGGGTTATCAGAGTAAAGGGATGCTAAATACAATTCTTCAGACTTGTTTTTTGTGGAAATGTTTGAAAGCCACATATCCTTGCCCCCTCACAATTATGGGCCACCTTGTGTAGATCTGTTGCAGAATTAAAAAACAAATATACTTAAGTTTGTTTTTGTAACCTGTCGAACAGTATACTAGTTGAAGTGTGAGAAAGCTTTGGTGAAACACATTGTTTTTATGACCATTTTAAAGTGTGTATACTTAAAGAAAGTATTTAAATAAACTTGAGATGTATAAGAATTATGGTTTTGTTTGTGTAGTCCTTCAACCAGCAGCAACATCCCACTCATGCGGGTGGTCCAGTCTATCAAGCACACCAAGAGACGGAGCTCCACTGTGGTGAAGGAGGGTTGGATGGTTCACTATACAAGCAGGGACAACCTGGTAAGATTAGCATCATTGAAACAGAGTAGCCAACTCCATCTGTTATCTCCTCCATGCTGCATAAAAGTTTCCAAAGCTGCTTAATTTACCTCTGAAATAATAATCACACATTTTTGTAACATTGTTAAAACGTGTATCTTCAGTGCCTTTGTTTTTCTGCTCTTCTTTTGCAGAGGAAGAGACATTACTGGAGACTGGACAGCAAGAGTTTGAGTCTTTTCCAGAATGACACGGGAGCTAAGTTTTATAAAGTAAGCTCCAGAGCATGTCTTCTTACTGGAAAAAACACACAACTTGTCCTCCACTTAAAACATCCAGCAAAATTATTAACTTCTCTGAAACATTTCTGCTTGATTTGATGAAGTGAACTACATGTATAAAAACCTTTTGGGTTGAAATAAAGCGCAATTTAAGTATGACACATTATATTGTCATATTCATATTAGTGAGGTATGTAAATCATAGCCAGTGGGAGTGGTGTGACTCAGCTTTAGAGGTGTTTGTGTTGCAACTGTTTAAAAGCTGTAGGGTCTGTACAGCCCACTGAAATTTCCCCTGACAACTCCTTCTGTTCCTTGCCTGTTTAAGGGTCACATATTTAACAGTTGTCATTTGTTAACCGTTGTTTCTCACTTAGCGGGTGGGAGTTTTTAGGACATTTTAAACTTTAGAGGATTTGGACTTTGCAGACTTTGCGATTTCCCCGTTTTGTATTTCCATACTGACTTTAAAGAGAGTGCTGACTTTGAGTGAGTGACTGTAATTTGATGTGCAGAGATTGTGTGACACTTCCCTCTCAGTGGCAAGCGCAGTAGTTAGTCATTACTCGGCCACAGGGGCTTAATAATGCAGTAATTACACACCAAACACTGAGAGAAGGGAACTGCAGCCTAGACGGTAAAGACTTCCCCATGTGTCTTTGTGTTTGCTAAGAGATGTGTGCCTCTGAGACACAGACGCCCCTTTGAGTTGTGGTCAGAGGTATGTTGCAGTAGGATGCTGCGTAGGGTGCACAGTTTCCAGTTTGAATGTGTGTCAAGCAGGTGGTTCCATACGTTGCTGTTACACAGAGCTCCATTTTTCACCTTTTTAACTTACTGTTTGAAAAAGAAGAAATAAAAAAAGGGGGAAAAAATCCCTCTCCCTTCTTTCCTCATTATTCTGTCACACCCTTCATCTTCTGCCACTAAAGCCCCAGAGAGGAAACCTCAGCGGGGACAGACTCCTCAGGGTGTGTTTACTGCCGACTTTATGTGGTTCTTTATTATCAACTTGGCATCCAACTACATTTGAAATCCTCAGCAGGCAAATTGAAGGGTTGCAGCAAATCTCTTTTTTTTTCTCCCTACAAACGTTGGTCTTTGTTCTACATCAGCAGATTGTTTCGTTCAGTCTAGTTTTATTCTAGTCATTTTTCTACTTATTTTATTTCACTATAGATTCATCAATATTTTATCCACAATTTCATATAAAATAAGCATGGCTATTTTATGTACGTAGACTTTTATACAGGAACTCAAATTTTGATGGATGTAAAATAAATATATATATATATATATATATATATATGTTTACGTCATTTGCAAGTAAAATTGGTAAAATTGTGGTTTACTAGGTACATCACTAATGACTGTGATAAACAGTGCATCAAAAACATATTCACAAAACTTCACTTTGTCTACATTTTGTTATGTTACTACCTTATTACAAGTTGTATTCAATTAGCAATATTCAAAACATCATTTTTGAACATGATGCCACAAGCTTAGTTCACTTCTAGACGTTTGGCCCATTATTCTTTTCAGCTCTTGTCCAGCTCCATTGGGTGGGATGGAGAAATCTGCGCAACCATTTTCAGATCTCTCCAAAGATGTTCAAGCAGACCCAAGTCTAGACTCTGGTTTGGCCATGCCTGTGAAATCTTGGCCGTGTGCTTTGGGTTGTCATTCTGCTGAAAAATGACCCGTCGCCCCAAATTGAAGTCAAGAGTCTCTGGAGAAGGCTTCCGTCCCGAATGTCTCCATACATTTTTGTAGTCATATTTCCCTCTATCCTGTCTAGTTTGCAAGTTTTTGCTGTTACAAAACATCCCCATAGCTTGATGCTGCCACCACCATGCTTCACTATAGGGATAATATCAGTCTGGTGATGAGTCATGCCTGGTTTTCCTCCAAAAATGACACCCGATATTCGCACCAAAGAGTTCAATCTTTAAAAATCATGTCTAATCAACTGAATTTACCACAGATGAACTCTTCTGATGTTGCAGAAACATCTTCAGGGATGATTACTGATAATCATCCCTGAAGGCTGTGAATACTTGCATTAATTTTCTGCCTTCATTCAAAGGCTGTGAATACTTGCATTAATTTTCTGCTTTTAATAAACTTGTAGAACCCTCCAAAAATGTTTCTGTACTGTGATAATGTACCGTAAAAATAGAAAACTAAAAAGTTTGAGCAAATGGAGATTAATTTAATACATTTTGGAATAGACCTACAACACAAATGTGTGAGCCATTTTTTGTGGAAGGAACAATATACTTTAGGGTTAGAATCTGTTTCAAATTGAAATCCATCCGTTAACACTTCCTGTTTGTTTTCTTCATTCAAAACATGTTTGGGTCCATTTTTGATGTACCGAAAAAGGCATTCAAATGCTTTATTTCAGATTAAAATGATTAGAATCCAGTTTAGTGACGATAGTATTGTCCAGGCTAAAATTTTAACGATTAAAATGTACTAAAATTTAATTTTACAACATGATTTTATAATTAAATGATGCACAAATATAATGTAGATACACCACATTGAAAGGGAAAATTGTAAATACGTATTTTTTTTCAGTAGTTTTGCATCGGTTGATGTTTTTTCACTTTGCTTGTTAATAAGTGCTCACCTGCACCCTTATGAAACATTGCTCATGTAACTTATACATAGCTAACGTCCTCACTTCCACCTTCATTAATTTACGTAATATTTTGAGTTACTACATGCTTTACAAAACGGAATTACATCTTTCTATTCCCTCTTAAACTTTACAATGTAACCGTCCTTGAAATGAAAGTTATATCTATTAATTCTGTTCAGCACTCTCTAAATACGTATCATGTTATCTCTAGTGTCCTGTTCTGTTTATATATAATCTAAGATAAATTAATGCATTTTCAGTGGAAAATGCCATTCTGATCAGTAGCCAGAAAAAAAGACTTTGTCTTACTTATTTATTTATTTATTTATTTTTTTTAAGTTTTTCTTGCCTGTTGCTCATCAGTGTGTGGCCAACAATCCTCCTCTCTCTGCTTTCCTTTATGCCTCCGATCTGATTAGTGGTGGTCGTGTGGTGGCATGGCAGTCATTTTCACCATTTGGAAGCCATAACGGCTCCGTGTTTGAAGATGAGACCCCTGTACTTGTGGCTTCCTCTGAAGAAACTCTTGCGGGGTTGACGGGGGGCTTTTCTCTGTCTTAGTGCTGTCACTCTGAAACACTGGACCCCTGCGCTCCCCTCCCCACTCACAGAGCTACCCCCAGTTGTGGTGAGGGACAACGGTAGTTGCCTCGTCCTTCATCTCGGTGGCTCGCGGTAGCGCCGGCAGCTCATGCTCGAATGGGGCCCCTCTGGCCGGCCCCTGCCTTGTAATCAGGCAACCAGAGCACTCGAGCTGCCGCAGGGGCTGCTCACGTGACCCAGTCCCCGCTAACCACAAGCACTTCATCTGATACTCTGTGGCGAGCCATGCGGAGGGGACAGCGTGCGTCGCTGTGATCCCTCATTGGCTGGAAATTCTCTGTGTTTTTCTCTGCATTTGGCCCTCCCTCGTTCTCTTTGATTCGACAGCGAGTTTAAAGGGGAAGGGGGAACTTTTAGTTGCGCCGAAACCGTCCTTTCAGTTTGTGCTCATAAGACAGAGAGAGAGAGAAGAGGAAAGTTAGAGGTTCTGAGCTTGGACCAAAACTGTGTGGAGACTTGTGGAGTGTGTGAGTTTGTCTAACTATTGTTTTTCAGCTTTATCAGCTTGCATTGTTTTTTTGTTTTTTTTATCATACTCATCTTAAAACATAGCCATGTGATTTATTTGTAAGGTAAGATTAACACTGATGGATAAAAATTAGCTGTTTTCCCCCCCCCCAAGTATTTTATCTCTATTGCTTTAATTTTCCCATAATTAATTTTTTTTTTATAGACTGTGTTCACGTGAATCTGTTTAGACATGTTTCTTGCTTAATAAAGGACATAAAAGTATATTTCACCTACTTTCAAACTTTTCCTGCAGGAGATCCCTCTGTCTGAGATTCTCCAGGTGGAGCCGTTCAGAGACTACAGTAATCTGGCACAGGGCAGCAACCCGCACTGCTTTGAGATCATCACAGCCACCATGGTCTACTATGTGGGGGAGAACAACAGCAGCCACTATCACAGCCCTGCACTGGCCGCTTCTGGAGTGGGTGTGGAGGTGGCCCAGGGCTGGGAGAAGGCCATCCGACAGGCCCTGATGCCCGTCACGCCCCAGCCGAGTGTGGCCAGTGCAGCCGGTCAGGGAAGAGATCACAGTAAGGAGAATCTATTCAACCTCTTCTGTTTGCACACTGATCCTTGCATTGCTGCCCCCTTTAGAGTTTTCAGTTTCAGCAGCTCGCAGGATTTTGTTGGGGCCACATCGTTGGGGGCTGTCTGTGTCAAATTATGTGTGTTACTCCCATAATGTGTGTTGAAACTTTGAGGTTTACCAACATGAAATCTGTTCATAGTTCACATATAAGGGTGAGGGAATGCCCTGCTGTCTGTATTTGGTATTCAAGAGGAAGCGGGACTGTTAAGTCATTGTTTGGAGATAATAGGGGTGACACTAGAGTCACATGATTGAGTTTTTCATTGAATTAAAACTAGTGGTGCCCCAGAGAGGCTGTAGTTTTATTTTATTTTCCCTTTTCCTTGATTCATACAAATAGATCTCATTTTGACATTCAATCTCATTTTCAGAGTTTATACATATAAAGGTAGCTGAAGTAATGGGAAATTAGGCATTTATTGATAAATAAAACTAAACCACCGAAAAATTCTAGTCAGGTTTGCTTCCTGTCATGAATCTCAGCGCTACACAATAAACAGCACCCAACCTCTGTAAAGAGCTACAGGAATGCTCTCTTGTATAATGTCACTGTTGTCAACACAAGCTATGAAGGCAGCTACAGCCAGCAAGACATGTTTTATTCCTATAAATTTTTATGTGGTATGTGGTACCTTAAAACATATTACCCGTTAAAATATTACAATATTTGCAAGAAAATGCAAATTTAATTTCCTTATTTGTGTAGAGTAAAGAACATAAAAACTTATGAGATTTTGTTTTGTCTGACACCAAGATGCACATTTTTTTTTCTTCTGATTTGTCATTTTGGACATTTGTACTTTATTGTCTTTCTTAGTGGAATATTTCTGGTTTCTTGTACAAATCCATCCATCAAAACATTTTCTTTACACCCTTGTCTGTTATTGGGGTCGGAAGGGTTGCTGGTGCCTGTCTCTAGCTAACATTCAGAGCAAGAGGTGGGGTCACCCTGGACAGGTCACCAGTCTGCCACAATCTGGTTCAAATCATGTCTATTTAAGGTTTCAGAGTTACTATGCACCAATTCATTACACACCTTGACTCCTGACTTATTGGCACTGGAATATTGAGCCAGAGATCTTTTTATACAGAATAAACTATAAACCATTGACAATGTGAGATGAACTAAACCAGCTAAACAGTGTTAAACTAGCAGACAATCAAATGCTTTCATCAACATTCCGAACCACACAACAAATGTAATTTGTAAAACAATTTTACCCTGTTGCTGAACCTGGAGGTACACCTCAGTACTGAATTCATTTCAGAAATATAAATTGAGAGCTTCTATTGAGAAGGAAGCTCTCAATAGATTTGCGAAAACATTCTTTTCTTTTTTGAGTCATGTGGCTTTTTGTGTGTATTTCATTGAATGAAAATAAATTGTTGCCTTATTTGTGGCAAATCTTCCTCCAGATTTGTGTTTAGTCTTGCCCCTGTGGCAGTCCTGATTCTTAATTTGAAATGCAATGCATTCTTGAGCCATTTAGTCACACACATCTCGCCAGATTGATTTATTTTGCCAATTTCTTGAGTAATAAAATGCTTCATCATGTGGGCCTCACTGCTTGCAGCTGTGGTAAAATAGAAGGATGCTCACAGGAAGAGAAAACAGGGAAAAACTAAATTGTGAGGAATGCATCACAATCTTGAAATACTTAATGATTCACTTGTTGCTTAATGCAAGAAGAAAATTTTGTTTTAAGTGCTTCGGGGTTGAAAAAATATCATGCGTTTCCCTCTTTCAGAAGAGCTGTCCATCAGCATATCTGTGTCCAACTGCCAGATCCAGGAGAATGTGGTAAGTACAGCTTCTTTAATTTCTTTTCTACCAGAAGCAATTGTGCAATTTCCCAGCACAGCTTGCAAAATCATGCATATGTGTGCTATTAAAGTAGCTGTTGTGGTTAAAGCAGAAATTGTATCTAACTGCTGCTTTTATTAAAATATTTAGTGGAAGCTTTTTTTTTCTTCTACATAAATGAGGAAGCTTTGTTTTCCTTTTTTTTATCATCCTTTTGGGTCATGGGGTTTTCGATTCAGTTCCACTTCTGCACTGAGTGAAAGTTAAATATTTGGCAACAACTAGAAACATTTGGGAAAAGCAACAAGGTTGCCAAACCATAGATGATGTAATTGTTGGTGATTCCAGTTTCAGTACTGAGAGCTGGCTGCTCCACATGTAAAATGCAGCCATTAAGTAACTGGAAATGGTATCTGTGCAGGATATTGCCTCGATATATCAAATATTCTCTGACGAGGTGCTGGGATCAGGCCAGTTTGGCATCGTGTATGGAGGTATGTTGTTTTTGGGTTTTTTTTTTAAATCCACGTGATTTTTGGTGTGGCTTAAATTAGCATGGCAATGAATTGCATTATGTTTTGGTTACTCTCACGTTTCAGGGAAGCACAGAAAGAGTGGCAGAGACGTAGCCATCAAGGTTATAGACAAGATGAGATTTCCTACCAAGCAGGAGAGCCAGTTAAGGAATGAGGTGGCCATTTTACAGGTAATAAATGATTGAATCAATAATGTGGATCATTTGTACATGGATTTTGATGCAAGGTTTTTTATGCTTTAATTTTTTTCTGTTTCTCTTTAGAATCTGCATCATCCAGGTATCGTTAACCTGGAGTGCATGTTTGAGACCCCAGAGCGAGTGTTTGTTGTCATGGAGAAGCTCCACGGGACATGTTGGAGATGATTCTCTCCAGCGAGAAGAGCAAACTACCAGAACGAATCACCAAATTCCTCGTCACACAGGTTCGTGCTGCTTAAACGGGGATCTCTCTTAACTTCCTGTTTTTCTCACTGTCTCACTAATCTCACCCTCTTGGTTTTGTTTATGTACCTATTAGCTAATAATTTGCAATGAACTGCCTAAAGGGCCAGCTAAATGTTGACTATATTTAAAGCATGCAGTGGCTCACAAAAGTATTTTAAACCCTAAACTTTTTTTGTATGTTGCAAATACAAACTTTAATGTTTTTTATGCAAAAGCAAATGAGGTGGATTAGCAGTGCTTGCAAACAACTAATGGTGTCAACCAGCACGTGTTCTTGTGAAAACTTCTCTGTGCTGTTGGAATGTCACAGCAGTCATGAGATTGTCATACAGCAACATTCTTCAGTCAGAGGCCTGTTTAATTTGTTGCGAGTCTGGCTGCTATAGAATACCTTCCTTCCCACAGCATCGTCATCCACAATAACTCTTTGACGTTATTTGGAAGATGAGATACAATGAGTATTTAATTTTCCTTTGGAATAAATAAAGTATCTTTGAACTGAATTTAAGTAATCAGAGATGAACAAAACTTGAGGAGATGCAGAAATCTACAATTCGGGTGGAAAAATTGAGAGAGGACAACTGAGTCATTCACTCCTCAAATCTGGTCTTTATGGAAGAATATCAAGAAGAAATAGGTTAATGGGAGAAAACCATAAGAAGTAAAGCCTGCAGATGAGACCTAGATCCAACTTTTTGGCCAACAAGGCCACCACATTTGAACCTTTTTGCTTGAAAGCAAATTTATGTGTAGGGAAATTAATGCTGAACATCACCCTGAATTCAGCACTCATCCATGAAACATGATGGCATGTATATAGTGATGACCACTTATACTGTCTGTCCAATTTTACTGAGCTTGAATTATTTTACAAAAGCAAACTGACAAATATTTCAGTCTTTAGATGTGAAAACTGGGATTCTTACCCTAAATGAAGCTGAAGCTCGACCCTGTAATTGAAGATAATTTTAGGACATATTGATTCAGTGGGCCTGAATACAAATGCATATCACAGTTTTTAGATTTTTGTGTACGATTTTTCTTTCATGATTCTGCTCTACTGTGTTTCCTCTCACAGAAAATCAAAGATAAAATGCAGTTTGTGTTTTTAATTGTTACAAAATCAAAAGGTTTCAGGGAAATCTAATGTCTTGCTTTATATTATGTAAGTTTCAAATCTTCTCAACACGCGTTTGAATTTTTTTATATCAATTTCCTTCACATCCTTCTTGAACTTCCTCCCCTGTGTCTGGGTGTGATGACCCTCTGCTGCTGTTTATTCTTGCTGTGGTGGCCTGATTGGGGGTGGGGGGTGTTATATGGCACCGGTCCACATGGCATCGCCGCCTCCTGCCTGGCTGCCGATTACAGCCTGCAGTGTGCTAGTGGCTTTGTGGCCTAATTAGAGGAGCTGCGGGCCCCGGGGTCTGCTTAGGTTTTGGGTCCCAAACAGCAGCAAGGGCCATTAACCACGGCCCCATTAGCTTCAGCGGGGCCTGGCTCAGATGTGGTCAGAAGGACTTTTGTTCAAGCCAGGGTCGGGATTGGGGGACCGAGTGGATTGTGGTTTTGGTGCAGATCCACAGGCTGGAATTTGTGCAGCGGGAGCTTATGCAAGGATCTGGTGAATATAGATGAGCTGTGCAATGTGGAAATATTTAACGGCATCTGTGTGCCTATGACTCAGATTTTCTTCCCCCAAAATACAGTCAGTTTTATCAGTATTTAAACGATAAAATTGTAGTTTACATGGTTAGTAACTTAAGTTTATGTTGAGTATGTGTGTGTGCTAACTGAACTTGTGCTTTCAACAGATCCTGGTGGCCTTGAGGCATCTGCACTTCAAAAACATTGTTCACTGTGACTTGAAGCCTGAAAATGTACTACTGGCCTCTGCAGAGCCTTTTCCACAGGTAACAACGATAAATATACTTTGCATTTTTTATTCTCTTTGGGTTTATGGTGATATGTTTGCTTTACTTCTAAAATAAAAAGCCCAGAGGTCTTTCTTTTCTCTTTTCACTGAATTTCAGTAGAGGAATGTGTGTTTTTTTTTCTTGTTTTTTGGGGGGGGATAACAGGGGGGTTCTGGCCTTTTAAATATGATCTGTAAATCTTTTATGCATTAAATAATGGGTTTTAAATTATACTCTCGTGCACAGAGCTGGAACGTGTTCATCACAAAGACACAATGTGTTCCCATTGCTTATGATATAACTGTGAAAATACCAAAAATAATGTTTACAGATAATAGATTTTTAACAAGTGCAAGAACACTTCCAAATAGCTATTTTCTGAGAAGAGAAGCATTAAAGTTGATGGATGACACATAAGTTAGGTCCTATATAAGAATACTATGTACTGCTACATGGGTTGTGCTGCAAACAAAAGAAAAGGCAGCCAAACCCCACCCCAAAAAAACTCTTAAAACACCTTCAGAAAGGCTGAATATGTGGGAAAGTGCTTATTGCCTCCTGTTATGCACAGTAGAGGATCTGTGATAAAGTACATGCCACCATAAACTCTAAAATACACACAAATTAGTTAAAAATGTGTCAGCAAATGTGTGCTGATGGTGCATGTTGTTTTTCAGGTAAAGCTGTGCGACTTCGGCTTTGCACGCATCATTGGTGAGAAGTCGTTCCGGCGGTCAGTCGTTGGCACCCCGGCCTACCTGGCTCCAGAGGTGCTGAGGAGCAAAGGCTACAACAGATCCTTAGACATGTGGTCAGTGGGAGTCATCATCTACGTCAGCTTAAGCGGGACCTTCCCTTTTAACGAGGACGAAGACATTAACGATCAGATCCAAAACGCCGCCTTCATGTACCCCCCGACACCCTGGAAGGACATCTCTGCAGAGGGTAGGAAGACAAAGAGCAGTCTCGTTCTTTCGCTCTCTCCCGTCCTGCTGGAATTTACCAAAGCTTAATTTATTCTGGTCTTCACCTCTGCAAATAGTTGCCAGCCTGGTTGCACCTGTATTCTAGTGTCAAACTGAAATTCAGATGAACTATCCCTCCCCACCTACATGTCTGGGTCAGCTCAACTTTTTAAAGCTCAACTTTCAATGTCTGTGGTTGAGATGAATCACTTTCATTTCTTCTCAACTGTCCGAGCTGTAACTCCTCCCACGTACAGTTCACAACTCAGGATGATGCTAATCTCAGGTTCTTTGTTTTATCTCTGCGTGTCCCTGTAAAGGTCACAAAACCCTGTAAACTATGTGTGAAAATGTTTGTTTAGCATCAAATATGACGCGATTCCATTGTATGTGCAGTGACTATAAAAAGTATTTATAGTGCTTTGATTTATTTTTATTTTATTTATTTTTTTACATCTACTGCACTACAACCTTAAGCTTAAAAGTTTTTTGATGGCATTTATTACAAGGCATTGCATAATTGTGAAAATGAAGGTAAAGGATTCATACAAAAAAGTATGGAAAGTTAAAAATTGACTATGGAACCTTTTCTCTTTAACATATTTTTATATTATCTTAAAGGTAAAAGTCTATATTTTATGAAAATGAAAGTAGTGAACAATTGAAATGAATGATAATAAAACCAGGCTAAGCGATTGTTTTTCACTCAAATGCCCATGATGTCATAAATGCTGGAAAATCTTAGATCGAGTCATAAAAATGATGAGATTTTTAAATTAAAATATTTTAAGAGCCCTGGATATCACTTGGTTTCTTCCATCTCCACCTGTAACAAATCAAGTCTGTTTACTAATTACATCTTTCTTGAATGCAGATGTACCAGATGGTTGTTTTTAGGGGTTTTAAATTAATACCAGAAATTCTGTTCTCAATTGGAGTTTTGATTCCCAAGTATCCTTTTGTCTCCACTCGACATTAAATCCTAATAAAATACACTTCTGTTTGTGGTTTTGCTGTGAAAATATTCAGTTGTGAATTATTTTGCACAATGTCAAAGTCTGATCAATGTGTGTCTCTGCCACAGCCACAGACCTGATCAACAATCTTCTCCAAGTCAAAATGAGGAAGAGGTACAGCGTGGACAAGTGTCTGAGCCATCCATGGTTACAGGTGACACAATTTCTCTTTTTTTTTTTTTTCACCTTAACAACCATGTCACAAAGTTGACAGACTGGGTTATAATACGTCAGCAGAGCTTTAAATCTGAGCGTGTTTTCCAGGATTACCAAACATGGCTGGACCTCAGGGACTTCGAAACGCGGCGAGGCGAGCGCTACATCACCCATGAGAGTGACGACGCGCGGTGGGAGGAGTACGCAGACGAGCACAACCTCCCGTACCCCAAGCACTTCATCATGGCTCCCAACCTGGATGACATGGACGAGGACCCCTAGTGGTGAATGAGCTTTACTGCATTGTGCATCCACATGAAGGAAAGAAGACGTTTTGGAAGCAATAAAAAAAAGGACAAAGATAAAAAGCTTTTGGAGCGGCAGGTTTTCCCTCCAGAACTGTTTGTTGTGGAAACAGAGCAAAGCTGACAGAGTGGACGGCTTCACATCGGGAGCTTTTAGATTGGGAAAAACCCAACTTACTTTGTAGCACGATGAGGAGGAGAAGATGCGTGTCACAGAAGCGCATTAAACGACTGTCAGCAAAGACGACTGTCCTCTCTTCCTTATTGTAAAATTTGTTAAGCATTCCCTGGATTTGCCTAATTTCTGTTGCTTTCTCCAAGACAAACTCGAGCCCAAAATTCAACCTGATATGTAATAGGGCTGACGAGTCTTCATTACGAACAGCGGTCCTGATGTAAGAGAGGAGACGACAAAAAGCAGCCTTACATCAGGAGTAAAAGGCACCTTTCGCAAGGGAGTAATAGTCTGAGAATGAGCTCTCTCCAGAGCTGTTTGTCCTTCGGCATGAACTGGAACCATGACCTGCATACGTTTGTTCTGTCATGTATTTTACTAATTGTTGTAGGTTATTGCACTATTCAACTATGAAGAATAGCATCTGAATAGAAACACTATTCGCTGCTAGAAAAAGCAAACTTTTTTTTTTCTTTTTTACATTTCCAGTGTGTGTAAAGTGTCGAAGCAATCAGCGTAAAGTCTTTGCAGCTCACATGGAATTAGCTGCAGGTATTATCAGTGTTTTCAGGTCTGACAGTGGCAGCTAATAGTGTGAAAGTGTATCAACCTTCCCCTGCAGAAAGAAAAAGGTCTGAAAATTGGTTACAAATGTCGTTCCAAACTGTTTTATTTATTCAACATTGTGAATTTCTTTGTGCAAACAGGAAACCGCAAAGATGAGTTTTAGGACAAGCTCCCATGTTTTTGCATCCTCTTCCTCTCCTTTTATAACTTTTTTTTTTTTGCAAATTCTGGAAAAGACTTTTTGCTGCTCAGCAGGCATTTGTAGATATCTGAATAAACTGTCCAGAGGCCTCGTTTGTTATCCTCTCTGGAACATTTCTACAATGTGTTTTGCAAAATTAAAAAAACTCCACAGAATAGAAATACAACTGGGTATAATCGGAGATAAATTCAGGAATTTATACCCTGGTTTTGTACTTTGTGCTCTGTTTGTGTGGTTTGGGAGAATGTTCCAGTTTCTCTACGTCATTTTTCCTTTTTTTTTTGTTGCCACTGGATTGGCAGGTGTCTGTGTTTTGTATATTTCAGTACTTACCTGATGAAATAAAACAAACAATAAAATCACTTTGTTCTTAATTAAAGCAAGTCAAACCATGCATATTCAGTAAACAACTGGAGTTTGAACTATGTGTGTTAGGGTCTTCATGTTGTGGTTTCCAACAGTAGAGCCCATTTTGAGGAGCTGGATGCGACTGTTGCACCACAGCGAGGAGTCAGCAGAGTCAGCTGTTTGCCACGGACCAGGAGTAATGACAGCAAAAGAGATCTGACAGGAGAAGAAGAGGGTTTGAGGAAGTCTTTGAAATCACTCGTTATTTTAAAAAATACTTGTTTGATTCCAATAAATGTTGCTTAAAATGCCTTGTTTGCCAACTGTAATTTTGAATAAACCCATTGGGGAATTTCTATATGATCATTCTACATCAGAGCTGAACTAGAACTGCAATTAACTTTTTTTTAATCAGATTATAAACTTTTTATTTCCCATTAATGTAGAATTGTAAAAAATAAAAAAACTTTTTTCTTCTTCCATAAATGTTTATTTTTTGCTTTATGCTCAAATTAATTGTTAAAATAACTTTTTCGTGATAAAATTATGGAACAAAGTTTTTCTATGGTAAGTATTTATCAGAAACTGAAACACTGTGTCTCTGATCATTTATTTGTGTTTTATCCATAAAAATGAAATGTAAAAAGGAAGAGCTTTACGCTACTAAAGCTGCGTAGCTTTACAACAGACCTCACAGTTGCACAGCTCGACACCTAGGACAGAAATGTTTTTCCACATCTTTTTGGATGTGTTTCAACAGAAATACAACTTGCAATATGGCAGCAACATTGATACACAATCCAGGCGCTCATGCAGTGTCAAGTATTCTATGTACTCTGATCAACTAAAAAGAGTAAGGGATGATTACAGAAACACTTAAGAAACATTAATTCAAAAAGGATTGTTAGAAGTGCCAGTACGTGTGGGCCCAGTCAATTATTTCTTAATGGGATTTAAATCCATCCATCCATCCATCCATCCATCCACTCCCTCCATCCATTTTCTTTACACCTTGTCCCTTGGGGTCAGGAGCATTGCTGGTGCCAATCTCCAGCTAACGTTCCGGGTCACCCTGGACAGTTTCCCAGTCTGTCGCAGGCACACACACTCTCACACCTGGGAAAATTTGGAGAGGCCAATTAACCTCACAGTCAATTTTTTTGGGACTGTGGGAGAAACCGGAGTACCCGGAGAAAACCCACGCATGCACAGGGAGAACATGCAAACTCCATGCAGAAAGACTGGGGCCGGGAATTGAACTCAGAGGGATTTAAATACACTCAATAATTAAACCTTTTTGACACTTCTTCATCAGAGTTGCATATTTGGATATTAATTTTTTCATTTTTTTTTTATTTTTTCATATTTTGAGACCAATATGTGAAAATGGGTTGAATGTTAGGAAGGGCAGATGAGATGGATCTCTTTTCTGGTTAAACAGAGGTATAGAGGTTCATCATACTTTTGAATAGAAGTAGTGCATTAAAATAATCTACTTCTGTGAGCTTAAATCAAAGCCAAAACCAAACAATTTACATCTAGAATGCATATAAACTTTTCAGTATAGCATGACAAATTTTTATCACTTTTGAAAAGTCTTTCTTTTAGTGTCAATTATTACTGCAGATATTGCTTTTAGCTTTCAACACAAAGTTACTGTACAAAGTAATCTGTTTACAATTTAAACTATTTGTGGTTGAAAAATACAAACATAGTTAATAAGCTGCTTAAGAAAAACAATCTGAACTACTATTGCAGTTTTTACAATGAATTTGGTGTAAATTATAACAGTACTGATCCTGTATAAATTCAATTTAATTTTGGGGTAGCATCTTAACTTCCAAATGACCCCGTCCCACCCAGTAATCAACATTCTTTCCGGACCGCAGCTTTATAAAGAGGTGCTACTATGAGAGTGTTTACACATACCAGCCCAGATGGCAAGCGAATTCTTATAACTGTGATTACAACATTTCCATATGAAACGTTTGTCTCTTTTGATGTATGTATCATAACATATGTTGATTTATTTTATTTTTTTTTCCAAATTTCAAGTAAGAATCTTGTATTCGGGAGCCATGTTTGCACAGAACACATGTTCCAGTGTTGTACTTTTCAGGAAGGACACAGTTCTGTTTGCTACCAGAAGGTGTCACTCTATGTTGTTTTTTTTTCAATGCATATGTAGTAGAAGCAGTATAAAAAAACGGAGACAATTTGGTCCCAATGAATATTTCAGAATATTTCCTATGCATAAATTTAAATAGCAGAGTGTTACCAGCCACGTAAAATGAGTCTTCTTTTAATTCACCAAGTAATACATCTTCCAACACCACATATATAAAGACTCTAAAAGATGAGAATAGAAGGATCAGGAAGTGACCTTTATTCTGTCCCCCTCATCTTCAGGTCTGGGTATATTTGTTGAACAGCTTTGCTCGGTAGATTCTCGGCAGGTTTCGTGTCAGGACACAGAACTCTAAGGGAGGTCTGTGTTGTGCCCCCTTCTCCTCCCCACCCTTCCTCCGTATCCACCTTTTCCCCCCCTTCCCTATATGTTTGATATCCATTGGCTGCAGACCAAACAAGCAAACAAACAGAACAACAGAAAAAAAAAAGCCATCAATCAGACAAGGTTGGCCTGGGCTGGAGGGATGAGATGGGGAGAGATCTTGTTTGCTCTGCAGGCCAGTTCCATTTCATTGTGATGGCAGAGGAGGCCTCCCAGGACATGGCTATACCCACACTTGTGTTTGACTTCCAGGGGGGATCAAGGCAGTCCTCAGTCCACACTGACACATCATCTTCTGACCCAACGGGACGCCGGCTGCAGCCACAGGCCCGTAGCCTTTACCCAAGCTGGTCCATTTCTGTTCTGGTTGAGAGACTTGTTGGTGTGCCATTTAACTGGTGACCTTTTAACTTCATAAGGCTGTCTATTAGCCATGGTCTGGAATCTGAGAGTCATTAAATTATCTGACTTCAATGTAAATCTTGAGATTAATTAGAAAGGTAACATTTCCATGTGTCCCACTATCACATAATGTTGTCACAATGTGTATTTGTTGGCCTTGTCGTGACTGAGCATTTCTCCTTCCCTTTGCTTGGAGTTGATTATGCAGTGCAAAAGTATTCACTCCCCTTGAATCTGTCGAGAAATGCATTCCACAAACTCGACCTTTGCGGAGGAGTTGCAAGCAGTGGTGATAGAAAGCGTCAAGAAGCTAGTCTACCACGAGCTATTCTGAGGACAGGGCAAACACATGTAGGATGTTATTATTTGCATGAGGAAACGCGCTGTTGAAAGTAATTATTTTCTTTTTATCTGGGAAGCTGGACGGAGTTGAATTACAGCCCAGTCCTGGAAGAAGAGTCGAGACATGGAGCAGAGGCTCAACTTCTGCATGACACATACAACCAGAGTTTAAAAAAATGATTTAAGCCAGTGCATATTCATTCAGTTGTGAGTTTTTTTGGATACTCTCCGTAGAATGCGACAGGACTTCAGTGTTGTCCTAAGAAAGAGCAAAAATGAGAAACTTTAGATGCGTAAAGTGAGGGATGACGTACGCCAGAAGATTTGTTATTGTGGTCAAAGGTGGCTCTGCAAGATAGTTAAAATGTTTTTCAGTCACAGAAAACACTGGAAAAATATACTTTTCCTTCCTCTTCAAAACGATGCTGTAATATTGTAATGTGACAACAACAAAACATTTCTTGTACCCTTTTGTACGACACTCTTCACTCCTCTGTTCATTGCTCTCTAGATGCATCAGCAGTAAGATTCTCACACACTCCGAAAGCTTTGAAGAGCAAAGTAAAGCAGTGGTTTTGAGAAAATTAAAAAAGGCCATTGTTATTTCCTACTAATTCTGTGTCTGTTATATTGTAGTAGTATTTAGTTTTGCTTGTTAATTTTTTATTTTTTTATTTTACTTTTAGTCATGCATAGCACTCTGTATTGCCCAGTTGCTGAAATGTGCCACGCCAATAAAATGACATTGCCTTCAAAGTTTAGAATTTTGGTCAAACATTGTTATAATAAGAAACATTTATAAATGAGAGACCTCAACTTTCCAGACGTTCCTGTGGAGAAAAAAGAGGAGAGCTCAGTGTGTGGCAGAGCATCTTCTGTTTCACTTAGAGAGACAAAACTTAAAGCTTTGAATTGTTTCCTGGTCTTGGTAAAAATGCAGATGGGGCACAGAGGTGTGTGTTTGACTTCTTGACTCCAGCTGTGCCTTGAAATTTCTCCTGACCCGTCCCACTGACCGGTTGCTGTGTGATTCACCATGCATGCCTGTTGCAAATCACCCAGGCACAATACGCAACCCTCCTCCTCCACCCTCTCCTCCTAAAAGGGTCGGTCATTGAACTCTCAGGCAAGTGGCAATATT
Organism: Poecilia picta; assembly: GCA_033032245.1. Taxonomy (NCBI): domain Eukaryota; kingdom Metazoa; phylum Chordata; class Actinopteri; order Cyprinodontiformes; family Poeciliidae; genus Poecilia; species Poecilia picta. Next base: position 12,419,417 of record CM065374.1, read on the forward strand.
TGCTCACCTGAAACACACACACACATCTTGCCAATTGGAGCAGGGGTGGGCTCCGCGGCTGGGGAAGGGCTCCACACGGCAGCTGTGGTCCCAGAAAAAGACCAAATCAGGAAGTTTTCTAACTGCCTGTAGAGGTGGTGGAAGTGGGGGGTGAGGGGTGCACTCTCTTGCCACAGACCTATTGTATCTTGAAGGAGGCAGGGATAGTATTTGTTCGAAACTGCAGGAGGCTGATGAGGTGCTAATCTGCTGAGAGGCTGTGTCGTTGGACCCCAGTTCCCAATGGCCTGTTAGCTGTCGGGGCCCCTGTAAAGGAGGCACAATTTATGGGCCCCGGCCCAGGACTCAGCCGTCAGAGTCCACGGGTAAGCAAACACAGATTGGACACTTATGCTGTTGCTCTGGCAGGGCAGGCTTTAACACCGGGCTCCTGGGGTGACACGTAGGCAGCGCCTCCTCATGACTCTCCCACCCCACCTCCCCTCTGCTCCTCTGTAAACACAACAAATTAGCCATCTGCATATGGATGGGCTCTCAGGCCATGCAGGGAGAAGGATGACAGTTCGAGTTATCCACTCTGCTGTAATGTAGACCAGAAACGCATTTTCATTTCTCCCTCTCTCATGGTGTGTGTGGAAAAAAAAAAAAAAAAAAAAAAAAAGCAACAGATGTCAAGGTAGGTAAGATATTTTTGGTATTCTGGGAAGTGTAATGAAAGTGCGGGAGCGGTTCAGATGGGTTCAGGAGTCAGAGGTAATCCCAAACTTGAATTTCCCCCTCAGTCTGGAATACAGATAAGACACAGCAGCAGATGCGACCCTGCCTCACTCGCTGCCTCTGTGGCTGATGGAGGGAGGGGGGTGGGGACACCTTGAGATGACAAGAAATGTGTGCTTTTTATCGAGATGGTTATTGCAATCCACCATATTGAACTCGCTGCAATCTCTAGCACCCCATTAACGAAATCAAAATAAGATTAGGGTCGCTGAATAATTATTCTGTCATGGAGAGGATGCCACCATTTGTCCCTGTCCCCAGAGACACTCAGCATTATAAAGACAATTACTGATTCACAACTTTTTAATCACGAGGCCCGGTTTGCTCTCTTGTCCGCGCAGACAGAATCTGACAGCGTGGTGGCCGCGTGTGAATGGCAATAGCTCATCATGGATTATTGGGTGGGCTTGATTGTAGTGATATTTAGCCACAGAGCTTCCCATGGGAGCCTGGCTCTTTAATTAACATAGCACCACTGCCCTCCCCTTCGGTTTTTAATTGCCTTCAGTCTGTGATTAAATGTGTATTGACTCTGCAGTTGGTCCACCAATGAATAACAATGTGCTGATTTGATGATATTAAACCTTCTTGCTTCAATACACATCCCTGTGGTTCTGAGAAAGTTTTAGACATCACAAGGCGTCAGAGCAAGTGACTTGGGCCACACAGTACACATAAGGTGTTTTTAGAGTTACTTTAAAATCAGATAGATGTGGGAAGTCGATTTTTTTCCGGACAGATTCAATCAGAAAGAGCTTTAAAAAAGAAATTTCACTGATCATTACAGAGTAATTGTATATATATATCACTAACTGGCTTTGATAGAAGACTGGCAGGAGTAAAGCCATTGTAGAAAGAAAGTCATATATTTCTACAATTTCCCTGAGGGTAAATCCCAAAGGGATGAATAAAGTTTCTATCTATATAGCATCTCTTTGAAAGTTTGCTGCAAACCTTGAAGGGAAATATTGCAAAGATGACAAAAGTTGAGCTTTCTGATCCTCATTCAAAATGCAGCTATTCCTGCACATCACCCTTATCACACCATTCCTGCAGCAGATTGGGGCGATGGCAGCATCGTGCTGTGAGGATGCTGTTCTTCACCATGCCTGGGAAAGTTGGTCAGAGTTGATGGGAAGATGGATTCAGCTAAATATAGAAAAAAAAAATTAAAACAAAACTGTGGCTGTAAAAGTCTAGAGGTTGAAGCAGACATTAGTACTTGAGAAGGACAATGACTCTGGGCTCAGTGCACAGTCAGAGAGCTACAGTCGGATGAAGGATTCAGATCAAATCGCATTAATGTTGACTCCCAATCTGGACTTCATTAATCGAAAATTTTAAGACTTAAAATTTGGTATTCAGAGCTAATCGCCATCTAAGGTTATGCATGAAAAGTCGTACAAAATCAGCAGGCATACCTCAACAGCCTTTCTTAACGCAGAGAGGCTTGATACAAATGGGTGACACACTTTTCAGATTTTTATTTGCAGAAAATTTTGAAAACCATGTATCCTTTACAGTTTTATTCTGTTTGTGCTGGTCTACAACAGAAGTGTCCAACGCCGGTCCTCAAGAGCCACAGTCCTGTACCATTTGATGCGTCCCCTCTCCAAAACACATGAATCAAACGAAAGGCTAAAAAGGTTTGTAAGGCTTTTGTAGAGATGGCTGCTATGGTGATGGAGGGATGTAGCCATATTATTTAATGCTACTGTAGAAGGAACATATCTAAATCTAATCACAACTAAAGGTTTCAGAATAGTAGCTCGTGAGAAATTGATCTATAAAATTAAAAAGACACATTGAAGTCTGTGGTTGTAATGTGACAGGACATGTAGGTTTTCTATGGTAATGAATACTTATGCAAAGGCTCATAGGAATCTTAGCCAAAAAAAAAAAAAACAGAACTATTGAAAGTATTATTGAAAAAATCTTTGAAAGACTTTCAAGGCTCCTTGGAAGCAAAACATAAATATATCAAGGATGACCCAATACTTCACACATTTTCGTAATTAATACATTCATAAGTACATTCATAAGTTGCATGACGTTGAGGTATTAAGGAAGTATTTAAACTAGTTATTGATCAAACTCTCTGAATATTTGGTAATGTATTTGGCAGGGGAGAGTCACCAAGGAGGGAACTAATATTTAATATGTATCAATTAGAAGAAGAACATGAAGAAATATGCTTCAGAACTCCATAAAGTTATTTAAATCTGCTTTAGATGTCAGTGACAGAGCTGCATGCTTCAGTGTCATCTAATCTGTTCATCTCTCATGATCCAGCCTTCTTCAGTCCACTCCTGTGGTCTAACAGATAAACTGTCACCTTGTTTGATAGATGGAGAGCAGCAGTCAACACTGGTCCCTTACCATGACAAGGGAGAAGTATTGAATCTGCAATGCCCTGGATACAGTCAACATAAAACATATCAAATGACATTCCTCCCCGCATTCCTCTCAATATCAAAAGGTGCTTATTTGAGGATATCCTTAGTGCATTTACCGCTGTGTTTGCATCCCGACCCACTGGGGCAACCGCAATAACTTTTGGACTCCCTCCCACTGCCCCTCACTGCAATGAGTACTCTCATTTTTTTTCCTTTTTTTTGTCCTGCCGGGTTGTGTGCCTTCCCAGTCCGGACGCTTTTCAGATTCATTTCCAGGTAAACACGATGTGGCCAACCGCAAACCTGCAGCCAACAGGCGTTGTCACAGCTGTGGCAGATAATGGCAAGTCCAAACTGCAGCCAAGCTCTGGAATGTTTACTGTCACCACAGGCAGGTTGGTTGGCAGTAAACATCTTTTTTTTTTCTAGCACTTTCCAAAGGAAGGTTCTCTCATTATTAATTTTATTTTGACAAATTACTCACTTAACCCTTCACACTGGGATGCTTTGCGTGACCTTGTGCAACGCGGAAGGAAAACATTGGGTCTTTCTAAGTGGAACTTTTATTTTCGGTTGAAAAAAAAGAAAGAAAAGTTAACACATTCTTGTCAACTACTTCTGGGTGTTCGAAGGAATGCTCGAAGAGATCCGCCTTCCTTTCACAGAGCAGAAATCACCTTTGTCTTCACCTCCCAATTTTCCCTGAACCCAAGAAAACTTCAGCAGTTTTCCATTGAGGGCTTTTGTTGGCGTAGGTGTTGCTCTTTTCGCTTCTTTAACCGACTCATTAAACTTTCTACTCCGACTAGCTTCCCTCGTTGTAATCAAAGAAGTAATGACACCTTGAATGCGTGAAATGTAACAAGGGTCATTATAGAAGCTAACTGGTTAGAAAAGTGGCAAATCTGACACAACAATCAAGGTCTGAGCACTGACACTTTCAAGCAAGTCTGCAGGGCTTAACATGATAATGAGAAAAAAACATTAGGTGGTTTTTACTCCAACAAAAGGCCACCTCCAACTAATGCACTGTTGTATTCTCATACACATACAGAACTGTTATTTATTTGACCTGTAGGGTCTGTGCTGTTAGCACAATGTTTGATTTGCAAAGTTCAAACCAAACAACGAGTGTGAAATGTTGTCGGCTTAGTTTTTGAGTCAGAGAAGAGACAAGAAGGAGTCTCTGAACTTCAAAGAGCTGCCAATTTTGAACTAGCAACCGGATCTTGTCGCTAAACACTTCACTCAACCTCCTCATTAAATAAGAAAGAAGGTGATATGGTGAAATTATTCTGTATAATAATGTTAATGTTTTTGAGTTCACTCCAGGGACATGTTTGTTTACTTAAGATGGCATTACCCTTTCATCAAGAGGTTAGCTTGATTGCTACCTTGGCACAACAGTCACATTTTAGTCTTAATGTTAACACACAGGCCAACCAGCTATCTGCATTTCTACATAAACGTTTATGCATTTTTTTTCATTATTGATGCATTATTGATGTTTCATATTTTTGGATATAATTTTACATTCCAAATGTCAAAAAAGTACTTTTAGTAGGTATGTCTCAATCTGGCTAATTGCTGAATGTGTGTTAAGATCAGATGGAAAGTAGCTTGTGAGTTTTAGTTGAGTTGTACAATGAATTTGCCTAAGAAACAATCTGAACTAGTCAGTCTGAACGACAGACTAGCCAAAAACAATCAGAAATCAAGAAACTCCCACCACTTTTCAATGAACATTGTGGAAGACGTGGGCTGGTCTGGTGAAAAGAAAAACAGTGACTGAGGGACAGTCACCAAGAATACAATTCTGTTTCTTTAATTCATATATTAGTTCTTTAGTAATTCAATTTGTTTGTTATTATTTTTTAACTTTCTCTTTTAATAGCATTAACCTGAAACAATGGTTGCTTTCAGGTGCTTTTTTTGGCCTGAAAACCTAATCCAGTATTTTTTATTTATTTATATTTATGAAACACAAATATGCAAGAGAATTTATAAATCATATGATTCAAATCATTAATTTGACCCTGTTGCTTTCAGGAAAAGTTATACAAGTTAATAGGTTTGAGGTGAGGTGACAAAAATGAATTTCAGAAGTTTTGTGAAGCTTGTGGAGTTTGATTTTGAGGCTCAAGTCTGTAGCAAAAATGTCCAAAAGTGCTTTGAGCTTTGAGCATGTATTTGTACCTTTCAAAAAATGTATTCCTTCTCATTTTAATATACTATTACTGTTCTATACCTAAAGATGTAATCTTAGAATCATTTAAATATGAGCTTTGTGCAGGGACAGACATTCAAAAAAGGAGCAATAAAAATCATATATCTATTTCTTTATACATTTAAATAAAATGTTGCAACTCACTTAACCTTGTACTCAAGTCTACTGAATGAATGATTGAAATATTATGTCTTTGTAGATGCAAACCTAAAATGCTACTTCTTATCTTAAGCTCCGCCGCCATCATCACCTCTTTGAACTGTGGCTCATGGTGACACAGGCTTTATCTTTTACCATTGTTGTCTACTTTTCTTTCTGATGAAAATAAACCGAATTTATAAAAGAACAGTAATATTTTTGCTTCTGCTTGCATTGAATAAACAAACATTGAGCTGTGATTCAGTGAAATGAAAAGCAGCCTAAATACAGTCACGTCAAAACAGGCTGAAGTTCTTCTAGTCCTAAAAATATCCAGGTCAACGTTTTTTGCATCTCATGTGAAAAGTTCAGCAGTTCAGTTACAGCTCGGGGAATGACTAATATAAAAGCAAACATCAATCACAGACAGAGGGAAAGACGAAATGCCAAACAGGGAAACGGAGCAACTGGATGGTCCTGTGTGAGGATTTTTTTTTTTTTTGGCTAAATCTAAAATGTGTCCTTCACCCCATGTGAGAGGACTTTGTCAGGTTAATGATTAACCTGTTATTAGCAACGTGTCTCATTCGGGGACATTATGTCGTTAAAGGTCATGGAAAAGTTTCACTATACAAGTTCCGTGCAGGCAAAATATAAAACGTTCCCAATAAATACGTTTCCATACATGAATACCCGTAAAATAAACAGGTAATAGAATTTTTTGTTGTTGTTATTTTTGTAATTTTTTTCTCTCTATCTCTCTCTCTCCCTTTAATAGATTCTTCGATTGTGTAACAAATGCAAACAGTTGTCTGCGTTCGTGCACTCACACACGATGGCGACCTATTTTGGTGAATTTACGCAAGCGAGAAATTGGCACGAACAAGAATTTTATTTTTTTTTTATTCAAAAATATGTACCAATGCATATATTCTGCACAATGTTAAGCCTAACCGTTGCATGGCCTCAGAATAATAATATAATAATAATAATAATAAAAAAAAAAAAACATGGGACATGTGCATTATCATCGTGTAAAAATCAAATTAAAATCTTTACACTTCAAGTGGATCTTGACGTTTGACAACAGCCAAAGACAAAACAAGGAGCGGCAGATTCCTCCATCTCCTGCTCCCGGCCGGTTCAATCCCAAATCCTCAAACACAGCGCGCTTTTTTCTCATGATCTCATTTCCAAGTTAAGCAGACTGTGTTGGTCTCTCGTCAACACTACAGGTTTACTCGCTTTTACTAATGGGGTCTCTATGCTGATAGTTATGCTCTTGCGTAAATATGCAGTCAAATAGATGTACAACCACCGACACGTGGCCGACACCGCTCCGCAGCCTCACCTGGATGTTTGTTTCATACAAATACTGTACGGGCTGCGAGAATTAAGGGGCCCTTTTAGCACTGCGGGCCTCCGGAGTCTTTCTGATGGAAGATTAACACATTAAGCAAACGCCCATTATTTAACCCCCCCCCCCCCCCCCCCACACACACAGACTAAGACCAATACAAACAGAAAATAGTCTATTCAACTACAGCCCACGGCCTGAAATTGCTCGGTTGCGATAGATCCAGTTGCTTTTCTTTAAGGAAGTAGAACGCCGCTTAATAATGTCTGAGGTTGGACACAAAGCATCAAATATACTTTGTGTAAAATATAAAAATATAAATTATTTTTGTGCATTGATCTAATGTCAAAAACTGAAATCAAATTCGCACAAAGTAGATTGATAAGCTGTCATTTTTTGGGGGGGGAAACAGTGAAGACAGATGAAGTGTGTGATCCGACAGAGGGCGCTATAAAGCTGTGTCTTGTTAATTAAAAACGATTTTAAAAATAATAACAATAAGTGGAGTAATTGAGTGATTCGGGGAGAAATTACAGAAATATCTGGGAAACATTATTAGAAATATATATATTTTTAATTTGACACATTCATTAGACTTTAAATCAAACCTAAAACAGTTTGGACAAAGCCGTTTCTTTAAAGAACTTAGAAAAAACAAATGTAATATTTTATTGCCATTCATGCAAACTATAAGTACATTAGCTATATAACTACAAAGCGACACATTTAGTTTCGAACGAAGTACCTTTAAGGAAACAGCTGCGTAAAGATTTATATATTTTTTTAAATTAAAATTTCACCAAAATGATTTCATTTTTAGGTTTCCTCTTTATTCCCCCTCTTATGTTTAAAACGTCCTCGTGTTTTTTTCCATTTATTTAATTTTTGCGTTGCTGCTATAAAATAATCAACAGTTATCATGCAGGTTGCCGCCTTAAATTCCTTAAACGCACCACAATAAAAAAAATGGATTATGATCTGCGCACAGATGAAGTGGAATAAATCCGTTGGAGGATGTGCGTAAAATGAAAAGCATCAAACATTCCTTTTTATACCCCCCCCCCTTTTTTTTTTTTTTTTTTTTTTACCCTATAAGATTAGTTTATAATGAAGCTTTTCATATGAAACTGTTCTTTTCAGTGAGCGCAGGTGTACAATTGGGGGTGGCGTGTGTGGGGTTGGGGGGTTGTAGGGGGTGGAAAGAGGTGGAGGGGGGAAAGCTTGAGGAGTCTCACGCCTAGGTGCGAGCAGATTATTCAAATAGGGCCCAAGGCGTAGAAGTAGGGATTGGAGGCTTGCCTGGCGCACAGAGCTTATATCACAGCGCTAACAGGCAGCGCGGAGCGTCATTTGGACTCCAGCCTCTTGACGGGCGCATCACGGCTGGCTCCGCTGGACGCACATGCACCAAGTCCTCGACGGAGGGACGGACCGCGACCCGAACACACTAACCGGTCCCCTGTCACTTGCTACCAGAGAGACTTTTGGCTTTTTCCTCTGCTGGGAGACGCTTTGTCGAAGTCCTCCATGATGCTTGGAGCAGTTAAAATGGAAGGACACGAACATACCGACTGGAGCACCTACTACGGAGAGCCCGAGGTGGGTACCTTAAATATATATATATATATTTTTTCTCCCCGGTCTAAAGCCGATCCCATTTTATACAACTCAATATTAGCCCTGAGATAATATTAACTTTGTGATCAAATATTGACTTGAGGCGCCTCCAAATCCTCCCCCATCTCCGCACAGCGCGCTATCCTATCCTAACAAACTTGCTTGACATGTAATGGGGGGTTGAGGGAAGGGGGGGGGGGGGGGGGGGGTTGGGGGGGGGAGGAGGAAACTTTTCATGCGGATATTGAAACTGATTATTGTTATTTTTTTTTTTTAATTTATTCGTTTATTTATTCATTTATTTTGGCCACGTTTACTTTCAACAAACACCTGTGGTGTTTGGTTTAGGTCAAGGCGACTGGTTCACATGTGCTGCAGACGCACGGGAAGCGTGTAAAGCCTTTGAACATTTTATAGCGTTACTATAACCTGTTTTATTTCTCATATTATGCTGGTAAACATTTGAATTATTTTTTTAAACGTTTTACTCCTGTTAAAACTAATTTAACTTTTTGGATTAATACTTGATTATTATTATTATTATTATTATTATATATTATTATTATTATTATTATTATTATTTGTGTTATTTTTTAATTAAATAACAGTATCAGATTTACAGCAGATTGAATTAATAACAACAACACTGTTGTGTGTAGGAATTATTGATCATGCTCTTTCCTGACTGTGCCAAACTCACGGCTGCCTCTCTCCCCCTCCACACTCCACAGTGTTACACCTCGGTTGGCAACATGAACACCGGCCTGGGAATGAACTCCATGAATACCTACATGAGCATGTCCGGCATGAGCACCACGGCCAACATGACGGCCAACTCCATGAACATGTCCTACGTCAACACCGGCATGAGCCCCTCCATGACGGGCATGTCGCCGGGCACCGGAGCCATGAACGGCATGGGCGCGGGCATGACGGCCATGAGCGCAGCGCTGAGCCCCAGCATGAGCCCGATGACCGCGCAGCCCGCCTCTATGAACGCTCTCACCTCTTACACCAACATGAACGCCATGAGCCCCATTTACGGACAGTCCAACATCAACAGATCCAGAGACCCCAAGACGTACCGCAGGAGCTACACGCACGCCAAGCCCCCGTATTCCTACATCTCCCTCATCACCATGGCGATCCAGCAGTCTCCCAGTAAGATGCTGACGCTGGCTGAGATCTACCAGTGGATAATGGACCTGTTCCCCTTTTATCGACAGAACCAGCAGCGCTGGCAGAACTCGATCCGTCACTCGCTGTCATTTAACGACTGTTTCCTCAAAGTGCCCAGGTCGCCCGATAAACCCGGGAAGGGCTCCTTTTGGACGCTCCACCCGGACTCCGGGAACATGTTCGAGAACGGCTGCTACCTGAGGCGGCAGAAGCGCTTCAAGTGCGAGAAGAAGATGTCGCTGAAGGACGGCGGGCGAAAGGCGGGCGACGCCGGTTCCTCCAACAGCAGCTCGGAGAGCTGCAACGGCAACGAGTCGCCGCACTCCAACTCCTCCTCCAGCGACCACAAAAGGTCCCTGTCGGACATGAAGGCGAGCCAGGCCCTCAGCCCGGAGCACGTCGCGCCGCCGCCGCCGCCGCCGCCGCCGCCGCCGCCGCCTCGCCGGTGTCTCAGGGGCAGCACCTCATGTCGCAACATCACTCCGCCCTGGCGCACGAAGCCCACCTAAAGCCGGAGCACCACTACTCGTTCAACCACCCGTTCTCTATCAACAACCTCATGTCCTCGGAGCAGCAGCATCATCATCATCATCATCACAAAATGGACTTGAAGACTTATGAGCAGGTGATGCACTACTCCGGATACGGCTCCCCGATGGCCGGGGCGCTTTCTATGGGCTCCATGGCGGGGAAAGCGGGCCTGGATTCCGCGTCTATACCCGACGCGTCTTACTACCAGGGTGTCTATTCCAGGCCCATCATGAACTCCTCGTAAACGCCGTGGACTCTCCTCACCTTAGATTTGTACATTTGTAAAAAACACAAAAACGGGAAAAATATAGACTTTGTGTAAAATATGTATTTCAGATATTTTTGACGTTTGCCACCGTTTTAGTTGTCAAGTTTGTTAGTAGCCTAATTGCTTATTTTGAAGGAGAGGATGTGGAAGATGACAAAAAAGGAAAAAAAAAAAAAAAAAGGTGAAAATGTGACGAGATCTGTTCGGCTTCAGGACTGGACCCCAAAGATAAAACAACAAGATGCTGTAAGATAGCTGACACCCGTTCATCGGGATTCCTAAATGAACTTAAATGCATCACAGGATTTGTTCAATCAGTTGTGTAATTCCTATTTATGGCTTGTATATGTGTATTCTTGTAGTGACAAGAACAGAATCTATATTAAAGTGTTATTGGTTTTGTTTTCTGAATATGATGCATTATTATTATTATTATTATTATTATTATTATTATTATTATTATTATTATTATTATTGTTATTATTATATTAATTTACTTATTTTTCCCATTAGGATATTTATCACAGCAAAAATTAGAATAATTTTTGGGTTTTCATAGCTATTTTATGAAACATTCTTTCCAATATAAACAAACAAATAAAAGTCTATGTTTTTTTTTTAAAAAAAAAACTGACAAAAATATATATATATTCATATATAACAGACAGCATTTGAAATGTTAAAAAATAATGGTTAAAAACCATTTTAAACGTTGTTTTGCTTTAAAATTAGCTTAAAAGCTAAAAAAAAAATTCTAATGCAATTTTTAAAAAAGAAAACACATTTTTTATCGCTCAATAAAGAAAACTTGTAATACATAATTTATTTTTTATTGATAAGCTTATTTTAAAGCTTAATGGAAAAGTCTTCTTAAAAATGAAAAAAAATAAATAAATAACAGAAGATGACATAACATACGTTAAGATGCACGTATCCTACGTGTGTGGCTGTCGTAAGTTTGTTTATTCAAAGTTATTCTAAATTGTGAGATATTTTTGTCGCCACGACGCTTTCCTAATAAGGCCCATAATTTCAGTTGAGGGATTAATAGCTTTGCAGGATAAAACCGAGACAATGCTCACAATTTGTCTCCCAGGAAATGCAAACAAAACAAATATATGCTTATTAATCCCAAACAGAAATGGAGATATTAACCTATCAACAACTCTGCATTTTCGTCTGGAAGAAACGCCATTAAAATTCATAGAGAAATTAGATCTTTACCTAAATTAATATTCTTTTTTTTAATAAAAAAAAAAGCTCTACTAATGGTGGGCACCTTTCAGAAAGTAACAGAAATCAGGCCCATCAATGACACGCTTGCAAATTCAGGGTATAACTGATTTGCTATAAGGATATTAAACCAAGCGCTCAAATTCCCCCACATACAGTTTGCCAGTCAAACACCACACAGGCCTGTCAGTTTCCCACTTTGACATGTCTTCCATTCTCCCCATCGCCCCACACACACACATTGCAAAGTTTAGATCAGTGAATAAGATTAAGTGTCATTGTCAGACTGGAACAACCTCCCGCAGTGCAGTAGAATAGCTGCTGCAGAGGAGGCCTGACTTGGGGAACTGAACTGCCTGACTGTGATGCTCTAACTTCTCTTCCCACAATCTGGGGGCTCCATTGTCTACTCCCTATTTTTTTTAAGTAGAGGGACCCTCCCTTCTTGTTAGATAAGGAAGGCTGACTGTCGTCTACATGAATCCATCGCCCCCCCCCCCCCCCCCCCCCCCACCCACCGCCCTCAGCTCGTCCCACCGTCACAAACTCAAATCCAAGGCCGGGGACAGTTTCTGCCCCCTTTATAGCCCAAACGTCCCCCCTTCGAACTTCTGAACACGTAGGGGCCAAAAGTGTGCGTTTATTCTCCAGACCCTCTTTGCAGATCGCACTTTAAACAGCGTGATCTGCGAATAAACAAAGCCGGTAAACAATGGAGTGGAGGCTATGCCCGCATATAGGAAGAGTACACACACACACACACACACACACACACACACACACACACACACACACACACACACACACACACACAACACAAACCAATTGCACAAGTGTAAACTTTGAATAGGACGCCCGCGGCTCTGTAAATTTACACAGACATTAAATTTCGTTCTATTCATTTTAGACATATAATACTAAGCTGATTTTTTTTTTATAGCGTGCTGATCGATATCTCTGTAAAATAATCATTTTTTTTTAACTAGCGTGGCAGGGAAATCTTTGCTTTGTAGCTAAAGTCAACAGTGGCAGAGTTTGAGCTCAAATAAATGCTGTGATGTCTGGAGCCCTTTGCAGAAGGCAGAAGGCAGAAGGAAAGCTTCTACAATGGGCTTCAGTGGGGCTTGCCAACAACCACCGGCTATTTTGCACAGGTACGAGAGCTTTTATTTTCCATAAAAATACTGCGTTTTCACTTGGATTCTTTTACTTGAACTGTAAAACAAATTGGTGTGCGTGCAGTGTGGGCGGCAGAGGTTATTCGATATCCCGAGCTCATGGGGTGGGTGGGTGGGGGGGTGGGGGGGAAAGGAGATCTATTGGATTTATGTGGTGCAAAGTGGAAGAGATCTGCAGGTTGTGTGGTGGAAGCGAGTTTCTGTATCCTCATCTGCGCACCGGGTGGGGAGACGCCTCTGCGCTGTAAAAACCCGATCTTGCAGAAATAACATTTAATCTTTTCCTATTAAATCTTAAAATAAATTTGCAGATTTTTTTGTTTTCTTCTTTACCCAGGCGCATTGGTTTGCATGTTGTTTCAAACCGGACAAGTGCGATTGACTTGCGGATGTCTGCACATGTTCGGCGACGAATGAGACTTAATGTGGACTTGAAGACACGCATGTTGGATATATTTTTGCAGTGTGCGGCTGATTTATATCACGTTCCCATGCTCGCATAGGTTCGGATGCAACTTCTAGCTTGACACTGTGTCGCTGTTGTTCGATGCGACTAGTGCACATTTGTTAATGTCATCTTTTTTAATAATCAAAAATAACCATAAACATTTGCATGATGATATGTTGGAATTATACATTCCGCAAAACAACCCACTCAATATCGTAAAAGAAAGCAGCATTAAATAATAATAATAGTAATAATAATAATAATAATAATAATAATAATAATAATAATAATAATAATAATATATACATTTAAAACGAGCGTTTTTGAAAAAAAAAAAAAAAAAAAAAAAAAAACTTCAACAGGCTGTAATGAACGAAGATCCCTTTTACAATCCCTCAGCCAATATTAAACATTTGCCTCTCAAAGCGGATTTTACCCCCAGCCCTTTGAAGGTTTGATAACCCCGGTCGAGACCCCTTCATAGCGCGCTTTGAGACCGGGAATGATCTTGTGGATCTCCGCAGACTTAAAGGTGAGGAGCCTTGATCTGCTCTATAGAGGAGGGGAAATATGCAAAGAGGCCGCAACTATTTACATTCGTTTTTCTTCTTATCTTAACTTCGTGTTCAAGTTTTTTGAATCAGGGAAAGACGCCCCTGCAGCACAATCGTAGTCCAGTGCATGGGTTGTTATAGCAACAGAAAAAAAAGAGGATGTCCGCGCCTGTTGATTCTTTTTTTTTGTTTAACCCGCTAACCTGATTTCTTTGCATTTCTTGAGCTCGAATTTGCGTATTTCTTGATTAGGGGCCTGCAAGCTCAGACCCCCATTCATGCTGGGAAACAAAGGCACCCAGACGCACCTTTTTACATCCATTTTTCAGAAATTTAGGATTGGCTGCATCCAGATTTGCAATAAAGTCTGAAAAACTTGGGCACCGAGCGGAGATTATCAACGCATATTTCTGATAATCACAGTTAAAGAGTTTAAAGATAAACTATCCGTGTCGCAACAGTGGCTGGCAATTACCCCCTTTTCCTCATGTCTTTTAATTGCTTCTAATTGCATCAATCTTCTAAAGTGAGACATTCTAATGCTTAAAGGCGAGTTTGGGCCTCCGTCTCCTAGGAGTGACTCATATTATAAGCCAGATATGAGCATCCACCCATGGGCGTCAGCTCTACGGGACTTCCTGGCGTAGTCAATACAGGCCCAAAGAGGGGAAAATTGTAATATATATATATATATATATATATATATATATATATATTATATATATATATATATATATTATATATATATAATTTACAATATTTCAACTGACACGATCTGCTAATTTGCAGTAATTAACCTTCGCTTTGTCAAATCAACACCGCTCGATATCTATGTGCGGCTCTTTCCAGGTTTATTAAATGACTTCTGTACGGGGGTCGCATGATGTTATGAGGCCTATGCCCCGTACAGAGAGCTTTGCCGCACCTTCGTGGGCTGCATGCGCGCTGAAGCCCGCGGACTGGAACACCCAAGTAGATCTGTCTCCACGGAGACGGCGGGACACCGGTCCAACAAGCTGTAATTCTGTCTCAGCCTTTTGCAGGGGAGGGACCGTCCACAGTAGCCCGACTTAACTCCTCTTTCACCAGAAATACTCCTAATCCTATATCTTAGCAGGGCAAACTGTCGTCCCTCAGTATATTAAAGGGACCACAAAGTCAGAACTCCAAGCCACCCATGGTTTCACAGCAGGGCGGCCAGGCCCGGTGAGACTGAGCTCGGTGCCCGTCACTCCATCCACCGTGTACGTTTTTCCCTCCTTTTTTTTTCTGCTCTTCACTTTCATTACTTTCAAAAATTAATTTGATTTACATTTTTTAGAATAGTGTAAGGTCTGTAAGAATACGCTTTACAACAGGCCTAAATTTGATAAATTTAATTTACCACATTGGGGGTTCAAATATTTTTTGGATTAAAAATATTCAATAAGCAGTTTTTCATAATTATTGTTAGTCATTTTCTTTTTCCTTTTTTATTTTTTAATTTTTATTTATTTTTTTTTACCAGGGGTTATCTATATATTTCAAAATGGACGTTCTTCACAGTTTAGGTTCACTAATCTCAACTATTAAGATGTAAAAAAAATAAAATAATAATAAAAAAACACTACATGATTGAAGTTGATATCGTAAAGGCACTAACCTTTAACAACTACAAACAATATGTTCAATTACATAGCAGTCCAAAATACATCTTTCATAAACCTAAATGTCCATGCACTTGTATTACAGATGTTTACTAAATAACATATAGAAATTAAAATGTAATATATTGCAAACAGAATTACTTTCCAATTCACTGATTGTTTTTGTTGTTAAACTAACATCAAATTTTGCTGCGTTTTGGCTTATTGAAGAATATAGCTTCAGAATATAGTTTTATCATTAATTTTAGATACACTAATCATAGCATATTTTCCTGGCAACATTATTTTTTGTAAAAACGGAAAATAAAAACACTGTAAGTGAATAAGTTGACATGTCAGTCTTGGTCTTTTCACATAAAACAATACATTTTGGGGATGAATAGCTTTCTGACAGGAAAATGTTTTACCTTAGTTGATGAGTCATTTCATTACATCTGGATCAGATTTGTTTGACAAAACATTGCATTATGTGGCCAAAATGTACATTTGCAGATTTTTTTTTTTTCTATCATCTTGGAAGTTATTCCTGAAAGACATTCTAATAAAAAAAATCATTTATTTCCAATCATTGTTTCATTTTTAATGTTTTTTGTCACCACATTTTTAATGAACATTTGCTTCCCCCCTCCCCTCTTCAAATTATTATTCTTTTAGTTGTAAATATCAATTTTTAAAGCGTCAGGCTTTGTTCTCTTGACTGCCACAACGGAACGATTTAGTGCATGTCGAAACATGAAGATGATACGTTTTCATGACCTGGAATGGAGAATTTGCGAAAAAAGAGAAATGCAGGAAAAAGAGAGGGATGGCCCGATGGACAGGGTGAGAAAGCGGATGCTATCTGTGATGTGTCTGCACTCAGTTCTTGACACGACTCTGTGACATTCCAGCGCAGGACTCCTTCAAGTCCTGAGAGAGAAAACAGAGCAGGGAGACAGAAAGAGCCATCAACAATGCCCATTGAGTACTGTGAGGCAACAGCTGGTGGGATATGCAGTGACCTAAAGGCAATCCATTCAAGCCTGGACGGGGTGCCTCTCTATACCCTGCTGCTTTTATGCTTTTGGAAGTGGATGGATGGTCAGTGTTTATTCTCATCATGCAAACTGAAAAGCAACAGTCTCAAAGAAACCGGTGAATATCAATCGCTGTTAACCAGATTTCAACTTCTGAATCGGAGAGTTCCATAGACGGAGATAAAACCGAGACGCCGCCGAACCTTTTGTTTCAAACGAGCTCTGAGTTGAGGCCCAGAGGGGAGGGTTAGATGAGCTTCTCAAAGCATAAAGCATCCAGAAAAAAAGAAAAAAAAACCCTCAACAAAATCCTCAGTGCAAGATAATAAAAGTGTGATCATCCAGGCAGAAAAATACTATATTGGATGGAGATTAATATAAAGTCGGGCATCAGCTGGAAGCATTTGTGTTCACTCGTGCTTCTAGCCCCTCTTTGACAATTCCACAGGCATTTCCCTTTGGGCCTCGCGCCTGTCTTTGAGATCAAACCTTGCTGGCAGAGCCACCATAAAATGATATGTCAGTCAGGAGAGGTAAAAGGATGCCTGCTAGACTGTGATTGATCTGCCGTGGTTTCTTTATTCCCCTCGAGACTCGATACATCCAGGTTTCAGATTCCACTCTCAGAAGCAGCTGATGAATAGTACCACGTATATATGACTTTTTATGAGCCATTTCCACCCTAAGTGGCACATTTAGCAGCACATGGTCATAACATGCAAGCCAAGTTGCTGCAATATTCCCTCACTTCCCCCTCCTGAGCTCCTGTTTCAGGAAGTGAAAGCAAAGCTTTGCCAACCAATCACATCGAAGGACATCCAACTCATTAAAAGTTAATGAAACCTATAAACGTAGTGCGCCAGCGATTCATTTAAACCCCCAATCCAATCTCCTCTCTCTGCAAAGGCAAACAAGCCTGTGTGCCCCCGGTGCTGTCCTCGGAATAACAAACTACGGAATATTTTGTCCTGCATATGTTCACTCATGCAGACATGTGCACATTGATAGGATATCTTACAATGGGACTTGTCCAATTTAGAAAACAGCAAGGGTGGTGTGCTGCTGGGGGTGGGGGGTAACTTTGTTAATCTGCTTTTGAGTTGAATTTAATGCATTTGCCTTACATTGCACTGCTTGTCAGAAACTACAGCAATGGATGTGCCATTTCGACATTCATGAGAATCACTGACATTCAAATAATGTGCCTGTTTTAATATCATACATGAGTGAAAGCCAGATCTGGGTGAAAAAAAAGAAAAAAAAAGCTGTTTATACATCTTCCCATTCATGCAAGGGTCTTGATCCGTACCGCGAGACAAGGCCGAGCCTCTCCGTTCACACCAAACATTATCTATACATTTCATTCACCTTCACCAGATATCAAGTGCTGCTCCTAACACGATGAAAAGCCGTCAACAGTAATAAAGTCCCACTTTACTGGTGTCAGAGTTAAAAAAAACCAAAAAAAACATCACTCCTAATTGTCTTTCAGAGCCCTATTTCACACAGCTTTGTATAGCGCCTCCCTTGGGGGATTCAAATTAAATTCACTCCATGTATGTAGCCACTGTCAGCTCACTAATGAATTCCCATACCCTGACTCGAATCAAATTAATCCCCAATTTAATTCCATATAAATGGCTGTGTTATTTATAAAGGGGAGACGGATGCTCAGATGAAGGATTGAGGAAAGCTGGGAGGTGTCTATAAGGCTGCTGAGCAGATTATGGTGAAGGATGAATCCTGTATGTTTTCCCTGACAGCAGAGTAGTCCCCTGATACACACTATTTAACCCTCGCCTGCTTGACGCTGACAGCAACATCTCGCCATTTGTCACCCAATATCCTTTCAGATTAAGGAGTCAACCGGCAGATTTATTGGTCAGAGCTGTGGCACTCTTATCTTTAAGTGGCACATAGAAAGATAAAACACGAAGACGGACATGTTGCTCATCACACAGTTAAATTAGCTGTGGGCATAAACACACGATGACACTTTGATTTCATGTGCAAAAGGAAATTGTGCATGCTTCATTGCATAAAGAGGAGGTGAATATTTTGCAGAACAGCTCAGTGACTGCACATGACAAATTATTTCAGTAACTACATTTAAAAGGTGAAGCTCACGTACGACATGGATTTATAATGCAGAAGGATGCATTTGTTATGACTTAGAGCTGCTGAAAACCCCGCTTTCTGCTCAGAAAAATTTAAACACTACATAAGGCCAATGAAAAATGTTGCCAGTAACCTCAGCCTACGGGAAGTATGTGCATGAATTACTGCATCAAAGCAGTGTGGCATGGAGGCAATCAGCCTGTGGCTCTGCTGAGGTGTTAAGGAAGCACAGATTGCCCTAATAGCAGTTTTTAGTTCTGCTGGATTGTTTGGTTTGGTGTCTCACCTTCTTATTGACAATACATTATGGCTTCTCTTTGAGTCTTAAGTCGGCCAAGTTTCCTGGCCAATCAGGATCGGTGATCCCATCATTAAAGCAATTGTTTGTACTTTTGGCAGTGTGGATCGGTGCCAAGTTCTAGTGGAGAGTGAAACGAGCACTTCTGGTAGACGGCTGGACTGACTTTCAACTTTGTAGAACACAGTGGACCAACACCAATACTCATCAGATTCATTGGTGTTTACAGAAACTTCACACTGAACCTTAAGTATCAAGAATGTTATGCCTTTCCACTTTTTCTTCCACACTTTGGGAGCTTTGATTTCCAAATGAAAGACAAAACGTATTTGTATCTCAAAAGGGGAATTTGGACAATAAACAGTCTAATTATCTGAGAAAGGAATTACAAGTTTTCCTTGGGGATGTGTGTGATTAATCTTTTTTTGTGGGTATCCAGCAATAAATACTGTATATATTTTAACATTTTATTCTAATTTACTGAGTCACATTTTAGTATTGCATGCCTATGTGATACTAGGATTACCACTTTGCTTGAAATAGCCCCTTTACAATCCTGACTTTGATAAATCAAGTGGCATAACACAATGCAGCCATGTAACATACTGCTAATGGATTTTGGATGCAAATATAACGGCCGACTACATTACACAACCCTTTTGAAACAGAGATGTTGGCTCAAAGTTCAGTTACTGATGTGTGGTTTCAAATGCTGCAACTGCTGGACTGCCATTCCGTGTCCAACACTAAAAAACTGTTATTTAATCACTAAAACACCAAAAGATAAATTTGGCTTGAATGAGTTGTGCATTTACGATAAATACAACAAATTTAAGTGCTCAAGATGCCAGAAGTTTTACTTTTAACTGTATCAAAAGGATAATTCTGCCAATTAAGCACAAACACATCCAAGCATTAACTGCTGTGAAATTAAATCCAAAGTTAGTCTTTAAGCTCTTCCTCCCTTGAGTGCCTTAATACTAAGTCTGGCTATATTTGTTGATGAGCAAGAATTGTAAATTCACAAAAGCTTAGAGTGACATAACATTCATTGCGTTGTTGTTTCCTAGAAATAGTGCAGGACATTAAAACCCAATGAACAAGTTTTACAGTAGCAGGCTGTTGTCAGACACTAATTTGGTTCCTAATTTTTGATAAGCTGGAAGTACAGTAAAAGTTTCCACTTTTTATTGTCACTTTAATCAGCGACAACAATAAAGAGATTAATCATGTTGTGACAGTGCCTCAACGGTCTCTCACTGAGGCCAAGGCCTCTCATTTGTGGAACTGTTAGTGACTAGATTCAAAGTTGTTTTTCAGGTGGAAGTTTTGCTTAATTACTTGATCACATTCACCAAATGCAGTGGCGCATAATGTGTTGCCGGGAGACCAAAAGTAATTTTTTTCAGATACAAATTTTTGTTTTCCTTTTTACTTTGTCTGATTTACAAATATGTCCCTCACATTTCTTTTTTTTTTTTTTCAGAGTGCTCTGAGCAAGACAGGCAGCATTAATGATTAAGATTAATTAGAACAATCAATGCATGCGCAATCTTAATCTAAGTAAATAAGAAGTTATTTGAAAATGCTCAAGAGAGACAATACTCTTACTATTGCCAGTCATTGTGAGTCCCACTTTTAAAATTTATTTCGAAGCACAACATTCTACCTATAGTATCTAGAACTTATAGGTTTGGAGAGAATGCACATAACTATGACTCTTAACTCCATCACTGTTTAGAGACATAAATGTAGCCAATTTCTTTGGGCTATCTCCTTTGCTGTTGATCAGAGTTTCAGACCAAGACATTTGATTGTGATTATCAGCTGTGTCTTCAATAGATTTTTTTGTACATTTTTGACAGATCTTTGATTCAACAGATGTGATTCGGGTAATATCGGAAAGACAGCTCTATGTCGTGATGTTTCTCAAGGCTCATTTCTGGGATCTATTCTTTTCTTACTCTTCACACTTCAACTAGGACAGACTATATGATTTTATAATTAATCACTAAGCTGATGATATTAAGCTGAGATGCTCTTTTGGGGTTTATGGACTACCTAAACGAACAAATCAGGTTAACAAAGAAATGTTAGATCTACTACAGATTATGTAAATTAATTTAATATAATTGTAACTGGTACAAACAAAAGAGTGCACATAATATTGCTATGAACTTTCCCGTATTGGATGAAAGTTAATTTTAGAGGTTTAGTCCTAAACTTCAGGCCTTAAATAGAAAAGCTTCCTAATATATTTTGTACTTACTACAACCTTTTTCTCTCCTTTCGTTCCCTTTGATCTTCAGGCCAGAGTTTGCTGATGGTCCGACTCACTCATTCAACTCTTGATGGGTCTTTCAAGTTAGCACCAAGACTTTGGAATGCAACTCCAGTAAATTTTTGCTGCACAAATACTATTGAGTCTCTTGACAGGCAGCTAATTGATCATATATAGAGAAGGATCCAGTCAACTCCTTAACTTTAATGTTTCCTGCTCTGCAATATATATATACTTTTTACTTTGTTTGATATGTGGTGTTCATCCTTTTCTTTTAGGTAAGTGTTTTTGGGCAGATTTTATATTTTTCTGTTGTTTTTTCGTTGGAGCACTTTTATCAATACAAAGTGCTAGAATAAAACTTTCCTTACTCACACACTTTATTACTTTTAGATTCAATGGGAAAACAGGAATTGATTCTGAAATAGAAATGTCAGTTTTTGTTTGAGATGAAACTGAATCATGACTGACATAATAATCACAAAGTAACCTCCGCACATTTGTACTTCACGTTTCATCTGTGAACTGTGAATAGTTGTAATGGGTGGCAGGTTAAGTGACTAAGATTTGATTGGACAGTTTCAAAAGCCAACTCCTGCTGAAAGAGGGCCAGCTTGGATGCGAATGTTGCCATATACATTACCATATCATCAGCGTAAAAGTGGACATTTCCAGTGCTGATGTTACTGACAAAGTTATTTATATGAGGATGGAAAATGCTGATCCTCAGACAGACCAGTGTGATATATTGTGTTTTGTTTTAATGTAACCATTAGCATGGAAGGAATATAAGGGCGACAGACGGTTGTGAAGTCCATTTGGCCATATAGGGAATATTTAAGAGCCTTTAAAGCTTCGTCCACCAAATGTCTGAACATCTATGGTTTATTGAGGCATCTGTAAGCCGACACACTTTATTGCCAGACTTGGCTCGTGCACTTACCATCCTGGAATAGAAGAAAACACACCCCCACAAAAAGTTTGCTGTTTGCCTTTGCTCTACCAAATCCTTAACAGCCGCGCTGTAGCCAGTCGCCATTCACGCCTTTGTGCTGTCAACAACATCTAAACGCATCATTTGTATTGCAGCAAACCATCCCGGTATGTATCCAATACCAAATGTTTGGTGACTCCTAAACAAAAAAAAACAAAAAAAAAGGAAAAAAGAAAAAAAGAAGGAGGAAGGCTAATGCATAATTTGGTGAAAACATTTTAAAAACATTTGGTAATAAGAAAAAAAAAAAACAAACAAAAAAAAAAACAAACAAAAAAAAAAAACGTCGGCGTTGGCCCTGAGGCTTAAAGCAATTAATTCAGGATCCTGACATAAACTCTCCAATCCTTTGACAGCTTGGAGCCGAAATAAAAATGCTAGTTCTCCTGGGAACGGCAGGAGATAGCTGGCTCTTTTCTGGACTGTTTGCTCACTGGCCCTGAGAGCAATCTTCCCCAGTCAGAATGAAATGCAAGGACACAAACAATGTACCGACGAGAGAATAGGAGATGGGGAATGAACAGTTTGGACTATTTGCTCAGCAGAAGGGCAGCCACAATGGCCGGCCCATGGCTTTCCCATGCATCAAGCCTCTTAGTCGTAGGCCTCCCTTTGTTGCCTGGTTTCTTCTTCCCTGGCCAGATAAGAGCCCAGCTGCCCTATACTTTTAATTCCCATTGTACACCATACTGTATGGTCATTTATCTGTCTACTTTTTGCCTGTAGTGGTGGGTGTTGTCTAATTGAACAGGTTATCGCATGTGTATCTCTGTTGCCTGCATGTGTGCTCGTTTAAGGTTGAATCGCTCCCCACTTTGCCATAAAAGGCAGGGTTTAGGCCGGGGCTGTGGGGGATAAGGCCTGACCTCTCTTTTCGTTTTCGAGAGAGAAGCAAAAGTCAATAACAGAGCGCGATAAAGATGCAGAATTTAACTTCAACCTAAAGTCAAATGTATAATTTTTTTAAAGAAAATCTTGAGACCTTTGCCTCCTTTACAAAAGCAATTCTTTCCCCAAATGCCTTTTGGATCAAGTAAATATACTGTCTGAAGTGCTTACAAGTTCTTTACCTTTTTGGTTATAATAATTATAAAAAACCTAAAATATCAATTCTGAGAAAAAGATGAAATCCAAGGGATAATTAAAATAAATAAATAAATAAATAATTATATATTTAAAAAATCCGCTTTTAGGGCTTTAAAATTTTAAACAGCATTTAATACTTTAATAAAGAACAACGTTGCTGAGCAAATAAAAAAATGTTTAAAAGACAGAGTTCTCAAAAGGTTAAGTATCTGTGTCAAAGACAACTTCTTTTTAACACATTAAGTTAAAGGGGGAGCCATCATCTTTATAATGCATGCAATTTTTTGGCTGTGACAATTAAATTACCACACAAGCCTATATGGTACTGATTATGCTGCAACAACAACAAACTAAAGAGGGGACAAAAGGTGTTATTAAGACAAAATAATTTCCAAAAATCAATTTTTAGAAATCTTAATTTCTGAAATATATTTATTATTTCAGGCTTTAAAAGGTTACAAAGCATTTTGAATTTTTAAAGAGATCCATATGTTTTTGGACAAGTTATTTCCTTATGGAGGCATAAAACAAATACATTGTTGTGGTGTTATTAAGGGTGCTCCCAGGTTTTTCATTCACACAAAATTTGTTATCAATGATTCATATACTCCAGTTTTTAAAATAAGAATTTTTTTCAAATAAGAAATAAGAAATTTTATAAACTGGAGATGTTTAACAAAAAAATTCTCATAAAATGTTTAATGTTTACAAAAATCTGAATATCCTATTTTTTTTCTACTTCCACTTCTTTGAATCTTGATTTAATAGGAAAACTGTGTTCTTTTATAAAAGAAAATAAAACTATCATAGTCAAACAAAGAACCAAACAAAGACTTCAAGTTAAAAGAGGAAACCCTCAGAGGGAAAAATAAGACCGCCATAGGAGCCGTTTGGTTGTTTTGCATTTACATTGAACTGCTGTCCGCTGAATGTGTATTCCCATTCAATCCGTGTGATATCGTCTATGTGGCAGGAAGTAGAAGCAGGCCGATTCTGATGCCAGGGCTGTGGAGAAAAAAAAAAAAAGAATAGAAAAGACTCTAACAAACAAACAAACAAACAAACAAAAAAAGCAGAGCAGTGAAATGCATAAGAGGATCAATACACATAATACAATACAATACACATGGAAGAGCGTATTCATGCATGTGAGCAGACACTTGCCAAAATACAAACACACGGCAAGACCCATCCCCTCTGTAAAGGTTGTGGTGTCAGGACCCCTTGGGTGGTCAGACTTAGGATGATTTTGACACAATATGAT
The DNA here is from genome assembly GCA_033032245.1 of Poecilia picta. Lineage (NCBI taxonomy): Eukaryota > Metazoa > Chordata > Actinopteri > Cyprinodontiformes > Poeciliidae > Poecilia > Poecilia picta. The sequence continues at coordinate 12,444,023 of CM065374.1, forward strand.
GTTGTGAAGCAGCACTTTAAAAAAAAGAAAAAAGATGTTCACTACCTGTTTTTACTGTCACATTTGTATAAAGCTCAAATGTTGTGTAAGCTTCCTTTTTTTTCACTGGAGTTAAAATGTATTTAAACAGTGTGATGATCTGTGGTTACAAAAAGCCTTTTCTACTCACAGACGCAGCATGAAAACTGTTCTTTTTTTCGCCAGCACGAAAATACGACTCATAATGACTCCACAATGGTTTATTCTAATGGCTAAGCTCTTAATCTATCAGATCAGATTTCAAAGTGCCAGAAGCTGTGCCAAGGCAGGTCCCAGGAAGGAAAACCCTTTTGTTGGTTGGGGTGGGGGGGGTGTTGAAATTTCAAATGTGGGACCAGACTTCATTATTGCAAAAAAACAAGAAAAGAAAAAGGTATGACACGGTGTGAAAGCACCCTAAAAAAAACCAGCATCATTAGAAAACAGCAAGTGGTTGTTTTTGCATCCGCCTTTGGTGCACCGACGGTGCTATGCCAGCATGTCAGACCTCAGGTACGGCAAGATAAATAGCCGTCTTATGTGTGCTTGTGAGAGCTAGGCTCCTTGTGGGGTGGTGCTCCCAGCTTCACGCTCCAGCAGCGCTGAAATAAAGCTCTGTTCGAGGCATTTCAACACCGCTTAAGGTTGTCCTTTGCCGTGTAATTTATGAGCTGAGAGGACTCCGTTTCTAAAGTTAACCGCGACCTACAATCTTCCAGCATTCATGGGTGGAGAAAAGAGCTGTGTGAGTCATAGGAAACTTACAACACAGCTCCACTTATCTGATACAGTCTGAGGGGTGCCCGCCGTTCTCTCCCTGGTGTTTGGTTCAGTTGCTAAGCGTGGAGGTGATGTGACCCAATCTAATTGGATGCCCAGGTACTTTAACAGGTTAGCTGTCACCTGTAGGGTCAGTGTAGAGGTGCCAGGATCAGGTGAGGAACACTGGCTTCTCACCACAAGCTTCTCAGTGGGTGGTCAGATGGAAGGAAGCACAGAGAGACAGAAAGACAGACAGATGGGCGATTTGCAAGGATCCTCTTGGTTGCAAGTACATTATAAAAAGGAATGAATCTTAAAATGGAGACATGTCCATATAATTTTTTTAAATGGTAAAATGAAGTTCAGACAAATTGTGAATGTGAAGCATGATGCTCTTAATTTCTGTTTTAAACAAAACTATACTTATGGTGGCATATTTTTCTCCTTTCAGACCCAAGTTTTCATATATATATATATATATACGTAATATATATATATATATATATATATATATAATGCTGAGAGTCATTTTAGTTCTGTCAACATTTAAATTTATATTACATGTCTCATGTTTGCCCTTCACTAACTTACTCACTATATTTTATTGCTGTGGTGCCACATAAAGGGAAATTGGACTGCACATTATCAGCTGATTTACATGTTGTTGCATCATAAAACTAAATGCCTGTGTAAGTGTGCTTTGTTTACATAATATTATTAATAAGAGCAGGAAAGAGGCATAAAATAAAATTTACTGGTGTGTTGAAATTGCTACATGTACGTTTTTGCTGTTTAATTCAAACAATTTGGAAAATATGTGCTGAAAGATTATTGCTTGTTTAAAAATGTACAAAAACAATTGTGTATGCATTTGATATATTCAATAAAAATGTATTAAATTATTTTACAAAATGCACTGTAATTTCACATCATAATAATACATTTATTATGTATTAATAAATGTATATTTACATGTAAATGTGCATGTACTTTTCACAGTGTTTCATTACATAAACACTTTGAGCATTGTTCTAAAATTTTAACCAATGTGAGGGTCATTGCTTTCATCCGGTCCAAGGTCACCATAACCATTGGTCATGGTGACCCAGTTTGGATGTTTTCTTTTTTCTATGCTTTTATTTTTGGAGTCAACCAAAATTCAAAGAATTTACTTGTGCTTTCTAAAAATGTGTGCAAGTTAAATGAGACTGGACACTATTTAGTTACATTAATATAATTCAATTAAAATCCCTTTTAAATGTTTTGAAGCAATTAGAGTCATAAATGTTTCAGTGAAAGTGTACAAATTTGTAGTAACTTAAAATAAAGGTTTCCTTTATTTTCTCATATTATGCATGTATCAAATTTTGTTTAGATTTTTTATTTTTTTATTTTTGCAAAAAAAAAAAAAGAAAATGTATTCAGCACACATCTCAACTAGACACAACTATACCATCATGTACCTTTAAGGCAGCCTATCAATGTCAACACCCAGGTAAACACCTTTGACATACAGGCTTGAATGCGACAAGCGAGTTAACTAAACATTCCTGGGTGTTCTCCGTAAAGGTCTACCCCTCTTCCACAGGGCTGCACTGACCCAGCTTGCAGTCCAAACGCCACTTCAGAAAGATGCACTAAAAACTATTTTTCCTCCACGTTTTTCTGTGTGTATTTTAATTGCACAAATGAATACTAAGACCCGTTAAAGTATCAAAACATTTTCAAGTGGAATACTTAGCCTATATGATGCAGATTTCTTTGTAAAAGTGATTTAAAACGGGAAGAGAGGAAAAAAAAAAGCTCTGTGAGGATTTGTGAATTTGGGAGTATAATTCCGGCCCCGAGCTTATCTGCACACCCAGACTATTTGAGTGTTTTGAGATGCGGGCTCCCCGAGGACGGATCGAAGGCTTCCTAGTAGAACTGCACATCAAATAAATAGGAGGATGGGATTTATATGGAGGCTGTGTCTCTGTCAAACAGGGCTCTGCTGACTGAAGTGATCCCCACGGCCCGAGCGGAGGAGAGGAGGGAGAGGAAGCCTCGGAGGGAAGAGGGATAGCTCTGGAGGAGCCTCCCTGACGCACTCACGCTCACACAAACTGAAACACAATGTCCCCCTCAGTCCTGGGCTGTGACCGGCCCGTGGCATTGCCCAGGTATGTCAACTATGTTTGCCAAGCCATCCATCAGCAATTCACCTTCCCTCTTGAAACAGGAACTTTTGTTTGAGACACGCACTTGTTCAGTCCGTCATTTGACTCAATTCAACCAGTTGATTTTCTTAAAAATGAAACAGAGGATGTTATTTACTACTTTTTTTTATTTCTCATTATTTCCCTCCTATTTCAGGTTCCACAGCACAAATGTGCATGTCCAGGCAAGTTAGTACAGTTTAGGGACATCAGTGGCCCTTATCGCTGGTGACCAGGGTTAGCAAATAGAAAACGCTGTAGAGGAGTTGAGCTGCATGGAAGCAGGGAAAGATTTATAGCTGCATGACACTCTCGCAAGACAAAGACGTCCTTTTTTATTTTCTGGTTATGTGCTTGGATCAAGTTGAGACAGAAAAGAAAAGAAATTGTTGGATGACTGAAAGGTGCTATTTGTTATTTGTCATTTGTACGACACCTAAATGAAAAACAAATACCAGAAGCCAACACATCTTTACATTTAAGTGAATTTCTCCCGGTGACGTAAGCACGAGCATTCACCATTGTTGGGCAGGCTGAACCGACTGCAATCCTCTCAAAAAGAGTCGACGTGTAGGCTGGTATGTTTGCTAAAGCACCTAAAGTTTGTTAGCTGGAGCCTTTCTTCATTCCCTGAAACACAACCTTCATTTATCTTTTGCCTTCCACTCAGTGCCAGAGAGAGAGCAGATATCACTAAAAGTGCCATGTTAATGATTGACTCCTGGCACACTGAGCATCCGAGATCGAGTGGCCACTTTGCCTGCACTTGTGCTGCATTTTCAGCCGTAAATGTTTGTGGTCCCACTATCCTCTTCAGGTTTCCATACAGTATTATTAGCACTGAAGGGGAGGTAAGAGTGGGGCCGAAACAAAGTTTCAATAAAGAACCATTGGCATGCTGAGGTAAATGGCAGATAAGAGTTTGCCTCCGACCCTTTCAGAGCTTTTTATATGAATGTGGCTGAGCAAACCTAATCTCCCCCTTCCAGATAGATCTGTCCCTGCTTTGTGAAAGCAAGTTCGTGCATTTGTATTACTCCCCTGCTCCAAAGTCGACTTTGACCAACTTGAAATTAGTCCCAGATTTCTCATTGACGGTTCAAGATGAAGAGCAAACTGAGATTAGGGGATGTTAATTAATTGCAGGGACTGTCCAAAATCGCCTTTCCTTTTTTATTTGCCACCATGCCAATCAGTTTTTAATTTCTACTTCTGTTAATGATGAAAAAAAAAAACCAAAAAACGAAAGGATTATTTTCTGTTAAAATGCTAAAAGCCATACATATCTAACTACATAACATTGCCAGTCCTGATTTGCCATCCTGGAAGGTAAAGGTAATTAGTAGTACTGTAGGTCAGAGACCATTACCAGTACAGACTTCTTCTGTCTTGGGGGATGAAGCAGTGTAAAAATGAAATACAAATATTTTAGCATTTAATAAAATGTTAATCTATTGAATTTTAATGTAATCAGATCAAATTAATTCAAGCAGGTTGAATTAATTTTATTTTTGCAAAAAAATAAAATAAAATAAAAAATAAAAGGTTGAATTAACTCGATTAATTATCCTAATTAATCAAGCTCTTATCAAATACTAATTTAAGCCAAGAAAATAAGTCAAGCCTTTTGGTTGATGTTTTTTTTTTTCAATTCTTTTCAATGTCATCTTAAGTAGTCCTGTACATATTTTGGCTCTGAACCTTATCTATTCTACTCACTTGCTGGACTGTCACAGCTAACTTTAATTCTGGAGACGTTTCTTGCAGCAAGATATTTTGCACTCAGTTGAAAATGCATAATCAAAGTGATGCAATGATTGGAAAACACTTTGTTGTGTGATTTTCACACAGCGCAGGGTATTATTTAAAGTCCAACTGAGATAAATAACGGCAAAAAAGTTTCACCCAATCAACCACTCAGCACAGTTTCCATTCCAGTTCACCAAACACTCTGATGCCCTTTATCACACCTGTGCATCTTCTTTCTGGTTGAAAAACTTTAGTTACAGTACAACCCCCCCATAGCTGGAGAGTATCCATCATTATTAATACTGACAGATAAATAGTCATCAGCTTCATTACAAATAATTGTCTAAAACATAATAATTATCAATGATTTGTAGCAATTGCTCAGTCCACTGAAATGTTATTAAAATTAAAGTTGCTCAAAGATGGCAAAAGTCTGAATTGGCTTTGGCCCTTTTTAAACTAGTCAGTAGATGCAGTAGGACTTAATGATCTGAATTTATAGTAAATTAATTAATTACTACCTCTTGTCAGGTAAGACATCAAATGCTTCTAGTTTTTCAACCTAAATGTGTTAAAATCTAGCCAAAGCGGCAGGATATAACTCTTATAAAAAATATATTTTTATGATATTTGTATTTGTTAAGACTCTCATAATGTTGTGGCAGCATGGCAAGAGACCTCCTCTCAGTGTTATTATTGCCATCTGCAGAAGTACATCGTCTCAGAAACAACCAATCAGAGCCAGTAGGAGGGTGTTAGCGCTGCCAAACATGCTCATATACATGCTGATCAAATTACTAATGGCAGAAAAAAACGGGACTACTGTTTATCCGCATTCATTGGTGGCCATGTTAACTTGTCATGGCAGGTTCTGCTGTCAAGAAGAAGCTGTAGTATAACAGAGAGAAAGGGGGAGGGTGTGGGCAACATGTAGACAAGCATAATTAACAGCACTGGGAGCCTCCTACTGGCTCTGATTGGTTGTTTCTGTGCAAATTTCCAATGATACTATTGGGAACACTGGAAGAAGGCAGATAATGTTTTTGATCTGTATACTTTACTGCCACAACAGAGTAACAGTTTGAACAAATATTTAATAAAAAATATATTTTTCAAATAAAAGTTACATACTGCAGCTGTACTTGTCCATTTAAAACTCTCTGCTTTGCAATCTTGTACTTACAAGATTATCTCCCTTTAGTTATTGCTGCATCATGGTTCTTTTTTTTTTTTAAACCTTGTGTACAAACCGTAGGTTTCAAAACCGAGTGACAAGGCTAGTCTCTGCGAAGAGACTGTTGGTGTCTCAGGATAATGATGAATCAAGGGGATCAGTAAGTGTGCGTAGTGTGAACTTTGTTAATTTAAAACATAGTAATGCGCGGTAATGTCACACTATGTCACTGTTCTTTCCATCCTCTGCAGAAATTCATGGATGTTCCTGTGAGGACACACGTCCAGGCAGCCCCACTTTCACCTCCCTGCATCATTTGAGCTGAAAGCTCCTTCCTGTCGATGCACTTGGCTATATCTGCGTCTGACCTGTCTGCCATATGTAATATCAAAGCCTCTGTCAGCACTGAGCTGAATGGGAACAAAAGAGATGCCTCTATTAATGATTAACTGTTCTAAAAGCCCCGGCTTTTGTATTCCCATGGTGCCCAGGCTATCTGGCCACCATGTGACATGCTCACAGCATTTTTTGAGCAGATTGGGGGAAAGCTAGTGAGCAAACACAGGTGCTTTGGAGCAGCGGTGCCGACGCTGTCAGGGACAACCACAAACAAGAGCAGCTATGCCTGGCTAAATGAATCCCCACCCCTCCCAGCACCATCACCACCTCCTCAACCCCCAGCTCTGTCACCAGCTAACTTGTTTGCTAGCTCCCTATAGCTTTCTCCTTCTGCCTGGTCGACCCCCTCTTCCTTGCACAAATGCAATGTCCGCTGCAGCCAGGCTCCAGAACTTCTCACACTCTCCAAAGAAACAAACAAATAAAAGTGAGGACGGCCGACCACTTCTTTGAGGTGATGGCATTTGCTTTGGTCATGACTAGTGGGAGAGCAAACAAATTAATGGTGTCCGTGTTTTCACTTTCTAAACCAAACTAAATGTCTTTTAGTTCAAGTGGGGCAATACAACTGACCCCGGTGTCAAATACTGCGTAAAGGTTGCACACTCTTGCACTTGAAATGCTGAGAAGAGGTAATAAGAAATTAACCAGAACTTGAGTATTGTTATGTAGAAGTAGAAAAATAACAAAGTAAACATGTAAAAATAAAAATAATCTATTGAAAAAGGAGAGTATTTTAGCAGCAAGCTATAACCAAAGATTACTTAAGTGCTTAACCTTTTCATCACAGTGACTTGGGGTGCTGTGTCTCTCAAGTTTGATAAGACAATCAGATGATAGGATGGCGTTATCTTAACACGGCTTTTCCGGCTGGGAGACAAATGAACAGCGAGTGATAAAGGGAACAAAAGCTTTGCTCTTATTGGCTGGTACCTCAGAGCAAAGGAAAAATTATCAGAGTGGAAAATTCACAGAAGGTGCCCATATTTCATTTTCAATTTGGCTCTCGAGCTAAATCACAGGAACAGCATTTTTTTTTAAATTTATTTATTTTTTATCATTTTATATCTTTATTATCTAATGACGGATTTTGGGTTTGAAAACTGCACGTACCTGACCCTGTAGATCAGTTATCAAAGGGTAAAAGTTATAAAATGCTTCACAAAAACTGAACATGAGGGAGAGAGGAAATAATAAATCAACATACAAGTAGCAAAAACAGAAAAAAAAGGTCTGGCTATAAAAGATGAGAAATCAAGGAAAAAGTGAAAATGTCAGCTCTGTTTCTATGTCTTTTAGGAAAAAAAAGAAGTGAAATGTGGTTTCTTCTTGAACCCTCCACTGATCAATGAAACCTTAATTGTCTTTGGGTTCTCTGACTTTTGCAGCCTATTTCTCACAGTAAGAAAATGGATGTGGTCCAAAGTTTTGTTTGCCCATTTCCCAAAGAAATGATTGAAACTACGTATAATTTAACACTGAATATATTGTCATGTATGAATAAAGTATTTTATTTTTTAAGAAATGTGCTGTGTGTTATTCAGGATATGATTTTCTCTATTCTTCCTCATTTTTCCAAACCCTGAGCACCCCTAGACCTTGTGGATTTATAAGGTTGGCCAGTTCTTGTTTTTCAGGAATCCCAAAAAAGTGCGTTGGAAGTGTGACTTTTTAACCTAAAACATTTCATCCAAATCTAGCCTAAACAAAGATGTTGAAAAGTCAGGCTTTGTTAGCCTATTTGATCAACCCAAACGACCTTTCCGCCACATTTGGACATCGACAGATATCTTTATGAGGACTTGTTTTCAACTTTCATTCTTCAAGTCCTATTTTATGTTGTTTTCTCACCAACACAGCCTTGAAAAGTCTGGAATTTGATTTCATTCATCTTCAGTCTTCTTAAGTAAGAATTAAAAACATTTTGTAATAATAATAATAATAATAATAATAATAAATCTATTAATAATTAAAAATTTATATTTAAAATGTCTCATTTCTTGTTCATTTGCAACATCATTGATGGGATTTCTGCCCAGTTTTTTGGATAAGTTCAGCTTTTGAGCTTTTGGAGCTACACATTGTCTGCAAGGTTCATCTTATTGCTTTTTGGCCTTTGGTTGTAAAACACAATTTGAATGTTTTTACAACTGGTGTAAAACAATTCAACTATGGTTTTACACTAGTTGAATGAATTGAAAAACATATTTAAAATTTTTCCAACAACGTTTTGATAAATGTATGTAAAACAGATTTTAAATACATTTGATCTAGTTGAGAAGTCTAAAAATGCTGTAAAATATCCCCTTACAATACGCTTAAATTGGAATTTGATGTAATTGTTTTTGACAGATTTGCCTTCCTTTCACCATTTTCCTTTCCCAATTGAGTTTAAAATAGGAAGGGGTATCTTGTGGGAAGTTCATCTCATTTCTGCTTTTCTAGTGATTCCCTGCAAGGATTTAGCTTTTCCTCCACGTGAGCAGAGTCTGATCAGAAGAGTTACAAATCTTCTGCTTCAGGAGTTTGACTGTAGTGCACAGGCCTGCAGGCCACAGTACAGACTTGGGGCTCCAGCACCTCAAGAGGGATTTGAGACAACATCTTTGTTGCCTTCTCATTGTACAGCCCTGAAAGTCGTCCAGTCTCATTGTCTGTCCAGACTCCTCTCAAACCTTGGCTGCAGTCAAAAGAAAAGTTTTCCAGTAATGAGGTAAGACATGAAAGCCACCCAAACACAGCGACATGTTGAAAGGGCTCGTTTGATCTTGCCATGCACAATGGTAAAATTTGAAAAGAGCAAGGTGTGCTTTAAAACTGCAATGCACCGCATTAACCCCTTGTCTTTTGACAGGTCCACACCTAGAAAGATGTAATATTCCACTCAATAGAAAATGTAGATCCTGAGTAATGGCCTCCTTGTGGATCGGACGACCTTTGTTCTAATTCTGCTTGCTGCTTTTAAACACAGTCAGCTCAAAAAAGACTGAGTTGCCTGCTGTTCAAAGCTCTTTTACATAAAAAAAGCACACTTGTTCTTTGTAGTGGTACCTTAGATAATTCAGTTATAATTTAACTGGCGTTTTCATAAAAGTTGTGGCTCCTGGAACCACAGCGTAAAAATGTAGTGCATTTAACGTAGTGAGAAAAAGACACTCAACAACATTTTGGTGGAGCAGAGAGATTACCACGCAGTCGGCCATGGCAGTCACGGGTCAGTGCAGGCCGACTCCATCTCCAGACTCTGTTAACTAAGTGGGCCAGCACTATCTCTGTTCAGCCACCAAACAGTTTGTTGACTTCTCAAGGAATGCTAATAAAACCCATCGCCTATTTAGAGAGATAGATCTATTGGAGCATTTCAGCATTCCATGAAGGACCTGATTTTGATCTGGTATGAATAAACCGGTTAAGCTACAGCAATGCTCATAAACTCAAGACTCTCACTCAGTGGTTGAGCAGGCTTCTCTTTTCTTTGGCTTCTTGCTTTCTCATTGAACCAATGACTCCACCCTCCTCTAGGCATTGTGTCCTTCTTTGAGATAAAATGTCAAAGTGGACCGACAAATTGAAAAGTTGTAGACTTGGGTAATGCTAATGATACCTCATATTAAACAGTCGTTAAGAAAAAGATTAATCTGGTACTGTCCAAGACCAAATACTTAGGTTGGAACACAAATAATAATAAGTTGGGAGTAAAAACAGCTTTTCAGATTGAAAGTGTCAAACATATATAACAAGTATACTGTATATTCATAGTTTGCCACATTATTCAATATTTACAGCAGTGATTAATCATGGATTAGTTTAAAACTTTCTGAATTATCCTGTCAAGGTTCATATTAGACAAAGTTTGAAATATTTTCATGTGCTTGACATCAAGCTAAAAACTTTTTTGAGCAGTACAAAAATATCCATATGTTGGAGATCAGCACACTACCTGCATATCTAACAGGAATGTTTCTATATTAAGAAAAAAACAAAACAAAAAAAAACTTGCACTGATATTCTTAAGTGAGAGAGAAAACAAGTGAAAGTAAATTATTGTCCAATTTTATGTTCTGGCTTAAGGTCGTACTATAAATCACAAGGAATTTTTTTAACCTCCAAACCTTTAAAAGTTTGCAAGCAAATTAGTTCTTTCACCCCTGTTGTCCTGGACTGTTTCAGCGTGTTCGTTTTGTACACTGGAGTCGTAAGACAAAGGCAACCCACTCAGGTAATGGATCCACTCTGCACAAAATCTGTCTAGGTCGAAGACCTCTGCTCTGCCTTCGTCATGCCTGAACCGAAGCCAGTGACAGACATCCAGCCTGACGCCTCACTCAAAGCAAAAACAACGTTGATCAAGCTGCCAGAGGTCTTTCGCGGCTATTCCAATAACCTTCCATTCACTGCAACGCCTGTCCGTCTCTTTTATGAATACAGCTTGTGTCCCTTGTGTTCAATTACCTGAGTCAATATGGATGTATTGAACCTCGACATAGGAGCCGAATCATAAAGTGTATATACAAGAGCAGGGATGTTATGGTCGTCTCAGTGGGGGGCAGTGAAAATTACACCGGCTCAGGAAGTAAACAATGTGGTAATATATGAGAGCAATGATGGAAAAAAAATGGAGAGCTTGTGAGTTTTCTTCCACTGAATTGACTAAATATGTTGATCTACTTCACATTATTGCATCCTTTAAATTTCATTTGTTTGTTAAAATAAAAGTCTGCATGCCCGCATTGATGCCTGCGTGAAAGGGTTCAAATGAGACCTTGTGTGCTTTGCGTGTATGAGACAGCTGCCTCTTTTTGCCACGTGCACACACACACACAAAACACACAAAGACTCACTCAGGTAGCAGCTGGGCAGGCTCACCTGTCATATTAATAAAACTAGACAATCCCTTCCATCAGCAGCAGAGCTGCAGCAGCACAGGCCAAAGCAGGAAGAGAGAGGCTGAACAAAGTAGCAGAGACACACAAAATGGAAACGTTCTCTGAAATACAAAATATATATTCAACATGAGAGTCCTAATAATGATTTATCATGTCTAAAAGTGAATAATAATGTTAGTTTGTTTTCATAGCAAATATCAAATAGTCAAATTTATAAAATCTTACATTGTATGAAAAACTCTTCCAAAGTGACCAGGAATCAATACAAACTTAAAACCCATGGTTCTGTATTGAACTGGCCCAATACATGTGTAAACTAAGTAAGGTCATAGGTCCCCAAAATCAACAGGGAGTCCTTAAGATCACAAAAATGTCACACAAAAGGTATTTTTTTAATTAAATGAGTCATTACTAATACATTAAATGTTTTGACCATGAGTGAGATCCATCCATCCATCCATCCATCCATCATCCATCCATCCATCCATCCTCTTTCAGGGGTTACTGGTGCCTATTTCCAGAGGGTAGAAGGCAGTACACACCCTGAACAGATCAGTAGTTTATCACAGGCAACACAGACACACACAAAAGACAAACAACATGACACATTCATACCTGGCAAGACAAATTAATTAAGAGTCGTGTGTTTGGACTGAGGGAGGAAGATGGAGTACCTGGAGAGTATTTACACATACACGGATGGGCAGAACATGGAATGACTCCATGAAGGAGACTTAAAGCTTCAAACCCAGGACTTTCTTCCTGCATAAAAATGTGGAAACTTCTAAGCAGATAAATTTTGAACATGGATTACATAATAACATTTTGGTATTTATTTGATAGGGACAGATATCAGAAACATAGGTCAAGACAATCTAACTCCTGCATCATGGTACTTTTAGCCATAACTAATCCGTAACACCTGTCCATATAAGGACCTTTAATAGTTGGCTTAAATAAAAAGATAAAATTAACAGTAAATATAATAAAAAGATTAAAAAAGATACACAAAACAATGTATTTAAACTAGTGAATAAAAAACAATTACAATATTTAAAATGAGTACAGTTCTGGTTCATCTTTAGCCAATTCTTGAGCCATGAAGTAAATATTTTAATGTCAGTCATTTTCTGAAAAGCAGATGGAAATGAGTTCCCAAGCTTAGAGCTCTTAACAGAGAAGGCTGTCTGTTCAGAGTCTTGTCCTGCAAAATGGTACTTTAAAGTCATGATTGGAGGTGATTCTCGTGACTTTATGGCAAGTCTGTCTCTTAATAAGCACATTTAATGAATCTGGTGCTACATGATTGATTCATTTATGAAAAGGTTTAAGAAAATAAACTAATAAAGCTGTCAAAGCTTTATTGTTTATAATTTTTATAACCCTGTTGTATAAATAGCCAATGCGTTTGGTTACAGTTGGAGAGGCCTGTGGCAATGATGTCATACAAGATGATATGTGACAGAAAATCATAGAATGTGCGAGTATAGCAGGGCTGCCTGTAGTAGTTTCCAATAAATTCCAATAACTAGTTTCCAATAAATTTGAAACAATTACTATTACTCTGTATTCTTTTTGAAATTGTCTTTATATGTTTTTTGCCTCATAAAGCTGTCCATATCACCCAAGTAAAAATTAGTTAATATTGTTGTAATAATCTGTGTAAACTTCAGTGGTTTTAGATGTAACCACACAACTAACATAGTTTTGATTTTTAATACTAAAACATCTCGAAAAACAACGATGCCGAGCACAAACAGTTGTGTTCCGAGAAAGATAAAATCTGTTGCTATATTCAAAACATATTTAACCTATGAAATTATTATTTGTGTTATTTAAGTGTGTAAGTTAATGTGTTGGCTATCTTCTTGTAAATAGTCCCATTAAATAACTTAAATGCTAGTGGAACGTTATTGTATCTCAGTGACGCAATTCACAAACATATATAGATGACACGCACATGGATCTTTTCAAGCCTTCATTTGTTGCTTGTTGTTGTTTTCAACTTACACCTAATGAAAGCATAGCGTTCAATAATAGGATGTTACATCAAACCAATAAAATGAAACATTTAAATAGCAGAAATGTGAGCTTAATAAAACATGTTTTTAGTGCATGCTTAAAGGTTGTTGTTTTCAAAGGTATATCTAATCTCACAAACAAAAGTCAATGAAACTCATATTCTGATTTGTTGAATAATATTGCATATAAGCTGGATTTACTAAAGTGATAGAATGGTTAGTGAGAGGACTAAACAAAATTTAGTTTGCAATTTATTATTTTTTTGTCACATGTCTAAGCTTTAATTAATTCTAGTAAAAATGTATTCTGTTTCAGGAATCAATAATCAATCAAACAAAAGAGTGGGTCACTGACGAGCAGTGTCAAAACTCATACGATAAAACAAGTTTACCACTGTCTGAGTGGGTGTTTGCTGTTTTTGTTTAATTCCATATCTTCCTTTATGAGTGTGTGCGCACAATGGGCTGCATGTTGCTGCATGCTTGAATGTTCTCCAGACAGACAGAAGACGAGGCCTGGGAAAGAATAAGAGGGGCAAAGGGAAAGACAATAAAGGGAGGTGAAAAATGACAAACCTGGTGAAGGAGGTCTTCCTGAAAGCACCACATTTATCTAACAGAGAGTGTATCGAACTCGTAGCAGCCCTCCTCCACGCCCCGTCCTCTTCCATTAACCACTGGGTTACCTGCTTGCCCAGGTAGTGATGCACTGACAGCTGCTCCATGGGTGGGATCCTGTATGTTTGTTTTTACCTGCAGAGAACTCATCCCAAAGCCAGTGAAAGCTCTAATGTGTCATAGCTGACAGCACAATGAAAACACTCTCACAGACTCAGAGGATCATCTGACAACTCAATGAGATTGAAGCTCATTCATCTAGATCTTTATTGCATCAGATACATATATAAAAAAATCTAATGATTGATTAGATCCTCTTATATCCAGACACACACTCATTGAAGTCTTTCATCAACAAGTAGTTCCGAAAGGCTTTGCTGGACTTTTGATCTAGTCAAAATAAACTCATCATCACTGCAATAAGAGAGATGGTTTTTCTACAGACTGAGCGGTTTCACAACGTGCAGGCATTGGTGTTTTGTTTCTAACTTTGCACGTAGTTTCACACTGTCCACGCATTATTTTTACCAGCCACGAGGATTTCCTTAAAGCTTCTTTGAAGATTGAGGATTTACAGTGCTTGTCTTTAAGCTACTTGTACTTGACGATTGATAAGTGAGGTAAAAAAAATAAAATAAAATCTGAATTGTCCTGCAGAAAACTACATTGTTGTTTTGGTTTGATGATCAGTTTGATTAATGAGTCTAAGCAGGAATGAGAAATATTCTATACGGAAATAGATTGTAATGCAAAGTTTTTGGACAGCAATATTACGTACAATAAATGAGGTTACACAAGAGATTTGACGCCTTTGTGAAAGCGGGTTATGAAAGAGGGGGACGACTTGCAGCAAAAGTTTTGTGTTTACTCTTATTATACTTAAATTGGTTTGAGTTTCTGAAACACTGAAGTGTGACAAACTTGCAAAAAGACAGGCTATCAGAAAGGGAGCAAAATCTTGTTCAGATATATTCACGCACATGCTAATGCAGCTTGCTAGCACTACAGTGGAAGTGTTTGCACCCTGGCAGCTTCAGCTCTGCATAATTAGACTGATTACCTACATGGTTGAATTCACAAAACGTGTCCAAGGGAAGAAGGAGGAAATGGTTCATAAAGAATCTTTTGAGATAGATTGACAAGGCCCGGTGAGTGAGTACCAATTTATGGACGGTGGAACAATAAGAAAAGTTCCCAGTGTTCATCCGCGACCAGTGAATCTAAAATGAACTCTTTTTATTAGGCTGACTTTGCCTCCGTGATGGTACTCGCACAAAGCAGTCCACAAAGAGCAGCAGTAAAGGGGGAGTTGGGACAAGATAGTGACACAAAGACAGAATCAACTTTCACGTGGCTGAATGCAGGCAGGAGCCCGACCCAGCTGTTTTTAATGGTGACGCTTTGACAGGAGGGCGGGCTATTTTTAGCCGTGTGCACTTCTTTCAGACGGGTGCACAAAAACGCCCCTTTCACCGAGCTTTGTCAGTAACCTGCGGTGACCTGCATTCAAAGCCGCGTCAGAGGGCACGGGACAAAAGACGGGGGTAACGGGGACGTCTGCAGCCGAAAACGTCCTGTCCGGGATTCTGCTGCGAGAGTCCAGTGGCTCCACTGACCTTCGAAATGGAGGAACTTTCAAATGTGAACTGTCGTAGCAAAACAGAACAACCAACATTTGTTCAGAGACGTTGAAAGCCATGTTAAATTTGCTACACCTTAAGCTAAATAAATGCGCGTAATGTCTCTGCAAACACACTTCTACACACACACACGCGTGCACACGCAGAAAGAATGTACAAACAAGTTGGAAAACAAAGAGCTCTTGTAGCAAGGGCTGGGATCTTGATGAAAAATTCAAACAATATTAAATGGGGAGTGTCAACAGCAGACACACTCCTGCTGAGGGCCCTTCAAACAGAGTTACTCGGCACACACATTACGCTGCCACAATTCAGCCTCTTAGTGTAATGATGATGGCAGCTTTAAACAGGGGCACCGCTTTTAAACCACCTCCACTGCAAGCTCTCTCTGGCGGGGCGGGGGTTAAAGCTGGAGGATTCCTAAATCTTCCAGCTGCTGAGTTCAGACATGCCATCTCCTCCAGATTTGAATGTCACGGGCCACCTGGATTCTCTTCGCCTCCTCCTTCCTGCTCAGATGACCACTTCTTCGGGAGTCACACTTCTGAAACACTCAGATTAAGATATCTCGGTGTTGAAGGATTCCGACTGCGCTCCCGCTCAAATGTGGCGCAGTAATGCTTCCTGACAGAAGAGATTTGGGGCCAGACTTCAGATTCCCACGTCCGTCACTGATTCTTTATCCTACGAACAGGAGAGCTGCTCACGTAAATATGTGGATCCCGCTGTTGCACACGAGCCCACTGTGGAGTTAAAACTGCTATCTGCCATAACATATTGTTTTCTTACATTCCTAAAGCAAAACACCTGCAATTATAAGTTTGTACCTTGTACGGTATTTTGTTCTTTAGTACGTCAGCTTTAAGCCTTTAACTTCTGTTTTAAAGGCTTACTCACTTTTTTTTCTCCTGAATCAGCTGAGTATTTTACACTTTTACCTCTTAGCAAAAATTGACCACTGATTAAATGTCAAGCTCTTCCGGAGGATTGTTGTTGACAATGTCTATGCATCCATGTTCTCATGGCTTCTTCCAGAAGGATAATATGCCTTGTCAGAAATGGCCTCTGAACTCACTAGAATCTTTTGGGCAAGTTTAGACTCACATCTTGGATATACAGTCATCAAATCTGCGACTGGGTGTTGCTATCACGATATGGATGCAAATCTAGCTATTTCCTCTCTGTATGAATTTTACGTGGTAACTTAGCACTACGTTTTAAAGTCAATACAATGATGAATGAAGTTACAAAAAGTTTTTCCTTTTGGTTCATGACCAACTAAATATGGTTTTAGTTTGTTTCAAATATTTCCGACGACTGATGTTTTAGCTGTACACTCACACCTCCCACTCATGTCTTTCCATCTGAGTGAGACCAACACACACAGACAGGCGAAAAGCTGAAGTTGCAAGTAATTTTTTGCTCATTTTGAACATGTAATAAAGGTTAGTTTGTCATAAGTTCGCCGCTTTTAGGGCACCAACAGTTTTAGTGGGTGCTTTTTATTGTCTTTCTTTGTTGTTGTTCTATACAAAAATTGCACAAAACTAAAGTTATTTGACCAAAGTACTTCATCTTTAACTTTGTCTTTCGAAGGAAGCTTCTCTTAGTGGAAACTAAACTAAAAATGCCAAAACTTTGATCTTCAGCTATGACAGAAAATCTGCTGCATTCATTAATGTTCAGATTGTTTTTACACACATAAACCTGTGTGGTCTTATGGTTCTGCTAGTGTTATTTGTCTGAAAACGACTGCAGTGCCCCTTTTCGGCAGCTCACAGAACAACCTCCATGCTTCATAAAGCAGCTAATCCTAAATAAGAGCCTTTGCCATTAAGAGAGTTGCTGGCAGCCCAGTGTATCCGGCTCCAGAACGGGGTCAGCAACTCCACCACCACCTGTAGGCAGACGACTGCGCTGACAAGGAGGGGCTCGGCAAGCTGTGGTCAGACTCAGGAAACAGAGACAGCAGGTGCACTGTTATCACCACCATGGAAAGGTAATGAAGCCACATCACAATCAGCAGGAAATGAGGCAGCGTGGGCAGTGGGGGGATAAAGGGGGGGGGGGGGGGGACTCTGATAGCTCACTCTACAACACTGAACAATATTTTAATCATGTATATGGGCCTGTGTATGATCTGACTATTGATAATGGATTTTTACTCGTTGACACGATCAAAATTAATCTGTTTCCTTCTGCGCCCAGTGTTTATGAGAGCTGCCTCGACATTTACCGGAGCCCGCTTTGAAGAGGGGCCAATTGCTCTCAGAGCAGTTAAAGAGCCACCTGCCTCGCCTCACCTGCCCTTCTGCAAAGGCTTAGTGAATAAAAAAAAAACAAAAAAAAAAAAAACAGCCGCAGCCAGACCATGCCTGGTAGCAACTATGTGCATTGCACCTTCAAAATCCCCCCCCAATTTTCGCTCTTGCAACAGACAGAAAAGAAGACATAAAGAAAGAGAGGCTGTTTTCTTTTCAGTGTCTCCCCTCAGCTAAGTCTGGGGTAAGTCCGCTAATCCTGCTTGTTGTGATGACTCACCACGGGTGTGGCCAATGTGTTCCCAAAGATATCTTTTTCGCAGCCTGGATATGAATATGAATTTTTGTTGGCTGAGTGAAGTATTATTTTCTGGCGTTCCATCGTTTCCAATGCCACATGTGACAAACTGTTCTTTAAGTTTGCTCACATGGGGTTTACTAAGTGTAAAGTTTACTAAAATCTCCAGCTCTAAAGGCTTTCTGGGTCTGTGTATGTGTTTCCTGCATGTGTTTGTGTAGGTGTGAAGGGGAGAGCATTGGGCCAGTTCCCCACCTAATTGTTATTGCGCATGTGTTTGGTCTGGAGGCAGTCAATAGGAATCAGCACAGAGCCTCACGGTCCTGGTGGCGGTGGCGCATGGGGCGGGGTGGG
Organism: Poecilia picta; assembly: GCA_033032245.1. Taxonomy (NCBI): domain Eukaryota; kingdom Metazoa; phylum Chordata; class Actinopteri; order Cyprinodontiformes; family Poeciliidae; genus Poecilia; species Poecilia picta. The sequence continues at coordinate 12,462,401 of CM065374.1, forward strand.
CTATATAGAGCGCTGTGTCTCCCACTTCTCAGTGTCTTAGTTGTAATGCATCCATCCACTAACAGGGATCAAAGTATTAGGGATTCAGGTTATTTGTATTGATTTTATGTGCTGTCATGGTGGGCTTGAGGACGCTCTCATATTTGTGGAAATTGCAAATTCCACCTCAGAAATGTCACCGGCGTTTAATCTCTTCTTGAGTGGTCAATATGGGACCCTCGCTCCGGACCGACCGCGTTTATTAAACAGAGATCAGGCGTTCCTGTGGTTACCATGGCACCATGTCGGATGGAATGAGGTTGGTCCGGAGGAGATGGCAACATGGGAGTGAAAAAGTTCAACTTTAATGTTAATGACTTATGATAAGATATGTGACAGTGATTATGAGATTGAACATGGATAGTGAGAGTTGACTCTGGATTAGTTTTATCATCAGATCACAATGCGTACTTTAACGTTTTAGATATTGAGAGAGCTTTAAACATACCTGTGTAACAAACAAGCAGACCTTAGATGCAAACTTAAACCAGCATAATAGTTTGTATGCAGGTCAAACCTTATATTTAGTTTAAGCAAGAGGCATATGGTCTTACTAGGTTGTTGTAGTCAAGAAAGTTACTTAGGTTAGTAGGTCAATAGTTTTAATTATTTTAATGTAGGACTGAGAAATGGTAAAAAATGATTCTTTATCAACCATAAATGTAAATCTTATATGTTGATTGCGTCAGATTTTAAATATGAATCTAGTTTTATCCAATGAACGGATCACACACTTGCGATTATGTGTTGTCATTTTTTACACATTTGTGAAATGTAGAGTTTCTCTGATAGAAAACAAATGTCTTAACAAATTATTGGACGTTAACTCACCCCAGTCAGGAATATGGTAGTACACATACTCATCCCCAGTTCATATTTGACTGGTCAAACAACTTACATCTGACGAGTCCACCATGAAAACAGATTCAGTCTACATGCACAAGCTCAAATCTTTACATGAACAAGAGATTTTTGCCATATTGCAGAGGTTCCTTGAAAAATGAATGAAGAGGGAGTGACATCACATCCTGTGTTGTGCTATTAAGTTGTGTTAAATGTTCTGTTTGGTAGTATCAGACATTTTCCCTTGGTGGAGCAGTCTAAATCTTGTGTAATTCTCACCAAAATCTGCTCTCAATATGAACAGCTCAGCTTAATTTAGCATGTAAGTCGTCTCTCTAACTGGTTCCATTGTGATCTAAAGCTCTCAGGCCTCCAGAGATCTGATGCCATATATCAAAAGGAACAACACTTTTTTTTGTCAATGATGCGCTACCTCGGGATCTAAAGTAAGGCCCTGTGTTGTTCTTTTGTTATTGTTTCTTTAAAGGTAGATTAGAATTTTGTGCTTTTGTTTACTTGTTTTGTTTCTTTTGTTGTAATTATCCAGGATGGAACATAGATCAGATTGACTGAAAATAAATTAGTGAATTTAGTGATTGCTAGCTCTTGTCAGTTTGTACATTTTTACCTGAAATACTGTTTTAAATAAATTCTCAACACTCATGAATATAGAGATTCTGTCCTTCTTCCATTAATAAATGTGCAACAGAGACAGCTCTCTGAAAAGAAAGTGTTTGCTCGTCTTTTGGTCAGATTTCGAGAAGTTATGAGGCTGATTGATTTGTTGACATATATAATTTAATTGGTCTTTACTTCCTCACACCCCAGTGGTTCTCAACTTTCTAGAATTCCCGTTGTTGGGTTTTACTGTACACTCTAACTTTAAAAATTGGAAGGTAATCATTTCATGTTAAATTGTAAATCTTAGATGCCCTTAGTGGGTATTGTAAGTATGCGTGATTGTTTCTCTAGCTTGACAACATACAAAAATTAAAACCTCCGTTTGCCCATTGACTGTAGGGATGGATTCAGCCCCTTTGCCACCCAAAGCCAGGCCACTGGTGGATAAATGACTGTTTTCTGGAAAACAACATCCTAATCTTTCTGGAAACAATTTGTCACTCATCCGTTTAACGGTGCTGCTTGTCCACTAACTGATTTCATTGTCAATTTTCTAAAAGGACTCTTCAAGGTCCATAAAAGCAAACTACTTTGTTGCGTCTGCCAACATTTGCATGCCATTATCATCTTTGCTTTATCCGTGTCATTGCAAATGTTTCTCTTTCTCCTGTGTTTACAGGAATGGCCGAGGTACCCCTCCTCTCTCTATTCACCACAATCAAATTTACTCTGGCTTGAGTACACGTTTAGTGGGGACCATTTGTTTGAGGCAAACACTTAGGGCCCTCGTATGTCATTGACCAGTGTCCACAAATATAATCCCATCAAGTTCAGTCTTAGGATACCCACAATATTGTTTTCCTAATGCAATAAATTAATATTATCCAGAGTTTTAATATAAGCTAACCCATTTTTCAGTTCATTATGAATTCCCTGATTCCCCCTTCCACTATATTTGATTGAGTGGTTCAGAAGAAAGTCATTGTTGCAATTGTGATTGTTTGACTGAGATCCTACTGTTGACATTACCCACACTTTAAGTATTTACAGTACGAGTGAAGGAACGGCACAGCTAACAAACACCAACCTGCCGGCATAGACAGCGTGCACGAACGCACCCTTCCTTGCCTGTTGATAAACCCCTGCTTCTTCCAAAAGCCTTCAGTTGACATGTACCTACAGAGAAAGCCTTAACAAAACAAGCGGGACCCTTGTAAATATGCAGTGCCCAACAGTGGCACACGCAGTGTTGGCTTACATACTGCTAGCGGTGTTTTTCTTTTTACCTCCAAATTTGCTCGGAAAACTAATCATGGTCTGATAAAGCCCATGGTAAATATGGGAGAGATTGACACCCACATGTCAAAGTTTACATAGCCAGACGAAGTGTACATATAGGGCAAGGGAACTGTGGGGCCGACAGGGACTGGACTGGGCTGACCTCAGTGCGTCTGCTGCAGTGAAACAGGCACTTTGTGAGAAAAGCCACAAAGGAGGATAGAATATTGAAATATTTTTTATGTCTGCATGCTGTGAAGAAACAGAAATAAAAAAAACACAAACCTTTGCAAGATAACTGCATTTATACTGTTCACTGCATTTAAAAATAAAGCATGCCTTACTTCAATTTTTGCACATTTTGTCTCCTTTAAAATAAATTAAAATGAAGACTTTCTCACAAGCTTCTTCTCAGCTCTCCTATTGCTTGATAATCCACAACAAAGACAGTGCAGCCAGCAGAAAAGGTTAACCCCTGACTGATGTGTCTGATGTTAATCTATAGATCAATTAGGGAGAGGCGCACTGGGTCAAGCTACAGATATTGCAGCGCCTATTAGTTCCTCTATCTGCCATTATTACACAGTCACATGCTCAAACATTGTGCTGGGTTGGTATGCTAGGCACAGATGCCTAGGGTAAACAGACAGGCCTACAAGGCTTTTACAAAATATTGATCTGACAACAGATGGGAACCTTGATATAAGCCGTTCACTTTCTCAATGTCTGTATTTTGATGGGTTAGAAAATTTGTGGTAAATGTATTTTATTCAGTTTCTAGGAGTCTATATGACAACATTGTTTAGGCAACATTTAGATTTTTTTATATTCTTTAAATAAATGTTCATTTGTTTTTTTTTATATTTTCCACATAAATCATAAACTTGTATGATTTAAAAAAATCACATTGGTGCTTGTAAACATTTTTTCCCCACATTTTTGTATGTTAAGATTCTACTCTATCCTATTGTTCAGTAAAATCCTTGATGTTCTGTCATTTCCCAGCCATCATGCTCCCAAATAATATAAACCATGAGTAGCGATTTAGATCTGAAATCATCATTTTTTAGACTTTATTTTAATCCCAGGTATTTCTCTCCACCTGCAGGGATCCAAATCCATAACCATTTAGTCCCTCACAAAAATACCAAACAAAGCACGAAACACATGCATCAGCTTCTTTTGTTGCACTAAGCTGCATGTAAAGGGAGGGAAGGGTTGCCAGTGAGAAAAGATGGATTGAAATTTTCCATTACCTCATTCAAAGCTTCCCTTTCAATTTCAGCGAATTAGCTCAATTGTAACATAACTGGGGGAAGATGAAATGAAACCTTTTCTAGCAGCAGACAGGAGGAATAAAGTTCTTAAGTCTGCTTTCTTTGAATCATAAAGAGTAGATATTTTTGGGTAAGAATGACTCATGCTGGGAAAAATGTCAACAGGGTTGACCCATTTATTGGAAAAAATATGGTTATTCCTCCTCTAAAGCTGGCAGTAAGATGGAAACATCACATCATAATGAAAGGATCTTAGTGGTGTGTGCGGCTGTGAATAGGCAATTTCAATTTATGAAATTTTAATTTCAAGAGAGGATTGCACAGGCTTGCATACTTCGTCTGAGGATCAATGTGTTTCACAAAGAAGCCAATATGTCCAAATAACACTGATGGGTAATCCAACATTCCTCAATCCTAATATCTGAGGATCATCACAGCAGGGGTACAGAGGCATATTCATGACTAATTATGTTTCTATATCTCTCTGCTCCACCTCTCTGTGTTCACAGCTCCATGGGGATCAATCACTTTGAGCTGCCAGGCCAAACACAATTGACAAGGCAGACACAGCGCAAAGCTGGTCCAGCATCTTCATGGCATGCCACCATTCAATTAGTCTTAGTCAGCGGGGGGCGTGATTATTCCAAAATTAGTGATTATTTCCCTGGGTAAACAGGTCAGAATGGGGTGTGTCATCCCTTGTGATCCTTGCTGCTCACTAGGTCTTCACAAAAGAGGGCTGGAGCCTGGAGAAAGAGAGCAGGGTACAGAACACTGCTTCCCCTCAAAGACCCCCCTACCAAATACACACACACACACACACACACACACGCACACACACACACACACACACACACACACACACACACACACACACACACACACACACACACACTCCTAACCCATTCTCGGTGAACCTGCTGCTCGACACAGCCCTCCCTGATAAAGTGGTATTTCCCGCATACAAAGAAGCCATCGGGCTTAGTCCTCAACTCACCCACACCCCCTTCATTCTTCCCAGCAAGAAAACACAATGAACGCAGACCTCGTCTTAATCCAAAAGGTAGGTTATCACGGTAATCTGATGATACATGCTGATCAAAGCCCATTCAATGCTAATCAGGATAACAGTGCAGCATTCTGGTCTAATTAGGGACAGCAATTGAAGTGAAATGCCGGAGCATTGTAAATAGCAGAGGATGGCACTGAAATTCTGGGGGAAAACAAAAGGCTGAATGTAATGCTGCGGCATAATCCTTGCCAGAATTTGCAGAAGAAAGTAAATAGCAAGAGTGTTGAATACATTTAAGATTTCAAGAACTTGGGTCAAGATGGATACTTCAGGATTTTAGAGATCTTTATGCTAATGTTATGAAAAAAAGAAAATTGTGTTCCTGGCTTTTAACTAAAGACAGGTGTAAAGGTCAGAGTTGGGAGTTGTCTTCCTCACGTTATGCTCTGTGTTTTTAGAAAACTATTACAAGCCTTCCTGCTGAGGGATTTTATACAGTATCACTGCCAGTATGCAACTATATTATTTTTATTTTACTGTGTTTCTTCAAATCACCAAACCGACTTTAATGTCAGGCAAATAAACTTGATTGCATGTAAATTGCAGGTTTAATTATTTAATTCATTAAGAAAAATAAACATATGTAAAAGACCTGGCCTTTATTTATTTTTATTTAATAAATAAATAAATAAATAAAAATAATAATAAAAAAAATCTGAGGAAACAAACTCATGAAATCTTTACTTAAAAAAATAAATACATTACATCAAAATCACAAGACTGCACCAGCAACCTGACTATGATGCTCCTGCTCTGTGTCTCTTAAGGCTCAAACTGCACAACCATGGCAAGGACATTTCTGCTCCAGGCTTTATTCTGCAAGCTCCTCCTACAAGACAAACCACATTAATTGGAGTTTAATTACCATAGAAAAATTATGCACAATCAAAAATACAGAGAATATCTAGCAGTATTGAATTCATTGATATCTTGTGATGTAATGAAACTGCTAACTGTTTTATTGTTTTATTGTTTGTATGATGTTTTAAATTTGGTTTTTACATTGTGCAGCACTTTGTGACCTTGGTCTGTGAAAAGTGCTATAGAAATAAAGCTTACTTACTTACTTACTAAGTTGCATGTGCATTGATATAGTTATTTAATTTTATATGGTGTGGCAAACACAAACACCCCTAGGCAGTGTACTACAAGTACACTGCACAATCAGCTTGCCTACATAAGGCTTTGGAGGCCTCTTAATCTGGTTTTACATCTTTCCTTGGACAAACACCTGAGGGTAGGATGGATTAAATAACAAACAATACCAGACAATCCTTCACATTAACATCAAGCAACTAGCAAGTCAACAGTAATTGCATTCAGAAAACACAAACAAAGCACACAGTTCTGTAAGTCGGTCAGATGTGACAAAACTTTAAGAATTATTACATTATTTGTTGTTTATATTATGTGCAATATAAACACACATAATCTTGCACATACACATATGACACATCATCTTGACAGGTTTCATGTATTGAGGCCACTCATAAACAGAGCCCACCAGAGACAGAGTTGTTGGTTCTCTGTGGTTCATTATCCTGAAAGTGTACTTGAGGTTAAGACTGTAAACAGTTGGTCTACGTTCTATACATCCTTCAGGATTTTCTGCTACAAAGCACACTCTATGGTTTATGGTTATTTTAGACATGGCAGATTGTCAAGGTCCTGACGGGAAATCAAAGCAGCCCCAGATAATCAGAAATCCACCATGTTTTACTCTTGGTATCATCTTCTGTTTCCAAAATGCTATTTTACACGTTTCAAAATGTTCCAGTCTTGTCTTGGCAGTCAAAAGAATATATTTCCAAATATTTTGTGGATCATTGAGATGTTTTTGATCTGCAGTGGAAGTGAACTGACTTAACTTTTGACTAGTGTCTTTCTTATGTTTGTATCATGAACACTGACTTTTACTGAGGCGACTAACGCCTGCGGTGCTTGGATGTTGTGCTTTGTTTTGTTGTGAGCTCCTTGACAATCAATTGCTTTGCACTTGTTATAATCTTGGTAGGCCTGCCAATCCTATGAATGTGGACCATGTTTTATGTGTTTTCCATGTGCTTTTTTTCTGATTCCTCTCAGCTTTTCAAAATATAGTGATTAATCACAGTTAATGTCTGATATAACTCAGAGGTTATCTGTTTTTCTAGAAAGGGCGAAGTAAGTTTGGGAAGCTCTTTCTCCTAAATTATTTGATGAAATTATATGAAAATGGCATTTTGAAATTATTCATGCTATATTTGTCTGATGTGGAAGTTTGTTGTATGGTCTGAAACATTTAATTGTGATAAAAAAGCAAAACCACAAATATTTTTAAGGGAGCAAATACTTTTCACAGCACTTTATTTTTTCTTTTCATTTGTTTTTGCACTTCGTACGCTCAATTAGTCATGAGCTATTACCAAGAGCAGGCAAATCAATTACCCACTTGCCTTTCGGAAGTCGTTGCTCTCCTTTGGGAGGCGCATCAGTCACGCTTTGCCTGCAGAGTCATCCCATGCAACTCCTGCAAATCTGGGTGGCCACGGCTCTTTCAAAGCAGCACAATGCCGCTCCTACATTTGGATAAACTGAAGTCTTCTAGAACAAGGCTTATAGCAATGGCTAATCCTATCAAAATGGACTCCTTACAGGAAAACAGTAAAAGCGAGAGGCCACAAATGACAGCGATATGTCACGCTTGGAATGCAGGGAAGACAGAAATCAGCGTGCGATGAAGATTCCTTTTACCGCGACCGACACCCTTTCCACCTGGACCTAAAACAACAAGCCTGTTTTCGGCTTCTGCCCTGTTTGGATATTCCTTAGTTACAAAAATAAAGGCCAGATGTGCAGGCAGGAGCCTCATGTGGCTACATGCAGGCTAGTTGTGTGCGACGATGAGAGGCAGCCTTGTCGACAGCCAAACTGACTTTCCCTTTCAGGCAGTTTACAATGAAAGGTTTAAATCTTCACTCCTCACAAAATGTACTCACAGTTGAGTTCACATACATGGTAGCATGAGACACCCATACCTTTAAAAAGAAAAGTGCAACATTTGCATCTTAGAATTTGAGGGGGAAAAAAAGGGCACGTCTAGACATCAACCAGATTAGTCATTGTAAAAATCTGATGACTCTAAATGAGTCAAAAAGAAAAAAACAAAAAGTTTTGCACAGGCAGATTAAGAGGCAGCCCTACGTTTCAGTTTAGTCCCTAATCAGCTTCCAAGTTGCTTAAAGTTTAAACGTTGTCCTGCGCGGGTCAGCTCAAAGCACTGCCCCCACCGCGATTGTTAGCCCCGACTCCCACACAGAGGCTGGGACAAAAAGGGCCCACCTCGGTGTGGCCCTATCAATGTCACTGCTTTGTGTAAGCGGCCTTTCAGGGTACATGAAGTGTCTTTAGCCTCAATGAGATCAATAGCACGGCCAACTGTGCAGCAGCTAGCACGGGCAACTGCAGAGTTGTAGAGCGAGGGGAGATGAAGCTGATCAGACCTAACACATTGTCAGATCTGTATCTTTGATCTACTCATTAAAGGAAACTTTTTGGAGTCCTGGTTCTTGTTTATATTTGCGATGTGGGCAGACGAGGTGCAATATCGACGCAGCATATTTCAATTTAGTTTTGAAACGTCCCAGAGGACGTTCCAAAGTTTTTGTTTACTCTGCTGAGCCGGATCTTTCCTTACTGTGACCTCAGTCAGCATATAGGTACACTGGCTTTGACAGGGCAGCTCCATTGATTTCCTATTCCCTCTTGGCACAATAAAGACTGTCAACGAACCACTGAGATGTGTCCTTGACTAAAGTGTAACTCACACCGAAGCTTTTAACCCAGTAAGAGCAGCAGTGAACAAGTGAATAAAACAGATTTTATTGTCCTTTGATCATTCTCCTCTGTAAGCATGTAAACTCTATGTGAACATATCATTATGAAGAAACAGAGACCACCATGTTAGACCATAGAGGTTTCTGTTCTTTTTCCCAACAGAGAAAGCCCAAGCCTAATTTGCCATCATCAGCTTCTTTTGTTCAAACAGGGGCTGGTATTTGAGAATAATCCTCCTTCCATAGATGAAATAGTGTCTCGACAGGCAGTGGCAAGACTCTGTCAAAACCTTTTCCATAGCCAAATCTTTGAGAAATCTGAGAAAAAATGTCTTGTTAATGACAAAACAAGTGATGCAAACTTGCCACCTGGTTCTAAATACAGGAAATGAGTAAGTAAATCCACTGTGAGAAAACTGGAATCCAGATTTTAAGAACAAAAGCAGCTGTGCAGTATTTTTAATCCGTAGTCTTGAATGTAATTTTAATTTAGCTCAAGATACAACCTGAAAGAGCCTTACAAAAAAAAAAAAAGAAGGTACAACGGATGTCTGTGTTTTATATTCCGCCTCTGGTTATCCTTCCAAAATGCCACGAGTAATGTCATGCAATATCTGACAAAATGACCTTAATTTAAAGGGCTGCCATTGATGTCAACACCAAGTAAATACCAAGTTGCAAATGTGCATTGATTGTTTAGATGCTCCAGGTGACACCATGCCAGCAGAGAGAGAACTTTTGTTTACTTCTCAAATTTCACAGAATGTTGAGGAGGCACTAAAAAAAATGACACATTGCTTAAGTGTCAAGTCTAAAATACAAATTGATGAGCCAAACTTACACAAACTTAAACAGCTTTTATAAACATGCAAGCTTACGGAAAGGTATGAAAGCTACAATACATTAAAGTATTCACACACCTGGAGTAATGTATATTTAATGTCATATTTTAATGTCACAACCAAAACCTTTTAAATATCTTTTGTGTATTTTTTTCTGAAGGACCAAGACAAAGCACTTACAATTTATTAACATTAACATTGTATCAGTCTGATAAGTTGAACTGGGCTGTTATTAACAAGCCATGTTATTCCCATCTTATTACCATTTGTGTTTCTGGGGAAAGTTTGGTCATGAGGTGACGGTGTGTGTGTGTGTGTTCTGTATATACTATGTCTAACATAGGTAAATATAACATAGGCGATATTGGTTATCACCCATAAAAGAAATATTAATATTGGATATTTAGATTGGCCAGTGAATCAAAAATGTCTGTACCTTTACTCAGATACCCTTAAATAAATGCAGTGGAAGCAAAGTGGCTTTTGGGATACCTGTCTGTGAGGGGTTTAAAGCAGGGTTATGTTAATTTTTTTGTAATTATATCATTTCATAGAACATTGTTTCGTCCATCTTCTAAAAAAAATATGGCACAATCACAAACCTAGGAAGACATGATTATCCAACTAAACTGACAAGGCCAGACAATGAAATCATTATTCAAAAAGAGAGCAGCTAGGCAGCCAATGGCAACTCTGGAGGAGCTGCTAAGATCCACAGCTCATTCACAAAAATCTATTAATGGGGCACTAAAGAGGGGCAAGAAGGAACCATAGGAGAAGTGTTTTGCACACTACACATGGACAAAGGTGCTCTGATCAGATCAGACCAAAAGAAACATTTTGACCTACATGCAAAAAAGCAATTTGGTGGAAATGGAATCATTAAAAATTAATACGTAGGTTGAAACATGGTGCTGCATCATCATGCTGATAGGTTAGTTTATTTGACAGGGACAGAGATGAAGAAGAAAAATTGAAATAAGCACCAAGTAATCCTGGGGACCCAGGCAAAGTTTTAACTTAAAACTGCCAGAGCTGCAATGGAATGGTTGAGATCGTAACATATTCAGAACAAGATTTTGCTGTCCTGTCTGTGTCTTGGTCCTACTTCACCAAAGAAACTGATACTCCATTCATCCAGCTTTACTGAATTATTTTCCAGAGGAGACTTTGCAAACAGTTCCTTTTGTAAATGCTCATGGCTGTCAGAAACAAACCACAAAAAGACTTTAATCTGTAATTGCACTGAAAGGTGGGTATAAAAAAATATTAGTCTTGAGAGGGAAGGGACTGAGTATGCATGTTACCGTAATATTCCAGACTAGAATATAAGCTGCACACTAACTTTAGAAAGAAAAAAAAGTGTACATGTATAAGCAGCATTTATCTATAAGTTGCATTATTGTATATTTCTGCCATGAAATATTTACACAGAAAGATTTTTTTAAACTATTAATGAAATACTTACTCATAACACAAATAAATGTAGCTAAGGCTTCATCTGAACAGTATCTAAAGCAGGGCTTCATAAGACAAAAGAAAGTCATTGTTCACAAATTTTAGTGCACTAATACTTCTGAAATTGTTTTCTTCAATGTCAGAATTAAACAGCCTCACACACCCCTCAGTCTCTCTTTCATTGTTGTTACCCTCAATAATACTTTTGTCTTGCTCTTAAGCTTGTGCTGTCCTCTTCATCATAAGGCAGCCTTCTAAAATCCATTGGTAAAGAGCCATGTGTGAGCTGCATCACAGTGTTGAAAGTGTGTGGAAAAGGTAGCAGCATATAGTCTGAAAATTACAAGACATAAAATCTCTCAAAAATCAATTAGTTAGTGGTTGTAACAGTTAAAAATGTGAAAATTAAATTGGTATGAATATTTTCACAGTACTGCGTATTGGCATCGTATGTTCAAATTATGTCGTTTGCAACAATGTTTTCTATTTTTTTTGGCTCTCTAAGAAACAATATAATTGCATAAATTTCGCCCAAGAAGGAAGATGAGATTAACATGACTATGTGACTTCACTCAGTATTACATGAACCGTAGCGATTTTTAAAATCTAAATTAACCTTTTTTTACAATTACGATTTACAAACTATTTAAAATACTTTTTGTATCCTTCTGCTTTGGAGAGAATTTCTGGAATGTATTTGCGATGGAAAACTGCCTAATAGATGTTAGCATTGGTGGTACAAAGAACAAAAAGAAATGCCTGCCACAAATGAAAATGAATCTACTTACTCCAGCCTATTTACTTTGTACTTTTGGCTGCAACAGAAAAAAAAAAAAAAAAAAAAGATTACCATTTTCATGAGGAGCAAGAGCCAAGGCCTCATCTTCTCCTTTCAGGGGCCACGTTTTTTCAGCTTTTTAAAAACTCACACACCAAGCACCCTGGCAGCCACTGCTGACAAGATGCAGAAAAAACAAAGTGAGACAAAAACCAAACAAAAAACAGTAACATCTGCAGCCGCCTCCAGCCAGACAGTTTGATGTGAATAACTCAGCACTCTGTGCCCTGACCTTGGCGAACAAAGCGGAGGCAGATGCCTCAGGAGTGGAGCGTGATGCCCTGGGAAGCGAGCGTCCAGTGAGCGCTCCTGTTCGTTTCGCTGAGCTGGAGTCATTGTCCCCCCTGGTGGGGCAAAGGGGTGCCCACTGGGGGCATCCAGGCACCACATGCCACTTGGACTGCCATAGTTGCAGCACAAAGATGGCTGCTTGACAAGCGAAGCGTCATTTTCTGTGGTTCACGTCTGGGATCCCCGAGCCATATGAATGCAGATCAGGGTCAGGCAAATAACGATAGAAGTGCCTTTTAAATGTGGAAATAAATCAAAGCAAAGGGGAGCAGATGAATATTTATCATCCTTCCAGAGGATGCTAATACATATACAGATTTATTTCACCTCTGTCCAAAGTTAGAAAAGGCAAATTCCTCGCCATCAAATCAAAGAGAAACTCAACAAAGCCACTGTGTACTTCAAGACTTAAATCTTACAAGTTCCTAATCCTTCTGAAGTCCACATGGGACCTTTGGTCTCCATGGCAACAGCGGGGCATTCAACCAAGTGATTGCCTCCAATGAAATTCAGATAAGACAAAATGGAAGTGAATTGATGTGATTTTAATGCAGAAGTGCGCGGCGGAAGGGAGGTCCACTCGGTTCATATTTGAATAAAGCAAACAGAGCAGACAAAAGGCTGACAGCCGTAAATGACATTGTCAGTACAAAAATTATCAGCCAGTTTACAATCTGTTTGCTCATGTAGAACAAACAGAATGTGTGTGGCATCCCGGGGCTTTGTGAACGGCAGGGCCGGCAGCCGGCGGCGGGAGAAAAGCAGATATCAGCTCCCCCTGCAGCCCTGCAACAATTAGATAGCAATTTGACAGGCACACTCAAAATGTGAGTTTGTTGTTCTCTTCCAAGGGCACCTCATCATTTTTTTTCTGTTCAAAAAGGAAATTCATAATTGAAACACCAAGAAAAAAAAAAACAGGACAAATTGTGTGACCTGGGGTCAGTGGACGTGCAGGGTGGGACGCACATTCCAAACATTGGACCCTCAGTTACCTAGCAAGAAGTCGAATCAAGGTTCCTCTTTCTGCCTTGCCCTCCTTTGGTGGAAGGAGACCAGCAGGGAGATCCTTCTTAAAGACAGCCCCGTTCACTCCCCGATGTCCTTTGTTGCATTTTGTCACATGTTTTGTTTTGTGCTTGTTAACTTCTCTATAGCCACAGGACAAGCAGCAGCTGGTGAGCTTGCAGAAAGCTGCAAGACATCAATTTTATCCGCTGGACAAGATGGAGAAATAAGTCAGGCTAGCTATTGAAAGCACCTTGACCTTCTCACTGTACTGCTGTACCTCCAGAAGAACAAGCAACCAGGATGTGGCTCCGGACCAAAAGTAGATCCATTTCTTAATTAAAAATGAAGAGTATTTAAAAAAAATGCACTCAGGGTTCAAAAGTGACACAGAAGTTCACCATTTGCATCTCAATTGAAAAGATACTAACAGAATGAAAACAAATCTGTATAAAAAGAATCCGTAGCAGAGTTGCTAAAAACTAGGGTTGAGTTTGACTTTCCAGTAGGTAAAAGAACCCAAACACACAGACAGAACAACAATAGAACAATTTGTATCAACGCATATTAATGAGTTGCAATAGTCTAGGTTTGAGAATTGATACATTTTTAGGAAGACTTAAGCAATGATGTTTAGTCACAGTCTTTGTTGAATATGGCTGCTTGTGCTGTTCCGAAAAGAAGAAAACCCTTAAAAACGTGCAGCTGTAATCACACAAAAAAGCGAATGTTCAACATACTAAGACAGGGGGACGGGGGGGCTGGACTACCTCACAGCCAGTCCTTTAGCAAATTTTAAAACACACATCCACTTGCTAATGATGCACCTCCTTCAGTTGGTCTATAATAATGTCAGCTTTTACTGACTGGGACTCAAAAGCTCAACTCCATTAAGTTAGAGATGAGTTTATTTTGGAACTGAGGGTCATACCAAAACCATCAACATCGCTTGCTGCCTGTAAATGATTCTACCCTTAAGGATTCTCAGGAAGAAACCATGGCAGGAGGTAATCAGAAAAAAATGAAATATTTACACAAATCTGATACCAAAAGATACTGGGTCAACATTTACACCAATGCAGATCACTATAACTAACCAAAACCAAACAATAAATGAAATATAACATGATTTGTTGAAACACCTCCAACTTATCTTACTGGTTTGCTCCAAAAGCCTCTAAGCAGCACCTGGAAACTGATCCTTCCTTTGGCTTTCTTGCTCTGCTGAGGAGACAAACCAGGACGAGGTCAGTATTTGTTCCACGAAACAGATACACTGTAAAACATAAAAGTTCAAGAAACACACAAATTGACATCTGTAGCTGCTTTCTTTTTATACATGATAGAGTGCTTGCCTCTCTGAAAGCCCCCATTTCTGAACTTAGTCACTTACATCATACAAAATCAATGATGATATTTCATGAAGAAATTAACCCCTGGTCTCCATTACACACTACATATCCCGTGGTTGTACTATGACAGAAGGTTTATGGGGTGCATCTTCAATGGACTGCATGTTTAACAATCTTTTTTCTGGCTTAAGTCTTCAGGATAACATCATCTTCTGTCAAAACCAAAGGAGTCAGAATATCTTGGTTAACTTATGACATTCAAGTTTGGACAAATAAAAAATGTCTTATTTGTTCTCAACTTTATAAAAGTGCATTCATAAAATATAGCTGGCTTGCTAATCCTCTATGATCTGCCCAAACACGACTTGCCATATATTTTCTTTCCGAACAGTCTGACTTTCTTGAAATCTTATAAGCTGGTTATTTAGGTACTTTGCTGTTTTACTGTCACAACTTTTTTGAGAGAAAAAAAAAGATTCTGAAATTATGAATAGAAGAGAAGATGCATTCTGGGGTTCATGCTCCTATGTCATCCGCGACATCCTTCCGAAAAGGTGGATGGTTAACTGTGGCAAACAAAGCTCCAGTTGAACTGAGAAAAGTGGAATCTCTTCTCTCTGGCAGGCAGAAGCCCAGTTTACCAAGAGGCTGTGTCCTTGTGAATCACAGCTTGCCAGACAGATCTGAAAGCAGCAGAGTCAGCTGATTGTTCTTGATACTGTTTCAAACTCCTGATCGCAGAGAAAAGAAAGAATGTCAGAGTGTTACTTGATATTCATCCCCAGATTCTCAACCTCGTTCTGCGGGAGCCCCGCTCTGCTGTCTGGCGGCGGAGATGCCGCTTTAGTCTTATTAAAAAGTTGTTTGATTAGTCGGCTCCGGAATGGAGGCTGTGGAAAGGTCTGGCAGCAGCAGATAAAAGGGGAATGATAAATAGGCGAACAGCCAGCCGATTGCCAGTCAAGCCACTAGAGCATCAACACATCCATTTTTCTGCAAACTTGATCCAATTATTGTCATCCACTCACAGATAGCTACTATGCCTTACTCCTTTCATTCCCCGCTAAATTGCTCTTCCCCATTCTTTTTCTTTTCTTTTTTTTTTTTTTTGCAGATACGGCAATTGGTCATAAAGGGCCAGCCATCATTAGTGATGTTTGAATTGGAGCCCTATAGTGTTTGGTTAAGAGGGTAAATGCAAATTTGATGAAAGAATAAGGCTGCATTTACATATCAGCCTCTGCTCACATGGGGTGGGTAAACATTCTGTTTATCTCAAGTGTCATTTTATGATTTCAGCCGAATATAAAGCCGGCCTTGGACTGGTTCAAGCTAAAGACTGAGGAAATTTACGGTTGATCAAACAAAATATAGTCAAGCAGATCTTCTGAGATGCTGCAAATAAAAGAAGGAAGTCAAGTTGTTCCGCTGTGAAATAAATGGTTTTTGTCCTTCGTTTCAAAGAGTCTCTGTTGCTGTTTTAAATCAATCTTAATATGAATAACAATATTTTTTAAGGTCCACAATGTAATGTAATTTGATGCAAAGTAACAAAGAGTTTGGTAAAGAAATAATCCTCAATACAACATAAGTGGCAAAAATATATATAAAGAAGCTTAAATAATAATAATAAAAATTGATAAAATATTGGATACTAATACATTTTTTTAAATATTCATTCATCTTTACTTTTTAACCAAAGCCTTAATATCAGTGTATGTATTGTTGCGGTTTGGACATCTGGATATTTGACATCAAAACTTAAGAATATAATAAAAAAAAAAGTTTTGAAATGGTTAAAATCAGTGTGAGTGTATATTTTATACAGAAACAGTGCTGAATATCCTCAGAGCCTCAAGGCTGAGGGGGGCTGTTAAAAATAAGGCAAAACACTGCCATCTATGGCTACATCCTGAGGACTGCTGAGGTCCTGTGCAGACAGCCACAGCACAAAGGCAAGCAACGCTCCAAGATGAAGTGTATGGGCTTGATATTTGTAAATAAGATTAATAAAAAATATAATTGTAAACAAAAACAAAATTGCAAAATACATGACTGACATTTTTCAATCTATTAAAGTGAAGAAACGTTCTTTATTAGGGTTAAACACCAAAGTTTCACTGCATCGCCCGTGAAGCTGACACGTTTTTGGCTTCCGAAATTGACAGATTAGACTGAAAGCTAGATTTTCATCCAAATGGGCATCTGGTGGCCATATCCTTTAAGCAACACAATTCTGCACAAATCAGGGGTTCTGTCAGAGCTTTTCGTACCACCTGCTGTGTATCTTCCCTCAAAACGATTGAGCCTGCCTTTATTGTCTCATCATAATTTTATCTTTACAGTTTATTGGCCAGAACGCTGCAAACATTGCACATTTGTACTTCAATGTGCAGATAAAACATACTGCTAGTGTCATATACTGGATGCTGGTGTGGCTTGCTAGATATTTGGTGGTAGATACTTTCATATCCAATGCTTTTTATTGGCAATAAAACGATATATCAGGACTTAATTTTGACTGCGATTCAAAAGCGCATTAAGGCACAATAATGAAGTGCATATAGCTGCCAGACTGGGGTAGCAGGTTGGCGATGAAACATAGAAGAAGAAAGCCAGATGTCAGGGCTTCTATAGCTTAGGCCTTGACCAGGCCTACGTCTGCGACGGCCCTTTATGTGGCGCTCTGTGAGATGCACCAGTCCCCTATGGGAGCACCAAGGCTTTACTGGTTATAAGACGCGATCTGTCCCGTCTGTCACCTCTCCCCAAGTTATTCATACACCATCCATACAGTCGGTCCTCCAAGGCCTCTAATCCCCGTCTCTCGAGGTGGAGTACAGACAAGAAAGCAGACAGGCAGGCAGGCAGGTTGCGAGTCTGTTCGTAAGATGTTTAACACGCTGAGCATGACTGAGCATTTCACATCTACAAAATTTCACCAATGCCACCAGCATGAGGCTGCAACAAGGCGTGCAATCTCCACTTGCACATTGATTCTGACAATATCGTGCACATGCATGAGTTCAGAGATGCCGGAGTGGCTGCATGGGTCATTTTTGCATTGGTATTATCGGGAGTTTGAAGTAGGTACGTGGCAGTGGTTCACATTTTAATTGTCTCCGGATCTACATTTAGATAATTCAGTGCAAAACTATTTAATTTTTTATATTTTATTACATAATAACCACAGACCTCAAGGATTTTTTATTTTTTTTATTGGGATTTTTTGTGAAAGATCAATACAAATTAGCTAATAGCTGTAAAGAGGGGGAAACGATACAAAGTTTTCAAAAGATATTACAAATACCAATCTGAAATGTAGCAGCCAAAAATATTTATGGTAGTTCTAGACTAGAGGAACTAAAGAGGGTGGGAGAATCTTTTGAATGGACAACAATCCATTTACTACTGTACAAATTTGTACTTTATAAAAGAGTGGTAAGAAGAACATTGTTGTTGAAAGAAAGTCATAGTAAATCTTCTTTACAGTTTGCCAAAATTGTAAACAACTTTAACATCCTGCTTCAAGATAACATCAGTTCAACTTTTTTAGTATACATGCAAAACTCTTTGTGTTGGAAAACAAAGCTTCGCTTCGTCCTGAAAACATGGAAAACACTCTCACAGCGAAACATAGTAGTGGAGCCTATTGTGGGAACTATTTTGTTACGTACAAGAAACAGGAAAGCAGAGAAGAGTTCACTGGGAAGACTGATGAAGGTATAGACATGACGAAACTGAAAGAAAACCCTTTTACATGTGCCAAAAATGTAATTATGAAACAGAGGTTTCTCCTTTCCTAAACCCTAATAATGAAATGTTTCAGATCAAAGCGTAGTGCTGGGATGGCCCAGTCAGAGTCCACACCTAAGTTCCGCTGAGAATATGTGGCAAAACATAGTTCACTTGAGCCAATTCAAACAGAAAACAGGTAATAGTTTTCCGTTACCTGTTTTCCTGTTGTTTCCTGTTAAATCTGCAGACCAGATCTAACAGGGATCTGCAGACCAGGTAAAGACACACCCTCTGTCACTTGGAGTAGTAAATGAAAGAAAATGTGCTTTTTCACCCATCTGGTCAGCACACATAAACATGCTTTTTTCTCTTTTCTTTCCAACTCACAATATGTGTTGGTGCAAAATGACCAGTGGGTACAAATACTTCCGCCAGGCACTACATCTGTTCCTACCTGTCATATTCAATGCATAGACATTCCTTAGATACAATTAAATTAATCGCTCCATTATTCAAGACTCAGAAGTGAGTTGCTTCACGGTGGTCACGCTCAGTTCGTGAACGCTTTCCTTCACATGGAATCCGGCAACGGCGGCATTCGTACAAGTGTTAGTCTGTGTTGTGAGCTACCTCGTCACCTCTGTGACCACACACACACGAGAGTAAATTTGCTCTGCGTGTCATCTCTTGGTGTTTACAAACAAATACAAAAAGAGTTTATGTAATGCATTTATTTAAACAAGACCTAAGAAATGAGCAAATAGATCATTCTTAGGGATTCTTTGCTTTGCAAACACACCTATTATAGATTAAAGTTTGACAGTATGCCAGAATTATCAAGGTAAACTGGAGCTGTGACTGACGACTGAAAGTGGTTTTTCTTTGTTCTTGTGTGTTTGTGAGAGAGAGAGAGGGAGTAAGAGAGAGAGAGAGTAAGTGAGAACAGGAAAAGCCATATATAAGAGAGACTAAGAAAGACCCAGAAGGTCTCGGTACGTGGCACTTGTGTACTTCCCTTTTTTCTGGAAGCACCATCAATTTACCACTCCCTTCAAGGATCAACAAGAAAAGACTGACCTGGGACAGACACACAGGGTTCACCTCAGCGCCCATTAATCAAGTGTCATGCTTGTGTGCGGATGAGGTCAGATCCTGGCATGTTGCGTTGTAGTTATAAGGTCACCTGCAGGGCACTGGACTGGAACCAAAATTAATATTTTCATAACACAGCGATACAGAATATGATTTGTCAAACCTGCAAGAGACATTAACCTCCTAAACGCCGATCAAACCAGCGAGGTGATCGAGTGTTGTGTTGCGCCTGCATGTGGAGGTGTGGGAGAAGGACCACCTGTGTGGTGGAAGGAGCCATTAAAGTTGGAGCCAGTGTGTGCTTTTGTCAGTTGGCATTTGATTTGTCACTCAGCAGAGTCTAGCCCGGCCAAGTCACTTAGCAAAGCCACGCCTTCTTTCCTCCATCTTTCTTTGCCTTTCTCTTTTCTTCTACCTGAGCACAAGCTGTTTCCAGGAGTTCATCTGTAGGCCAACTCTGTTGACACACATGCCTCACTCCACGTGGCTAACACCCATCTCTCTTAATTTTCTAATGTGAAGCTGTCACAAGTGAACTCGGCATAGAATCCGAGCTTATTGTCAAGGTTTGTTGTTCAATGTTTTCTTGTGAGAGACATATCACTGCTGCAAACTCATGCCAAGACTTAGGTTTTGTTTCCTTCACAGAGTGCCAATTGTGTCTATTAGACACATATGACCAACTGGTGAGAACAACATGTCAATATTATCCTCGAGTCACGAGAGCTTGCATGATCTAACAGGGGCTTTTATTTTTACTACACGCCTCCCCAGGTAATGCATGCCTGAGTCTGAAATGAGAAGATCATAGTGCAGGAATTAGTAAAAGCCACATCTGAGTAGCACAACAAGAAGGCAGGTGGCAGACAGTAGCATGCTACACTAGAGAGCTGCATGGCTTCTGCAACAACAGAAAAGATCACAGATGTACACGGAAGCCTGTTTATTGTATACGCTGACTTTCAGATGATGAAAAGGTCAAGCGACTTCAAATCAAGCTTGGTCAAAATATCCCATCTCATATTGACTTATTACACTGCTTACAAAAGTATCTGTATCGATACATTTTGACTTTTTATTATGTCATGTTACAGTCACAAACCTGAATATATTTTAGCAAAACCTTGTGTGACAAAGTAGAACACAATTATGAAGTGGAAGTCAAACTTGTGTATGGATAAAAGTCTAAAAAGCATAACGTACTTGTTTACTTCTTCAAGCACAGATTTAATGCTTTCCAGATTTACGTTTTGCCGTAATTCCAAGTAATTTTGGTCTTTTTTTTTCACCTCTAGCTTTCAACATCTAGATTTTGCTTATTCTTATATATACTGTAATATATATATATATATATATATATATATATATATATATATATATATATATATATATATATATAAAATCAAATTCTGTCTAATTGAATGGAAAGTCTTGCCACAGATTTTCAATTGAGTTTGGGTCTGTACTTCAACTGGGCCATTTCAACACATGTATCTACTTTGATCCGTAGCTCCAGCTGTATGTTTCAGTGAGCCACCATAGTTTCATCAGTGTAGGTGATCTGCCATGTCTTAATTCTCCAGTTGGGCCACACTTTAGTAAAAATCTCTGGATAGTCATTTATGTTTTCATCACACACTACACAATTTTACTCCTGATCTTTTGGATCTGTGTTAGTTGGTCCTCACTATGCTTCATTTTGTTCACATCCGTTGAAGAACATCCTTGAGACCTTTGGTTGTTTTTGTCGTCCTCTAAATACCTTCAGGTAAAGCTGATCAAAACGTTACTCATAACAAAAGATTATATTGCAAAGAAAGCATAAAGTAAGACAAAATAAAACCAAATTTCAAGTGACAGCTAAAGAGAAGTTGCAAAATAATTCCAAATTCTAAAGCAGGATTTCACAAAACAAACTAGACAGGAAACAATCAGGCAATAAACACTGAGGGAGTAATGACTACGCTCAGAGGGAGTCAGATGATTTAAAAACTTAGGATAAAAAATGTCTGCTCTGTAGACAGCAACACAAACAGGTATTAACTTTCTGAAACACAAAAGACCACCTTACAAGAAATTAGAGCAATAACGCTTTACCAGAATGATCTGAACTAATACCCTCATCAGAATGAACAATAAATAATAAACCACATTTTTGTTTACACAAAGTCTCTGTTCAAAACGTTCTGATATTTTCATTTTGTATTATTATTTTTGCATGAAAAGGTCCCCCATAATTTAAATTAGTTTCGACATAACCTTAAGACCATAATTTTGCATAAAAATAAGTAGAGAGCTTTAAGCATATTTACAGGGATAACACGACAGCTGCAGTTGCAGCGCAAATCTGTTAGCCTCGAAAAGAAAAGAAAATAAATGTTGCAAAATTCTTGACTGAAGTGCCGTTTTGACGACGCTTCAAAGGGTTCATTCATGAAAAGTCTTGAGGGTGTGGAGCACAAAGTGAGGCCAACCACATCAAACACCTGATTAATTGAGGATTTGATGCCATGAGTGCAACAAGAGTTTTTACAGTGTGTTTAGTTGGGAATTCTTCCTGAAGCTTCATCCCACGCAGTGCTGCAACCAACCTAATTCCTGTTCACTAACTAGCAGCACCTTCCACTCCCTTTTGAAACAAAGCATGTCTTGTCTGTAGCACTGCTGTGTGTCAATGGAACAAAGCCTGTCTGCGCTGCACTGATGGAGGTTTTAGCTCGGAATGAGTAAAATCCTCCAGGTAAGAATTAAGTTTCTTTTGACCCATTCTAAACCAAAGTGTGTATGCTTTTTTTTTTTTCTCGTACGATTCTTGCTTTAGAATATATACACACATCAAAGAAAAGATACTACAAAAATAATAATAAATATGTTTTTAAAAAGATGCGGTTGGTTTCTCCCTCTGTAGAAACCAGCCTCATAGAGGATGTTTATTGCAATAAAGAGCTAATTGATAGGGTGGCCCAGACAATAGACGGGTGCTACACAGTCACATTCCTCACATGCCAGTCGGTCTGTCAGTGACCCTGAAACGGAGCCCACTTTCCCAATTAGGGTCATTAGTGTGAGCCACTAAGTGCCCCAGTCACACATGGCTGCAAACCAGGCCCACTTTGGCACTGTGGAAAGACCCCATGCAAAACAGCACAAAAGGGCCGGCTCAGTGTTTTCACCAAGTGTTGCCTGGGAATGTCCATTAAAACAAATCCAAGAGAGATTTCTCCCTTAGTTCCTCAATTAAAGTGGGATCTGCACAGTTTTGGTCTGCTTAAACAACCAAAGTGTTTTTTTGAATGAAAACAATGAGAATAAAATAACGAAAGGAGGTTTATTGATTTGATTTAGAAAAAAAGCAAAAAAAGTAAAAAAAAAACAAAAAAAACTAGATGTTGGTGGTTGGAAAGTCGCTCATTCATGATTTAAAGGCAACACGCTGACAGCAACAGTAGTTGCCTAATTGTCGAGTTGTATGAAACACCAGACCACAAGATTCGCTTTGCTATGGCGTGCTTACAGAAACCTGAACCGGAGACACACATTCTAACCGCCGTTCCATTTCAGAGGGCCTATTATCATTCTTATGTCTTATGGAAATAGATATTGATACCATGAATAATATTTTCCTATTCCTTACAATAGTAATCCAGAGGATGGGACCATTTTTAAATCCAGGATTTAAAAAGAAAAGAGGGGCATTTGAATCTGCGGCCACGTCTTTCTTTTAAAAAATATTTAGACGTTAACGTATAGCAGATGTTGTTGCTCATTTGACTGCCTATTTGGTTAAACAATTAAAAAGCTGCATCGAAACATCCGTTTATGGATATGAGCAGAGGCATGTTGACGAGCCTGCATCATCACACGCGGTTGGCTGTTGCAAGGCAGCTGGGACGCCTTTTGTTTGGCCTTCTTTCTTACATGGTATTACCTAGAATCTTTCATTTCATTTGATTTTATTGCATCTAATTGCAAAGTTAATTTTAATGCTACAGTCTCCTCTGGATTTAATTACTGACGCTGCCACCAATCGTGACGCTGCTATTTTTGATTAAACGGTTATCTGCAATCATAATCACCGTTTGGGGGAAACACAAACAGGTAGATTTATCTAGATTCTCTTACATCATGCTTCTTCAGAGTGTTTCAAGAGTGCATCGTTGTATCCTTAGGGCTTAAATATCCATGCTTTCCCCTCCCTCATTGTTATTTGCATCAAACACCTGCACTAACTTTAGTCATCACCTGTGTTTTAGCTAGAGATAAGGCATGCTGAAAGATCTGAAAGGTGTCAGAAATCTGAAGTACTAATTCATCAATGTCAAATCTGACAAATAATAACACCAGAAAACTGCAAGCGAAAGCTGTGGAGGGGGAGATTAGCAGGCTGGAGCTGTTGCCAGGTTCAACTCTGCAGCTGGGACTTGAGCAGATTCACTCAGATAGCAAGTTGAGCCAGCTAGCAAGGTGCTGAAAGATGCTAAAATCCGTGGAGACCAAAATGGCACTTCACTATGTGCTGTACAAACACTTAGCATAGCTTATAAAGCAGGTGTCAAGGCAGGAATTAAGTCGGCAGCTTTTAATCTCGAACGAAAATTTTGGAGAAGGTGGGAAAAATGCAGCATTCATGTTCACACCAGACGCTGAAATACTGTTGTTGCGGTATGAAATATATCCCTAATGTGTATAAGACGCTCTTGAATGTGTGAAGAGACTACATTAGCACTATATTTATTGATAGAAGGCCGTAATCCTATACTTATGTCAATAAATTCTCTAATAACAATAGTCTGATGGTACAGAGTGAGTGTACTCAGCGCCTTTAGTATATTTGTTTGATGAGTTGTCTGGCTTGTAGTGTCTGAAGCCACTCACCTCACTCTCTGTCATAAAGAGGCTGTTTGCTCAGAGATCCTCAAACCTACCGCGCGTTTCACAGAAAAGCAGAGCACTCCAAAAGCTGCCTGTTGATCTGTTGATCTCGGCAGCGTGTTGGTAAATCAAAGCAAAAATAATCACAGGGCCCTGTTTGTACAACCTGCAAACCAAACCAGCTTTAGTAAGACAGCCTGTGTGCAACTCCAGCCTCAGTCCGTTCCGGGATTTTATGTTGGATCAATGGAAATAATCGTGTTTCTTATGCTGTCGTGTTTTTTCACTCGATTGTGTTAAATACGTTTATATATATATATATATATATAATAATATATATATATATATATATATATATATATATATATATATATATATATATATATATATATATATATATATATATATATATTAGCTGAAAATGTCCTGAGAGCAACTAATTAAAATAATCTTTAGATACAACTCTGAGATCCACAAATCATATCCTCAGCTTCACTTGGCCTCCTGGCTGCCAGGGGCTACAGAGCTCTGAGCTTTGAGTCCAGTGAGTGAGAAGGTTTCTCCTGTATCATATTTGCAATGCTGATGCTCTTCCTTCCTTGAAAGCCATTTTGAAATCATATTTATGACTTATTAACACTTCTGATTTTCTGCTATCAAATATTTTTATGCTGTGTATTAAATATTTTGTTCTTGTTATGCAAATTTCTACTCAGCAAGAAATTATATTTTAATTGTTGTATTGTTCAATTCTGAATTGTAAAAGAGGTTTTAAATGAAATGTGTAATTTAAAAACAAAAACAGGTAATTAAAAAAATAAAAAAGCAAAAAGCACTGTCCTTAAGTGGATGTCTTAGAGCCTAATTATGCTAAATTATACTGGAAAATCATTTGTCTTTCTGTAAATATCAGGCAAAAAAAATCTAAGCTAACATAATTTCCTGTCTGTATGAACTCAAACAAACGCCACACATGCAAACCTAGCATGGACGTTGTCATCCCAGCTCTGCACTTTATTATTATGACCACAGCAATAGACAGTGATTGCCAGTCTCCCATTGCACACAATCCCTCTTACTTGTCTTATCATTGTTCCGACAGGTGGTCTTACCTGGAAGCAGGCAGATATGAAGGGGGATGTGTGGAGCAATAAAACCATAACTGGCTGGGAGTACAGGAAGGGACGTTACACGCAGAACACCACCTGCTAGATGAGAGGCCTTTTTTTATTTTATCACCAGCTGGACAGTGTTTTATAGCACTTGTTTTACAGTGGCTGTGATTAGCAGAAAGGTCACAAGGGAAAACGGAGAAACAGTCTCATCGTTTGGATGGGTTATGTAGAGTTCTTGGGCTGTTAAGATAGGCGTAATACTCTGTGAAAATGAATTTATTCTACTTTTAAAGCTGTTTACAAAGATACAAGTCATATGATACCTAATTCTGTAGCACCACCTGCTGGTCAGCGTCGTGTATTGCAGATATCCCCTTTTGACTGCATAGCTGATACGTGGACGGATTTAGATAATTGTCAGTTCCGCAATTGTTTATTTCTGAGACACTATTTCACCCTAAGCAAGTATTTCTGAATTCAAGAATCCCATTTTCCAGCAAAGACTTTCAGGGCGAATGTATTGGTGCTTAAATGTGTGTGTAAAGAGCAAAGATGATGATACAGGAAGCAAAGACCACTATGAAATTAGGTAAGGCTTGTTCTTTATTTAGTTTTCTGTGAAACAGCAATGAAATTACAGTGTTGATCCTATAATGTTATTGAAGTAGTTGGAGTAAGACTTGTTGTGTTCATACTAACAGAATTTTTATTTTATTTTTTTTTACAAAGAGCACACCTAACGACAGTGCGTTTCGAGGAAACATATTAACGGACTTTTTGGACCAAACTAAAACCAATTAAGCCTTCAAACAAAGTGTCCTGCAAACTGTAACAAGAGCAACAGTTTGAAGGAGCAAACTTACCACTAGGTGGCAGTAATGAAGGGTAAATACTGTGTCTTGGTCATAATCTGAATTTCTCTTGCTTGTCCTCCGTGTATGATCATAATTAGTTGATAGTTTCTGTGTTTCCCACTATTGTTTTGTGTTTATATTCATAATTTTGCATAGTTACAAACAAGGGAAAATGAAAAAATAGCAGAGCAAACAACACAGTTGTATAAGTCTTCATCAAGTCAAGAAGACCCCACAGCCCTTTAAAGTACATTCAGTCATTCACCCACACATACTGACAAGTTACTACATTGTAGCTACAGCTGCCCTGACAGAGGCAACAAAGAAACTGGCAACCTAACAATTACAAGGCAGACTGTCTTTTTCATTGGTTGTCATCTTATTTATTCATTCATAATACAACCTATATAAGTCACGCTATGCTTTGATGAACATCACACAAATAAAATAATGATAACTTCAGTTGGTCATATTCTACAAACTGCAAATTTGACCAAAATCATTAATGAAATGAATATGAGCTAAATACAGCCACACAGTTCCAGGATCTGTTTTCCACACAATATGATTTACTGTGACGTTGCTATGCTCAATCTTTGAATATGAATGGGTGAGAACAGTCACTGGTACCTTTACTTTTTCTACACAGCTTGTTTTTAAAAAAAAAAAACTCCATGTCTGTGGTCAGCATACATAAAGAGCTTGCAAATGTGCAACAAACGGTTAAACAGTTCTTTATTAACCACAGAAATAACCATTTATGTAAATTTCCCAGACCCTACAATGCTGATACCGGGAAGATTAATGTCTCCACATGCAAAACACAAACATATTTCTCCCTGTGGCTAAAACAGATTGTACTGTACACCTCACAATGTAAATAAGTGTATGTAAATTTAGTTTCTGTGAAAACAACAAAATGTGTGCAACGGACATTCAGCTCGCTGTGGTATGTCAGTCAGCGTGGTCAGTTTGATAGACATAATGGATATATTCCGTTCTTCAATGTATTATTCCTGTTTATTGTGCAATATTGGAGTAAAATGAACAGTAAAAACTACACATGATGTTAGGTGACATCAAGATGTTTCTGCAGATTTGGGATTGGAATATGCTTGAATGTGCACACTGCTGGTTTTCTCACACAACCATCACAGCTTACTGCCCAAGGCATCATGATATCAAGGGACAAAAGCTCAGCTGTTCCTAAGAAGTGGCACCCCCCTGTGTTGTCCATTGTCTTGTAAGAAAACAAAGCCATCGTAAAACACAGAGGTTTGTATCTGAATCAACATTCCTACTGAACAAAAAAATAAATAAAACTCTATTTCATTTATCTTAAGGAAACAGGACTGTATTTTATCGGCTGTAGTTCAAAATATATCTAAAGTTGGTTATTGTGTCATTCTTATGAACCCAATTGTGTGCACTGTACATCCTGTACATACTGCACACGGTGCAAGGAGCTCACCTGTGAGGGTAATGCTGGAAGAACCACCATTATACGAGCTGGTGCAACCATTCAATGTACTTCTTTATGAGGCAAAGTATTATTTGTCTATTCCCCAGACATGAAACAAATATCAGTCTAATGTGCTTCTTGCCTTTGATTTGTTTCTTGCTCTCATATTCTGCCATCAAACTTAGTCACAAAAAAAAAACACACATTAAAGGTGCTATTCAAACCATGAAATAGCAGGTGTGGAATATTGTACTCTCACCACAACTAGTACCATTGCTTACTCTGTTGTTCAGGTACACAATGAAGCCGCTTTAGCTTTGGAAGGTGGGGCTGATTTCTCTATAGAGCAAACCTGTCACTTTTCAAAGATCAAGTGCAGCATCTAAATCTGTGATGACACCTATTCATGAAATAATCTCAGCAGCTTTGAAGTGTGTAGCTGTCACCTTTGAGCGTTTACAATGAAAGAAAAATAATCCCCTCCTCTTTAACTGCTCAGAACAAAGAATCTGAAACTGTAAATTTTATTTATATGACAATATTTGACAGAAGAAGCACATTTATTATTCCTTGAGTTTAGAACCATCTTTGAATTCGTATCAGCATAAAGCAATTAAAAGACTTCCATGCTCTCCTCCCTTCATTTTTTTCAACAACCATGTTCTGCTAATGGCTTTGGATCACGGCTAAGCCTTACTGCAAATGGCGCATAATCCAGTGGGTCTGCATTTGGTTACCTGAGGGAAATACTAACCAAGCTTTCTGAAACCCCTCTGCAAGTCTCCAGATTAGTCCAATATATATTAATCCCTCCATTTATCTTTGTCAACTAAAAGGCAAAAAATAATTTGAGAGTGAGTAAATAGAAGGGTGTGCAATGAAAGTGGCATGCCTCAGACAGAAGGCAGGTGCTTGCCACCTCTGCGCAGATCGTCACTGGAATTGGCTCCCTAATGAGCCTCTGAGTGGAAAATGTGCCGCCACTCATTTTCCTCATCAACATTTCATGAGTTGGGTGATTATCCTTTCCAAGCAAACATGGGATGTTTCAGAGTTTCTAAAATGAAAAAAAAAAGAAAAAAAGAAATTCATTAAAAAACACAAGACAAGCAGCAGTTTCACTGTTTGTTTTGGAGATGAAAGGCACAGACTATTTTTTGTAGAAAACTGCGGCACCTTGTAAAAGTATTCATACCCTTTTAACTTTTTCATCAGGTTTTATCCACAACCATCAATGTACTTTATTTGGATTTTTTCTTGTGACATAGCACAAAATAGTACATGACTGTGAATTGAGGTGAAGTGAATTAGGAAGGTGATTTATGCTTTTCACATTTTTTCTTCAAATAAAAAATATGAAAAGTGAGGCATGTACTTTTATCAGCCCTCTTTACTCTGATAACCCTAACTACAATCCAGTTCAAGCAAAGGCTTTCCAATCATTAAACACACTCTACTTGTGTGTAAATAAAGAGGTTCTAAGCTAGAGAATGTCAGGGAAGAAAGTATCATGAAGATACAAGAATATTCACCACACAGGCCAAGGTTGAGGTTGTGGAGAAATGTAAAGATATCATCCACTGATGTATTTTATACACTAACAAATTTAAATGATCAATTAAAATATATCTGGGGAAAAAAAAAACTATGATGTTTTACTTAAAACTCTTTTTTTATCCTCAACAGAGTCTGATGATTCTACTTTGTATTTATTTGGGTTGATGACCTCACATGAGGTACAGAACAACACAAGAATCTAGCAGGACAGCTGACTTTAGTGAAATTCATGGTTCACAAACCCCTTTTGAAAGACCTCAAAACTATGTAAGAAGCAACCAATTTTTATTGTCGAGTTGAATAATGTCAACCCTTATCTGTTTGAGCTTACATTTGTCTCTGATAACCTCTGAGTTATAATGGTTATTGGCAGGAAGGGCAAAGCTGAAGCACATGGCTTAAAAGACGACTATCTTAAAAACTTCCACTGATGCAAATCTGTTTATGTGTCTGTGAATATTTCACCGTCTGATGGGTTTCTGTGTAAAAGGAGTAAAAGTCATATTCTACTATCCTTGAATTATAGAGTAAATCACTCATGTAGCGCCAGTGCATTTTCAATAAAATGACACATGCAGTTTTAATTTATTTGACTTAAGACTACTTTTACTTATTTGAACAACTTTTTTCCTTTTAGACTGAAAGTGAATTAGGTATTTTATGATTGCAATGTTTTAGTAAAGCACTTTATCTTGAGATGAAAAAAGAACCTTGCCTGCACCTGAAAACAACAAAGGGAAGAGGTTAATATTCAGAATGTCTTGCCATCATGAGACCTTATTTTCAATGGTGTGAAGGTTTTTCCTCATAGTGGATGAACCCAGCAAAACAAACCTTAACTTTGACATTTACTGTCAGGAGACCAACCAACAAATACAGGAGCTAAGCATATTGAAGAAAGTGTTTGTGTGATGCTTTGCCAAAGAAAAAAAATCATGACTTTGGAATGATTCCATGTGTTTTCTTAGCTGCAGACATGTTTTTAAAAGAAGCTGTAAACTCTAGAACTGAAGTCGCAGCTTTCTGTGGGTGTCTTTTGAGAACTATTTGAGAACAACTCAGCAGAAAGTAAAGTCTCTTTGGGTCTACGTCAGTGATGTCCTTCAGCTCTGCTGGTGGAAGTCATTAAAGGCAGCATGCCTTCTCAACATACCCACTGAGACACCGGTGCAGCCCCTTGGTTTCAGTGACACAGTGCCAATTTACCATCAAAGGACAGGGTGCCAGTGTAAAAGACCTCACGAGGATCAAGAATGCTACCAGATTTTGCTTTAAACATTTCATGGGCTTTGGATTTACCCAGTGATCTCTGGAAGTAACTTCAACCTCAATAACTTTTCTTTTAACCACGAGAGGTTGTGTGTACTGAATTTGTTGAATTCGTCAGGTTGCTGAAAAGCGGCTTACTATACATGCGGATTTGTTCATACACAAAAAACAAAATGATATTGTATTTTACAGCTTAGAACCTCAAACAGATATATTCTGCTTTCTTTGTTTGTGTAAAAGGCTTATAGTTTTACTCTGCATTTAGCAAATAAACAAAGAAGACCTCTCAAAAAGGCATTTCTTCCAAAATATCTCTTACTTTGCACACTTGTAAACCAAAACATGAAAGCGTCACTGCATGAACACTTTACTGGGTCACTGTGTCAAACATCCACTTGTAATAAATGGCCACATGAAGAGGCAAAACTATAAAAGAACTTTCTTCCCTATAGGAGAACTTTTATTGGGCTGCGTTACAGAGACCAAAGAAATCAGATGGCTCCTGGTTCTGATACACAGTGGCCTCAACACTTAGTGGCACTCTTGGTTAACATGTATTATCCACACTGATGCAAAAGACTCATTGGAAGTCATCACAAATGTTTGGTGCAAGTTAGGGTGTGATTACTTTTCAGACATGGTCAGATTGGTTTAGAAAGTTTTTTTTTTTTTTTTACTTTAATCATTATTTGAAAACAGTATTTTCTGTCAACTCAGATTTTCTTCTTCTGTGACGAAATCTTGAATGAAGATGTGAAACATATGTGTGGCAAAAGAACCAAAATAGAAAAAAAAAATAAAAGGTGGCAAATACTTTTTAATGTCACAACACCCAAAACAAATAATGAAAACAAATGTGAGACTTTTTCATCCCCAAGGAAACCACAGTAGCAACACATTTCTGAGGAAAGAGCAGAAAAAAACAAACTCATGATCTGATGTGGATCTGCCATTTTGAGGGATCACAAATAGATTTTTTTTTTGAGTAGCTCTCTCATTCGTGTATTCTTCTCAAGTTGTTTTCCATCAATTTTGTTTAGCTTTTTTATTCATATACAATTCATAAGCCGCCATAAGCCAGTGGGCAATACTCAGCCGGATTATTTACTCAAAGACAATATGGCAGATGGTGAAAAATTCATACCTACGTGTCAGACTGACCCCCTATCTCTCTGACCTCTGAGATGAGAAAAGCCCCTCAGAGCTGATGAGTGATGAGGGCTGGAGACGAGACACAGCAGATGCTCACTTTTCTATGGTCTTTGACATACACTTTGGAAATAAGAATAGGTGTTGATGAACTGCATATTCCTTCTATGCCGGAAATGTTACCTTTGTAATCTGCAAAACTCAATTAAACTAGTTGAATTTCATGTCCTATTGTAAGGTTTTTATTGCTGGAATATAGTGTTGTTCTCCTGTGTATGATTTCACAATAAACAGCCAGTGTGCAAAAACTCATTTCTCTTCTTGGTGAAGACAGAAGGCAGTGAGCTTTGGGACTTTCCCCAAGCACCAAGTGTCAAGTTCACAAGGAAGTCAAATATTCAATGTGAGGAGTGAAAAGTGTGAAACAGAGAGCGTCCTGATATGCTGTTGTTTTAACGTTAAAAAAATCCTTTGTTGTTGTGCAACAATATTTGAGTTTTGTTTGCAACAAAACTGAGAATAAAAAAACAACCTTGAATCTATAATATAATTATCAACGTACATAAGGAAAAAATGCAATTACAAAGAAAGTCAAAGCAGCATTTTTTCCACTTTCTCTTCTGGTGCAATTGTTCTTCTCCACTGGGAGGGAAATCACCCAACACTAAGAGGAGAAGACCTATTGAAAGATCAATTTTCCCTCCCACAGATGAGAAAGTTAATAGGTTCTATCTTCGTCCTCAGCTGGGATTGCCATTTCCTCCCCTCCTGACCTGTACATGAGGCGGTTGACTCTTACAGGAATCAAGGTGAAGAAGAAAAAACATAAACACTGGTATTTGGAAACCTGGAAGTCTTGGGCCTGAAAAAGGGGCTTGTGGAACTGAGGCGGTGTGCAGCAACTGCTCCGAGCTTCCCGCCAGGCTGTGAGGAAAGATTGGAAAAGTCATCAGCAGGCCAGGAACGTGAGGCTCGCTAAAAATATGGGTGGCCGCCGCACAAAGTCTCCAAACAAATGGATTTACATGATGTGATCGCTATCTTACGCGCTGTGAGGGAGGGTGAACGCAACATAAATGGCACTTTCCTGTTGAAAGAGAAATAGTGAACGATGTTATGGCGCTGTTTTTGAGAGCAGCCAGGGAAAACACATGAACAGGGTCATGCTTGTCTGCTGCTGCAAGCAGGATGTTGCAGCCTGGTTCATATTTTTTTTCCAAGTCACCAAGTCAGGAAAAAAACTAAACAAAACAAATCTAAGAGAGTTCTTGTGTTTGTTTGTAAACTAGTCTAACACATTCATCGCAAGTCACTGTACATTCATGTTATTCTAAGCATGACAGGTTTAAAAAAAGGTTTTTCACTTGCAGCATTCAGTCTTTATACCCTTGAACATTTCCACATTTCATTGTATTGCAACATTAAGCATCAATGCCTTGGGTTTGTATTCTGTGTGACAGAAAATCACAGGTGAATAAATATGGTGCGGAAGACAGACTATGCACAGTTCAAAAAACTGTTGTACAAGTAGAAATCATGTCATATTCAAAGATCTGACATGACATCTTATGTATTTATAATATATTTTGTGATAAATGCAATTCATTTATGACATGCAATCAGAAAATAAACTTAGTTTAAATACAGAACAGTTTCCTGCATGCCCAATATGCTGTGGCGTAGAATGTGCAACCGCTGATCTGTAAACCAGATCCATATGGCTCGTTTGGTAGGAACACACAGGGACCACTAGAGGTCGCAAAAGACACACTTCTGATCATATGCTTAAATCAGGAAGAAAGTCCACCGGACAGGTCTGTGGACCTTTCTTCGATTTTTCGTTAGATAGTATTTGACTTTTGAATGTTTGGATAGTTGTATAAAACCGCCTGCCTAAATTATAAAATTGTGAATATTATTTTAATTTTGTTTATCATGTGCTGACGTCAAAATAATAATAAAAAAAACACAATATGAATGACTTTTCTTACTTACATATTCCTCCCCCCCCCCCAATATCCACATCTTGCCGATTACCCTCCAGCTGTCAGCTGAAAGCCCTCTATGAAGACATGGCCCACCGGCTGCTCTTTGTGGTTCATGTCCCTGACCGTTGGTCCTCGGGTCAGACCACTGATCCCTCAGAGGGGACCGTCTTCACCTTTCTCCCTTTAAAACAACAGCAGCAGCCGGGTCAGGTCTCTGTTTTTTTTTTACATTTCCTTAAGACTGCAACTGGCAGGAAAAACCGCAGGTAGAGAAATAAACACAGCTGGGGTGATGCGTATGGTCTAAGATCAAGGTTCTCATATTGTGCTACAAGTAGCACTTGAGTAACCTTTAGTTGCAGCAACCGTTTTAGTGGTAAAAACAAATCACTTTTCTTCATCTGCTTACAGCTCTTGTAGACAACCAGAAACTGGGATCAGCCCGATTGTTTTTACAAAAAAATATATATGTATATATATATTTTTATTTAAAACTGCATTTTAATCAAATATTGTTGTTTTTTTTAAATATTTTTACACAATCCCTGTATTATTTGTAAAGTGATCTTTTCTGGTTCTTTCTAACTGGTAAAACAATAGTTTATAAATGACATAATGATGATATTCATGTGAAGCCTCAATTTGTTTCTTCTTTGATCCAAATTAGGTTTTATTATTCTGAAAAGAGGAATTTGTGATTTCAGTATTACACTTGAATATTTAACAACCTTGAAGTACAGCCAGTATTTTGCCTTAACACTATAACATGGATGTGAACCTCCTTATATAGAATTTAAAAATAGCAAACATTCAGTTTGAAATCACCAGTTCGATCCCCCCTCCGCCTTCCTCTGCTGTTGAATCCTTCAGCAAGACACTTCACCTGCCTCGCCTGCTGGCCAGAGGGCCGGTGGCACCTTCACCTCTGTCAGTGTGCTCCAAACGTTTGACACCACCGGTGGATGAATGGATGAATGACTCAACTTAATGTGAATCTCCTTGGGGCCCTTTGGACTTGATAAAGTGCTGTACAAGCACAAACTATTTACCATCTGTACAAACACATGGTCTTTTTTTTCTCAGATATAAATTATTAACTTTTTTAACATTGGTTGAAAAATGTAATAGCAAATAAATTCTCTCTTTAAGTCAAGAAACCTAGATTCTAGAACACAACCATCATCTAAGTAGGCTTTGAGTCTCCAAAAATACAAATTGTAAAAAAAGCAATTTTGCATCGAATGAAAGTTTTGTTGCTGAACTCTCTATTTCCCCAATGCATGAGTGAAGCCATATGAAAATGTTCTTTAAAAGGGCTTGCACAGTGCATATGTAAAATATCAATAAGAAATACACTAGCATGCAAAACAGAGATTTACTGTGGCAGCTATTGCTGTAATTTAAACTGCAAAAGATTTTAAAGTCTGAATTGAAGTGGAACTTACAGCTTTACTGCTCTGGACTTCAATTCAGGGGACAACTTGTGTTGTCCCCTGAACTTTTGCATAGAAAGGCCACAAAAAGACCCAGGACACGCTGGGGGGATTATGCTTCTCGGCTGGCCTGGGAAAGCCTTGGGGTTCCCCCAGAGGAGCTGGAAGAAGTGACTGGGGAGATGGAAGTCTGGGCCTCGCTTCTGAACCTGCTACCCCTGCGACCCGATCCCGGATAAGCGGAAGAAAATGGATGGATTGAAAAAAAACCCCAAAAGAAAAATTCTATATTTTGTTACAGTTTTAAAATTCCAGTTTGCTCTGATTCTCACGGACTTTGTAAAAGTGGTGCTTGCTATGTACGCTTCGGGATCATGTGCTGTATTCACAACTGCTATGTTTCTCCTTTTTTGAATAAAGGTTTAGTTGAAAACACAAATCCCTGCTTGCCTGATCAGTGTACAAACTTAACGGGAAAACATCTCGTTGATGTTTGATGATGTTTAATTTATATATATATATATAATATATATATATATATATATATATATATATATATATATATATATATATATAATATTATATATATATATATATATAATATAATATATATAATATACATATACATATACAGTATATATAAAATAAATAAACACATACCACTGTTGCTGGAACAGTTTGACTTTCTTTGTCTTTCCTTCACATGCACATGCCCCTCTACACACATATGCAGACAAAGATAAATATGTTAACCCTGCTCTCTCTTATTTTTGGAGACTTAGTAGGGCCTTTTGCCAAATCCAGCTTTAAACAGCCTGGTCTCCAATCCAAATGCCTGTGTAACAGTTAAGAAACCTCCACGGGCCCTGAAAGACCAAAAAGAAACAAGAGGAAAAAGTGCAAAAAGCAGCCAACCACACATATTGACTGAGCTCATCCCACCAGGCAGTAGTAAATCATTATGGAAGAAAAGATGACATTGGGTTGGATACTATCATCTAAGACCAATAAAGCACAGATTTGTGTGAACAACCTTAGATTCAGCTGTCACTCTTCTAGTCAATCATCATGGTTTCTTAGAATGACAGGTCAAAGATTGAAAGACTGGAACAATACAAAGCATGAATAAATGAATGACTTTACATCAGAAATTTGAGTTAAAAAGATGTTAAAACAGGCATAATTAGTGATACATTTGAATATTGTAAAAATGTGCATGTGTATTTTATTCAGTGGAATAAGTATTTTGACATGATCATAATTCCTAGCATTTGTTTGTGTGCTACCTTGGGTTAATTATTTAGTAGATAGCAAATATTCTAAACTAACCACTTTATTGTATGTCTGTCCACTTCTTCAATGACATAAAAATAACACGCCATTATTACATTACCCTGTAAATGACACTGTAGCATCCACCATTTTACATGAGCCTCGTACAACAACTTTTTTTGTACATGTCAGAAAATTTTGTGGTGTGAGCTCTGTGCCTTCACACAGCATGTATACCACACAGGAACACACGCTACAAACTCAACACAACTGAAGCTCAAATATTGCTGCAATAGCCCAATAATAACATTAACATCCAATAATAACATTCCAATCCTCTGAAGATTTCTTTAACACAGCACACCATTTCCATAAAACTGAATGTGACACTGACAGCATAACCTACTTTCTGACTGATGCAGTTATTCATTTTCTGACCTACTGGGGACACTTACAAATCAATTCTCTGATTGACAACTGAAAGTTAAACTTGAAAAAAAATCAGAAAATACAATGAGATGGTGATATTTCAGCAAACCTAACATACTTAATGCACTGTGTATTCCCCATCCTTGATCACAAAACACACACTAATGAGAATGGAAATGCACCAAAGTGATACACATTCTTCAATGATGAGACAGAGCATAATTTCCTCAAAACTCCCCTTAATTTTTTCCAACTTAGACCTGCATCACACGTCCCATAATTGAAGTATCTCTATCTGCCTCTGCCATGGTGTCTTTGGACAAGACATTCACCCACCTTTCCTGCTGGTGGTAGTCAGGGGCGGCCTTGCTTCTGTCAGTCTGCCCCAGGGCAGCTGTGGCTGTAATCCAGTAACCTACCTCCAGGGTGTGAATCAGCTTGTGAATGTGTCCCTGAATGTCTGAGAGACTGAATATAGTGAGGGGTCCTCTGGACTTGATAAAGAGCTATACAAGAACAGCCACCGCAAGCAAGGAAAGTGAGACAGCAATTTTAGTGACCGGTATAAATAACACATTTAGTACTTGATTCCATTGATCTTGTTCATTCTTCTAATTTTTAGATGAAGTGGTATTGTTAAAATTTAATATAAATAAATCCTACATTCTAAGAAACATACAATATTTTCTGATTCTTCTTATGATAGGTCACTTGAGGAGAAGAATTCTACCTTCACATTGATTTTGATAGATTGCGAGACTTTTATATTGGTTGTGAGATTATTTGTGAAAGTAATGTGAAAGCAATATAACTTAGCTGAGCTTTGTAACAGTCATGTGACAAAGATTTGCTGCAAGGATGTTCTCAGTTCTGCAAAACAGGATGCATGGATGGAAGCTAGTTTGCTTCTATGTAGCAAACTAGCAATCTGACTTCTAATGGTAGTAATGACTTTAATCATTTGACAAAATTAATGTGTTGCTCAAATGTGAATTTGAAATACCTCCCGTATGAGGCCATTTGGCCGGCTTTTCTCCATGCTCCTGGGATATTTTTCCCTTCTTGAAAGGTTTGATGTCCACACAGCCCAAATAAACAAAAGGAGAGAGGATATGATTAAGTAGCTGTGGTATGTGGGACACAAGAGATTTGGTTGTAGTTTGCTCATTTGAATTGAGTTCTTTCTACAAAACAGCAACTTGATAAGGGTTTCCACTTTTCTTTTGTAAAAATGAACATGTGGTGCAGAGCAACGATAAAGCCTGTTTGATTTTCTGCATTGAAGAGAAGAAAACCAAGAGCGTCATCCTGTGACAAGGGCGTCTGTAGGCACCTCATTCCCTCTGGGCCTCACTTTGCCTTCGGCTCCAGAGGGGCGTATAAGTGGTTTGCATCTGACTTAAAAGACATGGAGCTCTGCCAAGTTCAGCCTGGTTTAGAGACACTGACTACCATTAGCTGGCTTCCTGACCGAGATGGGAAGGGTAGGAAAAAGTGTGTGTTTTGAGGGAGTTCACAGTCGGGCAGGAGGGATTGTCCTGAGCCTCAAGCTTCTTCCCAGCGATCTGGAGGCAAGCTGAGATAGCAAAGCCCCATCGTCAGACCACAGTTTACTCTGCGAGCGAGGGAAGGTGACGTGGCCGTGCAACAGTATTTACTTCATCACCGACTTTATGTGGGTGGTCCCCCGCCCCTCTCTGGAATACAATGGCTACACCAGACACTGCACACTCACACACTGTCCTGCCTCATTGGAAAAGCCATAAAACACGAGTCATCAGGGCTCCCAGGCCGTGCATGATATATTTTTCTGTTTCCTCACAGGTTCCCTTACATTTATTAGTCTTTTTGCCAGAAGAATGAAATATCTGTTCTATTTTTTTCTGAGAAGTTGAGATCAGCTGGGCTCTCTACTGTTCCTGATTATTAAACATCTAACATTGTCTTTATGAAAAGCATCCTGGTTCTGATGTTTTGAAAACCCCACTGGGACATTTTAGTAACAGCTTGTAATTAATCCCATTGGTCACTGTGAACCTAGAGGGTTATAGATGTTGCCAGCAAAATGTCTGTAATGTAATTTGAATGTGCGAGCAGTCCGTGTTTGACCCCTGGATGTGACCTGTGGCGGTGGAAATAAAGCAGACTGGTTTTGTAGTGTTTGGGTTTTTTTTGTTTCCAAACTGACATCTGACCAGAGAGGAAATGCATCCCCTGTTGGTTTAAATTATTTCGCTTCCATTTTTATGCCTCAGCAGAGACGGAAAGCTGCAAGGACAAATGATTAAAGTGTTTATTGAAACATGTTGAACATATCTAAATAAATGCCTGTCACTTGCACATTATGTCAGAAATGAAAAAAAGAAAAAAGAAAAAACTTCTGGGTAAGATATAATGCTGATTCTGCTGTTGATAAATCTTGTGGATTACTCCAGAGGATATTTAACTTTGTTTACCTAAAGAAACAAGCTTTTTAATGGATAAAAATATGCAGGGGTCAAACGGACAAACACAAAAAAGGCGCTGTAATGGAGATGCAACTGGAAGAGTTTTCAAGGCATATGGATGCCATTTGCAAGCTGCACTGAGAACATATAGGTCAGCCTTACCCTTTGGTATCTCTCTATCCATCTGTTTTCACATTACTTGCAAATTATAGTGTCCTCCAGACCCAAATGAACATAAATCAGGCCGCCAAAAGAGCAGAAGTTTTCCCATCTGTCATAAAACAATGATTTAAAGTACGGGTTGTCAAAATATGGCGCTGTGAATTCGCCCCGCTCCCCAGCAGTAGGAACACAAAGCACCATCTCATCGGCGTAATTTATGGCCTCTGAGGGAATGGAGGGTGATTAGGGCTTGGGCCACCAACAGCCAAAAAACAGTAGGAGCTCCAATAATGATGGCTGGAAAACCTAGACCAAATTTATCAAACAATTCAGCGAAATCTATTTTTGTTTGGAGAGGAGAGCGAGATATATAGCCTGTTTAGTGTACTGGTACATCTCTGGAACATTTGGTTGCGAGGCATTTGTGAGTTTTGGAGATTCAACATTAAATAGTCGAACCAGAGAACATGTGATGTATTGGTCAGCTGAGGTGCCTGAGGCCAAATGAAATATACAGCGGGACCTTCTTGGACTTAAAACAGAGTTTTCATGTAAATGATGTCACCGCATCCCTATAAATTTGTTTCATTTCTAAAGGTGGAGTTTTTGGGGTGAAAGCAGCTGCATTAAACAGTGGCTCTGGGTGTTTCGCATCAATGGAATAGCTTAAAAAAAATCCACCTTATCCTTAAATGGCCTTTACAAACACAAAGGCACTATAAAGGTGAATAAAACAGGACAATAACACATTGCTTCCTATGGTAAGATAGGGCGCTATCGCTGGTGCAATTCTTGCTGTAAGCCACAGTAAGTGTCCTTGAGAAATACTTTGCTGTTTGCGAGAAATAGGGGGAAATAAAATAAACTCACAATAAATCAATCTGAATTGAAGTGACAAGTTAATGACGTTGAGAACGTCAACTGTAATAATCTGAATAGGCAAAACATCCATGTTTTGAATTCACATAATTCAAAAGGAACTGTCCAATTTTTTTTTCTTAAGCATAGTATATTGCACTATACTATACTTGTAGTGCAATATACTACACTTACATTCCCTATAAAGAAACAAAAGTCAACATCCACTGTTAGCTGATTATTTACGTTAAGCAAGTGAAGTAACAGGATACAGCAATACACAGGGGAGAGTGGTGGTTCTGCACTTTAAGTCGAGTACCTCAACCTTCGAGAAAGAGACTCTCCACCTGCTGTAATTGTTCTGGAACCTTTGCTCAGAAGGAGCCACCTAAAAGCTGAAACTGAAGGATGGGAGATATTTGCAGTGTGTACATATCTGCTGCTGCAAGCTCTAGCAAGAAAACCTGTTTTAACTTTTGATGACATTTTTCAATTTAGTACAAAATTTTTAGTTTCAAGATATAAACAGCGATAAGTAAATGTTATAGGTCTGAATGTCAGCATCAGCACAAATAACTACTGTGCTTCTCTTAAAGTTAAGTGGATAGGTTATCCTGTAAGATTTTGTTTTAAATGATGTCTGTGTAAACATAGTGACTCTGTAGTACTTGTGCTCAATGGCACCGTATCAAGCATACATATTGCCAACAAATAACTGTTTTTTCTGCCTTGTACGATACAATATGACCTATATAAAGAGGATTTTCTTTCTCAAATAATCTGAAGTTGTTGAGCTTTTCATCTCTTTATCCCATAAAATTCACAAAGATAAAATTTGTCTGAATTCAATTCATCTTTGCTAACTTCTTTCTACACAAGGGAGACATCTACAATGACCGGGCAGATGTTTGGTTTTCGTCTATTTTTACAAGTGCTCTTTTCAGGTCCCTGGCCAGTTACAGCCTCTGTGTAGACAGAGTCATGCCTCTGGCCCCCACACAGTGCGCAATGTTCATGATGTCTCCAAGACCTACAGGTGTTTTGCCAGTACAAAAGGAATCCAGAATGCCTTTATGCAGGACCATGTGCAATATGCTTCTATTTTTCTTTTATGTAAATCACACTAAAACGTTGACTTCTTTCTATTCTTATTTGTTCTTTAAAGAGTTTTCTGCTAAGAACTGCTGCAAGATATTATCAGGAGTCTGAATAAGAATCTCACACACATCAAGTAATTGTCCACAAAGCTTATTTGAGTTAACTTTTTGGCTGCTTTAAAATCTCTTGAGTGAGGACCCAGGAGGATGTTCTGGAAGCGTGTTGACCAATCAGCGATAGGCAACAGTGACGCCTCCGGGGGGTCTACCCTGTGATCCAAAAGCTTTCCTGGCAAAACAGTTGCTTATTTCTCAGGAGAGCCCCCAACGCTCTCACCGGGACTCTTAAACTTCTGAAGTGGAACTGAGTTCAGGGGCTTTTCCAGCCTCAGCCAAACAACCCTGATATCTGTTTAAACAGCAGGTAGTCCCCAACTCTCTTCTGTTTGTGTCCGCAGCTTCCTCCTCCAGTTGTGGAGGAAGGGGGGATTTTCCCATACAGCCAATCATTCTGAGGGGGTCGTGAAATATGTTCCCCCTCCAGGATCAGCGTGATGGGAAGAAAAACAAAATTTGCAGTTGGTTACACAAAATGCAGCCTTAAAGGAAACCTATCTCATCTCACTTTTTTTTTCTATACACAGTGACACGAATATTATGGCATGTAAAATAAAATAAACAGAGATTAAATTCAAATTCAAATGTTGCAAACAAAGTGACAAAACACAGAAATGGTGAGAGGGAGAGACATGTCAGGGAAAAAGCATGCACTTTCCTTCCAGCTCAGCGTACCCCTCCATCAAGGT
Source organism: Poecilia picta (assembly GCA_033032245.1). Classification (NCBI taxonomy): domain Eukaryota; kingdom Metazoa; phylum Chordata; class Actinopteri; order Cyprinodontiformes; family Poeciliidae; genus Poecilia; species Poecilia picta. The sequence goes on from CM065374.1 coordinate 12,504,735, forward strand.
GGCCTCAGCTGGGTTTCTATTGCATCCCATGTCAACACCACTGACAGCAAAAAGCACTTAGGGACCAACAGATCACTTTACCATTCCTCCAGCAGGAAGGGAAGCCTCAAGGTGGGAGGTGGAGGAACGTGGACTAACGCAGGGCTGCACAGTAACAAGAACCTGCCAGTAGGTGGGAGTATTGGTGCTGGTTTGCAGCTTAGCTGCTTGTAACTGAAACATGGTGTGAAAAGGGTTCTGCAACAATGAAGGGCAATAAACATGACTATTGATCTTTGTGGTCTGGATGATTAACACAAGTCAGTTTTCATTCAATTTGAGAATTTCTTAATGTGGGATAGAAATATATATATTTTTATATTATATTATTATTTAAAAGAAAATAGAAAACGTAATGAAAACGTTGTCTTAAATGAGCAAAGTAACATTTCTAAAAGGTTTTCCTCCAACTGAGTGGACAATAAAACTTTCACCCTACTTCTTATATTTATCGATATTTATGTGATGATTTCTAAGCTTGCTGTGTTTGCTGAGTAAATGTAGTAACTGTCAATACATCTTTACAGGCTGAGTAATTTACCCAAAGTCTGTGGTTCCAACCCCATCGCTCAGTGGGTTACCAAGAGCATGCATACAGTGGTGGCACATATGCAAATAAAAACAAAAACACCAACTGTCCTGCGTGCCCATATACGCTACTCCCTGCAGAAATATAAATACATATATATATATATATATATATATATATATATATATATACTGTATATATATATATATACAAAAGCTGTTATCAAGACATCAGACTGAGAAAGTGGAAAGTGTTAAAGTGTGTGTACCCAAGCTTACAGTAAGTATTTTGGCCGTAGACATTGTTGACTTGTCACTGGTGAGATTTTGCACCCAGGTGAGGCCAGGCGCCAGTGGAAGTGACACAGTCTCACCTTCACTAAGCCTGACTATGAGGATGTCTTTTAACGTAGGGAAATGTGTCCATTCACGGCCAGCGGAGCGTTTCAATGAGCCACATTAGCTGTTGCGCCATTGTTTTCCAGAAAGGCAGCTCCCAACTTGCTTTGATGGCGGCGAGGCTGGCTGTGTCTCACTCTGTCATTCTGAGTAGCCTGCTTTCGTTTTGATCTGCTGAGTCTTGCAACCTTCATTATGTGGAAAGATGAATCAGATCAGGATTCCTAAATTATCTTTAAAAAGGACAATGCTAGAGGTGAAATATAGGCAATCGTTTTCTTTAAGGACAGAATGTTTGCTGGGTGTTTCTGTCTGTGTGCTTTTGTCTTTCATTCAGTGATATTAATAATCCACAAAAGGGATGCTGGCCATCGCTCATGTTCTCCATCACTCATTCTGCAAGTCATTTGTAAGTCACACTTAAGCTTTGAAGGGAGTCAGGAGCTCACAACAGAAGAATTCCCACTGAGGGTAAAATCCTCTGGAAAGAGACCTGTGATTATATCTATATTAATGGTTTTGTAAGTCTCTAAAGATATTTTGTATCCCCGATCTACCAAAGAGCATTTTGTTCACAAAGATGGGGGTCATCTTAAACTGATTAGGGGTATAGAAATAGGCTATCAGGTTCTTTTTCAGAGCTTGCACAGTGCCTTTGGTCTTGTTGTGCAGACTCTGATGCCAGATGCAATAAATCAGAAGTCTAAATCAGAACAGAATGCCAGCTTTACAGCATGACAGCTATTTAAGTAAAAAAAAAAAGTAAAGTTTGAAGCATATATATATATATATATATATATATATATATATAATATATATATATATATATATATATATATAATATATACACAGTCCAGTCACATTAATGTGACCATCTGTCAAAAGCCAGAATAACCACCTTTCGCAGAGCGAACTGCTACGAGACGTGCAGGAAGAGAGTCACTTAGGTCCCTGAAGGTCTTCTCTGGGATGTTGAGCCATGCCGACTCTAATGCCGTGGCCAGCTGCGCTAGATTACGCGGTTGAGGATCCATGGCGCGAACAACTCGATCGAGATGGTCCCACAGATGCTCGATTGGGTTTAAGTCAGGTGAGTTTGCTGGCCAGGGGAGGACGGTAAACTCATCCTGGTGCTCTTCGAACCACGCACGTACACTGGCAGCTGTATGGCACCTCGCATTGTCCTGCTGGAAGATGCCATCATCCTGAGGAAAAACAATGCGCATGTAGGGGTGGACATGGTCCGCAAGGACAGATGCGTACTTGTATTGATCCATCGTGCCTTCCACAATAATCAGTGAACCCAGAGAATGCCAGGAAAACATTCCCCAGACCATAATGCTCCCGCCTCCAGCTTGGACCGTTCCTGCAATGGTTGCAGGGTGGTTCCTTTCAGAGGTTTCACGCCTTATACGCCAACGTCCATCTGTCCGATGGAGCATAAAACGCGATTCATCTGAAAACGCTACCTGTCGCCACTCAGTGGACGTCCAGCTGCTGTACTGGCGTGCAAATTCTAGCCTTCGTCGTCGATGAACACCAGTCAGCATAGGTGCACGAACCAGGCGTCTGCTTCGGAGGCCCAGACGCAGCAATGTTCGCTGAATAGTGGTTTGGGAGACACTTGTGGTAGCCCCTTGGTTCATTTTAGTGGTCAGTTGCTCAACGGTAGCCCGTCTATCTGCCCGAACGCATCTCCGCAACCGTCGTTCGCCTCTGTCATCTATGGCCCGTGGTGCACCACATTTGCCACGTCGTTGATTTTGGACAGTCCCATTTTGCCATGCACGGTACACTTTTACCACGGCGGCACGCGAACAGTTCACAAACTCAGCCGTTTCGGAAATGCTTCCACCCTTGGCCCGAAAGCCAATGATCATGCCCTTTTGGACGTCGGATAAATCGCTTCGTTTCTGCATTACGCCAACGATTGAAATGTTTTCCGAAGCCCACACACACCCTTTATATACGCTCAACTGCACTGTGCTGCCACCTGCCTTCTGTGATTGGTTATTTAACTCTGAAGTGGAAAGTACGTGGTGGTCACATTAATGTGACTGGACTGTGTATATATATATATATATATATATATATATATATATATATAGAGAGAGAGAGAGAGAGAGAGACACTAAAGCCATATATATATATATATATATATATATATATATATATATATATAATATAAAATATATATATATATAATAAATTGTATATATACAAGTGGAAAGGGTGCATACTAGGGAAGCTGCTCTAGCGCACCTAATGTCTATTTGTGCATGTCACTTGGGTTTATGCTGCAGAATGTACTGGTGCCCACAACATTATAAAAGAGTAAGATATTAAAGCTATATAAATACAGCTATATAAATAATACAGAAATGATCTGTCTCATTATTTATGAATTTATCAAGGTGAAAATAATTTTGGTAATCCTAACAGACCAAAAAGGAAAAGTGTAGTCTAAGTTAATGTTGATCTATGATAAATAGGTTATATGTTTTATTATGCAAATTATGTTTGATTTTATTTTGTTATCTAATCTCAGAAACGAAATCCTGGGAAGATAGAAGATTTTCCTTTCTAATTGATTTATATTCAAATTTCACTGTAATCACTTGTGTTAGATTAACAGTGGCCCCCATCTTGCCACCCTTTATATATACCCCCGTTTAAAACCTGTTTTACAAAAAAAAGTAATGTGCTGTGAAAATATTTCCTAAAAATCATGATATAATAAAACTAAATAATCTAAACTCATATTGTATGTAGCTCCAAACAACATTTTCTTTCTTTTTCTTTTTTTTTTAAAAAGTCTGGACATAAAGGATTTCTATCTGCATCAAAATCACTTTGTGCTACAATAAATACGTTTGAACTGTGGACCTCATCGAGTTCTGTGTCATTTTCAATAAACATCCAGAGCATTTACTACCCATGCCTTTGTTGCAACTGCCGCAGCAGGGAACCTGGTTTATTTTAAAGATTTGCAAAAAACGTTGCCCTCATGAGTCTTTGAAACATTAAAGTATTTTAGATTTTTGAGCATGAAATGCTCCTCATTAAAATAGTACTTTGTTTCTATATAAATGTATTCTTTGTTTCATGTAGTCATTTTATAAAAACAAGGCAAGCATTCACAGCTTTCATTAATTATATTGTTGACAGAAAAGAAAAAAGAAATACAAAAAGTATGAAATTCACATATTTATAAGCAAAAGGTGAAATAAAAAAACAAAGCAATTTCCAGATAAACATCTTCTTTCAATGCATTCACATATATAAATACATATCACAAACTGTTAAGATAATGCAGAAGCTAGCAGATGCCTGCGTACCTGCATGCTTAACTGTGCAAGCATCTTCTGCACCAGCCTGACAGCGTCATGCCAACGTAGGGTTCAAACATCACACCTCTTTATCATAAAATCTGAAGCAATTCCTCAACGGTGAGACAACAGCTCTGTTTCCTGTTTCTCTGGAACCATGAGTAAGAGAATAGCAGGCAAAAGCAAACTCTGCCCTAAGCGTGTGTACATTTTTCAACCAGCATCCATGAACTTGGTCACTTAATGCTTCCTGGATGGACCCACGAGGCCCATGGGAGCTGTCAGAGGTCAGCAAGGACTGAGCTGGAAATATATGAACAAGATTTCCAATAAAATAAGGCAACTCTGATCAGCATGCTACCTCTGAAATCAAAGCCAGATGGGCTGCCCTTGTTCTAAACGACAAAATGACACCAGATCGGGGCATTTGTGTTTGTCTCTTTCTCTCTCTCTCTCTCTCTCTCTCTCTCTCTCTCTCTCTCTCTCTCTCTCTCTCTCCCTCTCTCTTGCTCTGGTATACTAAATGACACAGATGTGCTAGGATACTTTTGGCAACTTTCTAACAGAGCCATAAGATTGAATTGTGTAATGTAAAACTGTCTTTTTCAAGCACTGTTTTCAAGCAAACCTCAAAAAATGAAAACACTGACAACACATCAACAACACCTCACTTACTATTCGCTCTCATGCCCTGCATCATGCTAAACCTTTATCTTTTGGGCATCTCTATGTTTTCGCAACATGTGCGTTTAAGTGATCATGCGTTTGACTCGTGATATGCCCTCATTTGATGAATAAGGTTACTTTTCTTTTGTTAGAACAAAAATGGAAAACTAAGTGGAGACTGCAGACAGTTTTAAAAACGTTTTCTGTGAGAAACTGTAATGCAATTTTCCACATTCAAGGAGGGCCAATTCAGAAAAAAGCCTGAAGATATAACACACAGAAACACTTTGTTCTCTGACAGGAAGGAAGCACCTTTCCACCAAAACTAAACTATAGCATAAACTATTAAACAATTCAATTAAATCAAAATATAGCAGAAAACATCACCAACCTCACTTCATAACAGTCATCTTTAATATTAGTAAAATAATTTTATGAAGAAAATTCATTTAAATGTGAGCTTGCTCATATAGTCTAGTTTCTAGTCAAACAACTTAATCTACAAGACATCCCCATGTGGCCAGTTTGGAAGCATATTTCTTATTTCTTAGTTTTAGTAATTACATGAATGGATGTTCTGTCTTTTCCTGTTTTAAAGAGTGGCTTAGACAAAATGACAGATAATGTGTAACATCATTTTAATTCAGAATCTCTTGACCTTTTTTGTTAAAGCTCTTATATGCTTCCTGATTAAATAAAAGAAAAGTATTATGCAATTTAGTTATATCCAGCTTAAATTAATTAAAGGTGAAGATATTGCCTGATGTGGTATCTTTACCCTCCATCGAATAATATTTACCCAAATTGACACATCCTTAGAATGGGAAAAAAATAAATGCAAAGACACTTTGTTCCTGACAGTTTTTGTTTATTTATTTATTTGGAAGTTGTGAATGTCCTGCAGTGACAAAGCAGAACCTTACTGCTGTGATCTTTCACTGATGGTATGATGTTCTTGTGCTGAAGTCCCGTGTCATTTTTGGGGCAGAGGTAATAGCATGCCTATTACGAATGCGAGTTTTGTTGCTGTTCTGGATAATTTTTGTTACTTTCTAGATGAGTTGTGCATGCTCTCTTGCAGTAATTTCAGTTGCCTTGACTTTTCGGGGGGAAGGTTAACCACTGTTCCATATTTCTTCAATTTGTGGATAATGCATCTCCCAGTTTTTTGCCAAAGTGTTTTGTTGCCCTTTCCAGATTGGTCGGAATGGACAACTTTGTTACTCATCTGTTCATAAATTTCTTTAGATCAGCGCCTCAGTCGTTGCTCTTAGAGATCTTTAAGGCCAGGACATGTTTTCAGACAGGTGTACTGTTACACCCTTACTCCAAACTGCCTCATAGTTCTTCAAAAATACATGCACAGTGTCAGGAGACATAAATATTATAAAAAGTCTTGAGGCACATTGAGTTTTCATGTTTTTTTGTTTAACCGGCTTGTTCTGTTTACTCAGTGGACAATAAGGTGGCCTGCCTACCAAACAGATACTGTAAAGTAAACAGTAAATTCTCAATGTATTTAGTAGGTGATGCAACTTTTTTTTTCCCTGAGCAAACAGTGTATCCAGCCCTGGCAGACACTGTTACTGTAACAAAACCTGTTTTTGCATTGCTTTGTAGGAGTGTCTCTTTCTATTTAATTTTGTGTCTGACAGGATGTAGGGATTGGGGGGTTAAAATCCCCCTAAAGCGAGGCGAAAAAAGAGCAATCAAATTAGGATGTAATGACCTCATCATCAAAACAGTTTGTCATGCTTATTAAGGAGCGAACCGACACAAAGCGTTTGCGCTGAGGATATGAAAGGAGCGAGACAGCATTTTCTCATTTGGAGTAACTTAAGCTAAACTTTCACCTCTGAGATGTGCCATCGACTCCTCCGATTTACCTGCAGTGAGAGGTTTTGCATGGTCTGCTTGTGGTTAAGTCGGCCATGGGCACCCTGAGGCAGTTTCTTGTATTTCCTTCACACTTCTGTCAAAGCACATAATAAGTGACAGATTATATCCTGAAAGAAAGACTGGAAGTACAACTGCATCCTATTTTGTTGAAAGTGTGTCTGTGCACTTCCCACCGTTGATAGTATCAGTCATGGATACCGCAGAGATCACGTTATGGCTCAAAAAGTTGCACTAAACCACCCTTGAAGTGCTTGCTTAAATCTTTAACTGGCATTGATTTTAGAGTTTTTGATATATTTGTACATTTCAGATTCTACATCTCTTTTAGATCAGAGTTTATGTTGCTCTAAGTGTAGCATGGGCCAAGCGAAACACTTGTTGAATAATCACACTGACTATTATTACATCTCTGGGACCCACATGTTGGTTCTAAAGCAGTTTATGCAAATAACTGGCTAATTTTGTGTAAACATTTTGAAAATAGTTGCATGAAATCCCAAATACAAACACATACTCTGCAACTTCAGAACAATCATTTCTTTAATTTTGCATTTTAGCTTTTCACTTTTCTCCAAATTAGAATAGGATTTCCATTTTGTAACTGTCTTGAAATGCTCAATTAAGAAAAGTTTCATGTCCAGACACTTTCACCAATTTTTCAAAACTGTAGATGTGGGTTCAATAAAACAGCTTGTCCAATCAGATAACTTGTAAGTTATTAAATGAGGAGACACTAAGACATATTTTGGCTATCAGTTTTTTTATGCTCCAGTCACATTGTGTGTTATCTGTTTTTCATGTTTAAACTAGAAAAGTTGATAAAAAAAACTTATCAGATGACATCTTTTATGAATTTGTGGAAATTTCAGGCTTATATTACACAGATATAATATAAAACAGCTAATAACAGTATTACACAGTAAAATTATTTTTGATCTTTATTCTATTTTTGTATAGAACTAACAAAACTTTGTCTGTGTACAGCTGAAGAATAAGTAATATTATTTTTAAATCTATTGCTTCTGCACCCTCTTCCCCCTTCATGATGCTCCTCTGGGCAACTGCCTTCATACCAGTTTTGCAGGTCTGTCTGCTTATCTTAAATATAATTGATACTTAAATAAAAATTTCACCCATTTAAGGTTCTCATCTTGAGAACCTCTATCAAGTTTTTTCTTTTTATGGCTAAGTCTGTCCAGGCAGGGTTCTTAGCCTGCTGTTACTATGAGTAATTATGCATCATTAATGCAGAATACAAATAAACTCCAGTGATAAAACGTTTGGAAAAACACACATAGAAGTGCTTTCAGGGCATCAGCCATAACATTTCAAGAAACTAACTCTTGTCTGATTAGCATACATGGATTTTGTTTAACTTTGTGTGGAACTTTGTTTAAGATATAATAAACCATATGTAAGGTGAGTTTTGCTGATGATTAAGCAAACCTTTAAAATAAGCTATTTGTGTTAAATGTATCCAGACTAATTAATCCAAGTCATTTCATATTTTGAGTTGATTTCAGATAACAAATTGGTCACATCATTTGTCAGCTCCAGTAGAGCTTTACAACTAAAATATCTGTCCATGTCTGGAGCAATCAGGATGTATTCTGTTTGGCACGCCTGAGTTCTTGCCAAGTCCACTGGGTGAAGGGGAACTACGCTGGAAGTCAGCTGAGCTGGAAAACTGTCTTGTGTGTAGCTCTTCCTCTGTGAAATGGACAGCCTACTCTGGTTGCAGCCAAATGTGTAAGATCAGTGGACATGTTCTCCGAGTTTCAAGTTAAGGCAACTGACCAAGAATTTTGTTCCTGTAACATGTTTGTTTACATGGCGATCGATTGTTTGCAAAAGTAGCAGTCAGCTACAAATTATGTGCGAGCACGATTGCTCACCAAGCTGCACTCCCATTCAGCTGGTTTTGATGGAAGGAAGGGATCACGGGACAGCTCTTGGATGACTCTGAAAGGATTGTGGACTGTGGCGGTTTGTCAAAATGCTCTGTGGGTGGGAATGCATACCAGTGTCCTCAACAAACCCAAAAGGCAGCACCAGCAAGCTGGAATACGTAGGCTCGACCCCGTGGCCTGCGACACAGTGGGCCAATGGCGCCTGGCGGCCGAGCCCAGAGCACCGTTTCTGCAGCAGATGTATTTCTAAGATTTGGTTGTACAACAACATCAAAGTCAGACTTGATTGTTTTTGATTGTATGATTATTTGATGTCGTAGTCTTTTTCTTTATTTCTGGGGGGAAAAGATATTATCATTCAACCACACTTATTTAATTGCAGCAATTGGAGCCACTCTAATTGGGCCTTGACTTTCATCTTTAATGGTAATGATTATGAGATTGCGCTTGTGTTGGGCAGTCTAATCTGATGAGTAAGACTTGCATGATATGACCGCTTTAGCTGAGATTTAGCTTTTAAATATTGCGCTTAAGCTCCAAACACTTATTTTTTTATTATTATTTAGATATATTCTATGTTTTTTTTACGCACATCAAACACATCCTGCGTGCACCCACATTGTTTCCCGACATGATGTTTGTTGCTGATTTGATCTTTGTAATGGAGGCCTAGAATAAGTAAACAGTGAAGGCCTGTTCAAAATATCAGCCTGCTTTGTCAGAGCGACACAGACATTTAAGGAGCACGTTATCATGTTGATATAAGCAATTAAACATGAAGTTGCCCTCTGCAAGCTCCGACTGACTGTATCACCTTAATTATTATCTACAGAACCTCAAAGCATTTTCTGCGACTCGATAAAAGTGGACTTTATCACAGCCATTACGTGGTTAAATGTCTGTCTACTTGAAGAAAAAGTTTGAATTTGGGGAAATGTTTGGCTTCGCTTGTAATGTGTTTGGGTATATAGAGGTTTGCAAATGCTTTCAGGCTGCATGCATGTTAAACAAAGCAATTATTCCTTAAATGATACCTTGTACTCTGAAGCTTTTGTGTCACAAGCTTGCCTCGATTAAGGAAGTATAAACATACTGATCTGTGACCCAGGAAATTGTTAGTGGGCCCTGAAAAGATGTTAAATAGACTGATAGCTTTTATCTTTTCCAATGTATGGTTCGAGAGTTCATATGAATAAAACACCAAGCAGAATTCCCTATAATCAGAAATGATCAGGGTTTATTTTTAAATTGATGAGGAAGGTTTAGCTTTAACCAACCAACACGCATTAATCACATGTCACTGCAGTCTTTTTCCCCCAAGTCAACCACAACCAGATCATGATCTAGTCAAATGTGACAAAGCTTTGCAGGGATAGATGGCCAGCGATCTGGACTCTACCCATGCCAGTATGGCAGCTGTTTTGACAAGGATTATCACTTTCATCAAAAGGTAATTTATAACAACCCCTAGCTTGCTCAGACCTCATATCTCTCCTGAAAAACTCTGCTTACAAATATGAGAATGATGCTGGTAGCTAGGTTTCTCACCTTCTGCTAAAGAAGGAGGCGAGAGAGAAAAAAAAAAAAACAACTCAAACATCGTGTTATCTTTGGGCCACGTTGCAGGCCGACTCTTGCACAGAAGGCCTGGATGTGAGCATCTTGGCAAAACAATCACCAGCATGGTGATGCAAAAGCGAAGGAATTTTTGTCCAGACATCTTCATAAATCATGTCTTTATGTTAAAATAAACTCCCGCTGACGTGACAGGTAGGAACGAGGAAAGGGTGAGCAATGGGTTTCTCAATGCTTATGTTGCTTAATTATTAAGAAAAACAACTGTGGAACATGTTCACAAAATATTCAGATGTTTTGCTTTTATGTTTTCTGCTATCAAAAGAGCTATGTGCAGGTAGCCTCAGTAGCAGACACGTGACGTGCAGAGGGAAATTACACCGAGCAAGGCACATCATTGCAAGCCCAATCTTGTAAGACAATAATAATAATAATCATAAGTCTCAACAGCAAACTTTTGTCAATGATGAAAATGTCTCTGGTCAGGATAAAGTGCACTTACAGACATGGAGAATGTTTATGGATGCAAAATACTATCTATTTACCTTTTGATCTTTAACACCTTTTCTTAGTTGACTGTTACACCACTGCCACTCCTTTCTTCAATGGAAGTTGTGCTTAGGCACCAATAGTCATAAATGTATTGTATGGTTCAGTTTGGAAATAACTTTGTACAAACTTAACTTGAAACAGACTATCAATCTCAATCTGAATCTTATTTTTTGATTTTCTAAGCAGAAGGGAGTGTGTCTGATGAATATGTGTCTGATTCCTGTGGTGGACTTTGGGTAGAAATTTCTTCCAAAAGTCTTGAAGGATCATCAGTGTGTTTTTGTTTTTGGCAAATGTGCAAATGAACTTTGTATTCTCTTTTCCCAGTGACTTTCTTATTGTCATATCCTAAACAGTAACCTTAACAGAGGACAGTGAGGCCTGCAGAAGTTTAGATGAGCAGGGCTCTTTAGTGAGTTCCTGAATGAGTCATTCATTTGCTCACTGAAAATTTTTGCTAGTCTGCTAACTTCTCCCCACCTTCCCCGAATTATTCTGTCTTCACAAATGGCTTTTAACGTCAAAAACTCAGGCACCTTCTTGTAGGAGGAGCCATAATTTGTTCTCTATTGCCCAGTTTTTGATGGGAAGCAAGAATGGAGCTTGTCCAACAGGAAGAGCAGGAAGCTCCTCAGAAAATGCATTCATTTCCACCAGCGTACATCACATAAATTAAATAAAAATAAATACTGTATATTTTTAAAAATATACATGTGTTACTGAAAAGTAACACATGTGTTACTGAAAAGTTACACATGGGGTCTGACTTTGTCATTAGTGTCGTATTAAGAACTCACTTCCACTCTTATTTCTTCTGCTATCAGTTTTTGAATGCAGGGAGATTTGATTTTCAGTCACATCCTCTTTTAAAATAGGAAACAGAGTGAATAATTAGGTTGTACTGGAATTATATTGACTTGAAACCACATACTCAAACACAAGACACAGAAATGCAAGGTTGGATTCAAGTCGTAAACACAAACAGCCTTAAAAGCTTGACATGTTTAGGAAAATTTGATGCAAATCATCAACACAGTAGGCGATTCCATTTTGTGTTTTACTTACTGCTTAAAAGATTTTGGTTAGTGAGTGCATTTGTTTTATTTGCAAAAGATATATATAAAAAATGTCATGTTAATGTTTTTTTTTTTCTTATATTTCACTTTAAAATAAAAACCTTTGCATTACGCTGATTTGGATGTGCTAAATATTGAAAAATGAATCATTGTGTGAAGTCATAAAGCATGCAACAAAAATGACCAATGCACTACTATCTTAGACTACTACTTTTTAAAAGGAATATGTGAAAATGACAAAATGTAAATGACAAAGATTTGAATTAATACAGATAATTTAAAAAGGGAGGGCAAGAAAAAGAAAGTGAAAGGATTTTAAAAACCCAAATACGGCCACACAACATGTTCCACAGTGCATTTTTGCAAACTACGCATTCAAAAAGCCACCCATAGTTCACTATGTCGGGAGAACCAAGTCTCAAATTGGCACCTATTTATGGTTTTTGCTACTGCCAGAAAAAAAATTCCTTCTTCAAAGAAAGAAAGAAAAAAAACACTGGTTACTGTGTAGCTCATCCATCATTCAAAATCCTTTAAAACAGAAGCAGAAAGGCTATGATTTGGTGACATACTGCTTTGATTGGTTCCCCACTTATGCTTTTGACTTCCCTTTAAAGTTTTCCTCTCTTCAAATAAAAGCCTTTAGCTGTGCGGTTTATGAGCATTTTCATTTGCTAAAGAACCATAGAATATATTTCAGCCGTCTTCTTGGCGTGGTCATGTCTCTCTCTGATACCTCCATGCATATGAATGTTGTGGCTTGTCTCATGGCATGTGAACTCCTCACCAGTTGGACAGGCTGAGTGGCTACTGTAACGTCATGAACTCTGCTTCACCTATAGCCTGCACCTTTTGGAAAAAAAAAAAAAAGCTAACCCTTCCATTCCTGCTTTGAAGCCAATTAGCCAGTAGTCTCGCAGAGAGAGTCAGGTATGCAAACACTGTCTTGCTATCTGTGTGAAAATCAGCCCAATAGTTAAAATGACGTCTGTTCAGTGCGCTGAAAAGCAAAACAGAGGAAACATTCCTCCCATGTCTTTGTGAGCTGTGAATGCCACCTTGATGTCCATTCAACCCAGTAATTTATTATTCATCAAGCAGTCATTGTTGAATCTGTAAACATGTACTATGACTTTCGTGTAGATATTGTCAATATAAGTAATGATTAATTTATTTTTTTTAATAAAAAGACAAGTAAATATGTGGTGGTGTGCAAGTATACCTAACAGACATTAGTTCTCAGTTTGACTTAATGGAACTTTGTTATGCAAGCCTACAATGCAGAAGAATTGTGCACACAGAAAACATGTGCACACAGGAGCTCATTACTCTGCTGCATCTCCCATAAATGTTCCAGAAATATGTTCAGCCACACAAGGTAGCCAAAGCATTCGCCAACAAAGAAACCAAAGACAAAGCAACTCTCATGTTTGCTGCAGTTGCACCGATATACCTACACATGGCGGAGATGTTTAGGAGATAGTGGACGCAAAAGAATGCTGAGGAAAGCTGCACGTGCAGAGTCTGACTGGCAAAAGTATATTTACCTTAATTTTAGCACTATGTATTTAACCATAACCACTTTATGTGTTTGAAAAATATGTGCAGATCATGACAGAAACAGTAATTTCATGCACGATTGATTTTATATGCAGTCTGAAATACAGTTTTTGCAAATAAATCTACTCTTTCCTCAGTAGCTACTTTCAAACATTATGGTTTGCTTGTTTCCAAGAAAGCTGCACTCTGTGGGAAGCAATGCCCGCAACTGACAGGATGTACACTGACCCCAAGGCAATAGGATCATAAGGCAAGGGAAGTAGAAAGTTTAGTCTTACAAGACTTGCAAGAGTAAAAATTAGGCTTGTTTATGTTGGCAACTTCTTCAATGAGGGAGAAAATATCTTCATCTGGGTATTTTGTCCTCATTTAGAAAGCATGTGATAAAAAGCAAAGAAAAGCAGACAATTTTTTGGTCTTGCTAAACCCATTTCTATCTAGTTCTCAAAACAGGAGACAAATGACAGTGATAGATTGGGTAGCTGTGTTTTGAGAGTGCAGAAACATTCAAGAACCAATGGTCAGACAGAATGACTGGAGGTCTCCTTCCTCTGTTTCACAACTTTAATAAGTCTGATCTTGATTGACCTGGGGACATGGTTTAATGGCTTGTTCTTGACTGCGTTTCAGCTCTGTGTGAGTGGGTGGTCTGGCACTACTGGGCAGGGACAGTATACTCTAATGTACAGTGCACCAAATGAATGTTTTAGCAAAACAACAAACACTTTGCTTTTTGCCGTTTCAGGGAAGTACCAGATTAGGTCACGTTGTGTATTTTCACAATGATTCTAAGAAGTTTATTTTCTCTGAAAGTGGTTAGTTCAGCGATTTCCCACAGATAGGTTTCTGGCTCCTGGACGTCTATAAAGCTTTGAGATACCTGTGGACTTACACAACACCATTGTTAAAAGTGCATCTATTGAGTTTTCCTTTCTCTCATTTTGCAGATTTACTCTTGAATTTCCCATAAATGGACAAAAAGTCTTTAGAAGAAAATACATGCAAAACATTTTGACTTTCTTTTGCAAAATGCACCTGGTAACTGAGTCATTGTATGCTATGGCAGATTAGATTTATCTTAACCTTCCTAGATTACAGACAGTGGAGGTGACAGTGGAAATAGTGTGTCCTGTTATCAGTGGATTGCAGGTTCTATCCCTTCTTCTGTCTATCTCCATTATGTTATTGGGCAAGACTCTTCACCCGCCTTGACTGCTGGTAGTGGTCAGATGGCAAGGTGGCACCAGTGCATGTCAGCCTTACCCTATGTAAGACCCAGTTGCCCCAGGACAGCTGTTGCTACAATAAAGTAACTTAGTGTGTGAATGTGTGTGTGAATGACGAATGTAGCGTGAAGCACTTTGGGCTTCTCTGCCTTATAAAGTGAAACCAAAGTACAAGTTATTTACCTTTTAGAAGTAAACCCCACAATTTTTTAACAGAGCTGAACTGAGATCTTTTACAGAACCAGTCCAAAACAGGGGTCTTAGGGTAGTGACATCTTCCTATCTTAGTGCCCTCTTAGCCCATGAAAGGTGCAAGAGTAATTTTACAGTGGAGTATGACACATCTCACAAGCTTCAAACAACATTTTTCCTCAAGCCGTTTGGTTTATTGTGGGAAATATGCACACGCTTCACTCCAAACATATTAATCTTTTGGAGACAGAACTGTCTCCTCCTAAAAGTTGTAATAGCTGTACATTCCCATATGGTCTATATTTGAATGAAATCATTAACCAGCTAAATGTCGCACCTTCAGCCATCTGTAATTCATACCGAAGGGTAAACAAGAGATGTGCTCGTCCTAAGTGTTTTGTCCTGAAATCTTGGTTTTTTTATTTTTTTAAATAAATTTTTTTCATGACATCACTCAAGGAAGCAGTGTGCTTGACTTGCTTTAAAAAACATCCTCAGCTGTGCATTGATTTAACTCAAGTGTTGAAAAATTTTTTCTAATTTAGCGTATTTATCTACTGTAAACTGTAACTATCAGAATTTGATTATGTAAATTTGGCTGACCTCTGACCACAACAGGGGTTTTCAAAGGCAGACCTCAAGGGTCTGGTGGCTGCAAATTTCAGATGTTCCTCTGCTTCAGCACAACTAGTCAAGCACTCAGGTCATTAGTAGGACTCTGTAGGACTTGGGCCCGCATACTAAGGGGGGTATTTCAGGCATTCTATTCAGGTGTGTTGGACCAGGGACATATCTAAAAGTTGCTGCACACCACCCTTTAGTTCTGGATTTGTATCTACAAGATACTGATCACTTGTAAGTTCATCACAAAATAAAAACAAAACAAAACAAAAAAAAAACCATCCTTTTTAAAAAACCTTCACAGACACTTACAGGAGGGCTGGTGCCAGCGGCACTCATTGAGGACTTTTTGTGGGTCATTGGATTCATCTGCAATTTAAACAACCGTCATTTGTTAGGAGCCTGGTAGGTTTGCCTTCTCATCCTTCCCCACAGCTCCTGCTAGGTTTAATGGACAACACAGAGCCGACACCAGATTTAAGACTTTTTCTTGCTTTCAAGTTTTTATGCCTTGTAACACTCTAATAAATGGGATGACTGAGTAAAACAACATGGCCGCAAGTATTTTTTCTTTTTAAGGTGGAATGAATTTATTATACATGGTTAAATGTTCACCTT